>OZ016472.1:19889052-21168314 GCA_963966625.1 Caenorhabditis zanzibari | reverse complement strand
CCGCCTAAGCCTAATCCTAAGTCCTAGAGCCGTAAGCCTAAGCCTAAGCCTAAGCCTAAGCCTAAGCCTAAGCCTAAGCCTTAAGCCTAAGCCTAAGCCTAAGCCTAAGCCTAAGCCTAAGCCCTAAGCCTACATGCCTAAGCCTAAGCCTAAGCCCTAAGAGCCTAAGCCTAAGCCTAAGCCTAAGCCTAAGCCTAAGCCTAAGCCTAAGCCTAAGCCTAAGCCTAAGCCTAAGCCTAAGCCTAAGCCTAAGCCTAAGCCTAAGCCTAAGCCTAAGCCTAAGCCTAAGCCTAAGCTAAGCCTAAGCCTAAGCCTAAGCCTAAGCCTAAGCCTAAGCCTAAGCCTAAGCCTAAGCCTAAGCCTAAGCCTAAGCCTAAGCCTAAGCCTAAGCCTAAGCCTAAGCCTAAGCCTAAGCCTAAGCCTAAGCCTAAGCCTAAGCCTAAGCCTAAGCCTAAGCCTAAGCCTAAGCCTAAGCCTAAGCCTAAGCCTAAGCCTAAGCCTAAGCCTAAGCCTAAGCCTAAGCCTAAGCCTAAGCCTAAGCCTAAGCCTAAGCCTAAGCCTAAGCCTAAGCCTAAGCCTAAGCCTAAGCCTAAGCCTAAGCCTAAGCCTAAGCCTAAGCCTAAGCCTAAGCCTAAGCCTA
Organism: Caenorhabditis zanzibari; assembly: GCA_963966625.1. NCBI lineage: Eukaryota > Metazoa > Nematoda > Chromadorea > Rhabditida > Rhabditidae > Caenorhabditis > Caenorhabditis zanzibari. Next base: position 21,167,674 of record OZ016472.1, on the reverse strand, counting down.
AGCCTAAGCCTAAGCCTAAGCCTAAGCCTAAGCCTAAGCCTAAGCCTAAGCCTAAGCCTAAGCCTAAGCCTAAGCCTAAGCCTAAGCCTAAGCCTAAGCCTAAGCCTAAGCCTAAGCCTAAGCCTAAGCCTAAGCCTAAGCCTAAGCCTAAGCCTAAGCCTAAGCCTAAGCCTAAGCCTAAGCCTAAGCCTAAGCCTAAGCCTAAGCCTAAGCCTAAGCCTAAGCCTAAGCCTAAGCCTAAGCCTAAGCCTAAGCCTAAGCCTAAGCCTAAGCCTAAGCCTAAGCCTAAGCCTAAGCCTAAGCCTAAGCCTAAGCCTAAGCCTAAGCCTAAGCCTAAGCCTAAGCCTAAGCCTAAGCCTAAGCCTAAGCCTAAGCCTAAGCCTAAGCCTAAGCCTAAGCCTAAGCCTAAGCCTAAGCCTAAGCCTAAGCCTAAGCCTAAGCCTAAGCCTAAGCCTAAGCCTAAGCCTAAGCCTAAGCCTAAGCCTAAGCCTAAGCCTAAGCCTAAGCCTAAGCCTAAGCCTAAGCCTAAGCCTAAGCCTAAGCCTAAGCCTAAGCCTAAGCCTAAGCCTAAGCCTAAGCCTAAGCCTAAGCCTAAGCCTAAGCCTAAGCCTAAGCCTAAGCCTAAGCCTAAGCCTAAGCCTAAGCCTAAGCCTAAGCCTAAGCCTAAGCCTAAGCCTAAGCCTAAGCCTAAGCCTAAGCCTAAGCCTAAGCCTAAGCCTAAGCCTAAGCCTAAGCCTAAGCCTAAGCCTAAGCCTAAGCCTAAGCCTAAGCCTAAGCCTAAGCCTAAGCCTAAGCCTAAGCCTAAGCCTAAGCCTAAGCCTAAGCCTAAGCCTAAGCCTAAGCCTAAGCCTAAGCCTAAGCCTAAGCCTAAGCCTAAGCCTAAGCCTAAGCCTAAGCCTAAGCCTAAGCCTAAGCCTAAGCCTAAGCCTAAGCCTAAGCCTAAGCCTAAGCCTAAGCCTAAGCCTAAGCCTAAGCCTAAGCCTAAGCCTAAGCCTAAGCCTAAGCCTAAGCCTAAGCCTAAGCCTAAGCCTAAGCCTAAGCCTAAGCCTAAGCCTAAGCCTAAGCCTAAGCCTAAGCCTAAGCCTAAGCCTAAGCCTAAGCCTAAGCCTAAGCCTAAGCCTAAGCCTAAGCCTAAGCCTAAGCCTAAGCCTAAGCCTAAGCCTAAGCCTAAGCCTAAGCCTAAGCCTAAGCCTAAGCCTAAGCCTAAGCCTAAGCCTAAGCCTAAGCCTAAGCCTAAGCCTAAGCCTAAGCCTAAGCCTAAGCCTAAGCCTAAGCCTAAGCCTAAGCCTAAGCCTAAGCCTAAGCCTAAGCCTAAGCCTAAGCCTAAGCCTAAGCCTAAGCCTAAGCCTAAGCCTAAGCCTAAGCCTAAGCCTAAGCCTAAGCCTAAGCCAAAGGCCTCGCCGAGATTTTTGAAGACGTCGAAAATCACAAATTTACGAAACGCAGAACTTTCTTTTCACAGATCGATTTAGTTTATGATAACATTGTAGCATGCCAAAATTCAACGAAATCTTAGGCTCCGGACTCCAGATATTGACGTCAACATATCCCGTCATTTTGGCGACCTCTTGGTAAAGTTGGAAGATGTCGTAAAATGCAAATTGCCTTGTCAGCGGATTTTTATTCCGTAGAGTGACTAAATTAGAGTCTTAGATTAGATTTTACCGTTTAGAATTAATTCATTCCATGTATAACATATCGAAATTACGGCACTGGTATACCCCACACCAAAGGTCTCACCGAGATTTTCGAAGACGTCACAAATCACAAATTGACGAAACCTCAAAACTTCTCTCCACAGATCGATTCAGTTCATGATAACATTGTAATTGGCCAAAAATTAGGAAAATCGAGTGTTGCGGACTCCAGATATTGACGTCAACATAGCCCGTAATTTTGACGACCTCTCGGAAAAGTTGGGTGATGTGGAAAAATACAAATTGGCTTGTCAGCGGATTTTTATTCCACAGAATGACTAAATTAGGGTCCTAGATGAGACTTTACCGTTTAGAATTAATTCATTTCATGTATAACATATCGAAATGACGTCAGTGGTACACCCCACACCAAAGGCTTCGCCGAGATTTTTGAAGACGTCAATAATCACAAATTGACGATATCTCGAAATTTCTCTCCACAGATCGATTAAGTTCATGATAACATTGTAATTGGCCAAAAATTAGGAAAATCGAGTGTTGCGGACTAGAGATATTGACGTCAACATAGCCCGTAATTTTGACGACCTCTCGGAAAAGTTGGGTGATGTCGAAAAATACGAATTGGCTTGCCAGCGGATTTTTAATCCATAGATTGACTAAATTAGGGTCCTAGACTCGACTTTACCGTTTAGAATTAATTCATTTCATGTATAACATATCGAAATTACGGCACTGGTATACCCCACACCAAAGGCCTCGCCGAGATTTTTGAAGACGTCAAAAATCACAAATTTACGAAACGCAGAATTTTCTTTTCACAGATCGATTTAGTTTATGATAACATTGTAGCATGCCAAAATTCAACGAAATCGTAGGCTCCGGACTCCAGATATTGACGTCAACATATCCCGTCATTTTGGCGACCTCTTGGTAAAGTTGGGTGATGTCGAAAAATACGAATTGGCTTGTCAGCGGATTTAAAATCCATAGATTGACTAAATTAGGGTCCTAGACTCGACTTTACCGTTTAGAATTAATTCATTTCATGTATAACATATCGAAATTACGGCACTGGTATACCCCACACCAAAGGCCTCGCCGAGATTTTTGAAGACGTCAAAAATCACAAATTTACGAAACGCAGAATTTTCTTTCCACAGATCGATTTAGTTTATGATAACATTGTAGCATGCCAAAATTCAACGAAATCGTAGGCTCCGGACTCCAGATATTGACGTCAACATATCCCGTCATTTTGGCGACCTCTTGGTAAAGTTGGAAGATGTCGTAAAATGCAAATTGCCTTGTCAGCGGATTTTTATTCCGTAGAGTGACTAAATTAGAGTCTTAGATTAGATTTTACCGTTTAGAATTAATTCATTCCATGTATAACATATCGAAATTACGGCACTGGTATACCCCACACCAAAGGCCTCACCGAGATTTTCGAAGACGTCACAAATCACAAATTGACGAAACCTCAAAACTTCTCTCCACAGATCGATTCAGTTCATGATAACATTGTAATTGGCCAAAAATTAGGAAAATCGAGTGTTGCGGACTCCAGATATTGACGTCAACATAGCCCGTAATTTTGACGACCTCTCGGAAAAGTTGGGTGATGTCGAAAAATACCAATTGGCTTGTCAGCGGATTTTTATTCCATAGAATGACTAAATTAGGGTCCTAGACTCGACTTTACCGTTTAGAATTAATTCATTTCATGTATAACATATCGAAATTACGGCACTGGTATACCCCACACCAAAGGCCTCGCCGAGATTTTTGAAGACGTCGAAAATCACAAATTTACGAAACGCAGAATTTTCTTTTCACAGATCGATTTAGTTTATGATAACATTGTAGCATGCCAAAATTCAACGAAATCGTAGGCTCCGGACTCCAGATATTGACGTCAACATATCCCGTCATTTTGGCGACCTCTTGGTAAAGTTGGGTGATGTCGAAAAATACGAATTGGCTTGTCAGCGGATTTTTAATCCATAGAATGACTAAATTACGGTCCTAGACTCGACTTTACCGTTTAGAATTAATTCATTTCATGTATAACATATCGAAATTACGGCACTGGTATACCTAGGCACCGCAACGCGAGGGGGAGGCGCGTCAAAAACTTTCTCCGCGGTGGTATCTGGCATGTTTGAAGGCGTGTAACTCGAGACTGGGTGGACCAATTTTCATGAAAATTGGTGTCGTTATGTAATCAACTACGTAGAATCGAATGAACAAGTTTTTATTGTAGGAAAAACGTTAGTTTTTTTCGATATCAAGGAAAAACTGTGAACGGCACCAAAAAATGGCTCAAAAATGTTCACAGAGGTCGATCTCGCATAATTTTTTTTTGGTTTCAGATAGTTTTTGACATTTTTAAAAGGCCTCTGATGTCCAAATTCAGCTGATAGTTAGCTGAAATTTGCGACATGAGGCCAAAGTTCCACCTATGTTCCTGCAATCAATTCTGTAATATTATGATTTTTTCAAAGCTCGTAATAATCTTCGTCTCTTCTTTTATCTATGGATATATTTTCAAAAAATTTGAGCATAGAGAACATGATTTTTTTCAAGTTGGAAAGTGGAGTGCTACCAGAATTTTGTGGTTTTTTGATGATTTGAACGGTATGCAGGCCGATCTCGCATATTTTTATTCTTTCATTCGATTCTACATGAAATTTCACATCTAAAGACATTCTCACTTTTTTGCCAAAAGTTAGCTGAAATTTGCTGGAGGCTCTTTTCAGACGAAAAAATGGCTGATTTTCTTCGAAAATAGCATTCCTTTGGAGAAAAGGAGGTCTGCCGCCCACACACTCTTATCACTGTATTGTCGTTCGCGCGCCTCCTCGCTCCCTGTGGACGAGTGGGTTACGCATCTGCACACCACAGGCGCGACCGGTGTTCGCCTCCGGTCGGCGACTACTTCCCCTTTTATTTTTCTCGCGCAGAGAAAATCGCGGATTTTTCCGATTTTCAATTGCTTGTTACTCGGCTCCTAGCGAAGCGTTTCTCTTGAAATTTTGGGAGAGTACTTAAAATTTTTTTGCGAACATTTTGATATAAAGAATGTTAAAATTGGTGGAATTTGAAAAAATCGTTGCGGTGCCTAGGTATACCCCACACCAAAAGCATCGCCGAGATTTTTGAAGACGTCAGAAATCATAAATCGACGATATCTCGAAATTTCTCTCCACAGATTGATTAAGTTTATGATAACATTGTAATTGGCCAAAAATTAGGAAAATCGAGTGTTGCGGACTCCAGATATTGACGTCAACATATCCCGTCATTTTGGCGACCTCTTGGTAAAGTTGGGTGATGTCGAAAAATACGAATTGGCTTGTCAGCGGATTTTTAATCCATAGATTGACTAAATTAGGGTCCTAGACTCGACTTTACCGTTTAGAATTAATTCATTTCATGTATAACATATCGAAATTACGGCACTGGTATACCTCACACCAAAGGCATCGCCGAGATTTTAGAAGACGTCAAAAATCACAAATTTACGAAACGCAGAATTTTCTTTCCACAGATCGATTTAGTTTATGATAACATTGTAGCATGCCAAAATTCAATAAAATCGTAGGCTCCGGACTCCAGATATTGACGTCAACATATCCCGTCATTTTGACGACCTCTTGGTAAAGTTAAAATCAGCCATTTTTTCGTCTGAAAAGAGCCTCCAGCAAATTTCAGCTAACTTTTGGCAAAAAAGTGAGAATGTCTTTAGATGTGAAATTTCATGTAGAATCGAATGAAAGAATAAAAATATGCGAGATCGGCCTGCATACCGTTCAAATCATCAAAAAACCACAAAATTCTGGTAGCACTCCACTTTCCAACTTGAAAAAAATCATGTTCTCTATGCTCAAATTTTTTGAAAATATATCCATAGATAAAAGAAGAGACGAAGATTATTACGAGCTTTGAAAAAATCATAATATTACAGAATTGATTGCAGGAACATAGGTGGAACTTTGGCCTCATGTCGCAAATTTCAGCTAACTATCAGCTGAATTTGGACATCAGAGGCCTTTTAAAAATGTCAAAAACTATCTGAAACCAAAAAAAAATTATGCGAGATCGACCTCTGTGAACATTTTTGAGCCATTTTTTGGTGCCGTTCACAGTTTTTCCTTGATATCGAAAAAAACTAACGTTTTTCCTACAATAAAAACTTGTTCATTCGATTCTACGTAGTTGATTACATAACGACACCAATTTTCATGAAAATTGGTCCACCCAGTCTCGAGTTACACGCCTTCAAACATGCCAGATACCACCGCGGAGAAAGTTTTTGACGCGCCTCCCCCTCGCGTTGCGGTGCCTAGGTATACCAGTGCCGTAATTTCGATATGTTATACATGAAATGAATTAATTCTAAACGGTAAAGTCGAGTCTAGGACCGTAATTTAGTCATTCTATGGATTAAAAATCCGCTGACAAGCCAATTCGTATTTTTCGACATCACCCAACTTTACCAAGAGGTCGCCAAAATGACGGGATATGTTGACGTCAATATCTGGAGTCCGGAGCCTACGATTTCGTTGAATTTTGGCATGCTACAATGTTATCATAAACTAAATCGATCTGTGAAAAGAAAATTCTGCGTTTCGTAAATTTGTGATTTTCGACGTCTTCAAAAATCTCGGCGAGGCCTTTGGTGTGGGGTATACCAGTGCCGTAATTTCGATATGTTATACATGAAATGAATTAATTCTAAACGGTAAAGTCGAGTCTAGGACCCTAATTTAGTCATTCTATGGAATAAAAATCCGCTGACAAGCCAATTGGTATTTTTCGACATCACCCAACTTTTCCGAGAGGTCGTCAAAATTACGGGCTATGTTGACGTCAATATCTGGAGTCCGCAACACTCGATTTTCCTAATTTTTGGCCAATTACAATGTTATCATGAACTGAATCGATCTGTGGAGAGAAGTTTTGAGGTTTCGTCAATTTGTGATTTGTGACGTCTTCGAAAATCTCGGTGAGGCCTTTGGTGTGGGGTATACCAGTGCCGTAATTTCGATATGTTATACATGGAATGAATTAATTCTAAACGGTAAAATCTAATCTAAGACTCTAATTTAGTCACTCTACGGAATAAAAATCCGCTGACAAGGCAATTTGCATTTTACGACATCTTCCAACTTTACCAAGAGGTCGCCAAAATGACGGGATATGTTGACGTCAATATCTGGAGTCCGGAGCCTACGATTTCGTTGAATTTTGGCATGCTACAATGTTATCATAAACTAAATCGATCTGTGGAAAGAAAATTCTGCGTTTCGTAAATTTGTGATTTTTGACGTCTTCAAAAATCTCGGCGAGGCCTTTGGTGTGGGGTATACCAGTGCCGTAATTTCGATATGTTATACATGAAATGAATTAATTCTAAACGGTAAAGTCGAGTCTAGGACCCTAATTTAGTCAATCTATGGATTTTAAATCCGCTGACAAGCCAATTCGTATTTTTCGACATCACCCAACTTTACCAAGAGGTCGCCAAAATGACGGGATATGTTGACGTCAATATCTGGAGTCCGGAGCCTACGATTTCGTTGAATTTTGGCATGCTACAATGTTATCATAAACTAAATCGATCTGTGAAAAGAAAATTCTGCGTTTCGTAAATTTGTGATTTTTGACGTCTTCAAAAATCTCGGCGAGGCCTTTGGTGTGGGGTATACCAGTGCCGTAATTTCGATATGTTATACATGAAATGAATTAATTCTAAACGGTAAAGTCGAGTCTAGGACCCTAATTTAGTCAATCTATGGATTAAAAATCCGCTGGCAAGCCAATTCGTATTTTTCGACATCACCCAACTTTTCCGAGAGGTCGTCAAAATTACGGGCTATGTTGACGTCAATATCTCTAGTCCGCAACACTCGATTTTCCTAATTTTTGGCCAATTACAATGTTATCATGAACTTAATCGATCTGTGGAGAGAAATTTCGAGATATCGTCAATTTGTGATTATTGACGTCTTCAAAAATCTCGGCGAAGCCTTTGGTGTGGGGTGTACCACTGACGTCATTTCGATATGTTATACATGAAATGAATTAATTCTAAACGGTAAAGTCTCATCTAGGACCCTAATTTAGTCATTCTGTGGAATAAAAATCCGCTGACAAGCCAATTTGTATTTTTCCACATCACCCAACTTTTCCGAGAGGTCGTCAAAATTACGGGCTATGTTGACGTCAATATCTGGAGTCCGCAACACTCGATTTTCCTAATTTTTGGCCAATTACAATGTTATCATGAACTGAATCGATCTGTGGAGAGAAGTTTTGAGGTTTCGTCAATTTGTGATTTGTGACGTCTTCGAAAATCTCGGTGAGGCCTTTGGTGTGGGGTATACCAGTGCCGTAATTTCGATATGTTATACATGGAATGAATTAATTCTAAACGGTAAAATCTAATCTAAGACTCTAATTTAGTCACTCTACGGAATAAAAATCCGCTGACAAGGCAATTTGCATTTTACGACATCTTCCAACTTTACCAAGAGGTCGCCAAAATTACGGGATATGTTGACGTCAATATCTGGAGTCCGGAGCCTAAGATTTCGTTGAATTTTGGCATGCTACAATGTTATCATAAACTAAATCGATCTGTGAAAAGAAAATTCTGCGTTTCGTAAATTTGTGATTTTCGACGTCTTCAAAAATCTCGGCGAGGCCTTTGGTGTGGGGTATACCAGTGCCGTAATTTCGATATGTTATACATGAAACGAATCAATTCTAAACGGTAAAATCGAGTCTAGGACCCTAATTTAGTCATTCTATGGATTAAAAATCCGCTGACAAGCCAATTCGTATTTTTCGACATCACCCAACTTTACCAAGAGGTCGCCAAAATTACGGGCTATGTTGACGTCAATATCTGGAGTCCACAACACTCGATTTTCCTAATTTTTGGACAATTACAATGTTATCATGAACTGAATCGATCTGTGGAAAGAAAATTCTGCGTTTCGTAAATTTGTGATTTTTGACGTCTTCTAAAATCTCGGCGATGCCTTTGGTGTGGGGTATACCAGTGCCGTAATTTTGATATGTTATACATGAAATGAATTAATTCTAAACGGTAAAGTCGAGTCTAGGACCCTAATTTAGTCAATCTATGGATTAAAAATCCGCTGGCAAGCCAATTCGTATTTTTCGACATCACCCAACTTTTCCGAGAGGTCGTCAAAATTACGGGCTATGTTGACGTCAATATCTCTAGTCCGCAACACTCGATTTTCCTAATTTTTGGCCAATTACAATGTTATCATGAACTTAATCGATCTGTGGAGAGAAATTTCGAGATATCGTCAATTTGTGATTATTGACGTCTTCAAAAATCTCGGCGAAGCCTTTGGTGTGGGGTGTACCACTGACGTCATTTCGATATGTTATACATGAAATGAATTAATTCTAAACGGTAAAGTCTCATCTAGGACCCTAATTTAGTCTTTCTGTGGAATAAAAATCCGCTGACAAGCCAATTTGTATTTTTCGACATCACCCAACTTTTCCGAGAGGTCGTCAAAATTACGGGCTATGTTGACGTCAATATCTGGAGTCCGCAACACTCGATTTTCCTAATTTTTGGACAATTACAATGTTATCATGAACTGAATCGATCTGTGGAAAGAAATTTCTGCGTTTCGTAAATTTGTGATTTTTGACGTCTTCTAAAATCTCGGCGATGCCTTTGGTGTGGGGTATACCAGTGCCGTAATTTTGATATGTTATACATGAAATGAATTAATTCTAAACGGTAAAGTCGAGTCTAGGACCCTAATTTAGTCAATCTATGGATTAAAAATCCGCTGGCAAGCCAATTCGTATTTTTCGACATCACCCAACTTTTCCGAGAGGTCGTCAAAATTACGGGCTATGTTGACGTCAATATCTCTAGTCCGCAACACTCGATTTTCCTAATTTTTGGCCAATTACAATGTTATCATGAACTTAATCGATCTGTGGAGAGAAATTTCGAGATATCGTCAATTTGTGATTATTGACGTCTTCAAAAATCTCGGCGAAGCCTTTGGTGTGGGGTGTACCACTGACGTCATTTCGATATGTTATACATGAAATGAATTAATTCTAAACGGTAAAGTCTCATCTAGGACCCTAATTTAGTCAATCTATGGATTAAAAATCCGCTGGCAAGCCAATTCGTATTTTTCGACATCACCCAACTTTTCCGAGAGGTCGTCAAAATTACGGGCTATGTTGACGTCAATATCTGGAGTCCGCAACACTCGATTTTCCTAATTTTTGGCCAATTACAATGTTATCATGAACTGAATCGATCTGTGGAGAGAAGTTTTGAGGTTTCGTCAATTTGTGATTTGTGACGTCTTCGAAAATCTCGGTGAGGCCTTTGGTGTGGGGTATACCAGTGCCGTAATTTCGATATGTTATACATGAAATGAATTAATTCTAAACGGTAAAGTCGAGTCTAGGACCCTAATTTAGTCATTCTATGGATTAAAAATCCGCTGACAAGCCAATTCGTATTTTTCGACATCACCCAACTTTACCAAGAGGTCGCCAAAATGACGGGATATGTTGACGTCAATATCTGGAGTCCGGAGCCTACGATTTCGTTGAATTTTGGCATGCTACAATGTTATCATAAACTAAATCGATCTGTGGAAAGAAAATTCTGCGTTTCGTAAATTTGTGATTTTTGACGTCTTCAAAAATCTCGGCGAGGCCTTTGGTGTGGGGTATACCAGTGCCGTAATTTCGATATGTTATACATGAAATGAATTAATTCTAAACGGTAAAGTCGAGTCTAGGACCCTAATTTAGTCAATCTATGGATTAAAAATCCGCTGGCAAGCCAATTCGTATTTTTCGACATCACCCAACTTTTCCGAGAGGTCGTCAAAATTACGGGCTATGTTGACGTCAATATCTCTAGTCCGCAACACTCGATTTTCCTAATTTTTGGCCAATTACAATGTTATCATGAACTTAATCGATCTGTGGAGAGAAATTTCGAGATATCGTCAATTTGTGATTATTGACGTCTTCAAAAATCTCGGCGAAGCCTTTGGTGTGGGGTGTACCACTGACGTCATTTCGATATGTTATACATGAAATGAATTAATTCTAAACGGTAAAGTCTCATCTAGGACCCTAATTTAGTCATTCTGTGGAATAAAAATCCGCTGACAAGCCAATTTGTATTTTTCCACATCACCCAACTTTTCCGAGAGGTCGTCAAAATTACGGGCTATGTTGACGTCAATATCTGGAGTCCGCAACACTCGATTTTCCTAATTTTTGGCCAATTACAATGTTATCATGAACTGAATCGATCTGTGGAGAGAAGTTTTGAGGTTTCGTCAATTTGTGATTTGTGACGTCTTCGAAAATCTCGGTGAGGCCTTTGGTGTGGGGTATACCAGTGCCGTAATTTCGATATGTTATACATGGAATGAATTAATTCTAAACGGTAAAATCTAATCTAAGACTCTAATTTAGTCACTCTACGGAATAAAAATCCGCTGACAAGGCAATTTGCATTTTACGACATCTTCCAACTTTACCAAGAGGTCGCCAAAATTACGGGATATGTTGACGTCAATATCTGGAGTCCGGAGCCTAAGATTTCGTTGAATTTTGGCATGCTACAATGTTATCATAAACTAAATCGATCTGTGAAAAGAAAATTCTGCGTTTCGTAAATTTGTGATTTTCGACGTCTTCAAAAATCTCGGCGAGGCCTTTGGTGTGGGGTATACCAGTGCCGTAATTTCGATATGTTATACATGAAACGAATCAATTCTAAACGGTAAAATCGAGTCTAGGACCCTAATTTAGTCATTCTATGGATTAAAAATCCGCTGACAAGCCAATTCGTATTTTTCGACATCACCCAACTTTACCAAGAGGTCGCCAAAATTACGGGCTATGTTGACGTCAATATCTGGAGTCCACAACACTCGATTTTCCTAATTTTTGGACAATTACAATGTTATCATGAACTGAATCGATCTGTGGAAAGAAAATTCTGCGTTTCGTAAATTTGTGATTTTTGACGTCTTCTAAAATCTCGGCGATGCCTTTGGTGTGGGGTATACCAGTGCCGTAATTTTGATATGTTATACATGAAATGAATTAATTCTAAACGGTAAAGTCGAGTCTAGGACCCTAATTTAGTCAATCTATGGATTAAAAATCCGCTGGCAAGCCAATTCGTATTTTTCGACATCACCCAACTTTTCCGAGAGGTCGTCAAAATTACGGGCTATGTTGACGTCAATATCTCTAGTCCGCAACACTCGATTTTCCTAATTTTTGGCCAATTACAATGTTATCATGAACTTAATCGATCTGTGGAGAGAAATTTCGAGATATCGTCAATTTGTGATTATTGACGTCTTCAAAAATCTCGGCGAAGCCTTTGGTGTGGGGTGTACCACTGACGTCATTTCGATATGTCATACATGAAATGAATTAATTCTAAACGGTAAAGTCTCATCTAGGACCCTAATTTAGTCTTTCTGTGGAATAAAAATCCGCTGACAAGCCAATTTGTATTTTTCGACATCACCCAACTTTTCCGAGAGGTCGTCAAAATTACGGGCTATGTTGACGTCAATATCTGGAGTCCGCAACACTCGATTTTCCTAATTTTTGGACAATTACAATGTTATCATGAACTGAATCGATCTGTGGAAAGAAAATTCTGCGTTTCGTAAATTTGTGATTTTTGACGTCTTCTAAAATCTCGGCGATGCCTTTGGTGTGGGGTATACCAGTGCCGTAATTTTGATATGTTATACATGAAATGAATTAATTCTAAACGGTAAAGTCGAGTCTAGGACCCTAATTTAGTCAATCTATGGATTAAAAATCCGCTGGCAAGCCAATTCGTATTTTTCGACATCACCCAACTTTTCCGAGAGGTCGTCAAAATTACGGGCTATGTTGACGTCAATATCTCTAGTCCGCAACACTCGATTTTCCTAATTTTTGGCCAATTACAATGTTATCATGAACTTAATCGATCTGTGGAGAGAAATTTCGAGATATCGTCAATTTGTGATTATTGACGTCTTCAAAAATCTCGGCGAAGCCTTTGGTGTGGGGTGTACCACTGACGTCATTTCGATATGTTATACATGAAATGAATTAATTCTAAACGGTAAAGTCTCATCTAGGACCCTAATTTAGTAAATCTATGGATTAAAAATCCGCTGGCAAGCCAATTCGTATTTTTCGACATCACCCAACTTTTCCGAGAGGTCGTCAAAATTACGGGCTATGTTGACGTCAATATCTGGAGTCCGCAACACTCGATTTTCCTAATTTTTGGCCAATTACAATGTTATCATGAACTGAATCGATCTGTGGAGAGAAGTTTTGAGGTTTCGTCAATTTGTGATTTGTGACGTCTTCGAAAATCTCGGTGAGGCCTTTGGTGTGGGGTATACCAGTGCCGTAATTTCGATATGTTATACATGAAATGAATTAATTCTAAACGGTAAAGTCGAGTCTAGGACCCTAATTTAGTCATTCTATGGATTAAAAATCCGCTGACAAGCCAATTCGTATTTTTCGACATCACCCAACTTTACCAAGAGGTCGCCAAAATGACGGGATATGTTGACGTCAATATCTGGAGTCCGGAGCCTACGATTTCGTTGAATTTTGGCATGCTACAATGTTATCATAAACTAAATCGATCTGTGGAAAGGAAATTCTGCGTTTCGTAAATTTGTGATTTTTGACGTCTTCTAAAATCTCGGCGATGCCTTTGGTGTGGGGTCTACCAGTGCCGTAATTTCGATATGTTATACATGAAATGAATTAATTCTAAACGGTCAAGTCGAGTCTGGGACCCTAATTTAGTCATTCTATGGCGTAAAAATCCGCTGACAAGCCAATTCGTATTTTTCGACATCACCCAACTTTACCAAGAGGTCGCCAAAATTACGGGCTATGTTGACGTCAATATCTGGAGTCCGCAACACTCGATTTTCCTAATTTTTGGCCAATTACAATGTTATCATAAACTTAATCGATCTGTGGAGAGAAATTTCAAGATATCGTCGATTTATGATTTCTGACGTCTTCAAAAATCTCGGCGAGGCCTTTGGTGTGGGGTATACCAGTGCCGTAATTTCGATACGTTATACATGAAATGAATTAATTCTAAACGGTAAAGTCGAGTCTAGGACCCTAATTTAGTCAATCTATGGATTAAAAATCCGCTGACAAGCCAATTCGTATTTTTCGACATCACCCAACTTTACCAAGAGGTCGCCAAAATGACGGGATATGTTGACGTCAATATCTGGAGTCAGGAGCCTACGATTTCGGTGAATTTTGGCATGCTACAATGTTATCATAAACTAAATCGATCTGTGGAAAGAAAATTCTGCGTTTCGTAAATTTGTGATTTTTGACGTCTTCAAAAATCTCGGCGAGGCCTTTGGTGTGGGGTATACCAGTGCCGTAATTTCGATATGTTATACATGAAATGAATTAATTCTAAACGGTAAAGTCGAGTCTAGGACCCTAATTTAGTCAATCTATGGATTAAAAATCCGCTGGCGAGCCAATTCGTATTTTTCGACATCACCCAACTTTTCCGAGAGGTCGTCAAAATTACGGGCTATGTTGACGTCAATATCTCTAGTCCGCAACACTCGATTTTCCTAATTTTTGGCCAATTACAATGTTATCATGAACTTAATCGATCTGTGGAGAGAAATTTCGAGATATCGTCAATTTGTGATTATTGACGTCTTCAAAAATCTCGGCGAAGCCTTTGGTGTGGGGTGTACCACTGACGTCATTTCGATATGTTATACATGAAATGAATTAATTCTAAACGGTAAAGTCTCATCTAGGACCCTAATTTAGTCATTCTGTGGAATAAAAATCCGCTGACAAGCCAATTTGTATTTTTCGACATCACCCAACTTTTCCGAGAGGTCGTCAAAATTACGGGCTATGTTGACGTCAATATCTGGAGTCCGCAACACTCGATTTTCCTAATTTTTGGCCAATTACAATGTTATCATGAACTGAATCGATCTGTGGAGAGAAGTTTTGAGGTTTCGTCAATTTGTGATTTGTGACGTCTTCGAAAATCTCGGTGAGGCCTTTGGTGTGGGGTATACCAGTGCCGTAATTTCGATATGTTATACATGGAATGAATTAATTCTAAACGGTAAAATCTAATCTAAGACTCTAATTTAGTCACTCTACGGAATAAAAATCCGCTGACAAGGCAATTTGCATTTTACGACATCTTCCAACTTTACCAAGAGGTCGTCAAAATTACGGGTTTACAAATACCGCCGCAAACATTTTTCTAGACTGGATACAGCGAAACGGAGCATATTTTTGAATTTCTCGTAGTCGAATTGATCTAGTCAACTGGTTTTCGAACCAATTCAGCATTGTTAACAGTTTTCGAATACGAAAAAAAAGTCGTCAATTTTATAATGCTGACTAAATTGACTACATAGAAATCAAATTTGACATTTTCAGACCGCTACAATACGTTCTAAGGCCTATTTCAGAATATACCTATTTTCTATCAAAAAATTCCAAAAAAACCGAGTTCCTCACCATGCCGATTCTAAAAATATAAGTTTCATTCAGGTCCGGGGCCTAGCAAAAAAGTTATGGTCATTTCTAGAATCCTGGAATGGCTCCAGATATCCATATTAAATTTTTTTTATTAATATTTTGATAATTCATGTCATTCTGACTGAATTGACTACGTGGAAACCAAATTTCTTACTTTCAGACCGCTGCAATGTGTAAGGTCATTTTTAAGATTATCAAAGTTGCGGGTTTTAAACTCAAAGTTGCGGGCTCTAAGAACATCACATAAACACAGGGTCGCAGCGCGGTACATCGAGAAAACGCGCTCTGTCGCACGGCCAAGCCAAGAGAGAGAGAGAGAGAGTTGCAGACAGCATGCGGTTTCCCGCCAAATTCAAATTTTGTGAAGTTTATCGTGGGAAAAACAAAATTGAGTCGCTACGCAGCGAATATGTCGCACCTGACACGCGACGCATCCCGCATGCGGAAAATTGCGTGGCAATTCAAATCATGTACCGCGCTGCGACCCTGTGCATAACTCGGCATATCGCCATAACTTTCTGCATCATTTTTGGAAACTTTCTGCAGCAGCTCTGCGTACTGTTATTTGAACATTTACAGAAAGTCGCTAAAACTGCTCTAGAAAGTCGGTAAACTTGCTGTAGAACGTCAATACGTGATGCCTCTTTTCCTTTTTCGTTTTTTTTTTCTATATGATTTCGTCGAAAAAAACAACATTGTAAGGGTACAAACTGTTTATGTAAACAAAGATTGAAATACAATTGAAAGCAAAAAATATACATAATTAAAATTATCGAAGATTATTGATCTCCTGATGCTCTCGATTTCCTCGGACGGCCTTGGATTTCCTTGGTTTTCCTTGGGTTATTCCTTGATTGATGAAGCTGCAATTAATGCAAAATATTTTCCCGTCAATTGAAACTGTAAAACTTACTTTTTTCATGACGAAGATTTTGGCTCGACTGAACTCCCAGGTCACGATTAAACCATCAACCTAAAAGTTACATTTTTTCTAAATTTGAATCCAAACATATTTGCTTACCTAAAAATCGCAGTTGGCACTTGTTTCTCCCTTTGGCGATGAATTTTTAAAACAGAATAACTGTTTTAGACGGAAAACGTTGTATAACGTCGTAGAAATTGGTGAGAAAACAAAAATAAAACATACGCATCGCAAGCACGCAGCGCTTCCAGAAGCATGAAAAATGCTGCAGAAAGTCGGGCAGATCCTAAACACCGCAGAAATGCTGCGCAGCTCAAACTGCTCCAGAAAGTCGGAGAATTGGAAAGCTGCAGAAAGTCGACGCTCCCCCTTTTCGCAGACAAGAGCGTGTGACGCCACAAAAGTGCTGCAGAAAGTTGTGGGATGCCTCAAACCGATCCAGAAAGTCTATAAACCCCCTATAATGCTGCAGAAAGTTGTGGGGAAATCCCGAGAAAGTGAGTTTTGTAGATGAAAAAGTTATTCTTGTTCGCTGATCGTGTGAATGCAGTTTTCTGGGTATCTCTCTATATGGTTTTAAGGTATTCTGCATTGTTTTGTACAATTTGAAACACATTCAAAGATAAAGATACATTTTTTCAGACGAGATATCAATAAGAGTCTATTTCATCAATTTTTGTCCCATAAAATCATATTTTTTCGCTCCTGATCGAATTGAATATTATGAACTTCGCATAGGTACACTTCCTCGCGACTCTTTTGCTCAGCTCTCTGAAAAGTGCATTACTTTCTTGGTTTTTCATACTATCTTCATTACTTGGAATGTAACTTGCTGATTTTACATTTCTTGAATGCTAGATGGGCTGCGCCCCTCACGAGACAAATTTTTCGAAAGGAAAAGTTTCACATTTTGGTAATTACCGTATTTACTACAAGGGGGGTAATAAGTATAAGGCGTTTTAAAGGATCTAGAAATTATTTTTCGGGTGAAATGTTCTAAAAACTCTTGTTGTCCACAGATGAGAAGTTGTTCAAAATTTACGTTTTTGTAATTTTAGGCTCTTAAGATTTTTCGGAATTTCAAAAAAATTGAAAATGGCCATGTTTTAATCAGGCGGTGGGCCGCAAGTTGTTTACTGCCTCAACCTTCCAGAATCAAAACTATGTTAAAACTAACTGTATACCGCAAAATCTGTATTTGAAGTGCAGCAGCTTTTAAAATAGCTTGGGATTGATTTTTATTAATTGAAACATTGTGTACAGGGTGGGGCATAATTACTGATACACATGTTTGCGTAGGTGCCGTACCGCCCAAACGTGAGATTGAGACCTAATTTTTTGCACACATATCAGAAAACTCTCTTTTAATCTACATGCAAACTTTCAGCTTCTAGGTGTACTTCTCGACAGAGATATACTTTGTTTTCACAGCCATTCCATCATTTCTTTCTGAATTAGGCCAAAATCGCAAACTTTCGGAGCCGTTCCTGTTACTGAAACATGCTCTAGAAGGCTGAAACTTTGTGAACATTTGAAATGAACCTTTTACTTCATTTTCAAACTTAAATTGGGACATATACAATGTCAAAATGTTTATTGTGATCCTCGCAAGATGCTCAGTTTGCGCTGGCACGGTGCTGTTGAAGGCTGAGTACTGTTGGTCAGAAACTGATGTCTAAAAACAGTTGCAATGGTTCAAATCGTTCAAAACAAGTTTTAGGGAATAAAGTAAATTATTGTGCATCTATTAAACTTAACAAATATTTGCAGTCAAATCATCGTTTCCGAAGATTCTTATAAGACTGTTTATCCAGCATTCATTTTTTCAACTGCTAGAGTGGATTTTCGTGGTAGTACTTTACCAGGTATGATGAAAATGTAAGATTATTGCATTTTCTGAGCTTCTACTGTTTCATTTCTTTGTTTTTTGTTTGAAACCCCAAATTGTAAACCGTAAACTGAGTGACTGCATCATTCCTCTAAAATGCAGCATTTTGAATGCTACGAGAGCACTTTAGAATATCGAGGCTCCCGACCATGTTATGTTTTCAATGATTCCAAAAATCACAACACATAAAATAGAAGGTTCTGACAACATGCTGACAAAGTTTTTCGAAAATTCCATCACCGCAGCCCATGTTATGGTTAGTTGAGTAATCAGATACCTGCGTGACGGACTAGACACTTGCTTGGGAGGTTTCACGTCCGAAACTAGGTCGAGAGATGAGGTATCATTATGAAATTTTGGTAGCTTATACTTCTGTGTATGAAATATTTGATTACTGAGCTATTCCAAAATTGAGTAAAAATTGACCGACTTAGACGCCTTCAACGGTATATCAGTAATTATGCCCCACCCTGTACAACATTGATGACACCGATTTTCTGGCCTAAACCTGGCTGTTCACTTTTCCTACGCCGTCAAGCCTTGCAATATTGCACCGAAAAGGGTCGAAAATCGTCAATCAATAATTTTTTTCAAAATACCCAAATTTCATTTCTGAATCAAAGTTATAATTAGAATTTGGCTACTTTAAAAAATTCCACTGATAAAACATCCAAAAGCTTGATGACACATCAGAAAAATGCTGCCATCTTATTCTATTTTCCACCATGTATATTAGAGCGACACCTCTCTTAAAACGACACCTTCAATAGTGCGAAATGGAAAATTTGATTCGAAAAATAGAAAAATAGCTTCTGATAAAGTTGCATCTCTAACGCAATGGCACTTTAGTATTAGTGAAGGGTGATTTTGGCTCAAAAATGTGGGCGCTTAATGACTGTTCAAAAAAAAACGCATACCTCGATCAAACTCAAAGCCTCCAACGTTCGAAGGAACTTTTGAGAGTTTTCAAAATATGAATTCAGTTCTAGGAGAATTATCTTCCTCATGGCATGACAAGTTTCCACTAGAGACTCCGACAAGTTGTTGTAGCCTGAAAACTTTTTTATTATATCAAAGTCTTAAAATATGAAAGAATTGTTAAACTTTCTCAAACTTTGTAAACATCTTATTTAAAAGTTCTTACCTGGATCCCAAAATAAAAGCCCTAATAATGCCATGTTTTCAATTCTTCCGAATTTCATGGACACGAGCGGCAAATTAACATTTTCACATCGAAATGACCAAAATGGTCCGAAAATCTCTGTTATTTTTTGCTTATCAATTTTGGCATTTTTCTGAAATCCGTAGAATTCTTCAACCGATTTCGCCATGGCCCCAGAGGGAGAATATAATTGCGTCGGGTCTTTGAATTTCGCAGAAAAAATTGATAATTCGAGAATATTCCATTTAACGATAAAGTTGTAGAATAAGGTTTTCTGAAATGAAGATTTATTACGAATTTTAAATCTGGAAAAAAACCATTCTACCTTATCCTGACTTATCATATTTCGAAACTCAGAAAATGCTGATTCGCAAAGTTGCCATATCATCTTTATATCAATCATCATTTCCTTTGTGAATTCATGAACATCTAACTTCAATAAACCGGATGATTTTTGAAACACTATTGACCTTTGGTTTTCGAGATTGCTGTAGTTTTGAGTGATCACAGCAATCCGATCAATGTTTCGAAAAGGGATAACATTCTGAAAACATAAAATGATTGGTGATTTTGAAAATGTACCCTAGCTGCAGTCGGGGTCGCGAACCGCCTCAAAACGGGCCAGTCGCGGGCCGGCGATTTTCTCCTTTCTAAATTATGATTTTCAAGACAAAATTTAAATGAAAATGTAGAACTCGATGAGATCTACAGAATGGTAGTTAGAAAATCTAAATTCAGTTTCTATGTTTTTCATAAAACATCGAAAAGTGGACGGACCGAGTTCACACGGGCCGAAATCTCCGGCCCGTGCGTTTAACAAACATTTGAGAAACCCTGAACAGCGTAACCTCATTGAATTTATTATCATTCTGTAGATCTCACCGAGTTCTGCATAAATTCGTCTTGAAAATCACATATTAGAAAGGAGAAAACCGCCGGCCAGGTGACCGGCCCGTTTCGAGACGGTTCGCAACCCTGGCTGCAGTCAGGCTGGATTGATGGTTTTTTGCTTCAAATAGTTTTTCTCTTAAGGAATCACTCTCACAATGTAAGCTTCCTTTTAAGCGTAATATCGCGAGATCAACTTTGGCCGCGTAGCAGAGTACTTTTTTTGAATTTGTGCTCCAATAGTAGCCCCAGTTTCAGTATTTACAAAAGTCATACGATGTTTTTTCATAAATATATTCAAATTGCGTAAAGCGTTAAAAAATACCAGACGGGCTACGCCCCTCTGGGGCACTTCGGGCAACGTGAAATTTTTAGAAATGAAAATTTTGAAATTTTGAAAAAGTAATTCCGTGAACTCGTCACTCTCTCCCCTTCCATGAGAAAAACTACTGAATGGTCTCAAAATGGAGGTTTTTGCGCTCTTGTGACCTCAATTCTCCATGAATCGAAAAACAAAATAGACTGGCATCATCTCGAAAGAATTTTTGATGACCTGCCAAAATTTGGAAAAAATCGGTTAAGTGGGGACTGAGCTAGGGTCGGCGACAGACACAGCACAGACAGACAGACACACACACACACAGAACTTTACGTTTGTCAATAGTAAAGATATTTTTCGAAATAAGATTTTTGGTTTTTAAATTTTCAAATTGATTAAAAGTATAGCCTTACCTGGATTCCACAAACTGAGTTTTCTGTTGATGTGCCTTTCACAATTTCCCGATTTTTAATAGCATCTCGAGGTCCTTGGATTTCTGCAATACTGATTCATCTTCCAAATTGCTTTCTTATTTTTTACCCGATTTTTGCATCCCAACAGACAAACATTTCTTCATACGGCATGATCTACACGAATTCTTATTGTCTGAATAATATTTTTTTTTCGATTTTTTTCATTCTTTACCTTTTCTCAAAAAACAGTTACAGATAACTTTTATTTTTTTCCGGTTTACAAATCTTCTAAAAAAATTGCACATGCTCTACAGACGATTGCTCCAAAATGATAGCTGGCAGACTTATGGCCGCAAACACAGCAAGTAGACATGGCTGAAAATTATCGAACAAAAAACCGATGGTTTCGAACTATTTTGTGAATTTGAGTGAGAAAATTGTATGTTTTTCACTGATTTCCACGAAATTACGAGAAATTAAAAATCTTTCTTTTTTATGAAGCCTCTTTTTTATCGAAAGCTAAGGGTTGCAGCTGCAGTAGACATTCATTTTGCTTTTGCATACGGCCCAAATCACTGTGGGTGCGTCCAAATTTTTTAACTTTATTTATAGAAGACTAAAGAGGACATAGTGACCAAGAAAGACAAAATTTATAGCGCGCAAACTTTATAGGGCGCCAAAAATTATCGTAAGTGCGCTCCCCTGCACACGCCGTTCGTGGAAGAGGCGGACCAAATTATTTTGAAAAACGCAGTGTATTTTTTGAATTTTCGGCTCTCTTCCACCGGACCCTCACCCTTGATTTTATTTTCCTAATACTGAGGTGTTACAAAAAAGGGGCATGTTTTATATGGATCGATTCTGATTGTTGCAGACAAGTTTAAAATATTTGTATGTCCGCTGTGGTTGTTTTTCAAACCTAGAAAAAATAGAATTTTTTGAAGCTCTTGACAAACGAGACAGAGAAAAACAGAATAAAAGATGCGAAAACGATTTTCATCAACTGGTTTATTTGCTTTGTTCTATCTCTTGTGAGAGATAACCATGAAGATTATAAGTTTTTTAGAGACGCAGGTATCGATAGTACACATCGATGTCAAAAAGTACACATTGATGTCAGAAATTGAATTGCAATTATTTATATAGTTCATCCAAAAAAAAAGTGATATTGTTTTCTAAATTTGTATTCTTATTCCTTACATTGTAAAGCTGTAATAAGCGCCCACCAACTACAGTTTGGTAACAAACGCGCATCAGATTGCGTTCAGATAAAATACAATAGAAAATGAATGAATGAATTGTTGTAGGTGCAAAACAGCTGAATAAGAAGTGCCACATACATTCAGGGCTGGATCCAAAGGACTCTCGCTACTGCAACACAAGGGCCTTAGGCTCACAGGAATAGAGCTAGTTGGTCCAAGACGAGCTAGCAAGCGATGGCCATGTGGTGAACTCCTCGAACATCTGATTTTCTGAAAAGTCCAACAGAATTATCTGCTGAAGTTATTTTCTGAATGACATGGGTTTTGAAAATCCGTGAAGTTGACATGAAGGCGTCGATTGAAAGCTTTGTGACAAAACAGAAGCGCTATATTTTTTCTATTAACGTTGATGCTCAAAAAAAGTAACAACTTCATTCGAACAAATGATGACAACAGAAAAACATTAACTTTAAAAACTCAGAAGTTACTTTTATTATTTTTCTTTGTTCAACATCCTGATGAAAAACCCGTATTATTGTATTTTCGCTCTTATCTTATCACATTTTCTTCTCTATCACCTGACCCTTCACCACTCTATTATCGTCAATTTTTCCCATCCACGCATATTACTTTCGACTTTTTTATACTGGCTCCTTCCAAATGAAATGCTATACGGTTATACTATTATTTCTGATCTCCTCAATTCACGGCCACAATAATCTTCCAATAGATCGTATCCCAGAGTGGAAGACTGAAAATGATCCGAATATTGGTCCAGCCTTTGGCCAGCCTGAACAAATCCGACTCGCTTATGGAGGAGACCCATCGAGAGTTTCTGTAACTTGGCAAACCTATGATGACACTTTGAAGTCAGTCGTAGAGTACGGCACGTCTATCAGAGCCTTAACAGAGTCAGTGGAAGGTCGTTGTGGAGTGTTTCTAGACGGGCACAAGAAAAGTGTATGGAGATATATACATCGGGCAAATTTGACATACCTTGTGCCGGGTACAACCTATTGTGAGTTTTCAAATGGTTTCAACATTTTCTATTTTTGATTGGGTTCCCTGTACATTTAAGAAGTTGTTACTGGCTTTTAGAGCCACATCGGCCAAACAAACGGAACGAGTTGGGAGATCAGGCTAGTAATTTCTGAGAGAAAAACATGAACGCTCTTAAGATTATCATGTTGGCTCGGAACACGGATGGAGTCCCATATTTTTCTTCACTGCGCTTACAGAACGGAAGAGTGGAGGTTACATTTATGCCGTTTATGGTGATTTGGGTGTAGAAAATGGACGATCATTGGGAACAATTCAGAAAATGGCGCAAAAGGGAGAGCTTGATATGGTACTTCATGTTGGTGAGTGAATGCGATGAATCTTTTCAAAAATTTGATTTCGAAGCAAACAATAATCTTCACCGATTTACTAGGCCAATTTTTTCCCAATTATTGGCAGGTTCGCGGTTATTAGGCTTGTGAAAAACAGGCAGCCCTTGCACCGCTGCACTTGCCACAATAGAAGAGGCGGGAAAGAAAAGATAATTTATCTCGGTCACAGTGTATTTTTCAAAGTTTCAGCTTTCCTGCCTCTTCCATTGTGACGAGTGCAGCGGTGTTGAAGCTGCCTGTTTTCTACAAGCCTAATAAAAAGGGTATAAAGAAAAGAAAAAAAAGAGGTAACACGGTTTCAACAAGGTCATTCTTCAGTAGTATAGGAGTATATACGAAAACGTTTTCACTTTGGTTTGAAGAGACATAGGCCACCTGGCATTTTATTAAAAATTTGCTAATAGGCGCCTAAAAAACAGCTTGACTTTGCGCCATCGCACTCGTGTGGAAAATCACCGTGTCGGGACCTTTTACCATAGGAGTGTGGCACAAAGTCCAGCTGTTTTTGGGCGCCTAATAATCGTTACACTTTGCGCATTAGCGTTTTTAGATTCAATTTTTTCAGGCGATTTCGCTTACAACATGGATGAATCCAATGGGGAGACTGGAGATGAGTTCATGCGTCAAATTGAACCAATTTCTGCATACATTCCGTACATGGCAGCTGTGGGAAATCATGAGGCATACAATAATTTTACTCATTATGTGAACAGATTTACTATGCCGAATTCGGATCATAACTTGTTCTATAGGTAAGTTTTGGAGAACGTTGATTACAAAAAGCGTGTTGTTGTATCTTATTTTGACACAATTTTTCCTTCACCAAACAATTCTGAACGCTGCGATATGCAGCACACTCAATGTAGAAGCCCCAATCTGAAACTAATTTTTTGACACCAAATTTCGTGTTTTTTTGAATATTTTATTTGATTTTGATGGTATTGTTCAGCTACGACATAGGTTCTGTTCATTTCATCGCGTTTTCCACCGAATTCTACTTTTACACTCAATGGGGATACCATCAGATTGAAAATCAATTCAAGTGGCTAACTGAGGATTTGGAGGTTAGCGAGCTAACTTCCTATAGTTATCTAGATGTTTTATTCAATTCTAGAAAGCTAACAAAAATCGAAAAGAAGTCCCATGGATCATCACCATGGGGCATCGTCCAATGTATTGCTCGGATTTTGATGGAGATGATTGCACTAAGTACGAATCGATTGTAAGTTTCATTACCTAGAAATCCAAATTTTGAGTTGTTACGATGTAGAATTGAAGTTAACAAAAAATACTCGGAATTCTGTCATAGGTTCTTCGCACTCAACTGATTGTACGAATTCCAGTATCTACGAAATTTTCAAAAATCTTTATTCAAATCAGGTGTAAGCATTTTTTGAAAGATTTCTTATAGGCAAAAATATACGCTTTTTGAATAAGTTAAAAGTTCAGAGAATTGAGGCTGAATTTTCTCGAGTTTCGTCTTTTTTTTAAATGTTGTTTGTTTCGTGAATGATGGAAACTAATCAATCTGGGACGTGGGTAAAAATATATAAAGACTGAACTTTTCCTTTCTGTCAGATTCGAACCGGTCTCCCTTTGACTCATGGATATGCATTGGAAAAGTTGTTTTACCAATATGGAGTGGATGTCGAACTATGGGCACACGAGCATAGTTATGAGAGATTATGGCCAGTTTACAATCGGACAGTTTATAACGGAACCGCTGAGCCATATTTGGACCCTCCGGCTCCTGTTCATATTATTACTGGTTCAGCAGTAAGTTTGCAGACTAAACAATGGCAGACTCCAAAGTAAAATAGCGAAGACTACTGAAAAATTGCTGCCGAGAGATGCCTGCCTCAAAATTACAATTTCCTTTTTAGCATAGCGGCCAAAATTGACAGAAACATTAGCGACATTGTTAGAATTTTGCTGCAATGTTTTCAATTGAGCGCGGGGAAACTTCAAAAATTTTACTAATGTAGCTTTCAGAAGTTTCAGGCAAGAGAAATATAAAAAGTTAAATTTTTTCTGGTTTTGATGCGCTTACGCCGTTCAAACGCCGTTTAATGTACTACATACTTTCCCAGTGATTTTAGTAGCTAGAGTTGTACTGAAAATTCAACTTTTTCCTGTCCGAAATATGTAGAGACCTTACATCCAAATCAACGAAATTTTGAGTTTCAAAACTATTTTATGACCTTGTTTTTTGATAAATTGGGAAACAAAATAAACGGACTTCAGTTCAAAGAAAATTCTGATAATCTGCTAAAGTTTGGAAAAATTCGACCTTCTGTATTATTCTTATTATAGGGTTGCCGTGAGAATACCGAC
Source organism: Caenorhabditis zanzibari (assembly GCA_963966625.1). Lineage (NCBI taxonomy): Eukaryota > Metazoa > Nematoda > Chromadorea > Rhabditida > Rhabditidae > Caenorhabditis > Caenorhabditis zanzibari. Next base: position 21,141,853 of record OZ016472.1, on the reverse strand, counting down.
GTGTTCATTGAACATCCACCACCATGGAGCGCAGTCAGATCCACAGATTACGGGTTTGGAGTCATGAGAGTCTACAATTCGACTCATTTGAATTTCAAACAAATCAATGTTGCTCAGGTAAGTCGTTTTTGGAAAATAGGTGTTTCGCTGTTTCGAGTGGCTTCCCGGTTATCTATTTTGCATATTGTCTCTTGAATAAAGCGTCGGGAAATTTCGGGTGAAACAGACATGCCACTTGTTCATGTTTGCCTGAAAATTATCTTTCAATAGCAACATGAAATGGAGCGTGTACAATAAGTCCCGCCTCTTGCCGACGCTTTGTTGACCAGACAATATGCGATGTACACGTTTTGAAAATTCAGGGTGGAATCGAAGATGACAACTTTTGGGTAATAAAATCCTCGATAAAACATCATCGTCCATTCAAGAACCGAGATTTGAAAAAACTGAGAACCTATGGAACACATGTACCCAAGCACTACTGTCATATTTCGCATTGTCATTTGAAGAAAAACAAAAGAAGCAGAAGACATCATTATGGAAAAATTGTCAAGGATTATTAAATTTTTTGGAGTTCTGTATAAATTCAAATGAGTTCACTTGTGTTATTATCAAGATTTCCCATGTTTCAACGCGCTCCATTGCCAAATTGGGTAAATTCAAACTTTTGAGCTTTCACTTGTTTCTCCTGGAGGTCACGCCGAATCCGCAAAATCAAAGAAATTATTATATTCGACGTCACCTACAGGAGAAACAAATGAGCGGGAAAGCTCAAAATTTCGAATTTACCCAATTATGCAATGGAGCGCGTTGAAACTTGGGAAACTTCGATAATACATAAAAATCGGCACTTGGATCTCTAACTTTAGAATTTACATTTGAAATTTCAGGAATGGTCAACGTAAAAATGCTTTCAAATACTAAAACTTCGTTTAGTATATCTTTGAGTAATTGCCGGCTGCTCATTGTATGCGTTATTTTTTTAATCAAGAGGTTTATTGTATTAGAGAAAAATTGACAGAAAAAAGATGAAATTTTTAGCAAATATCAGCAGCTTCTTGGATTAATAGCAATTTGCTAGCTGAATTAGCAATTTGCTGTTACTTGCTGCGATGTTTGAGGTTAGAAAGCAAACGGCAGCCTGTTGTCAGTCCAATTTAAAAGCGGATGTACAATTATTTCGAATGAGTCTTGTTGCGAATAATCAGAAATTCACTGCGTTGGCATACTGTCGGAATTATTCGCGGTGAGGCTCATTCGAAATAATTACATGCGCCTTTAAATCGGACTGACAACATACGGCGAAAATGTAATAGTAGAATGTTCTGTTTTATAAAAGAAACTGTCCGAAATTCAATCATTCAAAGCACGGCACCGGAAGACTTCAATAAGGTTGGCAATGACTTGATAGAGGACGGTCCATGCTTGTCGAGTCTCGTCGTCTAATTGATATCCATTGCATTCTTTGACTACTTCGAGAACCGGTTCGATCATGTGCTAAGAGAATTGTTTTTAATTTCAGTGAGAGCTTATAGTGAGAGTGAGACTATGTTATTAAATAAATATATAATGATTCGAAATTGGTGGCCTAAAAATCTAAATCTTGGGCTTTTTAAATATCAAGCGTAATTTACAACTCACAATTACATGATTTCTTTGTACATTCCACTTTATATGAGCCAATGCAATTTTCGACATTGATTTTCTTAACTCCTCTTCATCCCTCATAGACTCAATTATCTTGCCAAGGCCCTTGAGGTACACAGAAGCGTGTCTTCTGAAAAATGAAATTTCCCAAAAAAAACATGATGAGATTTCAATTTCCTCTCCAACCTGAGCTCCACAGCATTCATAAGACTTGAATCTGGAATCGCACGAAATTGTGGCCAAATGAGTTTATAGCGTGGGTACTCGGAGAACAGCCTGGAAACTTTTTAGTGTATTCATTATTTTAAACTAAGCACAGAGTTACAACCTGACAAAAATTTTGAGTCCATTGCGAACGCAATCTTGCTCTATGGATGTGAAGGTTTTTTGGAGGATGTCTCGTTGACGGTCGGAAAGACGAGATGTTTCATCAATGATTTTTTGAGCTGAAAACTTAAACTTTTCAAGGAGTTCAATTTGTCAGATTGAAATCAACCAAGACTTACAAGGCTCGGGATCTAACATGTGAAACTACAAGATCCGTTTAAATAACAAATAAGAAGGTTGAAATTTGAAACTTTTTAGTTTTTCATTTTTTTCTGATTAAAACACGAAATCACTGCACGTTGCCACGTTTAGCAGAAACTGCAGAATTACAGCTGCTGTAAATCTGACAAAATAGCTTAGCTCACCCTTGTTCTGCCAGATTTACAGCAGATGTGGATCTGCAATTCCTGCAAAACGTGGCAACGTGCAGTGATTTCGTGTTTTAATCAGAAAAAAAATGAAAAACTAAAAAGTTTCAAATTTCAACCTTCTTAAATAAACAATTTGTTCGAAAAAAATTTTTTTTCATCATAAATTTTTTTTCATCATAACTCGTTTTTATTTTCATTCTCGTTTTTATTTTCACGTAGAGCGGTGAGTTTTCTCATCGCTCTGTTACGAAGAAAATTTCGAGAGTCCGATCCCAGGAACCGCGGCACGGAGGGACTGTAGCCACAACACCATCCCTAAGGACTCCAATGCTGACCCGAGTACACTGATGCAACGACCTGGTAAACCACTGGTGGCTCTGGACTGCATCGTACGACAACGAATTTGGTTCAGGAAAAAGATAAGTTTTGGCTGTGATTGTGATGAAGAAGGAGGTGTGAGCTGGAATTTCACAAAACCGAGAAGATTGGAGATAAGGAGCCTGCTTAAAGTTGCGTCGATCGTTGCTTATCAAAAGAGTCGCTATATGGAGGCCACGTGGATTGATTTTGGAAAAAAGATAGTGTGGATGTCCTGGTTAAAAGAAAAGACGTGGAAGTCGGAAAATGGCAGGAAGTCCGGATGGCACCAGCAAGAAAAGGAAGACACAAGTATTGAACTTAGCTCTTGCCATTCTTTGAAACTGGATAAATTATCAATATCAATAAATTTTATTAGTCAGTGAGGTCCTTATTTTAGTTTCTAAAGTTTTATAGACTGCTGTATGTATTTAAGAAAACTCCTGATGCTTCCTTTAAGTTAAAATAAATGTTAGCTTCAACGAAAAATACACGAAAATATAAATATTATGAGAAGGAATATTTTTGCTAGTGTATCAAAACAACTTTTAACTGAAACTGAAACGATAAATCGCTTAAAAATAAACTTGTTTTATACCTGAAAGTTTCGAGTCGAGTTTTCTTTTTCATCAGAGTTCTAATTCGTCACAAAAATAATTCTGCTCGGATCAAGAATAAACAAATTATGATGGAGACCAGATCAATTAGGCCATATCAATTCGGATTTGAATGGAATTTTTGCGAATTTGGAGACTTTAACAATCAGTTAAGCACGAGAACTTAGGATACAAAGCTGAAGTTAGTGAATGATATAATCATCATATGAATCTAAAAGAATGAAGAAGCCATCAAAAGAGATTTAAGAGAGGCTTGTGTGTTCAGAACAAGAAAAACACATAATAGTTTAATGAAAATACTTTTTGGTTCCAAAATATGAAAATTTTAAAAGTTGTTTAAATTCAACTGTTTTAGTTATTGATATTGCCCTATAGGAAAAATGAAAGTCATCAATATTCCAAGATGTAAGAATATGAAAAATTGTCTACGTTTTGCCCCCTGAGCGCCTCGGACGCGTTGTTTTCCAAAAGAATAGTACGTCTAAGCTGAAAATGCTGGAAGTTCATATTTTGGGATTGATGAGAATATTACATAATTTCATTGTGTTGCAATACTGAAATTCTAATGTCTTCCGAAACCCCAACTGTTCAACTCCCGCATTCTCTCTTCTCAAAAACCAACCAATTGGATTCACCGGTGATGCATTCTCCTTCTCAGATGTTGAATCCTTGCTTTCTTTCTCCAACAGTATTCCTCGCGTTTCTTTTTCAACTATTACAACTGTTTCCTTTTCAGCATTTTCTTCAGCAACTGGAAGGGTCTTTTCTAGATCCTTATGCATCTCAGAAGCATTTACTTCAACGTGTTGTTCGAGAAGTTGACGGTACATTGTGGTGAGATTCTGTAAACTTAAATAAAGAAAACTTCGGAATAAAAATATAATCGCTCATCAAAAACCGAAAAAAATTTATGCCGGTTTAAAACAGGTGCGAGCTTAGTCCAAAGTTTAGAATAATGAAATATTTTGGAAAGGAGGGGTGCACTGTTTAGTGCTCGCTTGAAATGTACCACTAAAAGACGTCGGTAATTATTCAATTTGTGTGTTTTATTTGTTTTAACGGGGTTCCGACTTGTTTCAAAAAAAAGTTAACTTTTTTAAACGGTCGATTCGAATCGTTGTAGATAAGAAAAAAAATCTTATGAATACATATCCAAAATTTACCCAAAGTGCCAATAAAACGGGCTTTGAGGCCTGTTTTTGACTAATATTTAAGTAGGACACCATAGTTTTTCAAGCAAAAATTTAGTATGGAGTAGGTTCTCAATACCCACTTTTTGACTTTTTTTGAGCGCATGGGGAAGGAGCCCCCCTTGTTAAATTCTATCCATTTTTTCTTTAACTAGAAATGACATTAAAATTAAAACTGAAATGGTAAAATATTTACTACTTTTCACTCAAAGTTAAATACAATTCATGTCCTTCATATGTTTCATGGATTTGTGAGATTGCCATACACGTTTCCAACCATAAATGATTTTGTGATAAAAGCTTCACCTGTTAACACTCTCAATAAAAGAGATTCTAAAACATTTGCGTTGACAGACGTTTGGTACAAACTAATATTTGTAGGTGTATTTATGTTCTGAATTTAAGTAACAACTTTTTTCAGAAATTCGTTATTAAAATCTATACGTAGGCGGAGGTGCTCCAGATGGGTAGGATTATCTCACCTTTTCAATACATTTCCGATGATTTTCAAACAAAAGAGATGGCTGAAAACGACAGCAATAATAATCTTATTTTTCCGAGATTATCCTATTATGAATACATCATCCACTTCTCACACTTTATTTTTTGCACCCATAAATACGGATTTAGAATGAAACGGTTTTAAATGATTTCAGTTTTTATTATGAAATTATTAATAGAAACTTTCAACAGCTGAAATTAAAGTTCACTTCTAGCGCCCAGTCCTTTAATGAAATGGAGAATTAAATGAAAAATTAGGGTATTCAATTTTCAGTGGGAAACAATCGGAGCCTTACAATATTGGATTGGAATCCGAATAACAACAACAACAACAATCGGATTTGAATGTGTCATGACTTTCAAGGTCAATTTTTAGTCTAGCCCAGAATCAGTAAAAAAAAGTGAAACTTGAAATCTCCTACCATTCCATTTTACAATTTGATCTATCAAGGGAACATCCCTAACTGTCCCTAAAATTTTATGTGGAATTAGTAGCCCCTAGGAAAAATATAAACATAGCAAATTAATAGGTGCCCGTTTTCAGTTTTGGGGAAATCTTTACTAATAACAACCAGTGATTTCCGTATGTCTGTCTGTATGTTGCAGGTTGTAACTCAGCCCAAACTGAACCGATTTTCATAAATTTTTTACAGAAAGATCAGAAATTTGTCTACGTTGATGCCCATATGTTTAGATTTTTGATATCTCAAAAATTGAGCAAGTTACGGCTCTTTTCGTGAATTTTCAGTACTAATTTCGGTATCGAAAATGTGTTGCAAGTCATAACTCGCTTCAAAGTTAACCGATTCTTTTGAGATTTTCACAGTTTGTTCCTGATTATATGAGGATGATGCACGACTTTTTTGTTTTTCGAAATTCCAATTTTAAAACCTTCTGGAGCACTTTTCTGACCAACTGGGTTCATTTTCGCATGCGCGGCGGCAGAGAGACAGCGCACACACAAAGTATAGTGGCCGACGCGAACCCGGTTGATGTCGGCCGCTTCTCTGAACTACCCCCGCCGACGAGAGAGGGGAAGCCGGTTCAATTACCCAAATTTGGGGTGAGATTTGCGAGGGAAAGAGATAAAGGGGTCGAATTTTATGCCATTCTGTTCGTCTCACCACGAGGAGACAGAATATTTAGGAAAATTTTGGAAAAGTTGAGGTTGAAAGAGTGTTATCGTGGTTTGAAGTTCCAAAATGTGTCTAATCTGATTCCAAGAAGTGCTAAACGTGTCGCTTTGTTGTTCAGAAGGTTCACAGTTTTAAGAAAAAAAACCGAAAGCTCTAAAGCGGAACCGAAGGTTTCCTGCATTGAAAAAAAGAGCCGAAGGCTCAAGAAACGGAACCGAAGGTTCCCTGTATTAGGAAAAAGAGCCGACGGCTTTGAAAATGGAACATTAGGTTCAAAACCTAGAGTAAGCAAAAGCCAGGTGGATGAGCCCCGAAGGGGCGACAGCCACCTGGTTGTATAACATTTTATGTTTTTGTAAAACAATTTTACAATTTTTAGGAATTGATGTTTTTTGTTCGTTCTTGTTCTACATTTTTGTGCAATAGTTCATTTTGAAACTCGTAATCTGAGCATTCAAAAAGCCTCTTGAGCCATGTTTCTCTCTGTCACGTCCGTTTCAGAGAAATCAAAAGTGTGCGAAACTCAGTTCCGATGTGTTTCAATAAGTGGCAATTTTCGAGTATCGGGGAACGGGGGACTACTACCATTAGCATTGTGACGTTAGATGATGTACAAGCTTCAAAATGAGCTATTGCACAAAACTGTAGAACAAGAACGAACAAAAAAACATCAATTCCAAAAAATTGTAAAATTTTTTTTACAAAAACACAAAATGGTATACAATTTCCCCAAAACTGAAAACGGGCACCTATTAATTTGCTATGTTTATATTTTTCCTAGGGGCTACTAAATCCCCATAAAATTTGACTCACACCGGGGGACAGCTTGGGATGTTCCCTTGTATGCCTATTTATATATCTAACCAGAGCCGCTGCACGCCTCTGCCGCGTGAACCTTCAGTTTTCAAAAAAAAAAGTTTAATACGTAAGTTGTACGTGGACGTACGTGGAAAACTGAAGCGGACATCCTGACCAAGAAATGGACAAACTTTCTAGCAGATTATATATAAGTAAAATTTTCAGAGATCTGCCAAAACTTTCAAGTTAAAACGCAAAAATTTCGAAAAGCAAAAGAAGGTTTTTCATTTTCTTTCGTTCAACGAATTCGCTCCTTGAAAAGATTTTTTTTGACGCACAAATGGCGATGAATAATTGCAAAAATTTGATATATGAACTTCTGATTCGTTTTTTCGGAATAACCTTTTTTAAGCATATTGCAAAAGTTAGATTTATAATACACAATCGAGTTTTCAGAATAAACAAATTTGGAAACAACTGTTGGAAAAATGAGCAAGAAGACATCAAACAGAACAAGCAAAAAAGTTTAACACCTCACAGATATGTATTCTTGCATCTCTTTTAAAGCAGTCCCCTTCCCTTCCGAATCATAATCGGGAAGTAGGCGGAGCATAACTTTCACCGGTGCTCTATCAAGAGTACTTCCGGTGACAGAATGGTGAGTGAGGCAGGAAGAACAAGTTTTTTCTCGGCAAAAAATTCCTCGTAAGAAGAAGAAACTAATATAGGCCTTACATTAGGAAATGTGCGAAAAGACTAAATTTCGGAAATTGGCAAACGATTTAGCATTAAATAGGGTTTGCTTAAATGATAAAACCGCTGACAGGGACGAATGACTTTCAAACGAAGGTCACAACAATTGGAAATAGCAAAAAGGGCTCAAAAGACGTTTGGAGCACACTACTAAAAGAGAAAAGATCGGGAAAAGGAGATCTAAATAATGACACCAATACTTGATAGTGAGTCAATGTAATCGGTTTTGTGACCTGGAAGCAAGGCAAGTTAAGCAGTTTACCTCGTGCTAGCCTTTCACGGAATAGGAACATTTTTGATCTCGTAACCAGACAATAGGTCATGGAACACGATGGGACACGCGACGCGACCCAAGCTCTGAAATTACAGCTTGATGATGTGCCCGTTTGCAACCACGTGCTAGTTCAGTTCTTTGTAATAGCTAGTTCAAGTAGGATTACCACGGATTGGCTACGTTTTCCTAGAGAGGGCAAGAGGATGAGAGCCTGAGATGAATCGCTTTGAGTCCTCTTTGAAATGCTTTTGACGCGGTTAGTTTCAGTTTTTTGTTAACTAAGAAGATAGAACAGTAAGGGTTGAATAACTTCGCATCATCCCGTAGTCGTAGACAAAAAAAACCTAAAATGTTCGCAATGCAGCTGCAGGGTCCGCCCTTACACAGGTAAATCATGGATCAAAAATCGAATATCCGATTTTTCATGTTCAAATTTTTGAACAGTTTTTCCAACAGAACTTTTTTCCGGTTTTTATCATAACAAGTAAGTCTAGAATTATTCCCAGTCAGGCCAGAACCGAAATCACAAGGTGCCGTATCAAAGCGGTATTTTGGGGACAAGAGTTCTCAATTTCAAACAAAAAAGTGTCCGACCCTTCAGCCTGTGCAACAATGACATCTCGCAAATTTTCATAGATCGTTTCTGTGCGGTCACACATTTTTGGGCTCAAGGGTCGGCGATCGGAAAATACAAGTCATAGTTGACCTTGGACCGATTTTGTACAAAAGAGAAAACCGACAGAAAAAACGACAAAGACCTGATTTTCAATTTTTCAAAATGTAATTATAGCTAGAAACAAAATTCCTGAGTTTTGTTGCACTCTGGGGCCCTTCTGGCAGCGTGAAACTTTTAGAAATTTTTTGGAATTTTGAAAAACAAAACAGACGGGCATCATTAAGCAGGAATTACTGATAGCCTGCCAAAATTTAAAAAAAAATCGGTCTAGAGAGGACTGGGCTAGAGCGGGATTTGGACACGGCACAGAAACACAGACACACAGAATTTTGCGCTTGTTAATAGTAAAGATACAGTATATTTTTCAGTGTTGTATCTCCGCTCTAATTTCATGCCATTTTTTTCAACAATTTCAAAAAGATTATAAGATCAAAAATTCCAATTAAAATTTAGAGGATTCTCTGTGAGATTCTATGTACATCCGGATTTTTTTCTGCAAAACAGAATTGCACATATTGCACGTTTTTCGCCTTCGTGTCACTTACTTAAATAACGACCTCTGCCCGATTTTCAAAAAAATATATTTTGCACCAACATAACTTTTCTTATTCCGCTTTTTCCACATGATGAATTTCGGGTTGAGAGAAAACTCTCCGCAGTTTTTTGGCGATTGTCTACAATTTTGACTAAAGTTTGATACGTAAGATGTACGTGGACGTATGTGGAAAACTAAGACGGGCATCCTGACCAAGACCGGACAAACTTTCTAGTGAAGTATATATATATATATATACAAGTAAGATGGAAAACAGGCGGACCTTCATAGTTTTCCATAATTCAAAAATGCAATATCCTCAATGAATGTTTGATTTTTTTAAAGAGGCAGCTGACCGCTTCTCTTTTCCGGAATGCCGGAAATTCAAATCATCCCAGGTACTAATAATCTTAAGGAATTGGAAATTTTTGATGCATGCATATAACACTGGGATTGGATAGTTTCAATGCAACTGGCGGAAACTCTCTGAAAAGAATAGTGACGTTTTTATTTACAAAAAATTGGTTAACCGGTAAAAGTTGAGCGGACATTATTCTATAAAATTTCTCCGCCTGTACACTTTTGACGATTTTTTAAAAAACAAAACCAACAATTCGAGACGAGAAAAGCTCCTCTTTTTCATAGTCAACTGGAGAGTATATAAATTTGCCACGAGATACCTCAAAAGTGACTTGATGCGTCTTTAAAGTAATCCAACAAACGTAGTTAACGTTATAACTATTGCAGGTTTTTAATGTAGCAAATTAGATCATGTACTTTTGACTGAGTCCATGATCTTATCATTCAAGATAATTGGGGGTTCCCTTGAAGCCAGCATAACCAATGCAAATGCAATTGTGATCAAAATATAACCAAACATAATACATCTATCAATGAGGCGGGTTACTTGCTGCCACTCAAACTTGATTCGCTTCAACTCGCGTTCTATAAAAAAATAGAAGAAATTCCTTTATCTTAATCGAGACCTACCAGCATGTATAGAAGCTTTCATATCATCCAAAACCACTTTTATTTTGAGAAGAGATGATGTTAGAAGATGAGATGTCGCCGAAGATTCCGCAGACATCACAAAACTTTTTATGCTTCCTCCTCCGGTGATTTCTTCCATTTTCACAATATGCGCCGGTGGGGTCTGCGGTTGGTGCTCCCCTTTTAAATACCCATTTGCATGGTTGCCATTTGCAAAGAAGAAGCTCTGAAAACATGAACTACTAAAAAGCGAGAAACTTAACGTTCTCAAACTTACTTGTTTCCGATTATCCGATCTTAACAATTTTTTGGGTAACTGAAACGAAAAAGCCCATGAAATACATGGATTTGCTGCGATTTGGTAGAAAAAAAAGTCACGAACTCGAGGGTCGACCTGAATTAAGTTTCTTTTTTTAATTTTCGGTTTTTTTTACCTCCTGTCCGCTATTGCCTCTCATTTGATATGACAACGTCAGTGTCGTTGTAAAGGCAGCCATAAATATTAAAAATATTAATCCAATATAGTATTTTCCAATTAGAGGTATCACTTCTGAGGTAGCGGGGACTTCATCGGAAACCATCATCACTGAAATGTTTCGGTATATTTTACTGTTAATTTTCTTGTCATATTCTATCCTGGTTTTCAGACGGCTGAACATTTCGTGTTTCACAGAAAACATATCAATCCCAGATATCTGGCCCAACAAAAATTTGCAGAAAAACTCACTGATTATAGCCATGGACAGCAACGCGGTTACTCCCAATGACACCTTCTCAGTATTCTCTCCGGTTGTCGAATGAGGAGTGAAAAAACCCACTATAGTGACAACTGTGATAAAAGCAGAAGGTATCACCAAACTGCAAAGTTTTCCATTAGTTTTAGAGAGCGTAGTAGTCTCTGGACAAACCTGAAAATGTAGTAGCTTGGTGATCGTCTCAAAACCATAAAATAGGTCACATCGGGAAACGGGTGGGGGCAGCAGTCGTAGATTTTTTGATAGATTTTCACTCTGAAGTTATGAATATGAGAATGAATTTAATTCAAAAGAGATTAAGAGTTCTTATGTCTCCAATTAAAAAGTATACCTAAAATCCGTCAATCCCCATTCGGTGTTCCTGATATATAGTTCCAAGTTGTCAGTTTTCGGCGTAGCGGATAAGTCCAATTTGCTCCCATCCATACTCCAGGAAGCAAATGTTACAAAGCAAATCTGAATGTTTGAAATGAACGCTTTCTTCACTTTCAGTTTTTTTTTCACCTGCTGATCAAAAGGAAACTGTTGCAGGTTCAAATTACAACTGATGTCTGTAATCATTGAGCGGAAAAGCATCACCCTTCCAGTATTGTCCACTATTGCATTCGTTTCCATCTCGTTTTCTTCTACATTCATATTTGCGCTGGGAAAAAGAAAGATTTTGAATTAACCATTTTGAAAACGTTCTCATAATTTCCCTATCGCTATTTTTACATTAATTGCTCACTTCGCACAGCCTCTTCCCCTCTCTTCTCGCCGAATCCCGCCCGCCGATAGCGGTCTTCGAAATCGCTCTGTCCCCCTCATAATCAGCTCACTTAGTATAGTGGTTACCGTATTTACTCTAATAGACCGGCATCTCTATATGTCCGGCACCCTCTAATAGACCGACAGTCAAATGACCTTTTTGAAAAATAAACCGGCACCCTCCAATTATCCGGCACCCATCAAAATGAATAAAATCAGAAAGTACTACTTTTTGAGAAATTCGCCCACAATTAGAGGATCGGTTCCATGGAATTGTTGCCGCGCTAGAAAATGCACAAAAGAAAGTCAAAGAGCAGGAAAAACAGATAGCAACGTGAGCCCTTGATATAGTTTTTAGTTACAATTTGTTTCCAAATTCAACAGCAGATTTATAAGAAGTATGTTGGAGCGAAAGAGTAGAGAAGAAGAGGTTATTGAACGTTTTAAATATGATGATGTAGTCAATATAGTTTTTGCTCTTCAAACTATTCAAAAAAGGCTTTATCATGCACATTTTCAGTGAAAAAGCCCCAATTCTTTGATAAATTGACTCTTTGAAAAACAGACCGGCACCCTCAAAATGTCCGGCACTCTCTAATAAACCGGCAATGAGGGCCACGAAAAATAAACCAGCATGCCGGTCTATTGGAGTGAATACGGTAACTATCCGCGCTGTTGCCATGGCAGCGCTGGTTCTATTGTAAAGGGGGAGTCCACTATTTCCAATTTTCTAGATTTTGGTATCATTCAATGTAGAATTTCTGAGAGATGAAAACATTTTCTTGTAGAATAGTATCTTCAAAAATATATTGGTCAAAAACATACCAAAAATTAGTACTGACAATATTCAGGTTTTCATGTTGCACCCTCTACAATTTTGCAGTGTGTAAACGTGAGATTCCGAACCCTCTCAGTATTAATTTTGGTCTGTTTTTGATTTTTGGTCTTGTTTTTGAGTGATTTTCAGACTATACAAGATGATTTTTCGATCTCTCAGAAAATCTGCGTCGATTGATATTAAAAAGGCGAAATTTTTTTAATTTGTGTACACACGCGGGCAACTATTTTGCTCTGTTTGCTGAAAATTAGAAACTCACTTATTATACACGAGCACATCCGGTTTCCAGATTTTATGTGCTGGCACGTGAATTCTCGTCAAATTTCCAAACTTTTTCGGGTCCCACGTCAGTGTTTCGTCTTGCCAATAAAGTTCCAACCAGCAGTAGATATTGACGATTTGGTCTCGTTCGTCAACTTTGAGAATTTGTTTCAGCCAAAATTTGACTTCTACTTTCAATGTTTCAGATTCGTTTCGAACTGGGCGAATTTCTTTGACATAGTCCAAGAATAGGTGCTCGTATAAGTTTCGCATAGGTGTTCTGGCCTGAAAAAATATAAACCTGGCCTAGCAATTCAAATTTGAATTTCTAATCCACCATATGAGAAATATTCTGTGATGACTAACTGGATGTGACGTGGCGGTAACGTATGATCTTCGATGAGGTGATAAAATATGCCATAGAATAAGTAAACAAGGGTAGAGAAGCATCTGAAAAGAAGTGAGAAAATGTTTTTGTTAAAAGAATTTTAAAAGAAAAGCAGGAAAAAATGAGAGAAAGGAGCAAAAGGAGCGATGATCAGATTTTTCATCAAATTGGTTTTAAAACAAGTTATGACAAAGGATTTAATTTTTCCTTTCTATAAGATATCGTATTTTTTGGAATTTGAAAACAATTAGGATTAGAACACATTCAGGAAGGAATGCTCCAAATAAGAAAATAAAAACCACATCGGAAACATGCAAATTTAAACCTTATTAAAAGTATAAAATGATCGAAAATCGTTGGAAAATTTCCCTTAAAAAATACGACAATGTAGATAGACGAGGGGGGAGGGGCAGAAATTCGCAAATTTAATTGGCCCACAAGGCGTTTGGTCTCTTTGGAGGAAACCAGATGAAAGGGGAGGAGCGCTATTGGTCAGATAAGAAGATTAATAAAAGTAAAAACTCATATCCATTATTTTTTGAAGGGAATCAAAAATCTCATGTTTGAAGACAGCGTTAAAACTTTAATAAAATGTAAAAAACTGGTAAATTATTGTTTCCAACATTGAATAGTTCTTTATTATCTTCCCTATGTATCTTTGACATTAGCGAAAAATCTCTTAAAAAACTCTCTCACTCAGAGCAACTGCTTTTACTAGTATACAAACTCATTTGGAGAAAAATAAGTTGAAGACAATGTGAACAACGTCATCGTCAAAGTATGTACTTTAAAGAAGAAAATAGAAGACTCTTTTCTTTTCCTTGCTGTGCAAGTATTCCAAATGATTTTCGCGGCGAACAACTTCAACAGTAATCTAACTGCGGCACAAATCTTCAGCTAAAAATAAGTTTTTAAGAACTACTGCCGCCAACCTTTACTCTTCCAATTGTTTCAAAATTAACAATTCCGAAAATTCCCTCCTGGCTCTTTTTCAAAGAAAGAACAAGTCATGTGAGGAAAATTGAAAAAAAGAAGTAAAGTTATTCAAAAGAGAAAAAGACAATAAAGACAACCTGAAAGTGACGCTAATCAGTTTTTTTACAAATCTTCACCAAGAAAAGTAAGAATGTTCAGATAACAAATTAGAGAAACAACATTGCAAAGCCAGGTTTCATTTCAGAAGATTCAAAATTTTCTCTTCGAGTAGTAAAAACCTAAACCAGTGAAAGTAATTGAAATAAGAGTAGTGGTCGCGTGAAATTGAGATGTCTTTTAGTATCTCACTAGCTTTGAAAAAATAGAGAAGAAAAAAGAATGAGGAAATGAAAAAATGGGATAGTGGTATGATGAATTCCCTAAAAAAATTTTTTTTTATTCGTCAGTCTCATATCAGATGAAATCTTGGCGATTTCTCAACTTTAGAAATTAGCAAGCTTCGAGGACTTTATGTCAAATTAATAATAGGCTTTTTCATTTTGAATAGGAAGAGATTAAACGGCGCGTTGACATGAACGTGCAACTGAGAATATTTTCTCGAGTAGTCGGTTTGCGACCCTGTGCAGATGCCTATTTGTTTTATTGAAACCGAAGAAAAAACATGAAAGTTGAACATTTTGAATGTCTTTTTAGTATGCAGATGTTTTTGACAACTTTTTGAGCATGAAAAAGTTGTCAGCTTTATATATTTTTCGACGAAGAATTCTAAAAGATTTTCAAGTCAAAAACAAAAAAAATTGAGTTAGAGGGAAGAATCAAAGTTTTAAAACTGAATCTGAAGCATTCACCTTTTTGTTGTGTGAATATTTGTAGTTTCATAAATTGTGAGCCCCCAAAAAACAATAAAAACAATGATCAAACGTTGCTTTCGTTGAGTTCTCGACTGATATTCTACATAAATGATTAAAAATTTCTGTTTGAGTGAAAATGGAAATCAGAAAAAAAGGATTATGTGAAACACTTTTTACAAGGGAAGGCTCCCAACCTTAACACGGGGATTTGAATGAAATATGTTTTTAATAATAGCGCGCAGGCTAACTAAGAAAATCACAAAATACTAGCTGCCCATACGCACATCTGTGGGAACGACAGAAGGTTTTATCATTTTTGGCGAAATTGGAGTCGGTCCCCTACGGATGGGTATAACTTTGTTCATTATCATCCAATTCTCTTAAACCTTTTTTTGTATTAAAGCTGATATAAAGAGGAACAAAATATATAATTGCGACCTATCTCTATCTACACCGAGAAATTCGAAAAACTGGAAAATGTGAAGGTGACAGGTAACTTGTGTTTCAAAAAATGCCATTTTTTTGGAAAAACGTCCTCGGGAAACTATGTTCATTCGATTCCTACACCTTAATAATGTATATATCCATGCTCAAAAATATGGGGTTCAGACCACTTTCGAGACTTATTTTCATTTTTTCAAAAATTTTCTTCATTTCCATGTAATCCTATACGAGGAAAAATGAAAAAAAAATCAGCTAGTATTTTGTGATTTTCTTAGTTAGCCTGCGCGCTATTATTAAAAACATATTTCATTCAAATCCCCGTGTTAAGGTTGGGAGCCTTCCCTGGTTAGAAGATTTCATAGAAAACCAAGAGAAACTCAAAAGAGCTGAAACCTCTTTTTCAGCCTCATGATAGGAACTGACGTTCATCCGTTTTTTCTGAAACGATTTTCGTCACTTCGAACAAAATTGGATTCAGAAGAGGAGAGATAGAGTTTTCGGGAAAAAATGGAAGCTTAAAAAAGCGAGTGGAGGAACGAAAGAAAGAAGCGATAAAAAAGGATAAACTTCCGGGAAAAGGGAGTGAAAATGGATTGTGAGGAGATGAAAAACTTTAATGATTTGCATAAATACCTGTTGACTGATTTTTCGAAAAATTATTTCGCTCGTTTTCTCCTCATAATAAACAATCCATAGAAGTTAAACTTTACGAAAAATACTTCACCCTCTTTTTCGAACTGAAACAAATCAAATTTAACTTTTTCTTCCCCAACTAGATTTTCTTTACTGCTATTCGTCATTCATCAGTTTCCTTTTTTTGTCAGAAAAACCCTTATTTCATTTTTTCAGGAGCAGACCCTGGAAAAACGAGGTTCAGGAGAACGATGATTATTTTATTAAGTAATCAAAATCTCCAGACAAAAGTCAAGATGTCGAATAAATTTTTTAAAAAAGATGAGTTGTCGCAAGTCGTCAGACTTTCAAGTTTGTTTTTGATCGTTCAGTTTCATCGATTTTCAAGCAAAACTTCTGGCTATTGGAAAGGATGTTGAGTTCATATGTACATCGGAAAACATGAATCTGAGTTCAGTGCTTCAAAAAATAACTCGATTTGTTTTATTTGAAAACCTTCCTCCTGTAAAAGACAATTTGAAAAATTGCGAACCGCGGTAAAACTCATTTTGATTTTCGCGTCATTGATGAAAGCCAAGAGGCGTGAGAAAGCGAGGTATTTGTTTTCATTGTTCCAGGGTCATAAGAGAAAGTAGCTCATTAATCTTTAAAAACTGAACTAGGAAATTTTTTGCAATTCAAGACACTCAGAATTTTGGAAGAACAAATGTTTCTGAAGTTTTGAATTTTCAGAATTTTTCGTATTTATCACACTCAGCCAAGTTTCGCTGAAAACACACAGCTCAAACGTTTGAATATCGTAGAAACTAATTTTGATTTTCTAGGACACTGTAAACTGAAAAGAAAATGCCTCAAAAAGAAATTTATTTGGAGAAAAATGCATACATGCTGTGTACAGCGAAGCGTATAAAACAAAACACCCGGTGGGATAAATGTCATTACATTAGGTTTTAAATTTTGAAAATTTCCCATATTTTTGAATACATAAATATTTACATTGTTAGGGAAGTTCTATTTAATTATCAACAACTTCAGTGAAATGTGATTTGATTGTTCCCAGTCCGAGAAGTTCCTTGGAAATTTTTTGAATTTCGAATTTCTTAACTTTTCCCGAAATCGTCAGTGGAAATTCAGACTCTTTTTTAATGAGCACATACTTGGGCACTTTGTAGTGGGCCATCTGAAAAGATTTGAACTTCCAAATTTTTCTCACTACAAAAATAAATCACTCACTCCTCCTTTGCAATCTTTAATAATCTTTTCCGAAGAAATCTTTCCCTCATCTTCCACCCGAAGACGCACCCATGCGCAAATATTCTCTCCGTAACGATCATCTGGCACCCCGACGACCTGAAAAATTATGCTGCAAACATTCTTTGGCAAATCCATTCTTTTACTCATAAGTCTATGTGACTCAATTTTTTTTTTTAATTCCAAAGTCTCATTAGAAAACGGTTTTTCAGAAAAGACCACTGCAAATATTACTAATTGAACAGCCAAACGAGTGGTTTGCTTGAATAGAAGGGCCAGCTCTGCTAAGACAGGTTTTACGGTAATACAAAAGTTACCATTAATTTTTCAAAACTTTGTTCTGGTTTTTCACCTAAAATTCAAATAGGTCGCCTAACTTACATGCGCGTCAGCAACGTAATCGAGCTTGTGCAAAACTTGCTCCACCTCAGTCGGATATACATTCTCTCCTCCTTTCACAATCATATCTCTAGTTCTTCCAACAATGTTAATAGTTCCGTCTTCATTCATAACTGCAGTATCACCGGATTTATACCAACGATCTCTAGTGATCGCCAAATTTGTTTTATCTTGATCTGCCCAATATCCCAACATTGTACTGTATCCACGAGACCAGAGTTCTCCTTTGGCTCCGGTGGGAACGGGAACACCATACTCATCAACAATTGCAATCTCTTGGTGGGGCATCACTGAACCCACAGACTTTATACGTTCGAAAGGGTCTACGTGGAGTTCAGACATGGTAACCAGTGGGCTTCTGTAAGATTTGGACTGAAAGTATTCATGAAATTTGAAACATTTGGGTAGTAAGCTTGGGATCGTAGCTTCAAAACGATGGATAAAGTAGATATTTTGAACTCACGTCTCAGTGGATCCATAGATCACCGCAAAATCAACCATTCTCATTTCCTTGACCATCTTCTCACACAATGCCAATGGGCACGGGGCTCCTCCAATAACTCCTCCGCGTAGAGAAGAAGTGTCGTACTGTTTTATAAGCGGGCTCTTCAGTACATCAATGAACATCGTTGGGGTGCCAAACATTGTTGTACATTTCTCGTTTTGAATCGCTTCGAAAATGTCAGGAACGTGATAAGACTTTGATGGGAAGATCACGGTTTGGCCATGATTTACTGCGTTGATTACACCGACAGCGCAACCAAAACAGTGGTACAGAGGGTTGGGGATACAGATGCGATGGTCCTCCCGGTCCCAACCAAGACGGATTCCTATTTAAAGAAAATTATGGAGAAGTTCCAACGCCTTTCTTTCAACTTTAACTCACCGGCAAAATATGCGTTATTATTTAAACCAAAATGAGTCAAAGTGGCACCCTTTGGATGTCCAGTCGTACCACTAGTGAATTGCATATTAACTGGTTCATCTGGTCTCAATTTTCTATCCATATCTTCTAATTTTGCTCTCTCTTCGGTTCCGGCGGCATTCATCAAGTCTGAATACACCCAGGCCCCGTGTACTGGTGTGTCGTCTCCAAAAAGAACAATGTGACGAAGTTCTGGGATGTCATGAGACTTGATGTGACCAACTCCTGGCTTTCCACGACGCATTTCTGGCATTGCCTGAAATCGTATACGTTAGAGTTTTTGGAACATTGAACAACCCACCTCAATAAGAGTGTGCACGTAGTTGCTGTGCTTGTGTCGCTTTGGGGCAAACAACACCTTCATTCCGGTCTTTCTCATGACGAAGCGCAATTCTTCATGAAGATAATGTGGATTAACATTCACTTGAATAACACCAGCAAATGCACACGCGTACTGTAGGACCACCCACTCGTAGTAGTTTGGTCCCCATACCCCAACACGGTCTCCCTTCTCAAGACCAAGAGTGTAGAGGGAGGCAGCCATTTGACGAACCTGAAAACATGGAATTTTTAATTCCGCCAAATTGATAACTCTCGCTAACTCACATCATGATAAAACTCCTCGTAGGTCTTTCTCAATGGATACTTCAAAAAAGCACAGAACTCCTTATTCGGAACTCTCTCGGTAGTGTTTCTTAGAGTCTGACCAAGGGTTTCATTTCTCAATGGAATATTCGAAGTTCCATGAATATAAGAATTTGCGTGTTGGCGGTGCACGGAAGGGTGCGTGAGGTGATGTGAATCCGATGTTGGGATAGAAGAGGTTGATGGTGCTGGGTGGGGGATACTGCTGGTGAGCACATGAGCAAGACGACGAGAAATATGAATTGGTTGGCGCATTCTTGTATTTCGAAGAGGTCTTAATGTAGAAATATAAAGTGTGATGTCATAGCAAGTGTGAATGGAAGGGTTATGAGAACTCGAGGAAAAATTTTAAAAATCAGTATATGTAAAATTTGCAAAAAAAAATGAAGCTTATGAACATATTGTATCATTCTTTCACGGAAACGACACTCCGTTGGATTTCAGGGCACTTTGAATGTTCGAACACTTTTTTTCAGATTCCTTCCCCTTTTATATGATACCCTTCCCTTTTATTATTCCACCCCTAAAGCTCCGCCCACTTTTTTCCTCACAATTCATCGTTCAATGTTGCTTAACTCTCGCTCTCGATATCTATTTTTTCTCTCATTTGAACTCACGTGTCTCTACCCAGAGGAGGGGACTGGGAGCGAGACAAACAACAGGGAGACGAAGGGAAAACATAGAACACTCAATATGGAGGTGAAGCTAGAAAAATATCTTACGATTTTCAGCATAAAATTGAAATTTGCAGGGTCCTCTGTTAGTGTTATTTCAGAAGTAGTGCTGCTTAATAGTCTTGAATTCGTGAACTTTCCTGATTGACAACAACTTTCGAAGTAATTTTTCGGCAAAGTATAGCTTTATGTAAACCTTTCTTTCGAACTTGACGAACTGGACTAAACGATTGTTTCGATCACTTTTCCTCGTCTCTCCCTATCTGAACATTCTTCGAAGATGCCAAAACATTTTCATTTGCTGATCATTCTGAAGTACAGCGACTCCCAGTGGGCAGAAAGAGAGAAGTTTCAGAGAACGATCATCATGAGAGGGGGGGGGGGGGGGGAGTGTGATGGTGAGCAAAGAACAAGCAGATGTATTTTTTTAACGGTGTGCTGGTCGATTAAATGTGTTGTCACATGTGTACGTTTGGAGTAATGGTAAATCTGTTTCATATTGGTTGCATAAAAACAGGCGAACAATGCGCCACCCCATCAGTGGAAAAATCTCTCTCCCGGCACTTTTCTAGATTTTTTAGAGTTTAGGAAAAAATGAAGATATTACTCAAACAGTTACTTCATCTGCATCTGGACTTTTTTTCAACTTTTAAATAATATACCAATTCGAAAACTAGCTCGACTTCTTGTCAATATTCTAGGGATTCTTTGCTTTCCAAATATTGGAACTCTATTTTTCAGTTTTTGTTCGTTTTTTTCTCTGGAAGTCAATTTTTTTCTGTGAAATCATAAAATTTTCAAAACCAGATTGTTTATTTGTATTTCTCAAATTAAGCTACAAAAAAATTTAAAAATATGTAGTAGCGGTTGGATCAACACAAGTTTAGTATTTCAGACCTTTGCGATTATTCTTGTCTTCGGGGTTTCTAAAACATGAAATAATCTGGACTTAGCAGGTATGACAATTTAAGATGAAAAAAAGTCGTCTGACTAGAATACTTTAAAATCTGGAAAAAAGGTTCTTGGATTGCAATTTGAAGCCCAAAAATCACAGATCATTTATACCCGAATAAGAGATGTTTTTTAATACATTTGTATCATACATATGTATTTTTTAGTCTTTGTCCTGTTTTCAAAATCAACGAAAAAAGCGATTTGAATAAAAACCAAAGACTTTTCTATTGTAGAAATACCAATAATGATGTGAGAAAACCAAACAACTTTTATGAGGTTTTGAAAAAGCCAAGGTAGAGCGTCTGTAAAAGAACAGAGATTAACCAGAGTGGAGAATGTTGGTTCAATCGACTTTCTTTCAAGTTTATGCGCTAGAAAGATTCACGCTACCAATCTCTTTTGAGCCATTTCAGAAGAATGGTCTGGAAGTGGTAGGTTTTTTTTGTTTAGTCAGCAACAGCTGATAAAGAATCAGAAAAGAACTAGAATATTGTTAAGAACTCTGGACAGCAGCTGATTGGTGGCTTGCAGAATCTACAGGCGATTCTCAGCGACTACTAGCTACTTGTTGGCAAGTGGCTGCTGGAGACTTCAGTCCAGCTAGCTTTCTCTTGTTTGACCTTTTTAGAACCAGAAAAATATTTCCTGTGGCAACGGAGGATTTTTTTTTGATTCGCAGCCTCAACTTTGCTCTTCTTCACTGATTACTTCTGTTCTCTCGGTTTTGATCAACAACTGATCCGTATCATCAGTTTAAAGAACACACACAATCTTTGCGGAAAAGAGAGGAAGCCAATAACAAATATATCACATCGAAGGTTCTTTGGAAAGCGAATTCGAAAGCACGTTTCCAGTTTTGAGCAAAACCTGTTCGAAAATTTTGACCCTTTTTTCCGGTACTAAATTTAGTCGAGAATTTTTATGACGCAAAAAAAATTCGAAATAACACATCGGGATTTGAATAAGAAGGCGTCAAAGTACGGAAAAAAGGCCAAATCAGGAGAGCGCGTTTGCATACCTCTAGCTTTCGACCCCTGTGACTTCGTTCTTAATGAGAACACCTTAAGGAGATGCGAGCGGGAAAGCTCTAATTTATATTTCCAACTAGTGTAAAACTTTCCATATATATATTTTTAATTCAAAGAATATTTCGGCCAAGGAGGAACGAGCTCCTGAGAAAAGACGGTGACATCATGGCTGAATAGTCGAAAGCAAGCAATCAGTGATGTTGTCTTTTTCCGCCTTTTCTCTCAGGAGTTCTCTTCTCGGGAGTTTTTTCTCAGCAATCAGGTACGGTGACCTAAATCTCACTACGGTCTCCTTTCCTGTCACCGTTTAATGCAGATGCGCTCCGTTGCACACAGTTTTTTCTCTAACCTCTCCACACTTCACACACATTCTCGACAGCGAACGAAATTCAAAAAACTGCATTGATTGTTTTCTCGTTTTTTTTCTCAATATTTACTCAGTTTTCTCTTTTTTTTTTAATTTTTACATTGAAAAATAATACAATTTTGAATTTTCGCACAGAAATGGACGACCAATATGAGCCAATAGACGATACGGATTATCGGCGAATGACAACGAATATACACTTGGAGAAAGCGTTGAATATGACAAAACAGAATGTGATAAAAGGAAATTTGATGCTCGGCTTGGAGGCTGACTTTGATTTCGATGTTGGTAGGTTGAAAGAAGGAACCTCAGAAATAAAAAAAGTCTGATTTAATAGAAAAAGCGGAATTTTTTCAGATTTTGACGAAGATGAAGAAATGGATACGCCACAGATGGGAACGCGTGCCGACAAATCCCTGGGTCTTCTTGCAAAGCGTTTCATCAAAATGATACAATACTCACCGTATGGTCGGTGCGATTTAAATACGGTTAGTAACTTGAATACGAAACAGTAATTTTCGATCTAGAAAATTAAAAAAAAAACCTATTTTGAGCAAAAGTTGTCTTTAAAATTTTTCAGGCTGCCGAAGCATTGAACGTCCGTCAGAAACGACGAATCTATGATATCACGAACGTTTTGGAGGGCATTGGTTTGATAGAAAAGAGGAGTAAAAATATGATTCAGTGGAAGTAAGGAAGACAAAGGAAAAAATATTAGAAATTGCCACCGTTGGCTCAAAGAATTAAAAATTGCACTGAGACTCGCTGTTGCTTGAAATATCCATTTTGAATTTGGCATTGATTGAAACCTACGTTTTTAAGCTTCGCGGCCCTAACATAGGTTACGAATTCAGTCACAAATTAGTTAGCTCATTCTAGATTGTATTGCAAGTGCTTGAAATATATGTTTCTGTGTCAAAATCACACCTTTTATCGATAGTTTCGCAATTCCTATTTTTCAGAGGCGGTGATTTCATGCTGAATGTTCGAGATGGAAAACGACAACAAGCCACATCGGAAGAAGAACAGAGAATTGAACATTTGAAAATGGAAATCGAAGCTCTGAATAAAGAAGAGGAACTAGTGGAGCAGAATCAGAGATATTTACAACAGGTAGATTTTTCGTTAAATAATTACTGTAGCTTTGTCGAAGTTAACCTGAAACCGTCGAAATTGCGAGGTTAATCATTAGCAGTTGAGCTAATCTAAATGCCAAACCAAAAAAAGGGGTCCAATAAATTCAACTAAAATGCCATGGAACTACTCAACTTAGCCCAGATACATCAAATTATGGCATAGAACTTAAGCGAAATGATATTCGCTATGAATTAGAACGCGGCGATGAAAAACTAGTTAAATATAACAGTAACGAAATAGAACTCTTGGTGCAGTAGCACGAACGATGTTGCGCGCAAGAGATCTATTTTGTAACAGTTTTATTGCGCCGAATAAAAAATTACATAATCGCCAAAATCTTCATGCGATTCAGTAATTTTTAGCTCAAAACTCAAAAAATTCAGTCTCTTCGAAACATGGTCGAATCAGCGGACAATCATAAACTGAGCTACGTTCTTCGTTCACAGCTTGCTCAAATCTATGGAAAAGATTTGACTATTGGAATTCAGTCTAGAATTGGTACCCAAGTGCGGATGAGCGATGAAGAGGTAAGAAATTCCTGAAAACGGAGCTAAAATTAAACATTTTAATTAAGCTTTCACTATCTTCCTCTGAATAGGTATGAAAAAAAGGAGATACTGAGCCAATATTTCGCGGCTTTCTTGCTGAGCCTGTCTTAATTTCGAATTTCGCCATTGCAGGATGTTCTCCGTCACGGTGGTCCCCAATGGTGTTACCTGAAAGACGCGTCGGGTCCTCTTCGCGCTGCAATTGTCTCCAATCACGAACTGCATGATTTTGTTCAAAGAGAAAAAAAGATACGGCAAGGGCACGAGGAACATGTTGCAGATGATGATATAGAAGCTTTAAGTAGACAGGCACAATCTACTTCATCATCCTCGAACCCTTTCAAAAGAAGAACATTGGCTGATGAAGTTTATGAGGATCTGCGGTTAGAGGAGAAACGCAACCGTGAGTTTAATGAAAATGAAAGTTAAATCTTGAAAATAAGAAAAAAACTTGATGAGCTATTCCGTTCGCCAAGCATAAAAATTCTGCAAACATCGAGGATCACTTTCTAAAAATCCTACATATATCTTGAAAAATTAAATATTGTCAGTGTTGCCACGCTCTCTAACTGCCAAGTCCGGACAAGGTACGCATTCTCGGTAGCAATGAGCCAAAAGATTGGCAACGCGCGAAGCTCCTCATCAGAAACGCCAGTTCAAAAATAAAAAAATTTACTAACTACTATCCGACCCTGAGGAAGGGTTTCCATCGGCGAATTCAGACGCGGAACCCTGAAAAATTGGATAAAAATTGAAATATGTATTTTTTGAAGGAATATCAGGAACAATCCCACCAATGAAGCCATTGGAACCACCGCCTGCCAACGAAGACTATATCTATTCGAATGCAGGAGACGAGTACCGTGGAGACTCCATTATCGATTTGTATGGCGATTAAAATAATATAATTCGGGGATAAGTTTATGACGTATTCATTTACTTTTCGACTTTTACATGTATAATCTAGTATTTTCGACTTCTCTGTTCATCTCTCTCTCTCTCTCTTTCTCTCTTTGCCGCTTAAATTTCGAACGTATTTCTTCCATCTAGAAGTATGAGATTTAAAAAATGATTTTCGTTGTTTTTAACCTGAAGATCTCCAAAAAATCTTAACTGTTTTTATTATTTCTATGCCATTGTCTTCCTAAATTTTTATTTAATTCTGGAATTCTTTCCAATTCATCAAATAAATCCGGAATTTTTTCATTCATTCTAAGCGATTTCACCCGAATTTCAAGCCATAATAGTGAATTTGTCTTCCAGTGTACCTTGTGACCTTCAAAACGTTGACCACCCGACGAAAAAGTGTCGATTTACTCTGCAGACCGCGCTGAGCGTATCTTCGGAGTATTGTTGTTACCGTGAATTTTTGCACATACTTTCTGAATCATTTTAACGATTTTCCATTAGTTTCATTAATTATTCAGTCGAAGAAATGTATATCTTTTCATAAAATTGAAAGGAAATATTTTTTAATTGTTATGTATGTGAAGATCGACTTTCTTAGGAACACTTCCGGGGGGTTCCCGCACCGAATACCTATTGTGGAGCTTTAAAAGTTGTTAGCGAATGAAAATTTCTAAAACTTTTCTTGCGATTTTTCTGAAATAGGCAATATCTATTGTATAACGGTAGTCTTATTTTCTCCACTGGTATTATTAATTGAGGTTTACAAATTACAGAATCACTTCTTCTGCAAAATGTCCGACGATCCTATTCACTCTATTTTCTTCGAGCGACAACAGGCGGCTCTTTGTGCTCAGCACGCTCTGAATATGCTTCTCCAGGACTCGCTGTTCACTTTTGAGAATTTGAGAGACTTGGCGCGGCAAATGGACAAAAAGGAGCACGATTTGTTGGGAAATGTTCGTGAAAAGATTGAATTTGGAATAAAAGTTAATGACTGCATGAAAAGATTAAACAAATGAACTAGAAATACATTTCGCAAAAATGAAGATGACAAATTAGCGTATAAATTCCTTTTTTTGTGTTTATCTGAAAAACTATGTTTGAGTATATTTTTTTCTTCTGGTTATTTATGATCAGTCAACTTCAACAAATTGGTTCACAATCCAAATTTCGTCAGATGATCACAACCTTTCTATTCCAGAATGCGAATGCAGTCGGTCGGAGCGAGAACATGAACGACAGTGGGTTCTTCTCAATTCAAGTCATCGAGAAGGCACTAGAAGCGTTCGATCTGAAATTGACGAATATCGAGAATCCTGTGATGTCCGAGTACAAGGAAAATCCATTGTTAGTGACCTTTTTTTCAAATCCTAGTACATAAGTGCGCTGTGAACAATTCTAAGCTAGACTTTGAGGGGTAGAGTCTTAGATGAACTTTCCGGATTTTTAGCAGCGATATCTCACCATAAAAATGCTGCCATTATCAGGTGCCCAAAAACAGATGGACTTTGCACCATGGCGCCACCGCACTCCTGTGGAAAAATCACCGTGTGGGACATTTTAGCACAGGAGTGCGGTGGCGAAAGTCCAGCTGTTTCTTAGGCCCCTAATAACGTTTATTTTTTTAAGGGACACATACTGAGTTTTAAGTCAAATTTCCAATTTCTTGTGTTTTGAACGATTTTCGGCGAATTTCGAAATGTTGTTATAGCAAGCACAATTGATTGTGTATTCATGCAAAAAAGAAAGAAAATTTCTGAAATTCGCTCAATCTTCACCTTCCTGCACCTCGAAATTTTGTAAACTTTTCAAGAACCAACTATTCTGCTCTCCAATTTTAGTACTAAATGTCTCAATTTCGACTGAAAATCCGCGCAAAAAAATCCTTTTTCGTCGGAAAATTTTCTGATTTTTAAATCAGAAGCTTAAAAGCATGTTAACAGTTTTTTCGGCACGAAGATATTTTTCGTTGATAAAATCAAGATTTTACGAAATATCTCTATTTTCAGAACCGCCCGTGCATACGTTTGTAATCTTCGCGAACACTGGTTTATACTTCGAAAGTTTGGCGATCAATGGTTTGAGTTAAATTCTATCAATCTAGGACCTCGTCTTCTATCTGATACATATGTCAGAGAGTTTCTGCATCAGCTTTCCGCTGAAGGTACATGAGTAACTTGAGAAAGTATGAAAATACTTTCTAATGATTTTTTTTTGAAAAATTCTTAGCCAAATAAGATTTTTCATATTTACAGGTTATTCAATTTTCGTCGTTCAAGGCATTCTACCACCTTCCGAAGCCGACAATCTCATATCTCTCTGTCCCGTCGAAGTCAAAATCTCACCAAAGAAAGGCCACAAAGAACAGAATATGGTGCAAAAGTTTTTCAATTCTGTCGGAAAACGACTTGGCGGATCCTTCGATAACGTGGATTCACAGGAAGATCGTGAATTGGCAATCGCCATGGCAATGTCCATGGAGACTAAGGAATCTGCGTCTAGAGCATCTGGAGCGTCTACCGTGAGTGCCGGGACTTTCGGTCAACAAATAGAAGAGGATTCATTTGATGAGGATGTGGCTCTTCGTAAAGCGATCTCCATGAGTCTTTCAAACGATACTGGTGAGCTTTGCCTAAGGAACCAAATTTTGTCCGAGATTTGAAACTGATGGTCTATAAAACCAGAATTTAGAGTTTCTAGATTCCCGTGATCAGATGAAGCTTCTGAACCGTGGGATGTGAAAAAGCTTTCGAAAGAAGATTCATGTGGCTCTAAAGATAATGAGAAGTTCCAGGATGTTCAAAGTCTCCCATATCTGAAATTACGGAGACTCCGATTCTCGGTCATTCTTCTGATCCTATGAGGACTTCTCAAGTATCTGCTTCAGCGTCTTCTGAAGCTCAATCAACTTCTGGAATCACTCCGAGCCCTGAACAACAACGGCGCGATCGATTAAAATTTCTTGAGCGACTCGAAAAGAAGAGTAAAGAATAATTTATAGAATCACCAGATTTCGAAATATCAATGGCCCAATTTGTCATATGCGTCTATTCTTCTATGTTTGGCTATTCATTTATTTTTCAGGTATATTATATTTTCGCCGTCTGTTGTCCGGTCGGTTTAAAGGCGCACAGAGTTTCTCAGAATGGTCCCACCACGAGGGCACGAGAAATGCGCAGAGCACTCCTTGCGCGCTTCGTGTGTATAGTAGATTTTTGACTGAGCGTATTTCCGTTCAAATGCGAGTTTACGAAATAAAAACCACCTAGAACGATTCTGACAATCAAATTATTTGTTTTTATGAAAGTTTTTGCTATTTTCATCGCGGGATTCCAGAAAAAATGCACAAAAACGCACAAAAAATATACTATAAACACGAAGCGCGCAAGGAGTGCCCTTTGCGCATTTCTCGTGCCCTCGTGGTGGGACCATTTTGAGAAACTCTGTGCGCCTTTAAACCGACCGGACAACAGACGGCGAAAATATAATATAAAAATGTGCTTCCCCTTCGCTGTGCTTTTGTATTGTCCAAAAAAAAACTTACTATTCGTTTGGTAGACTGAAGATGTCGCTTTTTTAATTATTTTCGATAGTGCCGATGTTTTGTCTTTTCTCATAAATGAATTATTCATAATGAATGTAACCATCCTCATCCGGTTCACAACCAGTACTGTACCAGCTAAACAACCGGAATTTTCATCTTTTTCACGATCCTTATCGAGTCACGGTGATTTTCTCGCTACATTTTTAGTGGCAAAACTGAGAGAAAGAAGCTGACCAATGAGCGAACAGAACATGTCCACGGTATCCCGAGCGCGAAATGCGCCAACGGCGCACCAGAAATGCGCCACTCAGCTGCCTCCAAGTCTCTAACGCGTGCCCATAGAGCGCGATTGCAGCGCTTTTAGTACATTTTCAGAAAAATGACTAAAACAACGTAAAGACACCGTTTTTTCTGCAAACAAGTAGACTGAATAGAAAGATGAAGTATTCAGCTAGATTTCTGTTTTTTATCCAGGTCCAAAATGTATCCAATCATGGACAAGCGCCCAACGAAGACGGAGCACTATTATTCGATGAATACGGCTCTATTTTGGTCTTTTAGAAAGGGCAATGACTGTGGGGATGTTGCCTGTTATCCAAAATATCTCCTACAACTGTTTATTTTCCAGATCAATAATATTTTCTATCCGATCCTAGAGAAAGTAATCGGGAGAACAGTTCGACGGTTATTTTCTAGGGAACAACGGAAAATATCAAAAATCAAAGACGGAGCGATTGTTTAGAATTCCGAGCTTGTCATTTTACATTTTAGTTTACTCAATTTGGTTCAGGATGAGCAAAGTTATCAGCATTTCAAAATTCAGTTGAAAATCCGAAAAAAAGACCGATTTTGAGGTCCTTTTTAGTGATTGTGAAACAATGAGACATTTTTTCAAAAAAAGCAAACGGCAGTTTTTTTCCAATTCAAATCATTGATATTTTACATTTTAGACTGAACGATTTGGTGAAGAATGAGCAAAGTTATCAGCGTTTGAAGAGCGCCGATTTTATGACCTGAAGTACTGTACTCGCGCATACAACCACCGCGGTTGTTTGAGATGCTTCTGCTTCATTCCAAATCGTTCGGTATTGATTCTGAAGGAATCAATAGAACCAATTAAAGATTGAAAAGTGTTTCTTATATGTATGTATTGCCGATTTGTAAATTTTAGCGCTTACAACTACTAATTTTACGAACGTTGTTCTAGTGGTGCGGGGTGGTTCTCGGATGCTTCCAATACTTCCTATAAAGATTGATACAACCTTTAATAATATTTTGCGCTTGTATTGAGGTGGTTCAATCAACAAACGAGGGGTAATGTGAATGTTAGGAAAAAAACTGTAGATAAATCCAACTACCAAAGAAACACTTTCCATGAAGTGAGGAGGAGAGGTTTGGACATTAAATTTTTTATGCATGCTCTTCATATTCCAAGCTTCCTTTTTGGAATACCTCACTTTTTTTTACCTGCTCAAACTTTATGGATATTGATATTCGATGTATGTGCTTATTAAAGTAGACAGTTCGGGACTTCATTCATTCGCCTCGTTAGCTTCACTTAATTGGTTTGAAATTTGAGAATACTTATAGATAGTTCTTTATTTTCAGGGTTTTTTTAGTTATCTATATTTCACTTCTAAAGGTATCATGAAAATCCGTTCTTTTTTGGCTGAGGTATGTTTCAAAAAGCAATCCACACCTTTAACATTAAAGACCTTACATAAAAATGTTTTGCATGTTCCAGAAGATAAATGTACTAAAATAGATTTAGCCTCTCTCCTCCATCGATAAACTTTCTCCACTGAAAGAAGGGTATCTGGAAACTCACCAAAATCATCGGAAACTCAATGAAACTCCTAGCATTTGTGAACGTTTTCTTACCTATGACAAGACGCAGTAACAAAACTTAACAAAGTTGTTAAGTTTAGGTTATGTCATATTCCTAGGACATTTGCAATCGAATAGCCTTGTAAAACTACATTCAAACTGGAATAGCAGAAAAGTTTCTCCCTTGTTCTAGAGACTATTATTCCACTAGTTTCTTCTCGATTTTTCATCATATTACTGGTTCAGAACTTACTGCTTGAGCCCATCGAGCACAATCATCCGTGGAAGTATATAAACCTGAAATCTTCTAATCAAACATCAACCATTGGTTCATGACATTAGGTTGATCCATAAATGTCTTTCGCTTCACCTATTTATTTTTCATATAAAATATTTTCTTGGAATATAGTCTTTATGAAAGTCTGAGGAAATGGTGAAGAAACAGTACGAGAATTCAGTCAGAGAACAATTAGAAGCTCTTTGTGCTGCAAGGACATAGATAATTATCTTCAGAAACCCCATCATACATTATAAGCACCCTGAGCTTCTTTGCGATGCTCATGGACATGATTACGATCATGATGAATGGATTCTATGGTACTATTGCCACCACGTTTTTCACTTTTCCTGTGTCAGCTGATTTTCACTCTTACACTCTACGACTAGATGTAGAAGCTCCAAAAAACAAGAATCTCATCTTTACTAATAACAACCAGTGATTTCCGTATGTCTGTCTGTATGTTGCAGGCTGTAACTCAGCTCACACTGAACCGATTTAGATGAAAATTTTACGGAAAAATCAGAAATTTGTCTACGTTGATGCCCATCTATTCAGATTTTTGATATCTCAAAAAGTGAGCAAGTTACGGCTCTTTTTCTGAATTTTCAGTACTAATTTCGGTACCGAAAATGTGTTGCAAGTCATAACTCGCTTCAGAGTTTACCGATTCTTTTGAAATTTTCACAGTTTGTTCGTGATTATTCGAGGATGATGCACGACTTTTTTGTTTGTCGAAATTCTAACTTTGAAGCATTCTGGAGCGCTTTTTCTGAGCAATTGCGTTCATTTTGCCCGCGCGACGACAGAGAAGCAGAGTCGCGGCGGCAGAGAGGCGGCGCACACACAAAGTATAGTGGCCGACGCGAACCCGGTTGATGTCGGCTGCTTACTTTCATCACCCCCGCCGACAATGAACGAGACGTCGGTTCAATTACCCAAGTTTGGGGTGAGATTCGCGATGAGGAAAAATTTTATGCATTCTGTTCGTCTCGCCGCGAGGAGACAGAATATGTAAGAAAATTTTCGGAAAAGTTGAGGTTGAAAGAAAGTTATCGTGGTTTAAAATGTCAGAATGTGTCTAACGTAATTCCAAGAAGTACTACATGTGTCGCTTTGTTGTTCCGAAGGTTCCCTGCATTAGGAAAAGAGCCGAAGGCTCTGCAAACGGAACCGAAAGTTCCCAGTTTTAAGAAAAAGAGCCGAAGGCTCTCAAAATGGAACAGTAGGTTCAAAACATAGAGTAAGCGCAGGCCAGGTGGATGAGCCCCGGAGGGGCGACAGCCACCTGGTTTTTTAATCACTCCTAGTGGAGTCCTAGCGCAAAGATCCGCTCAAGTAGCCGAATAGTCGATGTTCGATAAAATTGTCTCTGAAAACCTTCGCTAACAAGTATATTACTGCAAATGGTTGTTGATAATATAATCTCTTTCCTGCCCCGAAACTTGTTTTGAACGTTTTGAACCATTTCGACTGTTTTTAGACATCAGTTTCTGACCAGCAGTAACTATCCCTTGACAGTTTCGTGCAAGTTGAAACCGAGCTTTCTGTGAGGATTACAAATTGCATAAGGACATTGTAGATATCTTTATTTCAGTTTACAAATCAAGAACACGGTTTAATTAAGGATTTCAGAACGTTTTAGCTTTCTAGAGTACATTTCAGTTTAATGAGCTGGTTCCAAAGTTGACAATTTTTACCTAGTGTTGAATGAAATGATAGTATCATTAGGAAAAACGCTCATCTCTGTCGAGAAGTATAACTAGAAGCTGAAATTTTGCATACATCTGTACAGATCAAAAGATACAGATCAAAAGAGTTTTCTGATGTCTCTGCAAAAAAATTAGGTCTCGATCTCGCGTGAAAATGTGAAGAATCAGTTTTTGTGAAAAAATTTTTTTTTTCAAGAATCATTTTTGGAGAAAAGCGAAATGCTCACTCACTTGATATTCTTTTAATGAATAGTTGTTGACTCTTGAATCGGGTACGCTTCAGGAAGAGACAAATATATGAAATACAATTTGAAATACAATTTTTAGAGTTAATGATGGGAAACGGAAAATAAATCGCCAACGAAAATTGAAGAAAATCATTTGGTTTTTCAAAATAAATAACTTTTTTCATCGAAAAACCCATTAAAACCCCAAATTATACACTAATTCTTCGATTAACAAGAGAGACAATGCAAATGAAGGTGAAAGCGAGAGAGCAGAGACGCAGACGCACTGCAAAAACCTTGGCGCATTTCCCGTGCGGGAGACCGTGCATGTCCGGAAAAATCGGTGGCCGACACTTTCTAGTCCCCGGCCGCGGGCATCTCAGTGTTATTTTCTCTTCCATCAGTTTTTTTAAATCCGTTAAACAAGTTTGCTGGTCGCAGGAAGTTTTTTTAGGTTTCCATTTTTTGAATATAATATCTTAACAAAATTTTAAAGGACCCTATCTGATAAAAAAAAACCCTATCTAGTAAATTTCGAGAAATTCCGCCTCAAAGTTGAAAATGGGTGATGGAAGAGAAATTAACACTGGGCGTTTGAATTTCCCGCCATTTCCCGCGGCCTAACTTCCCAAAAATCATGCAATTCCGTGCACGGCCGTGGAAGAGAAACCCAAAAAAAATGTAGCGAGAAAATCACCGTGGCGAGTGCTAGGGGTTCGGGTTTGGCTGAAAAACAATTGAACCCGCGAAATTCAAAGTGCAAAAACTATCTCCTGGTGCCTCGGAGAATTCTATCTAATGACATGCTCTATTTAATGACATGAAATCATTTTAATTACAGGATAATCTTGG
Organism: Caenorhabditis zanzibari; assembly: GCA_963966625.1. Classification (NCBI taxonomy): domain Eukaryota; kingdom Metazoa; phylum Nematoda; class Chromadorea; order Rhabditida; family Rhabditidae; genus Caenorhabditis; species Caenorhabditis zanzibari. The sequence goes on along the minus strand of OZ016472.1, from coordinate 21,108,552 downwards.
TCGAAAAATTGAACATTTCTCAGAGAATTAGTCTAGGAAAATCACTAACAACTCATAAAAGAACTCATGAAATTATTCCCAAACTGTTTTCAATTACTGATTTTATTAAAAACCATCAAAATTCTCGGGTTTGACTGAAAAAATTGAACCCGCGAAATTTTTGTGAAATTAGAAACCGCGCGCTCCAGTGTAATCGCGGAATTCCGGAGTGTCGTTGTCCATAAAGTCGTTTCTCGCAATCCTTCCTGTTTTTCAAACTTTGAAATCCTGCAATTGAAAACCTACAAAAACTTGCAAACTAAAACTTAAAAAGTCTACAACTTTCCAAAACATATTCGAAGTTTTTCAGGCAACTGGTAAAATGTACAACGAGTCAACCGATGACGCCAAGAGGGGCGACGATGAACATCAGCAACAACAAGGACCAGTGGATCCGCATCGGCAGGGTGTGTGAATCATTAAAGGAGGATTCCGACCAAAAAATGAGTTGGGCTTAAACTGTGCTAAAATGTGCGTAGATTACGAATATCGAAGTGAAACAGCTTGAAAAAAAATCGTAACGCTCGAAAAACACGATCGCCGGTGCTCAAAGTGATCCCTGATGGAAGAGAAATTTGAAAAATATTGCGAAATTTGCGGGCGGCCGCGTAATTTCTCTTCCATCAGGGATCACTTTGAGCACCGGCGATCGCGTTTTTCGAGCGTTACGATTTTTTTCAAGCTGTTTCACTTCGATATTCGTAACCTACGCACATTTTAGCACAGTTTAAGCCCAATTCATTTTTTGGTCGGAATCCTCCTTTAAAATTGAAGAAAATCAAAAAATTTCACACAGGATCTCGAGAGCACACACAGCTTCGGACCCACGAAGATTCATATTTTACCCGTAAACTTGCTTTGAATTTTGATATTAGTTACAATGATAGCATGCACATATTTCTCCACCACATTCCTGCGCATAGCTATGGGAATTTCCCCATTGGGAAAATATATTCCCCTGCACCTTGCATAAGTGCGATTGAGCAACGTAAATTGTCCCTTTCGAACTTCAAAAACCCATAACGGCTTTGAAAGTTTTTCCAGGCTACTCCAATCAACGCATTGATGATGCACTCGCTGATGCGCCTTTTCTGGACGAGATGGATGACATGATGTTAGAGGATCCCAAGTCTCCAGCAGCGTCAAGCTCACTAAACATTGAACAAACGCCGAAAAATTCGCCAGAACTCATGAGTACAGAAAAATCTCCGCAAAAAGACGTTAACGCCCAGATGCAAACGAAGAATTCAGATGCCATGGAAGCATCGAAAAATCTGGAATCGTCTACGACAATCATTAATGACGATAATGACGATGATGACGACGAAAATCCATTGCCACGCACCCAACTCGGTACTGCTCTCGACTCTCTATTCATGAATTGGTGTCAGCTATTGACGAATGTCACTGTGAAAGCACCTGTTCCACCACCGTCAACATTGGATCATGTCAAGGAAGTTGCCGAGGTGTGCAGTAAACATGTAAGTTTGAATCTGCTAAAAAATTTCGTGAGAATGAGTAAAAAATTGTCACAATAACGGATAGCTTGATCGCTGATGACAAGAACCCTCGTCAAATGATACCTCGCTTATTTTTCACTGTTATTTTGCGAGTTCTTCTATGCCTATTATAGCTAACATATTTCTAAAATCGAACACCGCTTAAAAAAACGAACTCAAATAATCTTTTCACCATTACTGAAAAAGAGACAACTTTCCCTCAATAATTCATTCAAACCCCTTCAGTTTCGCGATGCATCAGTCGATGTGAACAACGAATTCACTCGACTCGGAATTCAATGGGAAATGGAGGAATTAAAAGAACAATCAACTGTCGAAGAAGCGAATCTTGACGAGGCTATCGAACGGCAAGAGAATTTGCTCCGACAGGTTCGTGAGCTTCTCAACAGTCGGATCGAAACGTTCAAGAAAGAGTGCCCGAATGGCGGAAAACAGTTCAACATATGATTCCTTCTCTCTAATTTCATGACATCTCGTTTATTTACTGTTCATTACACCAAATTTTTTAAATTATCACATTGATCATTTAAAATTTTCACATTGATCACAATGTCACTCATAGGCTTTGATCTTCTGAATTCGGTATTGTAGCCATTCCAGCTTTTTTGTTGTAAATATTGAACTTTTCATTAAACTTATGTAGCATAGTTGGAAATTTGGAATTGACACGAGATTTGATTGCAAAGTGGGAAACTTGTAAAAAACGATGGGGAAAAACAATGGACTTTGTTAACATCCACGAAGGGGTTCAGGAGTAGAAGAACATTCAGATACGATGGTTTTTTTAAACGGTTTTGCATTTAGAAAATCACTTAAATGACGATGTTTGGCTCAAATCTCGGGTCCCTCTCCGCCTGGCACCAGCATAGTGATGTGATTTCCATTGAGAAGAATCGTGTCTAATTTTGTCATTCTCTTCCCTTCGGCAGTGTTCTCATACTCGACCACATCTTCCAATACCATGTTGACGTAATCATCGAACCCAGTGAGAGTGCCGACGATCTCTTTATCGTTTTTCATAATAACCCAAATCTTTGAACCGATGCATTTGTCGATGAGTTCTAGTGGAAGAAGAGTGTTCGGATTTGTTGAAGTTGATGAGGACATCTTTTGGCTGTAAGAGAAGAAGCATTGGTGAAAATTTGAAAGGAAGGGTGAACAATTTAAAAAAAGAGCTTCCCTTATCAGGGACCCTTGCAAACAATATATCGAATTCATCTAAGTTATTTAGCACAAAACACAAGAAAGGAAACCTTCACTCCGTTGCACTGCGCCACGATGGAAGAGGCCCGAAATCTGAAAATTCGAAGAACACACTGAAGACTGAGCAAGAATTTTTTTTTCACACCTCTGAAATTTAGTCGCAGTGCAGCGGGTTTCCTGTTTATTTTTTTGGCTATTTAATATACACTTAAAAGATACAATGCGAAATATTGATTTTCATCAAACATCAGCATAGCCCTATTTCGCAGAAATTTCGCAATTTTTGAAACTAATCTAAAAAAGATGTTTGGAAATTCAAGTACGTTCATTATATATTTCGAGAATATGTATTGAAATTTTTGAAAAACTGAATGAAATTGAGAAAAATGAGACCGACTAATATTTGAATATTGGGTTGTCGATTTACGGACACTGCGGCATATCGGAGTAACGTTGTCTAACTTTTTGGAGGGAACTATTTCATATTTAAAGGATGATTCGAGGAAAAAATAAGTTGTTAGTGTAATCGATGAGGAATATTACAGTGAAAACGCTCGAAATTCGTGGTGCTGAATTGTGAGTTTTATAATGACCCGTTTTTGATTAGGCCGTTGATTAAGAACCCTAGTGATATGGTATGTAGGTGAGGAGGGCCACTCCGACATCGAGTTTCTGTGTTAATTGTTCAGAATTTTTGCTAAGCTTATTTTACAGGAGCATTAAGAATAATAATAATATTTTTCTGATCCCCCTTGTAATGTATGAACTGCGTTCTGGACATTTCGACCAACAAAAATTGAGAAGAAACCGTCTCCACTAAACAATTTTTTTTGCATTTCTGAACACTGTAAATTGGAAAAAACGAAAAACAGTAGATAACAAAGTGGTAACTGATAAATTGATTTCGAAAAAACGTAAGAAAAAACAAGGTAATAAAAAGGCTTCGGCGACAGTGAGAGATCAGCTGATGTCGATTGTACAGATTCTGTAGATGGGCAATGTTTGAGAATCAGAAATGAGACCTGAATTATGACTTTTGGCATCGAAGTCTTTACTCTGAAAAAAGTTATAACGATTTCAAAATGGTTGAAGCCCAACAAAGGACGAAAGATATATTAAAGGATGATTCCGGGCAAACTGAGTTTATGGTTCAATCGATGCCAAATTTTATGCTGATTCCGAAACTCACAATGAAAACGCTTCTGAGACCCAAAAAACGCCTTCAAAGTTGCAAAAAAAGTTATCTCACGTGGCCGAACTTTTATCGTGTCTTCGGGCATGAGAAGCATTTTTGACTGTTTTCTTTGTGATTTTCGGAATCAGCAGGCGATAGTGAACTTAAGCCCCCCACCCATATACAGCCCCCCACATGTGTATTATGGTCCCCCACTGGTGAAGTAAGACCCCCCACACAGTAGAAAAATTTCACAGATTTTTGGTGGGGAGCTCATGTTCACGTTTTTATTTGGGGGGCTATATTCCATTGGTGGGGTGTTCATATCCATGAACATAAGCTCCCCACCGTTGATATTGGGGCGTTAAATTCCCACCCCGGGCCTTGTGAACATAGAGCCCCCACATAACGAACATTAACCCCCCACTTTGGAAGTTGAGCCCCCCACCTGAATTTTAGTGGCATAGTGAATTATCACATTGCCCTGGGACCTTACTAAGCCTATGTCACAAAAAGAGGTATGTTAAGCTTAGGTGAGGGCCCAAGGGGGGCCTATGTTCACGGTATGGGGGGCCTATGTTCACGGTATGGGGGGCCTATATTCACGGTATGGGGGGCCTATGTTCACGGTCCAACAAGCTTTTTAATGTCTAGGAGTGGTAAAGAGGAGGGGAGGGGGGCTATAATGACATTTAAATTTTGGGGGGCTTTAATTGAAAATGGGGGGTTATAATTTGAATGGTGGGGGGCTAAAGTTCACTCTCGCCTAAAAGCCTGATAAACGATCAGTTTTTAGTGCGCTCATATAAACAGAAAACCCTCGCTTATCAAATTCAACCTACTTTTAGTCGTCATAATCATCAGGCTCCTCAATTTTGATGTCTTGTTTCGGTTCAATTTCTTCGACTCTCTTACTTTGTTTTGCTACCGGAATACTGTCATACCCATAATCCAGCTCTTCTTCCTTAATTTCTTTCTTCTCTTCTGTGTTGATCTCTTTATCTTCCTTCAAATGACGACGACGTGCCAAGCGGGCGGTACGGGAATTGACGTCTTGAGAATTGGAAAATGTAGTTGTTGCAGTTGCTGTCAAGAGGGCGTCGTGGGATGACGACGTTCCGAGAGCGCCTAAAATTAAGGAATGAAAGAAGGGATTCTCGGAAAGACGTTTTGAACGCTAGAATTGCGAACTTCAAAAAACTAATAGTAAGATCACAATAAAAGGGAGAAATGTTATAAAATGGAACAGACTACTTTTTCTTAGCGAATTATAGAAAATTCAAGCTCCGTAAGCATTAAAAACCACAGATCGATTTCATATCGGTTCTATGTCGTAACAGTTCATTACGATAGCAGCCCCAGTTTATGCGGTTTTATTTGATAACAGTTCGAAATTGGAAAGTTCGATTTCGTAGTTCTATTTTGTAACAGTTTTGTTTTTTCACAACCTGCGCACCCCTGATCTCAGTTCCTATTACCTGCATATTCTGCATCATCCAATTCTTCCTTAATCTCCTTTGCTCTCGTCTTCATTTTCCATCTCTCCGCCTGTTTCAATTCTCTCATCAATCGAATTTTCACTTTCCATTCTTTCAGTTTTGCTTCCATTTCAGCATTTTCTTCCGCAGTCATTTCTCCATCTCCTCTCAAGTATCGTTCAATCGATAGACGATTTTTTTCGTTTTCAAACAAATGATCATCTTCTTGAATCTCGTAGTGCTCACGTAACGCTTCGAGACGTTTCCATTCGTCAACAAGTTGCAGGCATAATCGTCGTTTTTCGTATTTTTGAAGGAATGTCTGTTGAGATTCCTAGAATAAAAAAGTTTGAACTTATTGTATCTATTGTACTGCTGTCTTAGCCATTAGTCTCTATTTCATCTAGGTTCATGTGTTAGTGGTTTTTACCCTTCTTGAATAACATAAACAAGGCTAGCACATCTTCTATTCAAACATTCAGATTTACAGTGAAAACTAATTACGAGCTTCGACTGGTATTCATATATATTGATATTCACCATAATTCAAAATTCTGTGCAGAGGGTGCATACTCATAGCATAGCTCGGACAGGAGAACAATGTACTATGCTTCATGCTTACCGTTAGCGGCGTTTCCTTATCAAAATCCAACTTCACATCTCTCCAATGAACACTCCATTCCGGGCGACCACTGCACACAATCTTGTGGAAATCCTCGATGATTCGACGATAATTGATCTCAAATTCAGAAGGCTTAGTGACTGCATGCCTTGTCATTTATCGGGCCATCGCAGCCCATTTGGCCCGCACCGAAACAATTTAAAAGTCTAGCACGAGGATTGTCAGAAGTGAACAGTTTTGAGTGTATATATGCTTTGCAAATTAAAATGTTTCCTTTAAAGGAAGGATATCAACCAGCTTCCGTTTTTCAGTTGAAAACCCGATGAAAAACCTCAAAATTTGTAAACTAGCTCACGATCGAAAGCAAAGCACCGGCACGAGGTCCTTTCGGACACCACGCTCCTCCGCGAACCGCCTGTTTTTCGAGTCGTTCTTGAGCCAATTTGGCAGTCTTCAGATGGTCAGCAAGGTTGTGGAGGCTGCAAAATTTCAGCGGGAAATGTCTGTTTTCAGAACATTTTAGTTGACTATTAACCGATTTCCATTACGTACGCGATGTTAAACCAGGAATCGACCTGATTATCGAAATAATCTTGAATATCGGGAAGATTTTCCAAGAACTCTCTTTTCATTTCCAACGTCTTCTGTTGATCCTTCGAGTTTGTCCATGGCAAATGACCACGTGTCCAATCGTATAGTACATAAATCAACATCTCCAATTCGTCTAATTCAGACATTCGATGCATTTGTGGTCCATTGACAATGAAGGAACAGGGAGCGTACAGAACATCGTGAGACGTCCATGAGAGATTTAATTCAGGCGATGACAGCAAGTGGATTTCATCAATTGAGCGGTGACGTTTATCAGAGGATACACCAACCTGGAAGAAATTTCAGAACGTTTTCGAAAATTGGGACTTGGAGTCAGTTTTTCGGTGGTCTTTTTAAAAACCGGTTTCAGAAAAGCGCTTTGAATTATCGTAAGCAATATATTTCAGAAAATACGTTTTAAAATTTTTTCAACTTTTGAAAGATTTTTCTTTAAAAAATTTATTTTTGATGAGAAAAATAGTTCGCGAAGTTCCGAAATTCCGAAGATTGGAAACTTGAAATATTCCAAGATTGCGAAGCCATTAAATTCTGAAAGTTCCGAAAATTTCATTTCCGCGCATCCCTGTTGCACATGGTGGGGATGCGCTATTGTTTCTTCAATAAAACGTCGGGAGAATTTCGGCGAAAACGGACACGCCCCTTTTTTCATGTTTGCTTGTAGATCAATGTTTTCAATAGTTACGTGAAAAGGGTCGTGTCCAATAAGTACCGCTCCTTGCCGACGTTTTATTGAACAGACAATACATCAGCTGGATAACAGTCGTCTCATCTGGATTTATTTTAGTCGCTCTTACATCACTAGTATCATCCAGGTAAAACATTCTGGTCTCCACATCGAACTGCCACTGTCTCGGATTGAAATTTCTGAGTACATGCCCAGAAGAATTGAGTAGCTCAAAACACGATAGTAAATCAATCGCCATAAAAGATGCAGTGATGGAGGAGAAAATTCGATCCGGAGTACAATCGAATAATTGAGAGATCGTGGGTCCTGGGCGAATTTTGATGACCATATAAAAAACGTGATTGTTGATAATGGAGCAATCGATTAAATTCGTGAAATGATGAGAGTATCCTTGGGAATATTGTTGAATTGAGAATTCTACTTGGCCAGGAATCGAAGTTACATTGTCTTCGCCTTTTTCCAAGTACAAAACTCCCTGAAATTTGGATTTTTAACTGAAAATCGGGGTTTTTATCTTCAGCTCGTTTGAATTTTTTTAGCTTGAATTTTCAAATAATAGAAACTTACAAAAACATTGCACTTCTTATCACAAACTTGGTAACAATGTGCGGATCCTCTTTTCTCCAATTTTCTCATAATTATCCATTTATTGACGAACAACTTTTTCGGCTTCAACTCTGCCAAATCGTCGTCGGAAAAAGGACGAATCACAGTTTCAAGATCATGTCCTTTTCGGTTACGTCGGCGGCGAGACATTTCGCTGAAAACTGTGTAACAATTTCTTAAAAAATGAAGAGTTTGGCAGGAAAGCAAGGAAATTTTGGAAAAAAAACAATCATTTTTTTAAAAAGCTCGATTGCGCATGAACTAGTCACGAGAATTGTGTCAAGGGAAGTTCTTGGTGGAAATTCAAATTAAAAAATACACGAGGAGCCTAAATTAAAAATCCGCATCGCGCGAAATCCGTATATGATGACAGTCTTAGTGAATGTCAGTCCTTGGCTGAGTTTCCCCGAATTTTTTTGGCTACGATATCTTGGCACGAAAATACTACAGTAATATATTGCAGTTTTAAAAAACATATGATTTTTTAAAAACCATGATTTTTAGATCAATTTTTTATTTTTTTCTAATAATTTCAAATGTTTTTCGAACGATTTTTGACAAATTTTGGGGTGCAATGTAATTTTCAGAGCAAAAAATAAAATTTCGTTTCGAATTTTGTTGAAAACGTTCGAAAAACAGGAAAATTTTAAAAATTGATCTGAAAATCAGGATATGTTCCTTTAAATTTTAATATATTACTGTAGCATTTTCGTGCCGAGATATCGCAGCCAATATTTTGGCTTCGCTCCTTTTTCCCGCCAATTCAAATCAAAAAATATTGAGTATTATGCTGATCTCAATAAATGAGAGTTCTGGCTGAGTTTCCCCGATTTTTCGGCCGCGATATCTCGGCACGAACACGGCCTCCTGGCGGCGAAATTTTTTGAATTTTTCTCGCGCTGTCTGCGCTCTCTCCTCTCTTCCCACACAAGTGGGCGGGGCTTCGCGCGGCTAAAGGAAACACTCAAAAAAAGCTGAAATTTGATGGATTTTCGTGATTTTTTCGCGAGAAAAGTGTTGAGAATGTAACAAAGGAAGGAAAAAGCTACCGAAGAAAGAAGAATTTACAGAATTTAGTGGACGAAAAGCAAAATAGTGCGTACTTCGCTTCAGAACCACATAGATGACTAAAATCAAAGGAACTTCTTCTGTTTTTGTATTCTTGACTATTCAAAAAACTTCTTGAATAAAAACCAAGAGTTGATAATGATCGTGACCGAAAAAACACTTGTAAAAATTGAAAGTATCCGTCGTGGCCTGGAAGTCGAAATACGGTAATTTTTAACTTTATCTGAAACATGCTATTGTCTATTCAGAATGAATCGCAAAGAAAAATTTTGAAAACTTTATTTGTAAACAACTTTTTAGGCTCCGCCCACAACAGTTTCCCACGCAGAAAATTGTAAACAACAACACAATTCTCAACAGTGGGCGGAGCCTAAAAATTTGTTTACAAATAAAATAGATCAAATTTTTCCTTGTGATCTATTTTGAATTGACAATAATCTTTGAAGAATACGATCAAGATTCTCGTCATAAGCTTTGGAAGCATTGATAAGGCATTCTGTATTTCCTAAAACAAAAGAAAACACAACTTTGACATTATAAAGCTCGAAACGTACACTGGTCTCGTTTCGAGCAAAATACGAGGTTCTCCGTTCACAAAAACTTCCAATTCGTTTCCTTTTAGCTTTAAATGCACTGAAATATGTCGTAGCTTCTTATTTAGGCCAAAAAAACTAAGTCTCGAGCCAGTAAATTGACCCAGAGTAACCTACAGTAACTCATTAGTGACTGGCACGTCATCTTCAAAATGCTAACAGGGCCCGAGTTCTTAACCAATTTTTCTGATTTTTGGCTCAAAAGAACCGCCATTAAATTTAGAAACTTTTGGTGGGGATGGATTTTTGATTAAACTTCCCAGCTCGTCGGAAAACATCACGAAACCCCGAAAATCGGCATTTTTTGGTGAATTTGTACTGAAATTTGAAAATGCTAAGCTGAGCTTCTTTCTGGACCAAATCTGGTGTTTGATAGCTTAAAATGACTGTCTTGGAATTCTAAAAAATCTGGTGGGGATGAAATTTCGATTTTTTCTTTTTATGAAAAAATACGGTCCAAAAACTGAAAATAGCATGAAAATGTGCTCATAACTTCTGCAATTTTTGTGTAGATATACGAATTTAGCAGTTTTCTAGTCAGTCTATTCATGTTTCACGATAACAAAGCCATTCCGCGCTGTTCCCACCTTCACAGATGCCTGAAACTGACGAAATCTCTGAAAATAAGGTGTTTGGCGTTTTGCCTCACAGCTCCGTTTTGACTGATTTTTTACATAAAATTTATATTTCTAAAAATTTTCGATGAGTTTTTCTACATTATCTGATAAATTTTTCCAAGGAAATTCTATTTTATTTGCCTTGTTGACGTCTTCAAAGTTTGCGAAAAAAGTCCGCAGTGGGGGTATGCATGCGCGCTCCGTCTGCACGTGCGAGAGGTGAGAGGCGGAAAAGGATTGTCGACCGTATTTTTTCGCGAAAAATTTAATCGCCAGGAGGCCGTGACGAAAATGCTACCGTAATATATTAAAATTTAAAGGAATATACCCCGATTTTTAGGTCAATTTTCAAAATTTTCGTGTTTTTCGAACAATTTCCATCAAATTTTGTTACGAAATGTTTTATTTTGATCCAAAAATTGCATTTCGCATTGAAATTGTTCGAAAAACACGAACATTTTGAAAATTGACCTAAAAATCGGGGTATGTTTAGGGACCGCAACGTGAAGGGGCGGAGCTTAAATTTTCTTCTCTTGGGGGTGTCATGACTACTTTGGATGCCTGTAACTCGGTTCTAGATGAACCGAATTAGATGAAAATTGGTGGATATACGTTATCAAATGCGTAGATTTCAGCTATGTAATTAGATTCCACGGAAACGACCCAGTTTCATTGCCCAGTTCCAGTTTCATACCGTATGTTCCTTTAAATTTTAATATATTACGGTAGCATTTTCGTGCCGAGATATCGCGGCCGAAAAATCGGGGAAACTCAGCCAGAACTCTCATTTATTGAGATCACCATAATAGCCAGTTCGTGACCCTGTGCGCGCAAGCGTGCAGCTTCGCTATATATATTGGCCCATAAATAAAAACTTTTATTTAAAAGACATCAATAAATATTCAGAAAAACGAATACGATGTCAAGATTCACGAGGACTCATCGCCAGTCAACGTGGAAAATGAAGCCACCAAATCTGCTCCATCGACAGTTTTTCGCTTTTTCAAGTTTGCCTTTTTCATCAACATCTCCAATTCTTCCAGCATCTTCTTTTGCTCCTCTTCCATTCGCTTGTCCTCCAAAATTCTCTCACTCAGAACCTTTCGCTGTTCTTTGAGCACAAAAATAACTTTTTCAATTTCATCAGACTTCGCATTCCAAACAGAGTACTTTTTCTCTTCAGCATCACAATCCACCTTTAGTTGCTTCAGTTGTTCCTGAAAAATGAAAAAATTGTGCAATAAAACATAATTTGAAAATTTGGAGAAATTGAAATCTTCACCTATGTAGTACTGTAGGCGTCCTATAAAACTAAAAGTTAGTCCAATATTGTGGCGGTAAAATGCAGCTGTACCTGCGCCACCGCACTCCAGGGGAAAAATCACCGGGACCTTTTACCACAGGAGTCGGGACCTTTTACCACAGGAGTGCGGTGGCGCAGGTACAGCTGCATTTTACCGCCACAATAATGGACTAAAACCTACTTTGTGCAATTCGCGACGCCACTCGATTTCCGCAGCCATTCTCTCCACCAAATCTCTTTTTTCGGACAATACCTCCAGGCTCTCTTGAATTTCAGCGCTCAAAATTGCCGACGAGTCCATCGTCATTCCCATCTGTGTACGTTTGAGTTTCACCTGAAAATCTACCAGTTCGAAAATTGCATCGAAATATTTCTGAATGTCTCAAAAAATTTTAGTTACAATTATTTTATCAACTACTGAATCTTCACAGTTTCCAGGTCTCTCACCGCATTTATTAACTGACTCAAGTGTTGAGCCCAAGCTGTCGCTCGATAGGAGATATCCGTCTCACGACGTCTAGCCTTATCCACACGATCCCACAACTCGGCGACTTGTGACTGAACGACGCCGATTTGGTTTCCGATTTTCACCTTTTTGCCCTCCTCCTCTTCTAGTTGACGCTCTAACAGACGAACGTAGTCATCAACGTCGTGCTCATACTCTGCGACCGATTCGCTCTAAAAAAGTTGTCTCATGTCTGTTGAACTTGTTAGAGAGTACTCATTTCAAAAAGGTTTGCGTAATTTTGAAATATGAACACTTTCATAGGTCTCAAAATAAAAGCTTTAAAGAACGACAGATTCTACCTTCGAAAAATTCAAAAGTTCAGTGAGAGTTCTAACTCGGTTATTTTTACCGATTTCCATTATTGAAGCTCGAAAACTTCCAAATGTTCCAACTTTTTTCATATCTTCAAATTTCACCTACCGTCATTGAGGCAACATTGACGATTGTGAACTTCTCTCGAATCTCCTGAATGTCCATTTTTTTTCGTTCCGCTCAACTGTCTTTCAATGATTTGGGATTGTGGAAAACCGAGGAAAAAGTTTGAGTTTTTGGGAAACTTATTTGATTCTCAGAGAGTGGTTGGTTTCTGGATGGGCGGAGGTGGCAATATGTGGCTTGTTTGAAGGGGAAAAAGTAAGGAAAAAAAATGGAAGGACACGCCGGAAACTCCACTTGTATTTATTTAATCAGCTTATCTGACAATGGTTTGAAATACTGGTTTCTCAACTACCGCCGTAGCACATATTTGAAAACAGAAAATGTCTAACTACTTTGCTCAAAAACTCCAATATTTTCCTGATTACAAGAATATTCAAGTTTAAAGAAAATTCGAAAAGGAAACAAGTGTCAATTTTACAATCATTTATTATTCACTTTCAAACTAGCATTTCATACTCCTGTTCCCCCGGAAAATATCTGCACTTGAATTTATAGATTGGTTTCGAGACGAACAGCAAGACAATGGAAAGGATTAGCATGACAAACAAAAACAGGATACAGTAGATTAAAAATTGATTCATCTCGTGTGGACGCATCTGTAAAACATTAGAATATGAAGTAATAACAATTATTTTTGAAGTTTGAGCACAAAAAGATCATTCTCTGTGATACGAAAAAGTTTTAACTCTTTCGTATCACATTCGTATTTCGTATATTTAAAAAAATGCATTTCAAAAACATATGTGTTGGATAATAACGAAATCCTACAAGAATCTGATTACTAAGATCAGAATTTGTAAACGGATTCTTGGATTATCTCCAGAGTTTTCTTACATTAGTTTTGATTATCTTTAAAATGTATTCTAATTTTGATAACTTTTGTAGGAGACTTATATCTTATTTGAAGACTTATATCTTAACGTCTTATCCGAAACAAAACACAGTGAAAAAATATTACAGTAAGCTGCCGTTTTCGAAAAAAAAACCTATTTAAACCAAACCTTGTGTCACTTACTGTAAAATCTGTATTAGAAGGGCACTTTTAATAGAAGGGTACCTCAATGAGATCTAAATGAACACATTCTCGAAATAGAATCGGATTGAAATGAGTCGTATTAGAATCATCGTCAAAATTATGTTTAGGTTATGGAAAGCGTGCCCTTCTAATATATAGAGGTTTTAGGTTTATTAATTTTTCAATTTTCGACCAACACTGAGAAAGCTATGGCCATACGGTAACATTTTCTCCTCACCTCAACGCCACTTTTTTGTTGTTGATGGTGTTGGATTTGTTCCGAATCGAGACCAAGTAATGACAGAATTTTTGTTGTGGAGTGAGAAAAGTAGTGAATTGTGGCGATGTTGGGGCGGGTGTACGAGCGACGCGTAGGAGGCAATATTCTGGTGCAAAAATAATTTTTAAAATTAAAGAATGGGCAGTAGAAGAATGAAATTGAAAAGATGATTCTGACCAAAGCGACTTCGTGGTTCAAAAGATGCGAAAAATCTTGCCGATTTAGAATATCACTGCTGATTTTTACAAACATTTCCTGACTTGAGTCTCATATTTGTGCTTTTCAAACAATCATCGGTGAATTATTGAAGAACACTCATGAAATTGAGTCAAAGAAGAGGTGAGAACATGAAATTTTGAAATTGTTTTTTAAACGAATTTCAATGTTTTTAAATGAAAGTTCATATTTTCTATTATTTGGAGGACTTTCAAAATTTTTAAAAAATTACACTTGCTTACATCAAATGTAGTGATAAACAAATGAGATTTTCCTTCTCTAAAATTGTTGCTCATCTTTTCTCTTTGTCTCTAATTCTATTCATTCTGGTTACCAAGGCACCGGTGGGAGAAAAATAGCGTGTAAAAACGAGATATTTGAGAAGAAGAGTGAATGAGGGGAATCTCAGAGTTTTCTGCTATCCTGCTTTCTCTACTTCCGTTACAATGCACGCAAAAATTGTTCCATTTGGAGTGTTTTCGTTAACTTGATTAAGGTCAGCTTTGGATCATTCTGAAAAATCTATCATTCTGAAAATACGTTCCAGCCAATAAGTAATCTGATCGTAATGTAAGATTTTCATTTAACAATTTTACAAAATTTTTGAACCATAATCATACTACTTCCCCAAGAGGACATCTTTACCAACTACAGAATGTTGCCCTAAAGTTTCATTTGAAAATTCTACCATAGTTTTGTGAAGCAGTGTATACAGTATGAAGAACTAAACATAAAGGAAATCAGAGATGTGTGTTGACATCTATGTAGTATTCGAGCTTTGTGGAAGAAATACGAGAAAGAGCGGGGGTAGAGAAAAAGAAGGTAGGGGGATGAAAATGTGACTGAGATTGGATAATCCAAAGTGTCAGTTTTCGACAAGATTTTCCAGGAAGACGGGGTGAAACGAAGAAAGTTAGAGAAAGAAATAAAAAGAAAAAATGTAAATGAAAGAATGAAAACACATCTTTTGATTTGGGAAACAGAAACAGTAGAAAAACAACATTTACCTAATTTCTTCTTACTTACTCTGTTAGGATATTATTATAGGGGTTTGTAGTACGCTAATTGATTTTTTCAACCTTTGAGACTCCTATATCAATCGGTGTAGAATTATTGGAAGACCAGAGCGTGGAGAGTCTCACTTTGCATACTCTAAAAATTTTACAGTAAGAACATGAGCTTACTCTCACAAGTACTGTCAGTACTAAATTTTGGCCTGTTTTATTAGGCCGTTCGGAAAGTCTTGTCACTTTTTTTCGATGCTTTCTCCTGTTGTCCAGTCAGAATTTCTCAAAGTCTGGTGTGCACATACTTGGTCGAGATCAGCCACGGAACAATACCATATACTTTATTTGGCCCAACCTTGCCTCCCGCAGAAAACATACTTGGCTGAAGCTGACATAAATAAAAAATGAAATTTTTCGGAAAATTTTTTTTTGACCTAGGAAATGAGACAGTCGGTAATTATGCGATACAAATAGATGGATGTAAACGATATTTCATGAATACTAATGCAAATCAGGTCCAACTATCTCTACGGTCAATCTAGCCCTATTTTAAGACTTTTTGGTGCTCATGATCCTAGAAACAGGCATTGTGAGCGAGAGCGAATGTAACAAAGTGGAACATGTTGATTAACATAAGATAGTTACAATAGTAACAATACCTGCCCTCAATACACCAATGATCACTTTTATGAATAAAATCAAAAAAATAATTTTTTGGAAATTTTCTACGACTCACTTTGACATCACAAAAAATTATTCACGCTAATCCGTTGCGGTAACAGCTAGTAAAAACATAAAGTCTATATTAAAAAGTCGTATTTGCATCTGTTTTGAATAGATTAATTGAAATTCAAGAAAATGGCAGCTTATCGAAGCGGCAATTTGGGCTCAAAATGAGGTGTGCCGATTTGACGCTTTAGCTCGAAACTCCGATGTGTTGTGAAAAGCTCATAATCTAGCAATATTATTGTCTGTACATGATCTCTAATCATGGCCAATTTCATCCTTCTCAGTATCTGTTCCATTGTTATGTCATTGATTGAAAATTATATATCGAACTCCACTAGGACTCCTAAACTCTACGAGATCTACAAAAAAATTACTTCAAGTTATGAACCTAACTATTGTTCAAAAACAATTTTAAGGTCTTCAACTAGTGTTTCCACAACTCTCCGAAACAATCTCCAGCTTGAGGTTCCTGTCAGCTGACGTTGAAAAAAAGTATCCAAAAATGCATCATGTCACTGTTAGTTGAGTTATCTGTCCGCAGACTCGTGTGAGAGAGGAGTGGCTGAGGAATTTTATTCTCACTTCGTTACATACCAACATGAAACTAATATGAGTTCTTGAAACATTTTCTTCGAAGAAAAAAATTACCCCAAACATTCACAAAAAAGTGACAAGACTTTCCGAACGGCCTAATAGAATGTTTGTAAAAATTGATATCTCTATTCTTGTGAATCGTTTCATTGGTCTAGCGTGCATTTTGTCGCCTCGTGGGCGGCAAGTGTATGAGCTTGATTTTTTTGGCTATTGTTTTTTTAATGTTCAAATAGTTTTGATTCGGAAAGTTTGAATGTTTCAGAATTTCCGAAAGTCGCAATCCATTCGAGAACATCTCGATCACAGTTGCGTAATAGCTTTCTCGTATCTTGATAGTTAATCTATACGTGCAGATATGTGTGAACGCTGAGAATGTAGACATGGTGAAGATCAATTATTTTTCGACGTTTGTAGAGTGTTAATGTGCACTGAAGGAAAAAAAAACCTTCTCAAAGGAATTTCTGATAACCTGCCAAAGTTTGAAATTAATCGGTCCAGTGGGGACTGAGCTAGAGAGTGATCCGGACACAGCACAGATGGAGACACACATAACACGCATATTTATACAGTTTTTCCTGTGATTGATCTTCGCTCTAATTTCACGCTTCTGGGTGTGTCGAAGTTTTTGAACGTTGTGAAGTGGAAACAAAAAAAACCATTAAAAAAGGAGAGTGGTTTTTTTCTAATTTGAGATGAAGATAATAATAATTTTCAAAAAAACGAAAACTTATGTACGTTAGGATCTGGTGAACGAAAAATATGCATTTGAGTCGTTGTTGGGGTTGCGCAGAAAGCGACGTTCCAAATGAAAGAGTCTGAAAATGTCGATTTTCTTACAATTACGAAATCGAGAAACCAAGAAATAAAAAATAAAATATTTTTAAAACATTTTATTGCAAATCCAATCAAATTTTTGTCTTAATTTCCATAATGATTCATCTGCTCTACTGCTCTATCTTCATGAAATACCCTAACTCTTATAAAGTGCGATGAATTTGCAGTGCAATGAATTGAAGAGATGACTGTGACAATCAGGGTCTACATTGGATTTGTTCTTTTTTCGTGTAAAATCATTCAATAATAGGTTTTCTTTCTTACCTCAAACAAAACGTTCTGTATGGTCGGATATACACTAAATAAGTGAACGGAGATAACATTGGCATAGTACAAATCGAAGCGAAAATAAGGTATTCTATAAATGGATGAGTGATAAGACCAAGTTGAAAAAAGATGTAGCAAGTTACACCAATCATAAGGAGTGATGGAATGAAGGCTTGAATTATGAGGCACTGAAAGAAAACGTTTATCCCCAAAAATTCGGTTCTTAAAGATCGAAGCATCTTTTTTATCTACTGCGCGACACAGTGCGATTGAAAACTCCTTCTATTGCGCAGTTGGGAATAGCCATAATGCTGATGTTAAGTGCTTCGGCTTCGATTCCCAGTTTGTATTGAAACTTTTTCTCGATCGTTTTGCTACCATATTATTGGCCATTGAGAATGGATAGTTTCGCGATTTCACGAATGGCGTACCTTCAGTATTTGATTATGACTGGCTTTTGCATCTGCTGACAACATTGCCGACTGTTGCATCAACTTTTTTACAATCTTATATCTCAATACAAACATGCTAACATAAATTGGAAAAATGGGGACCGCCATATGAATAATCACATAAATCGACGCAAACTCGTTTATAGTAGTAATCCCTCCAAGTATCCTTTTTTCGTTTTCCAAATGGTACTCGGGGAAAAACTTATTGGCTAGGGGAAGGATTTCTTCCCGGTCTACTATGGTAGGCCAGTAGATTACCTGAAATGTGTTTTCTTTTTTTTCAACTTCTCAGTTGGGAATAACTATCATTTCTATATCTTCGTACCGCCTGAAAAAGTGATGGTGTGTAAATCAAGAAGACAATGAAAATCAACATTTTCCGTGATAACGGTGACCTGTGCAGGACATAATATCTATAACAGAATGATAGTAGAAGAGACCAGGTAGTATGGGGAAAACAGTGATAGAATAGCGAGAGACTGAAAAAAATTGAATTTGACATAAATTGATTTTATTAGTGAACCTTACCCAATTTTACAGGATAGTGGTCCTGTATATTGACACCATCCATGGTAGACATAGATCAAGGTCACATTGAAGGGAGTGATAACAAATCTTTAAAATTTTATTTTTAATCCAGTCTGCATATACTTTGCTTCCTGGCCTTGTTTTTTTTAAGCTGGCCGAACTTGTGAAATTGCCACGAAAAGAACAGTAACCCTCTCGTAAATCCATACAAGAATTTTAATCGGCTGAAAACGGAAGGGAGGAAAAAAATTCCAAAAATCTCACTATTTTTTTTCTCTATTTTCAACCGATTACATTTTTTGTGTCGCATTACGATAGGGTTACTGTACTTTTCGTGGCTGTTCCGCTAGGTCGGCTAACTGCACAAGCTAGGCCAATAACCCGGTGTATGCAGACAGGAGTTATAGGTTTCATTGAAATAAAACTTTTGAGCTTTCGCTCCATTATTGATGACTGTCCTATTTCTTGTAAACAGTGAGAAGAATAACTATGAAGAATATAACTGTTCATCAAAACTTTTGAGGAACAAAAGTTTCAAACGTTCGATTTTTTAAAGTTCTCACTTTTTCACCTCACATGAAAAGACTCTCAACTGTACAGATTAAGAGAAAAAATTTTCAAAACGTAATGTTTTGAGAATCGAGAATATGTGAAAAAACTGTTCCATAGTCCTGTATAACTTTTGAGTTTTTTCAAGTAATATAATTCTCAGAACAAAATAAATCCGACAATGGGGAGTAATTTCGTGTAATGTCAGGTTTACAGCTGCATAAATGTACCTCAACATAATAAAAAGATCCAGAAAACATTCCATAAAGTCCGTAACAGCAAAGTTAATTATTAATGTTGCATACGACTTAGTAGCAGGGGGAGTTTTCCTTATTGCTACATAACATAGTAGTAAATTTGCAAAACATCCAATACACCCGATAACAACGTGCCAAGTGCGGAAGATTTCGTAGAGCATGGGTATTTCTCGTCGGGAGTCTTCTAGTTTTAAATAGTCTAGTGTAATACATAATGCGGAGGCTACAACGAAATTGGGAAAAAACACCTGGTCTTATCTTGAATTCGTCACTTTTTTGTGCATCCAGTTGCTTTGAATTGAAGCTCCGCCCTATAATGTTTTATTTTTAATACAAAAGACGGTTAGCATTGGGAGGAACACTTGAATTATGTCAAAATCAAACAATGTAAAACTGAACTCAAAGTAAGAAACAATCCTGGAACATATTTAAAATTTGATATGCGTTCTCTTGGTCATCTGAGCATTTGAAACCTTGCATTTTCTTCTAGGTATTGCTTATCACTCAAATTAACGGCGTGCCAGGCCAGGAGTTCATTTTCTTGAAATCTGGGAAATTTCGCGTATAAATTCATCCCCATCAGAGGGTGTCGTTTTGCACCCACATCGGAGGCCAATATACCGGTGATCAGGACGTCTTCGGACTGGAAAGAATTAAAAATTTATATCTCTATTTTTGTTCAGCGTTTTATTGGTCTTGCGCGTATTTTTCCGCCTCGTGGGCGGCAAGGTATAAGCTTGATATTTTTGGCTACTTTTTTTTGAAATTTTCAAAAAATTTGGATTCGGAAAGTTTGAATGTTCCCGAATCTCCGAAGTCGTAATGCATTTGAGAACATCTCAATCACAGTTGCGTAATTTCTTTCTCGTATCTTGATAGTTAATCTATGCGTGCTGGAATGTGTGAACGCTGAGAATGTATACATGGTGAATTAAGCTAGCTCAATTGTTTTTTTCGATGTTTGTAGAGTGTTAATGCGCACTGAAGGAAGATAATGGTTGAGATATCTACTATTATTGATAATTAATACTGACATCGCCGTAACCTGAACCAACGATACTCCGCTAAATTTCAGTAAAACCGCAGTTCGGAAAATCGAGTTTCTGGTCTGTTGAGTTTTTGTTGATTGCAAAAATTCAGCTGTTTGTATCCTAACTTAGATTAAAACCTGATAAAAAATTTTCCAGAGAATCACTGTTTTCTTCGTAGAGTATTTTGTAGTTAGGAAAATGGAAAAAAATTAAGTTTTCAAACCTTTTTAATCGGACTTACTATCAGAAAATTCCTATGTTTGGAGCCTTCTAGAATCTTTTTTGCAGCACTTCTGGTCATCAAGTAAAATGGTCCTGAGAGAAATTCTGGATACTTCTGACATCTATAGGATGATAGGGAAGCTTGGCTAAAAAGACATCAAGTTTCATAAAAATTTAGTTTTAGCTGCTTCTCCATTGAAAATTTAAGGATTTGTTTTTTTTCTCATAAAAGACAATATACCATATTGCCCATTTCGTCGACTTACAGTACTATTTTTTCCGATTTAGCAGATGTGCCCGCTTCGATTATCTGTCCATATAAATTATCTCCCTCCGTATTAATATTTCGCTTTTCAATCGAAACTGATAATCGCTCTGGAAAAAGCATGACATCCTCATCCATCTTGCCAATCAACTTTGTGGTGGAATTGAATTTGGAGACTGAGAATAACAGTAATGAAAGAGTCTGAAAAATCAATAATAAATTTATAATACTTGAATTAACCTAATTATGAATATTTATACGATAATAATGAAAATTTGAGAAAGTCTCACCTTTATTGTCAAATTCTCATATCTATCCTCCATATCTGTCACCACTACATCCCCATACAAATCAGCCTCTATTAATATCATTTTTTTGATTTTTTCATCTATTTCTCCTCCTAATCCAATGAAAAATAGAAATCTGATTTGTGGTGTCCTAGTTGTTTCCAATGTTTTCCTTAATAAGTTTCTTCTAGAAAAACTCTCAGGTTTTGAGGAAATAATAATCACAACTTGAGAATCTGGATACTGTAATTTTGGAAGGTGAATCCATTGATATAGATGTTGTTTGTCGGCAAATGAAATTCTGAATCCAAAAGAGTCGAAATCTAGGATGGGCTCGATTTCGGAACCTAAAAATGAGAAAAGCTTTATTTCAGATGTATATCTGCTCCTTACTAGGCAAAAACACTCACTCTTTTTCCATGTACTCTGAATGCATTGTTGATCGTCTTCATCGAATTTCCTGAGGTAATGTTGATAGATATCTGGAATTTTTGGTTGCTTCAAATGTGTCCAAACCACTTTTTTCACAAACTCACGATAAGTTCCATGGATAAACACAAGCATTAAACACAAAATACAAGCTAAAAACTTATGAGTCATCTTTTCTTCTGATTTTTAGTTTCTGAAGTTTAAATACAGTACTTAGAAATCAATAAATGTGGGCGGTGCTGATTTATGAGCCCTATTGCATAATGGATCTCGAACAAATTGAGATTTCTCTTGAAGAAGATTTTTATCTTCGCTCGGAAAGGTTTCTGAAGAACAAAACTGGATAAAGATCGAAGCTTGGAGATTGAAACTTCTTGATTTCGAAACAAAATTAGGATTTACCAGACGGGCTACGCCCGGGGCTGATCGGGCAACGTCCTATCTTTACTATTAACAAACGCAAAGTACACACACAAAAAGCTCATTTCTGGCCCCATTCAGTAGTTTTTCTTACGAAAGGGGTTCTTAATGATCCCAAAAATTAGATATTGCTCTTCAGACCTTACTTTTGGATCAATCGAAAAACAAAAAAGATGGGCATCATTAGGGCCTAATTTCGGATAACCTGCCAAACTTTGGAAGAAATCGGTCCAGTGGGGACTGAACTAGGGCGGGATACCTACGCAGCAAAGATACACATACACACAGAATCTTGCGTTTGTTAATATGTATGTAGTAAGGATAATTCCGTGCACTCGTCATCCTCTCCAGTTAAAAAACTGCAATCACTGAATGGCTCCACAGAAGAGCCCGTGATCTCACTTCTACAGGAATCGTAAAACAATAGATGAGCGAACCGGGCCTACGCAGCACAGAGACAGACACACATACACAGAACTTCGTGTTTGTTGATAGTAAAGATTCGACCAATGAGTAATTAAAGGTAATCGATCTCACAAGACTTTTTGCATTTCCTTTCTTTCGCAAATTAATAAAAAATCACCTGTTGGGTGGTTCTTTCAGAATTAGTGATCTAATCAGACGACTGCTGCTGCCAAAACCTATAACCGAGAAAAATTTGCTCTATCCTAGAATCCGAGGGAATCGCCTCCTTCTTTTCCACTACTACAAACAAAACCCACCTGCTCATAAAATGACTCTCCTATACACTCATTCCCCCCTCGCGTTTCTTTGATTTTCTTAATCAAACGTTTCCGTCAAATTTGAAAATGTCGCTCAAATCATGTCAAAATGCAAGTTTCTCTCAATTTCTGGATTCTCCTCGTTTTTTATCTACAGCAATGCACATAATATGTTTCTGCGGGGCTCCCATCTATATGCTTGGTACGATTTGTATAATCTTCAAGACTCCAATCCAGATGAAATCTATGAAATGGCCAATGTTGAATCTTCACTTGTGGAGTATTTTATTAGATTTCTCCTTTAATTTTTTAGTCGTTCCATTCATGTATCAACCTGTTTTAGCTGGATATTCATTGGGGCTGCTCAATGAATTCAAGGTCCCTGTGAAGGATATGTTTTATTTTTTCATGATTCAGATTGGCGGTGAGTTGCCATGGTTCAAATTTTCACCATTAACATTCGAACAATTCCGTGTGTGTTTCTGTTTGATTGAAAAAGTATATGTCTGCGTTGCATAGGTATCCCGCCATATATGCACATACCATCTGTAATTTGATAAGCTCACATCCGTAGTTTTTCTAAGAGAATATTTCCGGAAAAACTAAACAGAACTGTTTTTTTTAGTATCGAAGATTTCAAAGCTTTTGGACCAAAACTGACTGAGAGATTATTTCGAAGTTGTGTTTCGAACAGTTCAGAACTACAGCGGGACGTTTTTTAACGTCTCGCGTTGGATATTTTCAGTTTCATTTGTTCAAATCAAGCAAACATTAATGTTCACTTAATTCCAATTTTCAGGAGTTATGGTAGCTGTAACCTTTCTTTTCGAAGCTCGTTTCTTCCTTCTTTATGCTCGTGAAACATTTTGGAAACGTCTCCGCCGCCCGTGGCTTGTTATGAATTATCTCATCGTTACAGTATACATGTTTCCGACATATCTAGCAATTCCAGACCAAGTATCTGGCAAAAATTATCAGTTTGGAAGATATCCATGTCTTCCACAAGAGGTTTACAATGAAAAAGTGTTTTTATTATCTACCTGGAGCACTGGAGTGGCATTGAACTCACTGGCAAATACAACTCCTTATCAGACCCTGATTTTCATTTTGTTGATTTATTGGAATATGAAAAAAACAACTTATGGAGTAAAAATGTCAAAGAAAACAGTAGATTTGCAAAAATCATTTATGAAGTCGTTGGTGTTGCAGGTAATTTTCCTAGCGAATTTTTTGAATATAATTAAAAAGCATATTATAGGCCAAGATTATAGAAAACAGGGAATAATAGCAATAGGAATATTTTACATTTTAGAAGAGTTAAATTTTTCGCTCAGATTATTGTTATTTCAGGTCACCATTCCAGTGGTTACTGTAATCCTTCCGCTCACCTATAACACTTTAGCAACCATAAACTCTTACTACAATCAAGGAGCCAACAATATTACAACATGCATAATGTCAACACATGGATTAGTATCTACTATCACTATGATGTACCTGCATAAGACGTATTGGGAATTTCTACGGCGAATTTTCTGTCCGAAAATTTTTATGGTCGAGAATACGGCGATTTTCCAAAAATCTGCTCTTCATTATCGTTCCTAAAAATATTTGGAAAACCACACATTGAAATTTTCTCACGAAAAGGGCATAAAAATCGGAAAAATTTTCCATCATTTCAAGATTTTCCTTTCCGTTTTCCGTGAGAAAATTTTGTTTCCGTTTTCCGCTTTCTATTTTTCATTAAAAATATTTTTTTGTTCCGTATTCCGTTTTCCGGAAATTGGAATCGCGATTCCGCTCAGCACTGCTTGTAGCCTTTTACAAGATCTTTGAGACCTAAAAAGAAATTTAGATTAGTTTCTGAGAACATTTCTTCACACGTTTCGTTTCCCGTACAATATTGTTATTATTTGGGTAACACAAGATCATTTCTAGCTATAATCAGCTGAATATCTTTTGCTTGAAGAATAAAACTTGGTCAATCACATTTTTCATATTTAATAGCTGCTGTAGTTCAGGTTACGATGATGTTCCCACAAGTTTGGCTTATTTATGCTCGTATTCTTCAATTATTATCTAACCTTTCAACTCTGAATTCTTTTGTTAGGAAAAACTCATCGAATTCGCCTCACAACTAAATTCTTTCATGGACGTATTCCCCTTGCGTCTCCTCTAAATTTCATAAAATATTGAGTTTTCCACAAGAGCAACTTCAGCGATTTTTCTTTAAAGTTTTCCATCTTCAAACAAGACCCCATCGAACATTTTCAAGCAAGGTTTCATCGAACATTCTCAAAAATTCTGCAAAACGAGAAAGAATTGATAGAGAAATTAAAGGCACACGTAGTTTCGCCGAGCGCGGGTCTCGCCGCGACGACACACGACGGAATGAGTGTGACAGTACCCTTCAGTGCACTCCGCTTCACATTTTGTTCTTTTTTAGGGTTTTCGCTATTTTTTCGCTATTTTTTCCTGTTTTTCCTGTTTTTTTCACTAAATTTCTGTGTTTTTCGACAGATAATAGAGGCGTTTCATTGCACTACAATATTCACAATTTTTCATTGAAAAATTCAAATTTTAGGACCAGATTTTTGTGTGATTTTTAGTCGTAGCATCGCTGTCGGTTTTTCGACGTTTCTTAAGATTTTTCTTCTATAGCCTCATAAATTCTTGATAGAATTGATAGCTATTATGAAAACGTATTATTGTTAGACCTTTTTCGCCGATTTTCTGGTTACAATTATTTTATTTCCAGGTAACACCATTACGATGCCAAAGGAAATCAAGGAGATCAAGGACTTCTTGGTGAAGGCCCGCAGAAAGGATGCCAAGTCTGTCAAGATAAAGAAGAACACCAACAACACCAAGTTCAAGGTCCGATGTGCTAGCTACCTCTACACCCTCGTCGTAGCTGTAAGTTTTCAGTAAAAAATTGCCTTTCTGGTGTGGGGCGTACCAAGCTGTTCCGAAATTCTTTTCTGCGGTCATGCTTGAAGCATCACGTTTTGTTTTTCGTGGTCGTGTGAAGCTGTAACTGAATGATTTGAGGGCTTTCGTGCAGTTATTTTGTCGTTTGTCCGCTTAGAGCCGTATATATGATAAGTTCTGTGGTTCCAACACAAAGGAGCCGAGATCATCATATAGAAATATTGTGCGGCGTTCTAATTTTGTTTATGAGCTTAGGTTGTGTTTTTGAAAACACTGTTATGGTCAGTTTGACGAGTTTCGGTTACGGCTTCGTCAATTATTGTCTGTTCAATAAAACGTCGGCAAGACACGCCCCTTTTCGGACACGCCCTTTTTCACGTAACTACTAAAAATTTGATCTACAAGCAAACGTGAAAAAGGGGCGTGTCTTGCCGACGTTTTATTGAACAGACAATATTACCCTTTCAATTGGCCAGCTACCATGATTAATCTTCTTGCAGGACAAGGATAAGGCCGAGAAGCTGAAGCAATCCCTCCCACCAGGCATTCAAGTCAAGGAGCTCAAGTAGATCATTTTACCTCGATCCCTGTTTGACGCTCATTGTTGGTTTTTTTACATCATGAATGTTCACTCGTTATGTCTGTTGTTTTTTTTACAGATAAACAAAAAACTTTATGAGCAAAAGTAGGGAGAGTGTGCTTGTAATAGGACTATGTACATGCTAAATAAAGAGCATACCCGGACAGTGATAGGGTAAAAAGAATGGATAAAAATTTAATTATAGGAGTTGTGTTCGCAGTGGGGGTCTTCTGGTGTGTGAGCCATCCAGGGGCACTTCAAGTTCGACTGTCCGCACGGGTTGTGGCCTATAGCACAGTACCTGAAGAGTTGAGTTTTTAGTTGAAGTTATCTAAAGTTGCTATTACCAGTCATGGTAGAAAAACAAGTACATGGTGGTGAAAAGTACGGATACATAAAAGACCAAAGATAGAAGCTCGAGTCTTCGAATCACCGCCTGCCACTTGGTGTTAATGTCTTCCTGTGGAATCAGTGTCATCATTTCGGATCTGAAAATAGAATTAGAAGAGGCATGTTTAGAAATCACTCACCTGATCTCCGCAATCGTTCTATCCATACGAGTGACTCCGTTGGCAATGTCTTCTAGTGCTTGCTCATAGTATTGGTAGATGAGCATATTATCGTATTGAGACATACTCAGACGGCGTCGGATCGATTCTCGAGCCGGCGTTGGGTTGTCCTGAAAGCTTCAGAAGTTTTCAGTTCAACAGATTTCCTAGATCATCAAGACGCCCAAACCTTATGAAAAATCAGAAATAAACATAATATGCCCGAAAATTTAAAAAAAGTTTCATTCTTCTTGGAAACCAAATGGTTGGTTCAAGGCCCTCGAACTCATTCAAAGAATATGGACCTGGTGATAAGCGTGAATGTGTTGCATATGAAATGGTGAAGTGTTTCCATTGTCTCCTCCACCCGGACCCCCTCCATTCGTTGAACCGGGTCGTGGTAATAAGCTGAGCAATGAGGCGGCCACCCCACGGGCTTTATCTCGGATCCCTGTACCAGCATGTCCATTCGATAGGAGGTGCTCCTGAAAAGTGTGTGGGTGTGACATTGTTACATGCGTGGGTGTTAGTGAGAAAAATATAAATTTGTAAATATGGAAAGTTGGGAGTTTCGAGATAGTCGGGAACATGCTTGGAAATAACAATCTCAACCAAACGAACCTATTGTCGAAATAATTGAGCAGAGACTTGGTGTTTGCAGACTTTAAAGTTGCACAAGTCGACTTTAAAGTTTCTTAGGCTCGGTGGACTGAGAAGTCCATAAGCACCGACTCTCAGTTTAATTATTTTGACAATAGAAGTCCTTGGTTTAGAAAATTATATCACCCTCTGATTGATAACTCACCGATGGTGGCTGCGACATTGCTTGTGGACGATACCGTGAGAGTTTCCTGAAAAATTTCAAAGAATGTTTTTTTTTCTAAAAAGCTCAAACATCGACGACGAACAGAACACACTTACCTGGCAATTTTTGATGGGGATATATCGAATGAAAGCCATTTCAAGTACCACGGAACATTTAGTTTCACTCGAGATTCTCTCTCCAAATATACGAACATTGATGTGGTGACAGTGGACATTCCAATTATCGCTAATAGAATAAAATAGTATAAACCGATTAAAGGGATCCCCGAGAACGATCCCCTTCCTCGCCGATTCGTTCCCATTGAGAATTTCGGCATATCCTCGACGATGGCAAGCAGAATAACGGACATACTCATGAGTGTCATGATTCCGAGACGAAATTTGGCGTCTCTGAGAAAAAGTTGGGAATAATTAGGGTTTATTCATTAAAAAAAATTTCATTATAAAATACTCACCTCATTCTCCCACTTGTGCTAGGCGTATGAAAACCAATCACCGATACTAGTGTTATCATTGTACTGGGTATTACCAGGTTGAATACTGTAAATAATTTCCACACTTCAACATATTGTATTCTAGCTAAAAATAGACAAACCGTAATAAAAACTCTGTCGTTTCATAACCAAAGTGATGATAATCATTTCCCAGAATAAAGGTGGATCTAGGTAATCGTACAGGAAACCATCAGAGTGTACCGAGCTGTTATGAGTGTCAAGTTCCCATTCTTGGTTGTCATAGAAATCGATGAGAGATAAGTTTTGAGAGTAGAGGGAGTATTTGATCGAATCGTTGGAGTGAGCCCAGGAGCCGAAGAGCAAAGTGCATTGTTGGCTGGAAACCAAAAAGGCAACTTTTTGTAAGCAGTGTTTCGGAGGAGCAGGGATTTTGTTTGCTTTTACAAAACAAACGTCCACAAAAGGAAAAATTAACTAGGTCCTGGCCGGGTTCGAACCGGCGACCTTCTGCGTGTGAAGCAGACGTGATAACCACTACACCACAGGACCTGACAGGCGGGAAACGCAGCCCAGCGTATAAGAAATAGGAAAAGAAACAGGAGAAACCATTGTTTTCCCAGGGTGCACGGAAGAGGAAACTCACACATCAAAGGGGAAAAACTTGACGTCCAATTTGCACAGGGATTCAGATGAGAATGGGATGTAGTAGCGAACATGACCAGTATAGTTCACTCGGATATCGTTGTTGGATTGAAGTTTGACAGCGTCGTTGAAATTCAGACTGGAAAGAGAGTGAGTGTTTAGGGTGGCACAGTCATGATAGTGTTTTAAGCTTAAAGAATCTTTTTGTTTATTCCAAACTGTTTGATTAAGCAAAAAGGAAGAAATCAGTCAACTGCGTTTCAATTTGAACCAAAATTGAGGAAAATTGGTTGCGGAAAGGGGCGGCGGAAGTGTGCTTTGTAAAAACTTTGGTATTGAAGCTGTATTAGGCGCCTAAAAACAGCTGGACTTTGCGCCACCGCGCTCCTGTGGAAAAACCACCGTGTCTGGACCTTTCATCGCAGGAGCGCGGTGGCACAAAGTGGAGCTGTTTTAGGCGACGTCGATTTGACAAGAAAATTCCAAAAAAATAAACACATATTGAATTTAGGTTCTTTCCATGAGATACCACCCTTTAATTTTACAGATTTTAATTTTA
Organism: Caenorhabditis zanzibari; assembly: GCA_963966625.1. Classification (NCBI taxonomy): domain Eukaryota; kingdom Metazoa; phylum Nematoda; class Chromadorea; order Rhabditida; family Rhabditidae; genus Caenorhabditis; species Caenorhabditis zanzibari. Next base: position 21,079,442 of record OZ016472.1, on the reverse strand, counting down.
GTTTGGGATCTTCTATATCAGTTATAGTAGCAGTAGTTCGTGTGTTTGCGAAAAAATAAGACAACAAGACGCTAGTGAGGATATATGAAAAACTATCATGTATCTGTGAGAGTAGTCATAAACCGTTTTCTCTATAGATTCTCTCAGGTCTCTTTTCTCTTTTCTTCATTTTATTTTCGATTGTGTTGGAACGTGTTCTTCTGATTCTTTTTCTTCTGTAGAATTCTCATGTTTGCTGATAATCCAAGTGTCTCTTAATCTCTGAATCTTTAAGTGTCTCTAAAGTATAAAACGCACTCAACCTTTAAGTTAAATAAAACACTGAGATTTTTGGCAATAATTGTAATGAATAGAGACTTAATCATACACATATAAGAAGCAATTGGGAAAGGATTAGATAATGATTACACGCTTTGTTATCGTTATCGGGATGGTGTGATAATGTCAGCCGAAAAACTGTAAAATTTTTTGAGGCAAAAATTATTTTAATTTTAATGTCAAAATAACTTTCAATGCAACTTGTAACATAGAAAAACATTTTTCTACAAAAATAACTGTGCAAGATCTGTACTTGATTACCTCCGTGGCAAAGTATTTTGTTGAAAATTTGAAGTACTATAGATATGATTTCCGTAGTAGATGTTCGATTATTATCTTCACCCTCTATGCCTTATTGTTAACGCGGCGCACCATCGTTCCTCTTTTCCCTTACGCTTCTCTCCCTTCATCATACAGTTTTTTTTTGAACACCTACCTTATGAAATCATACAAATTTCGCTTACCTGTAATAAAGAGAAAATTCTGGAATCCAAATGTCGGAACTTGACAAGAAAATTTCCTCTGCTCCCTCGTAAGACGGCGGATTCCATTTGAGAAACTCGTCCTCCCAATACTGTAAGTTCGGGACATTACAGGTATAATTTGGATGAATTTTTGGAATAGAGGTAGGCCAGCAGGAACGGTTTTAAATACTACATATTAGAACACATTTAGTAAGTTTTTTACATTTTAGTTTTTAATGTTTTTTTATCAAATAGAGCGCACTCTACAAAATTTGTAAGAGAGTATTTTTTCAATTGCCTCAAAATGTTTAGCGTTCACCTCCCATTTCGATATGGGGTTCCACATGCATCGAGTAACCTTCGTCTTCTTCTTCTTCTTCTTGCCATGATTTTCACCTTCGTGTATCTCGTGTATGTGTAATGTTACAATTTGACTAAAGCTCCGCCCCCCCCCCCTCCCTTTAACTTCCTCGATTCAGTGGTTTCTTATCAAGTACGAGGACTTCATATGAAGAACGACCTTCAAATAATGAAATCTGCTTCGTTTTCATGGGTTTGCGCTTCCTTTTTTACTTCCCTCTCAGAAAATTTCTTGTTCAAAGTAATTTCCTTTTCTTTCTCCCTCCCTTCAGTCAACAGCGGCGAGCGGGCTCCTCTACGTCTTCCTAAACTGCACTCACCCGTGGTCCTGTGGTGTAGTGGTTATCACGTCTGCTTCACACGCAGAAGGCCGCCGGTTCGAACCCGGCCAGGACCTACTTCGTTTTATCTTTTTTTGGAGTTTCGTTGTTAAAATTTTCGAAAAACTCTGCTCCAAAAACGTTGATTTTTTGACATGGTTTTTTTCGCGGTCCAACCTTGCCTATGCTAATGTGTTTTCAATCAAATGGGCGCTAAACTGGCCTTGGGATTCGTTGCAGAGGGGTAGAATTGTCCACTTCTCTTATATTCCTCTTTTATTCTATGTTTGCCCATTCGCACTTTCCTTCTCTTTTTCTTATTACTATCGCGATGCCATCCGAAAAGAATCTGAAGATTGGCATCTACATCATCACTTTTTTGGAGAACATATTTTACTAAAAAATCATTGTTTTTGAAAAATTCACCATAGTCTAACTTTCGAAAAAATCCTAGAACAACTGTTTCGAAATTAGATAATATAGAAAATTTGAATTTGTAGACACTTCACATATTTTCATATACTTACTTTGAATATCATTCCTGTTCTAATTACAATTTTTTCCAAAAAAAAAGTTGCTGAATTCCAGAATGCTTCGGATAACGCAACTAGTATTGTTTTCACTATTTGTAATCTCCATCATAGCACAGACCATGTCAAAAACTAGTGAGTAATCATTTTTTGTTCAACAAATGAAATGACAATTACAGTAATCGATTTCTGCTCGCCTACGGACCCAAGATCATGTGGAATCGGCGGGCGGTGTGTGGAGTTGTCACTGGGAAACCGATGTGAATGTCCAAACGGATTCATGGGAAGGATGTGTCAAAGTAGGTATAAAAATTGAAGTGAAAAGAATTTTCGAGAGAAAAATTGTACTGGGGAATGTGAAATTTTCTAGGGCCCTGCCAAGATGTTTACAAAAGTTGCGCCCGATGGAAATCCGAGGAACGCTGCCATTGGACACGACCCATATCTCCATTTTTCGCAGACAATTGTGCTCTCTCATGTGGGCAATGTCGAAACAATGGAAAACGTATGTTAAGTTTCTGGAGCCAAATTCAAATTTTAGACTGATTTCAGAACTTTCTCTGGCGCTTCCGCCAATTCTTGACAACATAGAATGGTTTGTAGGCAGGTGGGAATCGAGAACTAGCGCTCCGTACAGGTAAGTAACCAATTATTTTTGAGAAAGCAAGGTTGAAGTAAAACTTTTGGAGTTGGTGGTCTCGGAATTCAGATTTTAAATTCTCCAGTTTAAGAGCTAAGTTTGGACATCTCATGTTAGTATCGAATAGATTTGCACGGCACGTGTATCGCTTTAAACATACTTGCAGAGAAAGCGCAAATACAAAAACAATCAATTTTCAGATTCCCCGAACCAATGTCAGGCCCCTACAAAGAAATTTTAGACATTCAAATATCTGAAGTACCTGCTTTCGACAGACCGCCGGTCAACATCTCGTTAGTTTTTTAGTGGTTGAAGAAACTTTTTGAACATCATATTAGGAGATTTCGAAATTCGATACATATTGTTTGTTGTGTTCTATGTTTTTGAAGGCTATGAAAAAAAATTGACTGGAAAAATATAGGAAAGGTTGGTTATGGTCGGGCACTTAAATTCCCTGGTGACCTATCGATCAGTTTCAATACTTCTTGTTTCTATCTTTTTTGAAATTTTGATTAAATTTCATTGCAGTATTCGTGCTGAAAGTCTAGACGGGACAGATGTCCATGTGGAGTTTGGTTTTTTGACTTCAAAGCCGTTCCATGAAGATACAGGGTTTGTGGAGCTAAATAAGCCGGATACCGGAGATGATTTGGTTTCTATTGAGCTTGTTACCAATACAGGTATAGTTGAAACAAACATTTTGAAAAAGCTTCCTTAACACGAATATCCCAAAAATTATTCTTACAGGTCTGATGTTGATTGAAGAAGGTACTGTTCGCGGAACACAAATTCGTCTGGAAACTAAATACAAAAAAGCGATGCCAGGAGTGTTCAGAACGGAAATTGTCAAATCAAAGAGAATGTTCAATTTAATAAACCCGAACTCGCTGGAAGAGAGAGTGGTTACCGTGGACTCGAATGGTGTAACTAGCAAGTGGTTGAAGAGGTGGGAGGGGGAGGGGACTATGACAAAATATCAAAAGTTTCAAAACTTTGTCGAAATAACTTGTCTAAATACGTATTCATATTATGTTCTTCTCCAATATACAACTTTCAGATACAAAAAAGTGTTCAACTATATGACAGACCTCATCCCAACACCAATCGAGAAGAAAAGAAAATCTACATAGACTCACCAATTCAAAGCTGCCTGACAGACTGATGGTGTTCTTGACGGCATCCTGCAGAAGATACACGGGTTTTTTGTCGAATTGTTTTCTTATTACTAATTTTGTTACAACTAAATGTAGAAAAAAACATACCAACTTGACAATTTGATACAAAAATACACTCATTGAAACTGATATGACTTTTTTGGGATGTGTAACTGGACGGGTGCCTTTTCTGAAATAATAGAAGTTTTAAAACAATTGGTGGAAATATCTTAAAATGTTAGGCTCTACTAGGCCTTTTATACGCGCACACTTAGACATGGAATAAAGATTGAATGCCATAACATCCTGGAATCAATTACATGAAATCAAAACACGTTCATTTGTTTTTCCCTGCTTTTGGTCACAAGTTAAATTTTGTTGAGATTGGTGGTCAAACAGTTTTGGATTTCAGTTTAGTTAACTCAATATTCCGTATCTTCAGAAACTTAAAAAAAATCAATTTTCTTCATCTTTACTATTAACAAACGCAAAATTCTGTGTGTCTGTGTGTCTGTGCTGTGTCTGTCGCCGGCCCTAGCTCAGTCCCCACTGGACCGATTTTTCTCAAATTTTGGCATGTTATCCGAAATTCCATCGAGATGATGCCCGTCTATTTTGTTTTTCGATCCATTTAGAAATGAGGTCACAAGAGCGTAAAAACCTCCATTTTGGGACCATTCAGTAGTTTTTTAATCGAAGGGGAGAGAGTGACGAGTTCACGGAATTATTTTTTCAAAATTTCGAAATGTTTATTTCTTAAAATTTCACGTTGCCCGAAGGGCCCCAGAGGGGCGTAGCCCGTCTGGTAATGCTCATTATCATCATACTGAGTTCACCAAAATTACTGTACCATTTCTAATTATTTTTGTTCTGCTTCCATACTCCTACTCCCTATGTTTTACTTAACTTTTCTTTCACTCTATCCATTTTCATTAAAACCAATAGGAACTTTTTCCATTGCACAAAGTAAGATTCAGAAAACCGGACCAAATTTAATTTTGACAGGAAACTAAAAGCGAACCTGAAAACTTTTTGGGGTAATCTAATTTTGGAATAAATAAAAAAGAATGCTGAATTGGTTCCACTTCTGGTGAAATTTTTTTTGAAAGCTTGGAAAAAGCTAGATTAGTGTTTTTTCAAGTTTAAAAAGTTTGAACTTGCCAAAGCCCAGTGCCGGGGACCTCAAGGTTGTGACGTTTAATATTTAAGACATGATTTAGAATTCCAAATTGAATTTTTCTAAGCACCCAACACTTACTACACTTTTTCTCTTTTGTACTTTTTTTTCCATTGGTCATCTGATTGCATAATTGCATTCATTTACTTTAGTATTCTACGAGGGGAGCTCACTTATTCTTTATTTTTTATAATCTCCAAGCCTTTCTAAACCGACCCTTCACTCCAGGCAACATAACATTTTTATGAATGAACATTTTGAAAATTTGAAAAATAATTACGTGAACTCATCACTCTCTCCATTTCCATAATAAAACTAATGGATGGTCCAAAAATGGAGGTTTTTGTGCTCTTGTGATCTCATTTCTTGATGAATCGAAAAACAAAATAGACGGACATAATCTTGAAGGAATTTCTGATAACATGCCAAAATTTTGCCAAAATCGGTCCAGTGGGGACTAAGCTAGGGTGGGATTGTGTTTGTTAATAGTAAAGATAAATATTCATATGGGGGGTAGTTGCACGAAAAATATAAGTCAAAAGTATCACAATGTTTTCGAAAATGTCTCTCTTTTTGACCTGGGATATTGCGTCCCAAGGGGTCATTTCAAAAATGGATGACGTGATTTTTTCTGCCTTGTGTTTAGTTTGTAGAGATTCTTGAAAAAGAAGCATTAAAACCATGAGTGATATTTTTAAAAAAATCATTTGAAGTCTAAGGAATGTAAGGAATCTGAGGTTATTGGTCTTCACGTAACAGATATCATCGGAGTAAAATAATATATTAAAACAAATTGTGTTGTTTCAAGCACAAAAAAATATTTCAGTCAGAACATTAATACCGTAAAATCTGTATTAAAAGATCACCTCGATGAGCTCAAAATAAGAACATTCTCTTCTGTTCTCAAGCTGAGTCTATATAAACCCATTTTTTCGGTTTTCAGTTTATCAAATGCTAGAAATCCTCAGATGGTTTGCTACGGAGCTTATTGGGATGTGTAAAACTCTAGAAAACAGGTTTTAAGTTTTTTTGAATCTAACCTGAAACCAATGACGGAATGGAATGTTCTACTAAAATACTGAAGCTAAGTACTGCAAGAAACTGACCTATAGTATCTCAACAAGTCATCGTGTAATCGATAAGTAACCGGAATATCCGCTCTTCGCAAAGTTTTGAAATTTTCGGGTAACAAGTAGTCATTTCTTCCGAACGCCCGTTTAATCCTTTCCATCGGGAGTAGTTCTTCTTCGGCTTCTTCCTCGACTTCATCATGAATGATTGGAGATTTTGAAGTTTCTTTTCGATGATACGGAGAGGATGGCGAGCCTTCTTCATGGTATTCGGAATATTGGTGGTGATTCGGGTTCTTGGTGTTCGGAGGTGTTGAGGGATGTTGTAAATGGTATGATGAGATGTCATCTAAAAATCGAAATGGTCAATTTTAGGGACAAAAAATAATTGGAATAATTTTGCGGGAAACTCCGAATAAAAACAATTCATTTGCACAAAGTATTTTTTTTTGAAAAGCTCCTATTTCCTGTTACATCCTTTGGATATAACGGTCATGTTTAATATATTTCGTTTTATATATTTCGGTGGTACTCCCGCTAGTTTTTTCAATTATGAAATTGTTTTTAATATCCACACCCACCTTGCTCCATTTGATGGCTCTGTCTTTTTCTGAACTCATTTTGTAGTGTTGTTGACGTTGTAGAGCCAACTAAAATTATGAGACAAAATATCGATAATCGAAGAAAGAGAAAGAGCGAGGAGTGTGGATTCAACCTGATACACGAATATCGCCGTTTCTTCATCTCCACATAATTGAAGCAAACTGGGCTCTGAAAATTTTTAAAACAAAAGTTTATGTATGTTAAGCAGTTAGTGGAAGAAATAAAGTTAGTGCAATTTGAAACGGAAAAAGAGAGAATGAGTGATAAGGAAGAATGAAGAATATCATGGAACAATGGGAACTGTAAGAAAGATCGTGTAACTTGGTTTTCTTTTCGATTAAAGTTTCATGAAAAGTGTAATTTCTCAATTAACTGACTTAAATGGGAAGTTTTCGAAACGTTGTGATTTATGAAAGAAGTGACGGAGAAATTTTGCTGATCATACTGTCACTAGGTCGGAACATTGAAATTATTAATGCAGAAGACGCGGTCGGCTGCAAATAAAAATTTCACCAAAGCATATAGAAATAATAAGACGTAGTCAACGTCTTCCGAAGGTATTCCGGATGTTCCTGTGGTACGTTTTATGTACACATACTAGATGACTCCCGTTATGTTCTGAAGACATTTGAGAAGCTCTAGAAGTGGTTGAGAACAAGAAAACGTTAAGAAAAAGAAGCAAGAGGGTATTCGGAAATGTGAAAGGAAGTCAAGAAGGATATCGGCGAAATGAAGAAAACTAAAATTGTAGGAAGAGTAAATTTTAATGGGTGAGTAGGAAACCCTAGGTGAGTCCCATGTTATACTGAAATTGTGGTTTCAGTTCAACACTGTGCCAAAGATGGAAAATTTATGGTTTGAAAAAACAGTGCATCATGTCTGCTCAAAATAAAATTATTTCGTTATTCACCTAGAAACCCAATTTTGAGTTCTAACCTAGGCATGCATGCTCCACGAAAAAAGTCTTTGACGCGCCTCGGTTCTTACTATTTACTTTTCAGTTCTAACAGTTAGCGCTAAATTTCCTACTCTTTTTTTTAGTCTAGGCAGTTTTTCGGGCAACCAAAACGCTGAAAGGAAAACACATCAAAAAGGCATAAAACCCAAAACAAAACCAAGAATAATTCAGAAACAAAAATCCACTTTAAAATGACTACTGGAAAAAAAACAACAAAGACCTACAAATTCCTTCGTCTTTCATCTTTCTTTTTTTGAGTTCCCTTCTCCCCGTTTCAAAAAAGAACATAACATCGGAAAAGGGCCTCCATAACAAAAAAACATCGGTCTCCCTAAATCCTGGGTTTTTGGTTTTTAGGCCAAAGGAAAAAGTTTTTTTTCCATAGTGGGCTTCTCTCTGGAAAAATTCCAACATTTGACACCCCTTGTAAGACAAAGAGTGAGCTGAAGAGAGACAATCAATCAAAAAAGACGGGAAAGTTTTTCTGCTCTATCCTCAACGTTTTCTGAATTTTTCCCTGAATCTAGAAGAAGTTAGAAAAAGAGACTTTTAGGAGCCTTTCACAATTGGCGCAATTTGCATAGAATCCTAAAAATAAAGGGAGACTCTGAAAAGAGAAATGTACTGAATAGGAAACAAGAATTAGTGTATTTAGGAAGAAGAAAATGAGAGTAAGGGAAAAACAGAAAAAAGAAAATTGTCGAACTGTTTCATGTCCTTGGAAACATTTTTTAAAATCTGAAATGCGAAATTTTGAGCAAGCCGGATTCATTTCGAAAAATCGGATTCACGCTCCATGGCGGACATTGCTGAAATTTTAAAATTGAACTTTCTCGTTTACATTTTTCTCTTCGAGATCAATTTCGATTCAATATTGGTCGCATAAAAACATGCGAGCAATGCCCGACCGCAGTTCTGTGGAAAATCCTCTATCTCGCTCCTTTTACCACAGAAGTGCGGTGGCGCATTGTTCGCCTTTTTTTATCCGACTACTATTTCTAGAAATTTTTTGATCTGAAGTTGTCCATGTGAGCAAGGAGATAGACAAAAAAAAAAGTAAATCAAAGAAAATCATTACGAAAATGCGCTGGTATGAAAGACGTCTATTCCAAAAATACAATTTGATCTGGAAGATTCAAGAATCTCTTCTAGAATCAGAAGTCTTCCATCAGATTCTAAACTACAAAAAATGGAGAGAAATCAATCCGGAAATTGGAGTTTCTTCCTTTCTCTCATTTTCTTTACTACTAGTTCTTGTCTTCCTCACCATCTCATTGTTTGTGTTTGGGTGTGTTCCTTCTTATTCTCCTGGACGTCTTCAGAAAAGTAGAAGACTTTGAAATAGACAGGAAAATACGAAGGAGAAAAAGAAGAAGCTGTGATTACTTTGAGTCACATTCAGAGTCGGTTGCTCACTATATGATGAAAAAGCAGAATGTGTTAATATTTGACAAATCGTTTCGTATTTTAAGTGAGAATTCATGGGAGACTGGAAAATTGTTCCGAAACATATTCACAAAAAGCAAAAAATTTGGGCCAACAGAATTGAGGTGAAAGGAGATTCGCTGAGAATGTTAAGATTATTCCAACATTTCAGATTAGGCTAGAATTATTAAAACTTGTAATGGGAGTGAAATGTTCTAAAATTTCTGATATTTATCAATAGATTGATTCTAAATTTCAAAATGAAAACAGTCTCTGTTGAGAAAAAAATTTAATCCTTTCGGTTAGAGAAATTCTCTTGAAAATTATTGATGTTATTTCTTGTTATGAATCTATCTAATAAATACATTAAGCATTTCAATATCCCCCTTTGGATTTGCACAGAACTTTCCAAAGTCGAAGAATTAGAAAAATTGCATATATTTATTTGAATTCTCCCTTTTCACAAAAAAAAGTGTTGAAACCTCTAGAAAAATTATTTGCGCTATACAGCTTCAACCTCTATATATTATTCTGAACCATCTCTCTTCCTACTTTATTTTTCCACTTTCCAATTGTCAATTCAATTTCATTCCACTCTTTTTCACTTTGACTCTTGAGATCCCCTCCCCCCAAAACCCTCATGTCATTTCAGGTTGTTGAAAACTTTTTCAAGGAGGGGCATCGGTCTCGAGACGATTTATGAGCCTTTCTTGAAAAAAGGGAAAACGGTAATTGATTTCGTGCCAGCTAAAATTTGATCAGATTTCGAAGTCAACGATGGAGAAGATGAGATTGAGAGTGAGATAATTCAGTAAGAGCACCAATATTTTGAGAATATCGTGAAAAATGTGGGGTGAGAGTCCGACGAAAATCAACGGCTATGTGGTCAAGGATTGATGCCACTAGGCCACATGGGTCAGCAAGTATGGAGAGTGTGGTCACCTTGCCGACCATCGTCAACGCCTTAATATAAGCATTGTCGTCACTGTCTTTGCGATATCTGGTTCTACTATTTGCTTTGGTGAGTAGGAACGCAAGGTAATATCCAATCTAAGTGGAAGCTTTTTGCTTTTTGAAATACAAGGTAATGATTTTTACAAGTGCCATAGGAGTGTTTTTTTTTTCAAAAAATATCAATGATAGCCATCCATAAATATAGAAGCACAATTACTCAAAAAGACACGAGAAAGACAAGACAGACAAAAAGAGAAAACGGGAAGAGAAAGGAAACTGGTTTTGGAAAATCTTCGAAAAAATGGGCGTGGCCTAATTGTGAGTGCCTCTATGTGCTCAACACACACACACACACATCCCAAAACTCAGAAGAAAAGGAAAACGACGAAGACACTGACCCCTAAAAGAAGAAGGAGAAACAAGAGGCACCAAATTCCTTTGGGAAGAAGAAGAACCGGAGGAAGAAGGCGAAGATGTTGGCAGATGATGGAAGAGTATCTTTTCTGTCGGGGATGGAGGAGAGCGAAAGAGATCACCACATCCCAGTAGACACCAACACCATTTGGTGTCGACACTTTTCTGGGTGTTTTGACCTATTTTTGGTCAGATGGAGTGAAGGAATGGATTTTTTGCCAGGGATTGGTTAGAAATCGGAATTTTTTTCGCTTCACTTCTTCTCTTTTGATGGTGTCCCTGAAAACAATTTTGATGTTCTTCTTCTTCTCCTTATCTTTAACTCTTCCTTTTGAAAGATGCAAAAAATACACGAAATCCTAAGAGGAGGAAGGTTTATGGGGGCCACATGGGTCTCCAGGGATCTATAAGGAATGTCAGGAATCTTGAATGAGAAAAGAATCCATGTAATCTGGGGAGGGAAGGTGGCAAAGGGAAGGAATCAAGGATACATTTTAGTATTCAATTGAAAATACTCAAAAGTTTTGAGTCAAAACGATATTCATTGAAAAAAAAAACTTCATAAATGCGGAGAAGGGGGGAAAATGTCATGAAAAGTTAAGAACAAAATAACACTACAGGAGATCCAAAATAATGTTTGACGTTTCATAATTGTACACAAAATCGACAATTTTCACTTTAAAAAACCTTAGTCAGTAAGACGAAAACGTTTCACTTGATATTAAAACGAGCTGCAATAATAAACATACAACATTTGGTAGGACTTCGTGGAGCTAAATATCTACAATGGATGATGGCTCTGAAATGTTGAACCAGTGAATTTCACAGCTCTGTATTACCTTGTGTCGGCCTAAATGTCCAAAGTTTTCAAAGTTAGAAAAAATACAATTCTTTGCCTTCCCTTCTGGCCAATACCCCTCCCCCCTTCGCCCCCCGTTTTTTCTTTATAGCCGATTGGGGTGTAAACCTAATGAGGCCAATGCATACATATGAAGGCGTTGCGGCTCCTTTCTAGGGCACAAGGGGGGGGGGGGGGGTGGATAAACCAAGGAACCTTTCCCTGAGTCAAAAAGACATACATGAGCATGTTTAAGAAAACTGGGGAGGATGACATCTAATATTTTTTGTGTTTCTTCTAACTAGGCAGCACAAGCCTAGACACACACACAGAGAAATAAAAGATTTTGGTTTTGGGATCGAAAGGAAAAGAAGGGGGAGAAATTTTGAATAATTTTATGAGCCGAAGCAGTTGGAAAAGAAACATGTCGGCAAAAGGAGGGAAGCTTTTAGTAGTCATGGATTTCGCGAATATCTGGGAACATAAAGTGTTGAGTTTTAGGTCAAAACATAGAACTGGAAGTGAGTAGTGCTGTAAAAAAGAAAAGAAAAAAAGAGTACAGTCCAACCATGGGCGTGAAGACCGGATATCAATTTTCCGAATTGAAAAAAAATTGTACTAAATTTGACTTCCCAAGAATAATTGGGTCTCAAGCACAACATTTATGGTTTATTAAGAAACTGAACAATCGACGAGAGACAATGTAAGAAACATCTCTATTCGTATACAGTATACTCCATCCCTTTGTATTTCCTGTTTTGGTTCGATTTTCAGTTAGATTTTTGAAAAAGTGCAGCTCTAAAATATTGAACATTATTCGATTTATTGTTTCACATTTTCATGAAACTTTTTCAAATGTAACAATGCTCTTTTGTGAGTCCGCCTAGTATTCTAAGGGATTTCAGTCATTTTTAGAAACCAGAGTCCGCGAACGGTTAATAATAAAAGCTTAAATAGTTTATTATGGCTAAAAATGACATGAAAATAAGGAGAAGTGAATAAATAAAGTTACACGTGATCAAAATTTGGGTAGTTTGTTAAAACCCCATTAATAACCGGGTGGTGAATGAAAGCTAATTTTTTGGCATGGAATCCTAGGTATCAAAAAATGTGCACATAAACATAAGGCAAATTCACATAGAAGTTTCAATTACAGGTTTTCTAATTTTCGATTTCAGAGATCCTCCTCTTGTTCGTGGTGGAGCGTGGAGTTCCACAAAGTGATTTAGGGAGGTTTGAGATTGATGAAGAGGGAGTAGCGGAGGTTGTGACCTGAAGATAAACAATTCAGAATTTTCCATTAGGGAAGTGGGGCAATATAAAATAAAAACTGTCCGAATTCATTGACCAATCGTTTGTCTCTAAATTCTCTCAAGAGAGCCCGTTAGATGTGAACTTTAATTAGGTATATACTTACGTTGGAGGATCCGTTGGTAGTGGGTGGAAATTATTGCTCATGTTCAAAAATCCATTTGAACTTCCTCTCCGTAAAGCTGGAATTGGGCTTCTGGCTAGTGGAGACCTCCTGTTGTTAACTACAGTACTCTGAAGTGTGCTTTCGGATGCTTCACTAGTATAGCTAGACGAGATATCGGTTGCCGTTGACGTCCGTTCAGAATCCGAAGGGCATGTACTACATGAGGTGACGTCTAACGCAGTGAGGTCACTTCTCATCGCACGTGGCCGCATTTTTACAGTAGTCCCAGTTATTGTAGAACCTGAATAAGGTACTGTAGTTGTAGTGGGGTTCGTGATTTCCGAGTAGCCGTTGGGGTTAGTCGACACGAAGCTTCTCGATTGGTTTCTTCTGGAAAACTATATTTTTTTAAATTTTACCGGTCATATCTATACTTTGCCTGGGAAGTGCCACTAGTGGTGGTGGGGCCTCCATGTGGAGTATATGCTGCATAGGAGTATGTGTGCTCCGAAGTGGCAGTGCTCAGGGTGTCGGTTGGTGATCGCGCAACTTGCCGGGCAGGATTCCGTCCGGAGCGCCTGGAAAAAAGTTTTTTTTGACTTTTTGATTCGTTTCCTAGAAATTTCGACTCGGGAATGGTTAGACATCAAAGTGACTTTTTTCTTCGGAACTTGTACCATTCATGGGCTAAATGTGAAATCGAGCCATTCACAAAAATATGAAAGTTTTACTCAACAATAGAAGTCTTACAAATAATAAAAAAACAATAGAAGTCTTACCAATCATAAGCGCTTATAGTGGACCCTCCATCGAGGCTGGCATGGGCGGAAGTGTGAGTGTGGTCGGACCCGGATGCTCCATTCGCTTTCAATTTTCGCTTCTGGTATTCTTGCTCGCGTCTGAAACAAGAGAGAATCATATTTGTGACTGAGACATACTTTAAAAATTGCCAAAAAAGGAAAGTTTTCAAGTTTTCTGCTACTTTAAATGATTCAGTTTACTACATTCCAAACTCACTTTTGAAGTTTTAAGCTGGCTCTCACGATATTTTTTCTTTCGATCAACTCCTCACTTCTTTTCCTTGACTTCATACACCAACACACCACCAAAAATAGCAAGAGAGCAAGAACAATACTGGCAACAACCAATGGTATGATGATTCCTGGTCTCCATAAAACTGGTTCTGAGTATGGATGGGTTCCCTTTTCACAAACAAATGGGAGAAGAATGTTACAATTGACATCTCCAATTCTCTTTGATCGAGCCCCTAGCCATCCACATTGAGTATTCGGAATATTTACTGATGATATCCACATGTGGATATCATCTTCAACACCATACGCCTTCAGCCTCTCTTGATCCGTAATCAAGTCGATTGAAATTTTTTCTACTCTTCTTCCGAGTTCTGATTGAAGAATATCATCTACTCGGAGGTACGGCAGAAAGGCTCCCAATTCTTTGCAATACTCCACCGCTTTGGAGTAGGTGACTGCAGCGGGAACAAATAAGAAGCAGGATTTGAACTCTTCGTGCCCAGCCTAAAAATTGAAAACAATATCATTCCTACATTTGGGCATATTTTGGTGTGTTGGAGTTTAGTGTTTTCTTACTTCAAACTGGAAACACCAAAACTGTTATACTCACTTGGAACCATCCTGCCGGGCAATCTCCTTCAACTAAACTGGTATTCGACTCCATGACCGGCGAGTAATCCACTTTTGCCAAATATGGATAATCCTCCGAGTCTCGGATCTTTCCAGAAGCCACGCCCGTGGTTCCGGGGTATCCCCAATAGTTCTCCTTGGCATCAATGGTTCCTATTTCATACTGAGATTGAGTTCCTGTTGTTAGTTCGTAATCGTTGAGAGGATCATTAAATGTATTGAAACGGAATATTTCTTGCGAACTTCCAGCAAAGATGGTGGATCTATATCGCGTAGTTTCGTTGTCCACGTGGGTCCACCAATCGAACGAAACACCTTGCTGGGTGAGTACCTGTTAATTTACGGTTGGTAATATTTTATTAGTTCATAGAAGTTTACCTGTCTTTTCTTCCTCGGACGATTCACAAATTCATTATTTTCCTTCAATGGTTGATATCCAAATTTCTCCAAATACTGATGTCCATGTCCCAGTGCCAAATTATTGTAAAAATGATTGTAGAAAAAGACATTCTTGTCAGCAGAAATTTTCGAATTTGCATGAATATCCAAAGTGTGTAATCCCGTATTCGAGAACAAAATATTCTTTGTCATATTGATCGCTACATCGTGTGCAACTACAGTGTCATGGTACAACGCGTAATTATGGCTTATCACATTGTTCAGGAGAGATATCTGGCAAATAATTAAATATACGGAACTGAATTTTGACAGTTCTTTTAAACACCTTATATTACTTTGTCTGCCTAGTCTATTAAATCTCGTTAGTCCTACCCTCATCAATTTTGAGTGGATGGAGCCTATTTTCGACATTTTTGTCAAGAACTTTGTAACAAATGTTGCTCATTAAAAACTTTGCCCTTTCTCGTCTTGTTTTGATGATTTTTGCACCATCGCATAAGAAAACGTGGGCCAGTCATCGAGAACTCAGAGAGGTTGAATATAGATTACAATGACCCGATTTATGATTGCTGCGTGCGGCAAAACCTTTATTTTCAGATGAACCTTTTTGTACTGAGCTGATAACGATTTTTGGACTCTCACGGAGACCGTTTGATTTATTTTTCTTAGATATTTCAGCATCACGAAGGGCGTAACTTCAATTGTCTAGAGCTCAAATTTCAGCTCACAATCTTGAAAAACAAAGAATAGAGCCATAAAAATATATGTCGATTTTTGCGTTTTTTTCTCATTTTCGGTCTCTTATCTTGATTTTGATTTCAAAAAAATTTCAAGATTTCGGCGTCGCGAACGCTAGTCTTGTTCTTTTGTAATTTTGAAGCCATTCAAGCTCTCGTATTCTAAAAATATTTGTTTTCCTTCCTGGTGCCACTGGACAGGAAATATTGGTTCTTTTCTCTATCTGTATTACCTTCCTCATTTTTAAAAAAAACTCACTGATTGATAATTGTTTCCATCAAGCGCTACTGCTGTCGAATTCGTGTTATAAACAAAGATGCAATTTTTAACCAGGGCTCCCAGACGCACCACGGGGCTACTGGATGTTGCAGAAATGCCTAGACCGCCACGATTATGAGCAATAGAGTTAGAGCGGAAGAGGAAAAACTGAAATGTTTCAGGTTTTTTGCATATTCAGTAATCCTATTACCACAGTGTTATGGAGGTGCAGCTGAATTGCTTGATATGACGTTGAGATATTCCCAAACAAGTGAATTCCGTTATAAGAAAATGAAGAACTTTCGATCACCAAGTTTGGACTCATCTCTCCTAGATTCGAATATTCTATTGCTCCACGGTCATTATTATCCATTCTAGAGCTTCGAATGAGGACTTCACCGACAGTATCTGATAATAACAGAAGTTCAAGGTCTAGAATTTCTTATAATTTTCTCCAGTTTCTCTATACTGACATGTGAGTGATTTCGAGCCGACTCAGCAAGCCTAATTTGAATACTTATTTTGTTTTCTAATTTTTCCATATGAAACAACTAACTTACGTTGCTCAGAATTGCTCGGCATAGCCGATACGTCCGCTATAAATCCATAGACGCCATCTGCCGCGGTGGCTCTCAAGTGGACTGCAATCTCTTCGGAAGACACAGCCACCGAAGGGTCCACAGACTGATAATCATTTCGAAAGTCAGCCAAAAGGCTTGAAGGCATGAAAGATTCTGAGCTATAGAGTCGAAGAGCATCAGATCTTCCCAAATCGGTTGGCGAAGAGTACAAATGGTATTGCACTATTCGGAAAGATATTCGACGACCACGAGACGTAAAAATTTTAATGCAGTCAACGGGGTAGGAATCGTATTTGTAGTAGAGCTGTAATGACGAAAAGTGTTATGTTTGAGGTATACTGAAAAAGGCCACGATTGCATTCATTCGGCTCGTCGTGACTTTTCTGTTTACAAATATTATATCACCAGGTGGATTCCGCCCCCTCCGGGGGCTTCACCACCTGGCCTTTGCTTGCTTCACTGTTTTGGAGCCTTCGGCTCCGTTCTTCACGACGGTCTTTTTGATTCAAATAGGGGGAGCCTTCGGCTCCGTTCCTCTGGGCCTGCGGCCCTTTTTTTCGAAGTTGGGAGCCTTCGGCTCCGTTTCTCTGAGCCTGCGGCCCTTTTCATTTAAAAAGTGGGGAGCCTTCGGCTCCGTTCCTCTGGGCCTGTAGCCTTTTTTCGAAGTGGGGAGCCTTCGGCTCCGTTTCTCTGAGCCTGCGGCCCTTTTCATCCAAAAAGTGACGGTTCTTTGGCTCCGTTCCAATTTACACATGATTTATTATTGTAGCCTTCGATTAAATGGAATAGAAAATGAATGAAGAAATCGTTGTAGGTGCTTCGCACCTACAACAATTTCTTTATTCATTTTCTATTCCATTTAATCCAAACGCAATCTGATGCGCGTTCCGCGCATAGCGAAGTTCAAAAACTGTATTCACAACATGTTCACTTTTGATCAACGTGAGAATTAAAGAAATGAGAAATTTAAAATTTTTTTGAAAAATTTTTGAATAATCTCGTGAACTCGTCACTCTCTCCCCTTCGATAAGAAAAACTACTTAATGGTCCCAAAATGGAGGTTTTTGCGCTCTCCTGACCTCATTTCTACATGAATCGAAAAACAAAATAGACGGGCATCATTAGAGCTCAACTTCTGATAACCTGACAAAATTTGAAAAAAATCGGCCCAGTGGGAACTGAGCTATGGCGGGATACCTACGCAGTACAGACACACACACACACAGAACTTTGCGTTTGTTAATAGTAAAGATAGAAAGTTTGAATTAAGTGTCATGATTCGAAAAAACAAAGGGATGAAAGGCGTGAGCATCTAATTTTTTCTGTTCAAAATTTTTAAGTTAATCACAAAACGTCGATTTTAGCCTTCCGCTTGGGGCTCCAATGTCGAAATTTCTACCTACCATTATTCGATTTTTGACTTCAAATCGTTTCACAGCAGCGCACATATCTAACATTCCTTGTGTGTAGTATGGCAAACTCATAGGTTTCTTCATAGCATCCTGATTCGAACTGGGCGCTTGTACAAAAGTGGTCAAAATGTTAACGCCTTGGCCTTGATTGTGGGTTACGTTAAGATTAAGCAGAGTGATACGATCGTTCGGAGATATAATTTGAACACCGTGAACAGAGCAGTTAGTGACGTTAACGTGATCGAGAATAGGAGAGCGATGGAAGATTTGTAGGCCTGGAAATTTAAGATTCTTGACTTTCTGAAATTTTTATTAGAAAAATATTTAACTTGCAAGTGGAAATTATATTTCAGAAAAACTAACCTGCACTCTGCCACGAATCATTATGCCCAGCACCTCCTCCAACTATCTCGACATTTTGCAATATTGACTTCTCTTTCATACGCCCCCTTCTCTCTCCATACTCATGTTCCAGGGTGGGTTGAGCAAATGTTATCCCTCCCCAATGGCCAATATACTCTTTTGATAAGCTTCGATTCGTTCCACAATATATATAATTGAAATGTTCCGAGTCCATGCACATCCATTGAGAATCGTTACCAGAGAGTCTAAGATTACATCTATCGAGACTTGGTTCATCTCCACGGCACTCTCTCGGCTCCATGTACGTCTTCAGTATCCGAATTTGAGGATTGTAATCCCACCGAGGAGTCAACCAATGATAAACGTTCTGCGTCTCCATTCCCATTTCTCTACATACCACCTGGGCATTTCTAATCGTAAATTGTCGATCACATGACGGCACTACTTCTCCCGTGGTAGCATTATAGATTTGAAGGAAACCGGCTCGTCCGTCTCGGGAACCATTGAATGTCAGGGATACTGTGAAACGTTGGTAGTAGGGATCGTCGCGATGGAGGGTGGGAAATTCGCGGTAAACAGGGTCCGGTTTGGAACGGTCTGAGGCTCTTCGGGATCTCTGGAGAGGTTTTTGGAACTGGTTTTTCGGGTGATGCGGTATTTCTATGTCTTGTGATAACTTTTGAACTTCAACTTCCGATTCATTTTTCTTCACCTCCTCCAAAATCTCTGGTGTTTTCTTCACATGATAATGATGAAATATATCTTCCCTTTCAAATTTCGTTTCTTTAACTATCGACAAAGTTTCAGCATCAACATGTTTTCGTAGTTCTCCACTGAGCTCTCCAAACTTTTCAACCTTCAGTTCTTGTTGAAACATTATCCCCCTCTTTTTTCTGTATTCGGTAGGAATTCGTCCTTTAATCTCGTTGTACTCGGTGATGTTGATTGGTTTGAATCTGATAAAAACAAATTGTTCATGAAATTGAGAGAAAAAATATCATAATTTTATAAACTTGAGCAAACTCCCATCTAAGGTAAAAATTAAAAAAAAAACTTACCTTATAGGCTGCCAATAAGAGCCTTGTGCCACAAGATTTCCTAACACCAAAATTCTCACATTTGGCCAAATATGAACCTCGACATTTTCTTGTATGTACAGCGTGGCTCCTGGCATAATGGTAACATCCCGAGTAATCCGGTATGGCCGGAACGGGCGGTAGTAGTGTGGAAACTCGTACCACCTCTCAGTAATCAGAGTCAAATTCTTATCCTCGTAGACTCTGCCATGTAAATCATGTACAGTAGGCTCGATATACGTAGCATTGGCAAGCTGACCATCGCGATGTGGGTTCCACCAGAAATTGATGGATAAATCATTCGAGACATAGAACGGAGACCATATCGCTCGCATGTAGATGTTCCAGTCGTCAAAATCAAATACACGTTGAGAGATTACTGCTTCATTTCCTGTACCCCACCAGTTGAAGGTAACATTCATAGTGTCGTAGATGTCAGTGTACTGAAAATAGTAGTTCGGTTCCCTGTCGATGCATTTTT
Source organism: Caenorhabditis zanzibari (assembly GCA_963966625.1). NCBI lineage: Eukaryota > Metazoa > Nematoda > Chromadorea > Rhabditida > Rhabditidae > Caenorhabditis > Caenorhabditis zanzibari. Next base: position 21,059,828 of record OZ016472.1, on the reverse strand, counting down.
TAACGTTGTCTTTTTGACCTTTTCTACTTACCCGTGCACCAGAAACCAGCTCAAAGTCCATCAAATCATTGAAGAACCTATTGAAATGCACATCAACCTTCTGCGCTCCGAAAACTCCCAACGCATACGACCTAGGCCACATGTCTACATAATCGGCTCGTTGTCGAATAAACTTGTTCTTCTCGATATAGTTGTACTGTACATAACTTGAGACTTCGATTTGTTTCAAGTATTGTGAGCTAGCGTCTAATTTAATCATCCAATGACCCCAATTGTAGAAAAACCTGTTCCGTTCGCAAACAAGTTTTTTCTCCATTCCTCGAAGTTCTAGCATTCCAAATTGTTTGGGAGCGAAGTTTTGGGTAAAATTGTTTGAGGAAATATTAGCAAAAGCATAGTAACCGTCGAGTAGAATTTTGAAATCCCTGTTTCGTTCAAATCGGTTTTCGGTGAGCTGAAATGTTGAAAATCAGAGTTTTTCGTAAATCTAGGTTAGTATTGAATTTTATAGCATCATGCAGGAACCTCAAGTAAGTTGTTTGCTCCTCCCTATGTAGTCTGTCTAAATAAAACTGACCCAAAAGCTATGCGATTTTTTGGCCAGAAGATCATAAGTATCCGGTAGAGCTACTGCGATTCCACTTCTTGAGTTGTTAGCAAATGTGTTAGACCATAGTATCCAATGGAATACATTGGCAGATGCATACAAGTCACGGTGGTATTCAATAATTGGTCCAGTGTTGTCAATAACACTACAGTTATCAAAGTGATATGTTATTTCTGCTATGGGCGTCCCTGTAACCACTGCGTGTTGTGGGGATTGTAACCAGACAACTGCTTCTGAATTCCGAGTGAAGTTAACTTTTTGAAGCCATATTTTTTCATTGTTCCATCTATTGGAAAGCCTTCCATCTGAGAAGGTGAGGTTGGAATAGTGAACTGCTGAGAATCCATATTGGTTGTCTTCAACACGAGATTGGTAGAGGTGGATAAAACGGTCAACGTACTCTTGGGCTGAAATTATTGAAAAATAAAAATGGTAACAACTTGAAAATGATTGAAAATGCAAAATGATACCATCAGAATTTCTTCAAAACGGAAAGTAAAAATGCTGCTTTCTTTCTATAGTTCTTATTTACTACATTCCAGAGACGTCCCATCAAAAAATTTTTTATAAGAAGATACATTTTTGAAGCAATTTTTTTTCTATTTTATTTTATGACTTATGAGTATAATTGAATTTAAAGATGCTTTCGCAAACTCACTATCTAAAAACAACACTAAAATCACCAGCTTCGGTTTTCCATAGGATCTCGTATACCTCATCCGCATTGCATTTTCAGTAGAAACAACGGGAAACTGAAATATTATTAATCAAAGGACTCAAAGTTTTGATAGTTTGCCCAACTTACAAAAATTTGATCTCTTCTTGCACTCCACGATTTCCCGGTTGAGACTTCAGTGAAAATTGCATCTTCGTCAGAGACATTTGAAGGGGCATTCACAATTTGAATTGCCATTTTGGAGGACAAACCATATTGGTAGCCCACGGAGCGGATCATCAAGTTGTACACGCATTCTTGGAGAGGATCTGGAGCTTTTTCTCTAAAAAGTTCTCCAATAAGTACACAGCCTACCTTCAGGACAATCTTCTGTGGCTGCAGCAACTAAAAATTTTCTCTGGTTCAAATTCGACTCCATGACTTCTATCAGATCCAGGCGCTGATCCGGTATTCGAAAAATATTGTTGGCTTCTAGTTCTGGTTGTTCTCTCAAACTGAGCCATGAAATAATATCATCTTGTTCCAATGCAGAAACAGATGGATTATAGCGCATCCCGGACTGTCCGCTGAATGATATGGTGACCTGAAATTAATTTAATTGAGAACTGCAGTAATCGGAAGATGGCAAATTTTTCAGATCATGAAATTTACAAAGAGTTTTAATCATTTGGGAACACTCCTCTTCCTTCCAAAACTCACGTTTTCTACCGTAATTCCGGCGGATCTAACATGGAATCCATTATTTCTATTATTGTAAATTACGCTATTTCTGATAGCTGGTTTCTTGATCAAATCGTTATAAACGACATCGATACCATCCCAGAAATTGTTCTGAAAATTTATGGATTTATCTAACTTTGTTTAAAAAATGTTGACTGACCTTGATTTCAAGTCTATGGAATGTGTGATAGTTCCAATCAACTTTGAAAGCTGCACAAAATTCTGAAGTCCTAAAGTTGAAAAGTCCTCCTTTCTCGATTCTCCAATTGTCCATAGTGGTTTGACCGGTTACGGTAGGTGGATTGGCAAGCAAAGAGTAACGTACACCAGCCCAGCGGGGCTCCAGGCAGCGGAGGCCTGAAAAATTACAATCCGGAAATCAGTTAGGAAAGGTTGAAATCTAATAAGGAATATATACATGTCTGAGGCTCAGCCTAACTAATATTCAACATTCAGGGCTTCAATTATGCTAGTTGTTGCTCTTCATAAATTTCAAGAGCGTTTTTATAAACAGCTCGTTTAACCTGTTCGAGTAAGACAAGCCCTTTGAAAAGGCCTACAAAATAGTTAGAAAAAACTCACCCACAACCTCCGTATTTTTACATCCGGCTGCGCAATTCCGCTCCACTCCATCATGCCTACATCTAGTTATATCTACTTCATTTTCCTCGCATCTAATATTATCCATGACCATTGGGAGATCTCCTTGTTCCGGAAATATTCTCCAATTCTCAAAGTATTGCACATCGGCAACTAGTCCCAACTGGTTACAAGCCAAAATGGTTAGCTGAGGTGTCCAACTTCGATTGCATACAGTGCCCCACTGTTCCTCCACAAGAACTTCCAATCTCCCTTCGGTGACTTCATCATTTCCATCTGCATCTACTAACCGAATGTTTCCTCTTTTTTCCAGTGTAAACGGTGTTGATGTGAATATCACTTTTTCATCCTGGTCGTATTCATTTCTAATAAGGTCACCTTGAACTATCATTCCAATACCATGTTGGAATTCTAGAACCGATCCTGATGCAATGGTTAACTTGGCTCCTGGGACAACTTGGAGGTCTTCGGTAACAGTGTAACGACCCTAAAAATCTACATCCATAAAGGCAGAAAACACCGTCCTCACCTTTAACAAATCATGATTCTCATAAATTATTCCACCCAATCTGTTCGGTTCTGTTGCTTTCTTAAACTGCCTAAATGCCCCATTCAATAAACTGATATACGGCATTCTTTGGTTGCAAGCAGCCATATAAGGGTCAATATCAATGGAAGCAAGAGAGTATCGATTGAACTGATCGAAAAACTTGTCGATGAATCTGGGAATTTCCTGGAATCCCCAATTATTCTCTCTTGCATCTATCCATTTGGCATGTCTCTCGAGCTCCGTAGCTATCTCGTATTTCGATCGTTCGTTGTTGAAACAGTTTCTGTGGATTTTAACGTTGGACGAAGATACAACAAGCGCTGCGTAGGGGGTACTCCGAGGTGGTAGGGAGGGAAACGGGTCAAATACTGTGTTTGCGCGGATCTGAAAATTAGAAAGGTTTAACTAGATAATGGTGTAAAAACACAAATATTTGAAAAAAATCACTTCATTCTGTTGATTAAAAGTCAAAAACTGCTTCGGTGCATCTTCATTCATTCCAATCGAAATGATATATTTGGCATAGTTGAATTTAAACACGTTTTTGGAGATCGTGACCTGAAACAAATACATTAGAAACATAACAATTTTTCTAAAAATGCATAATTTTCCCCTCCAACATTCCAAACCTATTGATAAAAAACCTTACCTCGGCTGGTAGATCTGTCAGTTCAGGCCACTGTGCATTTCTTATATACAACGCTGTATCATTATTATGCAAAAACTGATTAGCGTTGATCAGTGTGTGCATATTCACCGCTGGAGATATTCTCATTCCAAATCCTGAATTTCCATCGACACGATTTCCAGTTATATCCACTAGATTCGTGCTCACATGTGAATCTCGACAAGAAAACACTTCCATTGCCGGGTGATATTTATTTTTCAGGAATTCGACCCAAGAAATTAAAATTTTTGGTTCCAACTTTGGATAGAGCATTTGGATTGGCGGATTATTCCTATTCCAATGCCAATTCGACTCATTTCCATAAGCACAGAAGTTTCCAATCAAAAGTCCACCCCATTCGTTTTCCGAAATTATCGTGGGAAGATAGAATTTGTTATTTGACGGACGTCCTTTGAATATAACTTCGTTGTAAAGTGGAAAAAATGGGAGTGTTTGGTTATAGTGGATAGCAGCCCCTCTCCAACGATTCTTTTCGATTCGGGTTCCGTTCACCATTATTGATCCACCCGCGTAAGATATATTCATTCCGTCTCCCCAATTCCGAAGAATTCGAGTCTCGTTCAGCCATAGGTCAGCTGCGCCGCCCTGAAAAACAGAAAACCTAGAGAAAATAGCCTATTAGTGTCTATGTGGCAAATGCATTCAGCAACCTGTAATTTTTCTAACGCAATGAATAATGTGGGCAAACAGAAACCCGAAATCGTACCCTGATCAAAATCCCAGCGTATCCCTGGTTCTCATCAAGTGTCACATTGGTTAAGGCTGTCCGTTCTCGAATGTCATTTGCATAAACTCCATTCCCAGTATTTTTCTCAATGATACAGTTGGTAACGTTCAATCCGTAGTATGCTTTGTCTAAATATATGTATTGAGAACATTTTTTGACTTGTTTATTTTCCAAAAAAAAAAAACGTACCTAAAACAGAAGCGTGGATGTTGAAGAGTAGATTAACATCCCCTTGGACATACCCCGCCTGTTCTCCATCCAAAATGTGCTCTAACGCCAAATACAATGGTTTTCCAGAACTTTTTAGAGATACACTTTGAGGATATAGCTGATCTCGGATTGGAATTCGAAATCTTGGAGTTGCACAATTATTCTCTTCGGGGTTATTTGAGTCACATATTAGGAGAGTAGTCCGCGAAGTTTTAGGATTACGATCACGTATGTGGAGCCATTGGATACTGTAGGTGTATGGGAGGCGAGGGGGAAGAGAGACGGTCTGGAACATAATAAGCTTTTTTTGTAATTAGCTTGAACCTAGGAACTTCGGATCAAAATAGCACCAAATAATAATTAAAATTGTATGTGCTAACTTACTTATAAACTGTCAGAAGCTCAAAAACTTACCATCCAACAGCTCGGTGGTTGGCTGGGATCCAAAAAAGTTCGGTTTTTCAAGTTCACAGAAATCAAATGTGGAAAGAAATGGTTATCCGAAACTTTATGTTCCCCGCACATATCCAACCTTGGCTTCTCCTCATCCAACCTTCCTCCTCCAATTCCTCTTTTTTCTCTCATACCGAAGTCTATCAAATTCACTCCCGTTTTTTGTTGATAATATATACCATCTCCCCAATTTCCTTCGATTCTTGTATTATTAACAAATATTCGAGCATCGGTGGTGTTGACCACAAAGATACCATGACCTCGATTGAATGAGAAAGTGGAATTGGCTATCGTGGCGGGTCCTGGAAACAGGCCATTTTTTAAACGGAAGTTTTTGTGTTTTGGATATCAAATATTCAGAATGTGTATAAATGAGATTTTTTTAAAAACTCGCCATTTGCGTCGAATAACTGTAAACCGTCCCGTGCACTGTGCTCCACTCGTAATCCATTCATGATAGGTGGCACACCTTCTATGTATAATGCCGATGTCGTATTTTTGTTGGCTCTAGAAATGTTGAATTGCCGGCATTCTCAGTACTGTTCAAGTGGTTTGAAAATAGTCTTATTCTACTTGCGAGCAGTCTCACTAACTAAACCGTTCTTTTTTTTCAATCCTACAGCCGAAATAATTTTCCATCGAAAAACTCACCCATCATACCCTGCATACAGTATGTCGACAAATTCCAGCCTCGAATTCGATTCTCGATTCACCGCCACCAAATCAGGATCCGAGTTTACATAATGAAACGGCGAATTCAGTATCTGAATTCCCTTCCAGTGTCTGGCCCACCCTGTGAACGTGGGGGGTCCCCAACAGTAGATACCAATATCATCTTCTCCTTGACACAAGTTCTCAGATAATCGAATTTGATTTTGATTCGAAAACGCCGGACAATCCCAAAGATTTTTCGCTAATCCATGACAGTCTGGTTTTGGCATTACCAATGGGTAGGTGTCATTGTTCCGAAGGTACCACTTCCAGAAACCACCATCAGAATAACCCATGGATCGACACGCGGTTCCAGTATCAATAGAAGTCCAGCTGGAAAAAAACAGTTTGATCTCTCGGATTTTAGGAGCATGGTTTGGGATTAAAAATTTCTGAACACCCTGTGGCCACTAAACTTTTTAATTTGAGAAGGCAGACTTTAAAATATATAAATGTATTTATAAACTCACTTAGTCACCATCGTACAAACGGATCTCCATCGATCTCTAAACTGCATTTGAAGACGTCCCTGTCTAACTGTAGGACCATCTACTAGTCGAAATTTAGGCATTTCTGAGTCATAATTAATTTGTTGTTGATATGGAAGCATTTCAATATGCGCAAATTCGTTGCCCTGGAAAATTGGAAAAATATATTAAGACCAGCCTGCTTACCGCAGGCTGGATTCGCGGCTTCGCCGCTCAACTTTGCTTAGGAATAGCGTGTTTTTATACGTAAAATGTCCGCCCATTCCCTGTTGCCCGCGTGGCTCAGTTGGTTGAGCGCTACTCTGCCACGCGGTAGTCGCGGGTTCGGTTTTGTGCCACATTTTAATTTCAATTCTATTCAAACGTTTTCATGTTCCATGTTATATTTGCATAGTATTATATTATTCCGCCTCAGCGTACACACCCAACCGACATGTGAGTGTTCGCTTCTAAAATTTACCTATTTCTTCAGGTGTCTGCGTCTATCTTATGGAAATGTCTAATAGAGGTTACAACATGAAAGGTACGAGTATAATACACCTAATGCAAAAAAGGGACATGATGCGATTAATTTTTTGAACAGACTGGGATTCTGGTAATTTAGAAGACGAAGATTCGAAAATTCTCAAACAAACACAACTTACGATAGCTCTGAGTGTTCCTTTGACAATCAAGCCGACACCTGTGTCGAAATAAATTCTGGTACCCGTCTCGATGTCCATAGTAACACCGTATTCCACAGTCAAATCACCCATGACTCGATAAGGACTGTTTCGGAAATATAGGGTAACATTGTTACCGTAGGATCCTTGAAGAATGTTTTTGATTGGTTCCAATGGTTGATGATATCCTGGATCTAGTGGAACTTGTCCAGGCGCTTGTCCTGGTTGGCCAATTTGACACCACGTTACTTGGGCAATTAGAATGAGTAAGAGGGTGCGTAAGATCATTCATTCAACTGAAATTTGTAACTTTCGGAAGAAGAAAAAGAAGAACTTCGAAAAAATGTACTGTAACTGATGATCATGAGAAAATCTTGACGATGAGTAAGCATATTAGTTTTTATATTGTCCATTTTTGGTAAAAACATAAACTTTATTCTTTTCATATGTTTTTTGGTAGTAGCTGATATAAACTCGAAAATGAAAATGAGTCATGCCGAAAAAAAGAGAAAACCTTTCGCAACAATCGAAAATATAAATTTCACCTTGAAAATGAAAAAGCCCGAAATTAGAGAGGCGAAATTAAAAGGATGACACTGATAAAAGATTCGACTTTTTAAAAATCCATGAGCATCACTACTTCATAAATGTGCAGCAAATTTAATTCAACAGAGAAAAAGAAATCTCACATATAATGTACCCGAATGATCGTCGGGGTTTTGGCTGAAAGTAGGTTCAATGAAACAAGCATTTCCTAGATTTTCAAATTTCAACTACCAACGGTCACAGTTTTGTTCAAATTTAGTCAAATCTGTCAGAATCTCAAAATCTGATAATTTTCAAGAAAACGTTTTTCTTTCAATTTTCAGATTTGAAAAGCAATGAAAGAGAAAACCATTCTAATTTGCTCAAATATGAAACCGTTGTCACCTAACAGAGCTTCAAAAAGTACAGAAACAATTTGAACTATAGTTTCTAAGCTAAAAAAGGTGAATCATACTCTGTTCAGACAAAAATACCACTCAAAATCAATAATAAGAAAACATACATATATACATATAGAGCACTCTCACGCAGTCTACCTGTACAGGCAAAAGCGATGGGAGACCCCAAATATGCATAAACGAGACACTACACAAGATGAGAGAGTATTAGAAAAATGACAGAGAAAAGACGGTCGTTGTAGAAGGAGGGGTCATAATCGGAGAGGGGCGCTTGGTGTCTTGAGTCAACATTGTGGAACGTAAAAAGATAAGGTACAGGTAAGATACGCAGAGAAAAATAGGGTGAAAATGCAGGTGGCACATCTGGTTACTCCTATGTACCTGAAGCTGGTGGAAGAACAGCGTATACATACATAGATGTCTGGGTAAGTCTGGGTCGTTGTTTGTTTGAGGATAGATGTTCCTCTTTTGGAAAACTACCCGTCGAGATCCTGATGGAGATTAGAAAATAGCTCGGGCATGGTTAAAATAGCATTTCTCACCTGTGATGGTGGACCTACTACTAAGTGATGCAGTATGTACATATATGTTGAATCTACCTGGAAGGCCATCTCGGGTGTCGCCCGCAACTTTTGATCGGAGGTTAGCCGGCTTTTGAGCGGCGCTTAGTCGGATTCCGGCTTAGACAGTATCAGAAGTCGGCCAAACGCCGGTCAAAAGCCGGCCAACCTCCGAGTAACGTCCGATTAACTTCCGGGAAGGTTCGACTTATTCCCGGCTAAACCTCGTCCTCCCGCTGCATTAGAACTAGGAAAACGTAATAAAAAAATACATTTTATTGCAAAAAATAACCATTCAACAATTGAAACAACAAAGAAAAAATTAGAAAACAAAGTATTAAAATTATTATGAAGATGGGACTTGGACATCTTTGGTGGGTGGTGCTGGCGTATTAGCATACGGACATCGGTGCGTTGACTGAACTCCTGAAGTTGAATAAATTGTTGCATAAAATGGTCAAAAAATTAATTACCTTGATGGTCTTTCCTTTCACTCCAGTGATCAATCCGACGATACTGTTTGGAATTTCGAATTCGTACATTGGAAAGTAGTCCTCATCAGTCATGAGAAGAGGCGAGAGGTCCAGTCGCGCGTCCAGAGTCTTGAGAAGAAGCCTGAAAATTGCAATTTCGTTCAGATTCCTGGTGGCTAGTAAGTATGCAACGTTTTGAATTGTCCGAAATTTTTCTGACGTTCAATATTTTTCTGAAATCAAAGTGTAAAGATGAAAAATTATCCAAAATTTTTTTCCGGTCGGAAATTTATCGAAAAAAAAGTTTCGGAAATTTTTTCCGACGGAAAATTTCTCGAATTTTTTATTTCGGAAAATCGGAACAATATATATGAAAAATTTCGAAAACTTAGAGATTTTGACAAAAAATCGTTATTTTTGAGCAATTAGTTTTCCGATTTTCCGAAAAAAATTTTCGGAAAAAAATTCGAGAAGTCGTTTTTCCGAACAAGCCTGCTCTGAAACATTATTAGGCTATGGTTTTCATTTCCTATTTTCAAACTCACGAGGCTTTCTTTTGGAACGAATACTTCCCGGCATTCCTTGTTCTTGAGTGTTGATGTGATTCCTAAATATTACAACATTAATTATAAGTCTTATATCAAGAAATTCTTCAAAAAACAAGCAAAATTACAAAAAAATTAGGAGAAAATTTGAAAGAAAATGACACGCGACGCCTACACGCAACGCGCTTAAGTGCCGTTCAACTTCCGGCCAACTTCCGGCCTGCCGCCATCTCGCCCGCGCTCAACTTCCGCCTAACCTCCGGTCAACTTCCGGACCTTCGCGCATCACTAAAGTTGTGGGCGACTTCCGGCCAAAAGCTGCCCAAAGTCCGGCCAAAAGCCGGACCCCTCCCAACTTCCGACCAGAAGCCGACCAAAGTCCGGCCAAAAGCCGGACTCCCTTCAACTTCCGGCCTGAAGCCGACCAAAGTCTGATCAAAAGTTGCCAGCATAACCCGAATCGCGACCTTGTCGTTCAACGTCCGTCCTAAAGCTGGCTAACATCCGATCAAAAGCCGAACCCCCCTCAACTTCCGACCTGAAGCTGGCCAAAGTCCGGTCAAAAGCCGAACCCCCACCAACTTCCGGTCAAAAGTTGCAGCCCGACACCCGAGATGTCAAACAATTGAAATAAATCCACTGGTTATGTTCCTGGTTATGATTGAGATTCAAGGTAAATTTCCAACTTTCAAAAACAAAAGTTGTCCTTAGAAAACCATGTTGGAAAAAAAACTCTAGAGTCAAGGATTGTCAGGAAAAATAGTTATGGAGATACCGATGGTCAGAATGGCAATAGATCTGACATTACGATGCGGCTTAAACAATAAATGTAATGTTTAAATAATGAAAAAGCACTCTTTCGAGTGTATATTAACAGTATACATGTATGTATTATGAAAAGCTGACGTATCGGTGCGCTTTTAAAGTATTTTATTCAAACATAATCACTCTTGACTTCCTAGACTGAAAAATACTTTTCTCATCTTGACTTGCAGCACTATTGATCATAATGCCGAAAATTCTCATAATAAAAACAAAATTATCGAAAATCACTTTTCGATAAGAAATCTGGATATAAAGCATAAAAATCGAAGAGAATAATCCATGTGACGAAATCAAAATAACAGAAAAATTTGTAAGAGTTTGATTGTAGTAGTCGAATTTTCCAGAATACCACAAATAACCAAATGGCAGGTTTAGAAATATAGAGGGAACCAAGAGTTGGAGGATTACGGACCTAAATTTTGTAGATAATAGTGTGCGGTGAAAGTTATTGTGACAAACTTTAAAAATTTTTTTTGCATGTCAACTGTCTTCTTGGATAACTGAGTGCCATATTGATTCAAGGATTTTATCACCATCATAAGGAATCCAATCCCTTGAAATAAAATTAATGAGGATACTGCACCTGCACTTCTGAGCATTAAGGTAACATCTTCAGCGATCAAGAAGAGCACTCCTCCTGACAAAATTTCCGAGGAAAGGCAAGGTAAATGCTGCAAATTATGTGATGACGACATCAATGAAAATTTAACAGTTTCCACAGAAATGACGTTAAATTTGGGATGTGCTTACTTCTCACTATGTAGGAGACAGAGTTACACTCCATCTACCGTCTTCTGTCTTTTTCCTGTTTTTTTCTTTTCTATGTTCCCCATTCCGTCGCATTTTGAGAGCTTATTCGTTTTCCGGATGTTTCGGGAAGAACACTGTTCAAGAAATTCCCAAACACTTGAATTTGCTAGCTTAAAATCTCCAGTAGTCGGTTCGATACCTTCAGGTAGAGGAGTTTTTTCTAATTTTTGCTATTCTAACTCCCATTATTTTTATTTACCTGCAAAATAAACTCCTTCGCTTTAGTTTGGTCTGGTATCAAATAGTATATAGGTGTGAATGCTAGTAGAGCCAGGATATAGTTGAAAATGTACCACGGGATCCGAATAGGCCCCCACCATTGTTTATGGTGAGTTAGAATAAAAAAGCGGTTCTCATAGACACCCAAAATAGAGACGAACATGGCTGTAAGTCGAATTATTTTCATGATATTTTTTGAGAGTAATATTATTGGACCCAACAAGAAAAATTGGTTAAAATCACATAAGTCACTTTTTTCTAGCATAGTATAGTTTTATATAACTTTTACTCATACAAATATCGAACAGAAAGTACATTGAAATTTATATGATCGAGGTAGTCCGGGATAACATAGAAGCAAGTCATACCTTCCAATTTTTGATCCTAACACGAATTTCAAAATCAGAGAGAAACCACACATTCATGTTTTTCTACATTATCTCATAATTTACCTTCAGTTGAAGCCATTGCAAACATTGCTTGATAAGGCACTTCCACCCCCAACCATTGTAGCACCCCTAGTGGATACCCCGCATAAAGGGGTGCTAAGGCGAACGGGGATACCAAAATACTAAAAACTATATCCACAAAACAAGTCCAAAAATGAAACACCAATAAACTAATTTTAACCGATTTCATTGAATTTGGAGTTTTACCAATAATGAGGTAGGCAGCGAAAATGTATATTGGTATGGCAATGATAGCTATGATATGAAGGGATAATGAAAAAAATTCCGGAGTTTCAAGATAGGAAAAATGATAAGAATGAACACATGCGTTCATGATTACCAGAAATCAGGGAGTTGAAATGAAACAAAAATGTTGGAAAAGGTCTATAAAAACTGGAAGCGATCACCTGACAGAAATCAAAGGATAATAGAATACAAAATTCAAGTAGAAAAAGCAGGTGGAAAAATTATAATTCCTTCGTCACAAAAATCGCATTAAAAATGCTTAACCGGCCAGAAAAGTAGATTTAGAATAACATTTAGAAGGATACCGAATGGAAGCGCTATTGTTTTGGGATTTCATACAGATATTTTTATTCGTTTTCTAATAAATCCATCTTCACTAGTTGCTTGTTTCAAAGGGTTTTTATTGAATTTTTGAACCTATTTCATCTCGATGACAAAATTAGAGCTTATACAGAAAATCGCCGGCCGGGGTTTGCCATGGCTGAAAAACATCAGTTTTTTTCAATGAACCATCCTGGATTCTCATCGTGTGGGAGTTTGTTAGATGCTTCATTTATGGTTTTTGATGTTCCATTTCAAGCTGTTCTCACCCCCATCTTTTTGTAATTTCTGTCATCATCTTTTTCTACTGTTTTTGATGAATTTGATAAAACCAGTTTCTCCGTCGTCATCTCTGCGTCTCCATGAAACTCACACGATTTTTTGAGTTTAGTTTTAATAGTCACCTTATCAAAAAACGTTCAGTATCACTCGCATCAAAACGCGGTAACACAGTCAATTCAACCGTTTGATGGTTGTTTGTGCCTCGCATTTGTCGCCAAATTCGGCGCATGGCGTCGAGCTGAGTGCCGACGTACGTTATTGTGTTTGCGGACTTGTTTACGCGCTGAATTTTCTCGAAGCGAACGGCGCTTTTTTGTTTTTCTTGGCCTAAAATTTGAAAATTTTTCGTTGAATATTTCACCATTTTTGTTAAAAGTTTGATGGACAAGCGATATCGCAGACATTCGCAAGCCTAGAGTCGCAATTATCCCTAAAAAAGCATGTATCTGTGGAATTTTAGGCCACTGTTTTTGGGTCTATTTAAAATGCGTCCAATGGTTCTCTGTTGCGATGAAAATGCCAAAATTGGGCCTAGGAGTCAATTGTTCGGGGGCCTATTTCAGAGGAGTGCTGCAAATGATAGTAAGCATGCGGTTTCAGAAAAGATATATCCGAAAATGAGATAATATCAGGTCGATTTTCAGCACTGGGAACGCGAAATCGCCTTTCTGTTATTTTTATATCTGAAACTGGATTTGAAGTTACCCATTTTTACACTGGAATAATATGCTCTCAGTTATTCAAAGCGCTCTTGTAAAATGAGCATAAGAAAAGAGCTCTTAGAAACTGAATTCAAATTTTCCTTCAGCAATTACCCTTTCTTAGATTTTTCTAATTTTCCGTTAACTTTCTCGTAATTTCCCCCTCCACAATCTATCCCGGTTTTTCAGTAATCATCCACATCTCGTCATGAGCCGTCCAAACGTATTTTTCGATATCTCCATTGGAGGAAAGGCCGCTGGCCGTATCGTTATGGAGGTAAGTGTATTTTGTGTGGGTCAGCAGCTTTCTTCCGTTTGCGGACTTCGTCTGAGACATGGAGTCCCGTATATTCAATTTCACTGATGTTTTTTTCAGCTCTACAGCGACATCGTCCCAAAAACCGCTGACAACTTCCGTGCCCTCTGCACAGGAGAGAAGGGAATCGGAAAGTCCGGCAAGCCACTCCACTTCAAAGGATCCAAGTTCCACCGCATCATCCCGGACTTCATGATTCAGGGAGGAGACTTCACCCGCGGAAATGGAACCGGAGGAGAGTCGATCTACGGAGAGAAGTTCCCAGATGAGAACTTCAAGGAGAAGCACACCGGACCAGGAGTCCTTTCCATGGTAAGTAACGAGGGCGATGACGGATAATCTTGGGATTCTGTGCTCCGGGGATATAAACGCGCGACGAGATCTTACTTTCGATTAGTCAACGATCTTGAATCCTTGCCGCACACATTCAGAGATTTGTGGTCGTTCTCCGCATTCAGTTCGTTGAAGCTCTCAGTTCTTCTAACACGCATTGTATTATTTTCCAGGCCAATGCTGGACCAAACACCAACGGATCACAGTTCTTCCTTTGCACTGTGAAGACTGCCTGGCTCGACGGAAAGCACGTCGTTTTCGGAAAGGTCACCCAAGGAATGGACGTCGTCCAAAAAATTGAGAGCTTCGGAACCGATTCCGGAAAGCCAAAAGCCGAGTGTGTCATCGCCGACTGTGGACAACTCTAAATTATTCCAATGTTCTCTGTGAGAACTTTCACACCTCTCCGAGTTAAAAAAATTCCGCGATTTCCGTATTACTTTCTATTGTATCCTCCTTGTTCACTTTATTATTCTGAATTACATTGATCATCAACTAAAGTAAATTATACTCGGCAAGGTTTTCTTCGTCTTTTCACATTTATTATACAGGTGTTCACATTTGTTCACATTTATTATCAAACGCTGGAACGCAAAATTTTAACAGTAGTTCTTTCTTTAATTTTAGACTAAAAAGCATTTTTTAAAGTATTTTTAAAAATCGTCCGTTGTCGAATTGGCGTCGTTGGACACCTTGTTCAGAGGAGTTTTACTTTAGGTGTTATTAGAGTGGTAATAATAAGCACGCAGCCCGCGCACGGAAAGCTGAAAATTGAAAAATACACTGTGGCCGAGGAAAATGTTCTCTTTCCTTGTGGCAAGTGCAGTGGTGCGCGGGCTGCGTGCTTTTTACAAGCCTAATAGAAAGTTTCTAAGTGTTATTTAGTTCATAAAGCTTCGAACTCTTTAGGAACCTTTACCTGATTTGAATCACGCGCGCTTTTATATTTTGCTATGAAGCGCACTTGCTGACGTCCCCCGCGGCGCGAAAAATCTCGAATAGCACTAATTGTCATCATCAGTCCTGAATTCCTTCATTTTATTCAAGTTTCGTCTGTTTTTTCTCTCTGAGGAATTCGTCACAAATGAGTGATTCTTAGTTTTTTGCGATTATTTTCATACTTCAGTTCAGAATCATTTCCGCAAGGCCAAATTCACATTTGAAAATTCACCAACATGTCGAAACGCTATGGAATTCAGAAGCTATCTTAAGCTTTTCGACTCCACCTTATATTTCCAAACAATCCTAACTTATATGAGAGTGATTCTTGAAGAAGCGCTGAAATAGCCCACTCCGCCATCTATTACATTTGACGTCAATTGAGATTATATTGAGCCGCGCATTTACATCTGTAAGCTTTAGCCTCTTCGATTTTCCTGAATAGCTTTTTCTTGCGTTTCGCTCGTTTGGCTTTCTGCGAAAAGCACATTTCTCAGATTTTTCTTCTCTCGTTTCCCTCTCTCCGCCTAGCGTCCTTCCTCTTTGCTCCAAATCGATTTTTCTCTCCGCGTCTCCCTCATTTTTCTTGTTTCTTCCCTCGCCAAGCTAATCTATTCCGTTTTTCAGTAATCGTCCTCATCTTGCCATGAGCCGTCCAAACGTATTCTTCGATATCACCATCGGTGGTAAAGCCGCCGGGCGTATCGTCATGGAGGTAATGAATCGGAGTAGGATATTTCAAAACAAACAATGGAGAAAACATTTCCCTGAATTAGTTTGGCGAATTTGAGATTAAAAGATGCTTCAAAGAGCGTAAAATGGGAATGATCTATCCACGATTTTCCTACTAGAGTGCCATCCTTTGATTCATCCTCCAGGCACTGTTTTGATTGCAGCTCTACAACGACATCGTTCCAAGAACCGCCGAGAACTTCCGTGCCCTTTGCACCGGAGAGAAGGGAATGGGCCAGTCCGGCAAGCCACTCCACTTCAAAGGATCCAAATTCCACCGCATCATCCCGAATTTCATGATTCAGGGAGGAGATTTCACCCGCGGAAACGGAACAGGAGGAGAGTCGATCTACGGAGAGAAGTTCAAGGATGAGAACTTCCAGGAGAGACACACCGGACCAGGAATTCTCTCTATGGTAAGCAGCGAGGACAACGTGGACCAGCCCCGAGACTAATTTTTTAGGGCCCTAAGCATCAATCCTTGCTCCAATGTCTATAATTTTCTCTCTCGCACAACCCTAATCGCATTTTGTTTTTCAGGCCAATGCTGGACCAAACACCAATGGATCGCAATTCTTCCTGTGCACCGTGAAGACCGATTGGCTCGATGGAAAACATGTCGTCTTTGGACGCGTGAAAGAGGGACTAGATGTAGTCAAGCAAGTCGAATCGAACGGATCCCAGTCTGGAAAGCCGGTAGCTGATTGCGTCATCGCCGACTGTGGACAACTCTAAATCCCATCAGCTTGTCTCACTTTCGTATTGCTCTGAGAATCGCCCTTCTTAAAATTGCATATTTTCTTTAATTTCTATGTTCTCTTCTCCTTTTCCATTTCTCGTTAAAATTTCTCGCTGCAAGTCGCTTGAAATTGCACTTTCTCTCTCTTTGCACCGATAATTTATTTCTGCCCACTCGATTCTCATGAAATTCAGTACTCAAAAGTTGTTTCATTCAGTTTTTGAATCTCAATTCACTCAAGAATTGCAATTGGTGGAAATTTGGGCACCGATTTCACATTGCGACTTTTGCGGCACTCCGGTTGTGTTGATGGAACAAAAAAAAGGAAACCCTCGCTACGCTGCACTAGATCACAATGGAAATGACGTGAAAGTTTGAAAAATACTGTGCCGAAGAAAATTTATATAAATATCGCGCCTCTTCCCACATGGCGCAGTTTATCCAAGGTTTACTGTTTTCAGTTTTTCGTGGTAACTCGAGACTTCAGATTTCAGCGCTATCAAGTTAATCTGGCGGGACGCAGATCGTCTGATGGTGTCAGTTTGAGGCGCATGAAGCTAACTACACCATGCAATCATTTAAAAAGAAGATGAAGAGGAACAAATGTAGTTGGTAGCGGCAAGAGATGATGGTGGAGTGGAAATTGTGAAAATTCATAAAGTTTCAAATCTGGATCTTTATCCGATTCTTGAATCTAATATGGAAATTTCCGTTTCACTGTTTCATATACATAGAGTGATGATCTTGTCTCTTTACATTCAGCTAATTCTTCTATTTTCTTTAGGAAACTCGCTTTTTTTGTGGGGTAATATTTTCCTAGAATTTATAAAACTGTTTTATTTTAGAACCCCGAACCCTAAAATGTGTTTTCAATCATTGCGAATTGTCTAAAAGTGCGGACCAAACTGGTTTCGTTCCGGCGGATTGTAAAAATTTTACTGTGCAACAAAATGTAGAACGATTGGACAACGACAAAGTGATAGAATGTGATATCCAATGTGATGGTGCCGAGAGGGATAGTGTTATTTCGAAACAACCGACGGATTATAGATACTGTAATAGGTAAAAAAGATGTTGAGATTTTTTTGTTTTGAAAACTAACATGGTATTTTCAAATTACCGCGTCTTCAGAATTTAGAAGTTGTAGAGACTGAACTATTTAAAATTCCGATGTTTCCAGATTTATGATTTTAGGCCATCTCTTGAGTAATGTCCTTGATTCCAATGTGAGTTTAAAACGGCTGTGAGATTTTAAAATTCTGAAGGTTTGAGATTCTGACAAAAGTAATTATCAACAAACGTCTGAATTATAAAACAGTTTTGATTCAAACACAGCCTATTCAGAGTTTAGGTAGAATCTAATGTTAAAAAACATGGAGCATTTGGAAGAACAATATTCAAACTTCAAGTTTTGAATATCGAGAAAATATTAGATTTGTAGATCTTCAAAATCCCATTTGGCAGATTCTAGCTTCCATAATCTGGCTTTGTTCGATTTGTCAGGGTTCCGATTGATTTGCCCTTTCAGATTCTTCACCTACAACACACGTCACTACCCAGAAACGGGAAAATGGTCAATATGGAGGAACGGGACATGTGCGGCTGCTCAAAACATCACTATGACTGTGCATTGTGCGTTTGCAATTAACGGAAACAGATAATGAAGGTGTTTTGGAAACTCTCGAATTGCTTAGAAAATTATTCTAACATCATTCAGGTTATTCCAATTATTTTCATAACAAGAATCAAAAGATTATTTTCTATTTCTCGTTTTTAGCAGTTTTAAACAAAAATCAATAAATTGGTTGGTCTTTCCGTTACCCATTACACCATTGAGATAATGCAAATACGCTCTTCCGAACATCCCCGTCCAAGGGCGCACAAACCGTCGTCTCTAATTTTTATCTTATTTCTTCTTGTATATAGAAAGTCTTCACAGTTTTTTATTGTATATAATACGTTTATAATACCCTTCCCCCCACACTATATTGTCTAGTCCCCATTTTCAGTCTAGTCGTGAATGTATTGAATTTTCCCGTTCCCCTGTTTATGAATATTCGTGCCACGAGGCACATAAAAAATCCGACTAGTCCTTGTTCGAAGATTTACGTATTATCTGTTTTGCACAAAAATCAATACTCAAAAAATGGCTATGATTCGAAAACCGAATCCTGTTTTGGAAGATATGCCCCCAAATGTCATGGAGCGAATTGTGACACTGGGAGAGATTGAGGAGAGGTTGGTATTTTCTTTAAAATATGGACTTATCTAGCCCGTCATAAATTTATTGAAAAATTGCATTATCTTTTTTAGATACAAGATGCGGAAAGTGTCAAAAATCCTCAAATCTCACATAGATTCTATGAATCTCCAGATGGAAGAATTCGCCATTTGGATTTATGATACATATACCTGTTTTGATTTTATCTTTCCCAATGAAAGATATATGATCAAATATTTGGACCATCTTGAAGGGTGTACTGTAAAAAAAGAGGATCCTCAAAATGATTATGGCGATGATGATTACGAGAACACCGAGGGAACCCTTCTAACCGGTGAATCATTTTGGCAAGTTGCCGCCAGGGATATGTCAGTTTTCTTGGGAAATCCAAAATTGAAAATTCTCAACTTCAAAATCACAATGAGTAGATCGATATTCTCTGACCTGTTTTTTGATCATCTCTCCAAATATCACAAAAAATCTTCATGGAACTGTAAAAACCTCATCACTCGATACGATGGACCCGATGGGGACCTGGTTCCCCTGATTTCTCATATTAAGTCTGCCCACTTGAAATCGATTCATTTCGAGAAAATGGACCCCGCCAAACCGATCACTGAAATTGTGAAGCTTCCCCAGTGGAAAAATGCGTTGCGTTTGGATATTGATCACATTGAGCATTTGATGGACTTCAAGGATTGGAAGAATTTCGAATTTATTGATATTGGAGTGGATGAGTTCACTGTGGAGCAGTTCGAAGAGATTCATGAGGTGAGAAAATTGACATGTCTGATTTTGAATCCCCAAAAGGTTATCTCAAAATTCATTAGAATTTCTAATTTTTGAAATTCAAGGCAACCAAAACCTAGGTCATCTATAATATTTTCAGCACTTCTCCACCGCCAACACGATGCAACGTTGCTCCATTGGAGCCAATAAAATTGATTTTGAAAAGCTGAAATCAATTCTACGCACCAATGTTCTGAAACTGGAACCGGAGACTCAAATTACTCAGGCATTCGAAAACTTGAACTCAAAATCTCGATTCTCGGTTACTGTAAGCAATGGAGGAGTTTGTTTCAGAAGAGTGAAAGCACAATGAGATAATAATGATAATTGAATTTTTTACTGGTATAAATTTAATAAATGGTGTAACTATTGAAGAATTCAGTGCTTCCGAATGAATCTAGTTTAAAACCTGCGAATTTTCAAAACCCAAATAAACTTTAAAACATTTCCGCTTTTCCAGGTCATCGTTAGCATCACTAATTCAAATACAATCCTTTGATTTGCCAGAAAGCTATGACGTCATCATTTTTAGCTTAGAAGCTCAAATTTCAACCCAAATTTTGACATTTTCATTTGTGAGACGTTTCCGTTATCAATCATATCAAAAATGCACACATACACCAACACAAACAGAAAATATTATAATGTGTGCGTCTCTCAAAATCATATATTCTTATCTTCTATCATTTTTAGTCTGCTGACAAGACCAGGAGAGGGGAAAACGATTTTGTTCGAGAAAAAAGTGTCAAAATTGTCACTTTTTTCCTGACTGAAAATGTCAGATGTGTTGAAAGATGGGAAATTGATATTTTTCAAGTATGAAGAGGTGAGGAGATTTCAGATAAGCTATAACTAGAATTTCTAATGTTATTTGAAATAAGATGGGCATAAGTATGCGATATTTACTATAAGAATTGGTAGGTCCTCAGCATGAACGCTCAAAACGTATATAAAACATACTTGTTTATAAGGGGTACGGAACTATTCTATAAGTATTCGCATTTCAAAATGAGCAGACGAAAAGAAAAGTCTCTCGAGGTCCGGTCCCACAATTCCTCAATAAAATTTGCGGACTCCAAGTATTCCCCAAAAAACTCATGTTTCTTGCACCGCGAAATCGCTGCGTTTATAGTCCAAGTAAATTCCAGAAGTATTTTAATTTTCAGAACTTCACAAGTCGAAATTCTGTTCGTCTTCAAGTTGACCCGACACCATACATTTTGTATTGGCGCTACAAGGACTATAAGGTTTTCAATACCAAGGAGGTGAGGAAATAGTATTTTTAAAAACCATTAGAAAAATAGCCTTGAACTCCTATAGGCTTCTATAGAGCTGTTCTAATTATTATCACACTTTCACCTTGACAATTCAAACTATTCACCAAGCACAAATCAATCGTATCACTTTCAGCTTGCTCAAGAGAAAAACTACATCTATTTGGAGCGAATATACGATGTGAGAGTTGGGAAACCGACAGACTTCGATTTAGGACCTCATGAGAAGAGTTTCGAAAGAAACTTCCTAACTATTGTCAGCGGTACAAGCATCACAAACTTGAAGTTCACACATTTCGTGTGTTTGGATAATAACGAGGTGAGAGGAAATTTTTGAGGAAAATAGGGGTTCTTTGACCTCCAAACTGTTTTTCTTGGCCAACAAAGATCGCTTGATACTTCTTCCCAACTTCCAGAAAAAGCTTCACGAATTAGCGTCGGCTCTGTTTGCTACTATTCAGCGTGTCAAACGAGAAGAGCATGGATTACTGTACCATTTTCGAAAAAAATTGGCTCCGAAAATGTATGCGGCATTCACGCAGAGGTGTCTGGAAGAGGAGTTAGTTTGCTTTTTTTTATGTTAGAAATATTTGAAATGGAGAGTTTGTTTTGGAAAAAGGTAAGAAAATGTCCCACTGTTAGAGAGAGAACAGTATTTCTGTTTCTAAGGAAGTTCAACTGCAGTTAGTGCAGTTTAATTACAAAAATAAAAGTGTCGGGAAACGAAATCAACAGTCTTTTCAATTTTCTTAGATGTGGTACGAAATTTCACGAAACCGTGTATTAATGTCCGCTGGTTAGCTCGCAAAAATTATTTGAGAACAAAGTCCCTCCTTGCTGACATATTTATGATTTTCTGTACTTTCATAGCTATTGGAAATACTCTCTTTTTGTTTCGATGGAATTCGTAGGGGTGAAGGATCTTGTGGACAAGTTAATTTGGTGTGAGAAATCGGCATGCTTTGAACTGTAACTTGGCTGAAAGATTATTATAATTTTCAAATTTCTATGAATATTCATTAGTTGTCGAAAAGTGTAAAAAGAACATGAAGATGAAAGGAACAGCGAAATGAGAAAAGCGTGCATAAAATGAATGTGACAGTATAGTACAATTAATTGGGAAAACGGAAATTTCAATTTGGAAATTGTGAAATAACTGTCTTTCTGGATAATCTACCACTCGGTGACCCGATTCCAGTATCCGAGACATCCAGCAGCGCCGGTTGATGGGTATACTCGTGGACGAATGAGCCAAAAGTATTTCTGTAAATTCGGTGAGTTGGGATACATTAATTTGATTTTATCTTTGCGGCGAAATCGGGGACTTGGATTGGACTTTGACATTTTGATTTTCACTATTGATTCTGCGACCAGATATAGTTTTTACACACAATATTCGCAGAAAGCAAGTGTTCCAAGTAACACAAAAATTCAGTTTTCAAAGTGCGAAATTGTTTCTTTTGTCGGTTAAAAATCTATCAGTCTCCCCAGAATCCACACCTGAAACAATTTCGATCGAGTGTGATCGCAGAAATCCAACGTCAACTCGTACATGTTTTCGAACTCGCTTCGTGACTGATATGTCTCCAAAATATATTCCAAAAGAAGCTCCATGTTGTATTTGTCAGCGAGACGAAGCTTCTGTTCTCTTTCGATTTCTCTCGATTTATGAATAAAAGTTTCAATTCGATTTTTGACTGGAATTAGTAGGAAGCGATCGGCGAGAGCGAGTAGTGTTTCGTAGTTGTCAGCTGAAATTTTGTTACAATTTTCAATATTCTAGCTCTATGTTTCTGGTCAAATTTACATGTTGTAGAGCGGCCTACCAGACTTTCAAGTGCAGACTATGTGTTTCCCGTTAAAATACTCGATTTTTGAACTGAAAACGCACTGGTTAGGTCATCAGGCTGCTCTTTGAGCTGATTCATGAGCATGACAAAGTCGTCGAATCCGACTTCTTTGATTTCGACTTCATTCATTGATTTTTCTTTGAAGTCCGAGTTGAAGAGTTTGTTGAAGTAATCGGACGCCGATGAAAGGAGCTGGAAAAATGTTAGCCTTACTATTAGTTTGCTAAAAAATGTAGAAAAAATGTCATTTAGGCTTTGAAAATTGCCATTTTAGGCACGAAACATTTTCTCTCAACTTTTGCGGTAAAATAATAAATCCAATTTCGGAACTTACCTTTACATTAACATACAATTTTTCTCCATCGATGATGAGAGCCGCCTCAGAAAAGTTAGTGTAGTCGGCAGTCATTTTTAGTATTTATGTGATCTGAAATTTTTAATTTTCTGAAAAAAGAAACCATCAATGTTTTTCTTGCCGAAAGCGGTCGCAACAACAGATGAGCCGCGCTTGCGGGCGGAGCTTCGTAAATCGACATTATTATCGACATACCGCAAGCACTCAGTTTCACTTCGTTAATTTTGATAATACGAGTAAATTTTCAAATAAGAGTCATGAGAATAGTGATTGGAGACTCAAATTAGTGGTGAAGTAAGAATTTTCCAAATTAACAATGTTTATTCAACAAATAACAAATACAGAAACAAGATGTTTTCAATACTGGATCATGTCCAGAAGGCGGTGAAAAATAGAGACCTTGGTCTTATCACTGAAGTTTTTATATTCTGGCAAGTTTCGGATATTCCTAAAATCAATGTTGATTTTGAACATGCCTATTGCGTTGGCCAGAAGATCGTCGAGTTTGTACTTGTCGGCGATTCTCAGCTTCTCATTCCGATCTTTTTTAATTGTAATGAGAAAGAGCTCAATGTGACGCTTGGCGGCTGGCAGTTCGAAACGAACGGCGAGTTCCAGAAGACGCTCTGAATTGGATTCTGAAAATTGAAAATATTTTCACGCGTGTCAAGATTCGGAGTCAAGTTTTCTGACTATTTAAGCCCATTTTACAAGATTTTTGGATAATAATAAAAAGACCCCGGAAAACTGGCTCGAAATTAAAGTTTTGAAGTTTTACCCCCATATTATACCTGTAACCTTGAGCGGATTGTGCTGAACGAGACTGAGCAACGTGGCGAAATCCTCAAATCTGACTTCATCGATTTTGAATTCCGATTTTTCGGAATTCTCGTCAGATTCCGAGTTGAACAACGTTTTGAAGTAGTCAGAGTGATAGGAGAGAAGCTGGAATTTCGCATTTTTTGTTTCTAAACGTGAATTTCTCTTACCGCCTTGTTCACATGCAACTTTTTCCCATCGACCTCCAGAATAGCATCGGTCTTATCAGATTCGGCGAACGTCAGCTCGTACATGGCGGAGACGAGTGATTTGGTCATTCGAAGTAATCTGGAATTTCAAAAATGTAAATAAAACTGCTGATCTCAGTAGAGAATTAAGAGTGAGCAATACTGCGGTATTAAACCAAAGCGAATTTCTTTTTCGGATTTTTTGCAAATTCGGGTTGAAAATGAAACAGGAATGGGATGAAACAAATGAGACTTATTTACAAAAAAACATTTGGGAATCAATAAGGTTTATTTATGTACAAAATGAGTGAGTGCACTCATGAGTGGCATATAAATATATTATTCAGTTTTCCCAAGTTTCATCGCGCTCCATTGCGAACTTGGGAAAATTCAAAATTTTGAGCGTTCCCGCTCACTTGTTTCTCTTGTAGGTCACGTCGAAACCGCAAAATTAACAAAATTATTATATTTGACGTGACCTACATGAGAAAAAAGTGAGCAGGAACGCTCAAAATTTTGAATTTTCCCAAGTTCACAATGGAGCGCGATGAAACTTGGGAAAACTGAATAATAAGAACAACAGATAATAGCAAAAAAGCAAAAAGGAAAAATTCAGGTAAAACGTTGTCCGCTGCTACAGTAAAACGTTGTCCGCTGCGAGACCCAACAGCTAATATATTCAATGTTCCTTTAATTCGTTATTTTTTCTCATTTTTTTATGCAATTTTCTCGGAACTCCGCGATGTAAATCGCAAAAAAAAGTTTATAGAAACGAACAATTGTTTTTTAGAATCGTTCTAGGTGGTGTCATACATATATGCAACTTCATGCATTACTTCAATAATTCAGCGAGAAAGACAATGAAAAATCATCGAAAATCGTTGTTCGTGCGTATTTCCGTTGAAATTGAACTATCATAATCAGGACCGCAAAAGTTCCTGTTTAAAAAATGACTAAAAATTGCACTGCAAAAAGTTACCACAAAATACACTTTCAGGTTTTCAGGTCGGATTCCTGTATTAACAGGTCATTCACCAAAAAGTTATTCTTCTACGCTCAGTCCGATACGCTCTTCCATAAGCTTCTTGAAATTCTGAGAATTAAAAAATCAAGGGAAAGAAAAAATAGACAAGTTCAGTTTTCTTCTAAAATTTGTGAAAATAGTATGAAAACATAAAATAGTATTCAGAAAAAGTGGGCGAACAATGAGTGAAATAAAATTTATATAGTAATCTTACTCATTTTTCGATATTCCAGCATCATGAGGGTGTACGATAAACACAAGAAGAACTCGACGAAAACAGAATGGACTGCAGTTGGGAAGTTGTTATCTGTAGTAAGTGAGATAATCCGGAGAATCGAATATAATTAGTTTCTAGACACATGTTTTTAATTTAAAGTTACTGAAAGTAACTTGACATGCTTTACTTATAATGACCATAACAAGATAGCGGCTATTAGTTTGAAATCGCATTCGAAAACCACCCTGCAAAATGGGATGGTATTAAGCAAGCGAAAACAGGCGGAGTCTGTAAATCTACAGATGCTCATAAGCTTAACATACACCTTCGATCTCATAAAAACGGGAATCTCGAAATGCACAACGTTAAACTTATACATAGATTGCAAATTTCAAATTCACTATTTCAGAACTCTCGAAAAAACGTCGAAATTGATGATCAAAAGTTAATAAAAATCATCATGATATTAACCAAATTTGAGGGATCTCGACTGGAAGCTATTTTTAGAAAAATGTGGGTTACTAGACTATGTAGTGAGGCCATCAAAATGATAGCATATTTTGAAATTCTAGAAGTGAAGACGAGCCAGTAGCTACGAAATTGGAGTTTGGAGATTGGCTCCGTAAAAATCAACATGATCATAGGCTGAATGACGCAAGATTCAATCAAGTTTCCGATAGAAAAATCAATAAGATTTTGGAAGCATGGCAGTATTCTGGAGGTATGTTCCGAGGATTGGAACACGAAATATAGAAATGTGTTACACAAACTTCCAAAAACCTAAACTGTGATAGGACGACGGTAATCCTTAACAAATACCAAAAGTTTTAGAATATCTTCTTTTCGACTTTCAACTATCCCATATAATTTTTTGTTTACTAAATTATCATTTCATCTTCACAGGGTCGCAGCGCGGTACATGATTTGAATTGCCACGCAAATTTTTGCATGCGGGATGCGTCGCGTGTCAGGTGCGACAAATTCGCTGCGTAGCGACTCAATTTTGTTTTTCCCACGATAAACTTCACAAAATTTGAATTTGGCGGGAAACCGCATGCTGTCTGCGTCTTTCTCTTGGCTTGGCCGTGTGACAGAGCGCGCTTTCTCGATGTACCGCGCTGCGACCCTGTGCATCTTCTCTTCCAGATTCCGCGATCACTCCTCAAATATTCACCCACTGGATGGCTTCGGATGAGTGTGGAGTAGCGATATCGGCACAACGAATGAAATTGGATGTAGCCAGTATGAGGGAACCAATTAATCGGTATTTCATTGATTCCAGTCACAATACCTATTGTTCTGGTATGTCACTGTAATTTCAAAAGATCAAATTCGCAAAACCCAGATGAATGTGTTAGGACCCGAAATAGTTTCCAGGAAACCAACTTGTCTACGCCATTGGCCATTGCTCTGCTGACGTAGAAATGTACCGTCAGGCGCTTCTTTGTGGATGTCGTTGTGTGGAGCTGGATGTTTGGGATAATAAAGATAAGGATGGAGATCCTGTAATTACTCACGGACCAACTGCAGTTATGGGAATGAACGAAATTAGTTTGCGGGAAGTTTGCGAAGCAATCAAAGAGTGCGCTTTCAAAGTGGGTAATTGGTGATCTAGATGATGAAAGTTGAATTTCTTCTGCATCGCAATTTTGATCCCCAAGTCCTATAAGAAATCAACAATACAAATTTTTCCCAGACCACCTCGTACCCGTTGATCCTTTCCATCGAGAATCACCTTGGACGTCGACAACAAGAAAAAATGGTTCAAATATTCCATCACGTCTTTGGGGAACTACTTCTAACAGGACCGCTTCCAGATTATCCTCTTTATGCTAAAGAGGGTACGGGAGATGTAACTTATCCGGCTCCAGAAGATTTGAAATTCAAAATTCTGATCAAGGCCAAAAAGAAAAGGTTCGAGAAACAAGAGTCTAGGAGTAGAGAGGATTCGAGTATTGATTTGCAGGTGGGTCAAATTTAATGAAACTTTGTGAAAAGTTGAAAATTTGATTGAATAATTACTAAAAGATTTTTTAAACATTTTCATGGTTTAAGCTCCGAAGATTTCACATATTAAAGTAGGATTACAGTCATTTTTTTTTATTTTCTCAAATGATCGTCCCAATTCCAGTGTTTACGAAAATAACAATATTTTTGCACAAAAATCGTTAAAACTCGAGAAAATCGATTTTCAAAACGCCAACTTACATTTTTTCTAACCTATTTCAATGTATGTAGAATTTTTTGCTGATTCGAATGCACCTAATATCGCTGCTCAAAACGCTCTAGAAACATTTTAACAAAATTGCACATTGTCGCGCCGCCCGCTGCCGACTTAAATCTGCTGTCGCGCTCGCCGCTGCCTCGGCAGCGGGCGGCGCGACAATTGAAAACTTGTTGATAAAAATGTTTATATTGCGTTTTGAGCAGCGATATTAGGTACATTCGAATCAGAAAAAAATTCTGCATTCATTGAAATCGGTTAGAAAAAATGTAAGTTGGCGTTTTGAAAATCGATTTTCTCGAGTTTTAACGATTTTTGTGCAAAAATATTGCTATTTTCGTAAATAACGGAATTGGGACGATCATTTGAGTACAAATAAAAAATGACTGTAATCCTACTTTAAGCGACACTTGTAAGAATGTCTGGTTTTTTAGTGTTTCTTTCTAATAACGTTCTTACTCATTTAATACCCTAACACAATTGGAAACTTCCTACTCCAGGGTTCCTCCATCGACCTTACCGAAGATGAAGCGATCGAGAATGAACGCTTCAATGAGCTCACAGAGGAGCAAAAAGCGGCTCAAATGCTACAATTGCCTGAAGAATCTTCATGCTCCGAACTTTCAGCGATTATAAACTATATGCAAGCTTTTGAGTCTTCAAGAGGTGTCTCTACGGCTGTGAACCTAGAAAATGCAACTGTTGATATTGTACCATGTATTGTGTCGGCTGATGAGAATACGGTGTGGAACTGTTTGAGAGGAAATTCTGTGGAGAAAGTTCAGGTTGGTTGAAAATCTTTCAGGGTCGGAAATTTACTCTGCTTTCGAAAAATAAACTCACATTCAGAACCTAAACAAGTCGAAAATCATGAGAATCTACCCCAAGGCGTCCAGAATCTACTCAACCAACTACAATCCGATGATTCACTGGCTCACGGGTGCTCAAATGGTCGCGCTCAATATTCAAACAAATTGTCCCAATGTTCAGTTGAACTATGCAATGTTTGAGAGAAATGGAGGTTGTGGGTGAGTACATAAGAGCAAAAACTGTTAAAAAATTTTTTATAATGCAATATGTTTAGATATGTACGGAAACCAGACTGGCTAAGAATGCGCGATGTTCAATTAAAACCATTTTTGTCGATACCGTTTACAATTGCGTATACGGTAGAGGTGGAGGTAAGTCAGAGAGAAAGAGAAGTTGGAGTGGTACTTTAAGTATAGATAAATATCTGCACAATATCCTTTTACGAAGTAGTGTAGAAATAAACAAACGTAATCATAAAAGAAGGCTCAAATTTAAAACATAAAACTTGATTAGTAAAGAACATCGGAACAGAAATCAAACAATTTTCCAGATTATCGCCGCTTACTTTCTGTCCGCAATGGACAGTGACAAGTATCGTCGCCGTAGTACCGTATCTGTCCGTCTTTTCGATGTCCCCGAGCAGATATCAAAAGAGGATATCTCATCCCCTTCCATCTCAAAATCAACTAATTTCGAGGCGTCATGTAGACGTCGTACTCGTGAAGAGACTTCATTTGTCACAAATTATGAACGTCATGTTTATAGTTTTGACAAGGTTATGCTGAACGATTTGTCATTCATTCAATTCAATGTTCATAATGAGAGTGGAAGTGTTTTTGCGCAAAGGATTCTTCACATTGATACTATGAATAACGGTAAATTGTTGTGGAAGATATGAGAAAAAATGTTTTAAATGGAAATGTGAGCAACCTAAATGGATTCTTTGCATTTAGAAAATTGATATACTGAGAATTAGTTGACAATTTATTGTGGCTCGATGTATTCCAAAAATAAGAAGTTTATTTGGGTCCTACGATGAAACTTTGAGTTTATAGGTTACCGCTTCGTGACTCTCCGTACTCCAGCAAATCAGTGCGCTGGTCCAGCATGCTTGCTAGTCAGATTTGATCTGTTCATGCATTCGGATAGGAAAAACCTGCGTAAGTTTTCATAGTATTGTTGACGAGTTTCTTTTCTCGGTGTTTTTTCTCAGCGTTTGAAGTTAGCTGACACATAAAGTTTTATTGATTTATTAAATATTTATTCGTTTCAGATGACCATAAACAAATGTATAACCCGCATGCCTTTGAAAAAGAATCCGACAAGTGGGAGAGACGTTTTAGCAACCCGTTTGCCGACTTGGATGGATTTGATGTAAGAAAGAACCATATTTATTGAAAAAATGCAAAAATGTTACAGGGAAACGAGTTCCTTCTGGTTGAGGGAACCAGAAGAGGGTCTGTGGAGTTGCCTCCAACTACCCCAACAACTCCAACAAAGCCAATGTCTTTCGGAAAGGAATTATTGGAAAAAATTGCATTTTGGAAGAAGAAATAGATCATTTTCTGTTCTGTTGATTTGGTTTTTTTTCGTATTAATGTGCGGAGAAAATAAGAATTACGGAGTTGAATTGTGCAGAAATACGTAAAGGCGTCAATGACTTTCTCCGAGTGTCCTGTTGTTTTTTATACAAATCATAGCTATCAAGGGTTCCAAACAAGGATATATCGACAAACTTGCCCCAACTAAATTTGCTCCACGACCGGCAGAAATTTCAAAAAACGGAAGAGTTAAAATAAGGCCAACTGGGGAGTACATCATAATACCTGGCAATAGCGTCTGTAAATTTGAAACTTCTCGTTTTTGATTACATCAGTAAATGAGTACCTGAAAGACCAAAGTGATGAAAAGTTGACGGTTCATTTCAATGGTCTTTGCACTAAAATGAGAGGATTTACTTTTCAGCTGCAGGTAGATCTTTGTAGCGCAGAATGAGATCGTAGAGAAGCAAATAACCTGAAAAGTGTGGGTACTTCTGATCAACAACGTACAGCATCAGATCAATAACGTACGATTATCCCAAAGCATCCCACTGCCGACAATAAATCCGGTGTGTTCCAGATTCGTTCGCCGTTTTCTCCAATACCGTAATACATTGGGCCAAAAAATTGAACTTTTTCAGAATCCTCGTGATAATATAATTTCAAGGGTTCTTTCACATAGATCTTTTTCTGTACTGTCATCGCCATCCCAAACTTTACAATAGTATAATAAATGATAACCAGGACAATTGATGGAATAAATAGTCGGAGTAGCTTGTAGCCGTTCAAACTGCCCATTATTTCGGATCTGACACCTGATAGTTTGGATTTTTTTCAATAAAAATTTACTAACCGACAAAAAACCACATATCTGTAGTAAAACTGTGTAGCCAACAAGGAGATGACAAATGCGAATGACCCACAGTAGAGACCTTAACTAAAACTGTATCGAAAAACGCATCGGAAATAATAAAGACCAGGCACCTAATAATGTGTCGAAAAAAAGCGTGGGAAAATTAAAAAAAACGTACACACAATATTATTCCCAAGCCAGGATTCATATTTTAGTGGTCCATCCATATAAACTACAAATGCGGGACCCCAAATCAACATAACCGGACACGTCGCAGCATCAATCCAGGCATAGATCAAAGAATAGATTGAAAATGCTCCCATTACATAACGATATGATCCAAAAAGTGAACCGGCTTTCTTAACGATCAAATATAGTAAGATTGCATTTGAAAATTGAGCCAAAATCGAGCCACAATAATGGATAATATGAAGCAGGGTAATGACTATAAGGAATTTCTTTTATTGAAAATTTAGCTGTAAACTTACTTAACATTGCCAGAAAATGTACAAAAAAGACGATAG
This sequence comes from Caenorhabditis zanzibari, assembly GCA_963966625.1. Classification (NCBI taxonomy): domain Eukaryota; kingdom Metazoa; phylum Nematoda; class Chromadorea; order Rhabditida; family Rhabditidae; genus Caenorhabditis; species Caenorhabditis zanzibari. Next base: position 21,028,613 of record OZ016472.1, on the reverse strand, counting down.
ACATATTTTTCCTTCCTCATCAGTATTTATAGTGAAAATCTAGTATAACTGTAAACAAAAATACAAAAAGCCGTACTCAAATTTCTGGTTCGTTTCTCGTGTTTTCTATCATCATTTTGTATCCTCCGGTTTAGTCACCGATAGAATTTGTGCCCACTTTCATTATTTCTTTGTTATTGACAGAAGAAACGTTTTAGTCTGGGATTGGCACTTTTCCAAAAATAGTAGATATGATCTGTAAATTTAGACATTTTGAATGCCGTACAAATTGACATATAGTTTGCCACTATAAGTGGAAACATGTTTCGTACTCGAAATTTACCAATAAAAAAAGGTCAAACTTTTCCGATCAAGTTTTTAATCTTTCGTTGGTTTTCTAGTATAAAAGTTCAGGTCAAACTATTTTTTTAGTCGAGAAAATGACACCGTTTTTCGAATTTTCGTTTGTTCTATTATTATTTGCTCAACCTTCTAATGGATGGGATCAAATCGTAACGCCCAGTTTTCAGGAAATTTTTCCAAATATTCCGGGAGATAAAGTTTGGAATGTGAGTAGATTATTCTCGAGGAATACTGAAGTCTGAAATTTTATGATAATTAGTATTTTTTCTAAATTCGGTCTACTTGAAACTGTCACTCTAAAACTCTGTCTTTCTTCGCATCCGAAATCCAAACATCTATGAAATTAAAATCTGAAACTTTGGATGCCTGGAATTTTGTTTGAAGTTTCTTTTGAGATGACATACAGTTTTCAGCTGACATTTCAAATAAATCGACAAAAATCAACGGGAATTGCGAAAAAATACCTCAATAAATGGATCGATGAAAACTGGCCACATCCTTCCGAATCCATTGTAACGGATTCTGATGTTGTGGCGTCATCTGAAACGCCGGAAAATACTTTGAACTATGAAGATGGATCTGGTGATTTCGAAGATGGATCTGAAGATTTCGAAGATGGATCTGGAGATTTCGAAGATGGATCTGGAGATTTCAAAGATGGATCTGGAGATTTCGAAGAAGACAACGAGAACTCAGGGGACTCTGAAGGATCGGAAGATTTTGAGAACTCTGCAAATCATGAAGCTTTTGAAGATGTCCATGTATCCGGGAACAATGTTATGTCAAATTTTGAAGGATCTGGTAATTCGGAAAACTATGATTTTTCTGGAGATTTAAAAGAAAAGAACAATGATGTTGTTTCTGGAGATTTCGATTATTCTGGAAACTTTGATAATTCGTGGGACTTCGATTCTGACCACTTCGAGAATTTCGAAGGCTCCAGCGATTACGATTTTGATTTATCTGGAGATGGGTCAGGAGATCTCGAAGATCTTTTTTTTGAAAAAGGATTTGGGAAGCAAATTGAGGATTCAGAAGTAACAGCGTTCTCGGGGAATCCGAAAAAACTGAAATCTGCACCAAAGGACACTAACTCGGCAACCTCAAGTTTTTCGACACCAAATGCTTTTGAAAATTCTAATTTGAAAGATTGGGAAATGGAGAAAAGTGAACCATGGATCTCAAATTCCAATCAAAGTCCGCCAACCGTCCACCAAAATTTCAAGTTTGAAGATTCTGACATAAATGATACAGATGAATTTGAAAATTTCCTAGCCTACAGTTTTTTCAAAGCGGAACAGTTTTCACCTGATCTGCATCGAAAATTCAAGCGAGCAGCTATAACAAATCGCTGGGAGCAAAAATGGGAAAATGAGTGGTTTAAACATGATACGGTAGGTGGGAGATGAATTTTGTTTTGATGGCTTGAAAAGTCCTGAATGTATAAAAGTTTAAAAACTACGACTTTAAAAAATATTTTATGTGCCCTCGTAAACCCTTTCTATTTGCATTTTGAAAACGTTCTCTGATTTAATTCGTCATTCGCTTACTTTGTACGTCGAAGGATTTGTATGCATGTAGTGTGATCAAGGCTGTATTGGAAATATTAATGCCCTAGAAGTTTTAAAAGAAAATATGACATCGCGATGCATATTTTATACCAAATTTATTCAAGTTTTCAGACCATCCCGCCTCCGTGGGAGAGACGATGTCTTACTGACAAAGAATATGCCAGAAACCAAGCACTGGCATTTTTGGACCATCGAGACACTCTGAAAATGTACATTCGGTATATTTTCAAAATGGGACAGATGGATGGGTTAATAACAAAAGAAGAAGCGGAAAAGGTTATTTTTTTCAAAATTTTGTCATATGTCAAACTGTATACGGCATACCGTGCTAACTTAATATTATTTCCAGATGCGCCAAATATTTTGGAAAAACGACAAATTCTATAAGAATAAGTTCTCACGAGCGGAATACGGTTTTCTCACTGAAGTCGTCAATGACCATGAATGGAATCAACCGGCGTCCAGAATTTCGTCAAGTCTGAAGGCGTATGCAGCACATTGGGAAAAGTTTCCGCCGATCGCCGAAAATTTAAACTGGGATCTTCAGGAAGATTATTTGTGTTGGTACGGTAGTAGGCAGCATAGATAAAAAAAGCTTCACGTAATAAAAATGAATTTTGTTTCTTCCACACCGAGCTGTGTTTAAAAGAGTTTTAACAAGTAGAAAATTCTTCAGCGACAAGATTTGCGCTATCAATAACATAGCAATGGAACAAAAATGAAAAGTAATTTTTGTTTCGGTCTTTGATACTGCAAGAATTTTCTGATTTTTTGATTTTTTTTGATTTCGAAAGTACCACAATTTTATATGTGGGTGGTTTCTTCACAGTAAGTCGTGAAATTTTGGCCACCAAAGAATTTATTTACGCATGCACACATACACTTACATGCATACCTCACATTTTCAGGTTTGTAGAATTTACAATTTTTGTGTATGGGGAATACGAAGAATATAAAAGAAGAGTTGAGAAATTTTTCATGAAAACTCTCGAATCTTATCAATCATGTTTACAGTATTTAAGACGCCTGGTTTCGAAGTTTTTCCTTTTTTTCAGCTAGATACTTTTATACGAAATGCGTATACTTTTGCTGTCATTAGTTATTAGTGTGGCTTACAGTGATGCAGTGAGTTGAAAACTCGAGTAATCCTACAGTGTTGAACTCTTCAGGAAACCACGAAGCCCGAATTGACCACAATAACGAAAAATAAAAGTGCGACTACTGAAAATCCTACTACAGTAATCTGGACAAATGAAACTACAAATACCATGACCACACCTGGAGTATGGTATTCAGGTCCAAGGATACTGTATCTCAAAGATTTATCAGTGGAGAACGGAATGAATTTGAAAGATGTTGAGGTTCGAAGGAATAGGAAGGGCAAAGAAAATGATATGTTTTCGAAATAATTTCCGAAACATTCAAATTCTGATAGCAAAAATAACACTTCGTATAACCTCATTTTCAGCCTGGATCTCATATATATCTCTCCTCAAATGATAATGTTGAGTTATTGACAAATATCAGTATATCATCTGGAGCCTCGAATTTGACGTGAGTAGTTAATCGAGATTCCAACTAAATATACTCACTTTTTTTCAGATTAGACAATCTCTATGATCTCGATGAAAACGGATTACCTAGATCATTCACTATAAACCAAGGAGGGCTAAACATCCAATTTTCGAATAAAAATTTGGAGTCCAAAAACTTGACTGGTTTTCTGTATATCACTACTAGAGAGCAAGCAAAAGGTATCTTTCCAAAAACATTTTTGAGTAAATACGGTAACTCCGCGATTCATGTGGAAGGACAATATATGTGAAACGGTTTTATTTTCCACTGTCTTTTTTTACACAAAGACTACGCAATACATTGAATTCTGTTTGTCTTTGAAATACGCTTTAGAACATCGAGGAACAATTTTTTCAGTGAAAAATGACTTTTTTAAAAATTCATGTTTTTTTTTCATTTTCAGACCCCACCTTCTTCGTATACGTCATTAAAACAAAACAGTTCATAGACATTTTGGATATCAATGGAACTTTTATGATTTTGAACACTCAGTTACTAAATGATCCAACTGAGGATAGTGATAAACCATTAAAAACTTCTTTGGTTTCAAAATTGGAGCAAGATCCGCAGTCCACAGTATCCATGCACTCAGGGACGCCATTCGGAACTGACAATGGGGAGAAGACGAGATTTTTTGAAAATCCTTTGAGTTTGAATAACAGCAAAAAGTATGTTTAATTGGGATTATGGGCTAAAATGGGTGAATTCATGAAATTTCAGATTTTTCGACTACATCCAACCCCTTCAAATTCCTTTTGACTATTGGTACTTCAAAGTGTCTGGAAATATCCATATCACAATTGAAAACAAATATCAGAGAAGTCAAGATTATACAACCACTAAAATTGAAACAACAGGAATCGTGATAAACAATGATCGCTTTTTTAGGCACAATCTCAATTTTTTGATTGATCCAACAAGAGAGAGAACCACAGGAGCAGTGGCGAGTCTTTATTTCATATTTTGAATTATTGTCAACCTAGAAATAGAACTTTCTGAAATTGAAAACCATAAAATTCCCCATTTCCAAAATATTGTCAGTTTTTCAGGTCTCTAGTCATCCGAGCTCAGAGGCTTTCCTGAATTTCATATTTTCTAGTGATAATGGAGCATCGTATACGACCAGGTGAAATATAATAAAGCCAAAAACTGTTTTTCAAATTTCTGTTTTCAGTTTCAATAACGAATCCATTATCACTGACGCCATATTGACCACTTTTCTCCCCGCCACAAAATTGGTTATTAGTTCTACTAGTCGTACTCCTGGGAAGTTTACGTGCCAATATTTTGGATTTAGCGGAGAACTTTTGCCAACGACTACTACTAGAAGACGTCGGACAACGGCAGCCTCAGTTTCAACAGTATCTACTGCTACTCATGCAACACTATACACCACTTCAGAAAATATTGTTCGAACAACCACCATGACAACAACTGCAAAACCAGTAATTACTACTACTAAATCTGCTGCCAAAGTTGTGAATTATTTATTTTTTATTTTCATTGGTCATGTTTTGATCTTACAATAAACTTATTAAAACACCAAAGACATTTTTTTCAAACATTACAACATTTTTGCTTGACTTGCTCCGTGGATGGAACACTTGGCATGATGGTACCAAGTCCCATATATGGTGGTGGCTTGTTGTCGACACCATATTTGCTGGAAACGGTTTTGTAGATTTCGGTTAGTAGGTTGCGGAGAGCTTCATCGACATTAGTGCTGTCCAGGGCGGAAGTTTCTGGAAGAAAACAGAGAAAATAATGGGAGGTTGGAGGGGGCACCTGCCAGGAAAAAGATATAGCTTTTGTTAATTCACCGAAAGTCTATCTACACTCACCAATAAACGACATCTGCTGTCTCTCCGCAAACTTAGCTGCCTCATCCGTGGGGACGGCTCTCAAATGTCTCAAATCGGTCTTATTGCCCACCAACATAAGACTGATATCCGGTTGATCTGAATGAACTCTCAACTCCTTCAACCACTTTTCGATATTTTCGAATGATTGATGTTTGGCGATATCGTATACAACGAGGGCCCCAAGGCAACCTCTATAGTAAGCTGGGGTGATAGCACGGAAACGTTCCTGCCCGGCAGTGTCCCAGATGGTGGCCTTGATTTTTTTACCCTCAATCTGTAAGGAAAAATTGGTTGGTACAGACGGTCGAGAATTTTTTTTTTCTAGGCAAAGTCCCGATTTTCTCAACTTACCATCATTGATCTAGTCGCAAACTCGACTCCAATCGTCGACTTGGTCTCCAAATTAAATTCATTTTTAGTTAGACGAGAGAGCAAATTTGATTTTCCAACTCCCGAATCCCCATTGAGAACAACTGAAAATTAATGAAACTAAAAATACAAAATTGTTTACCCACCTTTGAACATATAATCATATTCCTCATCTTTCTGATGGTTCATTCTGACTCTGAAATTTGGAATTTTTTGGGGAAAAATAGAGGAAATACTACTTTCGGCGTTATTGAAATAAATACATATTATATTGGCTTATGGCAATTTTCAATGTATCGGTGAACTGGATAACCTTTTTTAATTTATGAGAGTGTCCAAAACAACACAAAAAATGTTACAGAAAAAATGTCTCATTAACTTCATGTCTCGTCCTTTTTAAAGTCCTAAAATGTTTAGTCATTCGTTTTTAGAAAAATTGAAGAGTTATGAAATTCTTTCCCTCCCTATTTCCTTTCTTATCAACAAATATGGATAGAAAGAAATAAGAGAAGAAAAGAGTTTGTTTATTCAAGAATGACCCATACATACATATGTGTATTTCAAAACTATTTGTAGGCTTTTTAAAATCAATATAAATGAAGTATAAAATTGAAGTTCGGAAGTAAAAAATAATCTAAAAATGGGAAAAAACAAGAAGTCTGTGTTCTAGATTTCACATTTTCAATGTTTTGTTTATAAGTTTTGCATCCCGGAACAAAAAGTGGGGAAACAAAATATGAATCATTTTCTTTTTTACAGTTCTTTTCAGAAGAGACACAACCAATGCACTAGGAGAACTCAAGGAAAAGGTGCTCACGGTTGTTAATTGAAAGAGTGATTTAATGGAGTTACAAAAAGTACCAAAAAAAAGTACCAAAATACTTTGATACAATTCTTTCAAATCTTCTCAATTGCATGGAACTATTAATATTAGGATCGCTTTGGCGTCTAATTGTTTTCGGCTTTTCTGCAAGTTTAACCTGTAATGTACCCGATTTGCGGTACGGGGTTTTGATTGAGACTATACCCAATTGATAGAGCACAAAAAGTTATCTAAAAATGTGGAAACATTTTTCCCTTATTATTATCGGTTTCTGAGAAAATCGACTTTTATTGAAATTTTTGCGAAATTCGAAAAATTCCTCTTCAGATAGACGTTTCTCGACTATTTTTCAACCAATTTTTGAAAACTAAAATGCAATATAAAGCTAATAAAACGGACAATTTGAATTTAACAAAATCGTGTTGTGGTCGAGTTTGTCACAGAAACGATCGCTTGAAAACCACAAGTGCTCCGGGAGCAACATACCCCTAAAATTTTTTTACGGCCGAGAAATTTGGTTTTTCATGTTTAAAATGAAAGAGCATGTCGAATTTACTAAAAAAATAACATAAAATCAATATGTAACCGTTCATCTGGAAAATAAATTTTTGAAAGAAAAAGCGATTTTTCCGAACTTTTTGGTAAATCAAAAAATTTTGGATAGACTTTGTACTGGGCACTTAAAATATAATAACAAATTCAAAATTAACATTGTTTTAGCTTTCTAACAAGCTATTGATAATGTATTTCTGTCGAATTTCACGTGTTTTATGACTGTTGGAAAACTACCGTATGATTTCAGTACTTACGAAAAAATCGAAAAAATGAAAATGGTGCTAGAGACTCAAAATTTCTTTTGTTCAATTACAAATTTTATTTATGATAAAAGTGTCCACTACAACTTTTTTGCTGCGTTTCATCTTTATCGAAAAAGTTTGAAATTAAGTTTTGATCTCACTGAAACATTAAACCCAATTTTTTCAAATAAAGATGAAACGCAGCAAAAAAGTCGTAAGACTGATAATAATAAGGGAAAAATGTTTCCATATTTTCAGATAACTTTTTGTGCTCTATCAATTGGGTATAGTCTCAATCAAAACCCCGTACCGCAAATCGGGTACATTACAGGTAAGATTCCTTTTGTGTGTCGAGTTATTCAGGAGGGATGAATTAAAAACTACTCTTGACCTGTTTTGCTTGAACTTTAATCAAACTGAATGAAAATCTTTTTATTTTCTAGACATGACAAATTCACCTAAAATTCCAAACATTAATTTCTATGTTGTGAAAATAGTTGACTGAATGCGAGATTTTGGCAGCATATTTGTGTCTAGAAAGGTTTTTTTCTTGATCGAGTGTGGAATCGATTCTTTAATCTTTCAAACTCTAAACGATTTCCGAATCATTTTTTAATTTAGATATTTCAAATAGTCTATATTTTTCTCAGGGAACGATTGATTTCCGATTATGAATCCCCCTTTCAGTTAATTAAATATGACATTTTTCTGCTTAAAACTTTATCATTTCACATCTGAAGCAAACACATAATTTTTTAGCTCTCGAAGAATTTGTCATTTTTCCTTTTCCATTTTCAATTCAGTTGTTTAATCAACAAGCATTTTTATTTGAAACTCTACATTTAGTCCACTAGATTTTCGAGTTATTCCACAGTACATGCCCACTAAATCGGAATTCTTTGCATTCTGAATTTAGACTTTTTGCTCGCTGTCTGGAAAGCATTAAAAAAAGTTTGCAGAGACATGTTTTAAATAGCTACGCAACAATCGCTTTAACCAGCGAACCAGAAAAACTAATTTAATTTCCAGAAATGCCAATTGATTCGGAGTCAGAATTCGTGCTCTTTTTTGATTATTGGGTTCGCCTTATTAATTTGCCAATATTGATTTTTGGAGTTATCATAAATATCTATCATATATGGATTCTGGCGAAAGAATCACTCCGAAGAACGCCAGTTTTCATAATTATGATGGTGATTTGCATGTCGGATTTAGTACAATTAGTTGGACTGATAGCAAATGATACAAAGGTTAGAGTACGAAATATACGTCAGAACCGTATTTTAAAAAAAGTAGATGTTGCTACGAAAAAATTGAAAACGAAATCGCTTACAGTTCTCGACTAGTTAGAAAAGTTGTGGAATATGACGATTTTGAGTTTTTGACTCATTTCTCCCTTCCTTTAGTTCCAACCTAATCTCATTTCAGTACGTTATAATATTTAACCTCCCTCTATTCTGTACAGACACGGATACGTATTATGGTGCTATTTTAACTCTTGCATATTATTTTGTGAATGGGTTCACAACTTTTATTTCTTCATGGATGGCTGTATTAATGGCGTTTTTCAGAAGTTTGTCGATAAAGGTGAGGTGAAAGTTGGATTTGTTAGGAGAGTTAACGCATTTCCGTATTTTGACGATTTTCTTGTCACATTTTCCATTTTTTCAGTTGGCTATGAGTTCCTTTTCGGAATTTTTCTCAAAAACGTATACAGCTCATCAAATTGCAATATTTGTAATTGTAACTGCATTTTTCTATAATTTTCTATCGTGTTTATCACGCTATTCCATAGTTCCAAAGCACCATGAACACCTCTGTTATCCGATTTCACAGTTTGGGGAATCTATGGAACCATATTTTTACGTATCTGGAACCGCTGTCGATAATCATGCAACTGTTATTCTCACATTTTTCGACGGAATCATTCAACTTTTTCAACTTATTTTGTTCTCTTATTCAACCGTTTTCTTGTCGAGATTTATTCGGGAAGCAGCGAAAACTAAAATGATGAGAAACCGGAAATCTAACGAAACTGAAAGAACTGAGGGGCTTATTTTATTCACTTTGATCCCATTTTTTATGTTCATGTTTCCCATGATCATTTCGAGTTTTTCGTTCCCTATTTACGCCAATTTTGCAAAACCTCCGTAAGTTTTTTTGTGTTTCGGCACCTTTTACCACAAGAGTGTGGTGGCGCATTGTTCACCTGATTTTCTGCGACTAGTATATGTTAGATAAGTAAGAAGTTGAAGAAATGCTTGTTTCCTTGTGCATTTCTCGTTTCAACCCTATTATTTTACAGATATGTACTCCGAATGACCGACCGAATTCTAAAAATGCTCCAAGCTATCAATGCTAGCAGCCATTGCATCGTCTGTATTTTTATGTCTTCTCAATATCGAGATGCCGCAAAAATCAAATTCCGTTCTTCCAAAGTTCGAAGTTCTAGTGTCTCTGGGGGATGAAGTTCTTCACATTTTTATTGAATTTTGAATATTTTTTGCACTCAATTGGAATTGATATTCACTACACTGAGGTATCACTGAACTTTGAGATAAAATTCACATTGACATATTTTTCAGGAGTTTTGGAAGTGCCCTTTGGTATTGTATGAGTTCTATTCATTGATCATGCATGGATCAACGACCCTCTGCTGTTGTCTTGCGATCTCTCTCATTGTGTGACACTCATCGCAGTGACTTATCGATCGATGACGTCCCTCATTGTGAATAACTCATTATGTTCTCCGTACGAAACATTATTCGATAATTCATAGTATCATTTTTACTTTTGTGGATCCGATAAATGAGATATGAATCAATATTATATGATTCTTGTATAACTTTTCGGAACATATTCTGTTGGTTGGTTTTTAATCAATAATATAACATTAGTGTTTACAGAAATTTCATCCCGGTATGTCTATGGATGCCATTGACTTGTTCGGTGGAGTGAGCAGCGATGAAGAAGACGATGATAAAATGTCAACTCCGACACAACAGGGAAGCACCTCGACTTTGATGGCTGAAATGGAGATGAGGTTATGTTTGATTGAATATAAATCTGTGATGGAAAGGGTCATTTTCGAAAGTTGGAAGAACTGAAAAATTTTGGATCTTGTTCCATCAGTTCACCTTTTCGGAATTGAACTTTGAATGTTGACATTTTAAAACGGGGCTTACTGAATGAGAGGTTTCCGTACTTTGCCTCTTGATAACTTGCTGAGTTTTGTAAGACTGTATCCTTACACTCCTAGCTTTTTTCATTCATGTATTCAAGTTGATATCAAAGAAATCAACTTAAGCATTTCAGCGATGGCGACGACCCACTCGAAACTCTGGTCTCTGAAATCCGCCGAAAATCCAATAGCACCTCTCCGGAGCTCTCCAGACCTCCAGAACATGCTGTTAAGGAAAAAGTAACATTCTTCCTCTCCACTGATGATGAAAATTCTTTGGAAATGTGTGACATCGAACGAATTGCGGAAGAAAACCAAGCACGAATGGAAATGGAGAAAAAGAGAAAGTTGGAGGAGGACCTTGAGGTTACTGCGCATGTCACTGCAATTGAGCCATTGGCTAAAAGACCGAAGGTGATAGAAGAAATAAAATCACTGCCTCAGAAGGAGCAGAGCCTTCTGGAACTTATCAGGGAGAAGGAAAATCGCGTTCTTTCTCGACAAGAGCATGTGGCTACAGAAGACGTAAATGGCTGGAGCGAAGAGGATCAACTTCACCAACTGAAGCTTCAGATTCTCCTTAAAAACATGTCCAAAGAACAACTTGATCGCTTCGAGGTTTTCAGATCGTGAGTTTTCTTTTCCAATCTTGTATTTATAGTAAACTTCTCAGGTCTCGATTTCAACGCACTACTATCCGTCGTTTAATGAAGGAATTCACTGGTGGAATTCAGATTGCTGATAACGTCGTACTAGCTGTTGCGGCACTCGCCAAGATTGTGATTGGAGACGTTGTGGAAGAGGCATTAGATCTCCGTGATGCGAAAGAGGAGGATACAAATTTCCCACTTCAACCACATCATGTTCGACAGGCGTTTTTAAATTTGAAAGGAGACGGAAAGATTTGAACACACATTGATCTTAATTTCACGTTTACATGTATAACTCGAAGCAAAAAACTCCCATGTACTTTTTTCGCAGTATCCTTCTGTTTTTTGAGTATTCAAGCTCTTTTGAAAATAAACCTTTGAATGTTTCGTTTGATTTTTAGAGATAAAAAAAAATTTCGATCAATACGTTGCCATATTTGAGGTTTTTCGACTGGAAATCTTTATTGACTAGGGGTAACACCTGTCATCTCTTCACCTTTCTTTAGCCTCTCTCTTATTCATTGAGCACTCTTTTCTCGAAATATTTCTTTGCTCCTCGTCAAATTCAGAACCTTACGAATCTGAAGAAATTATTCAAGCAAAGAGACTATGAAGTCCAAGTGTCTCTTTTCCCATTCTTTTTCTGTCAATTTCTATAGTTTCAGATTGTTATCAATCTCAAGTCATCGAAACGATTGATAAAAATTTCAACTCACTATCAAACGAGATTTTAAAAATCCGCACGTGACAGCCAATATTCATTATTTACCGAGTTACTGTAGTCTGTCCTTCCGAACACCCGTTGGCACCACGTTGCACAACGTTGGCAAAAAAGTCTTTAAAAATCAAAGGTTCTGAAAATTTCAGTTATTGAAAGTTTTCTGGTGAAGAAAATACAACCGAAAAATGGCGGGCTGGTCGGATTTGTCGACTGCTTTGAAGCGAAATGTGATCGGGAGATTGGATTTGATGAGCAGGTACGATAAAGGCTAGAAAGCTCTCTATTGCACTAGAAACATGCGAAGAGTGAGGGATCTTGAAATGCTCCAAAGAGCCGGAAATGAGTGAAAGTTAATTAACCAATCGCATTTATAGTTCCTGGACGCATTATTTGTACTTGGATGCATTTGTAACTATCACATCTTCAGATACTCATTTCGATGCTCGGATCGTCAAAATCGCTCTATCGTCGACACAACGGATCACTTCATTCCACGTGCGCGCCTGTCCATTAAAGAATCGGGGTATCTGATCATGATCCATTCGGGAATCGATGATTGGTTGAGAGTGGAAATTCGAAAAGTCAATGGAAAGACCGTGATCAAGAAGTTAGTGATTCATAAGTGTACTCTTTTCTAACTAGGGAATGGTCAGACCCTTCCGTGGCGTTACAGCATGCGACCTATACCATTCGAAAGCTAGTGACCTAAAACATCTGAAATCAATTTCAAAAAAGTGCTCAAGAGCCAAGTGGCTCGAGAAATTCGGGCCAAAGTGGTAATTGAGTACTAATTTCAGTAGAAAATTAATTTTTAATTTCAAAACTAATTTCAAAGGTTACAGAAAAATTGAATCCCAACTGAAATATTGCAGATACCAAAGCTCTTGGAAATCTGAAGACGTTGTCGAGACCGTCGTGCCATTCAGTATGCGCCATAATGCAGTTCAAATTATGTTGAGCCTTCTTGGCCATAACACGATTCTCATCGATGCTATGGAGATTGAGGTGGAGGGTGGTAATGATGCGGAAAGCGAGGTTGGTCCGGTGGAACTAAATTCCAGATTTAGAGTTTCTATGGACAAAAAAAATCAAAAAACGAGCATAGCGATGGATTTACTAGCTCAAAAAGTAAAGAACTTGTAAGTCGGTTCGAATGAAAGAAGGTTATTTTTGGTTCAAAGCAATTCGGATTTTATGTTCAGCGTCCGCAACAAATTCGAAAAACTTCAAAAATGAAATATCAGGATTTTTTCAGGACATAGAACAGAGTATCTACAACTGTTCGATGAAGATGGTGAAACTCGTCAGTGCGTTTCGGCAATTCGCTCAGCGTAACTATCTGTTCCGTGTTCGGAAACTCGTGACCGACTGGCATTCGTATCCACAACTGGAGATGTTGATCCGTGAAATGCTTGTTCAAGACGAGTTAAAATGTTACGAACGTCTCTCATTGGCGGTGTCTCCCGAATCGTTGACTCCTTTGTGCTGCTTGGATACCGCTCATCCTATTGAATTGCTTGGAAAGCCACAGTGTAAGATTTTTATTAAAACATTGGCTTTTCAAACCTACCAAAGATGATCTCACCGCGAAACATTTCCCAACCATCGTATTTTCTATTCAGAACCAAACATGTGTTGCATTTTAGTGATTAAAAACAATTATAACAAAAATGCGTTCGACCTTCATTTATGAGTTTGAATGGTTTCCTTATAACGGAACAGATTTATTTTGCGGTATACTTTTATAGCTCCCATATTTAAGTTCCCATTGAATTTCTAAAGTTTTCAGGTACAACTACCATCCACCACTCCTTATCGATGCCACTGGACGTTGGTTTGAAACTGTCACTTCTGATGCTCACATCGATCAGTCTGGGACACGCGACTCTTCGCTTTGCTAAAGTGAGCGAGCGTGAAAAGGATATTTGGCTCAGTGTGGACAGCGCCATCGAACAGTGAGCTTGAGTCTATAGTGCGCCTAAAACACTAATTTGTTTCAGAGTCACTCCAATACTTTACCGAAAAAAGGAATTGGTCAAAACACCTGATGCAGGAATATTTTTGCTCACCCATTTGAGAACCCCTTGTGGATACTGGATTCACGCGGTTACAAAGAAAAATGAGCATCATCTCAAAGCTCATTTGGATCATTACTATGCGGAGCACAAAAAGGTGGGTGGCTGTAACGAAAAGAGAGTCAATGCACTGGAAATGTGTCAAGGTTCGAACAGTGCGTCAAGAAACCGTAAATAAATTTGAGGATCGCGAAGTGTGTCCTAAAAAAAAAGAGAACGAGAAATTTACCCATTTTCAAAATTTAATTCATTTACAATCTTTGATTCGTTCATTAAAACGCAGTTTTGGCTTCTTGATATTAGTTTTTTGCAGACCGCCATATGCGGACTTGGCTGGCTGTGCAAACGCTGTACAAACGCGTTCGACCACGACTATTATCAGAATCTGGGACGTCGTGTGCATCACGAGCCCGAGTGGGCTGATGTTCACGTTTACTCACCAAAAACGGATAGAGAGAGAGAATACGAAGAGAAGGTCGTGAAGGCAGCGCGTCAGAAATATTCCGATGACGTCCAGAAGACCTTGAAAATTCCAAAGACGTCGAAGAAGAAGGCATGGGGATTTGGAATTAACGCTGAGGATTCAGAAGTCGTTGTCGTTGAGGGTTCACAAGTTGATGATCCGAACTACTTGATTTGGGAGAAACTAACTATGGCTATCAAAGAGTCCAAAATTTAAAGAAAGGTAGATCGCAGAAAAAAATTATTCCGAATTAGCGTTTGTTTTCAGAAATTCGAATGGCTTGAAATCGTCAACGCACACACTAAACTTGCTTTTTTAAATAAAAAACTTTCTGTTGTTCTGTTCAATCTTGAATTTTTCGAGAAACCGCTTTTTAGGCCTCGTGTATTTTTCTTGGAACCGTTTACATGGAGAAGGTGAAATTATCGAACACAAAAACTTTTCACATTTATGTTTTTTTTTGGAGGAGTGTAGTAATTCTAAAAAATTGAGATTTTTGTATGGTTCGATGCAATAGTCTAAGAATCGCTCCTTCTAGAGATATCTTCAAAAAAAGGTAAAAAATCTACGTAGAGTGGTCAAATTGGACAAAATTTGGGTTGAGAAATTCTCAGGGTGGTCAACGTGAAAAAACCCAAAAAGTGTGCTTTTCACTTAAAAGCTGGACTTGTGAGAAAAGTAGGCTGACAAAAAAGGTTTTAGGCGCGCCACGTAGATTGTATGGTTGGCAGAAACAAGAAAGAAAATCAGTATACAATTCTGAGAGAAAAACTCAAAAAGTTCTACGGAAAGTTCTCGATTGTTTCCCAAGACGTTAAGGAGGATCCTGGAGGAAAACAAGAATTCTTGCTGACTGATGCCGAATTGGAAGACATGAAGGGGGTGAGGGTCATGAATTCAGAATTGAAAGTTGAGTTACTTTTGGAATTTTGAGAATTTGGGAAATTGAGAAAGCATAATATTATTGAAAACCTCATTCAACTCTTAATATATGTTATTCAGAAGAAATGGGGAACTCGAGATTCAAATGAAAAAGGTTCTGATGAAAAACTTGACTGGAAAAAAACGGCTGAAAGCTTCCACGTTGCTTACAGTTTGGTTTGGGTAAGAATTCGAGCTTTTTTAAAACAAAACACATGACAATGAAAAAAAAGTGCCAACGAATTTTCCAGTTTTCAATTTTTCGACGCTTATCAGTTGCTCTCTGAATTTCGATGCATTCATCCATTTTCGACGCCTTAACACAATTCTCGTCCCTTGACGCAATTATTTTATTTCAGATCTTCCAAAAATACGAAATAGAACTGTTAGATCATACAATTTCATTGTTGAACGAAGGAGCTATTAGGAAATCGGCCCCACCTCCGGAAGTTCGTCAACGGTACCAACAACTGAACAAGAAGCATTCAAAAAATCGTGCAGAAATTCTTGAACTCCGTAAAATTGAGAAAGAAAACAAAACATATCAAGAAACTGCAAACTTTTTCCATGCGATGAGTCTAAGGTGTATTATGATCAAACAAGATGCAGAATCTAAATTAGCAGCTTTGGATGCACCTTTGTCTGAACCGGATAATGACGGTGTGTTTTTGAGAATTCAGGACGTGTTGAAGGCATTGGCTGACTATGGTCCAAACAATAAGGAAGAGTTCGAGGTGGGCATTATTTAAAAGAGTAACAGCTCGAAATATTTCAAAGATTTGAAAGTGTGCAACAAATTCAAACTGCTTCTAAAATCGGAAAATCCGCCAATTTACAACTATTGGGTCATTGATCAGTAGTTATGACAGTGATCTACGAATGCGTTGAGGTTTCTTGATAGATTTTCAGTTTTTTTGGCGTATCTATGGATGTCTTGAGCATTTTCGGAAATAGACCCATTTCAATCTTTTTATAGCTTTTTAAAAAAATTATAATTTTTCAGCTTCTCGAAAAAACTATGGCTAGCGAAACCGAAGCTTTCATCTCCGGATGTCGAAAGAATATATTGAAGATCCGATGTCAACTCCTGTATCTCTCACTCCATAAGAAGCTCTTCGCAGATTTAACCTCTAATGAAGAGATGATGACTAAAATCGAAGGAATTCTGGAAAGCCTGGAAACATGCGGAACCGTGTTGACGGCTCTTGAATCATCTTTGGAAGAATTTATAACTGTGACAGATATCTTTCGAGAGGTCTCAGTTGCTATATCTCCAGATATCAAGATAGGAAACAATGACTCTCCAAATCTTGATGTCAAGTATTCTGAACAAGTCAAGAAGTTTTCAAATGATCTTCAGTCGACTACTTACCAGCAAGAAGAGAAAGCTAAAGTTGCCAAGATGGAGGAAAAGGAAATGGAAAATAAATCAGATTACGATGCTTCCGAAATTCTTAAAATAATAGAAGTCTTCGAAAAATTTCTTTCCCTACTCCCATGTCTCATCGAAATAGCGCAGATGAATCAGGAGGACGATGTGAAGACAGCTGATGGTGTTGTTGAGTTGGATTTGGAGTCGGATTATAAGAAAAATGAACTTGTTGAACCTTCAAAATCCAAAGTTCAAAATCCGGATCTAGGTCCAGGCAATGAAGAATCGTGTGAAGCGTTCGAAAAAATGTGGGACGCTATTGAGGTAAGTTAGAGAACAAGTCGGATAGGCAGAAACCACTTTTTAGTCCGTAGCAAACTCTAGTTTTATTTCAGTTGATGGTAGAATATTGGCTACTGGAGGCTCGACGCCGAAATTCAGACTATGAAGAAATGCTCGAAAAAGTCTATCATATTCAGAATTCTATCATTCCTCAGAAACGTGAAGAATGTGAAAGAATCGAAATTTGTGAGAACGTTAGAGCTCATAAGTTGAATGTTATCAATCAGATTGAGATTACTATAAAAGATATTGTTGCTCGACTGGAGCTCAATCAAAATTTTTTGAAACTTGAAATTCTGAAGATGGAAGGTATTTTTGGAAAATTCGAAAGTGATGAATCTGATGACGTGGTGGATTCGATTGAGGATAAAGATGAAGTATTGGATGATCTTTGGGATGCGTTGGACACTTTATACGATAAGGATTCGGAACAGTCAGATAATGTTGAGGTTTGTTGTGTGCAGGGATGAAGCAGTTAAAAGATCTCTTTAAAAAAAGGACCTTTCAAAAATAGGGATTGCTTTAAAACTTCTAAAAATGATAGGGTTCTCTTGATATTCCTAGAAACCATTATCATACAAAATGGGTTTGGAAAACATTTAAAATATAAAACTGCTTTATTGGAAAAAGGATGTCTTTTTGGGCATTTTCCAAACGTTTTTTCTCTGAACATGCGTCAAGCCACTGGGAATACACAAAATAATCTGAAAAACTTGTAATTTAAAAAAAAAATTTCAGGAACTGAAATCTATTGTAGTCTTTCAAACCGACAGTCTAATCAACAAATTCAAAGATGAAATCTTGAATCCAGCTAATCACATCTTGAGCATGAAGTCAGAACTGGCCGAAATTCAAAAATCCAAGAATGTTGAAAACTCGGAGAGAGGAGATTTTTTGGGAAGAGTGCTTGGATACTTGAGTCACAAGAAGCTTTCAACGTTTTCTTCTTCTTTAGAACTGTTCAAATCAAAACAAGTGGCATTTCTCGAATTGTTCAACAGCAAAAAACCGAATTCGGAATATGGGCAGTTGAAGACGGTCATAGAACGCGTAATTGAAACATTGGAACCTCAGAACGATTCTGAAAACGAACAATCAGAAGGCACAGATTTCTATTCGAGAGTGTGGACGTTGGCGTCAGTTTGTAAAGTTAGCTTTTGTTTTTTTTTTCCGATGCCTGACACATTTTTGATAGATTGACGTAATTTCATTTCCTTGACGAATTTTGGTGTCTTTGTGGTATGGTAGCCTGTATTTTTTCAGTTATGCCAAAAAACCATCCTGACACAATCAAAAGTCATGCAAAACAACAAAATACAAAGACTTTCGGATGCTCAAAACCTGCTCAATGTGATTTCGGAAAAACGAGCATCCACGAAAAAAGAGTTCGGATTTTTCAAAAACAAGGCCCAACGTCTTCAAGAAGAATCCAGACTGGAGTGGCTTGATGAAAAGGAGGTTTGGCTGAAAGATGAAATCGAAAAATTGGAAGAAGTTGTGGCTTGGTATGATGAAATTATGAAAGATCTGGAGTACGATCATGAGGATGAAGAAAAACAACAGCAAATGGTTCCAAGCAATTATGATCCGAAAGATATGGAACGGATTGAAAAGGCAGTTGTGGAGTTGTACAAAAATTTCGATAACTCAGAAGTCATTGAGGTAACAAGGAAACTGTTTGACATCGTAAAGTAGAAATTTCTCCTAGTACAACTTTAAAAATACTCTAATTTTCTGAAACTTGTAACCGAAACGCACAGCTCTTTTTTTTTCAGAATCTCAAACAAATCATCGTTTCCGAAACTGACCAAATTATCACTGATTTGGAACCATTTGCTGATATAGGTATACGAGTATCAAATGTTATAAGAAGATTGAAACGCGATCGAGAACTCATTCTGAGTTACCACGTTCGCATGAAAAATGATGAAGATGATTCGAAAGTTTTGAAAGATTTGAAAAAGTCCTTGGAAAAAGTGGAAGACGCCAAGGAGGCTTCTGAATGGAATTCTGATGATGAAGAGGATTCTGAAGTGATGAAAGCGTACATGGCTCACGTCTATGGGGAGACTGATGTGGAAGAAGAAGAAGAAGAAATAGACAGTGGTATGGTGATTGATTTTGTTCATGGAAAGGGTGATTTGAAGAATTTCGAAATATTGAACGCTATTATGAGTGTGAGTTATTTGGAGTTTTCAGATATTTCAACTAAATTTTTAAAAATATTCAGCACCACAGGGCCCTACAAAAAGCAAAAATAGGAGAAAAAATTGGGGAGTTCGAAACGAATCTTCAAGTAATTCGACATGGACTTTTACAAGCGCAACATTTTCGAAAAAACTTAAAAATTCCAATGACAGACGAAGATCGAGAGGCAGACGAGAAATTGAAAAATCAACTGCCAATATATGAGGAATGTATTAAGAAGTTGGAGGCTGCCATTCAAATGATGAAAGAGGTTCAAAAGTTGGGAGCAAATGGAGAGTATCAACTTGAAATGGATTCGGTAAGTTGCGTCGATGTGTTCAATATACGCCGACAATTGAAAAAACCTCCCATAAGCTCAAAATGTGACAGGAAAACAATGTTACTTCGACGCGTTTAGCTGAATTTTTATTCCTGCGGTATTTAATTTTCCAGATTCTTCAAAAATTGGCTAAACTCAATTACGATGATGTTGTCGCACAATGCAAATTGGAATTTTCAAGATTCAAGAAGAAGTTCAGATCTGTTTACGAGAAAATCAAAGCATCGTTCAATACTTCGTCTACTTACTGTTCGAATAACAGTGGGCTTGTGACAACAATTAAGGAACAGTACGAAATTTTTGGACAACTTCCCGAAATATTCGATGATTTTTTTGAAATGTTGGCGGAAAAGAGAGAAGCGGTTTTGAAGAATTGCAATGATGTCTTTGAGGATTCGGAAGTTGACACGGATTTAGAATCTGAAAAACTAAATTCTGAAGTTGTCGGATTCACGAAGGCTCGGGAATCTCAGAATCTTGCTGATTCTGAAAACTTGAAGATTCATAAAAAAGCGGTGAGGAATTTTTAAACAATCTGGAGTTCTGGGAGTTTTGATATACCACACTCTTCATATTTTTCTCCATTTTCAGGTTCCCCAAAACCCGGACGCCACTGACTACGTTGGTTACTATGATGCTGGAGAATTCGACGAATTCATGAAGCGACGTAAAGATCAAAACCTTCAAACGACGTTTCCAGTGGAGAAGTTTCTGATGTGGGTCGGCGGAATGACCGCACTTTTCATTGGAATGTATTTTGTTTTTTCTGTGGTTCTATGGATTGCGAACTTTTTCTGATGTTATTTTTGTGTTTATAAATAAAGTTTTTGGAATTTCTCCTATTTTTCCAAAGAATTGTGAATTTTCGAAAGTTGAGAAAAATATATTAGTCCTTTTTTAGAGAATAAAACCAGAAACACCGGATTCTAAACTTTATCTTTGATCAAATATACATACAAAAACCTACAGTTTGTGTTTAAGAATGTAGAAATTAACAAATCTATTGCTACTGAAGATGTTGAACTTCTGGACCCGACACATCCTGATTTTTGTTGATTTTTTTAGTGATTTTTCCACGTTCCGCTTCAAGACGCTTGTACTCTGGGTTGAAACAACACAAAACAAGAAAGACTAGAATAGACGCAAGGAAGGAGAAGACCTGAAAATTTTAATATATAAAAATGCTGAATGTTTGAAAAAGGCTGATGACTTTCTGAGAGTTCTAGGGAGAAGATGTTGATGTTTAAGTTAGCTTTTCAAAAACATTCAAATGTGAACTCTGTAGACTCAATACTTACATAGATCGACACAGTATAATCCTTGGGTGTATTAATTTCATCCTCCGGTGTAAGTTGGCAAACTTGTAAATGCATCCACTCCGGTTGCAAAGGTCGTGCAAACTTCTTCACCAAAAAAACAAACAGCACACTTTGAAGTTGTCCTGACAGCACTATGAGCCCAGTTGAAGTGGTCTCAGATACTGGGAATGTGCACTCAGAGGCCAACTCTAAGCCAATTGGGTATGTAGCAAGACCAAAGATACCAAAGAAAAATGAGGCGATTCCTAGAAATATGGGAATCTTTCCATGGGTAGTAAGTGCCAGGAAAAATAGTCCACACATAACTGCAGCCGCAAGGCACCCTTTCAGGGTTTCCTCATAATACTTCGTTCTATCCACGAAGGTTCCACTAGCAGTTGCTCCAAACACTCCCCCGATGATCATTAAAGCCGCGCAGACACCCGCGAAGAAGTTGGAATATCCCGCGGGGCACATTAGTTCCATCATTACTGTGTATAAACAGTTGAACATTCCGATTCCGCCTCCCATGACAATTAGAAGGACGATGTATTGTTTCGAGGAGAAACATGATTTTAGTCCAGAAGTGAAGTTCATTTGGGGTTGACTTGCACTGATGGTGGGCGGATGCTTGGGCTTGCTTCGGTTAACGCCAAACTAAAGAAGTGAATGAGTAACAATCAAAATTATTAATGCAGGTTTGTTCCTAATGTTCTGAGATTTGCGCATGTGATTTTCGGCGCACTTCTGATTTCTTGATTTTTCAAGTCACGCAAGAAAAAAACTGAACATGAGGCAAATTTACCGTAGCTATCAGCATGGCAATCACGGACGGCACACATGTGAACAAATTCAACCAGATTACACCATCGGGAGACCTCACAATGATCGGGCTCATTATATTCGCCAGAAGCACTCCCAACGGGTTGGACATGACTCCAATAGTAGTAGCGATTGCACGTTGGGTGTCTGGAAACCAAGATCCGGCGACCTGAAATGGTAAGAGTTTCGGTATCGCTCACTGGTCAGATTTACATTTTTCTGGCTCCCATTGATTAGAACACCAAATATGACTATCAAATGCATAAACTAAGGATTGTTTTTGTTTGAAAACCAGACGGGCTACGCCCCTCTGGGGCCCTTCGGGCAACGTGAAATTTTTAGAAATGAAAATTTTGAAATTTTGAAAAATAATACCGTGAACTCGCCACTCTCTCCCCTTCGATAAGAAAAACTACTGAATGGTCCCAAAAATGGGTTTTTGCGCTCTCCTGACCTCATTTCTACATGAATCGAAAAACAAAATAGACGGGCATCATTAGAGACAGAATACTGATAACCTGCCCAAATTTGGTGAAAATCGGTCCAGTGGGGACTGAGCTAGGGCGGGATACCTACGCAGTACGGACACACACACACACAGAACTTTGCGTTTGTTAATAGTAAAGATTGCTCAAAATATTACCTTGGTTGGCAAAAACATGATAAATGGGTATGCCACCGCCGCTATTCCTTGTCCAGTCATACAAATCGCGAATCTGTGCTCTTGGGGTACTATCTCCAAAGAGGATATCACACGTATCACAGCTCCGATGCCATTGGTCCATCCCGCTATGAGAATAGAAGAACGAAGACCCCATTTTCGTCCAGCCCACATTGCAAATATGCCAACTGGTATTGTGCAAATCATGAAGATCAAAGAGAGCCTGGAAGTTTGAAATTTTTCTGACCAATAGCTCCATCTTGAAAAATGATAATTGCTTCAATTGCAATAAGCAGATTTTTATATATTTGAAATTCGACCAAATAACTTACCAGGATGCACTGTTTTCTCCATAGAAACTATTCACATAGTTGCCAGATGGTGCATAAGAAATCCAGGATATAGTATTAGTATTGTTAAGAAGTGCTACTGTAAACAAAACCACCCATCTCTGCTTGTAAACACGTAGTTGGATGGGCTCGGGTTCGATTATGACTTCTTCATTTATATTTTCACCCAATTTGTTCAAAGGCTCCAGTTGAATATTGACTTCTTGGGGAGTATTTTCCGTTACCATTTTTGTATTAAAATCACTGAAAAATAAGTCATTTAAAAGTTTTATTTTAAAAAATATGAATACAAAAGTTTGCCGTTTAGGCTTTACTGACCACATTTGTTATCAGTTTCCCTATTATCTGACCCCACTAGATGGAGGAGTGGAGAAAATCAAGAGAACTAGAATAGGAAAATACCAAAATTGGCAGTGCCAAGCACAATAACGATAAGATAACAGTTACCGTGTTGGTTTTGTCTTCTTTTCCAATGGCTGCAAGCTATCCGTTTGTGATCATGATGCAATCGATAAAAATTTTCATTCAGCTGCTTTAAGTTGAGGCTCCGTAAATTTCAAATCTAAAACTTTGGAAGCCGTCGATGGTAACTTTTACGAATACTTTAAACATGAATTTGAATCACTTTTGCGGCAATCAGTTCCGAATGCGTTTCCATGCGGAAGTTTTCCAGTTTTGTGCGTTATAAGAACACCTTATATGTATATCAGGGAAAAATAAAGACAGGAAAATCTAAAAATTATGGTGAATTTAGAGAGAAGGATATTATGAGAGCAAATGTTAAAATGATTCCGGGCGATTCTTTTTGCAAGAGGTTATATGTATTAGATTTCAGAACTTTCGAGTCGCCAAAAACTTTTTGGTCTAAAAAACAATTCATACACACTATTAAACAACGTATCTTCTTTCCCTAACACGTTCGAAATGAATAGTACTACGACCAAGATCAATTTCTAAATAATCTTTAGAATCCTGCATTCGGTAATACCACACTTTTCGAGCTTCACTATTAATCCGACTAGGGAAGCCAATATAATCATAAAGGCTTCCGCGGTTTGGAAACTCCTCAAAACTGATAATGAATCTGTTGAGATTGGAAGAAGGAGACGAGAGATTCTGAAAAATGAACATTCAATGGAAATGTATTGTGAAAATCGTAAACAAATCGAAATCGTGCTTACCTCTTTCAAATAGGCAACATCCTCTGGATTGATAGTTTGCACATTTGACATATAGATTCTCGAAAAATGTGTCAAATTCATTTTCTGAATTGGGGTTGAGATGGGAACACTAATAATATCCAGCTCTCGAGCATTTTTCCATTGCTCCGTTTTTGCGATTTCCTCCAAATCAAATGGAATTTTCAGGGATTCCGGATAGTTTCGCTTATTGAAAAGTCGGCAGTATTCAGAATATGGATCACTAATGTACAGAGTTCTCAAAACTGCGTAATCCAGATATGGAAGTATTTTCATGGCCTCGAATGCGCTAACGCTGACCAAATCCAATTTCTGAACTTTGAGAGACTCGGAACGATCTTTCAGAATTTTCTGGAGTCCAGCGAGGAACTTTGAAGTTTTTGGATTAAGGTTCTCTACGATCAAGGTTCTGAATAATTCAGGGTCAGTTTCGGAATTCTCTCTGAGAGCAAAAGGTCTTGTTTGAGCACAATATGAAAAGATGAGCTTGAATTCTTCCAAACAAGACTTCTGGTCTTTGAAATTGATCTCAAAGTCCTTTAGAAATCTGGAGTACATGTCTTCGGAAAGCTCGATTGGTTCATAAACAATATTTTCTCTTTGGTAACTTCCAACTGATAAAAATTCTTTAATACATTGCTCCTTTCTCACAATCATCAAAAATTTTCTGATTTTCGGATCTGGTTTCAGCCACTCCACGCACTTTCGAACTCCATGAGAAGTTTTTCGAAGACGTTGGCTAAAAATTTCAACGTCTTTTTAAGGAAAAACAGGACCGGTCGGATATTGAATTCAACAGGCTATAGTAATCGGATACTCACATATCGAAAAGTTGAAAATATCGCACAATTCTCTTCATTATTAATGGATTCTCTAGAACTTGTGACGATCTCTCATTGCTCAGCGTTAATTTCTGAAAAAATAAAACATACAACGGAATGAATTCCGGTTGCCTACCACTTGAGATGGTGCAAATCGGAACTCTGGATCTAACCGGAACGAGATCACATTTAAAGAGTTTTCCCTCTTAGTTCTGAACGGAACATCGAAAAATTTCAATGGATCTAAATTTGAGTCGAAGGTTTTGTAGATTAGCTCGATTTCAGAGAAAGTGAACCAATTCAAAAATAGCTGAAACTGCAGTAATCCATGGAAGCTTGTGGGAATTTTTTCTTACCTTATTGATTGATACCAAGTTTTCCTCAAAAACTTCATCGATTTGTAGCACAAGTTTCAGAGGTTTTCCTCTCTTCCAATTCAATAAAAACTCCAAATTTTTGATGTCAATTTCTCGATTTGAATTCAAGATTTGAATTTCTATTTTTTTCAAAAAATTCGGATCCAGATGCTTTAAAATGGAAATTAGTTGATGTATCTCCGAAATTCCCAGACATAATCTCTTGATTTCAAAACGCCCAGAATCCATTGAATCTTCTAGAATATTCAAAATTTCATTCCTCCTTACTTCTTCTGAATTCTCATCAAACTCGAGCTTGAAAAAGTTTAGGCGGGTCTTCTGGTTTTTCATGAAATTTTCCAGAAAAATCGAGAATTCCGAATCCAAAAAATCCAGCGTCAGATTCTCGTTGGTTTTTCCGCAATAAAATTCTCCAAGTATTTTCTCCTGTTTGACTTGAAATTTTATTGCGAAAACATCCTCATTTCTGATAAGCATAAGTTCTGGAATAATTTCATAATTGGAAAGAAAGTGAGAATAACGTTGGAAAATAGTTTGGCAGTTGAAAATATCGGGGACATGGAAATCAAAAATTGAGAGATAAAGGAAAAAATTAAGAGTTAGCAAATGATATAGTGACGTTTGGTTTCTTATTGGTCTTTCCAATTTTGCCTATCAATATTAGTTTTTTTGATAACGGTACAAATTTTACTGTTGCTTGCTTTCCTCTAGTGCTGAAATATTCTATTTACACTGTCACTTCAACTCTTCAATTTTCTGTTCTCATAATTTTTCTGTCCTCAAGAGAATTCTTCCGATTTTTTTTAACAGAAAAAATACCAGCATACCAAAATGCTCCTGAGGAATAGTGAAATGTCAGCCATGAGAATCCAAGTAAACATTGACGAAATACTTGGAGTTTTCCACTACAACAAGCCTTATGAAAAACTGACCATGTGCTTTTTGGATTCCGAGTTACCGATTTTCATCAAGGACTTCGAGAAAATTCAGAAAACTTCATTGAATTTTTTAAAGATTGGCTTTGATGTGGATGTAGACAGCGTGAGGAGAAATGTGATTCTGAATATTCTGAGAAACACCTCAAGTTTTGGGAAATGGGAAATCAAGAGACTATCTCTCGAACTGTTGGATTTAAACCAAGCAATAGCGATTTTGGACTATCTGGATCCGGAGTTTGTGAAGAAAATTGAAATTCAATTTCATAATTCGGATCGAAAAGTGGATATGGAAAATCTCAAATTTCTAGTGGACTGGAAACGAGGAAGTTCTTTAAAGCTTGTGTTGAGAATGGATACAATTTTCGGTGATAACTTGAAATCTATCAATAAGGTGAAACACTATTCTGTGTTTTTATGACTTACTGTGTCTTCAGGTGTTCCTAAGTTGGTCAATTCTGAATGGAATCGATTTGATCTACAGAAGTTTCGAATCAGATTCAGATCCATTGAAATTCTTCGATGTCCCATTCAATTTCGAAACAATGGAGCATTGGAGCATAATCAAGTTTCAGCCAAATTCAAGTTTCAGATTTGCGCCATCTGTAGTGGTTTGTTTTTGAGAAGCCAATTTTTCTACTTGAAAACGCTTCATTTTTCAGAAATTAACATTGAGCAACGAGAAATCGGCAACAGTTCTGGGAAATCCATTGATTTTGAAGAGAATAATCAAAAAATTCGGGATTTTTGATATGTGAGTTTTAGATCAAAATCTGGCCGCATTTTGAAGCTGTTATGTCAAAAATAGAATTGCATAGTTCTTGGTTTTTAAATGCACAAACACTCGATTTAGTTTCATTCCAAATCTCAGCTTCAAATAATACTTTACATATTTTTTTAGACAACGCCTTCGTAAAACCTCCCCCGGAATTCGAGCTTGTGTTGATCATCTGAATCCTGAAACTTTTCTGGAAAAATATTCAATTGCCTTACAAACCAATACTGCAATAACAGCAGGATTAATTCTGAATGGCTACAATCAAAAATGGATACAATACAAAAGATCCGATATTTCGGACAATGGTTTTTTGCCGAGAGTGTTGTCAGATTTTGAACTGAATTTGAAAAATCAGAAAGCGTGTCTCAGAGAATTAAGATTGAATTTTTCGTTTCGAGAACAACCGGAAGTACTAGAACATCGAAAGGATTCAGAAGAAACCTCAGAAAAATTTAAAGCCATAATCACTGAAAATCACTTGCTGACGTCAGAGTTTCTTTCAAGGTTCCAGAAGATTCTAGAAAACCGGAGTGATGTTTTGAAAGTGAAGAAACTAGCTTTGATGAGTGTGCACTCTTCTGAAATAATGCGAATTCTGCCGTTCGTGGATTCAAAGTTCTTGACAATTCTGGATATTAGAGATCCCTGCCTATACTATTGCATGGATTATAATAGGCATAACTATCCGGAATCCTTGAAAATTCCATTTGATTTGGAGGAAATCGCAAAAACGGAGCAATGGAAAAGTGCTCGAGAGCTGGATATTAAAAGTGTTCCCATCTCAACCCCAATTCAAAAAATGAATTTGACAAATTTTTCGAGAATCTATATGACAAATGTGCAAACTATCAATCCAGAGGATGTTGCCTATTTGAAAGAGGTAAGCATGATTTTGATTTCTTTACGATTTTCCCAACACGTTTCCCCTGGATGTTCATTTTTCAGAATCTCTCATCTCCTTCTTCCAATCTCAACAGATTCATTATCAGTTTTAAGGAGTTTCCAAACCGCGGAAGTCTTTATGATTATATTGGCTTCCCTAGTCGGATTTATAGTGAAGCTCGAAAAGTGTGGTATTACCGAATGCAGGATTCTAAAGATTATTTAGAAATTGATCTCAGTCGTAGTACTATTTATTTTGAACGTGTTAGGGATAGAAGATATGTTGTTGAATAGTTTGTATGAATTGTTTTTTAGGTCAAAAGTTTTTTTGCGACTCGAAAGTTCTGAAATCAAACACATATAATCTCTCGCAAAAAAAGCGTCCGGAATCATTTTAGCTTTTGCACTCATAATATCCTTCTCTCTAAATTGACCATAACTTTTAAGAATTTTTTTCTTAATTTTTTCACTGATAACCTTATATTTATACGATTGAATTTTTTTGAATAAAGGAAGTGTTGGTTTTGTGAATAAGAAACATTCATGTTGGAAAAAAAACAAGAAATCACATCATAAGCAAAAAAACCAACGAAAAAAAATTATGACGACAAAGTGAAAGATTTGAAAGAGACAACTGCACTGCCTACTTGTACGCAATCTTTGGAGGATGACACCTGAAAGTTGAAAAAAATATTTTCCTTTGGAATGAAAGAGAAGTAAGTTTCAAAATCAGAGAAATTATGAACTATTCAGTCCAGCATAAAGTTTTTGAATAATGTGCTGGTTTCTAGGTCATTTTGAACTCAAGTTGATCAGATTGTTGCCTAATTAATATTGCACGTTGAAAACTATGAAGTTTGCCTTACTTGATCTCCTTCTTTTTTCTCAGGTCACTGGAATGACCGCATTTGGATTTACGGCAGTTGGTAGCTCCTTTTGGGAGACGAGCGTAACATTTACGACAGATCATCTTATCGGAGCGATAGGATTCGGCGAGCTGGAAAATACAGCATTTTTTGAATTCAAGAATTTGAGGATTCAGAACAATCCAAGGATCAAATGCTCCGAAAATCCGAGGATTCAAGAATCGAATAGTAAAAATTCAGACACCTTACCTTAACAAGAGTAGGGGTGAAAGCCATGATGGATCAAAACTCAAAAACTGAAGATCAAAAAGTATGCTTTTCCCATAATCTCAATCTTCCTTATATACAAGGACCCATATTGTGTTCCTGTGATCCCTCAGAATTTCCAAAGTCATGAAATGTTATGAAATTCGGCCCAATTTTTCAGAATTTTTTGAACAATTCAGAAAATATTCTTTATTTTTGAACTATGAGTAATTTTTTGCAAGATGCAGAGAAAAAGGGGAGAAGAGCGAACACCAAAAGAGGTGGTGCCCAATGTTGCGACGGATTTCGCAACATTGTGTAAGATGGGAAAAATGGAACAGACAGGATAAGACATGAAAGAACACAAACGGACACTGCGTTTTCAGTTTTATTGTCTCTTTTGAACAGTGCATCTCATTAAATAAATGCAGGAATACCTTGAAGACGACTTGATAATGCATCCTTTATTGTAACTGATGAGATTGTTGGAGAAAAATTATAAGCAAGTAAAGAAGTGTGTCTTGAAAATAGTTCTACCGGTTGTACGGGAACACAAAAAAAGAGAAAAATACCTGAGTTATTTTGAAAAAATATATAATATATAATATGCAGATATATATACAAAAAAAATATATATATATACAATTTGTTTCGGATATTAATAGAAAGGAATACCGACACATGTTTGATTATAGCATCGATAACGAACACAATTAGATAATAAGGAATATTGGGAAACCTGAAAAATTATGAATTGTCAATAATGAGTAAACCGAACATTCGCTGAATATGAGACTCACCGAAAAATTGAAGCACGTATTTTCGGTTGTACAGACAACTGTGAGAAACGGAACTGTGGAAATCATCCGGAATTGTTCACTTTGGTCCCCAACCCTAGAAGTATAGAAATATGACAATTTACTGTACTAAATGATCATACATAACATGAACAGATCAATCAACTCACCTTTCGTACCATAGGCATGAAATTTGGACGTGGTCCTGGAAGAGAATTGGCTTCAAGTCTTCCTTGATTTTCGAAATGTCGGCGGTTTGATGAAGTTCCTGGACTGTCCGCTGGTGATATAGAAGATCGAGATACGGCACGTTCGTTAGGCGCTCCTTTGAATCCAGATCGCTCAACATCGTTTTTCAGAGTTTTTGAAGGCATTTTGGGGGGCACAGATTTTCCGCGGGAAGAAGAACTTTGAAGTGTGGCACTTTTTGCTATTAAGGCATCACGCATAGCTTTAACTTCTCTTATTCGTTGTTCCAAAGCCTCGTTCCCTGAAATGACCGCTTCGGCCATTTTCTTCTTTTTTTCGTTGGCTGCCAGCTCGGGTTTTTCTTGAACCACACATCTTGCTTTTTCCGTTTCGAATTGATGACTTGATTGCGATTGAATTGTAATCTTAGTTTCAAAGGATTTGATTCCCCTGATGGCATTGTATTCTGGTGTTCCTTTTTTGAAGAATATACGAATTTCGGAGTTTTTGGACTTAACTTCCGGCAGGAAATTGTTCTCAACGTGGTTGAAAGCCTTGACCGGAATTCTTTCGCAATATTCCACTGTGCGTTCTTCTTTATTCAATGAACGTCGGTAGGGCTCTTTCTGAGTAGGTTCGAGGTCGTGCGATTTCTTCTGATCCACCAATAAAGGCATCTGCAAGCATTGAAGGCGATCGAGATCCTCTTCCATACCACTATTTTGAAAACTCTCGTTCGAATAAAAATTGAAGTGACTTGGCGAAATAGAGCTGGTAAAAGTCCTAGAAGGCATGCTTGAAGATCGACTTGGCCATCGCGACGACATTTCCAACTCTGAAAATTATTGAGAAGGTTCAATAGTGTCGAGAATTTTGAACCAGCAAAATATATGGAAATTTTGTGATTGGATATTGAGAAACTAGAGGAAGCAAGCTGGTCACAAGAAAGGATAATATGCAGGAACGGAAAAATGACACCACAAACATTTTTTTTAACTGAATTTGAATAAACAGAAAATCATTAACAAAAAATTTCCCACTACTACTGCGATTTTTTCCAATGAAATTCTTATTTCTATTTATTTCTGTTACTAAGGTGTTAAGCTCACGATATATGTATAATCAAGCGCACTTCTTTATAGTGGGTAGAAACAACAAAATATAGATATAGTGAGTATTTAAAAACTCGTATGCGCACAAGGGAATGGTCACGCGTGCTCCCAATTAGTAAAAGTAAGAGATAATAATGAGTAATGATATAACTTTCTCCTTATTGTTCGATTATTATTTTCAAATTATCAATAAGTAAGCAGGTTTTTGAGGGAAAAATTCAAAAGAGTAAGAGATAATAATTGTGGAGCATAATATCATCAAATCTTCATATTGTCTGCCAACGTGACTGCGCGGGTATCCATCAGCCAATTTGGCTTGAGGATGTTCGTTGGGAAGAGAATAAGAGAAAATTGATTACAAAATAGTTCAGAGGATAATAAGTGCAAGTATAATAAGTATATTAGGATGACAAGCGACGGGACGTTTGAAAGCAGAACATGAACTTTTCGATGAGATGTGCGAGAAAGGAGGGCTTTAGAAATATTCTGAAATTCGATGGCACTACTTTACTCAGTTTTTCACTCATCACCGCCAATCAACGCCCTTGTTTGTTTGATCGTTGGAAATCCAGTTTTTTTCCGAATTTCGAGCGGCTGAAAGCGTTCTCGTACTTTGTGACTCTCTCCAGAAATTTCGGAAATTTTTTCACTAACCGACACGCCTTAAAAATGAGATTGTAGACGATAAGCTGTTTTCCTTTTCTCCCACTGCCGTGATGTTTTTTTTTTTGAGTTTTCTGAGATTCCGACCAAAAGAAGTGGCTACAAGTATCGTCAATCCTAATCTACCTTCTATGAGATTGAGGACGGAGATCGGATAAATTTTGAAAAGATATTTAATAGGGCAGTGGTGCAATGCTTGGTTGTTCATTTTAATTTTCTGCCAAATTTAGACTTCTTCTTTAAACCCTAATATCAGTCAGCTCATCGAAAAAATGTCGACTAGTTTTATTTTTTAGAGTTCCTTTAAATGTTTTGACGGGGGTACTCGGAAATGGAACTGTGTGAAATGGAACTGTTATGAAATAGAACTCGTCACGAAATCGAACTGTGCAAAATACAACTGCTACAAAATGAAACTGAGTTGAATGGAACTGCTACAAATTCGAACTGCTACAGAATAGAACTGTAACGGAATAGAACCGGAAAATCAAGGGAGCGCGTTTTCCGAAAAAATTGGCGGCAGTTTTAAAAATTTGAAAAACTGAGAACGCGCAACCGTTTTTCGTGCTGAAAACTATTCAAAAGACTGAAATTTGAGGTTAAAATCTTAGAATATTGTGTTTTTTGCCTCAAATTTCAGTTTTTTAACAATTTTCAGCATGAAAAACGGTTGCGCGTGCTCAGTTTTTCAAATTTTTAAAACTGCCGCCAATTTTTTCGGAAAACGCGCTCCCTTGATTTTCCGGTTCTATTCCGTTACAGTTCTATTCTGTAGCAGTTCGAATTTGTAGCAGTTTTATTCTGTAGCAGTTCCATTCAGTGCGATTCTATTTTGCACAGTTCGATTTCGTAACGAGTTCTATTTTGTAACAGTTCCATTTTTCACAGTTCTATTTCCGAGTACCCCCGTTTTGACGTGACGAAAACTAATAAAAATTAACTTTTTTTTCTAATCAGCTCCACTTATATATTGCTTTCTATGTTACTGAATATCGTCTCTAACGGCCACTAACAAAAGTCTGGTTTTAGTTTAAAAGCTAAACATAAACTTCAAAATCCAAAAAAACCGAACAGCAGAAAATGATTTGGCGTCGTAGAAAATCCACGACTTTTCCGCCAAATTTCTTGCTCTTTTTCGATATACAACATGTATATGGAAAAAAGTCATTGATTTACTTCCCTAGAAAAAAAGAAACGTTATATGGAATACTTCGTTTGTTTTACGACCCACCGTAAATCAACTTGTTTCTCAGACTATGTGGTGTCTGAAATGTATTTTGGGAAGTGTTGATAATACTTGTGTCTAACTTTGAAATTAAATCCAATAAGGAATTTTCCGATCTGAAACAACCAAGAAGAAAATCTGAAAGATGCTCATTCTGAGCTAACATTTTATCTTTTGGTTAGAGAGAATTTTGAAAAGCGTTCACCAATGGAATCGAACTTTTGACCCTTTCGATCTTTTGCTATTTTACAGTGAAAGTCATTTTTTCGTAGACAGACTTTGAAAATCCGGAAAAATTCAAAAGATCAAAGGAATCAAGACGATTTTCAAGTTTTTTCTCGATTTTCGTAGTTTCAATGATGTTATCGGTTACGCTATATTCTTCGCCATATATATGTACAGTCTTCCTTGGAACAGGGTATAAGGACACATGTCCTCCGCTGTATTTTCGATTTTTTAAACTCCATCGTTTCTGAGAATTTTGAGATAATGACTGAAAGCAAAGGGTTCTGAATGAATCAGGAAGTTTCTGGAAAAAAAACTACGAAGTTTTAGTATTTTTTTGGAACTGATGTCTATCGATAATTGAATTGTTAATTTTTCAGAAAAAAATGCACTGTCAGTGGTCCCCAAATAGCAAGATGGTAATCACAGTTACAGGCATATATTTTTTATCGTACAAAATTCTATTTTTCTATTTTTAGCAACCGTAATAATCACAATCATCATCATTATATGGTGTATATTGCCGTATGATTACAGCCACATTCAAAGAACTACACATTGTGATACTGTAGGTTTTCAAGTTAGAACTTCAAACATTATCGAAAAACTTCAGAACACTGAAAACCGAGAAAAGTATTTACTGTTCCCGATGTTCACAATAAAATCTGGAAGTGGATTGGGTTAGTTTCCAAGTTTAGAAAAAAATTATGAATTTCGACGGATAAGCGTAGGCTGATTTATAAAAATATCGGGTAGATCAGCATTGCAAAATGACGAATTTTTGTGAAGAAAAACTATCAAGAAAAAAGAAATAAAGTGCTATTCTTCAAAAGAGAAAGTGACCATTTTTGGTTTATGATTTCAAAAATGTTGCAGTTTCCCAACGTTCGCTATGATTCTCACCTTGATTGGTTAATTCTGCTGAAGAATGATGAAGTGTGAACAAAAATTTGCAAAAAAATCAGCGGCGTTATTGTGTTTTCTCAAATTGCAGGAAACCAACTATTCGAAATTTTCGCCCTTCTTGGGACGGCTCAAACACTCAATAGAACTGCAATATTTAACAAAAAAGATTGGTTTTTGAATTTTCGACTTCGAAATGTGAGAAGGAAGATTCCGAAGATTGCAGAGCAAGTGGCGTCAATGGATATTGAGGTAATCAATGCGTATTCGATGTTACTTCAAGTTGACTAATTGAAAAACATGACTAATTAACAAATATTTTAAATATCGGGAGTATCGTAATATCAGTTTGCTGTAATTTCTCGAACTTCCAGCCCTCCGAATCCGTTCGTTATATCAACTCTCCGGCATGTTGCGAGTATAATTTTCCACATATGCTTTCCTGTGAACAATCAAAGTTTTTGGTCATTGAAGGGAGCTTTTTTCAGGTTTGAGTTTTACTTTTCAATATTACAATGTTTTAAAACATTTCAGAGCTACAAGTATTTCTCGACTATGGAATCAATCATTCATGAATGGTTGACTCCATATGGGGATGAATTGGACGAAGTGGAGCGGATGATAGCGCAGCAGGATTTTGAGAAACATAAGTAAGTTTTGAAGAAAACAGATGACGATTATACCTATCTTGTCTGACTTAGTTGACTGAATATCTGCATGACAAGTTATCAAATTGTTCGGTTCCAAAAATCGTCAATTTCTCAATTCTTCCCTTCAAATCAACTTAGCGCTAGACTAGAATCGATTTTCATGATTTTCGGCGGATCAAGATTTTATCGGTTTTCTTCCGATCTTGTAAAATTGATCCGTCTAATGCAAAATTTGATCTATATAATTACTGCACTCAAAAAAGAGATATACAAAGTTTTTTTTTATTTGGATTGAGACAAATTTTATGACTATTTCGAATTCAGCAAGTATTACCAATCAAAATTAATATTTTTTTTAAACGCTGATTTTCAGAATATGCGTACATATCCGAAGAGGAGATTTTGTGACAGATGGTCACCACGCTGGAACTGAAAAAGAGTTCACTAGCAAAGCTATTAATTATTTGTATAAGTTGAGTGAGTTCTATATTGGAAAAAAATTGTTCTTAAAAGATATCTTCTTGAAATCTCTTTTCAATTTCAGCCCCTGGTTCCATCTTCATTTTCAGTAATGAACAGAAATGGGTTCAAAAAGAAATAGTCGATCTTTCCAACTTTAAAGATGACATGAAAATCATGCCAACCCCCGCGAACAAGCCTTTTAAGGACTTGTATTTTTCAAAATTCTTCTGTGATACTGTGCTTATAACTGGTGAGTTTTGAAAACACTTTGATAAAAATTTTTTTAAATGTAAACTGAATAGTGCTGTGCCATTCTTCAAACTGTTCCAGTTTTCAGCGCCTTCTTCAACTTTCGGATGGTGGTTGGGATATTTGTCGAGAAATCAAACAAGTGTCTATTATCGAGATATTCGAGAGGTAGATGACCCGGTAAGTGTTACAGTGTTTTTGAAGATACAGGGAATTCTATTAACCAGGTGAAGTACGAAATGATCGAAGACGATTTCTACCCTTTACAATGGAACAAACTTGGCTTGGACCACAATGGAACCATTGTTTTGAAAAGACAACAACCAACCCAGGATCTCTTGAACCGATAAGGGTAATCGAATCCAGACGTGGTGCGCCCGCCGATAACTTGAGAGTCAAACACTTGAAAATTTGACATTGATTATATTTTTCTCATTGTTAATTTTCTTGGCTTGATTTGGAAATAAACACATTTTTACTGTCCAAGTGTCAATAGAGAAACATAGAAAAACGGAGAAAATGTGCTGATAGAAAAAAAACCAATGATAAGGAACATTATCAAATATTCTCTATTTGAAGATGTATGCTTTAGTTTCTTTGAACACTATGCCAAACCTGGTAATCGAGAGAATTATGAAAAAATTGAGTTGGAAATCTGTGTGAGTTTTAGAATTTCGTCACTTGTCACTTTTTTGACACTCTTCAGGTTAACCCTTCGCCAAGTGTGTCGAAACCTCCGATTCCAGGTGGATAGTACTCGAGACGCCTTACTACCCGACGCTCGATTTACTAAAATCCAAATTTTAGTATGTGACGACTCTATCGAAATGGATTTTCATTCAATGACAAGACAGGATCATCTAGTTTTTGTCAGTGAGGGCAATAAATCCTATAGAATGTCCAACGAGACTATGTCAAGTTATTTCGACTCGGTCCGTTTGGTAAATATGGCGGCAACGGATTTGGAACTAGTTTTAAGATTCCAAAAGTCGAAATTGACTGAATTTCGAATCTGTTTCTACAACATGAGCAACTCTCTTCAATGCTTTTCATATATTATGAGAAAGAATGTTTTGTCATCAAGGATTTCGCCAGTTAAAGTCAAACGATTGAAAATTACTGCTGACAACGCTAACCAAATTATGTGCATTCTACCGCTTCTCGATCCAGAGTTTCTAGTATTCAGAAAGGCAGAAAGTTCAGGATACAATAAGATTGACATGAGTGAGATCGTGGAGACAAAACAATGGAATAGTGCAAAAGAAGTTGATTCCGATATAGCTGGTACTGTTCCTGCCCATCACTTGGCACATTTTTCGCGAGCAATGGTAACTGGTCTGAGTTTGAGCGCGATGGATGTACACCACTTAAAAACTGTGAGTTTTTTAAGTCAAGCGAAAAATCTCAATCAAATAATGTTTCAGGTATTTTCGAATTCCCCATTTTTCGTCTCCTTCTATGCGTACAACTCCTCACTTCCAACTTCTAAGCAGTTGTCATCGCTTTGGGGATCAGCACTTGATAGTCCAGGAACTCTTCTTTCTTTTTGGTATTTTCACGTATCCAATAGTGATGATGTATTGGAAATTTGTAACAATGAATTCAGTAGTTATACAGGATTGGACATCAGTCGAATCAAACGGCATAAAGTGCGGGATGGAGCATTTATTCGTTGAAATTGTTTATTTTGAGAAACATTATTATTTTAAAAATTGAAAAAAACGAATAAACTAATATTGTATATTAGCACCTTGAGGAATTTCTTCTCGTTTGATTCGACTGATAATAAACTGCAAGTTTTCTTTCAGCCAACAGAACTCCACCACATCTTCGGACTCAAAATTCAAAATCATGAAATACCAGCACATTTTATTAGACCTCACAACAGTCGGTGGCCCCCATGATATCAGAAGCTTATCTTCGTCTATAAAGTGGTTGTAGATAATCCAAAAATATAGAAAATGAGATGAAGGCATGGTGAAGGTCTGAAAAATCCTTATTTTTTTCTGTAGAAAAGCATGGTTTATTGTCAGTCAATTTGGAATAATCAATTACTCTCTACTTTTTTTGTTGTTTATAACTTATTGAGAAAACTTACAGTTTTCAAGAATTCCAAACCCCGCAAGGTTATTGAGAAAATATGAACAGATGCTTTTGAAATTGAGCAAAGTTTTTCAAACTTGTGTGGAATCGGAAAGTTCGAGTATAGGCGATCTTCAAACGTTTCCATTGCTCAGTGTTCATAATATGGTCCACTTCGAGAATACGAAGATCATTGGAATATTGTGAACACTTGAGTTCGATATGCTCCAGATCATTTGGCACAAAATACGGTAGAACTGACATTACTTGGTTCTGATTGGAAACTGTGAGATTGAGTTTTCCAGATTTTATTGAGTTCCGTTCAAAATTTTCCAGCCAATCTTCCATCATTCTCCCTATGATATGTTCATCCGGGTCGAAGTTGAAATCAATAGTTACAAATTTAAGCGATGATTTTTGAAATCTCATCACTAACTTCAAATCATTTGCAGACATTTCTAGAAAATCTGTGTTTTCGAAAACATCGATTTTTCCATTGTAAATCCGTTGAGAGGTTCCTAGTCCTGAAACTGCATAGTTCAGGAATCCAGAAAACTTTGAGGATTGATAATGAACTGAAATTGATTCCCCAGTGATCCGAATTGTTAGACATGTAAGATTTGCGTCAGGGAAAGTTGAGTCCTGGGAGTTATCTACATAGCTTCGCAGGCTACGACACACTTGGCGTAGGGTTAGGCTAAAAAACCAGAATCGGAATACATTTTTTCAACTTCTTAAAGATGGGAAACAATGTATTGTCATTAGTGGCCTCACAAAAGCGACGACGACTTTTTAAATAAAAAAAGCTCACATAGACTTGAAACCAATATATTTCATAATATTTTCCAACACGAGATCTGGCATATCACATAATGAAACTTTGAATTTCGAATTTCCAGTAGATTTAGAAGGAAAAATGCAAGAAAGTAACTTAGGGAAAACCATTTTTAGGAATAGACGGAAAGTTTCTGTTTGTTCATATTTCCATTTCTATTCCACTTTTCTTATCAAACAGGATGTCACTTGTTGATCACATGTTGATGATTTGGTGAAGGTTATTTTACTATTTCTAAATTTCAAAACTCCAAAAATGCCGCACGGCATCTGTCAAATGCCCGAACTTGTACTGAAGAAGATAATAGAACATTCCGATTTTTTGTCAATGTGAGTTTTTTCTACAGAACATTTACATCTTAGAGTTTCGAAATCTTAAATGTTTCCGCAACTTTCAAAATTAGAAACCTTTATTTTTTACCAAAACTATTCTTTTATTCTTATTCTTTTTGCCGCAACATTTTGACTCTGAAAGTCATTATTTGAACAATTTCAGACTCTCTCTTCGACTAGTATGCCGAGATTTTCGAAACTTTATCGATGACGTAGATGACTCAATTTTACCGGATTTGAATTTGAGAAAAGTGAACATCGGATTCACTCATAGGACTGTCCAGTTAAGATTCAAATCGGAAGAAATCATAATTTATATTGAGTACGAAAAAGAGGAAGAAGAATGGACAAGATTAATTGAAGTGCATTCTGAGAAATCAAAAAGATCAAAAGAGTCCGTACACATTGATCTTTTGGATGCTATCATTCTGGATTTGGAGCGAATATTGAAGTTCCAAAAATCCACAATAAACTCTTGGACGATGGATTTTTTCTCAAATGCTATTGAAGAATCGATGAAGTTTCCTGAAAAATTCGAAGCAATTTTAGAGTCTAGGAAAAAAGGGAAAGTGAGCATTTCCACTCTCAGTTGTTATATTTTCCAAAAAAGTCAAGCCATCTCGTTATTAAAGCATGTGGATTCTGAAAGTCTAAAGAGCTTGAATTTGGAATGTTCAGTTTGTAAGAGCAGAAGAAAAACCCCTGGTCGGGTTTACGAAGTTTTAGATTATTCACAAGATTTGGAAATATTGACAGAGTTTTCAAACTCTCAAGTTCATTTTGGATTAGTGAACATGGAAAATTTGGATTTTTTGAGAAAAGTAAGCCTTTTTCAGAAAATAGGTTTTTTTATTAAAAATTATTTCAGAAGTTCCAGCGAAAGCCTGAATTTCAAAAATTCTACGTTATCTATAGCGAATTCGAGGGAAAGGAAGAAGATTCGAATTTTTGGGGAACCCCAGACGTTCATGAATTTTCGAAACATTGGTATTTTCGAATAAAGAATTCCGACGAGTTCCTGCATATCTCGATGTCTACTGGGAATTTTTGTTTTGTGGATTTTTCGAGGATTCCGTTATCACAAATTCATAATATAGATTTTATTCAGAACTAAATAGATTCGTTTGTAATAATTTTTTAACTTTTCGCATTTTTGTTGTTTTTTGTGCCTCTCACACTAACTTTCAATTATATTTATTTTTCTTATCATATATACTAATAAATTTATTATGTATGTTACAAAAAAGAACAATTACAAGAAGATCAAATGATGAGTTCCATTTCATCATCTAGCCAAAATCTATCCATTAAACAGAAGTTTAAATACTTTTTCAAGTAATTATGGGAAAATGATATGACTTTTTCCGAGTTATCGGTCTCGAAATAACAGTATTTTGTGCGTTGCCGATTATTGTGCATTAGATGAACGCCGAGAGCAGAAGAGAGATTTTCAGGGTTGTCGAACTTCAGGTACTGTAGGTGAAATCTGTCCATGCATGCAGAGGATCGAAGGATCTGGAATTTGAGCGGATTTTTCGAGATTTTTCATAATTATAAGTTTTTCAAATTACAAAATATGAACATTGCGTATTCTTAGACCGAAAAGTTTGAAAAGTATATTTTTCAATTATTCCTCCCTAGTGTGTTGTTAATACAGTTAAGGACTATAGCACTGACTGACGGCGGTCCCTGATAATCAACTCTTTTTCAGATCAACGGTAAAACCCCTTATACAATAATATTGTGAAGGTTTATTCGAGAATCTTACCGTTTTCAATTCCACAACATCTTCCACTCGCATTACATCAAAAGTGACGTCAATTCTCGAAAAATGTCCAAATATTTCCATATTCAAGTTTCTGTTCACCACAAATCCATGAATAACAATTTCTTCTATATTTTTCCAATGTTCGGAAATTAGCGACAATTCGAATTTTTCATCATCCACTTCTGGATCCACATTTGTTATCGTCAACGATTTCAAAAATTTTAAATTCAGCAATCTCAGGATTTTTGAAATTCTGGTTTCTGCCGATCCATTGGTTTCCAGATAGATTGATTCGATGGATAGTGGGTGGAGCTTGTTTTCCAGAATTTCCCCTAACCTTTTCAGTGGTTCATGTTTACTATGAGGAACCTGTTGGATTTTGAGCGAACCCAAAACTGAATTTTGGAAATTCAGAATTTGATCGAAATCATTCCAGAACTGACTGATGTCGTCTATTTCAGACGTTTTTTGATTATCGCCATTTTTGTAGATTACTGTACCACTTTTACAATATTTGAGCTCATTTTGTGCACTGGAAGCTTTGAATAGTATTGTAACTTCAGCAAGTTTGAAGAAAATGTCAATATCATGAAGTTTCAAATCAGGTTTCTTCTCATCAATGTAGTTTCGGATTGACTTGCACACTTTTCGAAGAGCGAATCTGAAATTTCGGAGATTTTTTTAACATTCCCAAGAAACCCACATCTCTTGAAATCCAACAAGATTCAAAACTTTGTCCATGACGAGTTCGGGCATTTCCAATAGAGATGATGGTGGCATTTTTGTATAAGCTATTGCAGATGAAACTCGTCTGAAAATATACTTTTAACGAGTGAGAATTGGTGGAAAGATCAAAACATACGAACACGATGTAACACTGGTAGTATGATTGAAAATGGCTGATAAGACCAACAATTTTGAACAAACCAGGTCCTTTTTGTTTGTCATCCATCTAAAATGTCAACTGTCTCAAGGGGAAAAACAAAATATAAGCGTAGCAGAGACGTAGAAAAAAGTGAATGAAAAACAAGAAGACTAGTTGAAATCGGAGAGGGTATAAAAATATAAACACTTGGTTTTTGTTTTTATAGAAATAATTAGAAAAAAGTGGTTGGTAGGAAACTCACAAAGAAGCTTCGATGTATCTTAAGAAGCAGTATCAAGTGGCGAACCAATGATGAATAAAGCCAATTTGTAGAATGTAGAGAAGCAGACAGACAAAGATTCTGTCGCTTTTGTATGTACGGAGATGAGAATGTATCGATCAGAATTGTCAGGCATGTCAGGAACGCATTCTCAATACTACTGACAGCCTAACAGTTCTTTTGGGACACGTCGAATGTCTCAGGTTTAAAAATAATTACCCATCTGAAAACTAGACCAATTCGACTTCAAAGAATCTGATGTTAAAATTTTAGAAAGTTACCGTAAACTATCCAGGAAGGCCTATTGTAATGTTGTTCGGGCTGTAGCAAGAAGTGTATCAAACTGAAAATTGTTCCCGGTTCCATATATTTGATCTTGTGACTCATTTTACTTCATTATTCGTTGAAACTTCTGATAGATTCTATTTCTATCTCTACCTTGAGAAGTGGTTGATTAATGGCAAAAAATAAATGAAAAGAAGCATGACTCTTGCTCCCAAAGCCCGTGAGCTCTGGGAGCTCTAGAACATAAAAGAGGACAGTTGTTCTTTTCTTCTTCCACATGCTATCAGCTTTGTTTTAATTTTAGAGTATATGTTTGTTTTGTTTCTCGGTTTCAGATCATGATAGTATTTTTCGTGATGTCAAGGATTTCTTTGACTGATTTTTGAAAATCTAAGTTTTATTATTTCTGATTTCAAAATCGATTCAAAACTTTCTTCAATTTAATACATTTCTAAAAGTTTTCGCAACTTTATTTTAGCACTACTTTCAGCTAGTAAAAATGATTGAAAGTCAGATGTCTACGGAAGTCAAAGAGTATCACACATACTGCAAAGTGCTCACCATAATCATCATTCTGTTACAACTGGCACTGGGCGTATATATCTATGTAACATTCT
This sequence comes from Caenorhabditis zanzibari, assembly GCA_963966625.1. NCBI lineage: Eukaryota > Metazoa > Nematoda > Chromadorea > Rhabditida > Rhabditidae > Caenorhabditis > Caenorhabditis zanzibari. Next base: position 20,986,248 of record OZ016472.1, on the reverse strand, counting down.
ATTGAGGCGAGTTCTACGCAGAATATATATTTTTTCAAACATTATTGGCCAGTCATGTTAGAACATATTTTTTTTTCTGACCAGCTCAATTCATTTTACAATAATTTTCAAAGTTTCAGAATATCGACTCATCTTCAAACCATATGCTCCAAGTGTCGCCAATAGTCAAGTTTCCATACTTTTACCAGTTTCAAACTGCTCTCAATCTTTTCTGTTTTTTGTTACTTTAATCCTTAGTTAATTTTTCTAGGTCATATTGTGTTTATTCTGGTTATTATGTACCATTAAAATTCCACATCACATAAACGTTCATTCCGATTTTCCTTGACCATTAAAATATGAAGAATGTAAAGAATTGGTTCAATCTACACTCCTGAAATGATAGAAGAATGTGAAAATATTCGAAATGTGAGAAACTGAAAAAAATATATATTTACACCAGTGTGTGCCCTCGAGAAGAATTTTCTCGAGAAACCCCAATCTCGAGACAATCTCGAGATTTTTTTAGAGAAAAATCTCGAAAAAAATCTCGGAAAAAATCTCGAGATTGTCTCGAGAAAAATCTCGAGAAAAATTCTCGAGATATTCTCGAGAAAAAATTCTCGAGAAAACCATTCTCGAGAATTATCTCGAGAATTGTCTCGAGAATTCTCGAGAATTCTCGAGAATGGGGTCGATTTACGGCGGCGCGCGGGGATAGCGGAGTATCGTTGTTTTTTTTTTTTCGTTCACTATTTTCCTCTTGTTCGCATGCTTTTTTATCGGATTTTTTTTGCTTTTTTTTAAATTTTCTTTGTTTTACGCAATAATATTATTTATAGGGGTTTGCGATGATTTCACACAGCCAAAAGAAAGCGAAAAAGTCGTTTGTATGGCTTTTTTTCAATGAACCTGCTGATAAGCTCGCCGAAAAAATCAAATGCCCGGCATGCGATAGTGAAATTGTCTACAAAGGTACAACGACTGGTATAAAAGCCCACTTAGAACGCTGGCATAAGAAAGAATATAGCAAGATACTGGCAAAGTCGTCAGAGGTAAATATTCATGAAAAATGAATTGATAAATGCATGCTTTTTCAGCCAAATGATGACGAGACGTTTGAATCGAGCGACATATTTGGAACACTGGCAAAGTCGTTTTGTACTGGCTTGGTGCCATTTAAGTTTTCAGAAAATCCAGAATTTTCAGCAGATGTACGGACATGCTGCGTCAAATTAAGAGAAATAGAATGTCCATCGAAACGTTGAACTCAGTTCTGACTGTGAACGAAATAGCAAAGCTAAAGTGAGACTTGAGATGGTTTTGAAACCTTTCTAATCATTTTTTTTTCAGACGAGTCAATGTTGGGAATGGAAAAGGGAAAACAGCCTCCGATGAGTGTTCAGACTCAGATGAATCAGACTCCGATGAGCAAACCAACAACGACGTCGGAATGAACAAAACTGCCGACGAAATCGACGATATGGACTCATATGATATTTCCTTCTAGATTTGTTCTTCTTTGTTTCTAATTGATCAAATGTTTTTTGTTTGAATTCTTTTTTATTATTTTCTGCTTACCAATGTTTTTTGTTATGTTTTCCAATGTTAACGGGTTTTCAGAATGAAGTAAAATTTCCTAGAATGACATTTGTAGTTATTATTGACATAATGCAAATGATGCAGTTAATCCAGTTTTTGTCAGGAAAACTGAAAACCATTTTTAGAAATGCTCGAAAACAACTGCGCGTAGAATACAACGACACTCCGCTCACCCTCTGCGCCGTCGTGAATTTATGCCATTCTCGAGATAAATCTCGAGAATGGTCGTCTCGAGATACATTCTCGAGAATTCTCGAGAATGAATTCTCGAGAAAAAAAATCTCGAGATTTTTCTCGAGAATTCTCGAGATTTTTCTCGAGATTTTTTCTCGAGATTTCTCGAGATTTCTCTCGAGATTTTTTCTCGAGATTTCTCGAGATTTTTCTCGAGATTTTTTCTCGAGATTTTCTCGAGAATTTTCACGAGATCGCCTCGAGGACACACACTGATTTACACTAAATGATTTTACTCGAAAATCCCGAAAATTCTTCTTTCGTTCTTTCTTATTATTTACCCGCTTCAGGTTATCCCCTGTGGCCTAGAATTTTCTGAGATGGCCGTGGTTTTGCTTTCGCCTGGCAGCGTGCCAAAAAATCTGCACAACTTTCTCTGACACTCTCCTCAATTTCTACACTGCCTCGTGTGAGTTGGCCTCCCACCACATCACAACGCGCAGAAATCGATTTTTGAACGCGCGCGCTTTTTCTCTGTTCAAAGTCTGCAAACACCGCCGACGCAATTTCTTTTCGATTTCAGGCAATTTTTCAGATCTTGTTGGCCTTTTTCATAATTTTTTGCTGAAAATCGAAATTTTTTCAGATTCTCAACAGAAAATGGAATCAAAAGAAGAACCACAGCCAGTCGAAACCAAACCAGAAAAGGTAAAATTGAGAAAATCGGAACAAGTCCGCAAATTCAGAAAAAGTCCGCAGGCATTGTAATTGGTGAAATTTCAAAGTAAAATCAGTTTTTTGCATAAAAAGTCAAACGAAAATACATTTTTTCTGGCAAAACATAAATGCACACCAAAATAAGTATGGGAAAATCCGTTATTTATAGCCAAACTTCAATTTCCACACATTTTTCCTAAACATTGAGCGCAAAATTCTAAGTGAAATTCTTAAAAACTGCTTTTAATTCATTACACATTATTAATTTCACACCGAAATCCGCGGTTTTCATGAATAAGCATTAAATTTGACGGAAAAGTCTAAAAATCGAAAACTTTCACAAAAATTCCACAACAAATCTTATAATTACGATAACTTCTTTAAAATTAGCTAAAAATTCCTACAAACACTCCAAACTTCATAATATTCAACAAATTTCAGGGCGACCCCCAAGAAGAGCATGTCACCAGCACGGAGCCCACTTCTTCTTCGTCTTCGGCTCGTCCGAAACGAGCAACGAAAAGAAGTGTTCGTTACAGTAACGCTGATTTCGTTACCTCATCGGAAGCCGTCCCGGCTACCGACGAACGGGCGGAACCTCCGAATTCTGGAGCGGAGTCGACGAGAGTGACTGCTGGAGCTGCTGGGGGAGGAGGAAGAAAAAAGAGGAATACACGGAAATCCGATGAGACGGTAAGTGAAAATTGAAAAAGAAATTACAAAAAATGTCCCGAAAACAACCCGAATTTCAACATTTTCCAATTTTTACATTGATTTCCAAATTCATGTTCCCGTCAATTTTACAGAAACCTCTTCCACTGGAGCCAGAGCTAACCGATGGGTCGCAAATGGACGTAGCCATGGAGTATGAGATACCACACGAATCAGACGAGGTCAACGATGAAGGAGCTCAAGAGGATGAAGATGTTGATGTTGACATCGACGTGAACATTGACAACGATGATGATGACGGGCCACCCATTTTGGGATCCGTAGATGAGTTCGGAGAAGAGGATGAGGGTGGAGAAGAAGACGGAGAGTCAGATGTTGATGAGATGGCACCGGATTTGGAGAGAAATCCGTGAGTTTTTCTTAGTTATTGAAAATTCCAGATGCTCAGAATTGAAAGAAAAATTAGACCTGAATTTCAGATTAACCAAAAAACGCGGTCGTCCACGTCTAGCCGATGCAAACGCCGGAGGAACTCCCCGAGTCTCGGCACCTCGTATTAAACCATGTCCTCGACCGATCGGTGTTCCTTTATCTCGTCATACAGAAGCACGATTGAGGGTCGCCCATCGCCAAGATGTTCGTCTATTTATGCCGGACCTCGATACAACACCAGAGGGTGATACATATGCTACAGTAGTCCCCGGATGTTTGGCAGAGTTGTTGAGAAAGGAGAAAATTATCGATTTGTTGACTAATGAGCTGGAGATTGAACAGATGTGAGTACATTTTTTTCAGTTGAGAAATATGTTAAAATTTTCTGAATTTAAAATCTCTATCAATCTATCACAAGCCTCATTTTCAGTCGAGCTAACAATTGGCTTCTCAACAAACCGCCTCGTCTTCCCCCATTAACCACGGAAAAAGCATGCTACGCATTCTATATCGACGGCCAATCTTGTAAAAATGCCAAAGAACTCTCCAATGATGATCTCCGTCCTTGGACCGCCGTTATGGATCCAAATGTACCAAATTCGGTGAACATAAAGCCGAATGTGAGAAGACACGCTGTTGCACGGCTCAATGGAGAGTTGAAAATAGTCAGAAGTGAGACGAGGCTCGCTGAATACCATTTGACAGAGTATAATGCGAGATTGCCGAGAGAACAAAGATTGAAGAAAAAGGTAAGGGAAAACATGAATTTTTCAGTGGAAAAATAATGATGAATGAGTGAAAATGACCACAGACACATTGAAAGCTTAATCAACGTCTTTTTGACTGTTTTTAAGCGGCTTTTGTGGGTTTTTATATAAAAAATTAAGGTTTTTGTATTGAAAAAAATAAAAGAAAATAACCTTCCAAAAATCTAATACTAACATTTTCCTAGATCTTCTATTTGAGTCGAGACCATCAAATCTACGGAAACGTGTTGATTCTCTATGAATACATGCGAGAGGGTGCCGCGCCGGTACCAATCAATCTTCCACATGGAAATGATTATCTGAGAAGAGCTGCGGTGCAAGATGTAGAGCAGCACGGCACGGATAGGGATTCTCCGGTAAGAAGTTCGAGAAACTCTGATAGTAAAATTCGGAACATTTTGAAATCAAAACGAGCTGAAAAAGATAAGAAAGAGTAAAAATATAGCCGCTCGATTTTCAGTTCATTCGAATCCACAACACAGCTAGATTTAAATTTAGTTCCGTTAAGCTAAGCCCCACATATTTTTCCAGTTCGAAGCGCAACCCTACGAAGGTATTCGTGGTGGCTTCTACATGAAGCTCCGGCCAGGATGTTTGGCATGGGCTCATAACAAAAAGAATCTTCTCGACTACATGTACAATCATCCGTATCTGTCCAACACCATCGTTCTGAACACACGTCTGCCGGATTTGCCACCGCTTATTCAGACGGCTGGAGTGTTTGCCTATTTTGCACATAGTGAAAATATTGCCAATCAGATCCATCATGCTCCTGATGGACTCTCGCCTTGGACTGTTAATCGTGAGTTGAAATTTTCAGAGAAAAAGTGACACATTTTGAAATGAAATTCGGCTCATCGGGATCAAAACCAGCCAAAAACGATATCTTTTTCACCATAAAAAAGTCTCCTAAAATTTCCATTCAAACCTAACATCTAGTTTTTAACCTATATTTCTAAACACATAAATACACTTCACTTCATCTGAAAATAACAAAATTTTCAGCGGTCGTCGACGATGAGTGCCCACAGCCGGCGCCACGTGTTCGCTCCACTCGCCGTCCTCTCGTCACAGAAGCCGACGGATCGTTCTCGATTGCCAAGGATCAAAAGATGAGTTCATCGTGTATGCTCGTGGAGACAATGTCTACATTGGCCAGATGCAAGAGAGTCAGGAAAAGAGTGAGTATATTTTTGATTCAGAAGATCGACAATTAAGAGCATGAAAATGGGTGAAAAGTAAATCGTTCCAAAAATCGACTTTGAAAATTGTGAATGTGCAATTCAGATATTCGATTGGAGTTCGAACATGGCTAATTTTGATCAAATTCCAGTTTCAAAACCACAAATGTTATCGGTTTTAGCTCTTTTTTGAGCTGCTAGTGCGTCGAATACAAAGATGCAACTGCTTGACATTTAAACCTTCCAGGTGTTCTATATTCAACACGCCAACTCGCACATTGTCGGAAACGTCTGCTACCTGTACGAATTCGTCAACGAAGGCCCACTGCCCACAATTCTTTCCGCGCAAGAACAACGTCAAGTCTCTCAAGTCCGCAGTAGAGCAACACCATCGAAGCATGCTCGATTCGATGAGATGATGATGGAGCACGATGACTCTGGGCTTGTTCCCATTGATGAAATGGATACATCAACGATGTCGATACAACAACCACATGGTCCATCAGGTGGCGTTGTCCAAAACGGGCCCACTGACGAGGAGCTGGTTGCGATGTATCCAGATACACTGAATAATGGATATGATACAGATTTCGCTGACGATCAGTTGGAGAAGTCAGAGAATCCGGAGCCATATTATGATGTGCCACGTCAACTGAGCACTGGTCATATCTATTTGACTGTCAGGCATAAAAAGGTGGTCACAGGACTGGATCATGTCTTGGAGTGGATTGCCAATTCGAATTTTGTGTGAGTTTTGAAAGAAGAGAAAAAACGAGTATAACTATGGAGAAAGAAAGTTTAGAAAACTCAAAATGTCCCGATTTTTTCAGTGAAGAACGAGGAATCCTGAACCAAACGAAACCTCTCCATCCTCCAATGGTCACTAATGCTCGTGCGTATGCATTCTTCGTCGCAGGCGCCGCAATCTTCCCACACGACATTAATCGGGACGATTTTTCACCATGGTCTGGAAATGGAAATGCTGAAAATCTGACGAGATATCGATCTAAAGTCAGGAAGATTGGATGTGCTGTCGAACCGAATACGTCCACTTTTGTGGTCAGTTCTTTTAAAATTCCATTTTTTTCAATACTGAAGAGAATCGACTCAAAACAAGTGAACGGAATCTCAAATTTTTCTTTTCAGCTCAAAGATCATACCGACTACAAAATGTGTCAATTCCACTTGGTCTACCTCTACTCCACAAATCCAAGGGATCCTCGAATGAGAAAGAAGGTGTGTATAACGGAATTCAGGTCAAAAAGTTTATACGCTATATTGGAAAAGTTTGAAAAATCCGATATTCTATTTATTTTAAAGCTTTTTTACGAATTTTTGCGACTTAGAATTACAACTGAAACCCCACTGAAGCTTTTAATTTTTTTCAGATCTACTATATCATGGAGACTGAATCGAAGATGGTCGTCAGCCACGCTCTTATCGTCTACGACTACACTAACGAAGGCCGAATTCCTAAGCTGAGTGCTGGACAGTACAAGGCGACGCCAAAGAGGAATGCGAGGATGAGTTATAGTCGAGTATGTGTTTGGATGAAGAGACTCAAAATGTAGTGATTTTCGAGCATTTTGAACCAAGAATGCGCGTTTTGGGATGATCTTGAGTCGGCGAATCAGCACTCATATCACGAATCTTTCCAAATTCGCCCAATTTGTTTTTTTTTCGCATTTCAGTTAAAATTTCAGACCCCTGCTGCCAATGACCCAACCGATGACGAATTAGTCAGTGAAGAGCACCGAGCATCTCCATTTGCCGAAGAAGCGATGCTAGTCGCGGATGGAACGACGTATTTGACGGTGCTCGATCGAGACTTTTGGACAGATCGTAATCGGCAGATACAATTTTTGGTCAACGAGCCAATGTTGATGTAAGTTTTAAAAGTCAACGGTTTTGTTAAATAAAAGATCCCGAAATCATGAAAATGAGGCGAAAATCAACCAGGTTGAAAGACTCAACGATTTCAAATTAGTGGTAGTCACAATTTTTTCTAAATATCCAGTTTTCAGCGAAGACATGGGATATCTGAACGATAAAGTGCCGGATTTACCGCCATCGTGTACCACCAAAGGATTGTTTGCGTTTTTCGTAAACATGAACGAGATAAATATACGATCTTTGACGATTGACAAGTTGGTGCCATGGTCGGAGAACATGATTCATGGAGGACCTCGTGAGTTTTTTTCAGACTATAATGACCGTATACGGTGATTTTTATCAATTTAAAAAATTGTGGCTTACCTTTCTTTTGGACAGTTTTCAACCCAATCGATTTTCCAGATGGTGGTCCGACGATTCGACCGAAATCATCGAAATCCCCATTGTTTCTCAACGCCCATAACCAACTTCGGGTCTCCAAAACCAATGAGCATTCTGATTATCAAATCCATACCTACACAGCCACGTTACCAAGATGTACACGTCTTCGAAAAAAGGTTGTCTACGTACTGAAGAATGGTGGACCCTTTGGCAATGCACTCATCATGTACTCATTCACGGAGAACGGAGAGGATCCTCAACCTCTTCAGAAGATCATGACGTCGTTTGCCGCCAACGATGAATGGTACCATATTTTGACGCCGATGGTTCGAGAAGACGTCGACGTCTACATGAGAACGATGAATTTGAGTGATGTCAAGAAGTCACTGTATGAGGTGCATGGACTCAATCTGTCCAGGGCTCAACTTTACGCCCTTCAAAGTTCTCAACAACAACTTCATCACGAGCATCCACACCAACACCAACATCGTCAAGGATCTGGAGGTGATGATGACGTGGAGATTGATGTTGATGGGTATGGATGGTCAACGACGCCGGTTGGAATGAAAGAAAGCGATCAGATGATTGAGGATGGAACACAAGAGATGGTCGTTGAAGAGGAGCTTATTGTGGGGCATACGGAGACAGTACCGTTCGATCAGCATCATCATCATTCGAGACGGCATCCATTTTTGGATAAGAGTGTGGTAAGTTTCTGAGTTTTCAAATTTATCTGAGAAAAGTCGAGACTTTGAAAGTTTGGTTTTTCAAACAGAAATTAGCACTTATGGCTTGAGAATTAGTTATATTGAAATTCCATTTTTGAGCTCAGTGCCTAATGAATCACGAATTTTGAAATTTCCTTGTTTCGCACATTTCAAATTCCAATAATCCGCCCGTAAGATCTTACAGACAAACAGTGGCTATGTGCGTGGTTCTCAACGAAACGAGGCTCTGTGGCGAATCGCTCAAAAACAATTCGGTGTCGATTCAATTGACCAAACTTTCGACGCAATCTTCAAACTACTGTACCAACGTGACGAACAACGTCTTCTACATAATATAAATGTGATGTTCAATGTGGATATAGTTTCGGGAGACGATGAACAAATAATAGAGGATCCTCAGTATATCGATCACCATGGAGATATGATGGTTGTTGAGGAAGAGGAGGTCACTGTCGATGGAGCACCACAAGAATATATGGAGCAAGTTGTTGTCGAAGATGAGATGATGTAGAAGAAAGATCTCAAAAATTCATTAATCTTGACTCTGAAATGTCTGAAAATTCCGAAAATCTCATAATCATCTGAATGTAGAATTTCTGATCGAACCTCTTGTTTTTACCCAACAATTCCAAAAAAACCCCTGAAATTTCGGAATTTGATAACCAAAAAATTCCGAATATCAATATTTCATAATAACATTCTCGCTGATTTCGGTTATAAATTAATTTGTTTTCTTGGAATTTCATGAAATCTTAATAAATAATATGTTTTCATTTGCTTGTTTCGATCGAAAGTTCATTTTTATGCTCATTCAACTCGTTTCGACAATTTGAACCTGAAAATCAACAACGGTTTCGAAAAACAAGATTCATACAAAAAAAGTTGAAAATGATTTTGAACCGAGATATAGGACAAAAAGGTCGTCGTATAAACATGAAAAATCGACTTTATATAACTGAGGATAACTCGCTTTAAAATAATTTCCATGATTTGTTATAACGTTTTTCGGATTTCTCCTAGTCTGTTCTTTCAGGACAGATCAAAACTAAGCTGAAAAAATTTTGGTCCACAATCGAAACAAAAGCGTATGGACTGTAAATTTTTCGATTTTGGACCAAAGCTTTCTGACTTCTGAAAAGAAATTGCACTCGCTTCGAAAAAATTCAAAATTAATCTTCAAAAAACAAAAAATTCTTCAAAAAAAAAGAAATTGAATAACACGACGTGAAGTGTGTGTGAACTTCACGTGGATGAACTCCACGTGGACGAGGCTGCACCTTGAAGCTGTATTTGACAAACCACACGTTGCAAAGTATTCCACGTCTGGAAAAACGTTACTCATATCTTGGGTTCAAAAGGGCACATATTGGCGAGCATCCTAGGAGCAACCTGAGGTAAGAGCTGGAAAAAATGGAGTATGTTTTTATTTGTGATTCCCTTAAAATCTTTAAATTAAAAACATACTCGTCAAGGCTAAATTATTTTCGAAAATTAAAAAAGTTAGGGAAGAGTTCGATTTGTAGTATTATCGATGTTTCTCAAAGAATTTCTAAATATTGTTCGATAAGTTCCAATAGGTCATTTTATTCAGTTCTCAACTTTTAGAAAATGCCTCTTTACGATCTTCGCACCGGGAAGTTGATTGGGATGCCACCAAGTGGAGGATCGATGACGTTTACTTTTGATAAAGGAAGCACCACCGTCACTACTGACATGCCTCCTTGGTATTCGAATGACGAGGATATGGAGGCTGCATTTGCCAGCGCTCTGAAACAGCGTTCTGAAGATTTCAAGAAGGTATTAGGCTTCTGATTTCTGGCGTATTTCGAACTCAAAAAATTTCAGAACACCACAACTCCGACTCCAGCGGAACTCAAGAAAACGGAGAAGAATCGTAAGAAGAAAATGACGAAAGCAGCGAAAAAACTCAGGGAGAAGGCCGAGGAACTTGAAAAGCTTATGAATCTGAAAATTTCGGAAGCAGCGAATTCTGAAGATTCTAAAGCCGTCGAGAAGTGAGGATGGACTCTTGCTGGAGCTGTTCATTATGCATTAATTATGAGAGTTAAAAGAATGAAGATTGAATGTTTACTTTTTTACATTCTGAAATTTTGATCCTGTTACCAAAAACATTTCAGGATAAAAATAGATTTTTTTAATTTGAAGAACCTTATGCTCTTAGGTTTCCAGAAAACCTTAATTCTAAGCTTCTGAAATCCGAAGTATAGTAATTCCCGATTTTCGACATTTCTCAAAAAATTGACAATCAAAGTTTCTGAATTTTTTGTATGCTACTAAAAATGCTGATTCCCGGTGAATAAAATATGAATACACATTTGAAAGATACGAAATTATCTTTAGATTTTTTCTCGTTTCAATGATTCTGTTTTCTTTTTCAGAAGACAACAACGATGATACAGTAATCAGAGAAAAATTTTAAAAAAAACGAAGTGAAGCGTCTGGGGGGTGAACTACGTATGGTTGAGGGACGAAATGTATCTCGATTTTTCGAAGGAAAAAATTTAACACGAATTTTTAATGGGGAAAATACTACAGTATGATTGGGAATTTGAAAATCTGAAAATTGTGATCTAAGAAAGTACAGTGATTCTCATTGGGGAGGAAAATCTGAAAAAGAAATACTACATGTATGGGCGGTGTGGGCGGGGCTACGGAATGTTACAGTACATATTATAGTTTTTAAAAAATTAGAAGGAGCAAAAAATAAGCGAAAAAACTGGGAAGAAGAAAGTTCAGTACTACGGAACTACACTCTCTACAGTATCCTAGAGGGGAGAAACAGGCGGGGGGAGGGGATTGGGTGGTCCTACGATAACTAAAGTCTCCAAAGGAGCATTAAAAATAGCAGTAGTAATATTCAACATAATACAGAGAGTGAAGAGGGCGGGGCAAAAAAAGAATAATAGAACGTGGCTAACGAGGAAAGTAGAATAAGCGAGAGAAGGTATAGAAAACACCACCAGTGGTCTAAATGGTCTATATATACACAAAACGGGGGAGGGTTGAGGGCGGAGCCAAAATTTTACAGACAAATCAAATCATCTAAAATCTGAATCTAGACTCTACAAATGGTGGGTAACTGGAGCCGAAAATCACCAAAATATCGCATTCTCAAGCCTGGTTCAGGCCCGAGATCGTCGTGTTCGCCCACAACTTGTCCAGATCCCTCATTAACATTTTCATCGTGTCATCGTCGACCATATCGTCGATTAGCGGAGTACCAGCGGCACCCATCGGTTGTTGGGAGACGGAAGGTGCGACACCGAGGACCACTCGCTTGGATGGTTTGAGTGGGGAAAAGAGCGAACAGCTGCGGAACGAGTTCCATGATTCGCCGACTTTCATTGGCGACGGTTGTTGTTGGGCGTGTGGGTTGCTGTAGTTGGACAGTGGGTTACTGTAGGCGGGCGTCTGAAAATATGGAGAAAATGATTAGGGGATAATATATCCTAGAATCTCAAATTTAAGTTGAAAATAAAAAATCTGATCTTTTTTGATTTGAAAATTTTCGCATTATTCTGGGATTAACCCAAGTTTTTCAAAGACATCTAAACCACTGACCTTGCTGTCTCCATTGTTCAAATCCGCCAACATCGCGTCAAACAACGCCACCGTTGAGTTTGGTGCGTTTTCCAGCTTCGGGCTCACCGCCTTCTGCTCCAAATTCAAGGCCGATGGTCGTTGGATTGGATTGAACAGTGGGTCGCTATGGCTGAAGAGCTCCGCAAAATTCACATTGTCTCCAGAAATCGACGACGACGCCGATCCATCGCGAGATCCCGTTGAATCCTGATGGATTCTCGTTGGGACAACGCCTTCGTTCTCCTCCTGTTTCACCGTATTCCTCGGGAATTGCCCACGTGCCAGCGCTGCTCCATACGACGACGTTGGGGCTCCAGATGCCGACATCATGTTATTTTGATTCTGATTTCTTTGCGAATATGGGCGGGTGATTCCAGCGGGGACTGAAGCCGACACCGGCTTATTCGGCTGTCGTCGTTTCCATCCGTCGACAGAGGCCATCTCGTAGAAGAATCCATCCGAGTTCGGATCGTAGTATCGCATTGTTGGATTCTGATTCTGTGTGCTACCAAGATTTTGATTCTGACTTCCAGAATTTCGTGATTCAGAAGGCGTCGACATAGCAGCGGCCGCTGCGGCTGCGGCGTGAACCTGTTGCATATGGAAGGCTTGTTGAAGGAAGGCTGCTTGAGCAGCGGCTTGTTGAGCTGCGAGCAGTTGGTTGTATTTTGCCTGTCCGTTCACGTTCATATGGGCGACCTCCTATAAAAAAAGCATAATTAGAAAGTGTATTGGAATCAAGTCCCTACGTTTCAAATTCTTTTGCTTCTCCTCAAACTATAAAAATGCTATTACTTTTTTTTACTCTTCTTGTTTTTGTTGTTGTTCTAGTGTCGACTGACCACTACATTTCTTGTTTTCTCATCAACATCGTCATGTTTTTCAGTGGAAAAAAAGCGAACGACAACTTCAAAACGTCTTCTACTAATTCTTGTTCTCTCCTACAAAATGGGGTAGTTGCCGTTCCGAGAAAAAAAGCCAATAGAAAAGGCCTGATTATTATGTAAATGATGATCATCAAGATAGCTTTTGATTAAATGTTTCTCTGTTTTTTTGGGGGTTTCAAGGAAATTAAATGAATGTTAGAAAAAATGAAGAAACTGAAATGTTTTGATTTGACTGCTTTGGGGTTTCTAACTTTTTCTTTTAACCCCGTTCCTCATTTTTCGCCGAGAATCGCTCTCATTTTTTCTTTCCATTTTCATTAGTCCTCATTCGTTTACATCTACGTCTTCTGGAGGAGCACATGACCCCTACAACGTCTTCTAGATGATGAAAATGATGATGACGTTGATGAGTAGGGCATGAAGAAGAATGAGAAGAGAGAGAGAGAGAAAATGACCTCTTTTCCTTCTTCGGATTCCAGTAAAGAACGAAAAGCAACAGGAAAACAACGAACGATAGTGCTCTTCTCTTTTTCTCCTCGTGATGTTTTTCAGTTTTTGCTGTTCCGATTTCAGTGAAAATCGAGAGAGGAAAAGTGGAGAAAAAGAGGACAAAAGCTGAGTCATCTAGAGTTCTGGGGATTTTCGAAAGGTAGAAAACCATTGGTTTTCAAACTTTTAAAGCTTCCAGAAACTTGCGAAACTTCATTTTCGGCCAAAATCATTTTCCCTTTTTCTTCCTCATTTTTCTTTCAGCCGACGAATCAAGACCACTCTGACCAACCCTCTTTCTCTCCGTTTCTGCTTCTCCAATACTCTCTTTCTCTCTTCTTCTCTCTCCAGTTTTCAGAGACCTTCAATGCCTTCGGCGACTCAAAGACAGCTCAAAAGGGCATCTGAACTCTGTCTCTTTTTGTGCTCCATCCATATCCCCCTTTTTCCCATTTAGGACGGAATTGGAAAAAAGACGAATGAGATGAAGCCCTCAAAGTACACTGTCAGGACTACCACCGATCTTTTAGAGATCCGGAGTAGTTTGCTCCAGAATTGAGCAATAGATCAAGAACTAGAAATAGAGCAATTGAGTCAGAAAAGAGCACAGAAAATGAACAATTTTTGCATGATCAGAAGAAAGAGCAATCGTGCAAAAATGAAATGAGTCATCAGAAGTCGAAAGACATAGATTATTCCAAGAATCTCTTGATGATCAAAAGTCATCGTCAAGTCTCCTGAATTCTGAGAATATTGCGAAATCTCAGAAGAATTATCAACGTCTAGTATGAGGAATTGTCATCATTGCAGAAAACGACTCTAATGTCATCGTGGTGATTCTCGAAATTAGTTATTCAAGTATTTTTTCAAAGATCAAACTGCTCATTTCTCCCAACTTTTCCATTGTTCGATTTTTCATTATTTATCAATACTCACCTGCTCCTTCCCATTAGTGGCCTTATGCACTGCCGAGTTTGGCTGTCTCCGCCTCCACCCTTTCGCTCCGTTCTGCTCATAATAGTATCCATCTGACGCGACATCGTAGAACCAGTACTCCTCGTTGTTGCCTCCGGAAACTCCTCCAGAAGACGACGTTGATGACGTTGGGGCGCCAGAAGGCGTCATCACTTGTGGTGGTGGTGATGGGAGTACTGTTGCCGGTGGAACGCCTTCTTCACTGGATTCCGACATTGCCTGCGAGGCGGTCATGTAACCGTCACGACGGGCGGCACCTTGCGCCGAGATCTTTCGAAACTTCTTCGCCTTCTTCTGTGGATTGTCCCGGTGTAGTTTGGTGAGGTAGTGAAGATGACACTGGGATTGTGGAATCGAGGAGGGCGTCGTGGATTTGGATTCTGAAAACAATAGGAGATTATTACAGGAAATCAAGTTACAGAGGAAAATTTTGGATAATATTTGTATTCGAAATTTTTGAGATAAATGGTACAAAAATGGGAGAAACAAAAAGAATACCAGAGAAGGAAAAGAAAAGACCATCTCTTCTAGAGTAAGACGAAAATCTAATGGTGGATAGGATTGGATCATCTGACTATTCCTCTTGTCTATGTAATACATACAAACAAGGAACTATCTGCCCCTAGGATAGGAAAAGCCTGTCTTCCTCCTCTTCTTTTACTTGTCCACTTCTGGAGGCGTCGTCCACGATAGAAGAGGCGTTAGAAGCCAAAAAAAAACGATACGCGAAGACGCAGAGAAGCAGAAGAAAATGGGTAACGATGGATCTTCTTCAGAAGACGTTGATCTCAACTTTTTCCATCTTCTTCTTTTTCTTGGTGGACACTGATCCGAAAAGTGTTGGCGGTTGTAGAAGAAAGAGAGGGAGAACTTGTTCTGGTTCTTCTTGTGATGAGTTTTTTCTTGGTTTTTTTTAGTAGAAAAAGAGAGAAAAAGGAGAAGAAGATTCAGGAGATGGCAAAATATGCCTATTTTGGGGATTTTGAACACATGGAAACATAGAAACGATCTTTCCATCTAGAGAGTCAAGTTTTGACATTTTCAACTGGAAAATTTTAATGAAAATTGCTATTTTCCATGATTTTTAAAATTTTTTAAAAATCTCAAATAACATTGCCACTATACCTATAATTTGAGAAATGAGAAGTTCAAAAAACATCTCTTCGATCAAAATACCAAACTTCTAGTCAAAATACAGTTTGGCTCATTCAGGCCCGATTTCAAAACTCACCATCCGAAGAGCTTTCTCGCCTCGTCATGTTCCAAGCTCCTTGAGAAGCTACAGTTCCATTCACTTGCTGAATTCCTTGTGCTCCTTCTTGTCCTCCTGCCTGCTGCCCATTTTTTAGAATATCGTTATCCATAAACCACGCGAGCGTCTTCGTCCCACGTGCCGGTGGCATTTTTGATTCTGCTTCTGGCGGTGATGCTACAGTAGTCGTCGTCACCAAACGATTTGTTTGTATCATATGATGATGTTTGGGGTTAGTAGAAACAGTTGAGAAGTGATTCTGAAATTTGAGAAAGAATTAGGATTTTGATTCCGACTATAAAGAAGGGAACGAGAAAAAACGACGGAAATTCGAGGAAAAAGGATAAAAATAGACGTCGACTTCTGTATTAAAGAAGGTTCGGATAAGGAATGAAGAAGAAGAAAATTGAGATTGTGAAGGTGGTCAAAAACTGGAAAATGAGATCAAAATTCAGGAAGTTGTAGGTCAAAATGTGCCATAAAACCAAGAATCCTCCAAAAAACAGACGTATCACAAGACAGGGTTAGGAGAACACGAAGAATGTCTATATAGGGGTAAATAGGAAACATGAGCAAAATGAAGAAGGAAAGAAGAAAAAGGAATAATGAGCAAAGCTCAAGCACCCACAGATTTGCAAAAAAAAAATAAAGAAAAAAAGGGATGAGAAGGATTTTAGATTTCAAACGGTTCGAGTAGTTGAAGACTGAACCCTGAACTCTCCTACCCTCTCTCTCTCTCTCTCCCCAGAGAGAAATAGACGACTAGAAAGTGCACCCCTTTCTGAGGCTCCACCCCTTTTTCTTCTCTCCAGTAGAGGA
Organism: Caenorhabditis zanzibari; assembly: GCA_963966625.1. Lineage (NCBI taxonomy): Eukaryota > Metazoa > Nematoda > Chromadorea > Rhabditida > Rhabditidae > Caenorhabditis > Caenorhabditis zanzibari. The sequence goes on along the minus strand of OZ016472.1, from coordinate 20,969,697 downwards.
AAGAGAAGGATCACAGATAGGCGAAGAACACATACAAAAAAACGAGCAGCTGTCCAAAGTGTCCTTTGGGGACCAATTGGAACCCTGTACTTGGGAAAATTGAGGATGGATTGTACTGAAGAAGGGTATGAATGGAAAACGCAAAGTTCAATTGAACCTCTAAATGGACTCGAACACCAAAACCTTGAGAAAAAATCTGTAAAGGGAATTTCAAATGTTTTGAGAAAATTGGGTCAAAGTTCATAATTCTCAACTGATCCGTGTACTCTTTCTTCCAGATCCAATCTCTCAATCAGAGTCAGCTGTGGATCACGCCCTTTCAGCTTTTCCGAGACAGCCTGATAAACGGAGACCATCGTTTTCAGCTGAGAGCTTTCAGGATTTTCAGAGAGCCAAGAGAAACAAAAGGAAATGAAAAAGAGAAGGAACGACGACCACCATCACTAATCAAAAAGAGAGAAAAGGGCGCCGAGTCTCTCTAAATTCCCTCTGTTCAAGACAAGAAGGAAGGAATGACGCACGTACTACCACCTAGAAGCCCCCCCAAAAAACCGCCCATGCTGTGTTGGTTGTGGCTGAAATTGCCCTTTTTCAATAGGAATGTGGCATCTATTTCTATAGGGAAGCATGAAGCATGTGGGTGAGACGAAGAGTCTCTGTGTAATTGGAAACGAACATGAAAGAAGAGGTAATAAAAAAGAGACAGCCTAGGCGTTCTCTTCTTTTGATACTACTACAACTTTTCAATACTATTCTCGATGAATGAAACTTTGTTATCAGAGTACATACGACTGATACGGAAGCCTCACCCTAGTAATCAGATTCCACTTCGTTCAAACTGTTCAGAATCCGAGCAAGACAAACAGCGATTCTGAAGACTCGAACAGAAGACGTCAGGGACTATTCCACATTACGCCAAAGAGTTAGACGAACCAATTCAGAAAACGTTTGTGTATCGAAATTTGATGAATTCCCATTCAGAGACGTTGTTCATTTGATGACGTGGTATTCTTCTGCCACCTCCCAACAACAACAATACAAACCAATTAGGGTTAGTAATAATGATGAGTCATCATCATCTGTTGCTGTCTCATCAATTATAGTCGTCGGGATTACTACTACTCCATAGTAATAATGCAACAAAGAAACTTGATGACTTGGACAGAATGTGCTAGATGCCATCAAAAGACGACGTCGACAAGTTAATACGGTAATTATGCCGTTTATAGTCGAGACTCGAGGCAAGGGGTGAGATGGATTCTGGAGATTACCATATGTCAAAAATAGAGTAACTATTCCTAGGGACAGGTGTAAAAAGAAAATGAGAACAATGGGTGGCGGTGACAGTAAAGTGAAGGTATAGTTAGGTTGAGGGGTGAGAAAGTTAAAAACCCGTCACATTGATCTGGGAAGTGGAAACCCGAACACCTTGTCCAAAAAATGCGCCAAATCAGGTCAAACAACGTCAAGAATTGAGGTAACACTTTCTGCTCAATATCACTAGAGTGCTGTCCCTGACTACGCCAAAAAAATGAGTGATAGCATCTACTATACATCTGTAGGCATCCATATGGAGGGAAAACTATTCTAGAGTCTCTCGATCCAATAATTGGGGTCATGACAGAGCAATAGAGCTATAGGGATATCCCTACAGCCACCTCCAAATCGTACTACTAGCAGAAATACAAACATAGGCCCCCAGCCATGTACAGAAGACCCATGTACTGTTTGCGCTAGCGACAGGTGGTTGCTTGACTTGTAGTAGTGAGAATGGAGATGGAGCTAGAGTGAGATGATGAAGCACGACACTGTATGCATAGTCATTTTTAGCCCGACTATTTGTGGATATGAATGGGGTCTTTGTTATGACTGTCTATAGAGGGGTGTACTGAACTCAGAATCATTGAAAAAAATCACGAAAAAAATATGGAAAACAAGGAAAAGACTGACTGAACATGTGGAAGGTATCATGGAAAAAAGCGGATGATTTCTGATGGTTGAGCAGTGGAAAAGGGGAAGAATGCTGTGAAAAATTGAACAACAGAGAGCCAAAAGTGATTCTAAAGCCATTTCTGGGGTCCCAAGAACTCGAAGACAGTCCAAACATTTTGGGATTCACTCGGTCTGAGCCCAAACTTAAAAACGTACGTATCGGCGTTAAAGCCTCAAAAAAATTTCACAAAACTCAAGAATAAACAAGAACCAAACACGAACGAAAAAAAATTCTGGGTCAATATCACAATCAGTATCACACCCACTTATTCCTCTTCTTATCACTATCAATTTTGATATTTTTTCTTGACGAATATCACGTGAATAGAACGAAAAAGGAAGACAAAAAGATGACAGGTCATCTAGAGGAGTACCCTGTTCCCGTCAATCAGAATCCAAATTTGATAAAAAATATTGGAAGAATGACAGTGGAAAAACCAAGACTTTTGAGATGTAGAAAATTCGGTGAAAGATGGTTTTCTTCCAAAAAATCAGACAGAACGTGCAGAAAGAGTCGTAGACTAGGAAATGACCAAGTCAAGAGCGCCAGGGGAAAGTGGGCGGGGCCTCATTCTGGAAATGAGGAAAAAGGAGTCGGAGCACATGGTGCATTCACAGAGCACAAAATGGGCGGATCTTCCACTTTTAGGACTACAACATGACCAGAACAGAAGGAGCACAGCTTCTGCTCATTTTTCTCCAAAATATCTTTTGGAGAATAAAAAGAGAAAGACAGAAGAAGGAAGAAAAACGAGGACTAGTGACTGTTGAACATCTGGAGGTCAGAATCTGGAAGATAATAATATTCAAGAATCTGAAGTCAAGGTTATAAAAATTAAACATTGAAATAAAGGAAGATTTTCTAACCAGAAAATGAACTGAAAATGTAGAATTCTTCAAAACCTCAGAGAAGGTTTTCTTACATCAGAAGACGTCGTCATCTATCTCCTATTCTCCTCTATCACCCATAGCCACGATTTTTAAAGGAGGATTCCGGGCAAAAATTTTTATTGCTTTAAAAGATGCAGATTTTTGCGCTGATTCCGAATATCATAACGAAAATGCTCAAAAATGCCTCCAACCGCTTCAAATAGGCCCCCAAAACCCGGAAGTGTCTCCGGTGGCCGTGGCCGAACTTCGCCGAAGTGGCACGCGCAATGATGCAAACGCGTTGCGCGCGCGCGTTAGAGAGCGCTCATTGGCTGACTCCGCCCACTTCAAACGCGTTTTCTGCATTGCGCGCGCCACTTCGGCGAAGTTCGGCCACGGCCACCGGAGACACCTCCGGGTTTTGGGGGCCTATTTTAAGCGGTTGGAGGCATTTTTGAGCGTTTTCGTTTTGATATTCAGAATCAGCGCAAAAATCTGCATATTTTAAAGCAATAAAAATTTTTGCCCGGAATCCTCCTTTAATGATAGACACGGAGACACAGGTGGCATGACTTATTGGTCTAGTTTTCTTCTCTTGTAGGTCGAAATTTGAAAGTGGGGTCAAAAATGAGTCTGCAAATCAAAAATGGATACCAACAAAATCAAATTCCTCTTGAAACTATTTTCATTTTTTATGTCGTTTTTCTGCTTGTAATCTCCAAGAATCATGCAAAAAAGGGAAGAGATTTTTTTTCAGATTATCTTCTCGTTAGATTATCTTCATGTTTATCTAGGAATTCATAGATCAAAGAAGAGAGTGAAAAAAGGAAATAATTATCACTAGAGTGATATTATTTTTTGGTTCCTTTTTATGTTAGAAGTGTTAACAAAAAATAATAACAATTTGCACCTGCAGCATATGTCATGAAAATGTGAGCATTTTTGTGACTTATGTGTTCTTCTAGGTACGTCAAGAAGACAGAATTGGAAAACATTGGATTCCGAGAACGTTCAAGAATTCAAAGCTCAAGTTTTGGCACGTCGAGAGCAAACAGAGTGATCCAGAATCCCGAAAAACTCTCCGCTTTCCCGCCAAAAAATCACCATGGAGAAGTCTCGAAAACTCTGAATTCTAGATTTTTTGGAAATCCAAAAAATGTTCGTGAGAATGGGAAAACCGACAAAGAGGAAAGTCAAGGAGAAGAAGAACAGTTTCACGGCGGTGATGAGAACTATGAGGAATGGGGTGTGGTGATTTTTGATCATTGAAGAAAAGTGTAGAATTCTAGAATTTCAAGACTGAGTGGGTTCTGAATCGAATCTAGACGTTGTGACATAACAAATCGTCCTCAATCAGCCGAAAACTTTCTCGCCAAAGAGTCGAGACCAAAATTCTCGAATCGGAATTTCAAATTTTTTGCCGAAAAACGAATATCGTGATCTTCATGACAAAACATGTGCTAGTGCGGTAAACCTCTCCCTCCTCCTACTTCCATAGGAGAGGACACCAAGCACCGACAGACACCCTCACTAGATAGTGGAAGTAGTGTCATCTCACCAGTTGTCAAGAAAAAAACTGTCTCACTATCTCTATACGTAGAAATCAAGAGAGTCCAGAGAGAAAAAGAAACTTTTGATCTGATCGCATAAATTGGAAGGAAAATACAATTTTAAGATTTCGAGAGGAGGAATACTGATGGAACAACACCACATATTTACTTTTATGTTTGTGTTGACAAAATTTTAATCGAAAATGGAAATTCATTTTTTTTCGAGACGACAGAGACAGGTGATAAGAGACCAATCACGCCTCTAGAAGCTCCGGAAACCATTGATGATGAATCTTTCGGGAAATAAAGTTTTCGAAAAAATACAAGAACATAAAAGTGACGATAGTTTGTTTCATTAAAAATCGACTTTTGTTTCGTCAAAATCAACTTTTCAACTGATTTTTTCTGCCATTCTTCAGAAACACAACGGAAAAGGAAGGATGATGGCATCCATGTATGTACAACCGACTGACCAACAAGGTGAGGAAAATGAAGAAAATCAAAGAACAAGAAAGGGAAGAAGATAGTGGAAGAAGAAGAAAAAGGACACACCCTACCTTCACTTCCGATCATTTTGTGAACGCTGGGAGGTAATTCGAAGGATAGTAGAGGTGTACTTTTCATGTAGGTAAGTGAAAAATGGGCGAAGTCAAGTGTGGACTTTTTTTGGGGTCAAAAGGATGCAAAATAGCCGATTTCGACTTTTTCTGAATCTTCCCAGTCAAGGAAGTGCAAAAGTTTCTCATTCCCATAAAGACACGCAGGTGACACAGAGAAAAGGAAAAAAAGAAGAACAAACAAAAAAGTGACAATGATGATGAATCATCTACTTTTTTGTTTGTGGTTCTCAATACCTGTTTGGTGGTCTAGGGTGACCCCCAGCAGAGCAACAGCTTTGTTTGTATCTGTTTGTGGATACAAATAAACAATAGATTTGACTCATTTTGGGATGGTGGGAAACTCATTGAGATTGGAACTTCCCTTGGATACTCGGACGATTAGAATGAACATTTTGCACTCAAACAATCGGGAGATCCTAACTGAGACCGAGAGACTTCAAAGTTGAGAAACTTCAAACCTATGAAGAAGATGAAAGGGCTCCGAGAAGATGGAGAGCCATAAAAATCGCTCTAATTTTCTTCATGGAGGAAGGAGGACAAATATTCACAGTACTAAAACCCGTGCGTGTTCATACCAAATACAGGCGAGGAGAGTCAACATGACACTTTTTCGCTCAAAAAATCCAAAAAAAAGTTTCGGTCTCTTGATTCATAGGGAAAAGTTTCCCCGGAAAAGAAGAAGATTATAAATCCTAGGTGGATTCAGAATCTGAGGATGATCTTAACTATCTGATTCCAAATTCAGGAAGACGGATGCATTTAACTACAAAAATTGTCGAAACTTGAAACAAAAGTCGAATCAAAAATGAGTCATGAATCACAGGTGTGGAGGCACGGTTTACTCCTCTTTTTCTCTATAACCTCCGTTTTTTTGCCGATGAAGTGTTTCGTAATCGTTTCGATTTGCCCCCTCGCTCTCTTCTTGTATACCAAACATGTACATTTTTGATGATCGCTTCGATTTCGCCGATTCAAAGTGAAAAAAAAAAACGAAAAACGAAACGAAACGTTTCGATTTGGAAATCAAACTTTTCGCGGAAGAATCGAATACAAATCATCAACGTTGGCGAATAGAGCGAAATGTATGCTTATGACTATGTAAAAAATAAACAATAACGACTGTAAAACGAAATTTTGAAAGCTTCCAAACAGATCAACTAACAGTTTTGGCTCAGTCATTCAAACGCATCAAGCGATGAAGAAAGTGAAGTTTCATCCTCAAAAACTTCAAATTTCGAATTAACCACCACTACTATAATCCCATGACGACCTCCATGCCTTCATGTCACTGTCATCACCGCTACTGTCAAACTGTGCACTCTTCTGTCTGAATGAAGGCTAAACGCTTTGTACTTTCCGTTTCATCTCCATGATGCCCCCACTAGGTGTCCTTGTCCTCGGTACCCCACTACCATTCATCTCTTTTTTTGCACTATCCGTTTTTTCGGGTGCGTGCCGATGAATCGAATAAAGGAAGGATAGACTAGGAGTGAGGAACATCTTCCAAATTCCTAATTCAATGCAATTTAGCCTCCCCCCACTACCTTCCCTAGCATTGAACATTGCGCAATGCTATTCTCTACGATCGGAATCTGATTCTAAAGAGGCAAAAAACGAATCGGAAGACACCATCGGAAGACATCTGGAGAGATTGGATCATCTCCGCGGAACGATTCTCAATTTGGAATTGGATTCTTATTCCAAGTCAAGAAAAAAACGACCAAAAGTCATATTGTATAGTAACTATGGATGACCTAGTTGGATCGAATCCTATACTAGGCAGACACTTCGCTAGTAGGTCAAGATCGAGAATGTGATACTAAGGGGTTGGAAATTAAGCGAAAAGCTAAAAAAGCGGGAGTTATGAATTAGGTAAAGATAGCCTTTGCCTACGGGAGAGTACTTATTACACTCATAATTTTCTAGTCTAAAATTCAATTTCAAACTTAATCTCGACTAGGAAAAAGTCCAAAAAAACTGTACAAATCCACAGCTCCTAAAAAGTCGTCGGTGGTCTCTTGGATCCGACGCTCTTCAACCATCGTCAACACCGTATTTGGCTATGGAGCTTGGCAACTGAAAAAAAATCCTATTGAAGTTTGTGATTTAAAAGAAAAAAGTTGAAGATTCACAGAAAGAATAACGTCACAATATCATATAATCCAGTTCTGACCGAATTGTAAGACTGGACAAGGGGAAGATTAGAAGACGTGAGAACGTCTTCTGATATTTGATCGAGAATTCAAAGTTTGGAATTCTGAGAAAGAAGGAAGTTAAAAATAGCACAGAACTTCAAACTTGTTAATTGAAAAAAAAAACAAGTTTGAGCAAACTCTATATCCAATCTCTTAATTTTTCCATCATTTTCCTAATTTTTCTATGATCCTGGTCACTTTGCTGTTTCGTTTGTACCTACAGTTGTACCTACACCTACAATTTTGCACTTTTCCGTTCTCCTTTCTCTGTGTCTATCTCTCATTTTCTATCTCTATCTGTCTATGATGTATCAACACAAACAAACAAAGAGAACTTCTTAACACACTCGCATTCTCTCCGGGGGTGGTCTCGGGTCTTGCGAAATGAATGGAGAATTTTCGAAATTTTTCGAAACTCTTGCCAATGCCTAAAATGGGTATAGGAGAGGAAATAAGTGGTCAAGATTTTAGAGATGAGAATACAAAAAATGAAAAAAAAAACTCCAAAAATTAACACTATGCGGAAAGTCACATTGTCTACCGAACTTCGGAAATTCCATTGAGAGTCTATAGAAGTGCAATAATCCACTACGGAGAGAGCATTTGGTATGCAAAAAAGGGTCGGAAATTTTCCGAATATTTCGAAAATTCTTGTCCGAGGACAATGAGAAGGACAAAAAGGGACACCAATGGATGTAGGGGGGACTGCAAATTTAATGAATAACTAATAGAGAAAGGGAAGTGGATTCGTTGAAATTCAGTATGTAGAAATCGACTCTCAAGAATTGAAGAATGGAACGATGAGGACAAAAGGAAATTTTTAGATTTTGAAAAATGAGATATTTCGGATAGAAACTATGCTCTGTGCTCCACAGTTAAAAATAGCTCTCCAATAAGAAGAAAAAGATAAAAAGATAGAATCTTTGGGAGGATCAGGATCATCACCACTGAACCAGTAGGTGTGTATGTGGGAGTTTCTCTGCTCTTTTTTGCTCTCGAGCAGAGGACAGCAGCAGTGTCCGCATCACTTTTCGGAGTTCTTTTTTTCTGGTTTCTTGATCAAAAAATCAACTTTTTTGCTGTTAAGAGCAGAAAATTGATATGAGATGTATCACGGATTTAGGTTAAGAACTGAAAGACCGTTCTGCTCATACTGTAAGCTTTTCTGAGCAATCAAAGTTTGAGCAAACTTTAAGCTGAGCAATGAGCAACTATTAACACAAGATGGAAAAAGAGGATATGACGAATCTCACTGAAGTTTTTAAAACTCGAAAAAAATGTCTATTTTCAAGAATTGAATCCAAGCAAACTTCGGTTTCAGATGACAAATTCTGACTATCTGAATGGTTTAAACAATTGCCAAAGATGAAAAAAATTTTCAAAATTTATAAAACTTTTCGAAACAAAAAATACCTCCATAGTAAGTCATCAAACAAGTGTCTATCTAACTAAGGATGAGGAAATCTTACTATTTTTGTGACGAAAAGTTTCGAAATTCCTTTCCTCAATAGGTGGAGTCTTTATGATGAGCAAAATGTAAATCTGAGGAAAAACGGAGGCAAGATTTCTTCGGAATGATAATGGCCTGAAAATGAAACTAAGACACTGTAAAAATGTCTCGAATCTTCTGGAATTTTCATAAATGGAATGTAAGCAAACATTTCAACACATCCAAATAAAATGTTTCTTGGTTTCTCTCTCTTCTCCTTGCTCTTTGAGTCACCAACATACTCTTTATTTTTTTTTGTGTTGAAACACCACGCCCACTTCCTCCGGAGAGCACAGTGAGGAGGAAGAAGAGCACGGAGGGAGGGGAGGAAGTGTCAACATAGAAACACAGCAATGAAAAAGTGAACAAGAGTGACGAATCATATAAATCAAAAACTTTTTTGCCCATTTTGAAAATATAGGATGGAATAAACAGTATGATTTAACCTTTTTGAGCTCAGAACTCCTAAAATTGGCCATTTCTTGATCAAACTGCGATTTCTAGTCTTCTGACTAGCCAGACTCCTAAATCAGTCCTATGATCACTTTTAAAGCTGAGCCTAGGAGTCCTAGGCTAAAACTCAAAACTCCAAAAACAGGAATTCAGAAAGTACAGATCTAGGAACAAAACCCAAGTATAAATTGTGGTTGGCACTCTCCGCACACACACAAAAAAACACAGAACAAAATGTGGTCACTTCCTCCTCCCTTCCTTTTCCCCCGTCGTCACACATCCACACACACAATCAGCTGTGCGTTCACGTGTTCAGCTATCTTCTTCTCTCTATGTCTACGCCTCTTCGAACTTCCCCAATGTTCCCTATTCATGTGCCAATGCCGCTGGACACTGCTCCTTGGTTTTTTCCTGGTTTTCAGAGCACGAGAGCTCTATGAATCCGAAATGAGTCACGTTGCGGTTTTCAGCCGTTTGTGCTTTTGTGTGCAATGAAAAAGAGCCGGTGGAGGAATAGATGGATGGCAGGCAGACAATGTCTAAAAGTCTTCGGAGTTTCGGAGGGATCTCGAATTTTCAAAAAATTCTGCTTTCGAAGTCCTAGAGTCTAAAGTTACTTATCAAAACTTTCCGAATAGTTTTCTGGAATTCTAAAAAACAGAGCATCCCGATTCTATAATTTACGGAGATAGTTTAGAGCACGTTTTTTTCAGCCTTCTGAAATCACTCCCCAATTCAAGACAGACTACAAGTGGTCACTTTTGCTTCTCTTTTCTCGATCCTCCTTTTCTCGATACCATAAAATTCGGTGTATGACAACATCGTAAAAAATTTAGTTTTTCTCCTTGAAAACTGGACGCAATTTTTATGACTCAAACTGCTCTCGCTTTCTCCGGCGAGCAAAATTAGCCAATTTAATGAGCTCATAATGATCGACGAATTTGAGTGGAGCAGTTTTACGTATGTATACTGTGAGTCATTAAATTGGGCGAAGGTCAGGAGGGACTCAAAAAAGTTAAGGATTCAGAAGTTTAGAACAACTGTTAGCGTGTATCTGAGACTATGTGGAACAGTCAAAATTTCAGAACTTTGGAGTCTTTCAGAATCTTCTAGAGCATTCTATGATCTATCGGTACCCTTCAAAATCATGTCTACTAGACTCATTCAGTTACTTTTAGATAAACAGCCAAAAAATAGGTCAGAAAATAGTTCAAAATCAACTTCTTGCATCTTCTCTTCTCCGTTATCTCTCCTCCTTCCCATCATCTGATCACTAAATGATGCAGGAAAAAAGATGCAACCTTTTCCCTCTCTTTCTTCAAATACACCCAATCTTTGATCCATGGTATCTATCTTTCCAGCAGGACGCACAGGTACACCATCGGAGTCACGTGGACAAAGTTTCGGAACTTTTCCGATTTTTTTCGAAAAAAAAGAAGGTCATAAGACACTTCCCGGCGGCGCCAGACACTAGCACCGACTAGCACACAAAAACACAAATATCAACATAAATAAGTTGGCTATCTTCCGTTTCTTCCCGAGAGACTGTATCAGTCCCCACCATTTGCGCCAGAGGCGACCCGAGAGAGTATAAGGGAAGAAGGGACGCAGACAGTTAAAACTGTCAGATTCCGACAGTATCAGCTGGTGTATGCGTTAATACATCGTGTATGATTTGGGTAGTGTTGGTGTAGTTTTAACACTTGATTTCAGGGAAAAAACGAAAAGAGGGACCTCGATTTTTAAATCTTTTTTCAGGCGGAACCTGGATGATTCTGAGGTTTCTACGGTATGAAATCTTGATTTTTAGAAAGATGGGAATTTAATTTAGAGTTTAGAAACAAAGTTTATAGCTGGAATAGGTTAAAATCTAACTTCAATAGATTATCAGCTGACTTTTTCGATCCTTGAGAACTTTCACGTTCCTTCTCTTCCTCCTCGTGCGTTCGCTTTTTTCCCCAACTTTTTTTTCCGCTCTGACCGTCTATATCTCTTGCTCAGAAAGATAGAAACCTTGCCCTATTCGAGGGACTCTCTAGTTTCCTTCTCTCCGTGTTCTTGTCACATAATAAAACCTAGAACTTTCTAGTGGTCAGAAGGGAGCACACGTGACGATCAACATCATCATCATTGCCAATGGAATGGCCAAGAGCTCCAGGGAGGAAGAAAACTAGCATGAGAGAATGAGAGAGGCAGAGGGACATTTTCAGAGAACACCAAACATGGCGCTTTCCAAGAGAGCTGTTTGGAGAAAAGAGCTCTATGAACACGTAGACAAGGTCACATGCTAGGAAGGTTTCTGTGTTTTCTAGTGTTTTCTCGAAACTCGATTCTATTTTAATGTATTCAGATGAGGAAAGAGAGCTCGAGAATCTGAAGAGAATCAGCTGGAGCTCGACTTGATGGAATAGGGTACAAGGAAGAAAACAAATATATTTTAATTCTAATAGAACGTTCGGAACATCAGAAAAAGTTCACCGCTTCAAAAACAGACGTCGTCACTATTTTTTTCGAAAAAAATCTCCAAATCTACTCCAATTTCTATAATTGGTACAATTTTTTTCGTCCAAGGACATAAAATTGTCCTTACAATCGAACGAAAGCGTCGTCGTCGTTCAAGTACTTCATTTTGAGGTACTAGATGGAATTTTTTCAAAAAAAAACATTCGAAAAATTGGAGGACAAAAACCTTGAAATTCCGTTTTTTTTTTCAATTTCCTTCTTCATAGTGGAGTGCACTTTTTTTGAAAAACTTTGAAGAACGAGGAACTTATTTTCAGGGGGAAAAAATGAAAAATAGCTGCCAAGGGCACATGGCTTGAAGGGTACCTTCTAGCACCCCTTCCAGCAGTTCTGTGAGTAAAACAGAGAGAAATCAATGAAACAAAGTACACCATCTCGCTGACCCTTTTAATTGGATCTTCCAATGCCAAAGACTCCGGAAGCACTCTTTCGAATCCTTCTACACACAAAGATCATATCTTCTTTTTCCAATTTTCACTCTGGAAGCAGCAGAAATAGAGGATCGGAATGAGGCAAAGGATAGGAGAACCAAGTGTAGGAGTAGCAGAAGAAGGAGGAAAACTAATCAACAGAAAAACTTCATTATGGAAGAAACACACGATTGTACTCTTGTTCAGATTCTTTTTTCGATGTGGTCTCAGAGATTCTGAATCCGATTTTTTAGGAGGATCCAAAAGGGGAAATGAGGAGGAGGACGACGATGGAGAATCTAATTTTGGAGATGGAGAAAATGTTGAAAAATGGAGAAGGACAGAATGAGAACAACATTCTTTTTCTAGTTTCAGAAGGACCAGGGATCAGAAACGGGGTTCTGATAGAAAAAGTGGAAAGCGGGGGTGCATCTTGGGACTTCAGATTATGAAATTGCTCTGAATTTGTAATACAAATGAAAAATTTTAACTGAAAATTGTATTATCAAATGACATCTTCTCGTAATTTCAGGCTATTATGTTCTGTTGAAAGAAACAAGGAAAATGTTGCCGAGATGTTGAAAATTTAGACATTGACACTGACCTGTAATGTACCCGATTTGCGGTACGGGGTTTTGATTAAGACTACAGTGCGGTCAATATCTTTAGGACCCCCTTCTATTTGGAGTGTATGGGGAGAACGGGAAGAGTTATCAAAAATCTGTAAACGCCATTCGATTCAGGGGACAAAATAACCCCGGGATACAAATTTTCGTCATTCTACTACTTTCCGTACTCCGGGGGTACCAAAATGTCACATTTCAGAGCGGTCAATATCTTTAGGACCCCCTGCCCTTTTTCGATTTTCCACTGAAATGAACGGTAAAAAATGTCGGAAAATATTCTCAGTTTGTTATTCAAACATATTTTCTAATCGAATTTGTTTTAAATAATCTTGTTTTTCGAAGTTTCGAGTACCGAAAATAGATTTTTTTAGAAATTCACCACCTCAGTGACCACTTTCATCTAGTTTTTGTGTGATAACGATGTTGTAAGGCTGAAATTGGGTGAAATAAAGACAGGAATAGTTAAATTGAGTTCTCTACTTCCATTTTGACCACTTTGAACCATTATTCAAACGCCTCCATCTCAGAAACACACCCCGATTGACCCGCAAAAAATCCCAACTTACTCTACATTCCGATTCTGAGCTACAGTATTCGATGGAATAGAGCTTGACGTATTTGAAACTGTTACCACATGAGCTCAGGAGTATTTTCTTCATTTTTCTGAAAGTTTTCCGCCGATTCCCCACTGTATTTCAAAACCCTGCTAACTTATAACAGTCCCGTTAGAGGTTTCAGAGCGCCATATTCAACCTCCTAGATCGGGAACATAACTGATTCAAAGCAAATGGAAATGTTTGTACAACATTTATTTTGATAAAATAGTATTTTTAAACACATTTTAAACCAATATGAAATCTGTTCTTTACACCACGCTCTAATTCTAAGTGGTTGAATATGGCGCTCTGAAACCTCTAACGGGACTGTTATAAGTTAGCAGGGTTTTGAAATACAGTGGGGAATCGGCGGAAAACTTTCAGAAAAATGAAGAAAATACTCCTGAGCTCATGTGGTAACAGTTTCAAATACGTCAAGCTCTATTCCATCGAATACTGTAGCTCAGAATCGGAATGTAGAGTAAGTTGGGATTTTTTGCGGGTCAATCGGGGTGTGTTTCTGAGATGGAGGCGTTTGAATAATGGTTCAAAGTGGTCAAAATGGAAGTAGAGAACTCAATTTAACTATTCCTGTCTTTATTTCACCCAATTTCAGCCTTACAACATCGTTATCACACAAAAACTAGATGAAAGTGGTCACTGAGGTGGTGAATTTCTAAAAAAATCTATTTTCGGTACTCGAAACTTCGAAAAACAAGATTATTTAAAACAAATTCGATTAGAAAATATGTTTGAATAACAAACTGAGAATATTTTCCGACATTTTTTACCGTTCATTTCAGTGGAAAATCGAAAAAGGGCAGGGGGTCCTAAAGATATTGACCGCTCTGAAATGTGACATTTTGGTACCCCCGGAGTACGGAAAGTAGTAGAATGACGAAAATTTGTATCCCGGGGTTATTTTGTCCCCTGAATCGAATGGCGTTTACAGATTTTTGATAACTCTTCCCGTTCTCCCCATACACTCCAAATAGAGGGGGGTCCTAAAGATATTGACCGCACTGTATAACCAATTGATAGAGCACAAAAAGTTATTCAAGAATGTGGAAACATTTTTCCCTTATTATTATCGGTTTCTGAGAAAATCGACTTTTGTTGAAATTTTTGCGAAGTTCGAAAAACTCCTCTTCAGATAGACGTTTCTCGGCTGATTTTCAACCAATTTTTTAAAACTAAAGTGCAATATAAAGCTAATAAAACGGACAATTTGAATTTAACAAAATCGTGTTGTGGTCGAGTTTGTCACAAAAACGATCATATGAAAACCACAAGTGCTCCGGGAGCATCAGACCCCTAAAATTTTTTTGCGTCCTAGAAATTTCGTTTTTTATGTCTAAAATGAAAGAGCGTGTTGAGTTTACTGAAAAAATAACATAAAAATAATATGTAACCGTTCATCTGGAAAATAAATTTTTGAAAGAAAAAATGATTTTTCCGAACTTTTTGGTAAATCAAAAAATTTTGGATAGACTTTGTACTGAGTTCTTAAAATATAATAACAAATTCAAAATTAACATGTTTTTAGCTTTCTAACGAGCTATTGAGCATGTATTTCTGTCAACTTTGACGTGTGTTATGACTGTTTGAAAACTACCGTATGATTTCAGTACTAACGAAAAAATCGAAAAAATGAAAATGGTGCTAGAGACTCAAAATTTTTTTTTTTCAATTGCAAATTTTATTTATGATAAAAGTATCAACTACAACTTTTTTGTTGCGTTTCATCTTTATCGAAAAAGTTTGAAATTAAGTTTTGATTTCACTGAAACATTAAACCCAATTTTTTCAAATGAAGATGAAACGCAACAAAAAAGTTGTAGTTGACACTTTTATCATAAATAAAACTTGCAATTGAACAAAAAAAAGTTGGAGTCTCTAGCATCATTTTCATTTTTTCGATTTTTCCGTTAGTACTGAAATCATACGGTAGTTTTCAAACAGTCATAACACACGTCAAAGTTGACAGAAATACATGCTCAATAGCTCGTTAGAAAGCTAAAAACATGTTAATTTTGAATTTGTTATTATATTTTAAGAACTCAGTACAAAGTCTATCCAAAATTTTTTGATTTACCAAAAAGTTCGGAAAAATCATTTTTTCTTTCAAAAATTTATTTTCCAGATGAACGGTTACATATTATTTTTATGTTATTTTTTCAGTAAACTCAACACGCTCTTTCATTTTAGACATAAAAAACGAAATTTCTAGGCCGCAAAAAAATTTTAGGGGTCTGATGCTCCCGGAGCACTTGTGGTTTTCATATGATCGTTTTTGTGACAAACTCGACCACAACACGATTTTGTTAAATTCAAATTGTCCGTTTTATTAGCTTTATATTGCACTTCAGTTTTAAAAAATTGGTTGAAAATCAGCCGAGAAACGTCTATCTGAAGAGGAGTTTTTCGAACTTCGCAAAAATTTCAACAAAAGTCGATTTTCTCAGAAACCGATAATAATAAGGGAAAAATGTTTCCACATTCTTAAATAACTTTTTGTGCTCTATCAATTGGGTATAGTCTCAATCGAAACCCCGTACCGCAAATCGGGTACATTACAGGTGAAGAGAGACTAGGAAGGAGTGGTTGATTTTAGGCAATTAGAGCTGTTTTGGCATTATACCAAAAATTGTCGAAGAGGTCGAGGAAATATAGTGTGAACCTTCCGAAGCCAGACAGAAATTTTAGATTTTAAAAATAAGAGTAACTCCAAATACAAGCTCAAAAATCACTGAAAAACCAGCGCTGTTTAGCAACTTCGAAAAAATCCGAAAATCGTGAGCTTCCTCGACAATAGAGTAAAAATGCTTTTGCCTGTCTATTTTCGTCTCTCTTTCTTTCCAAAATTGACCACCGGTACCCCCCGGCGCCAGCCGAGGGTCAGCTGATGGTCACTTTGGCCAAATAAAGGGCGGCGGGAAATTCAAACAACAAAAAACCACTGAGGATAACCACCAGGTGGTGCTCTGATGCTCTCTAAGGAGGAGGATCTCCCTCAGTTGTTTATTTGTGCATCTACGTTGACTTCTGGCTGGGTGTTCCTGCTCCCACGGGCTCCCGCCGCCAGGCACCCTCCCCCACCCGGTAATTGGATACTCTAAAGGGAGGGTCCTTCTCCTCTTATCCACTAATAGAGGGACAAGCTAAAAAGCTTATTGTTCTAGTGTCTAGAAACTGAAGAAGTCAGCTGACTTCTACTACTACTACTATATATGGAGAGAGACAAATTAGCGAAGGGGCCCAAGGTCCCAAAACAAAAAGAATTGAAGTATCGGATTTCAGATAAACTAGGAGGTTCTTGGAAATGTGAACGTGGATTCTGAATCTTAAGAATTGGTAGAAAATAGGAATTCTGAGGATACTAGGGCTATCCAGGAACTTGAAAAAAAACCAATATTCTGAAAATACATCACTATTTCTAAAACCTCCATTCCTTTTCCACCGGAAGTTTTCTTTTTTCCAACGAGTTTCCAAGGTTCCTTCCGGTTCCATTTAGCCTGCGAGTTGCTCTCCAGTTG
This sequence comes from Caenorhabditis zanzibari, assembly GCA_963966625.1. NCBI lineage: Eukaryota > Metazoa > Nematoda > Chromadorea > Rhabditida > Rhabditidae > Caenorhabditis > Caenorhabditis zanzibari. Next base: position 20,952,837 of record OZ016472.1, on the reverse strand, counting down.
AGTAACTTTTTTTGAGTTTCAAACTCATGTGTACTTCACGTGGATAAATGGAAAAAAGAGTAAGGAGGAACAGTGACAAATATCAAAGAGAGCGAGGAAGTAGGGATAAAGGTACTTTGAGCAAGACGGAAATTGGACTCATAAATCACTCAAAAATTTCCAATTTTGGTTTAATTTTTTTGTAATTTGAATCTGAGCAATATCTAGCTGAGCAATCTTGAGCAATTACATCAAATTGGGAGGCAAGTCGACGTGTATGCATACGTCAGCTATCTGAGGATTTCGAAACACTGAAATGTGAAGGATTGTCGCCAGTTTTTAGGGCTAAATTTAGAGATAAATAATTTCTATGTGTCAATTTTTCAGCTTTTTTCAGCTTTTTCCGTCTTTAAAGCGAAAATTTTGGGTTTTTGTTTGAATGCAACATTTCTATACACCCAACTTCTTCCGCCTGCTGCAAAATTAATGAAAAATCTCGGAAGGAAAGATTGAAACCAGATGTCTCCTGAGCGAGTGAAGAATTAGAGTTTTTCGGTCAAAACGGACAGAATTTCATCTTTTTGAGGTGGGAAATACGAAATATTCGCGATTTTAACATCGAAGCAAACGAAATCCAAAGAAAATCAAGCGAAATGGCTCAGGATCCGAGCAGAACTGAAAATTCGAAAAACGAGTGGAATTTGAACGGAAAAAAGAACTGAAAATCAAAATTTTCAGACAAAGAAATTTGAGAAATCGACAAAATTCGGGCGTATAGATCGAAAAAAAATTGTACGGGTCTGCCGAAAAATATGGAATAGGATTCTAGGCGGAAACATGGCAAAAATCTGAAAAATTCAAAGAATTTGACCCGAAGCAAAGACAAATGCGAAAGAAATGGCTAAAAAATCGATGAAAATCGAGAAACGAATAAGGTTGGTCACAATTTTCAACATAAAAACCAGAAAAATCTATTCGAAATGCCCAAAAGTTTTAAAAAAACCAAGTTTGTGAGCCAAAAAATGAAAAAAATAACAAAAAAATTATCAATTGTTCGTCCATTAAAATGCATTGACACCGCGCACACAACACAACTTTTCAACTACAGTAACCCAAAAAAAAATCATTTTCTCGACAAATTTCAGAATATTCCGCTTCTGTTGAGGGAGTAAAAAAACCGGAAAAATAATGAAATTTTTAATTTCCGAGTCAAGCTCAGTACCAGGTACCCCTGGTGCTGTTCAAAAATGGGGGTAAATAAACAATAAAAGAGTCAACAAGGCCAAAGGGGACAACAAACGCAAAATTCGTTCCTTCTCCCAGTTTTTTTTTGTTGAAAAAATGAAGAGAAACGAGCGCTCGCATTTTTGAACATGGGAGCTACTAAACAACAACAAATAACTTATTCTTTTCCTTAAAGGTATTGGGTCGAGTTAAGAATACGAAATTTTTTGAACATCTACTAGAAAAGTCTAGTGTCGTCTAGACTATCAGAAAGGTGAACATTGGGGAACCAGGTATGCTTAAGGAGCGAAACCGTTTAGTGAAGGCCTAACATTCAACTTTTGGGATTCTAGGCCAATTTGAAGAAACAAAAAATGACACTAAAAACCCTGCCAAATAACTTTCAAACTTTCTATTAAGAACAATAAAGTTTTGGCTTGGTTCATAAGAACACATGTACAAAACCAACCCGATTTGAAGACAGAGGACACCAAGGGGGGACCGAAGTGTTTCGAAATGGTCGTAAAACTGGTTTTTTTTGTGTTGAAAAAGTGAAAAAAAACGAAGGAGAAGATGTTTTAGAATGGAAGGAAAAGCAAGAGGAACAAGTTGGGAAAAAGAGAGAAGGATAGTTTTTTTTAAATTTTTCTACAGTTTGAAAAAGCGGGTAGGGTGCACTAGTTTTCTTCCTCATTTGTAAAGTATAGGGTCAAAATAGTTGTCTAGAAATTTGAAACATTTTGAGTACTTATTCAGAAAGATTGATTGAATTGCAGATCGGAAAAATTGGAGATCACAAATAGAACAGTCAACTGAGAACTGACGGAAATGTTCAAATTTTGCATACATTTTTTAAAACATGTGGAGGTGTGGGAAAATAGAGGTGAACAGGAACAGGAAGTTACAAAAAAACTTTTCGCTTTTCAAAATTTGGAAATTCGATGAAAGTTTGAAATTTCCCCATGTTTTATTTTCAGGTTTATCTGGCTTAAAAAGAACTCCGACAGATTTATGTTCGGATTTTCAGAGTTTTTTTTTTTATGTTGGCGGGATCTAAAAATCCAAATTTTATAGTTTTGTTTTGATTTCTTTGAGAGAACGTGGGTTAATGATTTTGAGTCAATTTTGGTACGGTAACCGTCTCGATTCTGAAAATTCAATTTTTCAAAGAGTTAGCTCAAAAATGAACCAAAGACTGTAGCCGAAAGACACTTATTTTACTAAAATGACCTCCACTTCTGAGAAGACTTCCCCCCAGCTGTGCCTAGCCCAGTGTCATCCTTTGACAGAATTCTGAAGATTTTCAAAATGATTACCGAGGTCATTCCTCTCTCTCCGTTTCCAAACCTGACCATTACCAGCTAAGTCACAAAAAAACGAAGGTAAAATGTCTTCCACACCGAGGGGGTCCCCTCGAACCGGTACGTCCTTGGCCGAGTGCCAAGATTGTCATCTATTTTCTATAGGAATATACTCATAGTGAATAAAACGAGGGGAAGGATGAAGAATTTGGAAAAAGGAGGTCACAAAAAAAATCTAAGAAAAATGAAGATTTGTGTTGGATTTTGAGGGTATTCTGGAGACTAGGGACATCTGGGTGGGATCACAAAAATGAGAAATTGGGGACACATGTCTGGCGGTTTGGAAAATAAAAAATGCAACAGAAGCTGAGGATTGTGTGTCTCAGAATTTCAAGATCTGTGAAGAGTTCTGGACTAAAAGAATCCAAGAGTTGCAAAATTTTAGATTCCAAGAAAACCTTGCTGTCCTTCATTTTTAAAATTCAAAATTATTCGAAAATCGGACACCCATGTCCATCACATATCTACACCATCTTCCATCTCTCCCCGAAGCGCCAAACCAAGATTAAATCTCTAGAATTTCTGTATCTCAAATATCGACCTTGTCCATCTTTTTATTCCTTCGTTTACCCAGACATCACACACACTCAAACAGTTCAAATAATAGAAGACGCGGGAAAAAGTTGATGGCGCGGAGACTGGAGAGAGATAGTGATCCGGAAAACAAACGTAGACAGTTAGAAAGATTAGCACATTGTTATGTGTATTGTTTATATGTCGGGGAATTCGAGGGAAGTGCAATAGGGGAAAAAATTGGAAAATGCTCTAAACATTGCAGACGAAATCAATTTTAAGATTACAAGAGCTTGCTTACTACGTAGTTAGAGTATTGAGAATCATTAGAAAGCCTGTAAAATTTGAGAACAACATTTAGAAAAACATGTCGAAAATTTGATTCACACGAGTCGGGACAAAGTTATTTTCAATGGCAAGCATCACTAGTCTAATGCTCAAAACTCTGACTGTATAGTCCCACTACCCCTCAATTCTCAAAGGCACATGCGATGTTTGCAAATACGTGTCAATAAGGAAGAAACAATAATAACAAATAAAAGAAAGGAAAGCGGAATCATAAAAACTGTCAAAATGATATGACAGATGATAGTGATAAGAGTCTCTTTGCTTCTCTAATTCTCTATTTCTTCTATACTCTCTCACTCGGATTCTCAAAGAACAGAAGAAGGTGTGAAAGTACATTGGGATACGAGGCGTAGCAGGGATTTCTGGATATTGGAGACTACAAGAAAACACACATGCTCAATTCGCAAAACTAATTTAAGCTTGAAAATTACAAAGGCGGAGCAAGCTGATACTGAAAAATGGCGGGATAGTATCTCAAAAATAAGCACGGTAAAAGAGTGGTCATGACCAGGTCACATCACATGATTTTCCGGCATACCAGCCGTCTGCACAAGAAAAAGGGCGGAGAGGAAGGGTCCCCTTCCCCTCTCCAGATGGTAATAATACATTGTTTCATTCTTCCCCCACCGATCAGAGAGCAAGGGAATACACAAATTGGAGAAACGCAGGGAGTGAGAAAGACAGAGGTCACATATTTCTCTCTTATTGTGTTTAGATGTATACAACAAACATCGGGATGCTGTCCCTCTGGAGGAGGGTGTCCTCTTCTCGCACTATTCCCGTGCGGGAAGGGGATCAGAGATTACAGAGAGAGAGTGCAAAAGATTGAGGAGATTTAGAAATGGAGAGAGGGTTTTTTCTTGAAGGATATGTAGTTTTTTTTGGAGGATTGGTGCTAGGGAATGATGGATTGGAAGTGATGGAGTGTCTTTAGCGTTGGGCTTAGATTTAGCCAATCCGTTAGTATAAGGTGGAGAGGGTGGAGAATGTGATATGACTTTCTTTAGCTGCTACAGAAATTATTGTGAGTCTTGCAATTTTGGATAAAGTATTCATAAATGGAGAGAACCTGAATCTACCTTCCTTCCATTTTCCATTTCCAAATGCTTCTTGAACATAACATTGCCCTAGATAACTAGATGAATCTGGGGCACCGTCGGTTCTTTCTACATATTAATGTATGCAAATTGAATATTCTTACTACCACCTGCCCCTCCGTCATCAGCTGTACCATCGTCGGCACGTTCATCATTAAATACGGATTATTTCATCACTTGAGACTAAATCTAGATACTGGATTTCAAATTGAGATTGGGCTTGGTCTGGAGCACCTGCCACCACCAGGGTTGGGATCTGACGTCAAAAGAGCACCAATATCTTTCAACGTCCAATTCATGGTTCCAAAACCATCTGCTTCCACACCTTATTTCCTATTTCTATTTTCAAATCCTTTTTCCTTTTTGGATTTCCCGCCTTTTCCTATTTTCTTTTATCTGCCTCATCTGTTGTGCCATCTGTTGCGCACCATATTACATACTGTATTGCGTCTACCGACAAGTCCTCTGTTACAACACACTAAGCCACGACTGTCGTCACAGTCATAAACCATCTGCTCACTTTCATCGATTTTCAACAGAAATTTCAAATATCTGTCTATACCGGTGACGTCACTAAGCAAGCCATATCTACTGGGGTGCTTCTTGGCAAACCCATACAGTAAGACAGTCAATTAAGACGATTTTAAACCCTTAAGAATAGGTTTAGTACCGTTTGTCCTTCACTTTGTTGCATCCTATTGTTTTACCGGAGAATTCGAATCTTTGAATACTGTACCTATCTTTGTACCGCCCTGTGACGTCAGTGTACCGCCCATCGTACCTCCCCCTTTTCAACAAAATACCGTGAATCTTTCTCCTGTCATGCCCTATTACCTACAGGCGGTACCTTTGGGCCTAAGACTATTGTAAACGATTCATATTCATGTCAATGAATGCATGCCTATTGTGTGCCATGTTGATGACATTTAAATATATCGCGTTTGTTTGATCGTGAGCCCTTAACAGAGACTCATTTTGAAAGGGGTCCAAAATAATAGTGACAGACAGAACAAGAGGCCCCGTTAGAAGGTTCAAAAATGGGGAAAAAACCGATTTTCTGGGTGTTAGAGAAAATGAGACAAGTGTACAGAATTTTGAAACAAAAGAATCGCCGCGAAAAAAACGATTCACATAAATAATCTTTATTATCACTGCTTTATTGTTGGGAACACAAATATAGGTATGTATATTTTTCGAAGGGCAAAAAAGATATAACGATTGGTTCAGAAGAAAGAAGGAAACGCATCACAAACGAAGACATAGAAATGTGCAGTAAATACTCTATAATAGAAATCTGGAATTTTGAATTAATTTAGGAGAAGATCAACATGATGATAAGAGAGCCTGTAGGAAAGGGAGAGCGACAAGAGGAAAGAAGAAGGACATCGGGATATCCGGACAGACATGGAAATGATAGAAGTAGATGAGAAAGTGGAGAGAGAAATTGAAATACTTGTCAGTGGGACATAATGAAAGCTGCGAGATGTATCTATGGCGATGGCATTCCTCGTTGAGTGTACAGCATGTAGACAAAGAGCACGAATCCACCAGTGTATGCAGTGTACAGAGTGATACGGTCACGTCTTTTTGGATAGTTGGCTGAAAGAAAACGAAAATAAGCATACTGAAAATGAGCAAAAATACACAACATCAGTCAAAGCGACGAAATGAATCAATAGGCACATAAAAATGCACCATTTTCATGATTTTCCCTTACCGATTTCCATCCACATTGGAAGACCTTGCGCATTACAGATAGCGTGAGCAATGATCGGAACGAGAGCATGACGAGTTGTCAGTTGAAGATAGGTGGCGAATGCACCGAATAGATAGGTGTACACGAATTGGAATCCTGAAAAAGTTGAGACGATTTTTTGAGGGGAGAAAAATAGAGTAAAAATGAGAACGGAAATTTCTCGGGATTTTTTGAGAGTCTGACACAATCTTTATACCAAAAACACGGCGGGGCTGCGACGACCCCTGGAAGAGTTTTTTCTGCGTTTGCTACTCAGCCGACAAAAGTCCGCAAACATACGATGGTGAACACCTGACAGTAACCCAAAAATCAGTTTCGCTGATAGCATGCTCGCAAACTATGCGTTTTTCTAGCTGCTAATTGCATTTTAGAAAAGACAAAAAATTGGAAAACGATCAGAGAGAGTTTTTGAATCTTTTGATAGTTTCAGAATTTTAATTTTTGTGTGATTCAGTGCATTTTTGAGGAGGTTTCTGAAGAAGTTCATTTTTCTTCGATTCAAGTAACGCAACATGCCTAATGGGCCTCTGAAAATGTAACTAAGCATCATAAGATGGTCCTCCTATAATTTCAAAAAAATTGAGAGTTCAGTTTTTGAGAAAAGTTGAAAAGTTTGACTTTTCAGACACTGATTTTGTTTTTTCGTAAAAACGAAAATAGCAACCGAAAAAAACGAACGGTCAAGTTTTAGCTCTGTCCTCTGGCGACGTTCTGGCAAAATTTCAGAAAATTTGAGAGTTCGGTTTTTGAGATAGTAGCCAAATAAGTTTGTCATATTACTTCAGCCGTTTCACGGGTCAGGAGTTACCACATATTGAAATATTAAACTCAGTTAATCGCTAATTGAGGTGTTTAATCGCATTCAATCGAAAAAATCCGAAAAAACTGCTCTGAAAGTCGTTTTTTCCGGCAAATTTGCTAACACTCGAAAACGAAATTCAAACTTGGTGCCGCCGCAACAGAGGGACTAGAAATTTCATTTTCTAGGCCACGGGTTCTCGCAGCCCCGCCGTGAAAAATAAATAGAGGCTTATGAAGCATTTTCAGAAAAGCAGACTAGCTTATGACGGGTAAGAAGTACCTCTCTGCAAGATAGAATGCGCCAACGAGTGTCCCCGTCGTTGATCATCCCAAATGTGATGAAAATGCGATGCGGCGAATGGAATCGGGTTCAAAATCATTGTTAGTTTTGGACCGTAGACATGAGACATTAGAGTTGATGAGCACGCACGAAAGACGATCTCCTCGGTGATTGGTCCCTAAAAATGAAGATTTAGCTGGCTAAAAACTTTTGAAATTTCAAATTTTATAATACTCACAACAATGATATCACGACGCCACGCCCAGCTGCGAAAGCATTGGCTCCACTCGTAGTAATCTGAAAATTGGGAAACATCGATTTTTATGGGAACACCCACAGGCGTGAATTTGACGCTTTTTCGAGCTCCTAGGGATGCTCAGGCAAGGTTTCAAGCGATTTTCAAGCTGGTTATCATCATCTCGAGCTTGATATAGACTGTTTGCAGTTAAGTTCAAGCCACAACTAGCCGAAAAGTTTTTGAGCATCTTTCAATAAAATACGAAAATTAATTCAGGCTCATTTTTGTCCGAATTTTGTTATTTTCATCTCATTTTCACACCGAAATAGTGCCAAAGCGTCCGATCGATGTACTGCAGCACAAACTGTCCCAGATAAAATGCGTTCATCAGAATGAACGGATAAGTGATCGCTTCCTTCCAATCGTCCCATCGTAGGCCCATTTCTCGGTACGGAGTTGAGGTGTACTGAAATTTTTTTCGATTTTTAGTGGGAAATATGGATTTTAAAGATTTTTGTTCAGATTTTTAAAGCCTAAATTTTTGATTTTTGGATGAAAATGAAGATTTTAAGCTGGAATAAAGATTCGTGCAGATTTCAGCCTTAGAAGCGCAGTTTTCTTTCTTTGTAACATTCTTTTCGTACTTCTAGCAGATAATAGGCGGTGACAGCGATGGAGATGATGTTGCTGAGCAGGGCGCCTTGGAATCTGGAAATCAGAGATTTTAAATTGGTGACTCAAACGTTAGGAAAGCTAATTCATTGTGATCGTAACGTCTTTCAACTCCTTCTTCAGCTGAATTATAGCTCAGAACTAACCTCCGTTGTATAGATTTCGGATCGTTTCGATCCGTACCATCTCGATCGAATAAATGCACTAGAAGCACATACGAGACCGGTAAGCACGCGGAAACCAAGCCGGCGCCTGAAAATAATGAAATTTTAGAGTGAGAACTTTGTTTTTCAGCTAAAACTGACCCATTTTGATGGAAAATTAGACGGAAATCGATGGGAATGGGGAATTCTCGATGCTCCGGTGCCGATGGTGGTTTTGCGGCCTGAAAGTCGAATTTTGGTGGATTCTGTAGATTTTTAAGATTTCTAGATCAATTTCTGAGCTCAGGTAATCTCAAAAAGCACTCTGAAATAATGAAATTCATAAAAAAAGCAACAATTTTAAGACTGAACTTTTAAAAAGTCTCCCTCGAGAAATTTGGCGGCCGTTTTTGGGAAAAGAAATGAAACTAATGTGAATTGGCTCATTCGGTCGCTTATCGTCATAGCAATGTGCTTGGCAATTCGGAAAAACCAAAAATATACGAGAAATATTTAAAAAGAGCGAGGTTTTGCTCATCGAACACATTTTTTTTAGATGGAAGAGGAATTCGAGGAGTTCGGCAAGGGAGGCGCACGCTAGGCCATGTCGATTTACGGGAGCGAAAAAGGAGGGAAGAGGGAATTTTCGATTCGGCAGAGACGGATAATAATAATATTTTAGCTAGAGAAAGACCGGCGATACTGATAAATATGCAACGATATTCATAAATTAATCTGAAAATTAGGAGAATAACAGCTCAAAAAACCAAAAAAACCACTGAAATAAAGCAAACCTGCTGTTCAACTCGCTCTGTTAATAAGTTTCTTGGAGTTTGGAATAAGGCATGATTGAAGCTTATGTGTGTGCAATTCACTGAAAAACTGTCTTAAATGGCCTCTGAAAAAAAATTCTTTAAAGTTTTATCAAGACGCTTCAGAATCGAAGGATTTCAGTATTTCAATTTTTAGGTATCCAATCTTTAATCTTCCCGTTTGCTGCACGGTTCTACGGATCATCATCTGTGTTGAATTATTCACATTAGTTTCATTTCTTTGAATACCTTTTTTCTGATTACGATTTCCGTTTCAAAAAGTTCAAAAACCCTTCCGGACTTCCCGTTACTTGCGCCTCCACCAAACATCCTATTCCAAACTTATTGTAGTATTTTTCGTTTTTTGAATCGAGGAAAAAAATCAAATATCATCCCCATTATTATTATTACCCTCTCTTATCATACACTGACCAAACCCGGACACCTTCAGTGCTCTGTAATCGCATTAATTTTTAGTGCCCCATTTTCAGCCCAAAATGTTTTTAATGATTCCATTAAAATTTCCTCCACCATTGCCATGCCAAGAGCACATTGCCCAATAAAATTTTATGCTCCGACTCGAGTCTCTTTTGCTCTTGGAAGGAGCAACCCTTTTCAGGCTCCGCCCCTTTTCTGGTTTCCAAAAGTTTTTTGAAATAATTCGGGTATTTGTTGCTCAAAATGGCTCGACGAGTGGTGGCTGGTTTGGCTTTGGTTTCGGCCCTTTTCGGAGGTGCCTCTGCGCAGACTTGTAATACTGGAGGCATTTATAGTGCACAGTTTAATAGGTGAGTATTGAGTGGGTACTGTAGTTTCTACAACTTTCCTATCTCCCTTGAGAGTAGTAGCATAGGAATTCTATTTAATGGCATTATTCAAAAACGGTTTTTTGGAACCTGAGAAAATCTCAGGAATGCATTATTTTTGTTTAGAAAAAAATGCCAAAAAGGGGAGGATACTGTATTTTATAATTTTTTCTTTGATGGCACTTTCGTAAGTTTTTTGCGTACTTATGCTTCCTAAACTTCCATTAATTGAATTCTCTAAAGTTTACAAACATAAGTCATGAGCAAACTAGTTCTCAGTCCTAATGAAAACTCAAATAATGTAAAAACAAAATCTTGGAGTTTTTACTTCAAAAGTCCATGGTCATCCCTACTTCTCTGTTCATTGAACACTCTCACCATGTTTTATTTTTTTAAACTAATATAAAACCGCTTAACTATGTGCATGGCACCACCACAGACACACATATGGGTTATCTTATCATCTTAACTATTATGTGATGATGGTGACGAAAAACTGAAAAATAGCAATCATTAGAATCACATAGTTAAGCACAGAAAGATTATATCAATATGACACTATTTGTGTGATAAAACCACAAAAAGTGCGAGAAAATTTAGCACAGGGAAATAGGGTTTGTAGCGAAAATAGTTTTGTGATTTGGAAGGTTGGGTTTTCCCACTAAAAACACAAAATGGATACGATTTTTGATAGACTCTGTATTGATATAAACAATCATATTCCAGATGCTACCAATACTTCACCGCGCCTGCCCAATTCGAATTCGCCGAAGAACAATGTGCGCTTCTCGGAGGCCATTTGGTCTCCATTCAAAATGGTGCTGAAAATGCACTAGTCTCATCAAATGGAGCAAATTCGTTCAAGAAATCAAACTATTCTGATTATTGGATTGGAGCAAATGATTTGGAGACATCTGGACAATGGAAATGGACAGATCCATCTGTTACTTTCTCTTATCAGAATTGGAATATTGGAGAGCCACAATCCGGATCAGATTGTGCAATTCAAGATAAGACAGATGGTACATGGTCGGCTATTGGATGTACTTCATATCGTCCATTTGTTTGTGTTACTCCTGTTATTATTACTGCTACATGTCCACCAATTACTACTCCTAAACGTGAGTCGAGGAAAAATCGAACCATCCAGAGATTTTCGAACGCCATTAAAATGTTCAACACAATTTCCAACTTTCACCAAATATACGTTTTCAGCAACCACCTGCCCAACCCCAGCTCCATGTCCAGTAAAGAACTGTGTCCCATCTTGCGATCAGGGATGGACCTATTTTGCTCCAACCGATTTCTGCTACCGTGTGTACCACAATGCCAAATGGGATGATGCAGAGGCTGCCTGCGTTTTGTTGGGAGCTCACTTGGCATCGGTTCACTCCGAAACTGAGAACACTTTTGTTAACAGTGAGTACTGACGATTTCGGAAGAAGTTGGGATTCAGGCTCTCAAGAGAGCTTGAATGATCTCAAAAAATCACTTTTTTTGTCAGTTCTGAAATTATGTTCAGAGACACAAAAAACCGTAAATTGAGAACTCTTCAAGTGAACATTTTCCAGATCTCGCCTCTTGTGGAATCAAGGAAGGAAACCCGAAAGACCTCGCATGGATCGGAATGCATAAGGTTGGGCAAGATTGGGTATGGACTGATGGCTCCAAGTCGGATTACATCAACTGGGCACCAAAGCAACCCGATAATCCAGGAAAAGAAAACTGTGTGGAAACTGCTCCAGATCTTTCTCACGACAAGTGGTATGAGAATTGGAATAACGAAGCATGCAATACTGAGATGAGAGCATACATCTGTAAGAAGGGATCTATTCATGCTTAGATTTTTTGGATTTTGGATTTTTATGTACCAATAAAAAATATTTTCTTTTTTTTCCAAGATTTGCAATGTTTTGACACCTATTGGAGTGGCTTGACAGTGTTAAATTTTACTTCTGAGTATTTAATATAGGCATACTAACTTTGAAACCCATCAATATGCTACCGCAATTTCTTGGATATTTGAGTGAAATACGATAGCATGTTCAAGACCATCAAAGACTCGAAACGAAAAAAGTATGCATTTGGTGAAAATTTCGCCCCCTATAGAAGGCGGTTTTGAAATAGATAGAAATAAGCTTAGTAACGGTTTGAATGTGTCAAATGTGAACCATACGTGCTTGATATAGTCTTATATCTTCCACAAACGATGTCATATCCTTCAATTTTTTCAATGTTGAAACTAGTAATCAATGAAGATGATAAAAATGTGACACGAAACGTTTCGGAACATATTTCTGACTATAACTTCTCGCCTGTTTTTCAAAGTACTCAAATTATAAAACCTGGAAATATTTATTTTTTTTTAATGCGAGGATACTGCAAAAGGCAGACACACAAATAACTATTCAAATAAGCTTATAACCACACAACACAAATATCCCCGACAAAAAAATATTGAAAATCTTGAGACAAAATAAACCAATAAAATAAATCAGAGAGACTGTCGAATCTAAGGAAGTCTCTTTGAAGTTTGATTTTAAAAATAAATTTCAGAATTAATTCATTTCTCGAAAATTCTAATAGTCTACAGTGACCCTTCTTCGTTCATCTGATATCCACACGCGACTCCCCAATCTAAATCGTTCCCTCTTCCACACGAAACATCATTGATTGTCTCGTCATTGTTTTGTGGTGTCACACCCAAACAATTTTCCGGTTCTCCATGGTAATCAAACGAGAAGCCCGTATTAGACTCCAGAAAGGCCGCCTGTCCTTGAGTGTAGCCATCGGACCAGTCAAAGTTCTAGAAAATGATTTGAATACAAAATTTTTTGGACTGTTTTAGGTATTTTTAAGCGTTTTCGATATAATATTTGAATTTCGCGTATTTTGAAGAAATAAACACTTTTTTGCCCGGAATCCTTCTTTGTTGATGGATTTCTAGACTTCCAACTGTAAAATGATTTTATTTCTTTAAAAAAATAGCCTTTGAACATTTTCTCATCTTTATGAATCTAAAATAACAAAATTACCCTGCACCTATTGGAGTCACCTGAAAGTGTCAAATTTTGTTTCTGCGTTTTTCATATAGTCATATTGTCTGTTCAATAAAACGTCGGCAAGACACGCCCCTTTTCGGACACGCCCCTTTTCACGTAACTACTAAAAAATTGATCTACAAGCAAACGTGAAAAAGGGGCGTGTCCGAAAAGGGGCGTGCCTTGCCGACGTTTTATTGAACAGACAATACTAGCTTTGAAAATCATTAAAATAGCGCTATTTTTACTACTGCAAATTTATGGATTTGAGTGAAAAAATAGTAGCATTTTTTAAAACCCGGAAATTTTCGCTTCTTTTAGGAATAGGGGAATTTTGAAATACGTCGAAATGAGCATTGTAACGGTCTGGATGTTTCAAATTTGAACTCATATCTTCCACAAACGCTGTCATATCCTTAAATTTTTTCAATGTTGAAACTATGTAGTAATCAACCGTTTCGGAACATATTTCTGACTATAACTTCTCGCCTTTTTTAAAAAGTTCTTAAATAATAGAACCTGGAAATATTTATTCATTTTCAATGCGAGGATACTGCAAAAGACAGACACACAACTCAACATTCAAAAAAGCTTATATCCACACGCAACACCAATATCATTTCCAGATCCTTTTCCACATATTACATCGTTTATGATTCCGGGTTCGTACATATAGCATATTGTTAAGCAGTCTTCGATGTTGTTACTGAAAAATTATTGTTTTCTGTTATCATTTTTGGTCTTCAATCCCGTTACGGTATGCTCGCTAACTTTTTTTGTTCTAGTTAATTAATTGTAAAGGTTTGCAAGCCTATTTGTTAGACAGTTTTTTTGTATGATTTACTATGGATCCGTCCCGGACAAGCAGGCAGTCCCTTCAACCATAGCAGCCTGACCCACTGTGTAGCCATCGGTCCAGTCAAATGTCTGAATGTTATTTTATCAAACGAAACAGCACTAACTGCAGCAACCCACGTTACAGCTATTACTCTCAGCACCGGCGCAATTCCTCTTTCCATCAATCCATATTCCGTGGTATTCCGTCAGTGGGTCGCGCAGAGAACGTGCTCTACCTGGAAGATCATGAAAAATGACACAAAGATCAGAATCAAAAACCTACCATATATCCATTTACACTCTTCCACTGAAGCTACTCCGGTCACTTTGTATCCCATTTTCTCGCAAAATTCTGTGCCTTCTTCTTGAGTGGTCTTATTTTTAATCAAGAACACCTGCATGCATACAGTAATCTCTGGATTCGATCTTCGGAACATTTTCCAATCTCCAATGCATTTTTTGAAATTCCAAGTTGTCCCTGTTTTAGTCCAATAAAGAGGATCCTCTCCCGTAGTGACCAATAGAGAAGTGGGAACGTCAACTGGACACATATTGTTTGGTAATGTTGCCTAGAAAGACACGGATTACTCGAACATTTGGAAATCTTACTTTGAAAGAAACATAAGATTCCCTGGTCTCCACAACTTCCAAAGTTTCTGTTGAATTAAAATCCAAAAGAATACAGTAATCCTCTTCATTGAAAAATGCCAAAATACAGTCGGCCCGGCTAAAGCAAGTCTGTTCACAATTCGTATCAACTGTGGTTTCATCTAGGCTTTTCCCGGTAACTTTTCCATTGATTCTTATCATTTTTAGTGTTTCTGAATACTAAGATTTCAAGAAGACTTTATCAGACCTGGGCTCACCTGTACATTCGCCCAAAATAGGCAACAAAACAAGGAGAACCAATAACATTCTAGAAGTCAAGCCAGAAAGAAACCAAGAAATGAATAAGAGGGGAAAATAAAAGAGTTTTATGTTGTATCCCTTAGAAACAGGGTACAACAACAATCGAGACATCTTGAGACGAAGTAACCAATGAAATAAATCAACTTTAGAATCTGAAGATGTCTCAAGTATGCTCGCTCATGATTTTTGTCGAATGAGTTTTACAATTGATTAATTGCTCAAAATTTCCAAAAGTCTACAGTAATCCTTTTTCGTATTACAATAATATTACTCTTACATTATGTCGTTTGATAGAGTATTAGCTCTGAGAAAAAAACCTTTGAAGTACAGGATTTTTTGATCTTTACAATAACTGAAATGTTCTATGTACCCATGTTTATGACCAAGCAGATCATTAAAATAATGATCACTTGAACTGAAGTCTTACCATAGACTGGAAGCATGACATCCGCATTTTCAAAGAGAAGTTTTTAGTTTTCTTAGACATTCACTTTTCTGAAAATCGGAAGAAAAAACATGATCTCTGAATTAATATTACTTTTTTCGATTTTCGCCCAAGTTTTTGGTCAAACTTGCAATACAGGAGGGATTTTTAGTGCGCAGTTCAATCGGCAAGTTTCATTACTCTGTTATTTTGAAAGCTATAGTTTTTCAGATGCTACCAATACTTTACTGCTCCAGCTCAATTCTTCTTTGCTGAGCAACAATGTGCGCTTCTCGGAGGTCATTTGGCATCCATTCAAAATGGTGCCAAAATGGTATTCTGATTATTGGATTGGAGCAAATGATTTGGAGACATCTGGACAATGGAAATGGACAGATCCATCTGTTACTTTCTCTTATCAGAATTGGAATATTGGAGAGCCACAATCCGGATCAGATTGTGCAATTCAAGATAAGACAGATGGTACATGGTCGGCTATTGGATGCACTTCATATCGTCCATTTGTTTGTGTCACTCCTGTTATTATTACTGCTACGTGCCCACCAATTACTACACCTAAACGTGAGTCGAGTAAAAATCGAACCTTCGGAATTTCCATCTTTATCCCAGAAGCTTGGCCTTTTGTTCAAATGTTGAGCTACTTCAATTGAAAATACATATAAAATCTCCAGCTTCAACATGTCCACCCCCAATACCATGCCCCACTAAAACTTGTGTCCCTTCTTGTGATCAAGGATGGACCTACTTCGCGCCAACGGATTACTGTTATAAAGTGTACCATGGAGCAAAGTTTAACGATGCAGAGGCAGCATGTGTGCTCCTCGGAGCACACTTGGCATCGATACACTCATTGACAGAACACATTTGTCAATAGTGAGTTTGACTACCTGAAAAACACTCAAATGCTTTTTCTAGACATTGCTTCTTGCGGAATCAAAGAGCCCAAATACGAGAACTTGGCATGGATTGGCATGCATCAAATAAACGGAAAAGATTGGGTATGGACCGATGGTACTCCTTCGGATTATATCAATTGGGCACCAAAACAACCGGATAACCCTGGAAAAGAGCTATGTGTACAGACTGCTCCCGATGTGTCACACGATAGTTGGTATGAGAATTGGAATAATTTGGCGTGTAATACTGTAATGAGAGCCTATATTTGTAAGAAGGCATCGTATAAAATGTAGTGAATATTTGGTTGTGTTTATGGAGAGAATGAAGTATGTATGTGAACTAGTTTTTAAAGAAGTCCATGTTGTCATATTGTTTTCGACATAAAAATAAAAAAACAACGGAATTTTCATACTCGATTTGATCATTCTTCTCTCCGGTGGTTCTGAAAATCAAATAGCCTCGAAATTCTATTATGGGTTTTTTTCGAAAAAAACTTCAGAGGCACGCCAGCCTTCTCTCTTTTATTGATTATTTGTGTCCCATTCCGCAGCAAGTGTCTTCAACTTGTCGGCGCCACTCTATTTTCTCTGCGTCTCGTCCTCTATCTCTCTCTCCTCTCACTATTTTCACGGCTTTGCAAGTTATTCCTTTCTCACTAGACGTCGATTCTAGCCCCCATATATTATTCCCCAAATTTCTATAATGTAGTTTGTAGTCTCTTTATTTTCTAAAATCACTGGATTTTTCAACATAATCTCCCTCCGAATGTTGTTGGCACCGTTTAGTCCAGGAGCCTCTTTTATTCGGTTTTCTATTTTTTATTTTTGCAAAAATTAAATTTTTATTCGAATTATTTGAAGTTGTTATGGTGAGTCTGAACTTCCACCTTGCAAAATAGAAATTCAAGATTTTCAGTTTCTTTGGAATTTTATCACTGGAAAAATGTATTTATGAGAACATCGAACAAAAGGAGGATCGATCAGGTGGGAAATTGTAAATTTTATTCAAAAAAGTGCGGCAACCAATGAAAATTGAGAAATTGATTCACGAAATGATGCCTTTCCTAAATTTTCTCATAATTATTGAGACCTCAAAAATTTTAAAGCATCTTAGTTTTCAGAAGGAAATGACTACCACACTCGACTTTGCACAGAAGTACCTCCCAATGTGAGTTTCTAGAAAATACAAATTTTTTGAGCCAAAAATCATGTCCCCAAATGAAGATTTTTTGGCTCTTTCCGGTTTTAGTGGTCCTATGAGAAATTCTCGGTCCCATTCAAAAATTACTGGTCCCAAGTTGGGACCAGTGGTCCCATGATGGGACCCACGGTCCCATAGAAGAAACATCGGTCCCAAATAGGTCCATCGGTCCGATGATGGGACCGATGGTCCCAAACTATTGAAACCGGTCCCATCATCGGACCGATGGTCCCAAAACCTACATATAGTGTGTAGACAGATGCCTAGTGTTTCTAGAGTAGTACAAACTAAGAATTATTTCAAATTTCATTATAAACTACTAGAATACGCAGTTCAAAAAATATGCCAAAAGTCATCGGCAATCCTTTTTGGTTTTCCTAAGCCTCTATTCCAATTGGGATTTGAGTGAATTTTTCTTTACCAGCAAATGCTATCACAAATTCAGGATGCTACCTATTCTCGTAGAACAATCATTTTTTAGGCCACATTGCAAAAGAGACTGTTACTTTTCTTATAAAGTCAGTTGGGTACTTCCCTATTGTTTTGGGACCGACGGTACGATGATGGGACCAGCTTAATAATTTTGGGACCATCGGTCCCGTGATGGGACCACTCTTCCGTCGTGGGACCTTAGGTCCCATCATGGGACCATTGGTCCCAACATGGGACCAGTCTTATTTTTGGGACCGAGAATTTTTCATAGGACCACT
Organism: Caenorhabditis zanzibari; assembly: GCA_963966625.1. NCBI lineage: Eukaryota > Metazoa > Nematoda > Chromadorea > Rhabditida > Rhabditidae > Caenorhabditis > Caenorhabditis zanzibari. Next base: position 20,934,768 of record OZ016472.1, on the reverse strand, counting down.
AAAACCGGAAAGAGCCGATTTTTTTCGAAATTTTGAAACTTTCAACCGAAAAATTTTTAGCGTTTGTTTCCATTGACAAAATCTGGCATGCCAAAATCCATTGAAGCAAAACAAAATCTAAATTGCAGGTGGATTTCGCACAAAAGTATCTACCCAATGAGAGAACTCTTATATTTCCACTGAACCAGCATATGGTGCATCGACCAACAATTGTTGATAGTTTTCAATTTTTCATCCTGCAAAAAAAATAAATATGTTTTATTTGAAAACGTCTTGTAGCTTTTTGTATGGTTCAGAAAGTTTTTTCCAATTTTCAGATCATCGAGTGTTTAAAGTTTGCAATTTGCAGAGTTTTCCGTTTTGACAGTCTTACTCTGTTTTTTACCGTTTTGAAGTGTCTGCCTTGAAATTTTCATTTTTACATGTTTCCTCAAAAGCACCAAACACGACCATGGTTTTCAGATAAATTTTTCCGGAGGACAGTTTTGAAAAAAAAATTACCTTTCTCCGTTTTTGCCCAGGCTTTTCTCTACATAGTTGTTTACAATCCGTCCGTCCCAGTCAGTGTCATCCATTATTTTCCCTAACCTCTTTTGCAGTTTGGCCAGCAATTGTTTGTGCCACCCTTTTTCTCACTGCGTCTCTTTTTCCTACTCACTTTTCTTTGCATTTCCAAGTCATTTAGTTCCCCCTATGTAGTTTTTAGTCTCTTTATTTTCTAAAATTATTGTAATTTCTACATTTTCCCAATCCGAAGGTTGTTGGCACCGTTTAGTCCAGGAGTCTCTTCCTTTGGTTTTATTCTGATTTTTTCTGAAATTTCTCTACTTGCCTAATGGAATTCAAACGCTTCCTGTCTGAAAATAATTGTAAGTTTACCGATGAAAAACTTTGACAAGTTTCAACTTTTTCCAGAGCTGAAATTGAACAAATAGTTTAAAAAATGACTATTTCGGGAAAAAAGGCAATGATTTGTGTTAATTTTATAAGAACGACTATTTCGGCAAAAAAGGCAAAGGTTGGTCATATTATTTTGATATTTTCAGATGAGAAATAAAATTTCAGATGAGAAGTGAGAAACAAAGCGATTATTTTGGCTGAAAAATAGGTCAGTATACTGTTCATGTACAAAAACACAAAAAAAACAATATTTCTCTAAAAGAAGACTTTTTCTGGGTAGACTTATTTCCTAAAAACTTTGAACTGATTCTTAATTCATTTTCCAGAATTTGGGCTCTAATTTTTGAACCCTTCAAAGTGTTTTAACTTTTTTCAGTGGATGAGGAGAGCGTCGACTTTGCCCAAAAGTTTTTGCCAACAGAAGATGTAAAGTTATCACATATCACACATGACTTCAAAAATAAGTGAGTTGAAAAATTTGGAGATATTGAAAGTCTGAGAATGAGAATAATGACAAAACTTCAGAAATTTTTAGAGCGAAACAGATCTGAAATAAATTCATTGGAAGGGAATGATATTCCGACATCAGATTTTGCTCAAAAGTTGCTTCCAAATTGAGTTTCGTAATAGTTGAATCTGATGATTTTGAGCTTAAATTTATAGCAAAAAATATTTAAATGTTCAAAAAATAGCTAGTCAAATTTGGCTCCGACTGCTCCATTTCTTTTTACTTGTTCATCTAAAAAATCTAAACTTTTAGATGGACTTCGCGCAAAAGTTCCTGCCCAGGAAAATCCTTCTTAAGAAGTGCCGATAATGCTGGTAAGTTTCTCAAACTCCTTCAAAAGTCCTATTTCAAAAATTACAGGCTGTTACCATTCCAAGGAGAGAAAGGAAAGTAGGTCAGACAATGCAGGTGAGTTTGACTTTTGAAAACGAAATTTTAGGCACAGCTCATTTTTGAGCTTCTGAATCAAATCGTGGTGTGAAATGTACAAAATGGGCGGAGCTTAAAATTGAAATTATATATTTTTTAACTTGAAAAATCAAAGTTATGTTTTCAGGCGCATATCACAATTGCTTCGAGAACTTGGATCACGACAGGAATTTAAATTTTTTTGTAGTTTTAAATATTTTCAGATCTGAAAATACATTCCGCATCTGAGCCGATACGAATAAAATTATGAAAATTGTTTTGTTTTGTTTATCAAATTTGCAGAAAATGTGAACTTCTATACAGAATTTTATGTCCTTGTTAACAGATGTTATTGATCTCGCGAAAAAAATTGAAGAACACTTCTAAAAATTAGAAATCCAGAATCCTTCAGAATCTTCAACAGTTTAATATAATCCTTCAGTTTTAAAAATTCATTCAAAGTCCATCTGGCTTTTCTTATCAATTAGATTGATTCTCTTCGACTATCTTCAATTTCTCTCCGTTATCTTTTTTCATCTTTTCCGTAATCTTCCGCTCCCCGTCCCGTGCCAGGCGCCGCTTCCCCCGCCTTTATTACAAAGTGTGTGTCTTCTTTCTCTGCGTCTCTTTTTTCGATACTCTCTGACTGATCTCGCCATTTTCCAATCATTCTCTTCTCCCAATACTCCCCTATCTTCTTCTATAAAATTTAGTTTTTAGTTTCTATTCTCCAGTATTCTGTAATTTCTATACCATCCCAAGGTTGTTGGCACCGTTTAGTCTAGGAGCCTCTTCCTTTGGTTTTATTCTGATTTTTTCTGAAAATATTTAAATGTTATGAATCTCATTGTGGAACTGTAAGTTTTCTTTTCCCTGCAAACTTTTCTTATTCAATTTTTTCAGCTTGTTTCGAGATCTTTTCTCCAAATTTGAGCAAAGCAAACACGAAGCTCAAGTTTAGCAGCAAGCACCAAGATTTAATTACCCACAAGTCTGCCCATCAATTAGCTGGTGAGAAAACACACCTCCAAAATAAAGAAATTGGCTCAAAATAATATAATTTATAGGTAAACTATTTTCAAATGAAGAATCCGTTCCGACTCCATGCCGTACTAAAGTTTGAGTACACAAAAAAAGACCGACGGTGAGAATTGTTTTCTATTTCGTTTCATAAAAAGCCAAGAAAGTTTTCCATTATTTTTTGTCAAATAACGAGCATGCAAAAGAAAAATGAAAAATTACTATTTTCAGATAAAAGACCAACTTCGGATTCAAATTGTACGAAAGTTTGAGCAGAAAAAAAGCTTGGTGAGAAAATGTAAAAAATGTTTGAAGGGGATACGTTTTTGTGAATCTAAAATCATATTCGGCTGAAAATCATAGAAATTTCTAGAGTTTCATTCACAAAGTAAGACCAAATAATTTTTGTCTGTTTCTTTTTTTGTAAAGCTAAGAAGTTTTCCATAATTTTCTGTCACGATTCCAACATACGGGATTTTGAAAAGTTTACTATTTTCAGATGAGAGATCTGTTTCGAATCCAGACTGAAGTTTGAGTACACAAAGAAAGGCCCTTGGTAAGAATTGTTTTCTGTTTCGTTTTATATAGAGACAAGAATGATTTCCATCATTATTTGTCAAAATTCGAGCACACAAAATTTTGAAAAATGACTATTTTCAGATAAAAGACCAACTTTGGATTCGAACTGAACGAAAATGGAAATTTCTAAAGTTTGAGTACACACAGAGACAGACCTTGGTAAGAAATTTATTTATGATTGTTGTAAAGTCAAAAAAGTTTTCCATCATTTTTTTTGTCAAAATTCGAACACATGGGATTTTGAAAAATTACATTTTTTCAGGTAAAATACCAATTTGGGTTTCAAATTGTACGAAAGTTTGAGCAGAAAAAAGGCTTGGTGAGATAATTTTTAAAATGTTTTGAGTGAATACGATTTCTTATGAAACTTTGAATCATTTTGAAAAAAATCATGTAAAATTAGGAAAATGTTAAATGTTCAAAAACAAAATCATCATAACTTTCAGTCGTTGAAATGGATCAGTGCCTCGATAGTCTGAGACACAAAGACGGGGGATACAAAGTGAGTTGAATTTACTGCATATTTCTAGTTTTAAAAACATAATTTTCAGAGGACGACAGAATTCAAGTGGTTGCACAGATTGAAGAGGCTCAATAGTAAGTTGAAAAAAAAATATAGAACTCAAAAAAAGTATACTTTTCAGACCACCAAGGAGCTCAATTTCGTATTTTTCAATGTATTTTTTAAAATAAATGTTCGAATTTGATTCTTGACTTTTCCCTGATCGAAAATATGTTTGCTGGCAGCTGAAAAAGTCTGCTCAAAAGTCGTCCTTTCAGCTCCTAGTCTTTCTTTTCCCTTCCATTTGCCTTGTTCAAAAAAGCACTCACAGAAATTTGAAAAAGGAAAGAAAACAGAAAACGAAAACCTCATTAGTCTTGCTTCACTTGCATTCACTCGACAAGTTTATTTTTTACACTGAAACATCTGCCGTCTCTTTGTCGCGATCTGTGAGCTCTAATGTATTGGTTTCCCAGAAAAAAACACTGAAAAAAGCAAAAAATAATGACTACGGTAGAAACCTGCTTACTGGCTAACCCCTCCCCTGAAGGTGCTCTTGTTGCGCAGAGAGCTCTGAAAAAGTTTCAAACTTTTCTAAGTCTCTCGGGCTCCGATGCTCTCTAACTGTCTGGAATCTCGTCCCCTCAGTAGTCCCCCCAATAACCCTTCTAGAAGGTCGTCACCCATTTTTTCTCCGTTTTTTTTTCCTTTGGTGGAAAAATGGAGAAAAAATCATCATAGTCTGGCACCCAACTGTATTAGGGAGCCTTTCGATGATACTGTAACATCTATTTTTTCTAAAATTTATTTTTGTATGCATATCAAGTAAGTGTGATTTTTTGAATTTTCAGAAGATTAGTTGGATTTTCAGATTGTTCGAGTGTTGAGTACTTTCTGGAAGCATACTTTTTATGAAAGGGAATAAAACGAAACCCAAATATGGAAGTTTTGTAAGTTTGAAAATTATTCAGCTGAATTTCGTTGTTACAGATTGACATAAGACTTCCCAAAAATTCCAACAAATGTTTATTTTCAGAATAGAGACCATCTCTTAAATTCGAAATATGCAGTTAACAAGAATGGTGAGTTTCGATGTTTTCGAGAATTCCCGAAAATTCAATTTATTTCAGAAGAGCACATTCGCTGCTTCCGGGAAGTTATAATTAATTGTTAAGGATTTTTTTTAAATGTTGAAATTTTGTATAAAAATGAAGTTTGATAATTGAGAGTGTTTTTTGGAGTTTTTTAATTATTGGAAATGCCGAAACACAAAACGCAGAGAACCATCACGACAACGGAGAATTTTTGAATACTAGATTCTGTTAATCTAAACATCTACAGACCGTGAGAGCGTTGGACACGTGGCGCAGTGTGTAGCGCGCAAGAAACATAGCTTTGAAAACAGATTATCGTATTCCCATGGAATCTTCTCCTCACCTTCTTCATATTCTAATTAATCCATGCCCTTCTATCCCTTCTAATCCCTTTCACGAAATGAAAAAAAGACTAAACTTCAAGCGACAAAATAGCAGATGAAAAAGGAAAAGGGGAAAATCCAATCATCTCATCACTTGAGCCCACTCTTTTCTCGGAGATTCGTCCCCTCCCACAATATTTCTCCAAAATGCTTCCGGAGACATCACTAATCCATGCAGAAGCCGTGTCAGTCACGAGTGAGCCCTTTGGCTCCGCCTCACTTTTCTAGCTTTTTTTCGTCTCTCTGTCGCCTATGATCTCTATAAATGTCTCATGTCTCTTTATCTCTATCTGTCAATTTTTCTGCCCCCGAACTCTTTAGTAGTCCCCCCGTCGACCCTTCTAGAAGGTCGTCACCCATTTTTTCTCATTTTTTTTCTCCTCGGGGAAAGAAAATGAAGAAAAAAACTCATCATAGTTAGGCACCCAACTGTATAAGGGAGCCTTCTTTGGTGATACTGTAACATCTATTTTTTCTAAAATTTCTTTGTTTTCATATCAGGTAAGTGGATAGTGATACTGAAAAGCTTCAAAGTTGCATTTTCAGCTTTCAAATCTAAACCTGTGCTTCATAAGAAGAGGCATTCCAGTTCCGGGTGTATGAATAAAATTTGTTGTAAACAAGAAGCTTTCCAATTCCATATGGGTAGATTTTGGTGAGTTTGAATTTTTTTTCCGTAAAAATATTACACATTTTTCTTTCAGAATTGTTTGATTATCAGTGGCTTTTTTTGTAGAAAAGAGGCGTTCCAATTCCATATAAATAGATTTAGGTAAGTTTGGATGGTTCTATATGAAAAAATATTGAAAATTCAGAATTCATTCAACTCAGAGTTTTGTAAACAGAGGCATTCTCTTTCCATATGTGTAGATATAGGTGAGCATTGACTTTTTCAGAAAACTTGATAAAGTTTTGTCAAACTTTCAGAGTTCATCGACTTCCGGGTTTTTTTTATGAAAAAGAAGCGTTTCAGTTCCATGGGTTGATTTTGGTGAGTTTGAATTTTTTTATAAAATTTTTCTGAATACCATTTTTCAGGCATACTTCCAAGAAGCTGAAGAACTTCAACGCGACATTATTGTTATGTGATATTTTTTTCCATAATCGAAAAATAATGAATATTGTTTTTATAATGCTTTGTCTGTCTTGTCTCATAAATTCCAGATTTCCAGAGTGGTTAGAATTTTTCATGAAAACAACAAATTTTTTGAATTACGGCAGAATCTTCCGAATTTCTCTATGCAAACCTTAAAATCGAACCACATTTTCAAAGCAAACTTTTCATCATCATCAAATTGTTGAAGCTCCATCGAGATGGTTGAGGGAGATTGCCAGTGTAGTCCTCCATATCCAAATCCCCACTGACGTCATCATTTCCATTACGAAACTCATTTGCTTAAAATGCTCCGAGACGGAGCACTTCTTCTATCTGCCCCTTTTCGAGCTCTTCTGGGACTCCCATACTCCATCTCTGGATGCCTCTCTAGCTTCTCAGAGCTCACTCTCTTTTCATAGAAACCTGTGTATCTCTGGAGTCTCTCTCGCTCTCTCTCCCTTTTTCCATTTTCCCCATCTACCCCAGTCCCCTAAATATGTAGTCTCCCTTTTCTCCGTTTTTTTCCAGCAGAAAATGGAGAAATTCACCATAGTTTGGCCCCCAACTGTATAAGGGAGCCATTCTTTTGGTAATGATAACATCTATTTTCACTAAATTCTTTTATTTCATTTTTAGTCATATCAGGTAAGTGTGATGCTGCAAAGTTTGACAAATGAACTTGGACTTTCAGTTTCTTCCAAATCCTTGGTAAATTACATATGTATCAGAAAGCCGTTACGAACTCCGAAAAAATTGAAAAATGTGAAAGGCTCATGAAGTCAAAAAGGTAGGTGTTTTCGAAACTCGAAAAATTTTAACAAATTTTTTAAAGAGTTGTTGGTTCCTAGACGATTTGCGCAATAACTTACCACAATATTTTTTGATTTAATGTAAGTTTTAGAAATTATAAGTTTTGATTCGCAGATTTGAACATTTTCAGAACGAAAACATTTTGTACAACGATATACACATCGGGATTTCTGTACATAATGTAAGTTTCTTGGTACTCTGTGTTTTGTGATATTTGAGAAATTCAAAACTGGCCTACATTTTGAATGGAAAAATATCAGTTTTGGAATTGGAACTTTTTTCAGGGCCAGGATTGCTGCTCGCACAACGACTACCATATAATTTGTTTTTGTAAATTATATTTTTGATTTTAGACTCTCAATAAACGTTTCATGAGCAAGTTTTTTTTTGTGTTACTCAATGAATACAATAATCATTGATGGGCGTTTTTCGATTTTGGACCAAAACATTTTAGACCTGATTATGATTTATTCTGGGTGGACCTCGTCTTAAGACATGGAAATAATATTAAGGAGAGTTATAAAACAAAAATCCACAAAAATGACTTTGTCCAAAATCGAAAAAAGTACTGATCACTTTTTTCGATTCCGGACTTTAAATTTTCCGGCCTAATTTTGATGATTCCTGATAAAAGAGAACACGAAAAACCCAAAAAACTTAGTCTCAAGGCACAGAAACAATTTTGAAACAAGATGTGGTCATTTAAAAAAAAAAAGACTTTAATATCCGTCGACTGTTCAACAAACCTCGCCCTGTACCAGTGGCCTGGAGTTCCAACAATAATTTTTGCGATTTTACAAAACACTTCATTCTACGGAACAAATGAAGACTTCGCTTCTCTTCTTTCTTCCTTGCGTTCTCTCATTTTCTCCATGGGAAACAACCACAAGTTTTCAGTTTGATTTCAAACTGATTTGTCGCGATCGTGTCACTCATGTAGCCATGAAAAATTGGAAATATCATGTGGAGGTTACCCGAGAAACTTACCTGTGAGTTTATACAATCTGGAAATTCTTGAAATCTTGAATCGAGTTTCAGTGGTCTTTCCCAAGACACGTTAGTCTCTATGGAAGAGCCGAAAGTCTCGGAAAGTTTTTTCGCTGATGTTGAACTCAAAATCGATCATAATTACTTATACGGTTTGGGGGTAAGATTTTTTAAAGGAGTTTCGAGAAAACGTTTTGGATTTTTCCAGAGAGACTACATACTCGCAACGCAAATCGTACACAATTGTACAGTCGATGGACGTGAGTTGAAGAGGGAAAGAATTTTCCCAAATGTTCCGGCTGTTGAGAAGTGAGTTTTGAAAATGCGCTTTATTGAGAACGTTTCACATTTCAGATTGTTCAATTTCACTCTGAGCATCGATTTGTTTGAAGATGGGACGGAAACAGAAACGAAAAATAAGGGAGCGTCTAGAATCCCGGGTGTCGCTATTTTTTGAATCGAGAAATTGAGTAATAATACATTTAAACCCATGATGACCCCGTGAAGCAAATAAAAAAATTCATTAATGATTCATTCTCTGATAGCCTACACCATACTACATACTTCTTTGACATTTCTTCTTTTTTATTTTTTGGTTTGGCGTCAGATCCAAAAAGTTTATGGCTTGCTCTGTCTGGATACATCAATATTTTTTTCCCTTTTCTTTGTTTCTACTTTCTTACTTTATTCATTTCGCTTATGGTACACTCAACAAAAACATGAATTTCAAACTTTTAATCAGTTTTTTCGTTTTGTTGGTTTTTATTGAGATTCCAACATGTTATGCAGGTGATGCGAATTAGTGACCAAGAGAAATTCTTATCCACATGTTCTAAAAACTGTTCAGAAATCCAAAAAATGATGAGAATATTCGGAAAAGTTTCTGGAATGACTCTAACCGAAAGGAACATCGAATGTGAGCAGGATTGTTTCGAAGACCACGACTGTATTCTGGCATTTTATGATTCTCAGAAGTTCTGTGAACTTTTTTATTTTAATTCTACAGTATCTTTGGATGTTGTGGATACAACTAGAGCGGATGGATTGTATGAGTCTTTCAAAGTAAGATCTTCAGGGTTTCAGAATTACAGTAATCTTTTCAGACAATATTATCAGAGGATTACTGTCCTGCATATGGCTATATTTTACCAGTAGTAAAAATGGGAGAGGACCCAATATACTGGAAACGATCTGGAACAACTTGGAGTTTTCGGAAATGCATTGAAAATTGGAAACTGTTTCAAAGGTCAAACCCAGAGATGACTGTATGCATGCAAGTCTTTATTTTGGGTTCAAGGACAACTAGATCCGAAGGAATCGATTATTGCAAAAGTTTGGGATCCAATATGACAGGTGTCGCATCGGTAGAAGAATCTCAGTGGATTTTGGGTGAATTTTTTGAGTAATGTATTTTTAATATAAAAGGTTTTCGTCCAGGAAGAGCAAAAGCGCTAAAACCGAATATTGAAAATTATGAGTCTATCTGGATAGATGGTGTTAGGAACTGCGAGGAAGACACGAATGAGCAGTGCAGGGTAATTTTGTTAGCCTCAAATCATTTAGATTCATAAGATGAGAAAATGTTCAAAGGCTTTTTTTAAATACGTTCGAAGGCAAAAAAGTTATCATTGCTTCAAAATACGCAAAATTTTGCGCTATTTTCGAATATCATCACGAAAACGCTTTGAAATGCCTACAACATCCCCAAAATGTTTCTAATCAAATCATTTCCTAGAACTTTGACTGGTCCGATGGCTACACCCAAGGGCAGGCGGCCTTCCTGGAATCTAATACGGACCTCTCGTTTGATTACCATGGGAAATCGGAAGATTGTTTGGGTGTGACACCACAAAACAATGACGAGACAATCAATGATGTTTCGTGTGAAAGAGTGAACGATTTAGATTGGGGAGTCGCGTGTGGATATCGGTTGAACGAAAAAGGATTATTGTAGACTATTGGAATTTTCGAGAAATAAATAAATTCTGAAATTTATTTTGAAATCAAACTTCAAAGAGACTCCCTCGGATTCGACAGTCTCTTTGATTTATTTTATTGGTTTATTTTGTCTCTCTTATAGTTTTTGTCGGGTCTCGTTTCCAAGGGATACCGCATAAAACATTTGAGCCTCTTCGTAAAAGGGATCAACAGATGCTTCCATCTGGTTAATCAGTACAAATCTTTCATTCATGTTTCTAGTCCCAATATGCATTTATAAAATTAGTAAAACTTCAAAAAGTCGCTTTTGAGATTCTGAAACTTTTAAAAGTGGTGCGACAGCATTTTCTCGGGGGAATTTACGGGGCAATTTCGTGCATTTTTGCGTGAGAGTGTCAGTTGTAGTGTAAATATAGCGAAATTCAAGTGATTTTTTCCAAAAATAGTGCTGGAATCCCGTTTAATTTTTTGAAAACTGAAATCCAACAAAGCAATTATTTATTTCTCAAAAATGTTCCTCTTCAAATGGTTCAAATCGTCTCATCCAGAAGAGCCGCCCCAAGATACAGTAACCATAATGGATTTGCCGGATTTGGTGATGAGGAAAATTCTGGAAGATGTCGATTTCGTTTCTATGTATGCTTTAAAGTATTACTTCCATTTGATTATTTATTGAAATTTCAGGTCAAACCTACGCAAAGTTAATCGAGCGTTTCAAATTTTCATCGATGAAACTCAACCAAACGTGGATTTAGAAGCTATTCATGTGGACATAGGCGCGGATTATGTAAAAATGGAACTAACTTCGGATGAAACTGAATCAATTTTATTTAAGAAAAGCGAACACGAATGCACCATAAATAACTATATAAACCATGAACCTCAATTTCTGGGCAAGGAAACTAATGTCAGTTTTTTGGGCCAATTCGAAAACTGTTTGGATAGAATCTTGACCAATCAAAATTCGAAATTGTCAATTTTATCGATTCGAACTTGGCCTAAAAACAAACGATACTACAATTGTTTTTTCGGCGCATTCGCTTACTGTTGTTGTTCCGGAATGATGCGATCACATATATTAGATTTCAATGAAGTAAGAGAAACCATTCGACAAGTTTTGAATATAACTCAGAAGTTGATAACATCTAGAAAAATTCAAATGGAAAAATTAGAAATAGTTACTGTTGAACTGGAACAAGCAGTAAGACTCGTGTCAACCATAATACCAGAATTCTCGGAGAATAATGTCATTTACGGAGTTTCGAGAAGCGATATAAAGAAGAGAGTGAACCACTGTTATTTTCTGCTGAATCTACAGAATCTCAAAAATCCAACTTTTGAAAAAGTATTTATGTGTGTTCCTCTATTGAAAGCTCGGGATTTTCTAACTGTGAGAGAGGTAACATTTAATAGTTTGAATAATTTCTTATCCTGAATATTTCCAGATTCTTTATTCTTTCCGTCACTGTGAAGCATGGCAAATCAATTTTCTTGACATTGCAAACTTCGAAGAATTTCATTCAGTTGGAAAAGTTCTTGGGAAGTTTCGTGGAGATAACAGACATTTTGCCTTTGAAGGCGATAAATGTGTAGAAGTGGAAGTTCGCTATTATTATTTTGCCTTTCACTATGCGGTGTATAGATGGATTGAAAAGTGAAACTCGATGAATTTTTGATTCGAAGAAGACGTACTAGACTATTTTCTTTTTCAACTTGTTTGAAGTAAATAAATTTTTTTAATATATCTTCACTTTTTATAGTTTTTAGAATTTTTATACTGAAACCATTTTGTCTGCCACGGTTTCGTAAATACCTTTTGATTCCCTTATACCCAAAATCAATAAACTAAAAGTTTATGCATATTAAGGTTACCCTATTATTATCAGTATTTGTATTCGTCAAATTTAGACTTGAAGTATACCGAGGGACGATAGGAATAACAACAATAGAATCGTTTCTCTTCGAATTCTAACTCGACTACATATTTTTCTGAAAACATTATTTCTAGAAAACATTTTGTTTTTTAGAGGAATCAAAGTTCGAATTAGAATTCGTAAGTCAGGAAAAGTAGTAAATGTTGTATTGAAACCTTAAAAGTCCTCTGTACACTTTTTCTTCCAACTCACTGATAGTGACGTATGTGTCTATTTCTTATTATTATTCTCAAATGTCTCCTTCATTATTTTTCTCTTATTATTCTGCTCTTTTCTCCCTTCTTAGTACCCCTCCCTTATCCTCCTATTGTTATGTTATTATCAGTTTATTACTTTTTCTCTTATGTAATATAAATGTATATCGATGTCTAGTCAGTGTTGTCAGAATGGCTATCCGCCCATTATTTTTCCCGATCGTTCCGGTAGTTACCTCAACCAGTTGCGTATTTTGCTATAAGGAAGTTTTACTGTGATCATTTTCAATTCGGATTCAAAAGCCTTCGCAGCATCTAGTGTTGCATTTTCTAATAAAGGGACGAAATTTCAGAAACTAGATTATCACATAATCTCATTTTCTTAAAACTGTGCATGTGTTACATGTGCAAATGTCTTTTCCGTCTGAATAACCAATTTGAAAGTTCTAAAGCTTAAAATAGAATTGACTTGAAGTTGAGCAAAGCAATTTTCATTATAATGTTAACTATTGGTTTCGACGGATAAATAATAACACACAAAAAAATTTTGAAAATTCAAAGTTTCATATTAACGTCATCACCCCGAATGAGCACTCTCCAAGAAAGTGCGCTTCGATTATTTTCATAGAAGCTATTATATAGTTTTCTGTAATTCTCTCAACTTCGAAGCACCTCATTTTCATCTATTTTCATCTCAACTTTTTTCTTATTTATCCACTTCCCCTTACTTTTTCCTTAAGAAACATCAGCCAGGCGATTGTTTTCGGCCATACCTAACCACTAAATCATTACTTATATTCAGTGAATGTTTCATGAAATATACTTTTTGAATTTTTCGTTTTGGCAAACCGGACGCATGTGACCAAGCTTATGATACATAGCTACTGAAGAGTTCAATGTTTTTTAAATTTCCGTTTTTTTCACTATGATACTACCTCTTGTCTTGTCTAACTTCCTATTTTTCGATCAACTTGTGGAAACATTTTAACATCACTTTTCCGTATTTTTTATGTTTCCAGCTTTGAAACAAATGGACGAGAACGAGATTGTTGACATTTGCACGTTTCTCAAATGCGACCCATCACATCCATTGGATCGAAAATCAGAAACCGATGAGCCGTGCTATTTTCCGAATCCGTGCACAAAGGTGAGTCATAGTTCGAATGGATCTGACATTGTTTAATACGGTTAAATTTTTTTTCAAGTTTTTACTTACATTTACATTCAATTTTAAGTTTATTCAAACACCTAGAAAATTTTTTAACTTTTAAATTTATTTTTTCCCCGATTCCAGGAACCGTATACCGGACCGCCATTTCCACGTGAGTGGGTCGAGGAGGAGCTGAAGACGAAAAGTCTCGATGAGTTCATTGAGCATTGCATGAACACTGGGAACCAACAAATGTGGGTGGTCATGAAAAATGTGCACTCGATTCTGGACAAGACTGGGAACGCTCATCAACGGGAGGTTTTCGGAACTGACGCTGAGGTCGCGACGAACATCGCAGAGCACTGCTGGCCGCACTTTGAAGACATCAGTGAGTTTTAGTTTTTTCCAGATTTCTAAGTCGAAGAACTTTTGATTCCCTAGTCGGTTTGCGAGTGATCAATTGTTCAGAATCTATAAAAAATGTTTCACTTTCCATTTTCAGGCAAACAACTCAATGCCGGGGACCCGCTCAACGTGAAGAAGAACTGAACATGACTCTATCAAAAAATCCACAAGTGTCGAACTTCCGTTTTCTTTTTTGAAACTCTCATCGAAAATATTTCTCAAATGGAACTCTCCCATTTTTTCTCTTGTAGTTTTTAAACACAATACCTTTAACAAATGTGTCTCAAACTTCAAGAATCTCAAAATTGAATAAATCTGTCATGATCTTTTTCACCTCTTTTCTCTTTTAAAATATCAAAAAACACGAGAAATGTCTTCCCTTTACTCCTGCGTTTCCACAAAGAAAAGCTCATTTCTTTGCGTCTCTCCATTTTTCCGCAAAACGTTGTCTGCTCGCCACGGAGCACCATCTGCACCCCCATTCTCACTTGAATGAACGCCGCTCTCAGTGACGAGAGAAACTTCAAAAAAGAGACGGAGACAGTTAGAAACAAGGCGAAAAGCATTCGATGGTCCCCAGGACTCCGAAAAAAGAGGGCGCGCCAACGACGCCCCCGATATCTCTGGCTTCTCTGCTAGCCTCCACACTTCTCTACTCTATAGACGCACTTTTGGCGCTCCCGTCCTCTCGTCTTCCCTCAGAAAAAGGGGAGAAGGAGATTGAACATAGTGCATATTCGAAGACCGAATAGATGCCTTCTTTCCATGATTGTTCCTCTCAGATGTTTCGTTGTTCTTTCAACTTTCTTACCAAACAAAGTACAACTCTTGCTCTATAGTTTTTTATCGATGCCATCCATCACTCCCGTTCGCCCTGATAGTGAGAGGTAGGTCGATTGGCAAAGCGATAGTGAAGTGATCCACCTAGATTTGGAGACTGGGAAGTCATTGGTGGACGATGGAACGCCTGACTCTTGTACTGTTCTTGATTGCAACTACTTCCTCTGCTACAGCTTAATTCGTAGTACTCGTCGATCCTTGGCTATGCGTTCACCATCGATACGAGTGGCGAGGAGAGAATTGCAAGTATGTCAGCCTCCTGGACCGTCTTCATCAACAAGTAAGAAAGCTAGAAAAGTCTTATTTATTTCCACTTGATTTCAGAAGACTGATCCGAGTACTGTTCCAGTTGCTTTTGTACCTTTAAAGTACAACGACGACGAGCCGGAGAGCAGCATTCTTAGACGCATTCAGGTAATGAGATCATCATAGAGGTAGAGAAAGAGAGAATGGTTCATTTCAGACACGTTCACTGTAGTTAACAAGGGCAAGCAGTGTAAAGGAAGATGTATATAGTGCAACGGTGCCTTTTTAACGCTCACTACAATTACGATTATTTTCTCTAATATATAGAATGTAGCGATGTTAAACCGAGGTTCCAATGCTGACCTTCCCTATCTATCACAATGAATCACGAATTCCTTTATTATTCATAAACTTTGCTAACTGTTCTTCTTTTTCGATAAACTATTTTTTTCAAGGCGAACGATGACAAAACAATCTGGAATGTTGGTCCTCAACGACACCAGTGATCAGATCTCAAAAACTTTCGATCACGTTTGCAAAATTACTATTCACCTGTGTTACTCAAAATCGCTTTAAAAAACATCTGTTGAGCATACTTTGCTAGCTTTATTCTTACAAACTTTATCATCCACTATAAATGAATAACTCGCTCATGGACCGTTTTTCTTCTTTTTATTACTATAGCACTGCAAAAAGTTCTTCAATACTTGTCTTCGGAGAAACCTTGGCTGTTTTATATATTATGCTGTTCTATGCACTCCTTCCATTTTACATTCGTGTATACCATTTGAATAGAGAACGAGACAAAACCAATGCAATCTTTCCTGTTATTAAACATTTCTACAAAATCTTAACAAGGTTTGGAATTGGTTTGTTGATTTTGTTAATTTGTTGTACCATCATTATCATTGCTAAGGAAAATCAACACACAATTATAAGAGGTATTTCTTCTACAAAACCTCATGTTAAAATTATATCAATTTTGTACTGGGTTGCAATGATCTATTTTTTATTGGCCACAATCTTGTTTCTTTTGATGTGTGAAGTTAATCAACTTTTGTTATCATTTTTGGCCATTCAGAAATTTTTATTATATTTTTGTCCGAGATTCGAGAAATTCCTAAGCTTCTCCCAACGAACAATTTCACTAATTGTTTGGATATGTTACAGTTTCGAATTTCTTCAATTATTGACTTTCCTTATTTTTTTTCGGAATCCACGTGTTTTCGCTTTGTTCGTGTTGTGCTACTATATATGTCTCAATCTAATTTGCCTTTCATCTGCCTTACTTTACCTTCCAATCGTTATCAGTATTCAAAAACTATCGCATCTTGCGTCAGCTCAATTCAATCAACCACAAAAATATGTGTTGTGGCAGTTAGTAGCAATGGTGATTGCTAAGAGTGTACGTTTTTTGACATTACTGAAATTTCCAATATTTTTTTGAAGGTTCACGTTCCAGTCATTGTATTACTGTTGAGTGGAGGGTTCAGTTTAGGCCAGGTGAATATTGGGCGATTTTTAGATTTTCAAGCGATAAGTTTTTAAATCAACTCGCTTTTTAATGTCGCTTACATTTTTTTGGGAACTGTAAGTTTGTTTTCAGATTTATTACGCTATCAAAATATATGACTTCTTTTTGACACCAATTGTGATGCAAGTCACTTATTTGGGTTGTAATCGACGGAATCTTGTGGCAGTCTGGAATTCTCTCAAATTGAAACGTTTTGTTAGATACTTGAAGAAATCTGATCAACAAGTGCAACCGATTAGTAACATTGGAATGGAGATGACTACTCTACAATCAAGTTAAAATCAATGAGAGAGAGTTTCCGAAAAATTATGGAGAGATATGGTTTATCGTTTGGCGTTTTTTTTTTTGTCTCAAAACTATTGGATCTAAAAATCTCCGAACCTATTGCATTTTCAATTTTGAATTCACTCACTCTATTTCTGATTCCTATCTTCTCAATAAAAAAACAAAAATTCACTCGATTTCCTTCATTATATTTTCAAAAACTTCCTAATGAAGTTTGAATCAGATCTCGACTCGATTTTCGGAAAAATCGAATTTCCCTACAAAAAAATGGAGAATAAAAGACTTTGTGTTTTCACATTTTTGTAATCTATTTTAAAATCTTCAATTTTTCAAGTATGGCTGGTCCATCGACATTGAGGTATAGTCAAAATTTCAAAGCTACAGTACTCCTAAAAAACTTTCAGATGGTACCTGAACTCTATAGTCTGTGGTTTTGCAGTAGTTTTAATTGTAATCAATCTATTTTTCATTTTCAAATCTTTCCCTCCAAATGACATTCCAAATGTTAGGGGAAGAATCACTAGGCTCGACTTTTTGAGGAATAATATGAGTATTGGTGAGATAATTTTTTATTTGAAAAAGTTTCAATCTGAATTTAAAGATGACGTTATTCAATTGAATGATTTCTATAATCAATACAATATGGATATTCTCGGAGATTGTGTGAAACGGAATCCAGTGACACACCCGAAATGGTGTGAATATGAGGTAAAGAAATAAGTTTCCTTAAAATCTGTATTAGAAGGGCACCTTTAATAGAAGGGCACCTCTAGAAAGGCACCCCAATAAGCTCAAAATGAGCACATTCCTGAAATTCAAACAAATGGAAATTAGTCCTATTAGAATCCTCGTCAAAAGTTGACTAGACAATTTACAAAATATGCTTCAAATTTCTTCTCCAACAGATTTTATGATCCATTTTTGAATTCAAAATTTCAGGGCGAAGGTCCCGCAATGAAAGTTGTACTACTGGGCAATAGTTGGACATGGAATCATCACAAAATGTTCATTCAAGAGTGTCGCCATCAGATCAAAAATTTCACAATGGATTCTGAAGAAGGTTTTAGAATTCAAAAAAAAATTGCTTTCAAATTTAAATTTCAGGTTGTGAACCCCTCGCCGCTACTAGCCTATTCCCAGGATGCGACAAAAAGCTGGAGGATTTTTCAGCGTTGTTGAAGGCGATTCGACCACATTACGCATTCATATTGTCCAGGTTTGTTTTTTTAATATAAAAAAAACATTCCCTTTGTCAGATTCTACGCCGTCGCCGAGCCTTTCACAAACAACTCGTTGGACCTGGAGAACGATAAAATCTATCTTCAAATGAGATCACAACTTCGGAAATTTTTACCGAACATCAGGCAAAAACTCTATATTCTTGACTCGATTCCACGTGTAAATGGAGACAATGTCAAGAATATCGCGAGAGATTTGAAGAGAGGTGTCAGTCCAGATGAGATAAGTGTGAGTTTTTAAAATTTTTGATCGTCTCGATTTGTAGATTCCTATTTCCAGAAAACCCTCCACTCTCCTGACGGCTACGAACGTGGACGTCTTCGTCATGCGGCCTTGCTAAACGAATGTTTTGGAAAGTGTGAAATTATTGATTATCTACCCCTCCTAACTCGCAATTTCACAA
This sequence comes from Caenorhabditis zanzibari, assembly GCA_963966625.1. NCBI lineage: Eukaryota > Metazoa > Nematoda > Chromadorea > Rhabditida > Rhabditidae > Caenorhabditis > Caenorhabditis zanzibari. Next base: position 20,916,313 of record OZ016472.1, on the reverse strand, counting down.
CGTTACCTCAGTTTTTTGATAACTCGGGAATTTCTTATTTCACCAGTGTAGGTCATTTATCAGCACATGGTATTGAGCTGGTTCGACCGATTTATAGAGACATCTGCGATAGTTTAGTGGATAGATAAAGGATTTTCAGTGTTTTTTGGATACTTCAGAAAATATCAAAATGTGCGAAAAAAAGAAAAAAATTTGACCCAAAATCGAAAAAACGTCTTACAGTTCATCTTCCAGAAAAAGCCAGTTTTCTCAAATTTTTTATTATTCTTTGTACAAAATGAATCGAATTCAAATTTTATCTCAACATTCCCGTCTCCACTTTTGCCTCGACATCAACATTTTCAACACGGCATACGGTACCCCAAACTTCTTTATCAGCAATCATGACCACCAAAACCAAGTCAGGAGAAGGCATTTGGAATCGTTGGGTGTGATTGATTCGACGTTCAAGGATGGATCTTCTGAAAACTTTTCGGATTGATTGAAGAATTGGAATGTGAGCTAGTAACCCAAAATGAATCATGTCAAACTTCCTTGACCTACATTTGAGTTCCCGCTCTTATAGGCTTATCCTTAACGGGCACATTGAAAGTAGCCAAAATGCTCTGAAGATCAGGTTCCCCTTGACGATAGGTGAAATGGAATGAGGAGCCAAGACGATTTTTTGAGATGAAATTCTGGAATTTTCTGGAGGCTTTGAGGATTTTCATTGTCAGATTTTGGTTTTTTGGAACAGATAGAACCTGAGCTTGGCCGAAAACATCGTTTTTTGACTGATTTTTTTCGAAAATTGCAACTTATGGACTAAATAAGCCTCACCTGAATAACCGCCCACAAATCAGCCTCCGTCATGTCTCTCACATGCATTTGAATTTCCGAAAATTGCGTCAAATCTTGAATTTTTAAATCTGTCAACACTTCCAAATACACCTTCTCGGCATTCTTCCACTGTGCAAGTTTCACAATTTCATCCATTCTCCATGATGAATTTCGATCGGAGAATTCCAGTTTGTTGAGGACTTTCGAGTCGAAGCATTTCAGAATCTCCACGATCTCGTCTTGTTCTTGATGCCATTTGAGATGAAGATTCTTGGATTTTATTTTGGTGTCAGAAGACGTCAGAAGATTCAGAAGACGTTCTCTGAATTCCAATGTACGATCGGGTCGGGCGACTGGATGGAATTCTTTGATAATGTAGTCGTTGATTATTATTTTTTCACATTTCAATTTTCTCATCGCCAATTTGAAATCGATTAGAACAATGTCCAAATCATCACTTTCCAATGATAGATTCTCCAAAAATTTGGTATTTTTGAAAATCCATTTTTGATTTTTTCCAGGTAAATAGACCCTTGGAGCCGCCGCAAATTCAATTTTCAAGTCGGATTCTCCAAGATTCTTGAAATATCTGACAGTGTAAATTGTGTCCCCGTCATTGGTCCATGAGAGGAATGAGTAGTTTTCGTATGTGTTAATAGAAATCGATTGAAGAATATTTGGAGTGATGTCGACAAGATATTGATCCGATTTGGAGCATTTTCGGAGGGAGCAACTGGAAAAATGGATTTTTTAAAATGAATTCAGAATTTAGAATTCTTACCGATCTTTATAATCCAACTTCTCCACCACCTGTGACTTGAAAAATATTGGCAAATTTTGCCAAATCGGCTCCAATTTTTTCTCAAACATTGGTAGACCTTTTCGAGTTTTCTGAAACTTTTAGAAATGGAATCAAAGTTTTCTTATCAATTTTGAATAGTACAATCAAGGTTATAGTTTCCAGGAAAAGTGATAAGAAGTGAAAAATAATGTGACTCAAGTGTTCGATACCAGGAAAAATCACGAGTGAAAAATCAGGAGAATTGCGAAAGTTTGAGGGAAAAGAAAAATGAAGAGAATCCAGAGAAGAAAATTTGTGTGTGGTTTGTGTCGGGATGGTAGAGAGTAGAGGAAAGAAAACAAAAAAGTTTTCGGGAAAAAAACAGATCTGCACACATACAGAACAGGGTGAAGGAGATTCTAGTGTACTTTTCTAGAAAAACTAGAAATTTTCCAATATTTGGGACTTTTTGATAGAAATTGACTTTTCTGTCTTTTGAGATTTTCTTACTAGGGAATGGTCAGACCTTTCCGTGGCGTTACAGCATGCGACCTATATCATTCGAAAGCTGATGACCTAAAACATCTGAAGTCAATTTCAAAAAGTGCTCAAGAGGCACGTGGTTCGAGAAATCCAGGTTACAGTACTTTTCAGTAGTAATTCAGTAGTGATAATTTCAACTAGAAAAAATATTTTCTTCACGTTTTTATATTTTTCGAAAATTCTTCTTTTTTCCATACTAATTTCAACTGAATTTTCAACTGAAATTAGTACTGAATTACCACATTGACCCGGATTTCTCGAAACACGTGGCTCTTGAGCACTTTTTGGAATTGATTTCAAATGTTTTAGGTCACTAGCTTTCGAATGGTATAGGTCGCATGCTGTAACGCCACTGAAAGGTCTGACCGTTCCCTAGTTAGTTAGTTTTATGGTTTCTGAGCCTCTGATTTTCTGACTTTTTGATCCTTTCACTGATTCTCTGTGAGATTTCCCTTAAATCGTTTAATTTTCCGACTTCTCTCAAGCATCAGGACCCCATTTTATCCGACCCCCCCCCCCCCCCCCAAGTCCGCAATAGCCCAATAAACTACGCAAGATTGCGGACTTGTTAGAAATGGAAACAACACAAGAACGGAGGAAGCGCAGGGACACTAGACACGTCATCTTTCCTTAACGGCTTCTTTTTAATCTTATTTTTTGGCTATCTGATTCAAATAGGGATCCTTAATTTTTTTTCCGCGATTTTTGCATTTATGTTTATTATTTGGATATCTTATTTTTCTGGTTTTTGGCATGGAAAAAACCCTATTTTAATTTCAATGTCAACCATTTTTGAGTGAAAATCACGAACAAAAATAGTGAAATTGATAGAGAAAGATTAATGATAATTGTGGCGAGACCCAGAGTACTACCGTAAAACGTTTGCTGGAATTATTTTTTTTCCCAGGTTTTTAATGAATTTATGTCCACAAACTAGGTTTTAGCATAATAAATTGTTAACATTTTCACTCAAATTATTTTTTAAAACAATTTCAACTTAAAAATAAGCTTCACAGCAAAGGGAAAATCTATAATTGAATATTTCGAAACTACGTGCGCCTTTAAATCTACCGTACTCTTATCGATTAATTTTTTCTTCTTTTCCAGCTCATTTTGTTTTGTTTTTTTTCTTTTTCCAATGTAAAAATCCAAAACTTTTAATATATTAATGACAACGATTTTTTCTACACTCATTTAATACAATTTCACACTCAAAATATTCCATTTTTCAGCCATGGACTATCCGGGCACCGGTGTCAAGCAGCCCGAAGTGGCGATCGATCTCAACGGATTCTACACATCGGATTTTCAGACGGCGCCTATTCAGACAGGCTACGATGATCCAAGTAAATATTGAAATTTCCAATTTTTGAGAAAAAATCCGTATTTCAGACGGCTCAATTTCCAGTCCAACCGGTCAGATTTCGGCTCAAGCTTATCGTCGAACGAACGCCGGCGCGGCTGGAAAGTTTATGGAGAATAATGGATTCGGATGGCTTCTCGAGGTCAACGAGGACGACAGTGATCAGATTCCACTACTGTAAGGATTTTTTCGGATTATAAAAACGGCGATTTTGTCGCGTTTTTCAGTTCCGTGGGGATGATTTTCAGCGATTGGCATAGAAGTCCACTTTTCTGAAAATCCGAAATTTTAATTCACGAAAACCCAAATTTTCAGCGAAGAACTCGACATCGACCTAACCGACATCTACTACAAAATTCGATGCGTTCTTCTTCCGCTACCGTATTTTCGAATGAAATTGAACATCGTCAGAGAGTCGCCCGACTTTTGGGGACCCCTGGCTGTAGTGTTGGCGTTCGCCATACTCTCACTTTATGGACAGTTTGGGGTAAGCTTTTTGAAGGTTTCAGGTCGATTTTTGAGCTTGGAATGTAGAAAAATTGAATCTACTTTTTTCAATTTTTGCGCTTCCAGGCCACCAAGAGCAAAACGCTTAAAAATCGCTCTCTTTTCAAAATCATTTAAATAACACAAATTTATTTTCCAGGTCGTCTCTTGGATCATCACAATGTGGTTTTGCGGTGGATTCATGGTCTACTTCATAGCGAGAGCTCTCGGCGGCGACGTCGGCTATTCCCAAGTGCTCGGAATCGTCGGTTACTGTCTGATTCCGCTGGTGGTGACGTCGTTGGTGACACCGCTATTTAGTGGGTGAGTTTAGAATATTACTGGATTCAGTAATTTTTATTAGTTAGATAATTTTTTTTGACGAATTTGGACTACTAAAATTTCAGTTTTTTTGAAAATCGCCTAAAATTTTATCTACAGCGCGTTCGAATTTTCATCTTCCAAATCTCAAACGTTTTTTTGCAGATTCCGCCTATTATCAAATGCTCTCGGCATGTTTGGTACCGTATGGTCGGTGTACAGTGCGGGAACCCTTCTGTGTGTCGACGAGCTTCAAGCCAAGAAGCCGTTAGTCGTCTATCCGGTCTTTCTTCTCTACATCTACTTTTATTCACTTTATTCGGGTGTTTGATTTGATTTTTTTGTTATTTACTACTGGTGGTCTATTCGATTTTCTAGGCCATATATTTTTATTGTGATAATAACGATTTGTAGTCTTGTTTTATGAAACTAAAACTGAAAATTAGCGCGAAATTTGAATTTTTCCCAAAATTTTCCAACTTTTTTCCCATTCTCCTCCTTCAGAATATGCATTAGTAGAAAAATTGAACATTTCGTCGATTTTCCGGTCGTTTTTCGCCGATTTTTTCTTTATTTTTGGATATTTAAGATCCCTGAATAGCTGGATTCTAAGTGGAGCTCTCGACTTAGAATTGACAGGAGCAGGGAGTAATCGGAGGGAATTTGGAGCTGAAAATCGGCGATTTTTTGTCTACTCGATCCGGATTTCTCCAGATTGATGTGAAAATTGAGGTTGATGGAGTCTCATCGTCAAAGAAGTCAGAATTTTCGAGGAAATTAATAATTAATTTATTATTTATGGATTTTTTTCAGCATTTTTGTTTTTCAGCATTTTTAACTCATTTTTGCTCTAAATTTGATCAATTTCCCCCAAAAACTTGCTTTTTTAAAGAAAATTTCAAAATATCGAATTTCTGGAATTTTCGGTTCCCCCAAATTTTCCCTCACCTGGAATGCATTTTTGAGACTCTCAACTTTTCCCACTTGTCATTTTTTGATAGATTTTCAGCGATTTTCAGTCAAAAATCATCAATTTAAAAAATTGAGTTCAAAAAGCGCGCCCAGAATTTCAGTGGCCGCATGGCCGCGGCCTAGAAACCCCGGTGGCCGAGTGCCCGCGAGAACCGAAAATTTGAATGCGAAAAGTTGGCGACGTTCCGGAGCGTCCTAAACTTTTGAATTTTCTAGCCTAATTTTCGTGATTTATGGGTTTTTCGGCGCATTGTCGGGTGTTCTCGGTGTGAAAAATGTAAATTTCGACCTAGATTTCATTGAAAAATCGACTGGAACTCGGAAAACCCTGATTTTTGTGCGAAATTTTTGGAAAACTTAATTTTTTTTTTAAACAGATTTTTTTTTAATTTTAAATGCTTATTTTTTCCAGATAATCAAGACATAATCGATACAGTCGACTCAGAAAGCACTAGAAACTCACAAAACAATGTCTAGAAGGTTGGTTTTTTTCTCCTAAATTTTTTTCAAATAAAAAACAATTTTTCTAGGTCAAAAAATCCCGATTTTTCTCTTTCAGACACAGCGTCGTCGACGCCTACTCGACAGTCGACACGAAGATTCGCGACACGATGCGACAGCTCTCGATGCTGTGGGACGAGGTGGACATGTCCGAAGCGATGCGTCTGAATCGTGTCGACAGCGCGTTCACACATATTACACTGTTGTGTGATGATATGGTGAGGGTGTTGGAGATTTTGGAGACGTTTGGGAAATTTTTGCGCCTCGAAAATGGCTCTGGAAGATTAAAAAAACTCCTTGGAAAGTTCCGAAGGCCACAGAGGAGCTCCGGAGCTCTTTTAAAGCTTTTAGAAGCTTCAAAATCTATAAAAATCGCTCTAGGAAGATCCAGAAGGCTTGAACATGTTTCAGAATGCCTCAAAACGCACCAGGAAGCTCTAGATTCAACTGAAGCGTTCTCAAGACTTTGGAGGCGCTGGAGCTGATAGAACGTTAAAAATTCAATAATGCTATCTTTTTAGGTGTTCCGGAGCCGAAAAAGTGCTCCAAAATGCTCTAGAAATCATCCTAGAACTCCTAGAACCCTGAAAATTCATTTAAATTCATTATTCCAGCTAAACGGCGAACGCGAGATGGTCACCTCGCTCAGAATCTCAATCCGCGACGATCTGAAGAATGTGGAAAAAATGCGAAGGGAGTTGGAAATGGACATGTATCAACGACCGGCAGAAATAAAAGACGGATCCATCGCCTTGCGAAGACACCTTCAGCACGAGGTGAAAAAGTTGGAGGAGGAGTTCAATAGACGGCACGAGGATCAGAAGGCGTTGATCGAGAAGATCGAGGGGTTGAAGAGACGACTGGCGTCGGATTTTCATTTCGAGCATGACGAACACTCGGTGAGTGTTTCTTGAAGAATTTTAAAGCTTTGAAGGACCTTCAGAAGCATCCTGGCATTGTCTTGAAGCTGCTGAAGCCGTCTCAGGTGTCTATGAACTTTAGAATACATCTCAACGGCTTTAGAAACATCCTGACGTCGTCCGGACGGATTGCATTCTGACATAGTCTAGAAGCTTCAAAATTATCCTGACGTCGTCTGGAAGTTTCTGAATCCTTCTCAAAGGCTAAAGGCTTCGGGACCTTCAGAAACATCCTGAGGTCTTCTAGAAGCCTCAGAAGCGTGGAGTGCTCCAGGAGCTTCAGAGACATCCTTACGTCTTCTAGATGGTTTCACACATGTTCGACAAATCCTAACTTAGGAATTACCTTGGGTCGTCAAAATTTTTAACTCGATTCGTAGGTGTACACTGCCTCACAAACTTTGAACGTATTATAAAAGGGACATAGTTAATCACTGTTAGAAAAACTGAGACGTTTGGGGCAACTCTAGGGGGGTCGTCATTTTCTCAGACCGCCTAGGTTGGATAAAGTCGAACATGTGTGGATGGTTTGGAGACTTCTCAGGGGTTCCAGGAGGCTTCTGATTCCTTCTAAAAGCTTCCAGGGATCTCTGAATGCTTCTAGAGACTCCTGACGTCTTCTGTACGCTTCTCAACGCTTCTAGATGCTTCTGGAGACCATTGGCGTTTTCTAGATGCTCCAGAAGGCTTACTGAGTTTTCTAACGTCTTCTGGCTATCTCTCAATTCTCCAATTTTCAGCTCTTTCCCCTGGCCGCCTTCCAACGCTACACCACTACCAGTGAGGAGATGGAACAAGAGCTAAGCCTCCGTTGGCGACAAATCGAACATCTTCAGACAGAAATGCGCCAGTGGAAGGCGATGACAGAGATCGTCGGCCAGCAGATCGAGGGAAACGACGATTTGAAGGATTTGTTGGAGAAGAATATCGATTCGGACGATTTTATATTCTCCAAAGGGATTTTGGACGATTTGAAAGCCTATCATCAGGAGTTGAAGCCGCTATATGATAACTGGTTGGAGGATATTGAATTCCGATGGACCGAGCAATTCCAGTTGATTGTGGATCTTTGGGAAAAGTGTATGGTGCCGCCCGAGGATCGTCACTTTTCCCAGGTCTTTGAGCCGTCGAAGAACTCGGAAGGTGTGCTCCAGAGAATGCAAGCGGAACGAGAACGGCTTGAGAAGAAGTACGCGTCGTGTCGAATGATCTACGATCTTGTGGAGAAGTGGAAGACGGCGTGGAGGGAGAAACTGGAGATTGAGGAGCGTCGGAAGCAGCCGGAGTATTATAAGAAGGTGAACGTGTTGCCGGATAACAAGAGAGAGCGAGAATTGTTGGCGAAGATGAAGGCGTTGGAGAAGGAGATTCCCGCGGCGTATCGCCGGCATCTGGAGGAGAATCCCGAGGATCTGATTCAGATTCACGGAATGGAACCGTCGGAATACATTGCGCACGTTGAGGAGGACCACAAAAGAGAGTTGAAGTTCGAGTTGCAGTTGAAGAAGGAGGAGAAAACACGGTTACAGTCGCCGACGCCGTCGAGAACGCCGAGGACACAGAAGAGAGCCATGTTTAGGACGCCGATGTCGTCGACGAAGATGGAGCCGGTGGCGAAGGTAAGAGATACTAATTTGATCTAGATTGGCTCGTAATGCTTCAAAAATGACTTAAATTGGCTTGAAATGCTCCAAATTTAGTCAGAAACGGCTCAAAATTCTTCAAACCCCTTAAAAACACCTAAAATGCTCAGAAATCACTTAAAAATTTAAAAAAAAACACCTGGAGCGGTCGGGGAGTTTTAGAAGCACTTTGTACGTCTAAAGATAACCTTGAGAACATAAAAATGGCCCAGAGTCGAGTTTACGTCTTCTGGAGGGTTCAGAATCATTTGGAAGTGATTTGGACCTTCTAGAGCCCTTCAAAAAACGTAGAAACTGTTCTCGGTGACGTTGGAAGATTCCAGAAGTTTTTGAATCGCTCAAAACGTTTAAAAATTGCCTTGAGAACATAGAAAAGGTCTAGAATTGAGTTGGTGTCTTCTGGAGGATTCAGAAGGCGGAAGAAATGATTCTGGAGAATTTTCAAGAGATTTTGAGTGTCCTAGGGACGTTGGAACGTTCCAGAACGCTTAATGAGATTTGGACCTTTTGAAGTGCTTCTGAACCATTTGACTGGATCCTGAATGCTCTTGACGCAATTTCAAGCGTTCTAGAAGCGTTGGAAGGTGTCAGAAGCTTCAGAATCCTGCAGAAAGTTAGTTAAGATTCTCCGGAGCATTCTGACCGCTTCTGGAGAAGTTTTGCGAATTCTGGGACCTCATGGACGCCTTCTAAACGCTGATTCTGATTCTGAGCTAAAATTTTCGATTTGTAAGCCCCAAAACAGGCCAAGAGGCCCCTAAAGTACCCCATAAACCATCTCCAACACCCCTATTACCCAACGCGAAGTTTTTCAGAAGCTCAACTTCGACACGGACCTCCCGCCCTGTATGTCTCCGGCCACTTCCGAAATGATCAGCTTCATCACGCCGACACGAAAACAACTGGGCGGTCCCAAAACGTCGTCACCGAAAGAAGGCCACGCCTCCTCGAGAACCACGACGCCCATGTCGAAACGAGCGATGACGCCGTCGTCGTTGGCTTCGGGATCGTCGTCGTTGAAGAAGCCGCTAACGAGACGCAATCTCTAATTTCATGTTTGGTTTTTTGTTCTTTCCTTTTATCTCTCCCCCAGTGTGTACAATACTTCACCCATCACTTGCTGCACAATATATAATCGTAGATACTCTCTGCACTCTCTCTGTCTCTCACACCAGATGTATTTTCATTCAACTTTTTTTGTCGAATAGTCATCATCACCGCCTATGGAATAAACTTTTTGTCGATTTTTGAGCTATAAATCACAGAAAACGGAGAAAAATGAGCTGAAGAAATGAAAAAATTGATGGAAATAATGGGGAAAACAGTGGATTTGGCGAGCAATTGCGGACTTGACTCTAGAAAAGGAAAATATTGTGTTTTTGACTGAAATTTTAAGATATTTTGGGTTTTCAATTAGTTAATAAAATCTAAATTTGATTTAGAATCGAAAATTAAGCTTTTAGGCATTGAACTTTCACTGAAAAAACACTGAAAATGAAGATTTTTCATCTGAAACCCAATATCCTACGCGCAATTGCGGACCCAGTAGAAATGCGTACTTCTCAACATTTTGGAATTTTTTGGAATTTTTTCATTATTTTTTCGGAGTTTTAAAGCGATTTCCATTGAAAATCTCAAAAATTCATGGTGAAAATCGAAGAAAAAACAAAAATTCACATCTAAAATCGATTTCCAGCTCAATTTTTCTCGTTTTCTCATTTATTTTTGCCAATTTTCGCAATGAATTACAGATTTTCCATCACAATGCGAATCTCCACGGGTCGTCGATACTTTCAACTACTGGCACGATGCCAAAGGCTAGAAATATTTCGACCAATGAGCAGTAGTCAGCCGAAAATTGAAAAATCGGAAGTTCTAGAGGTGCAAAAAACATACTTTCCTCAAGTCCCCAAAACTATAAAAAAATTAATTTTGTAGCTAGATGGTCGTCAGTATACTCCAGATACACTCTACAATCTTTCACCAGCTGTCCGACGTCTTCTGGACCGAAGGATTCTTCAGGAGTCGTCGAATCCGTTGAATCTTCTCAAGAGACGAGTGGTTGACTATGTTCATCAGACTTATAGGAAACCTGGTACGAGAAAATGGAATTAAAATCAAAGAAATTGTCTAAAAATACAACAAAATTCATTAAAAAAACAGAAACAATTTTTCCAGGAAACCGCTCTCCCCTCTTCACCATTTGCGAATCAGAACCACGCGTCGTCACCACATTTCAAAATTTCGACTCACTTTTGACACCCGAGGATCATGTTTCAAGGTAGTCTCGAGTTTAATCGAAAAACACAATTTTCAAGGGTATTTTACCCAGAATATCTCAATCTTAGCTTCAGTTTCATTCAAAATTGTTTATTTTGTAGCGAATTTCTGCTCTTTATTGCTCGAAGAAGCTCATTAATAGTAACTCCGATTTCTTCCCGAAAACACTTTTTAAGCGATTTTCAACTGAGAATAGTTCAAAATTCATTTTCAGACGCCCTTCCGACACCTACTATGTGAATCGTGATCACTGTCTTCGTGCACACACTTCAGCGCATCAGCACAATTTAATGCAACAGGGTCTGGACGCGTTTTTGGTGATTGGAGACGTCTATCGGAGAGATGAGGTGGACCGAACTCATTATCCGTGTTTTCATCAGGTTTCTAGAAGCTGTTAGCGTCTGGAAAAGCGTTATTCTTCCAGATCGAAGGTGTTCGCCTCTACTCAAAAGACGATCTTCTCGGGAAGAAATCGGACGGTGAAAACGCGGCGGATCTGTTCGCCGAGTGTCCAGATGTCCAGAGGATTCCCGAGAAACAAGAAACGCACACTTTGGATGCAACCAAGGCCGCTGAGATTCAATTGAAGCAGTTTTTGGAGCAACTTTGCGATGAGCTCTTCGGAAAAGGGGTCGAGAAACGATGGGTTGATGCGTACTTCCCGTTTACACATCCGTCGTGGGAGTTGGAGGTAAAAAGATTATTCTAATTGATTTTGAATTGTCATTGGAAGGCCTGGAGTAATCTCGATGGTTTCAGAGAGCTTCAGAGACTTATAGAAACTTTTGAACTATTCTAGATGCTTACAGAAATCTAAAATTCAAATTTCCTGCCTAAATATCACTCAAATAAACTCAAAACCGAAATTTCCGTAGGTATTCTACAATGGTCAATGGCTGGAAGTGTTGGGATGCGGTATCATGGAGCAGAAGCTTCTAGAATCCGCCGGTGTACAGGACAAAATCGGATGGGCATTTGGAATCGGTCTCGAGAGAATCGCAATGGTCTTGTATGGAATTCCGGATATTCGGTATGTGAAACATTTCTCGAAATGAAATTAATCCACTTTTTCCACAGATTATTCTGGTCAAAAGACACTGGTTTCCTGTCTCAATTCGCAGGAAAACTGCCAGGAGAGGATATCAAGTACAAACAGATTAGTGCTCATCCACAGGTGAGCATTTGGCTGGAAATGATGACGGAAATTGGAAAAAAATTAGAGAGTCTGAAAGAGGATGAAAAAGGCAAAAATTATTCTCACGGATTCAGAGATTCTGAAAGCATCTAGAAAATCTTCCAGGTCCTTCAAGACCACTCCAGAACCACAAACCCATTCCCTTTTATAGGTGATCTTCGACATCTCATTCTTCTTGCCCGAATCCACGGAATTCAATGATATGACATCGGATGTCTATGATACGATTCGAACGATTGGCGGAGAGCTCGTGGAGCAAGTGAAACTCACTGATGAATTTGAGAATAAGAAGAAGGCGAAGAAGAGTCAAACGTATCGAATTGTATATAGAAGTCATGAGAAGGCGTTGACCAAAGAGGAGGTGAGGTTTTTAAAGTTTGAAATAGAACATTTTCGAGAATTCAAAAAAGGAATATCTCAAAAAACTTCAGAAGCTTCTCAGTTCTTCAGATTTTTAGATCTTACAGCAAAATCAAAAATCAGAATGCTAGAAAATTTTCTCCTAAAATAGAATCCTCCCCGCTCCTTCAGAATCACTTGAGCATTTTTAATCCCATTTTTCCATTTGTTTTTTCGAGAAGAACCGAGGAATCCATTGAAGTTTATTCATAGGCTCTAAATTAAGTTTTCAAGCTACGTTTTAGTATTCTCAGTTTTTTGGAACACCTTCTTATATGTAGAGTCTAGAATTTGTTTATTCGAGCCTTCAAACTACAAATGCATCAAGCTACAGCTGAATGTGCAATAAACTTTTTTGCCCGCTATCCTTCTTTAAGCTGAGCAATGGCATAACGTTGCTCAGCCTCTCCACCGCTTGTCACATTCAGAATAGAAGTGATTAATAATAAAATCCTCTTTGTTCTTCTTTTCTTTTCTCTTTCACAAAGATACTGCAAATATCCACTACTCGATCATAATCTGTCAATGACAGATTATGATTGGGATTCAGGAGAATCCTGAATGAATACTTTGAACTAGAAAATTGAAAAAATGAAGACAACAAGAAACTATTCATGCATTTTTGAGCTGGATGATGCACTTCTGTTCTTATGAATTCTTGATAGCCTTTCTACAATTCTTTTTTTTTTCAAAAATACTTCGAAATTTTGATAAAACAAACCTCTATGAAAATGACTGAATTCCCACTCTAACATAACAAAATTTTTCAATTTTTCAGGTAAATGTGATCCATAAACAAATCGAACAATCGCTGGCCACCACATTTGGAGTCGTTTTGCGATGAAGAAATTTCAGAATTTTCTTTCATTTTTTTTGTAGATCTTAGACTAGTTTCTTTGTTATTATTGTTTTGGTTTTTAATGAATAAATTTAATGAAATTTCAACCTTCTTGAATAACTAATACTTTTTCAGTTCTTGTCCATTTTCTCTGTCCTATCCAGTTTCTTGTTTTCGGTTTCTAACCAAGATTTTTTTCTATTTTTATTTATATTTTTGTCCTTTTTTTCAGTTTCTTAACCTTTGAAACATTCCAAAAATTAAAACATTAAACTAACCAATTCCTTCCTGAGGTAATCCCAAAAGTCATAATTTCTAAATTCCTCTCCAAACTTTCTCTGGAAGTACTTTCAACAATTTTTCTACTCTAAAATTTCAAAAAGTCCTAAACGGAACAGATGAGTGTCACCTGTTTCTACTCCAGAGTCTCGCCCGCCTCTAAAAATTGATGACCCTCTTCTTCTTCTATCTATTTCTCTTCTAGACAAGAGATAGTAGAAGAAATCGAGAAACGCAGAGAAGAATAGGAAGAAGAAGAAGAAGAAAATGTCCAACTCATACTCTCTGCTGTGCTTCGGAGCAGTGTTTAGTTTCCGATTGGAGCAGAATGGAATAGAATAAATAAACATATTCTGTTCAATTTTCTTTTTCTCTTCAGAATCTTCAGAATAATAGATAGAACATCTTTTTAAAAATTATTTTAATTCAAGATGTTTTTTTAAGTTGATAAATTTTGAGCTTAAAAATTGTGCTTTTTCTGTCAAAATGTTTCCTTTTTCTGTCTTTAAACTTAAGAATTTTCAGTTTTTCAACCATATAATTAGAAAACTTTTTGTTGGAAAATCTCATTTAGAAAGGTGCGTAGGCAGTAAGTACTCTTCTAATACAAACTGATAAGAATTTTGAAAATTAGAGCAAAAAAATAATAATGGTGATAACACAATTTTTTCGAACTGAAATTTGTTTCCGTTTCAGAAATTAAAGAACAACGGCATAAACTTCAACTGCAGTGTTTTTTGGATTAAAAAAAATTATAATCTTCTAAGATTTCTGTTTTTTGTAGCATACAATCTTAAAATTGGATTGGAAAATCTCAAAAATTCCCAAAAAATATCTCTATTTTTCCCTATTTTTCCCATGTTTGATGACCACTTTTCTTGATTGAAACCACCCTCTTTTTCCCACATAAAACATTTTTTATTCATATTTTCCCATTTTTCAGACCACCCCTCATTCTTGGAGAGCATGTCCAACGAATACTATCAGAAGAAGGAGCGCGACTAATTTTTTTTTGAAGAATTAACAATTTTAGAAACAATTGGGTTTTAAGGTAAGAAAGTTGTGAACTTCAAAGTTAGAACCCAGAATAAAAATTTAAACTCCGACTCCCAACTCTCTCAAAAATTGACTTCAAAAATCTCTTTTCAAAATTTCAACGCTCTCCCTCCAAAAAGTATTATTTTTCCTCCCATCTTTGGGAAGAATAGTAGTAGAGTTGCACAAGAAAAAAATATCAAATTTCCTTTTTCTTGTATCTCTGTGTCTCTTCTGAAATTGTAGCATCGCTTTTTTGATGCATCTGACACTTCTATTCTTCAATTTTTCGAGTAGAAAATTTGAAGGCAAAAAATGTTTTTTTAACAATTTTCGCAATTTTCAGACACACAAAAAATGTTGCCTCGAATGCTGAAATGGCGTACGGTAGGTACCGTACTCGCCGTCATTTGGCTCCTGGCACTCGGCTTCCTCTATGTACAATCAGCGAATTCCAGTGGTCTCAAAAATGTAAATTTTTCCAAAACTAAAAAAACGCTGAAATTTGAATTTTCAGTCAGGAGGACCACCGCCACCACTGAATCTTGAAGCCATCGGAATGGGACCCAATATGGATGAGAATCGGCCGAAAAAAGCGGCTCCACCCATTCCGACGATCGATTTGGCCGAGGATACGACGATTCATGAGAGGACGGAGATCGGAGTGACATGGAAAACGTTCGATGTGGAAAAGTTTTTGAATAAGGGAAAATGGCACAAGGGAGAGGTAAGAATCAAGACGATTTTGAAAATGTTAAATTCCCTCTCTATTTTATGATCTTGTCAAGCATTCTGGATGCTCAAGATTTTCAGCTCTCTAGGCCAATGATTTAGATCTCTAGCTCGAAGCGTGCTAAGATTAAGTGTTTCAGGACAAGTACAAAGCCAACTCATTCAACCAAGAAGCGTCCGACGCCTTGAATCCAACCCGCAAGATTCCCGACTCTCGCGAGCCGCCATGCAAAGATGTCGCCTATTCCAACTCGCGAATGCAACCAACTACAGTAATCATCACGTATCACAACGAAGCAAGATCCTCGCTGCTTCGTACCGTATTCAGTGTGTTCAACATGTCTCCAGAATCACTTCTTCATGAAATAGTTCTCGTCGATGACAACTCGGAAGACGTCGATATTGGAAAAGAGCTAGCGCAGATCGAGCGAGTCAAAGTGCTTCGGAATAATCAGAGAGAAGGACTAATTAGGTCACGAGTTAAAGGAGCACAAGTAGCCGGAGCACCGATTCTCACTTTCTTGGATAGTCATATTGAGTGTAATCAAAAGTGGTTGGAACCTTTGTTGGCGAGGATCGGAGAGAATCCGAAAGCAGTGGTGGCACCGATTATTGATGTGATCAATGTCGACAATTTCAATTATGTGGGAGCTAGTGCGGATTTGAGAGGAGGTAAGCATCAGGAACTCTGTAGCTCGAAGTGTCGTAAAGTTCAGTGTTTTGTACGCAAAAATTTTTGTGGCTAAAATTGTAGATTCGAATTCCCCTATCTTCCAATTTTCAGACCTCTAGCTCGCCATTCGGTGTTTGCGGACTAAACATCACATCTTACGACACTTTTCAAAATTTCTTTTGAAAAAACACTTTTCTAGGCTAAAGCATGAGAAATTTTGCACTTCCAAGTCGAAATTTTGAACTTTAACGCAATTTTTCAGGCTTCGACTGGACGCTGGTCTTCCGTTGGGAGTTCATGAACGAGCAACTACGAAAAGAACGACACGCCCACCCGACGGCGCCCATCAAGTCACCAACAATGGCCGGCGGCCTGTTCGCGATCTCCAAAGAGTGGTTCGAGACCCTGGGAACGTACGATTTGGATATGGAAGTGTGGGGTGGCGAGAATCTGGAGATGTCGTTCCGAGTGTGGCAGTGTGGAGGATCACTCGAGATTCTGCCGTGCTCCCGGGTGGGACATGTGTTCCGGAAGAAGCATCCGTACACGTTCCCCGGTGGTTCGGGCAACGTTTTTCAGAAGTAAGGATTTTTTGGGGAACAACAAATTGTTCAACATAAAGATAGTGGAAGATAGCAAACTCATCCCAACTTTGTTTTCTCAGAAACACTCGCCGAGCCGCCGAAGTTTGGATGGATGAGTACAAGGCGATCTACTTGAAAAATGTGCCCTCCGCTAGATTCGTGAACTACGGAGACATATCCGATCGATTGGCGATTCGAGACAGACTACAGTGTAAATCGTTCAAATGGTACCTGGATACTGTCTATCCACAGTTGGCAGTACCAAAAAAGACGCCTGGAAAATCTCTCCAAATGAAAATTGGTCATCTTTGCTTAGATTCAATGGCTCGGAAAGAAAATGAAGCGCCTGGTCTATTTGCATGTCATGGAACCGGTGGAAATCAAGAATGGATATTTGATCAGTTGACGAAAACATTCAAAAATGCAATTAGTCAAATGTGTCTTGATTTCTCTAGTGAGGAGAAGAAGAGTGTTGTTATGGTGAAGTGTGAGAAGGTTTGTTGAGATTTTGGAATTTATCAGCTCCCCTTTGAATTTTCAGCTTCGACCCGATACAATGGTAGTGGAGAAAAATGGATGGTTGACACAAGGTGGACAGTGTCTTACTGTAAACAAGGCATCTTCCGGCGACTGGCTCATCTACGGATCTCATTGTGACGTCAAGAATGGAGCACAACGATGGATTTTTGAAAAATTAGAGACCTTTGAGACCTGAGACCGTTTTTAACACATTTTTATCGAATCCAGAATCTTGTTTTTTCTTCTGTAATATTTAGCATTTTTCCTTTGTTATTTTTCTGTTTGTCCTGTGATTTTTCCTTGGTTACTATTATTTCTCCCTCTTTTTCTTGTGCCTTTACTCCTGCCTTATCTGCAAATCTTAACACTGAAAATTCCATTTAATGATTTCCCTTGCCTTCTAAACTTACATTTTCCTTCCCATCTCCCTGAAATTTACGGATTGATTCTTGTTTTTAGAGAAAATGACATGAATAAAAAAGTGCTTTAATTTGTGATCTTTTAGTTTTTTGATGTTTAGCGAAAAAAAACTGAGCAATTTTAGGCTTTCTTTGTTTTTTTTTCCAATTTTCCCCGAATCGCGATGTTTCAAAATCTTTTCTCTTCCCTCCAAAAATCTTCAATTGTCGTCAAATGCTGCGCATCAATCGTGGTGTTTGCGGACTCAGTACGACGTGGACATTCTAGGCGCCAGATTTTAGCAAATTTTTCCGTTTTTTGAGTGTTTCCTGTGATTTACAAGCTTTTTTAGTTGAAAAAATGAATTTAGAGCAGCGGAATTGCCTAGAGCAGAAAGTTTCGGTCGAAAATAGTGTAAAAATCGTCCAAAACATAGATAAATGGTCTCAGAAGTCCTGAGCAGATTTTGAGTAATTTCTTGTGGTTTTCTTGCTTTCAAAAGACAAATTTAATCATGTTTGAAGTTTAGAACATACAAACTTTGTTTATTTCATTGAAAAAAAATAGAAAATTTTGATTTCTGTGGCTATTGATCTTAATTTTGCCATTTTGTTAATTTTTCATGTATTTTTTGCCGGCTAGCTTAATTTTCTTCATTTTCCCCCTAACATCTTCTTTTTAATATTTTACTAATTCCAGAATGCGTGTGATCATCGCACTTCTAAGCTTGGCCACATTCGCCAACTCGCTGTACTTCCACATCGCCGAGACGGAGAAAAAGTGCTTCATCGAGGAGATTCCAGATGAGACGATGGTAAGATATAACTGAAATTAGTGATTTTTGCATGAAAAAAATTTGCAGGTGACTGGAAACTACAAAGTGCAGTTGTACGACCCAAACACGAAGGGATACGGAGATTACCCAAACATTGGAATGCACGTCGAGGTTAAGGATCCAGAGGATAAGGTATGTGCAAATGACCGAATTCGAGCTCTTGTCCTCGAAATTTCATTCGGAATCAAAATTATCGAATTGTTGTAAATTAGACCTTTTTCAGGTAATTCTCTCCAAACTCTACACCGCCGAGGGACGCTTCACATTCACATCGAACACACCCGGAGAGCACATCATCTGCATCTACTCGAACAGTACCGCATGGTTCAATGGAGCACAATTGCGTGTGCATTTGGATATTCAGGCTGGAGACCACGCTCAGGACTATGCACAGGTAAGGGAAGACGTTGAAAACTATCCGGAACGTTTAAAATCTGGTTCTTCATCAGCTTAAAGCTACCAGATGACGTTAAACGCTTTAGAGTGCCTCGGATTTTGCCTGTATCATTCAGGAGGCCTCAGAGCCTTCTGAATTAGTTTTGGAACTATTTGAGTATTCCTACCTTGTTCTGAAGGTGTTGAAATCTTTTTGAAACTGTGTAATTCAAATTTTATTTTTTTTTCACTTTTTCCAGATCGCTCAAAAAGACAAGCTGAACGAGTTGCAATTGCGTATCCGTCAACTCCTCGACCAGGTGGACCAAATAACAAAAGAGCAAAACTATCAGAGATATCGTGAAGAACGATTCCGTCAGACATCAGAATCCACAAACTCTCGTGTCTTCTATTGGTCTATTGCTCAGGTGAGTCGTGTGGAAAATGCTCAAAAATTGAAACCACCTAGAATGCTCTCAAAACTCTAAATTTCCAGGTCGTCGTATTGGCCATCACCGGTGCCTGGCAAATGCGTCATCTTCGTGGATTCTTCGAGGCCAAGAAGCTTGTCTAAATTCTTTTTTTAATTTTTCTTGAATATTTACTGGTTTTCCCCATCATTTTTCGAGTTTTTCTCACGATTTTCGACCCAAAAGCCCCCTCCTTTTTGCCTTATAGAATATGTATAATTTATTATTTATTGCGTTAAAGGTTGTTTTGAGATGAAGAAAGTATTAGAAATTGATAAAAAATAATTCGATTTTTCTGATTTCCTTCAGTTCAAAATCTGATTTTTAAGCTAATATTTGATGCGATTGTTTCTCTCGAAAACACCAAAAAAACTCCATAAATTTGAAGGGTTCGAAAGAATGGCGGGACGTCGTCTGATTCAAGGCCTGACGTCTCCGTGGTCCGTCGGATTTTCAGCATTCGGACTTGCTTATGGTGGATATCACATTTGGGAGTGAGTAAGAAGTGGAATGGAGTGGAAAATTGAGGTTTTCAGCTATGTTTCAAAATGAAAATATGGATTGAATTTTCAGGCAATTTTTGAGCTAGAAATGCTTGAAAAACATCAATTATCGCTGAAATTGAATTTAAATCGTTCTGTTTAATCAATTTTACCCAAAAATGCTCAAAAATAACTAAAAATATTCACATGTTATCTAAATTTTCTTCCACTTTCTTTTCACATTCTCTCGATCTTTCAGCTCAACGCAATCAGGAACAAAGTACGATCTCCATGAAGATTTGGCCGGAAAAACGTACATTGTCACTGGAGCAACATCCGGTATCGGACAAGCGACTGCTGAGGAATTAGCCAAGCGAAATGCTCGTGTCATTATGGCATGTCGGAATCGTGAGAAATGTGTACAAGTTCGACGAGATATTGTATTGAATACGAGAAATAAGCAGGTAAATTGGTAAAAATGTGTCAATAGTCTCAAAAACCGGGTAAAAATTGATTTAAAAATGAAGTGATTCTAAGGCTCGAGAAAAGGCGATAAAATGGGAAATTGCGCCAGAATCAGTCATAATTAACCAAAAATAGTAATAGAAAACAAAAAAATGAACTTTTTCCAGGTCTACTGCCGTCAATGTGATCTGGAGGACTTCGACAGCATTCGTACGTTCGTCCAAAAGTTATCCAAAGGAAAATTCGAGCTGGATCGAATCGACGGCGTCGTTCATAACGCCGCGATGATGCAAAGTGAGAGAGCTGTGAACAAGGTAGCAAAATTCAATAAATAAATTTTGACCGCGAAAAACGCCAATTTTGAGCCCGAAAACGTTAATTTCGAGTCTAAAACATACATTTTGACCCCAAAAAAGTCAAGTTTGAGCCCGGAATCCTCTCGAGCAATTTTGGTCTCAAAAATTGCTGCAGAATCAATGTTTCTCTTTTAAAAATACCCATTTCTTTAATTTTCAGGACGGAATCGAGAAGACGATCGCCACAAACCATTTGGGAAGTTTCCTACTCACCGGACTGCTCCTTGACAAACTCTTGGCACAATCCCATCCAGTCCGAATCGTTTTCCTCAATTCAAACATTATCGACAGAAAATGTGATCTAAAATTGGCTGACTTCAATTCGGAACACGAGAAGAAATTTGATGGATACGAGGTTTATAAACACTCGAAACTAGCGTCGGCTCTTTTCTCGAAAGAGCTCTCCGAACGGCTCAAAGACTCGAATATCAATGTTTTGGTGGCGGATCCGGGAAGAACAAAGTCGAATCTGTCGGCTCAAATGGATGGACAGACGTTCTTTTTGAGTCGATGGTTGCTCAAAATTGTTAGGTACAGAATAGAACTAAAATTGACAAAATTGGTCCAGAAAGATAGATTTTAGCCTGAAATCATTAAAAATAACGAATAATGGATTTTGAAGGCTTCCAGAAGGCGTCTAAGAGCTTCTGAGGATTCTGAATAATCTTCGCACCGCAAAAAAGCCAACATTGGCTGAAAATGATCTTTTTCTGACTCTAATACGTTCTCAAAACCCCAACATCCCCCATTTTCAGCTTTGGAATGGGCGAACGACGAACAGAGAAGGCTGTACGGCCGGTGCTTTACGCTTTATGCGATCCAGAGACTGTCGAAGAAAATGGATTGTTTATTGAGTGAGTTTCTTAGAGAATTTTGTATTTCCCGCCGAGAAAATTAAAAATTAGACTCGAACACAGCTAACTGACGTCATCTTAATTGGTAGGAGACGTCATCAGTTTAGGAGACAAAATATTTAGTCCTTTTCAAACTATTTATATTCTAAAAATTCAAAAAAAATCCAGTCGCGAACGTCACCAACAACCATGGAACGATGTGATTATGGACCCATCAAAACGTGAAAAACTGTGGAATGTGAGTGTATCATGGAGTCGGCTCGCCGAGCATCTTCAACAACTTCGCGCGGATCTCGGAGAGGCAGCAGTTCAAATTTCGGCAGCTGGAGATAAGGAAGGGATTACTGTAGAATCTGCAAGAGGAGGAAAGAGCTGGAAGACCTTGTGGCTTTGGTAGATCGATGTGATTTCAATTTTTAGTACTTTTATGATCTTTTAGGCTTTTTAGGATCCTCTTTATATTCCCTGTTTGTTGATTTTTGTTTTTGCTTTGGTCTAAAAAATTGATTTATCTGATTTCACAGTTGAACGTTTTTAAACCGGTAACTTTTACCGAATTTTACTTTTAAAAAAAATTTCCTCCACATTTCAGAGGAATTTTCAGATGTCACTTTTATCTTTGGCCATCAACGCGGGTCTCAGCGCGGGTGGCGCAGTGATATGTTATCGACTGATTTTGGATTATATTCCCATTTTTATAGCAAGAAAAATGTACGGGAATGATCAGTGTAAGGTGAGTGAGGTTGAGATTGACAAGAAAAAAATGAGCAAAATGAAATTAGTGGAAAGAGAGAAAACAAATTTAAAAAGTATATATTCAGCACACATTCTAAAAAACATGATATAAAACCGCTCAAAACATTGATCTAAAACTCCGAAAAACTGCGGCTCCGAACAGGACCGAAACCCAGAAGTTGTTTTTTGGGTTTTCAGGGTTCCAGATCCAGTTTTCAGCGCTTCCGTTTTGATTTTCAGAATGTACGCTGAATTTCACTTTTTTTGAGCGAAAAGTTTAAAAGTCTCGAAGATTTTCAATCAAATTTAATTCATTTCTATTAAAACATACTGAAAATCTTCAATTTTTCTAGGTCTCCAACGCTCCAGTGCCCGAACCAATGGGTGTAATCTGTGCAGCTGTCTACCTAATCATAATGTTCATGTTTATTCCAATTCCATTCGTCGAATGGATCGGAATGGACACTTTTCCCTATGCGAAACTGTTGGCCATCCTATCCGGACTCATCTCGATTTCAACGGCGATTCTATTGGGATTCGCCGACGACATGTTGGATCTAAGATGGCGTCATAAGTTACTGTTCCCAACGTTGAGCTCACTGCCATTGCTCATGGTATATTATGTGTCAGGTAGGGGAATTCCAGATCCAAAAAAAATCTACAGTAATCCTTTCCAGGCAACTCCACCACAGTAATCGTTCCCACCATCGTTCGACACCTTGTACAACCATTCGTCTTGCTTCCAGTCACCATTAATATCTCATTTATCTATTACATTTTTATGGGAATGGTTATCGTTTTTTGTACGAATGCAATTAATATTTTGGCTGGTAGGGAGGGGAAGATTACTGTTATTTTGAATGATTTTTTTTGTAGGAATCAACGGTTTGGAGAGTGGACAATCGCTGGTGATCTCCGCGTCGGTTAGCTTGTTCAACTTTGTGCAGGTGAGCCTGAAGAATCGAATTTTAGTTAACTTTAAGCAAAAAATGTGTATTTTGGTCATCTGGAGTTCGTGACACACAGATCACTGAGAATTTCAGATCTATCGTTTTGGCTCGGAGAACTCCATCGGATTCTGGCATCATATCATCTCACTCTACTTCCTGCTCCCATTTACCGCATGTACCGCCGTCTTGTTCTACTTTAATAAGGTACCGTAATCCTTGCAATAGGATGTACCATAACTACAGTAACCCGGAAAATCTTCCAAATTTGGTGTCAAAATTCAATTTTTTTGCAGTATCCCTCTCGTTTGTTCGTCGGTGACACGTTCTGCTACTGGTCAGGCATGACACTTGCCGTCGTTTCGATTTTGGGACATTTCAGCAAAACGCTGATGCTTTTCTTCATTCCACAGGTAACTTTTGGCCACGCCTACTTTTTGGAGTTAGGCTCCCTGAATATCACTAGAAGCGTTCGTGAGCCGCCCAGTCAAACCTTCTGCAAACTTTAATAAGGTATAGCTCGGTTCATGTGATCGTTTCAAAAATTTTGAATGCATAAATGGATTCCCCGTAGTCGATTGTGTATCCACCAAAATTTGCAGAAAAAGTTTGACTGTCAGGCAAAATCTCGCTGATTCCATAAGCTCCACCCACTTTTTCAGACCATCAACTTTGTCTACTCGATACCCCAACTGTTCCATCTGATACCGTGTCCACGTCATCGTCTCCCGAAATACGACCCAAAAACGGATACTGTAAGCATGAGCATTGCGGAATTCAAACGAAGCGAGCTGAAAACATTGGGAAAGATATTCATCGCGATTTGTCGATCTATTGGAATGCTTCATGTACGGGAATTCGAGAAGGATGGAGAAATGTAAGTTATAGAAAATTTTGACGGAAAAAAAAGTTTTTCAAGCTTCCAAGATTTTCAAAAAAAATTTTCCAGATACCTCCAAATCAACAATCTCACCATCATCAATCTCGTTCTGAAATTCGGCGGTCCAATGCACGAAAAAACGCTAAACCAAGTGCTAATGTCAATTCAAATTCTCTCCTCATGCCTGGCATTCTTCATTCGATTCTATCTGGCCTCGTTGTTCTATGATATTGTTGAATAGTCAAAATTTCAGATTTTCCACTCATTTGTTTGGCATTTTTTATGTATTTTTTATTTGTTAATTGGGGTCTAGTTAGTCGTGATGTTAATGCTCAATTTTGATTTCTCCTTATATCCATATTCTTGTCTTTTTGTTCTGAAAATTCCATTTCTCTCTGGGTCTCTCTTCTAATGCTTTATATGAATTTCCACTCTTTATTCATTCAAAAAGCCACAATCAAAACGAATACAAGCACCGCAAAAGTTCCCTTATCCATGCGAACCGAATTAAAGTCCAGAATCAAATCGTATTCCTCGTCTTTGTTCTTCTTTCTCTTCGAACTTTCTTCATCGTCATCATTATCATCATCTTCACTCTGTCTACCCGTTTTCTTCTTTTTATTTTTCGGAGTCGTTGTGGGCGGCGCTTCGGTTGGAAATGGGTTCTGTGGGTCGGGAACGCAAACGTGTGTAAAATCATTGGATTCTGATTTTATTCCGTGCTCACCACACCGCGAACCGGGCTCTCCCCATTCGATCTTTTTCATGGATGGGTAGCCACTGAAATATTTCTCTATTTTTCAACACACAATCAAAAAATAAACATACTGTGGTCCAACGAGACACAAAATGTAGTAAGTAATCCATTTGTTCTGAATTCGAACCGATGCTCGATACGTAGAACATCCGATTAATCTTTGTGTGGGAAGAAGCGCTTCCACTGACGATTTTTGTATCTTTATACCATCGATTTGATTCGTTCCTGAATTCCAATTATCGTTCAAACTCTCGACCATATCCTTGAATTCATCCTCATCCGAATGCCATCTCAGGTAAAAAAATTCATCTACATCATAGGCTTTCAGTGCTGTCGTGCTATTGTCATCACCCTTCAGAAAGGTTACAAACACTCGAGAATTCGCTTCATTTTTCAGTTCGATGTAATGCTCGTAGCTGTCAGTTTTTGCTCTTTCTGCTTCCAATGCTCTCGCTTTTACCGCCAACTTCTCATCCCATTCCTGAAACTCGTTTCGAAGTTGTTTCGAGTGTTATTTATATGAAAATAGTATCTCACTCAAAACTCAAAACTGCGCTAGCCGGCCCAATGCTATCTAGGGAATGGTCAGACCTTTCCGTGGCGTTACAGCATGCGACCTATATCATTCGAAAGCTGATGACCTAAAACTTCTGAAATCAATATCAGAAAGTGCTTAAGAGCCACGCGGTTCGAGAAATCCGGGTCAACGTGGTAGTTCAGTACTAATTTCAGTTGAAATTAGTATGGAAAAAAGTAGAATTTGCGAAGAATATAAACAAGTGAAGAAAATATTTTTTCCAGTGGAAATTTATCACTACCGAATTAGTACTGAAAATGTACTCTAACCTGGATTTCTTGAACCACGTGGCTCTTGAGCACTTTTTGAAATTGATTTCACATGTAATGTACCCCAATTGTCCCCCGGGGATTTGGCTGAAAGTAGGCTCATTAAAACAAGCACAAAAAGTTATTTAAGAACACGAAGCCTTTTTCGCCACAGTTTGATACTTTTTCTGAAAATCGACTTTTTAATAAAAACTTCGAAATTTTGAAAATTCAACTTTAAATGATCATAGTTTTGTTCAAACTTGTTCAAATTGGATAAACTAAACTGTGTTTTGTAGCTGATAAAATGAAATTTTTGAAATCATTACAAATAAGTTTTTGAACTTTGTGGTACCCCACTTATGACCCAAAATGCAATGTTGCTCCATCGCAACAAAATGCATACCGAGACTTTGACCGTCGAAATTTGTTTAAAACTAATTTTAAACGATTCAGCATGCTAAAATTACTAAGTTTGCAAAATTTTAAAAAATTTCAACCGTGGAAAACTTTTTTATAAAATTTTGAAAAAATGAAATTTCGAAAAATTTTGAGAAAAGTCAAATTTTCAAACAATACTTGTACAGCATTATATAAATTTGTTAATTGTTTTTAATTAACGGTTTTATGCCCTTTTAAATAAGCTATTAATCAATAAAATTGCACAATTTTGAGACACTTTATGAAGGTTTGAAAGTTACAGTAGTGTTTTCAGTGGTGAGCCACAAATCGAAAAAAATGAAAATGGAGCTAGAAACTCAAATTTTGTTGTGTTTTGTAGGAAATTGTAATACAAACTAAAGTGTCAACTGCAACTTTTCTCTAACTCTTCATCCAGGTCGTAAAAACACAGTTTTTCGATAAGGGCCTGTACCAAACACTGTTTTCAGTTTTATCAGATTTGTGTGAAGAGTTAGAGAAAAGTTGCTGTTGACAATTTGGTTTGTATTGCAATTTCCTACAAAACACAACAAAGTTTGAGTTTCTAGCTCCATTTTCATTTTTTTCGATTTGTGGCTCACCACTGAAAACACTACTGTAACTTTCAAACCTTCATAAAGTGTCTCAAAATTGTGCAATTTTATTGCTGAATAGCTTATTTAAAAGGGCATAAAACCGTTAATTAAAAACAATTAACAAATTTATATAATGCTGTACAAGTATTGCTTGAAAATTTGACTTTTCTCAAAATTTTTCGAAATTTCATTTTTTCAAAATTTTATAAAAAATTTTTCCACGGTTGAAATTTTTTAAAATTTTGCATATTTAGTAATTTTAGCATGCTGAATCGTTTAAAATTAGTTTTAAACAAATTTCGACAGTCAAAGTCTCGGTATGCATTTTGTTGCAATGGAGCAACATTGCATTTTGGGTCATAAGTGGGGTACCACAAAGTACAAAAATTTATTTGTAATGATTTCAAAAATTTCATTTTATCAGCTACAAAACACAGTTTAGTTTATCCAATTTGAACAAGTTTGAACAAAACTATGATCATTTAAAGTTGAATTTTCAAAATTTCGAAGTTTTTATTAAAAAGTCGATTTTCAGAAAAAGTATCAAACTGTGGCAAAAAAGGCTTCGTGTTCTTAAATAACTTTTTGTGCTTGTTTTAATGAGCCTACTTTCAGCCAAATCCCCGGGGGACAATTGGGGTACATTACATGTCAGATGTTTTAGGTCATCAGCATTCGAATGATATAGGTCCACGCTGTAGCGCCACGGAAAGGTTCGACCATTCCCTAGTAAGCTCAAAAACAATACAGCTGAGCGTTTATTTCGGCGAAATTTCTAAAAATTCCCATAGCTTATCCTAAGACACTTCTATTGTCAATTATGTCTATTTTTATTTATTTATATAGAACTTCTATGCGCGCCCGTATTTCCACCCCTGTATTCCGAGGGGTTTTTCCCTGATTGCACTGAATTCTGATTATGTGTACAAAACACTGTGCATTCGAAAGATATTGAACTTTTGGCAATAAGATCGAAACCAAAGGCAATTCCATGGATGGGAATCGAACCCACAACGATCAGATTGAAATTCAATCGTGTTATCCACCACTACACCAAATGGTACACGTGAGGAATCTGTTTGAAATTCAAATATAATATTTCCAATAAAACAAAAATATTGAATGGCATTGTGACGAATCACGTGGCCCCGGGACCTTGCTAAGCCTATGTTGTAAAAATTTTGTAAATTTAATTTTGGAGGGAAAAAAATTTAATTGAACGTGACGGCCACAAAAATCACTGGCCAAAACTCCCATTCACGGAGAAACCCCTCGGAATACAGGGGTGGAAATACGGCCTCTCAACTTCTATGGATCTAATCTAATTTCTCTGTATATATGTCATTCGTATCATGTATAAGTGGCCTGTGGTCCTACAATGAATAAAAATCAATTTATAGATAAATCTGCGAACCGTCAAGGATTTTGAAGTGAGATACACGACGAACCGTACATGTGAAAAAGTATACTCACCAACTTCCACATATTCGCAATTCGAAGTTCATAAGCCATATTATCTCTGCGATCGTTGAACTTTTTTAATACTCTGTCTCTCTTTTCGTCTGATAGCCATTCGGCTTTTACTTTCACTAAAATCTAAAGTAGATTACTGTGTCTTGACTTATAGGGAACTCACCATAGTAACAAAGGAGACTGATCCAAATGATCCAGTGGGGTTTTTCAAATATGATCATTGCGATTTTTGATTTTTCAATTCGAAACGAATCGATTGAGAATAACAGAGTTGTGATGCGCAGTTGGAGGAGATGTGGATTTTTTTTTTGGATTTTGAAATAGCTACGAAGCAGTTGTGACTCGGCAACTCTTTTTTTCGCGTAAAACTTTTCTTACAAAAGTAAGTTGTTTCTGCAAGCATCCACAATGCACGGCATCCTCGATTGGAAATTGGAAAAATTGAAATTTGGCGTGAACTCTAGAATAGAGTTAATCGTACTTACTTTGTTCCGTTTTGACCTGGATTTAAGAAATCTAGTCGATTCTAGAAATTTTTAATGTTTCTCAAAATGTAACTCATCTTTTCCTGATCATTTTGAACCTAAATTTGCCTTTGATCGTTATATTTCAACCAAATAACCTGTTGACTCAAAATATGAAAGTAAATATGACTCGGTTCAGGATGACCCATATATCAAGATAATTACATCAAATTATAGGTCTGACATTATTCTACAAGTCTATCTGGGCGAAATTTTGAATTAGGCCCTCAAAATTTTTTAGGTCCAAAAAAATCAGTATTTCAGTACATTTTTGTGCCAAACTTTAAGTCAACATGACTCGGTTCGCATTAGATGTCCTGAAATGATTTTTACACTATCAGATAGCTGCCAATGTTTTAAACATTTCTACCAGGGCTGAATTTTTAATTTAATTTTTTTCTCGGGGTTTAACCGAAATCAAAAATTTTCAGTACTAATTTTTACTGGATGCCGTGCAATGAATGAAAAAAGAAGAAAAAAGTGGAAGCTAGAAAATTAAAAGTTCCAGTTGTCATTTCAATTCAAGTGTTTTTTTTCCAAAATTTCCATATTTTATTCACTCAATAAGCTACAATCAACGCCAATAAAAACACCGCCATAGTTCCCTTTTCCATGCGAACCGAATTCAAGTCTAGAATCAAATCATATTCCTCATCCTTGTTCTTCTTTCTGTTCTTCTTTCTCTTCTCCTTTGTACTCCCGTCATCATCATCATCATAATCATCTTCACTCTGGTTCACCTTTTTAGGAGCCATTGTTGTTGGAGGAGGACGCGTCGGGGGCGGATTGTCTGGATTTGGAACACACATTTCATCTTCCAATATACCTTGTTCTCCGCAATCATTCTCAATCGGTTTGAAGAACTCTTTGACGCTGAAAAAAGGTTGAATAAATGAAAAATTACATCGTTCAAAAAGTCACTTACTGTGGTCCGACCAAACACAATAGATCGTAGTGGTAGTCTTTTGAGGAATCTGTCATTTTAAAATCTGTCGGAGCACATCCGATTTCTCTTTGCATATTAGCAGCTGCCTCTAGAACAGATTCTACAATATGAATATTATCGCGCATGCCATCAGGGTTCCGAATGTCGTAAAAACGGTAATACGTCAATAAGTCCTCAAGAGTATCACTTTCGAGCTTTAGAAATTTGCTGTTTTGAAATTTCGCATTGTTAGAAACGGTCGATAATCCGGACCATTTTTTAAGTTCCATGCTGCTTTGGGTTCCCAGCTGCCTGCCACTTGTCTCGCCTGTTTCTCCAAATTTTCGTTCCATTCCTGAAAAAAAGATATCACACATTTCGTTTTGTAGCTTAATATTTTCTGGAAAAGTGGTTAATATATGAAGGCTGCTTTTAAAACAAGAAACTCTCACCAGTTTCCACATAGTGTATCGGTCTCTGATAAAATGTTCTCGGTAACCTCTGAATCTTTGAACAATTTCATCTTTATCGATGCCGTTGTGTGCTTCCACTTTCACTGAAATTTCGAGCTATAGTTCAGAACAAGGAATATCAAAGTTAAGATTTTTGAAAAATGAATCCCAACAGTATAAATACTTTCTGGTTCCAAGCTTACCATAGTAACAAACGAGACTGATACAAATGATCCAGTGGAGTTTTTCAAATATTACCATTGCGATTTTGCAGAACAAAACGAATCGATTGGGAATAACAGAGTTTTGATGTACATTTGGAGGAGATGTGGATTTTTTATTGATTTTGAAAAAGCCACGAAACAGTTTAAAAAGTTTCTCGGCAATAAACTAGAAAAACTATTTGTACTGATTAGCCAGACTCAAGCATTCGTTGATCCCTTTCGCCACGGAGAGGCTCTGTACGTGAAAAGAAAATTTTTTGACATTGGGAAAACTAGAAAAACCCCAAAACCAGAGGTCCCCGAGAACCGACCGGTTAGGCTGCGGGGTCCCGAAAAAGATAAGGGGTCCCAAATAATTTGAAATAAGTTTCAGGGGTGCCCAAGACTTGGTTTCTCAGATTCAGGTAACAATTGTTTAGTTGAGAAAAACACACGTTTTGATACTAAGAATGCAGAACTTGAGCCAGAAATTATCATGCCTCAAAGATATTTCAAAAAATCAACTGAGATTTTAGAAGATTCAAAAAAGCTGAAAACAGTGGTAGTTTTCTAAATAGGGGAGAACTGTGGAAATGACGACAGAAGATGGCGTTGATTCTAAAACTTTTGTTTTGAATTTCCATTTTCAAAGAATCGTTTAGTTTAGAAACTTTCAGACTGCTAGTTTTCGAGATATTTTAGAATATTTTCCAGAACTCGTACTGGAAAAATACCTAACATTTGATATGTTATAGAGCAAAACCTTCACAATCTAATTTAGCTGATATTTTGGAGTTGACATTCTTTAGAATATTTGATGCGAAGTTACCAGTTTGAACACTGAAATCTGAAGAAAATTCAAAGACCCCCTACTTCCAAGAAAGCTCTTTCTCCAAAATATAAGCTTCAAAGTTTCAATATTTCTTGAAAATGTTTGCAAATATTCTAGAAAATGTTCATTCTTCAAACCCTTTCTTCCGGTGACCAAACACCTTCCTTAACACCATATAATTATCTGCCGAAAATTATTGAAAGCCCTATCCGTCCCTCTAGCTATACACATTTCTCGCCCACTCGTTTTTAGATTCCAGAGAGCAAATTTTGAGCTTGCGTAAACTAGAATTAGAAAATTGGTGAAGTTTTGGAAGTTTTTGGATCAAAATGGACACATGATTTCGGGAACTGAAAAAAATTGAAAACAAATTAGTGGAAACATTCAAATGCTCATAACTTAATTCATCTGAAGCGTAGTGCTCTGAAAATAATACCAATCGATTCAAAATCGAATTTTAAGTCCAGAAACCTAAAAAATAAACTTGAAAAGGTTTGAAAATTTTTTTTGTCAATTTTCAAACTCTCGTAACTTTGCTTATTTTGATCTTCGGGCTCTGAAAATGGTACCAATCTACTTGAAATAGAACTGTCTATATTTCTAAATAATTTTTCAGAATCCGGAACAATCGCCACCTCCAACATCGATGGAATCACATAGAAAATTCTAGAACCTTCCAGAACACTCCATCCCATTTTCCCGAATCCCTATAAAATCTCCCGGATATTTTTCTTCACACATTTTTCCATTAGTTTTCTGTGATACCCAACTTTTTAGTTTCGTTTGAATAAAGTTTTCTTTATTTTTTTGAATTTGTCTGGCGCGCTTTTGGCGCGTTTTGGAAGAATTTGCCTTCCGCCCCCTTGTGTGTGGACTGTGTAAACATGGCACAGGCCGGAAAACTGACTGATTGAATTTTCTAAAAAATGGGTCAGGGAAGAAAGTTATATAATTTGGTGAGGAACACAGAAGAATAGAGAAAGTATTTTGGTATTTAAAGTTAGGCTAAAGACTTTTCAAAATTTAAATATTCAAAAGGTTTTTTGGACTGGAAAATTCAATTTTTGAAGATTTAGAACTTTCTTCACTGCAAATTTCAATACCATAAATTTAGATACTGCAATGTTTTGGTACTGCGCATGCTTGATACATTCAAAAAATGTAAGAATACCGTAATATCGCCAATTCTAAAATATAATGCTAAATTTTGATACAGCAAAAAAATCAAACATTTTTTTTTCACAAAATCTCAAAAATCAAAAAGTTCCCCCTCTGTTTTTTCAAAACTCATAAATCACACCTCCTCCTCCTCCCCAACTTAGCTATTTTTCAAAACAAATTCATTTAATTTTGCAAAAAATCCCATTAGGCTCCGCCCACTTTTCTCTTTCCCTCTCTCTATCAGCCTACGCTTCTTCTGCGTTGGCGTATGTTTTCGTCCCAACCCCAAACTATCTCAAAATTTCATACTTCTTGAAAAATAGTGGGCGGAGCCTGAGTCTCTCCTTCTCCTATATAACCAGCACCTTTCCACTAATATCACCCAAAAATTTTCAGTCAACACTCCCCCCAAAGCTCCGCCCACTTTCCCCTCAAAGCTCTCTAACTCTTTCGAAATGGTTTCATTCCTAAAGCATCTTCGCATCGAAAACGAGACCGGTGTCCTTCGAGACGCCCGTACTCCACCGATGACTCCAAAAATGCCAAAGACTCCGAAAACTCCAATGACCCCTCGACCGAATCTGACCGCCATGAGCCCACCGTGTACACCATGCTCACCGTTTGTGCTCAATGCCACATCGTTTTGCTTTCGGAAAGGTTAGTTTTTTCAAGATTTCACAAAAACTACTGTAGCTCCGCCCATTTTTGCTCAATTTTTCCAATTGTTATACCAATCAAAAGCTCTTTTTAAGACGGTTTTAATGAGCATAAGCACAACGTGATAAACACTGTAATTTTTCTTCCAGGACCCGCTCGTTCGGTCGTCTACCAACCGAACGGTCACCCGAAGCAAGTGGTCATTGACGGCGAGATTTGGCCACCAATTTTCAAGCCAAAAAATGTGCGTACCGCGAAAACGATGACGTTCCATGATACTGATGTAGTCATCGCCACGTATCCAAAGTGTGGAACTACATGGCTTCAGCATATCACTTCGCAACTGGTGAAGGGACACGACTACAAAGCTGGCAAGGGGAATGGTGGGTTCTGGGGTGTCTAGCCAGGTATAGAGAAGCCTCGGAAAACTTTTACTATCTTTAAAGGATCATAACTTGAAAACAAATTGAGCTATTGAGAATTGAAAACCGAAGAAATTCTGCTCTCCAAATTGTGAACATTTTTGTAGTTTACAGTTTTTGGATTGCTCCACCCCTTTTCTAGTTATTTCGATTCAAAGTTAAAGCAGGATTACAGTTTTTTAAAAAAATTTCTCAAATGTTCGTCCTAATTCTAGTATTTACGAAAATAATAATATTTTTGCACAAAAATCGTAAAACTCGAGAAAATCAATTTTCAAAACGCCAACATACATTTTTCTAACCTATTTCAATGAGTGTAGAATTTTTCGCTGATTCTAATGCACCTAATATCGCTGCTCAAAACGCAATAGAAACATTTTTATTAACAAATTTTCAATTGTCGCGCCGCCCGCTGCCGACTTAAATTTGCTGTCGCGCTCGCCGCTGCCGGCTCATACGTCGGCAGCGGTCGGCGCGACTATTGAAAATTTGTTCACAAAAATGCTTTTATTGCGTTTTGAGCAGCGATATTAGGTGCATTAGAATCAGCAAAAAAATCTACATTCATTGAAATAGGTAAGATAAAATGCAAGTTGGCGTTTTGAAAATCGATTTTCTCGAGTTTAAACGATTTGTGTGCAAAAATATTGTTATGTTCGTAAATAATGGAATTGGGACGATCATTTGAGAGAAAAAAAGACTGTAACCCTACTTTAAGCATTCTAGATCTTACTGTAGCTTTGTTCATTTTCACTCTAATTTCTTTAAAGATACACCAATTGAGAGCTCTTTTCAAGGAATAACAAAACACTTCAAAATTTTACAGAACTCTGCGTTCAATCCCCAATGATCGAGCGGATGGGCGCCGCATTTGCCAACGAGATCAAGGGTCCACGCGTCCTGAAGACCCACTTTCATCACTACAACATTCCAAAGTTCACCAACACCAAGTATATCTATTGTGTGCGGAATCCAAAGGACTGTCTCACTTCCTACTTCCATCACAATCGCAACTTCAAAATCTACAACTGGAACAATGGAACATGGGATGTCTTCGTCGACCTGTTCGCTTCTGGCCAGCTCGCGTTCGGTGACTATTTCGAGCACTTGCTCTCATGGCTTCCAGGGCTCCGCGATGAGAATGTGCTCTTTTTGAAGTACGAGGACATGTACCAAGACTTGGAGAGCGCTGTGTACAAGGTAATTTGAATTTCGCGTCAAAGGTGCGCCAGATCAAAAGTTAGTCACGAAAACTCTAATCACACGATGTTTGGCTCCGAAATTCCCAAAATATCATGTAATTTCGAAATCGAAATCCAAATCTTGTGATTACCAAGAATCGGTTACCCCATAATTTGTGGCGATGAAATAACAACGCCAACGCATTTTGTGAAAACAAATTATGTGTATATGCGTGGGAGAGAGCGGAGCAAGAAGAGCATAAATGGGCGGGGCTTCTGAAAGGGATACTGTAGCTGGTTTTACACTTGCGTTTTTGGGCAGTTTCGAGAATTTTCAGGATGATTTTCAAAGAAAATTCCAGATCGGCCAATTCCTCGGAGGCGACGCAGCCAAACGTGTCGAGGATCCGGAGACCCTCAAGGAGATTGTGAACAACAGTACCATCGACGCAATGAAACAGGATCAGAATCGATGGTTCCCGGAAAATCAGCTGAAGAAGATGGAGTTCATTCGAAAGGGTGGAAGCCGCGACTGGAAGAATCATTTCACTCGTGAGCAATCGGATCGTATCGACTCGATCTTCGCGACAAAGTTCGCCGGGACTCCAGCTGAGCAGTGAGTTTATTTTTCTTTCGAGATTCGTTTTGAAATGAGCTTCGGGTTGATACATTTTCCATGAAATTTGGGTGAAAATGAGCATAGTTACAGTAAGATCTAAAACGCTTATATTATGCCAGTTTCCGTCAATGTCACTCCTGACCGAGTTTTCCGGATTTTTTGGTTGCGATATCTCGGCACGAAAATGCTACAGTAATATGTTAGAATTTAAAGGAACGTACCCTGATTTTCAGGTCAATTTTTTTAATTTGTCATGTTTTCTCAACAAGTTTCGGAGTGAAATGTAATTTCCAAAGCAAAAAAAAACATTTCGCTTCGAAATTCATTGAATCGTTCGAAAAACAGGAAAAATTAAAAAATTGACATGAAAATCAGGGTATGTTCCTTTAAATTTTAATATATTACTGTAGCATTTTCGTGCCGAGGTATCGCAGCTCAAAACTCCGGAAAATTCAGCCAGGACTGATATAATAGTGTTTTTGTATAAAAATCGAGATATCGAAATATTGAGAATCAATGAATTGTTCGTCTTTATATTCTACACATTTTTGTAGTTCACAGTTTTTTGATAGCTCCGCCCCCTTTTCAGTTATTTCGCTTCAAAGTCAGCAATTTTTTTTGCTACTTTGAAGGGAAACATCTCAAAAAGAGGCGGAGCTATCAAAAAACTATCAACTGCAAATATGGCTCCGCGACGTTTCGAAAGATGACGTTTCGCAAGTGTGACATTTCGCAAGTGTAACATTTCGAAAGTTCGATATTTCACGAGTTCAACGTTTTGCTTTTGAAACAACACACTGTCGAAATCTCACCCTCCCGAAGCGTCACACTTTCGAAACGTCACACTTTCGAAACGTCACACTTTCGAAAAGTCATCTTTCGAATCGCTGCGGAGCCGCAAAAATGTACGAAAATTGAAGACAAACATTTCCTTGATTCTCCATTGTATCTTTTCAAGATTTGATCCTTTGCAACAAAAGTTCTTGAATTTTTATTTTTCGAGCTTTTAAAATACTCCAAATTTTTCAGCTGGTGGAAATACGAAATGGCATGGGACGAGAAGCTTCCGTCCATCGAGAATCTCTCCCTGACCAATGGTGACGAAATGGAACAAGATGAGGATCTTCCGACCACGAAACTCTTCGCTCTTCCACCACTTCCACAGCGTCGCTTCTCTCGTACCTCTCTTCTCTCAACCGGATACGGTAGCGTTTGGTCGCTATCGTCTCAGAATGCCGCAATGTCGGCCAGCTCATCGGTCAACAACAACTTGGCGAATTTGGGAAATTTCGAGGAATAGATAATCTTTTAAAAGTCGATTTTCCTCTTCCGTTTTCCCCCAACCCCGTACTTACAGTAATCCTTCCCCCTTCAATAACTTTTCCCAAATTCTTGTCAAATCCCTTTCCCATAATCTCACTTTCCCAAAAATCTCAATTTTCTGAGAATCTCTCTTGTAAAAAGTGTGTTTACCAAATTGAAATTGAATGAATTTTTTTTGCCTAATTTTTGGACGTTTTTAGATTGGTCAATGTTTATTCGAATCCAAATTCAAAAGCAATTATTTACAAACAAGTGAGTATCTTCTGCAATATTCAAAAAGTGAGTTCAAAAAAGAGAGCCCAAAAAATCAAATCACAACAACTGAATAGTTCCCTCCTCGACGTACGGCTTCACAGATTGAAATGGAATCAGATGACACGTGGATTCCTCCATCTTCAGAACCACCTCAGCATTCAAATCCTGCCAATCGGGCACTACCACATGGCCAATATCATCAGCCATCACTTTCGCATAGACCATATCGTCCTGATGGTCGGGCCGTGGAACGGGAATCTTCTTGAGCGCTGTGGGAAGGGTTTCTGAAAGATACTTTCATAGGCTTCGGCTTAGAAATACTCTCTTACCTAGAACAGTCTTCTCGAAGAGCTCCGCCTCTGCGCGGGCGTACTCTTTGGCGAACGTGAGCTCGGACTCCGAGAGGAGTTCACTCTGATTCTCATCGAGTCGCCGTTGGTGTTGCTCGATGGCGTCGTTCGGGTTGGACTCGATTTTCTGGAGGCGGCATCTGGAAACAATGTTTAGTGGAAAGAGCCAGACAGGAGTTGTAGTTTGTGTGTTGCTTCAAAAGTGGGCGTGGTCAAGGACTCTGTAGTTTTATGTGTTGCTCACAACTGGCTTGTAGTCTGTGGTTCAGGTTTTATATGCTCCAAGAGCACTCTACTGCCAGTAGACTACTGGCCAGCTTCTTGTAGTCTGTGCCTTGTTGTGGGCGCGGCCAAAACCCCTGAAGTCTATGCTTTGCTCCGACTGGCTTTCTAGTCTGTGCTTTACTACTAGTTGTGGGCGTGGCGTAGAATTCTGTAGTATGTGTTTTGAAGCTCGCACAGAATAGCGTGGTGCGTCAGGTGTATAGATTGTGCGGGCTAGAATGAAAGTCGAAAAATGTAGTTTTTTCGAGCCTGAAACCTTAAAATTGGCCTAAAATCGGTCTAGAATGAGTTTAGCGAAAACAGCGAGTTTTGATATGAAGTTAAGTGAAAAATACGATTTTTGACAGTTTTGGGACTAAAAAAGTTCATTTTGAACTTAGAATTTTTTCAACTTAAAAAATACGGGCCAACGATTTTTTAGTTTCAAATTGTCAAAAATTGCCAAAAATTGATCTAAAAAGTCGAAAAATTGCGATTTTCGAGCCCAATTATCATCAAAATCGCCCTGAAATTGTTCTAGATCGATCTTAGCGAAAACGGTGAATTTTGATGTAAATTGAGATAAAAACCATTATTTTTTCTTGCTTTGAAATAAAAAATGGCTCTTTTTGAACGTAAAATCGTCAAAAATCGCTCTGAAACATTCGAAATTGACCTAAGAAACGATTCTCGACATTTCTATACCTTAAAATTCAAATTTCCCGCCTTTTCCCCCAAATTTTTGCATTCTGGGAGCTTCAGAAGGCTCCAAAAGGGTTCTGAAGGACTCTTAAAGGCTTCCAATGTATTGGAGTGAGCTCCTATCGATCCTATCGGTTTTTAGCAGCTCGCAAAATCTATTGGCTCAATGTATGAGCTCCAGAGAACCTTTCCAGTGTCAAAACTGGCTCAAAGTCGGATCTAAAAACTGCGAAAAAGGCATCGAAATTTCGGGAAATTTTTTTCTAGAAACCATTTCAATATGAAAAGGCTCATTTTTTCGGGTGCCACCAACCTCACATAATCCGACGTCAAAAAGCTAATCCTCTGCAGTTCCATTCGATGCAGTGAAATGCGCAATTGCATCTTGTCCGTCTGCCTTCCAATGTTCTCCTCCATTCCCTGAATCTGATCGAGCAGAATCTCGACGAGCTCCATCTGCGTTGGTAGAAGGCACGGTGCACACAACTCGTTCTGCCACATCGACGTCACCTTTCGCAGCACCTCTTCCGGCGTAATACCCTCATCGAGTTCGGCGTCGACGTCATCAAAGTTTGAGTCGGTCATCTGAATGGGAATATATCTGGAAGTGAGAGGAAACCAAAAAGATACAACAAATAACGTTGGAGGCAACCATAGGTCCATTCTAGAATCTAAAATCTTTTGCTCAGGATACTTTATAGCGATAAAGATAATAAATAATAACTGGACATACTTATACGATTTGAGAAGTAGAAGATAGTACAAGATGTTCTTTGTGTAAATTGAATGAATAATGAGAAAAAGAAGAGAAAAATAAATAAATTAGATGCGAGAGAGAATCAGATCGTTTCAGTGTTTTTAGGGTGGGATGAATAGATAAAACGTACATTTTGAGAGAAGGGTAAAAATGAGAGGAATAGAAAGAAAATTATTCCTGCTTCTGCTCTCCCGCTCCTTGTTCCTCGTGTGGTGGCTGATGCTGCTGTGGTGGTGGTGGTCCCATCGGGCCGCCTTGTTGAGGTGGTGGCGCGTATTGTCCGTGTGGTGGCATTTGTCCGTACTGTTGTGGTGGTCCTGGGTATCCTGGATGGCCTGAAATATAGGAGAATGTAGAAGAAAGAAAAAGAAGAAAAACAGTTCCCTACCTTGCTGTGGTGGATATCCATACGGCGCACGTCCTTGCGGTGGTCCCGGATACGGTTGCTGCTGATACGGTGGTCGCTGCTGTGGTGGATAGCCTCCCGGATGTGGCGCGTACTGTGGCTGGCCCTGTGGCGGGGGATAGTACGGCTGTCCGGGTCCCGGTTGTCCTTGATAGTGTCCCTGTGGTGGCGGGTATCCTGGATACGCTTGCTGTGGTGGCGGTGGTCCTTGTTGATAGCGAGATTGTGGTGGATAGCCGGCTGGCGGTCCTTGTGGTGGTGGCTGCTGTTGTCCGGGTTGTGGGTAGCCTTGTGGTGGGCCTCCTGGATATCCTTGTGGTTGTTGCTGGCTCGCTGGTGGAGCTTGTTGTTGCTGAGGTGGCATTTGTTGCTGTGCGGGCGGAGCTTGTTGGGGTGGCATAGCTTGTGGAGGAGCTTGTTGCTGAGATGGTGGCGCCTGTTGTGGTGGTTGTTGTGGAGCTGCAGATGGAGCACGAGCCTCCGACGTATCCATCTTCTCCGGTCCAGCCTCCTGAGCATTCACCTGCACCTGTGGCGTTGGTTGTGGTGGTCCGGTGACCTCGAATCCTGGCGGCAATCCAGCTGGCAACGTTCCAGCGCTCGTCATCCGGGTATGCGCCTCGTGCTTGGCACGATTCTCCAAATACTTCAACTGGTCCATATGGAACGCCTGTCGCTCTAGAATCAACTGATGACGTTGATACTCCAACGACTCGCGCTCCTTGTCCATTATCTGTTCCAGCTCGTCAAAGTGACGAAGCTTCATCTCCAGCTTCTTCATCTGAGTCTCCACGAGCTGCGCGACCAGAGATTTGATTCTTCTCTCCTCGATTTGTGCCAAGTGTTTGGCTTTTATAGCGGCCGCGGCTAGCGCAGACGCAGCAGCGGCTTGCACGCTCTTGTCGATGTCGGATTTGGCTTGCTCGGTGGTGGGAACGTCTCCGGAAGCGGTCGCCGGCTTCTCGCTGGTATCCATTTTCTCTTCACCATCCGCAGAAGTGCCCTCTCCATCGTCGGCTTGCTTCAAACCACTCTTCGTGAGCCCAACAGCTCCATCAATAGTTCCAGTCTTCTCCGCCATCGCCGCCACATTCTTCTCATGAGCCTCCGCTACCAATGGTGGTATCTCCTCTTTCAACTTTGAGAACTCCTCCATAGCGGCCTTGGTAGCCGCCGCGGCGACTTGTGGATCTACCACCGACGCTAGGAAGGCGACAGTAGACATCACGGGGTTTCCGGTTTGAGAGAATGGTACCGGTTGGAACGCCAATGGTCCCAACACCTCACGAGCGCCGTCTTCGCCGACGCCGTTGCCCTTGGTAAGGTACGGATCTTGAATGGGGAGTTGTAGGAACTTGAGAACACACTCGTGCTGGGTTCGCGTGCCAACATGATCGCAAACTTTGTTCCAATCATCCTTGAACATTTCCAGAGCTTCCAGCAACAAACACGTCTCCTGATCAGTCCAATCGCGTCCCGGGTTTGCTCCCTTGGTCTGAAAATTGGTATTTCGATTATTTTCAAGTTCAGAAAGCTCTACTCACTCTCATAGCCATCGCTTGCTTCTGATACTGATCAGTCTTGAGTCCGGGTTCTTGAATCGAGTCAATCTCTGTCTTAATTTCATCCTTGACGACTCCTTCCGCTTCCTTCGCAGCAGCAGTAGTTTGCGGTGGATTCATTGGCTGAATTCCAGTCGGTGTATCCGCCAGCACCATAAAATGAGAAGTCGGCGGAGGCGCTACGGGTGCCGGTCGTGCATCCGAGTCCACCTGATAGTTGAGCAGGCCCCATTGCTCCAAAAACGAGTGCAGCCTGACTATCGAGCAAACGTCTCCGGCCAAATTTCGTCGACACGCTGTAGCGGACACATATTCAAACGGATTCAAACGATAGGTGTCGATCATAAAGTTACGATACGCCACATAGACATCCATCGTTTTGCTCTTATTCTTTCCGTTGAAAAACTCGGGCATCGCGCGTTTCTCGATCTGGTGCACAGCGTTATAATCGAACCACGCGGCGTACGAGGGCACAACAATGTAATGAGTCTGCTCGATAACGTTTCCTTCCGATGGCGCCGTGTTATTGGCTCCTTGCACCCCTTCCTCATCGAGATCCGTCAGTTTTTGACCTTTTGGAGCTGAGAATTCCGCGTCTTTCTCTTTTCCTGCAAAGAAATTGATTTTATTAATGATTCTCAAGCTTCGAATCACCTTTCGGCACATCCACCTTCACCGCAGCACCACTTCTGCTATCCTCGTCGTCGCCGGTCATCGAGACGTCGCCGTCATCGTCGTCGCGTCGTCGTTTCGCTGCTCCTTTCTTCATATTTGCACCTCGCGACGAAATTTTGCTGTAAAATGAGAGGAAAATTGAGTGTTTGTAGGCACGAAAACTCAAAAAATCACAAGAAACCGTCAATATTATCGGGAAATGGTCCCGCGTAGAATTCAAACAAGGCGGATTGCATGCGTTGAGA
The DNA here is from genome assembly GCA_963966625.1 of Caenorhabditis zanzibari. Taxonomy (NCBI): domain Eukaryota; kingdom Metazoa; phylum Nematoda; class Chromadorea; order Rhabditida; family Rhabditidae; genus Caenorhabditis; species Caenorhabditis zanzibari. Next base: position 20,875,046 of record OZ016472.1, on the reverse strand, counting down.
ACGTCTGCGCGGTTGAGAGGAAGACAGAAGGGACAACGAAATAGTGTGAGGAGAGAAGAGAGCGCAGAGAACAAGGTCAGGGAGAAGAACACCTGCTCTCCCCGTTAATAGTGGACTTCATGGAATTATGGATTTTCTAAGGGAACCGCGAGATGGTTGAAATATCAGAAAAGACAAACTTCCTAAAAAACCGACGAAAAAACTAAAGAATCTCCATAGAAACCAAAAATCAATAAATCCGGTACACCGTCGTTTTCGATTGAAAATCGATGAATTCAATGAAAATTCGTTAATTACCACGGAGATTGAGCATTTTTAAAGGAAAAATGGCAATTTTTAGATCTGAAAACCTCGAAAATCGATAAAAATAGGCTCGAAAAATGTTTGAACAAAATAATTCGCGCCAAAAATTTCGATGGAAGAGGAAACGCCGGCGGCCGTCTCTGTGTCGATTTACGGAACGGTTTTTGGCGGGGTTTTGAATTGAAGTGGACAAATCAATAAAAATGCGATAAAAACCCAAATATTCCAATCGAAAACCCAAATTTAATTGTAAAACCTCTTATTGGTGATAAAATTCAAATAAATTAGAAAAATAATCAAAATGTGAAAGACAATTAGGAATAAAATTACATTTTACATGAAAAAACAAGTATAGATCAGCAATCTCTCAAATAGGAGAGCAACGTGTCGACTTTCTTGCAAAACGTCGATCCATACAAACCACGATACGAGAGCTTCTTCCACTCGTGCTCCTCGGGCTTCGACGTCTTCTCATTGACCAAAAACCGTCGAACCATGATCACCGGCTCGCCGCCGACATGAAACTTGAACAGAATCGATCGAGTGGCCGCCTGATTGCACAGAATAATCGTCGGCGCCGGCGATCCCTTATCATCCAGCGAGTAGACGTTAGCGTACGTCGTTTGGAATGGTGTGAACCATGGATTCCGCGAGATCACCGAGACCATCGTAACGTGATAGGTGCACACGACGTACTGACACGCGTAGAGCACACGAGCCGCATCGCGATCGCATTTGATCTGGAAGCCCTCTTTGCACTCGATGAAAACGCCGTCGCTGGACACTTGTGCGAAGAAGGTATGACGTATGCTGAAACTGGTTGGGGATGAGAATGGAAGGATTTGAGCTTGTTTTGGCTGCCAGAATTAAAAAAATTTCGGCAACGCAGTCAAAAGCGAATACCGTAAAACCTCTTATAGAGGCATGTCCTTCTATTGTTCAACCTCCTCAAAGTCAAATTTCAAATTCCGCAAAAGCATCAATAACTAATTTTTGAGAAGCAATTCAGAGTGAATTTGATGAGGAATCGATTGAGACTACTTTCAGATGCACAGAAATCCGAGAAAGTGCTCTTTTCGGGCTCACTTAGGTGTCCTTCTATTCGGGGTGTCCTTCTATTAGAGGTTTTACGGTAACTTTTTTCAGAGGGATTTGCTAAAAAAACTGTCAACAGAAAACATATTCCTTATTAAAAAAGCTATCGATTGATTGAAAAACAGTCAAATTTCATAGAAAATTAACAGAGTTACAGTTTCGGTAACTCAGTTAATTCTCTATGAAATTTGACGGGTTTTCAACCAATCTATAGCATTTTTAATAAGGAACATCGTTTCTGATTACAGTATTTTTACCCGATTTCTCTGAAAAAGTTATTTGCATATGAATGAGTTGCCGAAACTCGTATGTGACAAAATGTTCGCTTTTTTTCACAGCAATAGAATCCATTTTGAAGCTTACCCTCCCATATACTGTTCGCAATCCTTCGACGTCATATGGAACACCATTCGCGACGAATCGCGTCCACAATGAAGCCATTTGTACTGCACAGTCGGATCTTGGCTTCCATTGCACACCCGTTCAGCGACATCGGTTACCATTTCAACCAATGCTCGATGAGCAGCCATGTCGAGCATTCGTTCTAGGATGCTGTGCGGTTTTACGGAGCGATCGTTGATCTAAAAAAAATAAATGTTGACAATAATTTGAACACAAATTTACATGTTTAGTATCGAAGCCTCCACACCCTCTCAAATCCAAACTATCCGGTAAATGAGTGATTGGCATTGAGCAGAAGAACTGTGGCCGCACGAATTTGGTGCACTTGAATCCGATGATCAGCTCTCGAAGCACTCGATTCAAATAGATATCTCCTTCCTCCTTGATTTCTCCCTCTTCAAATGGATACCATTTGAGCTCAAAGCGAAGAAGATAGTCGTCGAAAAGTCTAATAAGAAGTACATTATCCCGAATCACAGAAAGCGTGTTTCTCAGTTGAATCGCATCAGAACACAGTGTACTGAAAGTGTCTCTGAGTAAAAGCGTATTCTGTGCCCATTTCAACGAATCCTTCCAGTGCAACGCTTTCACCTTCTCCGCATCTGCTTCCTTGTAAGAGTACGCGTGTCTGGCTTCTCCTTTATCTCGATACAAGTCGCCAGACTCTGCACTATCTCGTACAATTTTCACAGTCAACATGCTCCGTCGAGCCAAGTCCTTGGGCACCGAGACTTCAATAATAGAGAGATTCGAGTTTTCAAACTTGTTTGAAAGGCTTCGTCGCCATATATCGAATGTGTGCGCGGTGTCGTATTGCCATCCGAAAATGTTATACGAGAGATCTCCGTAAACATAGTCACCCGTCTTCCGCACTCGCCAAACTTCACGCATCTCTCGGAGTTCTCTGGAAACAAAAAACCTTGAATTTTGCTCGTTTAAAAATTTACTAACTCAAAAAACTTGGTCCTTTGCAAGTGCGCAATATAATCCGCCGACAATCCAAAGTTGCTCGTGGCTCGTTGACGTTGCTTCTGAGCGACATCTAACACTTGCACGGCTTCCTGAAGACACCGACGCTTCCATATCCACTGTGTACCGCGCATTGTGTTGATGAATTCGGGCGTTGGCTCGTTTATGGTTAGGGGGTCGAGAACTGTCAATGCTTTCATGTAGTCCGTGTTTTTCATTACTGATAAATCGTCGAGGAGAACGTTTAGCTGGCTTAGAGACTCGCTGAAATTATTTTTGTTGATATTTGTTGCTTTGAATTTTTTTTTACTCACTGCAAATACTTCGCCACCGAGCTCCACGGTCCTGCCTCTGGAGACACCAATTCAACGTTCGTCCCTCCCACAACCCCATTTCGCGTCGGCACACCTTCGTTATCAAGCTCTTCCTCCACTACTTCAACTTTCGCATTCTCATACGGTGTCTTCGAATCCACCAATTTCATCCATTCGACTTTTCTCGCCAGCTTGGCAACTTGGTCGGTAAATGTTTCGGGTTTCAGATATTTCTCGACACCGTCGAATCCGATTTCTTGTATCTTCCAGTCATTGTTGGACTCTAGTACTAGCTCGACACCTTTCCGAGGGCCCAACAGGGTTTGTGGAGGATCCGGAACAATTGTTTGCACTTCTGCTACAACCTCTTTTGGAGAAGAAGGACCCGCGCCTTCCGAATCCATCTAGACACAGTTTTTGTTATTTGATAGCGTTTACGACTGAAGATAAGCTAAAAGGCTTCTAACCTAATGATATGCGTTAACAGTTTTATAACTTTTGAAGAGATTTTATAATAAAGGATCAACAAATGATGCACGGAACCGAGCTGAGTGCGCGCGCAGTGGTGAAGCGAGTGGCGACAACAACCCGCATCGAGGTATGTACAATGGAAGAGTTGGGGAAAAAATGAGACAATTTCAGGGACAAAAAAAAACGGGAGGAGACAATGTAAAGAGCAACAGGGAGAGTACTAAATTGAGTATCAGCGGAAAAACAAAGTGGATAACAGGGCGGGGAAGGAGACAGAAAGGAAAACAGGTCAACAAGTTGTAAAAATGAAGCAAGCTGAAGAAAAAAAAGTGAGAACAATTAGTGCATGCTGTAGGTGTTGTCCTCTTCGAGCTCGCATACTTCTCCCTTGAAGTCGAACTTGATTTGGATATCCAGATCGCGGTTGTTTTTCTGGTTTGGAGCCATCGAGAAGTTTCCGTTGATGATTTCTCCGGTCTTGACAGTAAGGGCATCCTGAAAACATGAATATCAGTATAGGTAGTTTTTTCATAACAAATACCTTAAGATAGAAGACGGTTTGTTTCCAGTGGGTGTATTGCACATCTGGTCCAGTTGAGAATCCTGTTCTCTTGTGGCACTTGGAGAACTCAACAGTGAAGAAGGTGACGAACGCCTGAACGTAATCGTTGCGTTTGCACTTCAGTTGGAATGGTGAGCTGAACGAGAGGTCGTCAACGGTGACGGTGTAGAGATCGATCTCCTTGATGACGGTGTTGTTGGTGGTGACCTGTCCGGCCTCGACAACATCAACGAGTGGCTCTCTGACGGCGACGTTCTTGATGGCGGTCATGTTGAATCCGTAGACGGAATCCCACCAGTGGATCTTGTCCTCCTTGTACTGGCGATCCTCGATAGCACAGATGTAGAGCTTGGCCTTGTCTGGGAACAAGCTTCCTCCCTCTGCGAGCCACTTGTCACGGGCATAGAGGACAGTGTTGAGCATGGACTCGTACAACAGGCAGTATCCCATCCACTCGGAGATGATGATGTCGACCTTCTCGTAACCTCCTGGCAGCTCCTTGACGTCTTCAACCTTAGCTTGAATAACCTCAATGATGTGGTCGAGGTTGTTGTCCTTGATGATTTGCCGTGAAGTGAGGGCCATGTTTGAGAATTCCATCTGAAAGTAATGACATGATTATTTTGTCTTCAAAACGTGGAGCATATCTACTTACAGCGAAGACCTTCTTGGCTCCGGCTTTGGCGGCGAACATGGAGAGAATTCCGGTACCGGAACCGACGTCCATCACAACCTTGTCCTTGAACAAGTGTGGGTTGTGGTAGATCGAGTTGCGGTATGTGGTGGTGCGGACCTCGTCCTTCAACATCTCCTCGTGAATTCCGAAGTGAGCGTATGAGTCGAAGTAGTAGTCCTTGCTGGTGAGCTCATCCTTTGGAGCGTCGGTGGCTGGGGCAGCGGTACCGTTCTTCTCGGTCATGGTTCTTACTGAAAAAAAAAACTAAAAATTATGAATGTACTAAGAAAATAAAGACGTTGGAAACGAATAATTGAAGTAGGAAAATGCCCAAAACATTGAAAAAATTGCTAAAATCTATTTTGACGATTTTCCATCTAATTTTCATGAATCTTCGCAGTTTTAATATGAATTTCATTTTGATTATATTAAAATTCAACTAATTTTTTTGAAATGTAAGCGAAAAAAATGCAAAAATTCGCTCAAAAATTCACCAAAAATTCCGAAGAAAAAAGTGAAAATTCCGATTCAAATCGACACCTAAAAATAAAAAGCGCTGCGAGACCAAAGTCGATAAATACATGCGCCTTTAACCGTGTGTCGATTTACGGTGGCCAAGTGACGTGTAGAGCAATATTTCAAGATCTTCAGCTCAATTTTCATGCTTTTTTCGCTAATTTTTTCTAGAAATAAATATGAAAATCAAAAGAAAAACTATTTTTTCAGCTAGTAAAAATGAGTGACGACTTGCCGATCGATATTCACAGCAGTAAATTGCTTGGTAAGAATTGTAATGTTTTCTTCGTCAATTTCAAAGCTTCATTTCAGACTGGCTCGTCTCCCGGCGTCATTGTAACAAAGATTGGCAAAAGAGTGTGCTAGCGATTCGCGAGAAAATCAAACATGCCATCCTCGATATGCCAGAGTCGCCGAAAATCGTCGAACTCCTTCAGGGAGCTTGTAAGCAGCTTTTCAAATTAAAAACTCACCAAAACAAGTGTTCATTTCAGATATCAACTATTTCCATTGCTGTCAAATTATCGAAATTCTAAGGGAAACCGAAAAGGACACGAAAAACTTCCTTGGATTCTACTCATCTCAAAGAATGAAAGACTGGCAGGAGATTGAGGGAATGTACAAAAAGGACAATGTATATTTAGCAGAAGCGGCTCAAACTCTTCAAAGACTCGTTCAATACGAGATTCCCGGTCTGAAGAAGCAGATTTCGAAGAATGACCAAGCGGTGACAGATGCTATCAAGAAATTTGGAGACTATGGGAAGCAGGCAGAGGATTCTAAGAAACAATTCGAAAAAGAATGTCAAAAAATGGGTCTGAAAGGTGTCAGCCTTCGAGCGGAGCTTCTTTCACTAGCTGCTGATCTTCCAGCGTTCTTTGAGAAAACTGCAAAAGATATTCAAAGTCTGTCCCCAGCCAGAGAATATTTCATTTCCTTCCGAAACTATATGCATCAAGGAGCAGCTCCTGAAGCCAGAATCTTGCCACTTTTAGCCCTAATCTGTGATCGTGGAGTAGAAGTGACGACGTATGAGTGGAAGTACAACCAGAAGCCGGATCGTGTGGAGAAACCCAACTTCGAGTTGCTTCTGAAAGATGATAAGAAGGATTCAGATGAGATTGACTTCGGAGACGACATCGATTTTGGTGACGACGATGGAGGAATCGATTTTGGAGCGGATTCGGCTGGAATCGAGATTGACATCGTCGCTGATGACTCCGGAGCCGTTGGAGAGAAAATAGCAAGCGGACAGGATGCTTTGAGTCTTTTGGAAAATTCCGAAGCTCAAAAAGCCCTGAAAACTGAGCTCAATGAGCTCCTAGCCTTCCTATCGATGCGTTTGGAAGACGAATGTCGAGAGACTAAAGCGGATGTCTTGATTCGGGGAGCTGAAAAGAGGCCCGATGATATTGCAAAGGTGACGGAGAGGACGTTGGAAGCCTGGATCAGTGAGATTGGAGCTGTGTTGAAAGAGTTCCAGAATCCACAGAAAATGCATTTGTTCAAGATTCGTGGCAGTCCACAGTGAGTTTTTTTCATAAATTTTCGTAAATTTCATAATCTTAAAAACGCTTTATCTCGAGCTAACCTCATCGCTTTTAAACGAAATTTGTACCGCTTTAAACCTCACTTCAAACTGAATCCAATAGACACCTCAAATTTTTCAGATACGTTGAGCAAGTAGTAGAAGAGCTCGAGAAGAAGCGTGACATGGAGCAACGCTACAAGCGCCTGCAAACCCTGATGACCGAGAATCAAGAAGCCGCCCGTGTCGCCGTCTCCAAGGCCAACGATGAGCTGAAGACGATTGTGGAGAGTACGCGTGTGCTTCAGAAGCAAGTGGAGAAGGAGATTTCCAAAAAGTACAACGGCCGAAGAGTGAACCTGATGGGCGGTATCAATCAAGCATTGGGAGGATTCTAATTTTATTGTAATATCTTTTCGCCCATGTATTTTTTCATTGCATCCCTTTTTTCTATCTAAGTCACATTCAAAATTAATTTATTTTAAAATCAAGCATTTTCTCTCTTGAGTATATTTACACAAGTTCTCGCGCTTCTTGTGCATGTAGACATCCCCGGAGAAAAAAAAGGCAAAAATTATTTGTCTTTTTACTTGATAATTGGGGTTAAGGATAAGAAGAGCAAACAAAATTTGACATTGAGCGGATGGAGATAGAACAAGTGCTCCATTTTTTTGCCTTGCAAAAAAAAAACTTGTCAGACAATTTTTTTTTCTAAGTTTGGCTTGAAAATGTATGTATATAGTTTGAGCATCTAACCTTTGCTCTTTTCTTAGTACTATCTACGTAGAAAAGAATGTTTCCGTGTTGAGTAGGAGTTCAAATAGTTGTTACGATGGGCATTGAAGGGTTGGAGAGAATAACTGAATTTGGAAAAAATCGAAAAATGTAAAACAATTTTTTATAAAATTGAAGTTCTTAAAATTTCCATTCCAACAGTATTGGTGTCATTCTTTGATCTTAATAACGAAGCGAGTTACGTTCTTTTTGAATTTTCAAGTTTCAATTTTGACAAAATACTAACTTCTCCTTTGCATCGGCTTATCTCAAAAAGGGGCGGAGCTATCAAAGAACTGTAAACTATAAAAATGTGTAAAATTTAAAGATGAGCAATTTCATAGTGGACAGCTTCGTAATATCTCGAAACGTTTTTGATATAAGAGCTTTCAAAGTGTTTATATACTTTTACAGGCCTTCAAAATTGGGCTTCTTTTCACTGGAAAAGATCAATTTTAAAATGGTGGGAGAATGGGAAACCATTTTTCATAAAATTGAAGCTTTTAAATCAAATCAGTATACATCGAATCGTAGTCCTTAAAATTTTCATTCCAACAGTATAGGTGTCATTCTTGGATCTTAATAACGAAGCGAGTTACACCATTTTTGAATTTTCAAGTTTTTACAGAGTCATATCTCAAAAAGGGGCGGAGCTATCAAAGAACTGTGAACTACAAAAATGTGTAAAATTTAAAGATGAGCAATTTCATACTGAACACCTTTGTGATATCTCGAAAGGTTTTTGAGATGTGAGCTTTCAAAGTGTTGATATACTTTTCAGGCCTTCAAAATTTGGCTTTTTTCACTAGAAAAGGTCAAATTTCAAGAACCAATCGGAACACCTCTGTCATACGACACTTGTTAATCCCCCTTTCGGTTTCCCATTTTTTCTATATTTGATTTTGATTTTGACTGATAGTTGTGCTCCGATGGCATTTTTTAGGAGCAAAGGGGAGGGGTAAGTGGATTTGAAGAAGAGAGTATAGAGAGAAAGAAGTAAACAGTAATTCCCTTTACTTTGTTTCTTCTCTTCGAAAAAAAGTGGGGCGTGGTCTGTTTGTTTGTACTGTAGAAATTTTGGGACGTCTCGCGGAGTGGTAAAGGTATTTAATAGAAGTGGCGAGCACGAGTTATTTGGCACAACTGAGCAGACTTCAGAGCTCAAGTTTTGGTTCTTTTCTTGTACAGCTATTTCAAGTCTTTTTTTCAACTTTTGCCTATTTTCAGCCGAAAAATAATCATGCAATCCTTCATTGTTGCTTCCCTTCTTGTCGCCTGTGTCTTCGCCCAGTACAATCAACAGCAACAGTACCAAAATCCAAATCAGCAGTATTATAAGTGAGTTGAAGGAAGTCTAGATGGTCTTTTTTACATCGAAAAAAGTCACAATTTTTTGAAAAGAAACTGGATTTTGAATGGTTCTAGTTTGAATTAGAAGAGTAGAAGTACAGTAATCAGTTATTTTATTCTAGAACTGAAATTGAATCACATCTTTTCGATAAAAGTGAAAAAGCTTTTGAAAAAATCATGAATTTAGCTGAAATTAGTTACTCCATATTTACAAGTAAATGTATCGAGAACCAAATAAGCAAAACTAAAATTACTTTGTTTCTCAAATTTTGTAAAATATGAGCTTCAAAACCGTATAATTTTCATTCGTTAGCGATGCTTCTAACTTGAGATATGAGCTTTTTCGAGATCGCTAGAAGAAAAATCGAAACTTGAAAATTCAAACTTTCCCAACTCGCTTCATAATAAACCTACAAGATTGATATCTACACCAATCGAATCGAAATTTCAAGAACTACAAACTTATTTTTAGCAATCAATACCAAACCACGACACGAGGCTTCAACCAGAACCAGAACCAATTCGGACAAACCCAAAACCAGTTCGGACAGAACCAATTCGGCACCACCACACCACGTTACACCAGCCAAGCGATGTACGGAACGACTCAGTCTGGAAGACAATTCGACCAGTCCGGAAATCAAATGTTCTTCAACTCCGTCGGCCAATCCACCGCCGTTCTCTCGTTGGTCGGAGCCGCCGCCTATGCCCTTCTCTAAACCAATTTGACTTGAAAAAACGAAAAAATTGAAAATAAAAATCACTCCTATTTTTTTTTGTACCATTCTGCCCTCTCTTTGCCATCAAAATCTATGAATTTTCGATGTTGATGTTGTTATTTCTTTGCTGTAAATTCCAAGACAATGCCAACCCAAAAATGCAACTTTTTTTTGATGACTCAATTCCCCCGAAAACTTTGTTCCCTTCCCAATGGGTAAATTGTTTATCTCTCTCTCTCTCTCTCGTTTTCTCAAAGAAAAAATGAAAAATTTTTGCCTTCAATTTTAATGTTTACCTACCTCTACTTCTACTTCTGTACAGGCACATTTTAGTTTACTCAAAAGTCACAAATACAGGGAAAAAAGAAGGGAAAAATAATAGAGAGGACACACCTGACTCATTGAAGTTGAGGTGATCGGGATCAGAAGGAAATTTTTTTTTCGAGAAAAAAAATTTGTGAAAGTAAATATTATTTTAAGCTTACTGTTAGAATCATACACTAGAAACAGTGGTAGATCAGAAACTTTCGTCATTATCTGGTTTCATGTTAAAATCAAGGATTCTGGATTCTGAATCACTGTATTAGAAAAAATCGAAATGAGAAAGTTTAAATTCCGAACCTGAAAATTTTGAAATTTTACTGCCAATGACCGGCTAAAATTTTCAAAGTTGAGAAACTTTTTTCACATTTTCTGGATGACTAAATTTTGTTTCTTCTCTCCCAATTAGATGATCAGGTCCATAAAGAAACCCAACAATCTGAGAACTGCTTGTAAGAGCAAATATTGTTGCTCTAAATTTACAAGAATCGGGAGTAAACATACAAAGCATATTACTGACGTCATTTTGTTTTGGTGGTCACAAAAATGACTCAAATTTTGTATTAGGATTTTGAAAGTAAAATATTCAAAATCAGCGTGTTAAGGCGGTTCGAATGAGTCCAACTTTGGCTTAGTTTTTTGTTGAATGTTTAGACAAAATAGAACATTTGGATTGCACACCCATTTATTTGAAAGCACAGAAATTGAGACAAGATGATCCATGGCCTAGAAACCTCCACGAAGAGCCAATACCAAATGGAGCACGGATCCACCGACGACTTTGTAGTCCACCGCCGACTTCTCGTCGTTCATCTGTTTTCCGGCGAAGATGAGACGTTGCTGTGGTGGTGGGATTCCTTCCTTCTCCTCGACCTGGAATTGTTGGTTTTTGATATTTTGTTTGCATAATTAGATTCAGCGTAATGTTAGCTTCAAAATGGTATAATTTTCATTTATCAACGATAGTGCTGTCTGGAGATATGAGCGTTTTTGAAATGACTAACAATTTTCCATATTCACTTACCAAAACTTTAAGGGCTCATATTTCCAAGACCTATTAAGATATCACAAAATTATACGTCTTCTAATTTTACACTCATAGCTCTTTTTCTTTTCGAGATACGAGGCTGTAAAATTGACAAAAAATCTTTACCTTCTCCTTGATTCTCTCGATTTTGTCGGTGGCTTCAATATCGATCTCGATTTCTTTTCCAGTGAGGGTCTTGATCTTGATGAGCATTTTTTGGTGTTTTTTGTTGGTGAAACTGCAAAAATCAATAAATTTTAAAAATTGCAAAATAGAAGCAAAAGTAATGATAACCAAGTTGCTAATGGTAAAATGTGAATTTCGAAAAAAAAGGAACAAGAAAAAGAGAGAACGAGAAGATAGAAGAGACATAGATGGCGGAAATTTCACAATATTTTTTGGTGAGAAAGAGAGAAGAAAAGGGGAAGAGAGGAAAAAGAATACGAGGAAGAAGACTATATGAAGAATAAGTAAATGAATCGGGGTACTCTATTACAAGATTCGAACAGATTTAGACAGGGTCTCGCAACGAAAAAAACCAGCGCGCTAAAACTAAACATGGTGTATTCTGGGAAGAGGAGTAAATCGACAAATGATGGTGCTCGTGGGAAGGAAACGGCCTTTGAAGACAAAGAAACCAATATCGAAAGGGATATTGAAAAACAGGAAAAATTACTATAAATTCATTTCTCAAAAACACTTCCATTTTCTTAAAACAACTAGTTCACTAACAAAAGAATTAAATTGAAAATTTTCATGAGTGAGCTTGATGATAATTTGAGTGTAATTTTTGATGTTTATCAATATAATGTATATCAAATTGTAGCTCTTAAAATTACCATTCTAACGGTACAAATATCAATTCTGTAGCTTATTAATAAAGCAAGTTACGCTCATTTAAATTTTAAAGTTTCACCCTTTTGAGATTGCGTCGCTTTGCAGCGTCGTATTTCAAAAAAGGGTTGGAGCTATCAACAAACTGCAAACTACAAAAATGTGTAAAATTTAAAGATGAGCAATTTGATAGTTGATAACTTTGTAATATCTAAATAGGTGTTTGAGATACAAGCGCTCAAAGAGATGGTAAATTGAATATTCATTAAATTCACGAAACTTTTCACAGAAAAGTTGAAAAATTCAAGCATTTAGTCCATCTCAATCATCGCAGTCGCCGGATGACTCTCAATCAAACACCAATCAACACCTCTCTTCACCCTAACATATCCATTCTCTCCCCAATCGGAATTCCACGAGTTTCGAACAGTCCAATAAGGAATACCGTAGTCATCTGTACCATAACCAATGATTGCAACAGAATGCCATTCAGCTGGATTCATTTGATAACAGTCTTCAGATTGAAGGACACCCGAAGTGTACCAGAAGAATTTTTCGCCAACACGGAAGTCTGGAATTTTGGCTGTATAGGATTCTAAGGTTTGCAAAAACTCACAAGCTGCCGATGGAATATGATTATAATATAAGTTCTCCATAATATCCTCCTCTGCATATTGCTCATCAAATCTATAAACTCCAAGTGTCCTCGGTTGGATTACTGTATCTCTTTCATCAGCGACACAGTTCCCAGTGGTATTCGCACGGAACTCCTCGTAAGGATAGCTATAGTCACTAGCCTGTCCATTTTGACTGACGAATTTCAAACCATTGCGTGGATCACCTCCAACACATCCAGGCGTTGTTCCAGAATCCGCACAATCGCAAATTTCTTGATCCGCAAGACTACGGTAGGATTTGGAGTAGAGTGCTTGGGCGGTTTCGGTGATGGCGGTGGTGGCAAATGCCCAACAGCAACCGCATTGTTCTAAGACACGTAAATCATTTTAAAATGGAGTAGGTATAGAAAAATTGAATACCAAAACGTAGCTCTTAATGAGATCTATATAGCGGCATAAAGAAAAATGTACAAAATCTTCATATTACAAAAGAAAACTCCATAACTCACCCTGATCCTTTACAGGGCCAATGATTGGATTTCCATTGATAAAGACATCTCTCAAATCGAAACTGTCTGGAATTTCCCTTTTTGCTCTTTGGCTATTCTTCAAATGGTGGTGTTGGTGACGTGGATGTTTTGGTTTGTAGATGGGTAAATCAGTGTGGTTTTTTGGGTGGATCTGAAAATTGATACAACAACATTTTAGAGCAGACTTCTAAAAGCAGTTTTTGCAGTGGCCTAACTTTTCCCAAGCACCAATTTCCTAGGCCACCATTAGACTACAGTACCTTTGAGAACCTTCCATGCCTCTCCGCTTCCGTCTTATCGGCAAACTTGTTCAAACCAAAGGTGACATTTCTTCCAGCTCTTCTAGCCTCCTCATTCAATTCTTTGATTTTCTGATGATTTTTTGCAAAATGACCCAACCTTCTTTGCTTCTCCTCTGGAGTACGATAGTGCTTTTTGTGATGGGTTTGGAATTTTTCAAAGTTTTTCAGGACTTCTTGGGAGTGCTGAGATTCAACAAGATTAACTAGAAAGAAGCATAGAAATATGGAGAATTTCAGCATTTTTACAGGTGAAATTTAGGAGAAAATTCGGGGTTATAAAGCAGTCTCTTGGAAGATTTTTTATCACTTTTTCCGATCAAAAAGTTCACTAAAACAGTAGGAATAGTTATGAGCGTGTTTCGATGAAACTTCTGTTTCAATTTTTTCAGAAAAAAGATTTCTTGAAGAAAAAAAGTTTTTGTGAAATTTTCAAATATTTTGCTAAATTTTTGCCAGATTTAAAAAAAAAAAACTATTTTAGACATCAACTTGTATTAGGTTGGCAAGTATGAAACCGGATTTTTGGTATGGAAAAAAATTTAATTGTAAAATCGGAACTTTATAACTTCAATCTAAAATATAATCACAATCATTATCAATAACTTGTTGCCAACGAGCACGCAAAGAATAGATGCCTCTATGAAAAAACTCCGGTGGCTGCGATGTGAAATACGAGTCTACCCATTTTTCGATTTCGTCGTGGTTCTTGAAATGTTTCTCGGCCAAAAAGTGCTGCATTGACCGGAACAAATGGAAATCCAATGGAGCTAGATCTGGGCTATATGGCGCATGAGGGAGAACTTCCCAGCCCAAGTCTTCGATTTTCTGAGCTGTGACCTTTGCCACATGCGGACGTGCGTTATTATGGAGAAGCTTGGTGGATGTTGTATCCACTCCTTTCCGGTGAAGAGCTTCATCGACTTGTTCAAGTTGGCGTCTGTAGACAACCGCAGTCTGACCCAATTTTAGTAGCTCAAAATAAACGACACCTTTACTATTCCACCAAACGCAAGACATAACCTTTTTTTCCATGAAATTCCAGAGAACGATGCGCAATGAAACCCTCTTTCCAATGAGGTAGATCAAAAAATAATCGATTCTCTTTTCTTCGAGTAACAGTCAAAGAAAGACGAGTCCGGTTTCATACTTGCCAACCTAATATTTGTAAAACTAAATTTTTTTCGATTCCAAAAACTTCAGATTTCATCTGTTTTTTCTTACTCCGTTCTTTTTTTTTTTGCTATTTTCACTATTCATTCCATTCTTCTTCTCCCAGCTCTTCACTACTCGGATTATCCGTCCATTTTTTTTCCGAAAAAAACCAAAAAAAAAATTTCCACAAAGAGTCACACCTCCCAGAAGACGTCAGGAATAGAAAACAGAAAATTTAACGGAAGTCGATTATTTTTTGGCACAATTTTCGACACAATGAAGGGGAAATCTTTTCAATTTTTTACACATCAAATGTTTTTGAAAATTTTCTGGGATTCAAATTCGACAAATTGATTCTAGATTTTTTCAAAATCCTCAAAAACAGGGCTCTGACCACTCCAAAATAAAATTTCCTCAACTTTTTTTTTGTACTTTTACACTTTTTTCTTCTCTTTCTTTTATTGTTCTTTTCTGTTTCTCACTATCTAAGTCTAGTAGCCTTCTGAATCTTCTTAAAAGTGTGAATATATCGTTTGCTCATTTTCTAGTGTAGTTGTTTCTGAATAAATTTCCATGGGTGGAAGGATATGTTAATTGCAAATAGAAGAAGAAAAGGAAAGAAAATAGTAAGAAAGTTGTAGTAGCATTTTTGAAGTAGAATAAATTTTAAAACCACACAATTTCTTGAGACTCCTGTGTCTAGTACAATGATTTGTATATTTTTGAAAACTACTTTTTTTCAGCTTTCCAACGATATACACACTTATACAATATCTCAGTGTACTAGGCCCCCTTTTTATTGTCAAAGAAACCAATTCCTATTAGCAAACACGTGTCAAAAAAGACGGATGTTATTTCTGTTACAGTATCTAATCTTATCTCTTCGTTCTTTTTCATTGGCACGTGTCATCACCTAGTATTATATGTAGTGTCTATTTATATGGTGCTAGTTATACGTTTGTACATCTTTTTGGTGTCAATGTGGTAGAATTAGGACAGCCAAAAGATTTTATAATGTTCTTCGGAGCTTGGGTGCTGAAAATTGGAATAATCTTAGTTTTTAGAAATCTTGAGTTTCAGACTCTCAATGTCTAAAAACTTTTAAAATTTGAAAAGTCGAGTGAGTAGAGAATCATAACTCATTTTGTCCGGGAACGCTTCTGAAATTAGATTTTTAACTAATTTGAGCATCGATTGAAAAAGACTAGTACATGTTCCTTTTTTTCTCAATTTAATCTCAAAAATCAAAAACACAGTATTTCCATATTCTTTATTCTCACAAAATCTTCCGTCTCTTCTCTACCATTCCTTCTGTATTTACACATACAAAAAGTTAACAGTCCGGAACCACATGACCATCCATTTTCTCGGTATTTGGCTATGGCCAAAATACATATGTATATAGGCATACATATTATATCTAATTTCCTCCACATGCAAAAACTGAGACCGAAAAAAAATTCTTTGAAAAAAAAATCTAGTACAAAAAAATTTTCTGACTCCAAGATTATATTATGTATAGAAATTTCCCCCTATATTCACATCTTTTTCGCACCTGCTCGTATATTTTTTCGGTGCTCCATCTTTCTCTCATTCCATATTTTCAGTAGTACTAGAGTGTCAGAAATGAGACAGCCAAAAAAAGTTTTTTTTCGGAAAAAATAATTTCGATTCGTATTTTCTATGTTTGTGTGTTTATTTACTTGAAAAACAGCCCCTCCAGGGGTCTTGAGTCGCTTGAAATTGTTTTTCCGGGGGCCTGAGAAGACGATGTTGAGAATCTGGAATTTTTGTGGGGGAATTTTTTTTGTTAGTTTGATTTTCATCGAAGTTGAGTTTCCGGGTATGAAAATATTCAATCATTGCTCCCTTAGATATCTACCAATGTCTAAAACCCTTCCTCTTCTTCCTATTCACATACATACCTCAGACCCCCTTTTTTTCTTGCTCCATCTACACCATTCCATTCTGTCTAATGAGCCAATTGAATGTGAGGAGCTCACAAGAGAGAAAAAAAGAGCAGTGATTCGAAGAAGATATCTTGGAGAAGAGGTGTGTATGTCATAACCACTCATCCCTTCAAGACATGATACATAGAAAAGATTTTAAACAAAATGTTTTTTTTTGAAAAAAGTCTAGCTACCTATTTGCATTTATAACTATATTGCTCATCACAAACTGAGCAATTTTTCTATTACTTTCATCTGCCAACTTTCTTTTTCTTTTCTATTCTCCTCCCACCCCTTTTGCCACATTTAATTGTGTTAAACACTCCACCATTGCTATGTATGTATGTATCTATTATATTTTCCAATTTTACATTCAAATGAAATTAACTTCTGCCTCCTTTTCTCTAGGAAAGAGTATTGAGTGTATGCCTTATGCTGGGTGGAATAAAGTTGACTGGACTTTTTGTTTTTTTTCGCTGGAAAAAAATTTTTATGGGGAAAAATGTTGTTGTATCAATCTTAAGCATTGGTGATTGGAAATGGGGATGTAATTTGATGTTGAGTGATTTTCGCGGTTTTCGTATTATCCAACTTTTTAAAGTTTCATCGCGCTCCATTGCGAACGTGGGGAAATTCAAAATTTTGAGCTTTCCCGCTCCTTTTTTTTTCTCATGTAGGTCACGTCAAATATAATAATTTTGTTGATTTTGTGATTTCGACGTGACCTACATGAGAAAAAAGTGAGCGGGAAAGTGAAAAAATTTGAATTTCCCCAAGTTCGCAATGGAGCGCGATGAAACTTGAAAAAGTTGGATAATACCAAAAATTCCCATTCTTCTGGAATTTCATGTTTTTGAATAAACTTTTTTAAATAGTTAAAACTAGCTGAGTTATTTCCATTCTAAGCTCAATTACCTAATAATTACTCCTATAATTGTTTTTTTGCTCCAATTTCCTTCCCCATCTGACGTCGTCTCCTTCAACTGTTTCTGCTCGTATAAACTCATAAAAATGAATGTTAATTAAAACTTTTTACCTCGCTAGTCTTCAACTTTACGCTTCGCTTCCCTCCATCTTCTGTTTCACTGACTTTCATAATATTCTCATTATTTTTCTGCTCCTTCATTTTTCCTTCAGAAGTTTTGAGGTGAGTTGGAGCATAATGATTTTGGTCACGTTTTCTGATTCTGAATCTTCAGAATCCCCAGAATCACGGAAACCACGCCTCCTTGACGTCGGCGCTAGATCAAAAGAGTCTCATATCTCACATTTTGTTACCTACTTTATCACCTCATTCAACACGGAATGGGTACAAAGGGAAACGGGGGATGCATTAGGGTTTGAGCATGTTTTTGAGCATGAAAATATGTGCCTTGGGGTCTCCTAGATTCTAGAAGGTTCTGAAGGATCCTAGCCCATTAGAGCTTCAGATGTCCCGTGTATTCATTTTCAAGTTCAAGGGGTTAGCTTATCTTTGAACGTTCATATCTCGAGAACTGCAATAGTTATTAGGAAGCAACAAACTACAAAAATGTGTAAAATTGAATGAGCTACATTTTTGTAGTTGACTGCGACCTCCTAGCATTATTGGTTTTTGAGCTAGAGACCTGTAATACACCGGTATCAGAAGTACCCGCCACACCCTCTTTCTTTTCAAGCCTTCCGATGTTTAGCAACATTTTCTAAAACCATCTGCTTTCTTTTTCATTCCCTTTTTCACCCTCTTCACAAAAACCAGGTACCTGTTTCTGTCTTTGACCCTATACGTCGGCTCTCAGGAACCCTCTCGAGCTGAAAACATACACAGTAATATAATTGGTTATGCAAACACACAGTCTTTTGGATCATTGCGCAATGTTTGGATATCCCAGTGACTTTACTGATGCCGTCATCATGGTGGAGAAAGAGGAAACAGGGAGGGGGTGAGAAGGTGACTAGGCCACGCCCAGTTTTAATAAGTCTTGATAATGATGGTTAGTAAATAACTTCATTCGAAGACTCGGAAATTCATAGTTCAATTCTTCCGAAGTAGCCAAGTCTTGGGCGCCGCACAGTTTTGCTTCTAACTTGAGAACCAGCAGTTTATGCAAAATCTTTTTAATTACAAAAATGAAGTTCATAAAATTTTGCACATTTTTGTAGTTAACTACTTTTTGATAGCTATTTTGGTTCTCGAGATATAAGCTATCAAAGTTAAGAAGAGAGTAGAGAGTAGAGACACAGAGAAACGAGAGTGTCTCGTTTCTCTGTGTCTTTTTTTGGATGACTATATTTAAAAAAGTGATCGATAACCTAAGCCACACCCATTTTCCGGTTCTAAGATTATGTCACAAAAACTCTGTGTCAACAGGAGGGGTCCCTTTTTAGGGGACCCCTCCCTATAGATACACCTGTGTCACTTTGAATATGTTCTCTTTTTACTCTCATTTTATGATCCTCCCGTTTTTATGTATGTATCCGGGCTCGCAGAGAGCCCGAAGGAGACAGACATGCATAAACTTAATTTTTGACGACAACTAGTTGGATTTGGACTTTTTTGTTTTTGAGGAAAATTTATGTATACTTGGGTTTCGTTATGAAATCAAAAATAACAGGTGAAAATAGTATTGATATTTATTTCAGTTAACGTTTGGCTTATAAAGAGTTTTTCGAGTCAGTTAGAAGTGATTTCGAACTTTTTCCAAAATTCAAAAAAAAAATTACAAAAATCTTCTCTCACTTTATCTCGGCTACCAGCGGACCTAAGTTCATGTAAATTACAGTACTTGAGAGATAATTTAATTTTCAACAACTTGAGCTGTAACCTGCTCTAATGGCACTTAAAAATTATGTTGAAAAATAAAGGAAAAAAGTGGTAGGTCATTCATATAGTGCATTACTCCTTTTTCTAACTACTTTTATATTCCAGGAAAGATCTCATTTCCATATCTTTCTCCGCTTTTTTGTTCTTCTCTGCCTCTCTATTCCTATCCCATTCAAGCTCACTTTTTCGAAATTTTTTCGGGTCAAAATTTTTTTCGGCTCATTTTTCAATTTCAATTTCTCACCACGCAGAGAGTTGTGAGATATTTACAGAGGCTTACTCTATATATAAGGAATTTTTAATAATTTCAATGTCTGGGTCTCTCTGAAAAATGATGCAGTTTTGGTGTCTCAAAAAATAACTAACTTGCAGTATATTTTGGTTTTTTGGAATAGCTATGGAATTTTTGATTAATGCAAAATCTGGAAATAGTAAAAAGTGGTTGGGGTTTGACCAAACGTTTTTAGTTATTAGTGGGTTTGTGGCCTCAGAAACTTTGAATACTGGAGGATTTTAAAAATACAAAAAAATCCGTAAAAATTGTTTTTGAAACTTTTTTTGTTGTAAATATCAATATTTTTTTGCTACATTTTCATCTGTGATACTTGTTTTTGACCTTGCAAACTAATTTTTCATCAAAATTTTTCCAGAAATGCGTCTCAATTATGGTATCATATTTTCCATCTTCTACACAATTCATCCAGTTCAGGCTATTCTGAAATGCCTTTCAGGTTTGTAAGAGGAGTTTTTTGATGAATCTGATTATTTTTCTTTAAAGGTGTACTAAGGTTTCATTCAATACTTTCACAGTCGAACCTTCATTTCACTCTGATTATTATTCTATCAAAAAGAAATTCTGAATTTCGTCCAAAAAGCCACAATTTGGACGACAAAATACCGTTTGGGCAACTGGATGGCCTAGAATTTTTGAATTCCCGCGCTCTGGCCTAGAAAAATCAGAAATTCGGCCATCTCATTTTTTCCTCTATTTTTGTTGTTTTTTCTTGTTTTTCGCCAAATTTCTTCCTATAAAATACATTCTAAATGAAAATTTATCTGAAATTTTGCAGAAAAATAAGAAAAATCGAAGAAATTTGAAGAAAATAGGAAAAAAACAGCAAAAATAGGGAAAAAATGAGATGGCCGAACTTCTGATTTTTCTAGGCCAGAGCGCGGGAATTCAAAAATTCTAGGCCATCCAGTTGCCCAAACGGTATTTTGTCGTCCAAATTGTGGCTTTTTGGACGAAATTCAGAATTTCTTTTTTATAGAATAATAATCAGAGTGAAATGAAGGTTCGACTGTGAAAGTATTGAATGAAACCTTAGTACACCTTTAAATATAATTGGATTCTTGAATTCCTTGTAAAATTTTGACCCAACATTCATCGATTTTAAGTGGTTTTTAACTTTGGAAAATTAAAAAAAAATAATTCAAAATATTTAGTTTTGGGCTTTATCAGTACCCCCAAAATTTACTGTTTTTGAATAATTTAAAAAACAAGAAACACTTAAAAATGAGTTTTAAAGGTCCCAATTTCTTTCAAAATTCAAAAAATCCCCAAACTTTTCCAGGCCACTCCCAATACGCCACTCAATGCACCTCACAATCCTACTGTGTCTCCATAACGTCCAAAAACGGCCCAGTTCAAAGATCTTGCGATGGTAAGTCTTATTATGGGATCAAATTTTTGCACCTGAAAAAATTTTTTAGGAAACTCAATCTCTCAAATCTCTCTCTGCTCAATGTACGCCATGCACGGAATCCCACGGACCATTTCCACCGACTACTCAAACTTTCCGATCTCGCTAGGTGGACCAGCATCGCAAGGTAAGAGAAATTGCTCATCTTAAAATTTTGAGTAAGATGGGGTTTTTTTAAAATTTCGAAAAATTCCAAATAGAGATTTTCACAAAAAAACTGTTCGAAAATTTTTTCTTTTTTTTTTAAAGCTTGACAACTCCGCTCCCAGTGGGCCAATTTTTATAAAAGTTGTACCAATCGATAGGAATTTTCCCGCTCGATTCAAATTGATAATTTTCCAGCCGCTCCTATCCCAAAAATATCAGGATCCTCCTCTTCACGAAGCTCACGTCGAGCTCCAATGCAAATGTGCTTCAACGCCGGCGATTTGGGAGATGTTTGCTGTTGCAACACCGACTGGTGCAATTCGTCACGTCTTCAGAAGTACGTCATCATCATCGTCTTTTCGATTCTCATGGGATTACTGTATTAATAATTTAAGTCCCGCTCCTCAAAATTTTTCTTCCGATTATCTCTCTATCGCTCGAAATGTGATAATGTATGGGTACCAAATAGAATTTTCTCCACATTTTTTGTGACATATTCATGTACATTCATTCTCAATAAACAATTGAAGTTCTAGTAATTTAAGAAATTGTCAATGTAGCACATTTGTATCCGGTGATAGTCATCACTTGTGGAGCGTACTTGACACCACATGCATATTGGGCTTTTGTGAGATTCTGGAATTTTTCAAAATATTGTTAGCTTAATATTACGTTCAAAATACACCTACCTGTTTCACGAATTTCTTACAAATCTTATCCACATAAGCCTTCGTTATAGCGGCCTTCGCTAAAGTGTACAATTTCTGCAGACAAGCTTCCTGGGCTGTACCCGCCGCTTTGCAGGTCTTGATTTTTTTGAGGCACTGAAAAAAGTGTTCAAATTTAGGCTCATTCGAATCGTTGGAATCTGAAGACTCCAAAATCTTAAAATCCAAAAGATGCAAACCTTATTAGTCAGTGTTTTTGTCAATTTTGTCAATGGGGTCGCCCACTCGGTGGCCAACGTCAGAATGTCATCAGGGCTCAGGCAACTGTTGACTGAAATTTGTCTGGAATTTTTAAAAATTGGTTTACTGTACTTACTACTAGCGTATAGCGATAAAGCAGAGAGAGCCTTGGAGCCAGAGTTGTCGATGATGCAATCTTTGGCGACTGAAAATTTGGAAATTTCGAGAAACAACTTGTTTCGACCAAAAAAAATTCAAATCACTGTAACATTGTTGAAAATGCTTCATTTCTAGAAATGTTTTGCTCAAAATGCTCCAAATTTTCTCTTCTTTTTTCACACCTGAAATCATAGCCGTTGTATTTGTTGGAGTCGCATAAATCTGTGGATCAGCACAGGCAAAAATGGTATTGAGTTGAGCGGCGGTGTAAAATGTGACACCCAAAGTGTTCACACATTTTGTGGCCATTGCCATACGGTTATCCGTTGAGGATACTGTAGATGTAAGGAAAAGGAGTACGGTAACGATAGCTAAAAGAGATCTCATGCTGAATTCTGGAAAAAAGTGCAAATTTCAAAAAAAATTGAGTCAAAATCAATTTTAAAGTTGAGTATGAAACTGAGATCAATGAATTTATTTTTTGCCAATTTCAACCTTATTTTATACTTTTTTCCTTTTTCAGATCTTCCCATACATTATACATCAAGATCAAAGCTCCGCCCACTTTTTGGCGGATTACTGTAATCTGTCCCTTTGATTGGAATATATGCACCATGATGATGACCGAAACAAACTTCGCGTTCAAAAAGATTTCAATTTTTGCTACTAATAGTGATTTTTGATCCGTACAAATTATGAAGGGGGTGGGAAATGTTTTTAAAAAAAAAACGTTTTTTTTTCAGAATTTCTTAACTTTGCTCAATACCGTCCATTTCTTGGGATTTATGTATGGCTCAAAATACTCCAAATCGAATAATTTATTTAAAGAAAAACAAGATCCATGATTCCTATTATCTTAACATCAAATAACAACACTGTTCCTTCTCGCACTGATGAAGGGTTGGACAGTCGGAATCCTCGGAGCATGGTCCAACGGATCGGAGTCCAGATGAGCATTTCTGAAAAAAAAACGATGTGGACAAACAGGATTACAGATGGACAAATATACCCTATCTTCATTTTCCTCAACATATGGGTCTACAGTAACCATTTCTTCGGTGTAGGGTTGTGGAGTGGTAGTGGTGGTTCTGGATCTTTCTATTAGTTTGTTCCATTCTTCCAGTTCAGAGGATTTCATCTGGAAAATAATGAATTATAGTTCAGAGAATACAAGAATTCTAGAATCTTGGACCCTAAGGTCCTAGGATTCAAGAATCTTATGATCCTAGAAATACTCACCACATCATCTTCCTCATCCCCCTCCTCACCTACAGTAACACTTGGGATTACTGTAGTACTTGTTGCCACCACCAACTTTCTCTTCCCCTTCTTCTTCCGATTCGTCGTCTCTCCATCAATGACATCTGGAGCCTCTGTAGACGTCGTCACCCCCAGCATACTAACAAATGGAGTTGTACAGCATGCACCATGAGTACAAGTACCACCCAGCGCAATACAAATCGAATCTTGATCCAAACGACACTGACCAATATGGGCCCCACCGTTCAAGCAGCGCAGCGGGCTACCGAAACCGGCACCGGCGTTTGGCTGGAAATTGGGAGAGAAATTTTCAGAATCAAAGGTTTGTTTAAATTAGTCATGTTGAGCCAAAAAAATTGCTTTCGATCAGTATAACTTTTATTCAAATCGTTCAACTGAGAACCGAGTTATGGAAACAGAGAAAAATAGCAGATTTCAAGAAATTGTTTTTTGGATTTGTTTCAAAATTTCATAACTCAATTCTATGTAAAATTTCACACTGAAAAACTCTGTCTCTTAATCAAAACTTTAAAAATTACTCCTCACTGACCTATAACCATTTTTCCGGTATTTATTATTATTATTTTTTCAAAACCATATAACTTTGCTCAAAATGGTTTGTTTTTCATAATTTTTGGCTTAAAGGAGGATTCCGAGCAAAAATTTTTATTGCTTTAAAAGATGCAGAATTTCGCGCTGATTCCGAATATCACAACGGAAATGCTCAAAAACGCCTCCAACCGCTTCAAGTAGGCCCCCAAAACCCGGAGGTGTCTCCGGTGGCCGTGGCCGAACTTAGCCGAAGTGGCGCGCGCAATGCAGAAAACGCGTTAAAGTGGGCGGAGTCAGCTAATGAGCGCTCTCTAACGCGCGCGTGCAACGCGTTTGCTGCATTGTGCGCGCGACTTCGGCGAAGTTCGGCCACGGCCACCGGAGACACCTCCGGATTTTGGGGGCCTGCACAGGGTGAGGAAGAGCTACATCCGCAAAAGCGCTCCAATGAGAGGTCTCTGCGTCTAAAACGGAGGTGCTCTCTCGCTACAGTAGTTCTTTAAAGGCGCATGACGATTTCTGCTCGGGTCTCGCAATGCGAACGCCTTTTTGACATTGCCGCGGGCGCAATGATGAATTTTGATCAAATTTTTGTCAAAAAGGCGTTTGCATTGCGAGACCCGAGCAGAAATCGTCATGCGCCTTTAAAGAACTACTGTAGCGAGAGAGTACCTCCGTTTTAGACGCAGAGACCTCTCATTAGAGCGCTTTTGCGGATGTAGCTCATCCTCACCCTGTGGGCCTGTTTGAAGCGGTTGGAGGCGTTTTTGAGCATTTTCGTTGTGATATTCGGAATCAGCGCAAAAATCTGCATCTTTCAAGCAATAAAAATTTTTGCCCGGAATCCTCCTTTAAAATGTTTCAATTTTTCTGAAAAAATTCAAAAATCAACTAACCGGTCCACCTCCATTATACCCCCCTCCATTGCCGTATCCTCTTCCAGTGTATAAACCATAAGCAGTTGGGTACCCGATAGCCAAGTTGTTGTTGGGTAGTTGTTGTTGCTGTGGAGGGCCCCAGTTCCCTGGAAATCTGGATTTCAGAAAGTGCGATGGATGAAACATTGGATGTTAGACTTTACAGAATACTCATAAACACTGTACTAAAAAAACTGTAGAAAATTGAACTTACAGATACACAGATCTTAATCTTGTTGACACTACAAAACTTACAGTTATTCCATTCAGATTTCGAAAAACTGAACAATCCAAAAAACAGCACTAAACGAAGTTCCATGGATTAGAAGTGGGCCAAGGACAAAAAATTTGAATTGACAATAAAAAAATTTTCATCCCGATTCTTGACCAAGTATTTGTTTGTTTTCATAATTCAAATTTTTTCGCGCGCATCCTCATTATCACTATTCATATCATTATTGAGCCTCAATATGAGTTGATTGGTCAACAAACATTTCATCCACCGGAACTTTTTTATTTGCCAATATTTCTTATTTCACGGAAATGGATTAAAAAACTGGTCCACTTTATTATGATGGTTACTAATAGCGATAATAGTGACTTTAATCGGATTTTCTTCGTATTTATTACGAAATGGAATCGAAATTTGTTGAGGTTTTTTGTCTACTAGTCATCCCCTAAAGCGGGAGTATGTAGTAATAGCATAAATAATAACCGTAGGTTGGATCAGGTGGAAACTAGTTTGAGGGGAGGATTCGGAGGATATGCCCATTACTATTACTTTTGCGGTTAGCTAGTGGGAACTTTTTTTTGGGAAATTTGTGGCATTTTTGAAACACTTTTGTGTACGTTAATTGTTAGCTAAGTGGTCTTGGGGTTTTAACTTTTTATAGTATTTGTATTAGGTAATTTGAAAAAGTACTATACATATCTATCTGCAAATAATTTCGTTTTTGAGAATTTGGGTTTTGTTTCATTTTGAAGTTTAACATTTTTCTTCAATTCCTGGCTTTTGGAGTGGCCCTCACCACATTTTTTCTCACAATATTTTTTTCGAAACAAATATTAACCCCAAAGGCAAGTAAACCGGACGAAATCATGCAGAACGGTATAATAACCTGTACATATATTTATATTTTTATAAAGAAGGTCATTTTCATGAAAGTCCGAAAACTTCGAACTTGGAAATAGTCGCGAAAATCCGAGGATTCAAATACCACCGATTTCAAAATTTCTGATTCATTTAAAAATGTATTTATTTTCAAGTTCAATTTTATACAAATTCGAGTAAATGTTTTACCAAAACCTCTTTCATCTGGACCACCAGTTCCCCTTTTCTGTTTTCCGTTCTTCATTTTTCATTTCCATTGTTAATACATGGAAAACATATGCTCCATTTCCCCCCCCCCCCCCCCCATATTCTCGATCCTAAATAAGACACCTGTCCGGTTTTCTTAAACCAATTCAATCCTCGATTCTCTTAAGTGAAATCCTAGGTCAATTGACTTCCCCTTTTCTCCCATATTTATTCTTCTAATAGTCTACCCCCAGGTAGCTTATGACTTATAAGATTAGGAAGCCAAAGACGTTGTGTAATTGCCATCCAAAATCAGGAGTCGAGGAACACCTCTGTATGAAAACAAAAGGGTCAAAAGGAGGTATGGGGATGTGTCTCAAATTACACCCCCTATAGTTTCTAACAATAACAAGAGTGTCCTTAGTCCTTATACAGGGAGGCACCCTTTTGAACACGTACACAAGAAAACCGTCCTTAGAGAGAGGGGAAGACAGTTTCCGGTACATGGGCGGATTAATCGGAGGAGGGCAAGAGGGAAGAAGAATTGGTTAGAAAAAGGGGGCGGGGGTTATTTATGTCAATAGTACGTGTCTTTGGGTTGAGGTTTTCGAAGTGAGGTAGTTTAGGTAAGGTCTACTCTGCTAAGTTTTGTATTCTTCCTACATATATAGAGCTAATCAGAGATCCTTACTTTTTGAGGTTTCAAGATTCAGATGTACCTTATTGGGGTTCTTCTAGACTGTAAAAACCCCTGGTATTGCAGCTTCTGACATTTTGAAACCATTGATTCCCATTTTGAATGTTTGATAAAGGTTCCGAGATTCTCTCTTTTCAATACATTTCGGAATTTTCAATGGAGACAGATTTCGAAAAGTTAAACTAATTATTCCAAATCTTAAAACCCGACTTCTTTTATTATTTGTTTCTCGAATATCCAGAATTCTAGCAATTTGAAACGCTGATTCTGATGGAATCAAGAGTTTTGGTATTTCAAGTTTCAGTTTGTGAGATCTTCAAGATTATTAGATTCTTAGATCCTTGAATCTATGATTTTGACATTCTTTCTTATCCACCTGTCAAATCTCAATCCTTCCAATTTTTTGATTCTCTAGAGTCCCTTCTCAAATTCACACCTCTCCTGACACTTCTACATCCTCACTGACCATTCCTCTCGTTCGAAATAAAAACATTTCGAGTCATTGAGACATCTTTGTCCCTCACTCCTCGCAATCCCAAGTGGAGACCGGGGGACAAAGGTGTAATTGCAAGGTCTCTCATTAATAACCATCCTTTGATCCTAGAAGGATAAATTGCATTTCTTAGTTTGGAAGTTAGTAGGAATTCAAATACCAAACTCTTCTGAACCTCAGAGCCTCAAAATCTGCCAAAATTTTCCCTCCGGAAGGTCATGGTCAGTTTCAAAATCCAAGAATCTGTTCAACACCGAAACTTCACAAGAAGACAAAATTCCATTGTAGAAAAGCATTCAACCATCTGTATACCCTTCTTTTCTTCTTTTTCTTCTTCTCAACACATCATCATTGAAAAAGGAGGTGTCCACCCTTCTGCTCATCCCCTCCTCAATCTGTCATCCTATTGTCCACCAATTTTCCATGGCGGTACTACTACTTCCGTTCTTTTCACGACTCTCTCGAGTTTTCGAAAGGAAGCTTTTCTAGGAAAAGTTGAAGAGTTAGTTGGATGGGGAAATGTAGTCCTGGGAGGTCGTGAAAAGATCCAGAAATTGACTGGTCTGAAAGTTAAGAAAAGTTTTTAAGATTAAAAATGTTCCAAAAAGTAAGAAATTCCATTTATCAAGGAGTTGGCTCAATCGTGGTCATGATTATACTCATTTTGAAGCTCTTCGCGAGCTGAATTCCAATTTCACAATTTGAAACTTTCAGACCTATTTTTTCCCAACAAGCCCAATCTTCAATTCATTTCCCACTTCCTAATTTTCTTCCAATTCCTCGAGGTGTCATAACACTAACAAGATAAGCATCTGTCCTATTATTTCTGTGTGCTCTTGTTTATTAGTATAAATCCACCCCTTTTCATGATGTAGAGAGGAGGGGCCCTATTTCATTTTCCTAATGCTTTTCACCCCTTCCCAAATGGTCCCTATCTCCGGGATGAGACATCACCGGAAACTGAATCCAGAGCCCGCCCGGCTTTGGCCGATTTGTTTCCTGTTTTTCTCGAAAAATAGATGTATCTGGATATGTACACATGATGTCTTTTTTGTTTTTCTTGAAATCTCAAGTTTATCTTCTTTTTTAAAATTCTGCTTTGTACTCTTCGTGGATAACGTGGGGGTAATGAGATTTCCCAAAAGGAGTAAAGGGACATTTTATATAAGTCTCAGTATTCGAAAAAGGCCTACCCGACCTAAAAACCCTAAAATCCCAAAAACATTTGGTTTTGTACTCCTCTTGGACAAGATAGAGGGGATGGGCTATGATTCAGGATTGTCCACAAGAAGTACACGAAGGCTGACAGCTTTTCGAGAAATCATTGTTGAGGAACCCAAATTTAGCCATTTTGGGCCACCGAAATAGAAAATTCAGATTCTGGATATTTTTTTCCTCCAGAATTTTCCCATCACAAAAATGCCCTTTTTTCCAAAGGTGTGCTTGTGAATTCCAAAATTCACACACAATCCAATTTGTCCTCCCCCCCCCCCTCCTTCTTTTTTTGGACTTTTCTCCTCTAAAAAGTTTCTCCTTCTACTAACACCTTCTAAATAATTCACCTCTCTCCAACTATAGTACTACTTCTCCCCCCAAATCGAATATTACCAGTCTCAATTCGAATTATTATGACTTTTCGATTGAAGACTCTCTCGCTCCTTCTTCAGTAGTGAAAGACCGCCCGTAAAATTCTGAAGTGTTTTCTGTCTCTCTCTTAAAAGATGGAATAGAAGAAGATCCTGTTTCTTGAAAAGTTCTTCCCTCTCTCAACTTTTATGCGTCCCCCTACTTATGTATTCTATTCTGGATGTGTCGAGAGAAAGTGGGCGGAGCCTATTTTGTCAATGGCTTTTATTCGCAACTTTTTGAGGGGTCCTCTTTTTGAGGCGAAACATTTCTGTTATCAGATGGCCTAAAATTCCAAAAATTGATTAGATACGGTTTTGAGAGTTTGATGTCCTAGGATTCTTAGGTTTGGGATTCTAGGTAATGTAGACAATTTTTTGGCTCAAATATTAAAGGACTAACAATGTAGTCTAACATTTAAAAATTTTTTTTCGCAATTTTCAAATCTGAGTTTTTATGCTGTCATAGAGCCTTCCCTTTCTTCTTTTTTTTTCGGTTTTTCAAAAAAAAGTTTTTCGAACTCTTCTTTTCTAGTAACACACCCACACACTTACATCTGAAAATCTATCCAGCAAAAAGAAATTTGATTCCCGATTTTTCGTTTATATTTTTTCACTTTTTGCTTCAATGTGACTTCTTTCCCTCGACTTTAGTTATGTAAACAATCCTCTTCAAAACCAAAACAACTGCCCTTCAATACTGAATAAAAGTTTCGATTTTGAGAAAAAAATTTGAGAAAGTTACATTTAAAAAATCGAAACGTCCTTACACTTCAAGTGCGCCCAAGGTGCGCCAGATTCATCAAAACTTGCCCGAAATGTGTTGATCTCGAGCCAAAAACCTCAATTTTTCTTTATTTTGGGTTGAATTCAGGCGAATGAAGACCAAAAATGTTTTTTGTATACAATATTTTTCGTCAATTTCGAACCTTTCTCGCTTATTGTCTTGTCAAGATCTACCCATCCTTTTTTAACTCCAAATTTCCAGATGTCCCGCTCCTCATGTCTATTCCTCTTCCTTTTACTCCTCCTCCAACTCCCCACCTCTACCAATGGCATCGAATGCTACTCCGGTTCGCAACTTCAAGTCATCAATTGTCCGTCAATGTCGTGCATTAAACAGACACTCGGTTTGGATACGGTAAGCAGTCTTCTAATGGTTTTTATTGGTTTAAAAGGGGGGGGGGGGGTGAAGGTACAATGTTTTGACAACAGAAGATTAGTCATGGTTCGGTGACGTTTTGAATAGGAAGCCAGGGGGGGGGGGGGGGTTGCGAGGTTGGTAGGTGGATAGTAAGGATGAGAAATGACATGAAGCGCTAGGTACATGAATTTTTAAACTCTCGAAAGTGTAATTTTTGTAATCAGTAAGTTTCGACAATACCAGCGAGTATAAACAAGACTAAATTTTATGATTTTGGATTTTTGGGGCCCCAGGTTTGGGGCCTATCTTCTGAGCCATGAATTTTCTAGTTTTTGGGTTTTGAATGGAATCGATTTATCGAATTTTTAGATTTGTGAATTCTTGTATTCACGACGTCCTTTCCCAAACTCTCGTAAAACTTCGGCCTCAGAGTTCAGCTATCCCCTTTGGGAAAAGTGACAAAAATCTCGTATTTCCAAAATAATCCCCCTCTACAAATGATTGATGAAGTGACAATTTCACACACCCATATCCAAATTCATTTTCTTTTCTCTTTTCAACCCAAACATTTGTGGAAGATTTCAAGGACTTTAGATGGGAGAAGAAGTATAACCGATAATTAGACCGACGTTCCGCGAAAAAGCGGAGTACAAAAAAAAGATGACAATTATCTATCTTTTGTAGATTTCAATTGAAGGTGTGTGAAGTCAAGGACAAGGCATGTATATATATAGTAAAACTGCCAAAAAAGTTTTGAGAAGTTGGGAATGTGGGGATGTAGTCTTGGGGATCAACTATTCTGGCTCTTGAGCTAGATTTCCAGGGCTCTGTGCGTCTTCAGGAGTAGGAAACCGTAGAGAAACAATTTTTCACAGAATATTCTCCGAGTTTACCGCATTTTTCACCTAAAACCTCTCTTCTAACATCAAAACCACCACAGTTACAGATTTTCGAACAACAATTTTATTCCTAAAATTTTCGACAATCTGTATCTTGATTAGTTTTGGTGCTAGAAATATGATTTTAATTGCAAAATGTTGGAAATTCTAAAGGCTTCAATTATCAAACGATTTGCATCTTAATAATTAACTTTCCTATCATTCCAGGTCCGCTATTGCGATGGCACCGGTGTCTCCTCCATCTGTCAAACCTACCGTATCGTCGAGACCTGTGATACTATCCCAAATCTTGGCTATATTTGCTGTTGTGGAGGCGATCTTTGCAATTCAACGTTTTCCAAATCTTCCGGTTTATTTTTAGTGTTTTTCGCGTTTTTACTTTCCCTGTTTTTCTAGATTTTAGCATAGCCTAGAAAAAAATATTCGGGTCGCCTATTTTTCTGTAAAAGTGGAATTGTTGATTCATAGTCATTTTTCAGTGTTTCTTTTTCCTGTTAGAACATTGTGCTTTTTTCGGGTATAAATTTTTATTGTTCAATTTAAAGCATCAATATTTATCGTAATTCTGAACTGGATACGCTGGGCGTGGTCGTTTTCCATCGGCACTGGTTATCTTGAAAATTGGTTCCAGTGGGATTTTCTGTTCGGGCTCTTTGATGACTTCGACCGGGATTTTTTCAGCTTCGGAGATCTGAAATTTCAATTTGGCGCCAAAAACATTTGACTCTACCGTACCCTGACTTGCTGAGTAATCCCGTGAGCCGTTGGCGCTGCCAAAGAGCTCATTTGGACTCGACGCTGGAATCGGCGATATTTGCACCTGGAAATTTTAGTAATGAGATTTCTGTCCAAAATAGAGAAAAGAGCAGATGAAAAAAGGATTACTGTAACTCACCCGCACATGATAGTATCACGATAGGAGGGGAGGATGATAAAGGTGAAAATGAGTACGGTAGGTCCGAAGAAGAAATTCCAGACTCGTGTGGCCATTTCGTTGCCCAGAATTTCGTAGTCATTGGACATGTCAAGGAAGAAGGCCAGGGAGACAAAGCAGTCTGTGTAATTTTTTAGGATGAGCAATTATAAGTCCGAATAGGCCCAACTATTCCCACTGCACCCCAAACTCACAAAAACACGGATAAATCGAGATGGGCGCAAAAATCGAGTACAACATTGCCCATCCGAGCCGACTGCGAGCATCGTAGATCACCGGATCCAACATGTCCATAGCGATTTTTTGTTTAGCACAACACGCGAATGTCATGCAACCCATTCCGATGAAAACGAACATGAAACAGAGCGAAATTATGATTAGAGCGAGGATGGCAACGAGGGATGGTGCGGCATACGTGGGCTTGTAGAACATGTTGAAGACACCGGCAAGCGGGAATGAGATGATAAGGATTAGGAGGAAGGGAATCCTGCAAAATGAGAAGTTGGATGGTGGGTAGAGGGGCAAAGAAAATTTTGGGCCTTCAAGATTCCGTTAAACACTTCAAATCCGGAAAGACCCCATAGACCCAAATGATGTAAAAAAATCAAGTCTAAAACACAAATAGTCATGTTTATATGCATTCAAACCCTTTAGTTTTCCTGGTTACGAAAATTAAATTTTAAGAATCCTATATTTATTTTAAGCCAAGGGGCATTCAATATGCCCTGGAATTCTTGACCCCAAATGAGGAAAAAATTCAAATTTGAAAGCCTTGAAAACTCACCAAGTACAAAATCCATAGTTCTGCTTCCTCGAAGTTCCCATTCTCATAGCCATGAACAACAAAAATGGAAGTCCCATCACTAATGTCATTTGAGCCGTTGTCACACTTGTCGCATACGCCATATCAATCAACCAAGCCTTCTCGATATCCCTCGGAAACAACAATTCCCAGACATACGTGGCGATTTTCATTACTGTAGAAATTGACAATGGTACTGCTACGGATGACATGTAAGCCTCAGTGAAATCGCGTTGAATCCAGATGTTACAAAACCAAAGAGCCCCGAGGAGCAAGACTTCGATGAGATGGAAAAAGCATCCGAAGAAAGTACGGTAGAGCACACCTTCGACATAGTAGGCCATGGGATAACTGCATTCCATGGTTACCAAACGGCCACGGGAAACATTGTAACAGAAGGTGGCATTGTAGGAGGTACCCGGGTTTAGGAGACCATCTAACATCCTGAAATTGGAGAACTTGAAAATTTTAGAATCCAAGAATCCAAAACAACGAGAATCTGAGCATCGAAAAACTGGAAAATCGTTAAAATTCGTATAGTCTTTCGCAGTAGAAAACAAAATTTCCAAACTCCGAAAATTTCAGAATCTGAAATTCAGAAGACGTGCATATGTGTCATATTTACATCTATTCTCCATGGAAACCATTTAAAAAATCACCTGGAATTTCGTATTTTTCAAATCAAAAATTTTGTACCTTATAGCCTATTCAACAGGTGCAAATTTTCGGTATTCTGATGCTGAAGTTGTTATAAATGTGATATTTTGAAGTACCGTAACCTGTTTCATATTTTGCCTCCTTCAAAATTTTAAAAATTGATGTTCACAGAAAGATTTATTATCAAAAAAAGTGTCATGTAAAACAAATAGATTCTCATATGCAATCACAGTAACCCGTTTGGTATAAATAAGGAGCAAAAGTAGTGGGCGGAGCAAGTAGGGGAACATGAGATTAGTTTTTCATGATAAGCGAAACTACTGAAAAGCTGAACATATCGAGTCATAATTCAATTTGATGTCTTGAAGATAATTTTCTACGTCATTTGTAGCAGTCCCGAACTTTATTCCATGTTCCCGTAATTCGCTTTTCTCAATACCAATGATATCGCTTGTTACGGTTTTGATTCGACTCCAATGGGGCAAGGCATCCTTGGCAATTTTCATCCTCTCTTCATGTCCTATTTCAGTGAGAACTTCGTTGGCTTTTCCTAGTCCACCAAAGTTGCTCTTATTCTTCAAGTCATCGAGTATTCTCCGTCGTAGAAAGTTGTCAGTATCCGGAACGTAAAAGTCGATGATAGACAGGGCTTTCTCCTTGGTTGAACCAATGTTTCCCTCATTCAAGTCGCGTATGCCAAGAATAAGTGAGAGTAGGTAAGCCTGAAATGGATCTTATTTAAATAAGTATTCAAAGTATTTTTAATTAAAAATTATTTAAAATGTATCACCTCAAGAACTACTTTATTTTGCAGAACAACATCCTGAAGTTTGTCCAGCTCTTTGAATTCTTTGACTTCCTTAGTTGCAATATAGGGAATGTATGTCGACCCATCATAAAATGGGAAGAATACAACAGGCCCCACTCCAATATGTTCGAGAAGTCGATATGCGAACATTTCGCGAAGATCCGGCAGGTGTAGCTTTGATACATTTTGCAGGGAAATTGAAGAACCGGCATAATGATAAGTCTTCATATAGTAAAGTGTCTCTTCTCCATTGCATGTGACAGTCACCACAATCCCTGCTCGACTACCGCCTTGTTTAGGCTTAAAGCTTATTGTTGAATTGGGAAACATCTTGGTGAAGAATTTTGTAGCGCTTTGTTCAAAAGCGTTTCGCGTTCGGTCGACAAACCTGAAATGCGAATATCATTATTTTGTCAATATTTTTTAAAGGAATTGAACAAATTAGCAAACCCTATCATTTGACCGATAGTATCAATCCAAACCGTCACAAAGTTGACGTAGGCTTCGAAAAATCCGGAATCCTCGAGTTTTTGTGAATTTGCTACAGCTCTTTGCGCATACTTTGTCCGTTCAGGTTTTCCTTTTTTGATATCTTTGGCGCTGTCACAAAGCAGCAAATACGCATGCCAGGATTCCAGAAGAGAATGTTTCTGAAATACACTTTTTAAAATTTACTGATAGGGAAAAACTTAAATTCCAAAAATTATACATCCTAATAATAAATAGTAAATTTTAAAATGTGAAAATTCTTTACCAGTACAAGCTCTTCGCCAAACTTTATGTCTCGAATAGGATACTCCACAACGGGTAGTTTTTCACCACGGAATCGGACTTCTTGGAAGTCGGGAGGAACCTTCGTAATAGTCTCAATACGCTTCTTCAGGTCAACATACGGAATCTGAAAATATAAAAATAAGTCAATCAGAACAAATAATCAAAGTAAAACCTGATTATCCACGTTAATTCCTTCGAATAAACGATCTTCTTGTTCTCCAATCAATCGAATTGTGATCGTCGTCATGTCTGAAATCAAAGAATTAATAAAAAAAGTAACGTCACACGGCATCCTGGAATAGAATTACGTTTCACGGCGACCCTTTTTTTCCTGAAAATTTTATCTTTTTAAAAACAGCAAAATTTAGTACTGAAAATTTTTGATTTCGGTCAAAACTTGAGAAAAAAATTAAATAAAGGTCATTCCGTCATTCCGAGCCGAGTCATGTTGACTTTTTAATTTTGAGTCAACAGGTTATTTAGTTGAAAAATGACGATCATAGGCAAATTTAGGTTCAAAATGATCAGGGAACGATGAGTTACATTTTGAGAAACATTGAAAGTTTCTAGAATCGACTAGATTTCTTAAATCCAGGTCAAAACGGAACCAAATCTAAACTTTTAACACTATTCAAGAGTGCGTCTCTGCCTTCCACTCTAGCCCAACGCGTTTGCGTGTTGCGTCGCGTGAGCCTAGATGTGGCAAATGTGTGACTACACTCGGTCAGAGTGAGGAAGAGAAAAGAAGATCACACAAAGAGAAAGGGAACACTGCTGACCTTTATACGTCACACCAAAGGATCTGAAAGACATTCAACTAGTGAAGGAAAGAACAGAAGGAAAGACCAAAGAGCCCCGAGGAGCAAGACTTCGATGAGATGAAAGAAGCATTCCCACATATTTTTCATTCCAACATATTTTTCATTCCCACATATTTTTCATTCCCACATATTTTTCATTCCCACATATTTTTCATTCCCACATATTTTTCATTCCCACATATTTTTCATTCCCACATATTTTTCATTCCCACATATTTTTCATTCCCACATATTTTTCAAACGTGGAACGAGCTCTCTGTCTCTCTGTCTATCATGTCGGAATCCAAAAGGAAAGGATCAAACTCTGGTGGTTCTACAAGTAAAATGAAAGTAGCGGCAAAGAAAACTAAAATGGTTCATGGTTATACCATGGACGAAATCATGGAGGAGTTGTTTCGAAGGTTCGAAAGCGATCGATTCAAAGAGGTTGTGGCCAGTTGGATCCAAGATAATACTCAGATCAAAACTCTGGAGACGAAGCTGGTAGAACAAGAAGCTGTTATGGTAAAGCTGGAGTCAGAAATCAAGGCACTGGATGAGAAGCTGAAAGAAATGGCAAGTAATCTTGGTGTTGGTTCGACGTTGGTGGAAGGTTCGGGGCATAAGGTAATTGGAGCAGAAGAATTGGAAAGAAGACGATCCGTAGTGGTCAGTGGTATTCCGGAATATCCTGGAGGAAATGAGCGTACAAAGTGGTGCTGGGATCAAGAAGCGATGATGAGGGTGATGAAGTTTCTGGATATTGGTGCCGACCCATGCTCAGTCTACAGAATGGGAAAGGTCAGTTACGGGCGATCTCGTCTCCTGAAAGTAGTTCTCCCCACCAGTGCAATCCAAAAGTTACTGTTGGCTCGGTCTAAACATCTCAAAGAATTCCCATCTGGAAACGTGCCAGTTTTCATTAGACCATCAATGACTCGCGAGGAACGTTCTAATTTTTATAATTCTAAATCTCTTTCTCATAATTCTAAACTTAAATCTAATGTTACTATCATTCCTCCTACCACTCATACCACGACCCACGATAGTATGGATTATAACGATTCGGGGAACTAGTTAAGGGGCAGCAACATCCCCCTTATCACTCTAATGTTCTGCCCCCGCCCCTCCCGAATCTCTCTAATGTTTATAATTCATCTAATTTTACCTCTCGCTCTTTAAATTCTTCTTGTTCACTAAATTTGTATTCCGAAGATCTCTTCTTAAATTTTATCTCTGCTAACATTAGGTCATTGGTCACAAACAGAAAGGAACTGGCGTATTTGCTTGAGCATAGTAATATAGATATAATATTATTACAAGAAACCTGGCTCTCCGAAAACTCTCCTATCTCTATAACGAATATTCACCCGAATTACTATTTTGAAAGATGCGATCGTCTCTCGAAACGTGGCGGTGGTGTTGGAATTTATATTAAAAACAATTTAAAAACTTCAAAAGTCCACGAGGAAAGTTGCCTAAATTCATTCGAAATACTAGTTATTGATATCCTAATCGGCATAAATAAAATAAGATTATTCAATGTTTATCGAACCCCTTCCTGTAAAATTTCAAATACTAAGAAATTAATCAAATCCATAGGTAACTTCATAGATTCAGACAGTAACTTACTGATATGTGGTGATTTTAACATAAAAGACATTAATTGGAACAATACAACATCGCCTGTGGGTAGTAGCGATTCCGCAAAACTCATCCTTGAATTTCTAGAACAGTACAATCTTATTCAAAATGTAATTTCTCCAACTAGAGGTCCCAACATACTAGATCTTATTATCAGCAACTTTAATATACACTCCACTCTAATTGACCGACCTATAGGAACATCAGACCACTCGAAAATATCCTTTAAAATAGACTTACTTGAGAGAATACCTCCTATAACATATAAAACACCTGACTTCAAAAACGTCAATGGATCTTTACTAAATAACCTTTTGAAAAATCCAGACTGGACCATCATCCTCGGTTTAGACACGGATGTAAATACAAAATACAACAATTTTATTGATTATCTATCTTTCTGCTATCAGCAATGCGTCCCTCAAAAAGTAGTTAATATTCTTCATGGTCCCCTTCCCAATTATCTTGATTCCTTTAATCTCTTAGTCGAATCCAAGTGGAACAAAGCCAACACAACTAGAAAACAAGAGGATTTTGATAAATACGTGATATTAGCTAGAAAATTTCGACAAAAACTTTCCAAATTCAAAAGAAACCTAGAAAAATCAACATTAATGAAATTAGGTAATTGTAAATTCTCTCATTTAGCGAAAACAATGTTAAAACCAAAAAGTATGAAAATTCCTGACTTATTTAATGCTACTGGATCTAAATCATGTACAGATCTGGAAAAGACAGAACTTCTAGCCTCTTATTTTGAAGAACAATACACCCAAATATCACCATTACATTATTCTTTTCCTAGAAACTACTGCAGCCAGCAAGAAATGATATGGGTGACAGATGATGAGGTTTTCAAACGTTTATCCAAAATCCCGTCTAACCTTACTCTAACCCCAGACGAAATTCCATCAAAATTTATTAAATTAATTTCTCCTTACATTTCTAGCATAGTTGCCCAGCTGTTCAACATGACCATGTCTAGAGGTGAAGTTCCGGAAAAGTGGACTAAATCAATTATTTTACCTTTTCAAAAAATCAGTAATCCGAGCAAACCTAGTCATTTTCGCCCGATTTCTATAACCTCCATTTTCTGTCGCACATACGAACGTTGTATCCTAAAGAGGTTACTACCATTTCTAGAATATCTAAATTTCTGGTCTCCGACACAACACGGGTTCTTACCACAAAAATCAACAACAACATGTGTTCTAAGCGCCATTAATAACTGGACAGCCGAATTGGAGAAAGGTAATCAAGTAGATGTTGTTTTTTTTGATTTCACCAAAGCCTTCGATAAAATCCAGCATACTCTTTTACTAAAAAAATTAATCGAATTAGGTCTCGACAAACGGTTAATCATATGGGTCAGCTCTTTTCTCTCTAATCGAACATTTAAAGTAAAAATCAACTCTTCACTGTCAACCTCTCGTATAGCTCCTTGTGGAGTTCCTCAAGGAAGTGTACTATCCCCAATACTTTTTAGCATTTTCGCTAACGACTTAAGTAAGATTATCCCGAAATCCATAGGCTGTGCACAGTACGCAGATGACCTGAAAATTTTCAATTCCTTCTCTAAAAATAACCCACATAACGATCTACAGAGGGCAATTGATATTATAGCAGAATGGGCCAAGAATTCATATTTAGAACTCAACCAAAGCAAAACGGTCTGTATAAGCTTAGGAAGTAAGCCGCAAATCCTCACCTACACTCTAAATAACGATATCATAAAACGAGAAAGTGTAGTAAGGGATCTTGGTTTCTCTTTAAATCACAAACTAGACTTTGTGGATCATTGGAAGAATCTCATAAGAAAAGCTAACGTCGCTAATTACACAATCTTCAAGCGCTTTTGCTCAAATGACACTAAACTTATGACTTTTCTATTTAAAACCTTTGTAAGACCGTTCTTAGAATACGGCATTCCAGTAACAAATCCATACAAGAAAAAAATCGTAAAAAGTATCGAATGCGTTCAGAACAATTTCACTCGTAGATTGATGTTTAGACAAGCTGGGTATACACTAAAACGAAATGAATCGAGCTACAGAAATGCGGTCGAACGTCGACGGTTATTCGGGTTAGAATCATTAGAACGCAGACGAGAATTATTAGACCACAAATTTCTTAAAAAATGGATAGCGGGTAAAATCAATATAGAACACTCCAACTTTTTTGATTACAATCCTTCGGTTAATATAAATATCCGACACCACCACCCTTTTCGCTGGAAGACTCCAAAAACAAAATTGAGAGAGCATTTTTTCACTAACAGAGTATTAAGCAAATTGCCCATTTCATCTACTGTTCGATCAGACTCAACCTAGCGGAGAGATTATCTATAAGAGATCCAAAGAATATTTTCCTATTTCCACCCTCATTCTTTTGATGTATACTATTTTATACACTATTTCCCCATATACTTTCTTCGATATACTATTTTTTTTAAACTTATCCTCATTATCATTATCATTCACACTTATTTCCATTCACGTTCAATAAACGTATTACATAAATTGGGAAACATCTTGGTGAAGAATTTTGTAGCGCTTTGTTCAAAAGCGTTTCGCGTTCGGTCGACAAACCTGAAATGCGAATATCATTATTTTGTCAATATTTTTTAAAGGAATTGAACAAATTAGCAAACCCTATCATTTGACCGATAGTATCAATCCAAACCGTCACAAAGTTGACGTAGGCTTCGAAAAATCCGGAATCCTCGAGTTTTTGTGAATTTGCTACAGCTCTTTGCGCATACTTTGTCCGTTCAGGTTTTCCTTTTTTGATATCTTTGGCGCTGTCACAAAGCAGCAAATACGCATGCCAGGATTCCAGAAGAGAATGTTTCTGAAATACACTTTTTAAAATTTACTGATAGGGAAAAACTTAAATTCCAAAAATTATACATCCTAATAATAAATAGTAAATTTTAAAATGTGAAAATTCTTTACCAGTACAAGCTCTTCGCCAAACTTTATGTCTCGAATAGGATACTCCACAACGGGTAGTTTTTCACCACGGAATCGGACTTCTTGGAAGTCGGGAGGAACCTTCGTAATAGTCTCAATACGCTTCTTCAGGTCAACATACGGAATCTGAAAATATAAAAATAAGTCAATCAGAACAAATAATCAAAGTAAAACCTGATTATCCACGTTAATTCCTTCGAATAAACGATCTTCTTGTTCTCCAATCAATCGAATTGTGATCGTCGTCATGTCTGAAATCAAAGAATTAATAAAAAAAGTAACGTCACACGGCATCCTGGAATAGAACTACGTTTCACGGCGACCCTTTTTTTCCTGAAAATTTTATCTTTTTAAAAACAGCAAAATTTAGTACTGAAAATTTTTGATTTCGGTCAAAACTTGAGAAAAAAATTAAATAAAGGTCATTCCGTCATTCCGAGCCGAGTCATGTTGACTTTTTAATTTTGAGTCAACAGGTTATTTAGTTGAAAAATGACGATCATAGG
Organism: Caenorhabditis zanzibari; assembly: GCA_963966625.1. Taxonomy (NCBI): domain Eukaryota; kingdom Metazoa; phylum Nematoda; class Chromadorea; order Rhabditida; family Rhabditidae; genus Caenorhabditis; species Caenorhabditis zanzibari. The sequence continues at coordinate 20,834,134 of OZ016472.1, read as the reverse complement.
CAAATTTAGGTTCAAAATGATCAGGGAACGATGAGTTACATTTTGAGAAACATTGAAAGTTTCTAGAATCGACTAGATTTCTTAAATCCAGGTCAAAACGGAACCAAATCTAAACTTTTAACACTATTCAAGAGTGCGTCTCTGCCTTCCACTCTAGCCCAACGCGTTTGCGTGTTGCGTCGCGTGAGCCTAGATGTGGCAAATGTGTGACTACACTCGGTCAGAGTGAGGAAGAGAAAAGAAGATCACACAAAGAGAAAGGGAACACTGCTGACCTTTATACGTCACACCAAAGGATCTGAAAGACATTCAACTAGTGAAGGAAAGAACAGAAGGAAAGACCAAAGAGCCCCGAGGAGCAAGACTTCGATGAAAGAAGCATCCGAAGAAAGTACGGTAGAGCACACCTTCGACATAGTAGGCCATGGGATAACTGCATTCCATGGTTACCAAACGGCCGCGGGAAACATTGTAACAGAAGGTGGCATTGTAGGAGGTACCCGGGTTTAGGAGACCATCTAAAATCCTGAAATTGGAGAACTTGAAAACTTCAGAATCCAAGAATCCAAAATTCAAAATTTTGTGCCTTTCCAATAGGTGCAAATTCTTGGTATCCTGATGCTAAAGATGTTATAAATGTGATGTTTTGAAATACCGTAACCTGTTTCATGATTCGACTCCTTCAAAATTTTAAAAACTGGTGTTCACAAAATGATTTATTTTCAAAAAAGTGTCATGTAAAAAAATAGATTCTCATATGCAATTACAGTAACCCGTTTGGTATAAATAGGGGGTTTGGAGCAATAAAAAGTGGGCGGAGCAAGTAGGGAACATGAGATTAGTTTTAGAGTTAATAGGAGTTAGAAGAACAGAAAATGTATTATTAATAAATGTTAAATATGGGTTATAACTTTTCACTAAATCTAGATAACGTAGAGGAATACATAGTAGGGGTGCCAGTACGGCTCATGGGCTTTTTGGGACTTCTAAAAGAGCCCAGAGTGATTTTCGAACGTTGGAAATTGGATTTGCTTGAAAATTGAAGAGGGCTTCCAAAGTCTGGCACTGTGCCAAAATCGAGAGATGTTAAAGAGGATTGACTTCCAAAAGAACGAAGATCCAAATTGGAAATTGCATTTTTGACTTGAAGTTTTTTCATAACCAAGTCGTTTGAAGACGGCATTCGTTGAATTGGGATATTGACGACGGGGCGAGGAGCACTGACGGTTCGAATTTTTTCTTTCAATCTGAAAAAGTAATATATTTTTAAAGGAAAAAAAAAGTTTGACCAAAAAGTTGAACGGAACTCACTTAGCCAAATAGATATTCTTATCCCTGCAAACAATGAAATCCGTTCTGACAATTCCCTCCTCCGCCATTTCCAACTCATCCTCCAATTCTTCAAATTCAGCCAACTCTTCTTCTTCTCGAATTGCATATGCAATATGATCCAGTTTCAGATCTTCTTCCAATTCTTCTTCCACTTTTCCAACTTTTTCTTGGATTTCTTCCAAGTGACTAGAATCGAAGAAGCTATGCGAGGAAACGTCAATTTGGAGAGTTGGGGATCTGAAAACAGATAGTTTTGTAAAAAATCAGATTTAGACGTCAGATTACATTCTTGCGTTAAAACTTGGAAAAATTACATTTTTGCGTTAAATTTTTGGAAAATCACATTCGAACGTTAATTTTTCTCAAAAATCACATTTATAAAACATTTATAATTTATAAATTTATAAAAATCATATTTAACGTTATTTAAAAAAATCACATTTTGACATAAAAACCGTAATCTCACCTCGGCCTACTAGTTTTCGTATTCAAATCTTCACTTGAACTCCGACTGACATATCCAATATCCGTATCCGACGAATCGTTATTTTCCTTGCTATACTTTCCATGCTTGAATTGAACCAACGCTTCGTACAAAGAGCCGTCCGACCTTTTCTTATTCTTTTTGCCGGATTTGGTGTTGTTGGTGGGGTCCTGAAAGGTGCACATTTTTCAGTCGTTTCGCAACCAGCCATTTTGCAACCATCGAACTCACCTGTAACATCTGCATCATCGCCTTGGCTCCTTGTACCGTATTCACAAGCTCTCCATAATTGAACAACGAGATTGGCGTGTTTCCAAACCTCTCCGCAATCTCTACCAAAGCTTCATACACCTTGTTATCAGTACCAAGACTCCATTTGATCTCGTGTAAATCGCTTATATACTTCAATCCGATCAGAATCTCATCTGCGTCCATCGTCGATGTCATCCATCTATCACGGAGCAAAGTGGCAAAAGTTTTAAAGTTCTGGAAATCCACTGGAGGAGCTCCACTTATTGTGGAAGTTTCTGGATCAAATTTCAGCCAGAGATAGTTAAGCCCAAGTAGGTCAAATATATCATTCCGTGTGCAAAGACACAAGGAGTACATAGATATTTTGGAGCCACCGGAAATGATAGATAGAGCTGTCATAGAGAGGATGAACGTGGCAATAACTTGACAATCCTCGATAGCTTGAATTCCAGAAGTGTTGATCAAGACTCCGAGAGCAGTAACATGTACCATTTCAGCAAGAATTGGAGCAGAGTTAGCAATGGCCCACGCAGTGAGCTTAACCAGCCGACAAGCGTCAACATGGCACGAGATATTGATCCATTTGGAGTCCACGTGGATTTCTTGAATTTGAGTCCAGGTGCCTTTGAGGGTAGTGGAACGTTTGCAGAAGATTGAGAGTTTTTCCAGGTTTTCTATGTCTAGTTTAGAGTGAATATTGATGGAATGGATGGTGAGGGTGGTGGTGTGGTCGCCTGGAAGAAATTTTTAGGTTTGAAAGGCATTTATCTCGAGAACCAGAAATGATATCAAAAAGTTGTCAACTGAGAAATTGCTCAGCATAAAAAGTTATGTATTTTTGCAGTTTTTAAGTTTTTGATAGCTCCGCCCTTCTAGAGATTCATGCGTTCAAAGTTGGAGGGACGCAAACAGAGACGCAAACGACGAAAGGGATCTCTTTGTATGCGTCTCTTCTACTTGGGCACCCAGTTTTTCATTTTATATTTCCAGAATGAGCAGTGTTTTAGGATTGCACCAAACTTGAAAAGTATAATATAAAAATTAAAAACCAACCCTGAATATGTCCCGACGCTGTCAACGAGTCGCAATTGAAGCTCAAAATCCGACAACTCTCCACTTCAATGTTATAGATACTCATCTCTCCACACTCCACACACAACTTTTCCACATTTCGAATCTTCTCATTTTGCAGCGAAATACTCTCCCGAGCGAATAGTTCAATGTATTTGAAGTTTCCCAGTTGTCCCTTGACGACCATTTTTGTAGATTCACAAGCGATTTCACTTCGGAGAGAGGATCCCAGGATATTTCCATTCAAACGAACAACACCTTCTCGGGACTTGATGAAAAGTTTCTTCTCGAGGAATAGGGTACCTAAAAACTCAAGTTTAAATAATTATTTGACAGTCTAAAAAACCCACCTTCTATGTTCATATCCTCTGTCACGATAGTTGTTGTGTCTTCTCCTTCACAAGCCTCTAATCTCAAGATGTTCTCATTGAGGACTTCAAAAGAGCTACATTGCATTTCATCGATTCTAACAATGGAGTACATTTCGAATGAAATTGATGCGTCTGGGAGCATCATGTATGTGGTTTCAAGGTTGCCGGAACCGATTAGGGTGACCTGGCAATAGGATGGGTTATTTAATGGGATCTATCTTTCTTTACTGTTGAGATTTTTACACAATCTTTGTAACAAAATATAGACTTTGATAAGATCTACAGAATAAATTCACAATCTCGAGCTAAGAGCATGGAGAATTGACAAAAATTCTTACCGTCTTCACATTGCCCGCAAATCTCAGCCTATTACACTGAACATCTCCATCGAACAACACTTGAACATGTTCACTATTTGATGTCACCAAAATTGTATTAGCAATGATACTACAATTCTGATAAACCGCAAAAGTCGTTGGCCCCTCTCCTTTTTCATTTCCAATCAAGACTTCAAGCCTATCCAACTGCATGTTGCATCCGATTCCAACCGATTGTTGGGCGGCACACCCAACTGAGAGTTCCTTGGATTCATCGATGACATCGCAAGAGATAAGGAGGTCTGTCTTAGCGGAGAAGACCAAGCGCTTGTCTATGGATAGATTTTGAATGTTACGGATAGCCACGTTCAGACGATTAGCAAGTAGATCCACTGGTTTTTTAGCCTTTATAGAGCCTCCAAGTTTCGTCCATTCTTTCGAAACAGCTAATAGTTTCATGGAGTTTTTGGACTCAATTAGACCATCATCATTGTTAAAATTTCTCAATTTTATATCCATAGAATCCACTGCATATATCCGATTGGTGTTTTCTAATATTCCATCTCCAATAATTTCCAGCACATCCGACGCTAGAATTCCATTATTGACTAGCAGCTCTCCAATGTGTATGAACAAATTTTTCACATGATTCTGCTTGTTTTCCACATTTGTCAATCGTCCCTCATGAACGAATACAGGCGCCAGAATATTGACTTCAAGTCCAGAGAATCGAATTTGTCCACGATGGTGAAAAGTCGTTGCACAAATAACTGCTTCACACTTGATTCTTTTGGCAGTTGAGGTTTCCTCGGCCATGGATAGAATGACGGACTCTTTTTCAGTGTATAGGGCTCCGCAGTTCAGCAATACGTTGAATTCCTCTGTTTTGTAGGACTCGATTCCGTTAAGGCTGAAAATAAAGGAACTTCTATTTACGAAAAAAATTTCAAAGTCTATACTTACCGTACCACCGCTGTCTCAGTAACATGTACTGATGCAAACGGAGCAACAATCGCTGCCGCCGTCAAATTACACCCCAAAATCAACCCAGCTGGCACTGGCTCTCTCATATTCTCATCGGAAATCGTTTTCAAATTTCCATTGACCGTCAAACTCCCGGCAACAATATCCACCTGTCCTTTCAAAGTGACCACGGATTCCTCGACATACGGTAGAGAGACTTGCATTTCGTTGCAACGAATCAAGCCATCAAATGTGCAAATTTTATTGGATTTTAGAAGGATATCACTGGATACCAATCGACCTCCAAAATTTTCGGGACAATCTTCATGAAGAGTTAGATTCATAGAGTACTTGACAAATATGGTACCATCTTCCGATTGCTCTATGGATCCTGAAATCAGAAAATAAAAATCAAAAGTTCAACACTACAGTAACCCACCTGTTATCATCTTCAAATTCTTCTCCACTTGCCATAATGCATCGTTCCGGAAGCTTCCCGTTATAACATCCGCACACCCCACTACCATCATTTTTCCAGTACACGTAGTTATCAAATCGTTCCTCACATAAACCGTCAAATCAGTGACCGCAATCGACCCTCCAATAGTACAGTAACCCTTACAAGTCAGTCGGAACACATGGATTTCCATTCTGGAGTTTCCAAAAAAGTGGGCGGAGTCTTGAAGCACCAAATCTAATTTTTCAGTGACATGACAGAATCCTGAGAAATGAAGGGATAGAGCAGAAATGCTCATAGATTCCTCGATGAAAAGCTTCGAGTTTTGGAGTACTGTAACCATGGATGCCACGTGGACCCATGCGGATGTGAGTTGCCAGGTACCATCGATTTCACAAGTCGACTTGCATTCGAGCTCCAACTTTTCAGATTCAAGGTATGAGCCCTCTTTGAAAATTGTGGAGCCAAGGGTTTCAATGACGAGACTCTCACCGGCACACCACATTCCTTCGCAAGAGAATCTGCAAGCAAAAAATACGCAAAAATTTGACATAAAATTTTTTAACGAAAATATTTTACGAAAAAAAATTTTGACGTAAGAATTTGATTACGAAATTTTTACTCAAAGCCGTAAAAATACTCACTTAACACATCCAACTCTCACAAAAAGCTCGAACGACAAAATCGCCTCATTTGTCGTATAAATGTTGGCATCCGAGTGTAGTATCATTGTCCTTGTTTTTGTCTGTCCATGAAAATAGACATGTTGTTTTGCCTCCAATTCCACCCAGGTACTGCTCCAGATAGAGTCCTTTTCTACTGTAGCGGTTCCACCGATTTTGAGTTTCAGGTTTTTGGCCGAAAACTGGGCGAGATCCTCGCAGTTTCGCGATATTTTGGCCTGAAAATAAATTCGTAAAAGACGCTGGCGCAAAAAAAGTTTAACGTGAAATAACTTTTTACTTTTTCACAAAATTTAGATTTTAACGTAAAGTTGCCGGTGGGCATACCCGCCACCTCATAAACCCTTTCTTACGGTACAGCGCCCCACTCGCAACGACGCTCCGCTATTCCGCTGATGCCGTTCGCGTACAGCCCGTCTCGCCGACGACGTGGCAAGTCGTGTTTTTAGTTAGGTTTCTTGGAGTTTTTACAGTTTAGCTTTTGGAGGTGTTTTTAGGGTTTTTTGCTGGTTTTCCATTATTGTTTTTATCGTTTATTACTATTTAGTCCTTGGATAAGGATAAATTTGTAATTTTCTCGACTAAATCTCGTTTTATCGTTTACAAAGGCCACTGAATCCGAACCATCGGATAACTTGGGGGCCGAACCGTGTTTTTCGTCTGTTTACGCTTGTTTCGCTGTAGATTTTTTGAAGGTATCGATTGGGCGAGTATAAAACCCAGTCGATTTCAAAATTTGCAGAGAAATAAAAGCAATTTTCGTGAAATTTGGATAAATTTTACGGAAATAGTATCGTTGGCGTATAATTCGATCGATTGGTGAAGAGAAAGCGTGGTATAAAACGTTTGGAATTCCAGAGTAAAACCGAGCGAAGAGGACCAAGATGGAGGACGTTGTGATGGTGCCGCCGGAGGAGAATGGTGGAGAAGCGGGGCGACAAGCTGGAGGAGGCAGCAACGACGGGTCGCTGTGGGCAGATTTCACCGAGATGGAAGAGCAGAAGGTGAGCGTGAGAGAAAAAATGAAAAGAATCAAAGGATTCAAAAAATTCGTCGAGAAATCTGGAGAAATGGTGGAAAGTGTGCAAAAGGCGTTGGGAGATACCTCGCTGACGTCGAGGAAACAAGACATGATACTGGCGCCGGTGGTGAAGTATTGCGAAGAGCTGAGGGAGCGCTATGAAGAAGTGCGCTGTGACGGATGGCAAAAGAATGTGCTGAAGCTGATGAAGGAAAGAGGGGTTGAGACGGTTGAAGAGCTGCGGGAGGATTGTGAAAAGTGGGAAGAAAATAATGAAGAGGAAGGAAAAATAGAATTGGAAAAAGAAAACGAGACGTTGAAAAGTGCAAACAACTGTTTACAGAGACTCCTGGAGGACAAAAACCTCGAGTTGGCCGATGAGTTGGAGAGGAGCGCAGCCGAGGTGGAGGCAATGAAAAAGAAGGCCGAAGAGGCAGAGAAGCTCGTGGAGAAGTTGAGGAAGGCGATGGTTAAGGAAAAGGCCGTGTCGGAAGGACTAAAGGGCAGCATCGCGCACCTTGAACGTGAGAGAAAAGAGTGGAGGAAGAAAGAAAATCAAAGAGATTTGCAGGAAAGCTCGCCAAGGCTCATGCGGACAGGAAGACTGCGGATGGAAGAGTTGGAGAGTTCGAACGGTGGATCGAGTTGTTCAGGTGAGGAATATGAGGAGGAAAGTGTGAAAAGCAGAGATGAGGTGTGGGAAAGCGCGTCGAGAGTCTCGAGAAGGAGTATGGTAGAGGATGTAGTAAAGAGCATGGGAGAGATGATGAGATCGTCGGCGAGAGCAGCCGCGTTGCCAGCGCCGAAAGTGTATGATGGGATAGGAGATTTTCGGGAGTTCCGCAGGGCATTCTTGTTGAAATTCCAAAGTGTGACGGATTCGGATGAGGAATTAGTAGCTATTCTGGAGTCACAGTTCTTGAAGGGACCGGCGAAATCGATTTTTAAATCGCTAAGCAAACGACATGAGCGACCGATCAAGAAGTTGTTCGAAGAGTTTGAGGAAAAGTTGAGAAAGAGACAGGGCGACGCGAGGACGGAGGCGTTGAATGTGTTTGAAGGATTAAGAAGGAGTCCGAAGCAAAAGATGTGGGAGTATTGCGTCGAGATCGAGAAATGGTCGAAGAAGGCTTTTGGAGAGATTGGAGAAGAAACGATGTCGCAAATGAGAGTAACGAAATTGATGAAGGCGATCAGACAGGATGGATTGTTGCATAGGGTGTTGATCACGAAGAGGTTGGAAGTAGGGTTGGAAGAGCAATATGAAGTGTGCAAAGATATAGTACTGCAGCACGAGAACGATGAGTTCCGGATGAATCAGCAGAAGGGATTCTTCGGAGGAGACAAAGGAAAAGGAAGAGATTTTAAGAAAGAGAAGACAGAGACGGGAGAGAAATCGAGTGGTACAGAAGACAGAGGGGTGACAGGGGGGAGACGCGATATGGGCGAACGTAGATCGGGAGAGACAAGGAAGTGTTTCAACTGTGGTGGTGTTGGACACATTGCGAGACAGTGTACTTCCAAGGGGCTCAATGAGGTTGAAGCCAAGGAAAAGGAAGAGGACTGTAGTGTGGGAAAGGAGATGGTGGAATGGACGAAGGACGATAAGCAGTTGAAGGCGTTGGCGAACCTTGTGGAAGAGGTAGCCAAGGAAGTTGGGGAGTTGATGGTGGTACCGGCAAGAATGGAGTGCGGATACGACGAGGTTGGAGGTGTCACCGAAACATGGCAAAAAGTGAGGAAGACGGCGTTGAATGTGGAAGTCGTGGATCCAATGACTCCAGTAGGACCAAAGAAGACGCCGTTGATTCTGAGCGACTTGAAACCAGGATCGTTAGAGAAGATGGTGGAATACTTGGCGTGCGCCATCCCAGGACACTTGTTGGTGGATCGACTGAGAGCAGATGTCGAAGATCCGGAGCCAAAGACCAAAAAGCATCGTGCAAATTAAGGACAGGGCGAAGGAGCCGAATATATTAATGTTTATTGTTGTTTTGTTTTGTAGTAACTAGTGAGGTCAATAGGACAGTTAGAATTTTTATGAGGTCAATAGGACGTTTCAATTTTTGTAATCTGAGGCCGTTAAGACATGTTAGGGAATCTCTTGTGTTATTGATTGAGTAGGAAGGCGTAGGGTAACGTGACGGTAATTTCAAAGGAGTATGAGTGGAGTGTAAGTCGAGTGATCCTGTACCTTTCATGTCACCGGCCAGGGGTCCGGTTTCTCGGAGGAGGGGGAAGTTGCCGGTGGGCATACCCGCCACCTCATAAACCCTTTCTTACGGTACAGCGCCCCACTCGCAACGACGCTCCGCTATTCCGCTGATGCCGTTCGCGTACAGCCCGTCTCGCCGACGACGTGGCAAGTCGTGTTTTTAGTTAGGTTTCTTGGAGTTTTTACAGTTTAGCTTTTGGAGGTGTTTTTAGGGTTTTTTGCTGGTTTTCCATTATTGTTTTTATCGTTTATTACTATTTAGTCCTTGGATAAGGATAAATTTGTAATTTTCTCGACTAAATCTCGTTTTATCGTTTACAAAGGCCACTGAATCCGAACCATCGGATAACTGTAAAAATATTTTGACGAATCGTGAAATATTTTATTACGCATAAAAAATTTCAACGTGAAATTTTTTTTACACAATTAATTTTTTAATGTAAAAAGATTTTGACGAATCGTCAAATATTTTCACGCATAAAAATTTAAACGTGAAAATAATTTTCAAAAAAATCATTTTTACAAAAAAAAATTGACGCGAAAATAATTTTTTTCCGATTTTGATGTGGAATTTTTTTTTTGACGCGAAGAAAATTTTCACGAACATTTTTACATGTTTAACTAGGGACCGCAACATAATTTTCAAACATTGTTTTTTGAAGTTTTCTTTATTTGAGGATGTTCTACTCTTTGACATAAGCCTCCCGTCCAATTTTCAGCTCATTACGTCTACTCGTTCTCGAGTTATAGCTGTTTTATTGACGGATACTCCCTGTATATTTTCTCTTGAGGGAGTTGCATAAGGCACGGTTTTGAAGGCGGGGTCAAAGGTTGCAATATCGCCGCATCTAATTTTTGATTTAATTCCACGTGAATTTTTTTACGAAAAATAAAAATGTTTCGAGTGGAGTCGAACCTTGGTGTAAATTTTTGTAAACGGGAGGCATATCCACGAGGCTATTAGTGACGTTTGAAAAGTGCATCGAAAAGTTTTACACGTAGGTGCGGTTGTTTCTTTTTTTTTCGATTTGTGGATTTTTTCATCGAAAGAGCCTTTTCGCAATATATCGCAGAAACAAACATGCATAACTTTTTTCGGCAACCATGGATTTTCGATTTTCAACTATCATCTTGACCCACATTTTACGTAGAATCCGAAACTGTTAAAAAAATATGTGTCCCTCGTGCTGCAAATACTTCAAAACTGCGAAAAACCGACTCGCTTGCTGACTGCTGCTTCTTCCGAGTGAGTAAAACTAAGCTCAAAGTTGCTTAAAACTTCTGAAACTTTGACAGGGGACTACTGAGAAGTTCTTCAATCATATCTAGGTAAAAAAGTTGACTCATCTCATTTCAGTCAACAACAAATGAAGCCGGAAGTTTGACCTAGATTATTATGTTTCGGCACCCATAAAATGTTTTGAAACTTTCAGAGAAGATGTGAAATCTATTCATTTATCGGATCATCAAAAAAAATTATGTGTCACTCGTGGTACTTTCACCTGATATAAAGCAAAAACTAAGAGAAATTTCACTTTTTTGTTGATATCAACGAAACCGAAAAAAATAGAATCAAAAAGGTTACATATTCGAAATCTACGTATCCGATTACGTATGGACACCAACATTCATTAAATTTGGTCCATCTAGAGCTGAGTTTCAGCCATCCAAAGTAGTCAGAAGGGACCCAAGAGAAAGAAATTTAAGCCCCGCCCCTTCACGTTGCGGTCCCTATGTTTAACGCAAAAATTTTTTTCAGGCTCTCTTCACCTTAATAACATTTGCCTGAATACTTCCTCTTCTCCATTCATGTGCCACAAATAACGCGTTAATCAACGTAATCCTCTCTCTAACCGAATTCATCTTTGACTTCTCTCTCGCTTCCTTATACTCTTGAATCGCCGATTGTTTCAGTGTCACTTTCTTGGATCTTCTTCTCTCAAAAGTGTCATTCAAATCGATTCCCTTCTCAATCATATTCGCAACGACCGATGCGTTTTGATTCTGTATAGCGTTGTGCATCGTACTAGAAGATGGAGTGGAGATACTATTCTCGGCAACTTTCCGTAATTTCTTCAAAGCGTTGTACCCTCTTCCAGCACTATCCAGGGACCCATCTGATAAGCTCATATGGTTCCCATGGATTTCTAGGAAAATTTCCTCCTTCGCTAAGATTTTTCCATAGTTAGCTAAGTCGCCAGCAATCGTTAATTGTAGATTTTGGGCCATAACTGCTTTGAAAGCTCCTACAGTACCATCGACACCGATATGGACCAGATTACAAGAGAAATCTACTTTCATCACTTTTCCTGGAGTTTGCTCCCTCTCTCCAATTGGTCTGTGGTTTTCAGAATTCTCTACATCCTTCGGGAAGATTCTTCCGTCATTCTGTAGTTTTCTACAGATCGCTTTGAAGTCGTCAGTGCTTAGAAGGGCTTCCGTGGATATCACAATATTCTGGGAATGGACGGATAGTGAGCCAGTGCATGTGATTTTTGCGTAGATGTGCATGGTACCTGAATTGAGGGGTATTGAGGGGTACTGTAGATGGAAATGGAATACTGTGCCTTTCCTAAAGGTTCCCATAGCCTATTGTAACTGCATATGTAGTACTGTAGATAGTGTATAAGGACTACTATAATTATGTGTATGCACAGAGATTACTGTAGATCTTGATGTAATATTTAGGACTATAGTTTCTGAGGACTACTCTAACTGCATAAGGGATACTGTAGATAGTGTATGAGGACTACTGTAGATGTTTAGGGGCTACTGTATAGATGATATAGATTACTGTAAATGTAATGAAAAAAATTCAGAAACTCACCAACAGTACTCTCAAACGTCAAATTGTGGCCTTTTAGGATTCCCGATACCTCCAGATTTGAGCCAGCGATTGTGAGCTGAAAATTTAATTTTTTTTTGAGTTTTTTGAAGCATCAAAACTTTGTTAGTTTTCAACCATTTTAGACAGTTTTGGCTTCAATATTTGGGAAATTTCTCCAGATTTCCAATATTATTAGTTATTCACTGTTCAATGAATCTTTTGGCTCACCTCTGGAAGCTTTGTGTTCACTTCTTTTACAGTAGTTTTGATCTCCTTGTCATGAACGGAAGTTGAAGCGAACACAACAAATTCTGGCTTCCTTTCGAGCTGAAAATATTTTTGAATTTTTGTTGCTGCTAATCGAAACGACCTACATTATGCTGCATGGAGATCTTGTACTGTTGTTGCATTCTTTGCAATTTGATTACGTATCCATTTCCAACGTTTTGACTGATTGGTTGATGGTTTACAGTGGTGTCTAGGGGGACGTGAATCTGTAAATCAGAAAAGTATTAGTAAATAATTTCGGAACATCAAAAAATTCAAACTTAAATAAAAAATTTTCTAGATTTTTTTTCAATTTTTCGCGATTTTCAAACGTTCATAACTTTGCTCATTTTCCACATTTCTAGCTCATTTTTGGCTCAAAAAAATAGGATATTCTTTTCATTTTGATTTTTTGTTGTCACACTGAAAACTTACCTGTACAAATTGTGTTGAGCTGTTGAAATTTACAGAGGGCCGGTGCCCTCTGTCTATTCGTATTGACAGTCGTTCATTTGTCGACATTTTTATCTGAAAACAACTTGTAAATTAATGAGTCTGTGAAGAATTTAGGTATTTGTAAACATGGTTGATTTAAAAAAGAGATGGTGGGCAAAAATTCCAAATTTCTGGATTTCTAGGCCACCCAGTAAATCGAAAGTTTCTGAACTTCTAGGACACCCAATAATCCTTTTTCCGTGAAAAAGACACCTTTTTGTACATCAAACTGTACAAAATTAGAACAGGAAATGTGTTATATTCCGTTTAATTAGGTGAGAATACGAGGATCGTAAAATTGTGGTAGAGGTGAGGAGAGTTCTTTCATGTTACCGACACATGAATAGGAAGAAAAGAGGAGATAAGAAAAAATGTTTCGTAAAAGTGGAGAGAATGTGAATAGAGGGGATTTTAGTAGGTTAACGGGATGGGTGTTCAACTACTTTTTTATTTATTCAGTTTTTGCAGTTTTTGACAGGTCGAGGGGCAAATGGAACAAAGAGTAAATAAAAACGATTTACCTTGGAATGTCTTGGAAATTTCAGGAAATTCGTGGTAGATTTTGAGTTTTTAAATTTGGGATTATATGCAACTTCAGATTCTATTACAAATTTCTTGGGATTCTGAAGAGTTTAGATGTTCTTGAAACATTCAAGGATTTTGTGATTTTGAATTTTGAAATTTCTAAAGTTTAAGGTTTTTAGAATTTCTGAGATAGATTCTGAATCCAAAAAAACACCGTTCCAAAAGAAGCAAAACTATCTCTGGTAACATAGATGATTCAGAGATTCAAATTCGATATAAATCTGAGAAAGAGATAATGATCTCGATTTACACTTGGAAGGAAGAGACAGGTGGTAGTAGTGGAAAAAGGGCTGGGTCTCAGAATTACGCTAATTTTTTTCGGTACCGTCCATTTCTATTCTTCCGAAGTTGTATGAAAAACTTGACGACGAATGGGGCGAAAAATCGGATATAGAAGGTTGATGTTAATTTCATGTGATAATCGTTAATTAATGAGAAAAAAGTGGGGGAAGGATTACGGTAGTTTTAATGGGGTGAATTCAATAGCAAAGTATTCTTCAAATTTGGAGCATTTTGACCCATAAAACGCCGAAATTTCGAAAAAAGTTCTGAATTCAAATTCAAATTTCCCGGCCAAAATTCTCTACTAAACCAAACTACTTGTTCCTCATTTTGTGTCCTCTAGTAAGTCCACTTAATCCCCATGTTTGGGTACAAACAAAAAAGTGTCCACGTTTTCTGATGAGCATTCAGAATGAGCAGATAAAGGGGACACAGTAGTGTGTAAACAAAGACAAAAAGAAAAAAAAAAGTATGTGTGTTGTACTTTTTACAACTGATTGGGGGTGCTAACTGCTGTTGAGGGGGTCGGTAAAAGTAAAAAGAGAGGGTCAAAAATTATATTTGCTCAAAAGTTTTTTTTTGGTCTAATTGGTTTTTGAGGGGAGCTTAGAATAGGATAAGACTTTACAGATTTTTTTAAATATTAGGCGAGAAATTAAAATTGGAACTTCAGCAGACAAAATTTGGGCACGAAATTTGAACTTTAAATTATTTTTACAGAATCCCAGATTTTGGATCCATTATATTAATTGCGGCCGGAACTTTCCAAACTCCTCCTGAATCCTCTGAAAGCCTCCAGAATCCTTCAGAATCCTTCAGTATCATTTAGAATCCTTCATAATCTTAGATTCTTCTATTTTTTCAAAATTATCCATTATAAATCTACCTATGAATCGGTAAACTTAAAAACCTACAAAAAACAACCGCAAGATTCAAATCTCCAAAAAAGACCCGCCAAAAACCTTCCTCGAGATTCAAATCTTTTTGACAGATTTTTTTGAAAAATGAGGTGGAAATGACCTCGGAGACGAGAAACAGAAGGAAAAATTTGTTGTATCACAGTAGAGGACAGGTGTGAACTTGGTATCTGTCTGCAGGAGGGGATAGATGGTGAATAAAAAAAAAGGGGGGGGGGGGGTAAAGTATGAGTAAAAATATGTAGAGGAGTGTGTAGTAAAGTGGGGATAAACAAGTGGTATGCTAAATATCCTCTAGTGGTCTTCTGGCTAAATGGATTCTAACAAAGCGCTTCTGGAGCTCCCAGAGCCAGAGCTCAGATTCCGATCTTCCGAGCTCCATAGTAATGATAGAGCAAACGTGAAAAAGTGAAATCTGATAGGAACAAAAAGAAAATTTGAGAAAAAGAAGATAGAGGTGAGGGTGGTGGTCACTTTGCAAGTGACCAACCCTCTCTCTCTTTTTCTAATAGTATAGAAGAAGGTAATATTATGTGAGATTGTGCACTTTTTCGGATGGGCAATGAAGATAGATGGGATGGTAATAAAATTTATGTGCATGGGAAATTTGAATATGTGTACTTTTGAGCCAAAATGGTCACGGAGCAAAAAAGCTGTATATCGGCGAAGAGTGCTTTAAACTTGATGAAAGTTTGATTTTTGGAATTACTAAAGCATGGGCTTCAAAATGAGTATAAACTTGACTACTCTTGCAAATTTTGAAAATTTGGCTCACTTAGCAAAAAGTACAGTATCTCAGCTCACAGTGCTCCAAATTTCATGGCAATAATTTTTTTGTAACTAGCAAAATAATGGTTTCAAAATGAGCATAAATAGGTTACGAATTTTAAGGTTTTCTCAAGAAATGAGCTAGCAGACCGTAAACTGCTACTGGCGCATTGTTGAGCTCAAAAAATTTCAATTTTAACTTGGCTCAATTTCCACTCATAAAAGCCAAAAAACAAAGTACACTCAAAGCCCCCCGAAGATTCCATAAAACTCATGTTTTATGAGATACTCTGGTTTTTGAGCATACGTATTACGAGAGAGCTAAAAATGCTCCATCCATCATAATAACTGAGCCCACTAGTACTAATGATAATGGAAGAGGGTGGAAGAAGAATGTGGATGGAAAGATATCTATATCTATATGATGATGATGAAATCAGCTCACTGGAGCTTCTTTGACATGACATGAAGAGAGCGGGAGCGCCATGTATTTTTGTGTAATGATTGGAAAAAGAAATTGACAAGAGGGAAGCTGGTGGTAGTTGGGGGCCCCCATTTTGTGGGTGATATTATGACGATGATCATTTCATGAAGATGATACGAATTGGTGAAAAAAAAGATGATAAGAAGTTGGCAGAATGATGGATGGGATTGAGCCAAGGAGAATGGGTTTGGAGTGAGGGTGGAACTTGGGAAAAAATGTCGTATCAAGTCCACAGCCCAAAGCCAGGGGATTTGGCTCCGCGACATTTCGAAACAGCTGTAACGGGTGAAATTTTGATTGGAAAAAGTTCATGTTTTTTGTATAATTTTTTCAAATTTTTGAATCGAAAATAAGGAATTAGCTTGAAAATTTGAATTTTCAATTGGCATATTTCATTTGACATTGCTGCACCATCTCAAAATTGTCCGGTTTCGAAATGTCCGGTTTCGAGACGTCGCGGTTTCGAAATGTTTGGTTTCGAAATGTCGCGGAGCCGGGGGATTTCAGATTTTGTTATTTTCAATGCCCCGGGAAACCGACAATTCCAAAGTATTCAAACTTCCCGCCAAAAAATCCCAAAACAAAACGTCTCTCCAAAAACGAAGATGAATTAGAAATGTCAAATACCAGATAGGACCCCCTACTGTGACCAGGGAACCCTCGTTTTATACTCCCACCAAAAGCGTTTTCTTATTTTCCGTATGAAAAATTAGAGGTCATTCGGTCTATTTCCGATTTTATACAAAAAGGTGTCAAGGAAAAATGGATAATGATAAATAGCCGTCTTTTTCTTATCAAGTTGGATGCGTAAAAAGTTATTGTAAGAGGTGATACTACACTTTTTTTGAAAATGAAAAATGAGGCGGTAAAAATGGTCAAGGAAAGAAGAACAAGAAGAAATTGGAATCGAGAATAAGAATAAGAAGATAGAAGGAATAGAAGAAGCTAATTAATTATAGTAATTGAAGATGATGGATTTCGGGTCACCAGACGGTTAGGGGGATTGGTGTCAAGAAGGGGAAGGAGGGATGATGTAAGGGAAGAAAGAAAGAGACGGAGCTAAGAATAGCACAACAATGAAATTATGAAGATGTCAAGAAGGGTAGAAGGGGATTCAGATGGTTGCAGAGTTCGAAAGTCTTTGAAACTTGGAATCTCAGGAGCTTTCAAAATCTGAAAGGTTTTGTGCACCGTTTAATGAGAATTTTGTAATCTCAGAATCCCTGAAATTTCAAATTCTCGAAGTACTTCAGAATCTCTGAATGATCAAGACAAATCCAGACTCAAAATCTCAAAGTTTCTGAATCCGAATCCCAAACCTAGTGGTCAGAAAAAATGTTTACTCCCAGATACCAAAAATTCCTCTCTCTTTTTCTGCTTCCCAAGACGAAACAATTCTGTGCCCCACAAAGAAATGGAAATGAAGGAAATCGAATTGGAAGCGAAACTTTTTCTGCTCCCAGTTTCAAAAAAATTGGAGCACACCAAATGATACAACACATTTTGTGTGTGCATCTTCTTGGTGGAAAAGAGAAGAGGACAACATCTGGCTAATCGAATTGTTGAAGAAGATACAACACAGGGGGCAATGGAATTGGAGGGGCAGAAAGGGAACCCCCCGGATGAAATATGAGGTGAAAATAAAGAGGAAAAGTGCCCATATGGATAGATGGAAGCTCTTTGTTTCCATTGATATCTTTATGGGGTTGGGAGAATGTTAGAAACTTCTGAGAGAATGTGTAATGGAGAAATAGTAACCACCCGAATGAATGCTAATTTCTGATATTTTTAGGCATGAAGATTCGATTGTAAGAAAATCCTTTAAGAATGGAAAGTTTAAAAAAATTTTCAAATTCGTGTGACAACTTGATTCTCATCGAAAAAAAACGTCAGGATTACGGCAGACTGTAAGAAAATTTTGTACATCCTTCAAAAGCGTCGTGTGCGCCAGCTATGGTAGTAATCAACACTCTTGAAAACAAGATGACGAATCCATGACAAAATAGGCGCCAAAAATCGAAATTCAAATTTTTTGTGGCCGAAACTCAACCAGAAGGAAATCTGTCGAAAAACGGAGAGATGAAACGGATGGTAAACGGAGAAAGAACAGAAAGAGACATTTC
The DNA here is from genome assembly GCA_963966625.1 of Caenorhabditis zanzibari. Lineage (NCBI taxonomy): Eukaryota > Metazoa > Nematoda > Chromadorea > Rhabditida > Rhabditidae > Caenorhabditis > Caenorhabditis zanzibari. The sequence continues at coordinate 20,816,220 of OZ016472.1, read as the reverse complement.
TTATGCAAATTCCATCACTCTTATGACTACGGTCTCTGTGTGTGTATGGTGGTGGTGATATTGTTTTGTCACGGTTTGAACGGAAAAAGAGAGTAGAGAGGAGAAAAACGGAGGAAGAATATGGAAAAGATGGGAATAGTGATGGTGTTGATCTAAATCGGAGGAAAAAACGTGCTCAAAATGCACAAATAGATAATTTTGAAGGGATGATTAGTAAAGGTGAGAAACGAATCTTTGACCTTCCGGAAAATTTGGAGTTGAGAATCTCAGAATTTCGGAGCAACAGAACTTGAGAACGTCAGAATCTCAAATTCTAAGGATCTCGGAAGCATAAATTCACAAACACCCATAAACTTAGAATTCCGAATCCGAGTAACCTACCATTAAAAAAAATCCCGAAAAAATTTGGACTTTGGATGGTTTTTGAACTTTCTACAGTACTCTCACTAACCTAAATACTTAATAGATCTTATCAGATCTTCAATGTTTTCATAACCTCTCCCCAAAGTACCCAAAAACAGGAAATAAAGTACATAAATCATCTCCGTCCAATTGAACCGAAACACAAATAACAAAAATGAGTAGAAGACGAAAACTGTTCCATTTGAAATGGGTGAGGGAGATTTAAACTGAAAACTAGTTGGAGAAAAGAAGCAAAAAAAAAAGTGAAGTGTTTTAGTTTGAAACAGTCAATTTGCAACTGGGAATGAATATGTACAGATTGGAGACTAATCGGGTTGGGCAAGTGGAAAATTAGTTCGAAAAAGTTTAGCTAATGGTAATCGGTAATGGACTGTAGAAATTGGGTTAGGGAAAGACATGGAACTAGACTGAGAGAGTACTGTAGTTTTGGGGCCTTTTAGAAACTATTTTTATACTGTAAAGTAAGCCTAGAAATTTAGAGTCCAAAGGGGACAGCTGATTCAATGAATTCCAGCAAGCGTTTTTAAACTTTTCAGGCTTCAGGGACCCCTATGTTTGATCCGACCAACTCTATTTCAATGACAGCAAACGAGAACATAAAAGAATAAGACGATAGAAAGAACAAGACGAAATTACATAATGAAACGAAATGGTTTTCCCCCTTATGCTATTCCGCTTGAATTGGTTTCCAATTTCTATGTCTTTGGAAAGAGGGAAAAGATGAGGCGCATATAATCATTAATAGGGTTTTCTGTATATTTATCTTTGGATTCTGAGATGAATGAATGCATCTGAATCTATGGGTGTTCTTTAGAATATAATCGAAGATTTGGAATTGTAAGAAAAGCTGAAAAAGGGAGGTCGACATTTCTAGAAAAATAATTGAAATGAACTCGAGTTAAAGTTTAATAAATTTAGTGAAAAAATTACCAAAATTTCTTTGGATTTGAAGAAAAATTCCCTCTTTTCGAAAATTTCGACTTACCGTAATCTCACATACTGGAAACAGGTATACTGTAGGTGAATTTAATGAGTGTGTAGACATCTTGGAATAATTTATGTGATGCTATTCGATTTTCGATCTGAAAAAAAAACTGTTTAAAATTATAGAATAAAAACCTTCGTGTGCTCCAATTTGTCCACGAGGAGTACACAAGGTCTAAAAACGTAATGAGGAAATTAGAGCTCGCTAATAAAACTAAGTTTACTAGCTCAATCAACATCTCTCTTATGACCCTGTGCCAAGTTTCGAATCTCTAATCCTCGTGATTCCAAAAAGCAAAGAAAGAAAACAATGAAAAAAGTTCTAGAAAAAAACACCAGCAGGTGTTGTTCTCCACCTATTTCAAAAAGAGAGTGTCTCACTACTATGTGTTCAAGTTGAAAAAAGAAAAAAAAACATTGAAGAGACACCAGACACTCATAAATAGCGAACGAGGGTACTACAACGGGAAGAAGAAGGCTTATTTGTCGAGAAAAGGACAAATGGGGGTTTTTCGGGAAATAAGAAAAGAAGAGGAAGTATGTAGAAGAAATTATGAGTAATTGGGTTTGGCTGAAAATGGCCAAATATACATTTTTGGAATTCCAGAAAAATTGAGAATCAAAAATCAACGATACAGAACATTTTTCGTCTTTTTCGAAAAATCTAATGAATCTTAACAGTTTGAAAATCTTGGATATTTTTTCAAGATTTTATGGAGTCCGGGGGTAGTTTTCAGACCTTTTACAAATTTTCATGTCCAGGTCAGTTTTCAGTAACAAAACTTATTTTTTTACTCATGACTAAAGGTAACACAATTACAGCTGGGTGTGGCCGTAAAAAATGAGGTACTTTGATATCAAAATGAGAAAAAAATGTATTGAAGAGTGCTCCCATAAGTGTGTTTTCGGGCTGACTATCACTCACAGTTCTCCAGTTTTCTATTTTTCCATACAGTCGGTACTTGACAAAGGATAGACAAATAGGTAAACGGAAAATTGAAAAAAAGAAGATATGAAAAGAGGAACATTTTTGAAAATGTTAAGAAACTTTTGAAGCGGAAAAGTGGAGAAAAATGAGTCACAAAGTGGTTTAAATGTATGGGTAGATAGTTTGGGAAATTGTCAGAACTTGAAAATCCTAGAATTTTGATTTTCGGATCATAAAATTCTCCGGAAATTTGTTTTACATTTTCAAGAGACCCTCAGAATTTCAGAATCAAAAAAACTTTAGACTTCCGAGTTCTCAAATTTTCCAGAATCAAGAATTTCAAGTCTCCAAAAATCTGCAGATTCCGAAATCTTGGAGCCAACTGATTTTCAAATCTGAAGTCAATAATTCAAGTTTCTAGAATTTCAAAGGTCATAAAAACTACTGGCTCAAAAACCCAAGACTGAAAAATGACTAAACATTGATTCCGAATAGGAATGCAAAAAACTTTGTGTTTTGTTATCGTCATCATAAAAGAAAACTAAACGCTTCTTGGAGAAATAAAAAAAGGTGGAAACTGTCAATTTTGCAAAGCGCATTATCAATCAAGACACTCTCTCGATGATTGCGGAAGCTAGAACACACACAGACACCTTTTATTATTCTGTTATATGACCCTGATTTCATAACACAAAGTTTTTATGGCTTTTCCAATGGAGGGTTTCGGGTGGAGTATGGTCTAGAGAAAATAGAGTTTTGAAATTTCAAAATTTTGTATATAGGTAGCAGGTCTAATTTTGGTTTAACCTGAGCTCCAACAAATTGAAATAAAAAGGAACTTTAAAACTAAGTTTTTAGGGACATCAGAATCGAAGTATCAAAACTTTTCCGTTCGAAAAGGGAAGATAATTTTGAAAATTTGGGACAGAAATTTCAGTACATTTTTAAAATGGAACAATTTTTTGCAAATATTTTGCGCTCATTGAGCTCTGACAAAAGAAGAAACAGTACTCTCTAGACAAGAGCAAAAATGAGGGGAAAGATGATGAAAAGTGTTCGGATTTTCTTATCTCTAGACACACCTTGAGCAAGCAAAGAAAACACAATGGAAGAAAAGTGATGAAAAAATATTTTAAGATCCTAGGATTCTAAAAAAATTCTCCGAAAAATGATGAAATCTAAAGGATATCCTATCCTCTAGTCTCCAGATATTCTCATTTCTCTAATAAGGGGATATCAGTGTCCATGTTCTCTTCGAAAACCGGTTCCCTCGTCATCGTTCGTTTTGTCTTTCGAATCTTCAGAATCTTCGTCAGTTCCTATTTTTTTTCCAAAAATGTGTGATATGTTATGGGTTCCGCGCGTAAAGAAGATTGATTGGAATGGTTGCAAATCGGAGAAAAAAAATATAGATTTTTTATTGAGATAAGGGATGAAATATCAAAGTCTAGAGTGATCGCGAAACTTTATTGTTTAGGAGTGATATTCATGTGAAAAACAGGAGAATGAGATTCTAAGAAAATATATCATAGTTGCGAAATGACTGGTTGCAAAGTGTCGTAGTTGCGAAAAGACTGGCTTTCGAAATATTTTCATCTCGAAGAAGTGCTCAAATTCCTGGAGCTCCTTACACTTGAATCCCTTCCAATCTTCGAGCACAGCATTGTAAATACCGTATGCCGATATTGAGAGGATAAGAAAAAGCAGAAAAAACAATGGAACGAATTATTAACGATGAGAAAAGTGACACAGCTTATGGTGATATTGTTGACCAGGAATCTGAAATTTCATGTTTATTCAGAATAGACCACACCCTTTTTACATCGGTCCGAAGCCTTCTCCATATATGAAAGATAAATAAAATTCTGAAATTCCAACTGGAGTTTCAGCCAAAAAATATGCAATTGTCATACAGATAACCAAACGAGTCACATGGATCATTTCGTTTTCCTCGTCTTTTTTCATCAGAATTTTTCTTCCGTCACTAACTTTTTTGAGTTCCAAAACTAGGCCAAATGTTAAAAATGGGTATAAGATTGGTGGGATACATTTTAGAATTCCATCGAGGAGAAGATACTTTGTGGAGATGTGGTAATGGAAAATCTGTGGGATTGCGGGATTCTGGACACGTTCGTATCGGGGAAGAGTGGTGTTCGGAGGGTACATGGAGCAGCTGGAAATTGGGATTCCTAAGGATTCAGAAATTCGACAACCAGAGAATCCTGAGAATCGAGGAATTGATAGAATCCGAAAATCAAAGAATTTGAAAATTCTCGAAATTTTAATGTGAGAAATGAAAATACTATCATTAGAAACAGCGAAAAAATTAGAAAAAATCTTTCAAAATTTGTATCTTTCAAAATGTTCAATTTACTTTTGTTCAGTTATTAGACTACTTTTTATGCTTCTCCTGTTACAATATTCGACCCTCTTATCTCTGCCAGTTTTTGAGCTAAAGAAATGAAAAAAAAAATCAAAAGAAAGAGCGAAAAATTTGAAACAAAACGGGTCTTCGAGAATTTTGAATTGATTTTTGGTTCAATTTTTAGACTGCTTTATATGCTTCTCCTGTTACAACATTGGACCCCCTCATTTCTGTCAGTTTTTTAGCTAGAGAAATGAAAAAAGTATCATTAGAAACAGCAAAAAAATTAGAACAAGTCTTCCAGAATTTTGAATTAATTTTTCATTTACAATAATTAAAGGTGGTAGGACACCTGAAAAAAAGTTTGGCTCTAATTTTGCCAGAATGTACCTTAGGTGGGCTCGAACCTGTGGGCGCTCGGCTACGGGTACAGCACCACTACCGGCTGCGCCACGCTGACGCAAACGGGCGCGCCGACCGAGGGCGTATAAAAGGAGGCATGAAAATCGCCCCCCATTCTGTCCCCCATTTTGCGAGCTGTCTCACCCCCTTTAATTAATTTAATTGTCTTAATTTTTAGACTACTTTATATGCGTTTTCTATTACATCATTCTCCTTCTCTCTTATCTTAACGTCTGAATCCAACGTCATGTCCACCCACCTCGTCCCCGGAACCCAATCATCATACTGTATAATCACAAATCTCCCTTGATTCACCATTGTAACCAAAAAATGAAAAACGAGTACACTGAAAATAATTTTCCAACTAGTTCCAGTTTTCATTAATATTTTTATCCATAATTTCGTGCCATATCTCAGAATCAGGTACCGTACTACGGCTAGGGATACTGCTAGGTAGGCAGAGACTCTTCTAAAAGCGTCTTTAAAAATGAACAATATCCAGGACCAGTATAAGCGGAGAAGGGACTTTGGAGCGGTGCTGGAACATTTTTGCTTTAAATACATTTTGAATTCCCGCCCTCACCATCCATACGGAATACCATTTCCCATATACTCCCATATTCCTCCGTCCACATAATACAAAAGATATACGATATCACTTATAGCAATCCCAATAAGCAAAATATTCGCACTTTGAGTTCTCATGGATTTTCGAGAAAGTATAATAAGATGAAAAATGTTCAAAATGACACCAATGTAACTGATGAAAATTTGAATATCCGAAAAAATGTAGGCCCATTTTTTGGTGATAAATAATAGAGAGCTTAGGAATTCACGAACATCTGGGGCATAGGAATCGTCAAAGTAATCGTCAGAAGACATTTTCTAGGGGAGAAAGTGACCAACAAAAATAAGGGGTGTAAAGTCAAGTTTTACGTAGCCTAGAAAAAAGAAAATTAGATTAGAAAGTATTCATGTGAGACAATTGACACCAACAATCACTACATTATATTTGGGATATTTGCAGATGTTGTGACGTATCAAGATGGAAAAATGACTGGTTGTTGCTAGTTGCGATATGTCTGGTTGTGAAACGTCGGGAAGTCCAACTTACAAATTCCAATACTAAAATATTTATTTACATGCAAAAGTTTTATATTCCATCAAAACTGCTCCAGAATCCAATCCATAACTTCTGTTAAACAAAACGAAGCCTCTGTAATTTCATTATGCATATTGAGCATCGCATGGAATCCATTTTTCAGATTTATCAGCTTTGTGGGGACTCCGGCGGTCTGAAATTCAATTCTTAAGGCCTCAAACTTTTCAAAAAAAAAAACCCACCTTCAATCTCTCCGCATAAATCATACCCTCATCACGCAAAGTATCATATTCACAAGTGACAATCAAACTTTTTGGAAGATTCTCGAGGTTTCTTCTCATCAATGGGGAAAAGTCCGGATTGAAAATTATAGGGTCTAGAAGTTTCTGGGCTTCCAAGTTTTCTTGAACTTCCCAGCGTTCCGGTACTTTTGAGAGATTGTAGAGATGCGTAGACTCGATGAATGTGCGATGGGCAAGGATCTGGAAAAAAAAGTACAGGGAATGCGATGAAGGCACAAGAAATGCGCCAAGGGCTCAAAAATGCGCGAAGAGACGAGGAATGCGTCAAGTCATTCAAAAGACGTCAACACACGAATAAAGCGCCAACTCACCGAAAATGCGCCAAGTCACCAAAAACGCGCCAAAAAACACTAACCTCATCAACTTTCCCCCTATGTTCCGGTTTCACGTGTCCGTTTGTCAGTACCGCAGGCACCAATGCCTTTGCTTTTTCCACTGGAATTCCAGCATACAACATGTAATAAAATGCAACAGACCTTGGGTCTAAAATATCAAATTTTTGCGGTTTTTTGAATTCGAAATCTAGTTACTAACCCACAAACGCAAAACCATCTAATCTCTTATGAAAGTATCGATACGACACCATTTGTAGGTCCACCATCTGCAGAAGAGGATACAGTAATACTTGAGCGGCTAGCTTCGGGTGCATTCCCTTTTCCTGGCGTCTTTGTGCGATTACGGTAGCCAAATTACCTCCAGCGGAGTCTCCAACTATCACAACTTTAGTAGGGTCGATTCCAAATTCTTGGGGTCCATTTTGGAATAAATAATCCACGGCTTTTTCACAGTCTAGGAGGTTGTCAGGGAATACGGTTTCCGGGGAGAGACGGTAGTCAATGGAGACCACGAAGGTGTTCATTCTGAAAACCGGCCCTTGTGAAACTGGTCATTTCGCAACTATGCCATTTCGCAACTCACTCTTTCGCCATCCTCCTTGTCAAACCACTATACATTTCCACACTTCCAATTGCAAATCCGCCTCCATGAATAAAAATCACGGCTCCACGAGTGGCATTCTTCATCATCCGTGGCTCATAGGTTCTCACATGTACACCATTCCACGTGGCATCTTTTACAAGTACAGTATGCCTATCGAATAGGTTGAAGGGACCCATAGTCTTGGCAAGAGTGTTTAGGGAGAGGCGAGTCCACCATATTTGGTTTTCGGGGGTGGAGAAGAGGTAGTGGGACTGAAAATTTAATTTTTCTAATTTTCATTGTCAGATTCAAAGTTTCACTTTCAAAAACTCACCGGATAATAATAAACAGCTCTTAAAACCGGCTCAAATAGATGTAAAATCACTCTATCGACTGAAGATTTTTCACAAAAACCAGGTGGCAAAGGTTTATGGAGAACTAATAGTATTGAAAATGCAATGACAATTGAAGCGAATGTAACGGAGCCGAATTTGGAGAGAGGTTTTGTCATGACTAAAAAAAATTTCGCAGAATAAAAAATTTCAAAATTATTTTCGAAACAATATTTTGTTTTGTGGAGAGAACAATCTCGACTAGAATACACGTGAAAATTGGGGTCTTCTGTAATAAACAATAATGATAAGAGCTTGATGACTGATAAGAAGTTGAAGTTTAGTGGTCGACTAAAGGGGTGAAAGTAACTAATTTGGAAAGAAAAAAAAAGATGAAAAATATTATAGAGACTTCAAAGAAACATATATCTCCACAGTCTGGACCATTCAACAAAAAAATTATAGTGACATTTGAAAAATATTTTTTAAAAATGCCTGTAAAAAAGTTACCGAGAAAAACTTCCGAAAAAATCCAATCTATTTTTTCTCCGTTTTCACATCCAATAGTCTAATCAGTACTTTGTACCGACCCTTTTCTTTTTTTTCTCACAGGTAATGTGTCTAATTCAAAGTGATAAAAACAAGTTTTCTCCTGAAAAAAAAACGTTGTGTATACTCTTCCATTTTTGATGGTAACTTTTGACCTTTTTTTGATCAGCAAAAAGGGTCGAATTGGGATACATTGTAATAGATCCAAAATTGCGTCACGGAACTGAAAATGCGTCAAGAGCACGAGAAACGCGCCAAGTCACTGAAAACGCGTCAAGTGCGCATGAAAAGGGTCAAGGTACTGCAATCGCGTCAACACACCGTAATGCGTCAAGGACACTAGAAGTACCGAAAAACAGTGTAGTTCCGATACGTTGACCATTTCTATTACCTTGGCGCATATTTCGTGCCTTGACGTGTTTCTCGCGCTACTGGCCCATTTTCAGTGCTTTGACGCTTTTCTAGTCATCTTGACACTATTTTAGTGCCTTTACGCATTTTTCAGGTTCTTAGCGCTTTTCTCGTGCCATTGGCGCATTTTCAGTGCGTTAACAATTTTTCAAAATTTTCAAAATCTCTCACCTCAAAAATGCTTCCTTCTGCCATTCATTGTTCTCTCTTTTTCTCACCTGTTAAGAATCCACTAAATCCACTAAAAAAGCTCATAAATCCGTTGAAGAGGAGGGAGTTAGTGATGATTTCTTCTCCTATCTCTGTTCCTGATCGTTAGCTAGAGAAAAGAGGAAAAAAGAACTAACTACTATTTCTTTCTGAAAAAAAAACTCAAACTCATCATACCTCTCGAAGAATTTTTCTTTCTCGAGCCGATTTTTTCCCGGTGTTTTTTTTGGTTAAGAAGTCTTTAGTTTTGTCCCCTCCGGCGACGAAGACGACGTACGAAAATTGGCTTCCTGTGTTTTGAGCAAAAAAGGAAAAAAAATTGGGGGCAGAAAATCTCTCCTAAACTGGGAAACCGATGTAATCCAATTTCGATGATTTGGAACTTGGATGTCTTTAGAGACAGAGGACTAGACTACCTTGGTTTTTTTTGGGGCTGGTTTGTTTGGGATTTAAGTCTAGATTTTTTTCTCGTTTTTGAATAGTTTCCAAAAAAGTTTTTGGCTAAAAATTGAAGATTCTGAAAAAATGAAAAAAATCCCATTTTTTTCGGTTTTCGGCTGAAATGTTTTGTTCTCACATTTTACTGAATTTTGTTCGTAAGTTTTGATTTCCACTAGAAAATGAGTATTTTCCAATTTAAATTCGATTTTGTGAAAAAGAAAATTTGACCGAAAACTGAACAAATTATCATTTTTGGGTTAAATATCGAAAAAGAAAGTTCTATCAAAATTGAGTTTTTATGGCTTAAAATTACTTTATTTATTGATTTATCAACTTTTTTTAAATAGTTGAAAAGCGAAAAATACTATAAAAACGTCCAAAAAATTTCAGCTTCCTAAAAATTGACGGTTTTCAAACTTTTCATGAAATGTTTGATAGAAAAAGTTCAATAGTTGTCATTTTTTCGATTTTTTTGCGGTCAGAAACAAATTTCGATGTTTCGAAGTTAGAGCCATTAAGAACCAATCCATCAAAAAGCTGAACTACAACAAAGCTTAAGGTCACACCACCAAAAAAAGTGTCAGTAAAAAAGTCTACCCATCTCCGTCAGAATTCCAAAAACAAACACTTTTCTCAACTCAGCTGTTTCCCATCCTTCAAGGGGGGATTCCTTATTTTCTTGTCTATTAATAAATAATCAACTGTCCCATCTTCGCTTTCTCCCATTCACCAAACACTTTATCTGCATCCCATTTCCGTTCATCTGAAATCCAAACGAAAAATGTTCGGCTTATTTCAGTCTGGCACAATTCTAGCTCAGTTGAACGAGTATCGTGAGACTCTCTATATCATATTCGGCATCACGTGTCTCGTCTCATGGCTTTGTTTCAATTTATGGGCGTTACGGTAGGTTCTCTTTTTTGGCCCCAAATTTGGAAAAAAAAATTTTGACACAATCTTGAGGGATCTTATCTAGAACTATTGTGTCATCTTTCTGTTTGCATACACTTTGTTCAATAAATACAATGCAACACAATTGTTGTAATTTTGATGACATTTTTGAGCTATTTGATAATTTGAAGTTTTCAACATTAGGAAATGTTAATTAACAATTGTAAGAGATTTATTGTAAGAGATTATTGTAAGAGATTTAATGAAATTTGATTTTGTCTTTTCAGTGATTCAGAGATTCCAAGATTCAGAAAATGAAATGAATTGAAAGTCCTAAATTTAAAAAAAATCTTCAGATTCTGAAACTTTGTAGTTTTCAAACTCTTGAAAATTTTTGATTTCTCAAATTGAATTGTACCAAAATTGAATTGTTCTAAATTTCGAGTTTTTTAGTACATACTTCAAAATTCAAGTTTTTTTCCTAAGCCTCAGTTTCAAGTACTTATAAACTTACCAACTCACTTCAATGTTTTACATTTCCCTAAATTAACTGGAAAACTCAAAACATAGACACCTCATGGCCTAGGATCCTAATTTTTCGATTTCTAGGCCATCGATTCACTTAAACTTATTTCCAAGCTCTTTTTTCCAGTGAATTCTTCTGCCCCACAATATTTTCTTCTGCCAATTCCTCAACATCCCGTCATCATCGAGCTACAACACCGGAAGATCGTCTAACACGAATCAAAATGCAATACATATCAAGGTGAGAGAAAACGGCGGGAAATTTGAATTTTCTGAGTTTCTCAGCTTTCTCAGAACCTAGAATTTTGGGTATCGTAGAAAGCGCGCCAACGTACTCCAGCTTTAAAAATTCTATATTTTTCCAGTGGTCGCCTTCTGAACAAACTCACAACGTCCGCCACTTCCCACTCAATCCGACGAGCCTCACTTCAAGAACTCCCAAATTTAGAAGTCTTTGTAGTATAGTATCTACAGTATCTACAGTAACCCCTACTTGTAAATGACGTCATAATATTAACAATAAACCAATTTATTATAAACTTTTTTTTTGGTGACAGAAAGAAATCAAGCAGAACGTCTCCAAAAAAGTTGCGTGGGTGCCTGGTAGAACGGCTGAAGGTAGGTCTTGCGTTGGTAGAACGCGGATGGTCCGTTTGATGGGGTTCTGGAAAACTTTTATTGGGTAATGGAATTTCCAAAATATGTGATTTGGAGAGTTCAGAATTTCAGCTATTTGAAGCATTTTTCAAAATTGAAATTAAGCCATTTTGAGAGGAATTAGAGCTCGAATCAAAATTTCAGAATTTCAGGAATCTGGGTTTAAAAAATCCATCAGATTTTCATTCTCTAGGTTACCGAACTCACTTGGGCTCATCATCCATTATATCGAACACACGTTGTCCTTCCACTGAAAATTCAGCCAAGAACGCCAAAATTAGTACAAAAAAGAGCACAGCGCGGAGCATGATGACGTGAGTTCTGAATTCTGAAGAAAAGAATTTGAAATTCAAAAAAAAATGTGAAAAGTAAAAAAAACTACAAACGTCAACGAACGAAACGAACAATGGAGTAGTTTTGGAGGTGTTGGGCCACTCTAAAGAAAAGGACCCTCGAAAAAGGGGGCGTGGCCTAAACGGGGATAAAAACAAAGGAAAAGGATAATAAAGAATGTGAAGGAGTCAATTTAGTTGATGAATTTGAAGGAAAGTCAGTGATGCAAGCAGGAACAAGAAAAGACTGGAAAAAAGAAAACACATAGAGGGGCCATTTTTAAGGGGACCCCAGGGTCTAAGAATTCTAAAGTGTCAAAAATCAGGTAGAGTTCGAGGTCATTGGGTTCTTTTGGGGTTCTTTTGAAACAGAAAATAAAGTACGTCACATTTTTGGGTACAATTTTAAACAAGAAATTGGGATTTGATGTTTACAAGAAAACAACTCAAGAAGGATATTTATGGAATATTGAGCTATGACCAAGGAAAAAAGTTCTGGTAAAGAAGTTCTATTAATCTGAATTCCCGAATCAAGACAGTTTGAAAGTCCAAGAGGGATGAGGATTTTGAAGAATTGTTGAGATTCTGATGCACTTTGAAGGACTTTGAAACACAAAAAAAACTGGGTCGATTTCCGCTGATTTCAAGACACTTTTTTCGAGAGCTTCAATAAGGCAGGGTTTGACTTTTTAAAGTTTCGCTAATTTCGACACAAAACTAGAAATGCTAACAAAAAAATTTGTACTGATTAGCCAGATGCAAGCATCTGTGGAACCCTTTCGCCACGGTGAGGCTCAGTACGTGAAAGGGAAAATTTTTTTTGACATGGGGAAAACTCGAAAAACCCCAAAACCAGAGGTCCCCCACGACCCCACCGGATATCCGCTCTTTTCAGAACTCCCCGTACCACAAGAGGTCCCCCACGACCCCACCGGATCTCCGCTCTTTTCAGAACTCCCCGTACCACAAGAGGTCCCCCAAGACCCCACCGGATCTCTGCTCTTTCCAGAACTCCCCGTACCACAAGAGGTCCCCCAAGACCCCACCGGATCTCTGCTCTTTCCAGAACTCCCCGTACCACAAGAGGTCCCCCACGACCCCACCGGATCTCCGCTCTTTTCAGAACTCCCCGTACCACAAGAGGTCCCCCACGACCCCACCGGATCTCCGCTCTTTTCAGAACTCCCCGTACCACAAGAGGTCCCCCACGACCCCACCGGATCTCCGCTCTTTTCAGAACTCCCCGTACCACAAGAGGTCCCCCACGACCCCACCGGATCTCCGCTCTTTTCAGAACTCCCCGTACCACAAGAGGTCCCCCACGACCCCACCGGATCTCCGCTCTTTCCAGAACTCCCCGTACAACAAGAGGTCCCCCACGACCCCACCGGATCTCCGCTCTTTTCAGAACTCCCCGTACCACAAGAGGTCCCCCACGACCCCACCGGATCTCCGCTCTTTTCAGAACTCCCCGTACAACACAAGAGGTCCCCCACGACCCCACCGGATCTCCGCTCTTTTCAGAACTCCCCGTACAACACAAGAGGTCCCCCACGACCCCACCGGATCTCCGCTCTTTTCAGAACTCCCCGTACCACAAGAGGTCCCCCACGACCCCACCGGATCTCCGCTCTTTTCAGAACTCCCCGTACAACACAAGAGGTCCCCCACGACCCCACCGGATCTCCGCTCTTTTCAGAACTCCCCGTACAAAAAGAGTGGTAGACTGACGGTCTCTCGGCCCTTCGATAGCCAAAAATGGGCGGGACTTGTCTGTCCCCTTTGTTTTCTTCGGCCTGTTATCTGTCTATTTGTATGTGTTCCTCACATCGTAAATCAAGATAAAGATCTTTTTACAGTTTTCCCCTTTGTTAAAAAATCTTCACATTGTCAAAAAATCTTCACTTTCTAGGACGAAAGGCAGGTGAAGGTGAAGGAAAACGTTGCGCTTAGAGGTCCCGAGAAAATTTGGGCTTCATGCTGTTTGAATTAAAGTACGGAGGGCTCAAGTTTAGATAAACAATTGTTAAGTTGTACAAGACACACGTTTTGATACTAAGAATGCTCAATTTGACCCAGAAATAATACATAGTCAGTCAGAACTGGGATCTTGAAATGAAGCAAGACATTTTGAAAGTCCAAAAGGATGAGGATTTTGGAGAATTGTTGAGATTCTGATGCACTTTGAAGGACTTTGAAATACTGTTCTGGATTTTCGATACTCTCTGAAAATCCAGAAAATTGATGATGAGTTGAAAGGTGTGAAATTTTTATTTTGAATTCTTGAATTCTAAAAAATTTCGAAAATTACAAGGTTTCTGCTCCTTGGAACTTTTTATATTCTCTCTTCATAATTTGACATCACATATCAACATCAACTACAAGTTTTATTGTTTTTTGTTCTTATAATCATCGTTTTAGAAAACATAACAGCTGAAACTTTATATTCCCTTGTCACAAACTCTCATTTTGTCACACTTTTGTTTCCAAGGGTACAGTACAGTTATCGCAAAAAACTTTTAATGAGAACTACTTTAACTTTGTTCGAACCCAATTTTTCCTTTTCTATTCCAAAAGTTCAATTTTTTCATTAACCAAAACACCATCCAAACAAATCGCAAAAAAAAAAAACTCAAAAACTTACACCAAAAATACGAAAAACAGGTGATTTTTGAAACGTTTTTTGAAGTCGCAAGACTCCAAAAAGCTCAAAAACTGGCTTACAAATAATTTGAAAACAAAAATGTTTCTTGTGTTTTTTGTATTCACTGCTATCTTTTTTCTCTCGTTGATTTTTAACATCTATCTATTTGTGGTCATTTTTGCACAACCAGATAAAAGTGAGTCTTTTGAAAAAAATTTGAAAAAACATTAAAGTAGGATTACAGTCATTTTTTTTATATTCTCAAATGATCGTCCCAATTCCAGTATTTACGAAAATAACAATATTTTTGCACAAAAATCGTTAAAACTCGAGAAAATCGATTTTCAAAACGCCAACTTACATTTTTTCTAACATATTTCAATGAATGCAGCATTTTTCGCTGATTCAAATGCACTTAATATCGCTGCTCAAAACGCCCTAGGAAATTTTTTATTAACAATTTTTCAATTGTCGCGTCGACCTCTGCCGACGTATGAGCCGGCAGCGGCGAGCGCGACAGCAGACTCAAGTCGGCAGCGGGAGGCGCGACAAAGTGCAATTTCGTCCATAAAAATTTTTCTATTGCGTTTTGAGCAGCGATATTAGGTGCATTTGAATCAGCGAAAAATTCTACATTCATTGAAGTGGCTTAGAAGTGGGTTAACGATTTTTGTGCAAAAATATTGTTATTTTCGTAATACTGGAATTGGGACGATCATTTGCGAATATTAAAAAAAATGACTGTAATCCCACTTTAAGCATTTTTTTCCCAGACAAACTTCCAACTGTCTACATCTACAATATGATATTGAGCAGTTCCGTGGAT
The DNA here is from genome assembly GCA_963966625.1 of Caenorhabditis zanzibari. NCBI lineage: Eukaryota > Metazoa > Nematoda > Chromadorea > Rhabditida > Rhabditidae > Caenorhabditis > Caenorhabditis zanzibari. The sequence continues at coordinate 20,800,978 of OZ016472.1, read as the reverse complement.
ATTGTCATAATGTTTTTGACATTTTTGATGCCCATGGCAATGGATGATGCTTCTTATTTCGGTAGTTTTCAAAAAATCGGGGCAAAAAATCAGTCCTAATTTTTCAGAATTTCGTCGAATATTCGGTCAGATCTTAACCATAAATTGCACATTTTTCTATGAGCACCCACTTTATCTAACATTGCTCATGATAATTCAAAGAATTTATGCAGTTTTCCAACCGTTCAATCGATATTTTACAAATGGGAAATTATGGATTTATTGTGGAATTATGGCGGTATGGTTTTTTGAAGTTTTGAGATTTTTGGTTTCTGAAATTCTGATTTTCTTAAATTCTTCAATTTTGAGGTTCTACGGTTTATTGGATTTTTTGATTCTTTGATAATGATATTTGAAGATTCTTGAATTCTTGGATTCTGAAATTCGGAAACTCTTAAACCTTGGATCCTGTGGTTTTATGGATTCTCGCGTTCTTGGATTCTTAGATTTTGGATTCTTGAATTCTTGAATTCTGAGATTCTTCCTCATCCCAACAATTTTTACCCAACAATCTATAAAACTAGATCGTCTAAAACTGTGAATTTTGAAAAATAGAGAGGTCTTTAAATCCAAAATGTCTTTATTTTCAAATTTCGAGAATCAAGTTTTTCCAGCTTTTCTCCTGGATCTCCCTTCTCATCCCCTATTTTTCCGATTGCCCTGTAAATATTAATCAACGAATTTATAGTTTTGCAGTCGATTGTAAAGAACGTCATCCGGTATGTTATTTCCGATTATAGTCTAGAAAAAATGTCAGCTTTTATTGTGACTCAGCTTGAATCCACCTGTTCTTTGGTTCAAAATCCAATTTCGAAGCTTCCAGATCACCCTATTTCAAAATCGATATCTGATCGTTCTACCATTCACCACTATGCTACTAAACATCTCTCTTATTTTTTATTTGGCCCTTCAGAAAAGTTTGGTCCTGAGAAACGCGTCTGTTGGGAATAGTAGTGAGTTTAATACCAAATTTTTTTACTTGAAATTAACAAAATGTTTTTCAGCAGCATCTGTAACCACAAGACGTCCAATTTTTCAAAGATCCCGACAGCGTCAAAGTTTCGAAAAAATGCTCCTTTTTCAGTCGATATCCACGACGGCGTTTTTGTTGCTTTATGAAGTTAGCAGCTTGTTTATAAGGACTTTTTCGGTAACACGTCAAAATCGCACTTGTCGCTTTGGAAAAATGTAATTTCAGACAGAATACGCTCAACTTTCCGAAGACCTGCGTCGATGGATATTCTACATTAGGGTTACCCCAACAGCGCTTTTCTGTTTTTTGATCTACTATATTGGGACACCTTCAATTCGACGACTTTTAATTGAAAGGACGCGATTACTGTATAAGGGGAGCTATGAAGCTACAACGGTTATTCAAATGTGATAATTATGAATAAAGCTATTCTGAATTTTCTAGATTCCAGGAGCTCAAAAGTTTCAGGATCTAAAAAAGATCTTCTGAAATTGTCATATCTCGCTTCAAAATCATTTATGCTACTTTTTACCTAGCTGTTTAGGCTTTTCGTGATCTTTTTGATTAGAATTACCAAAATAAGTCCCAAAAAAATTCGGGCTAAATCTCCGTTTCTGCAACTTCCCTTTTTTCTGATATCATAAGCTAGATTCGGATTGTTTTGTCTGAAAAAAGCATAAACTTTGATGTCTTATACACTATTATTATGGAGTAAAGTATATTAATTCATATTTACAATAGCTCTCTAGAGGGAAAAAAATTTTCTATCCGAAAACTGCATTTCATTTTTCTAGACCTCTATTAATCATACAAAATTTTTTTCCGGGTGATTTTTTGGTAGAATTTCGATGCCATTTTCGTTTTATTTTAGTATTCAGATCAATCCTGTTCCCTATTTTTAGATCTATTGAGATCAAGTAATCTGACCCATAAAATCGAAAACCGATTACGAAATCTTAATTTTTTCCACATCACTTTCCACTTTCTGAAAAAGTTAGTATTGGAAAAACAGGTGAAATTCTTTCTCGAGTGTCGACAAATGTTGGCATTATTCTCAAGACTTTCTATTACATTTTTTTCCTTTCCGAGAAAAAATCCAATCAATTTTTCGGTTATTCTAGACTGCACAATTATGGCTTTGGTTTTATTTTTTCTGGTATTTTCATTTATCAATTTTTCATCATTAGCTTTCAATGTGTTTTTATTGGTTTTGGTATTGAAATTTCAGGATAAAAGTGAGTTTTTTGGAAGTTTGAAATTTACATTATTTTTTGTACATCATTTTATAAATCTTTTAGAGATCTACACTCATAAAATTTTCATCCAAATAATTGTATTTAGTGCAGTTATTTGCTATAAAAAATTACCGACTTTTTTTCAGACCGCTTTCCAACAGTCTACATCTGCAACACTATCATTGCAAATTCCCTCGATACATTTTTCATTTTTCTTACTTTTCTACTACCTCTTCTATTTGAAGACAATTTTTATCTGGATTTTCGAAGAATTTTTGGATCAACACTGACTTTATTATGTACTTTTTACTACGAGCACTTATTCTACTTGACGATTCCTATGATAGTGCATCGAATGTATGTGATTCGATTCCCCGAGACAAAAATTTTTACAGAACGTAATATTTGGGCGATTTGTGGATGTTTCGCTGTGAGTTGTACTCACTGAAAATGATAGAAAAGTATGATTTTCAGATCCTAAATTTCCTATTTCTGATTATCCCTTACTTATCTTCGTGTCCAGTTAGTATCAATCAGCGAACCTTTGAGTTTGCGGTGGATTGTGAAAAAATACATCCGGTTTGTTATAAAAATAGTCCCAAAATCACCTGGTGTCCAAGAAAACAACCAATTTCAGATCACCCAGTTTCAAAACGATTGGTTGTTTTTGATACCAATAGTAAGCCTTAGCTTCAATGTATGCGTCATTTTGTATTTAGCTCAGAAGCGAGGAGAGGCGATGAGAAGGAGGAGACTGAATGGTGGGTTTATTTTAACGATTTTGTGACATTCAGAAGCTGAGCTTTGGACAATACGTACAATAAAATTTTCGGGTTGATCAGCGAAAAAAAAACTTAGCTTTAGTGTTCGCTTATTTTATAAATGCCAAAATTTTCCATTCTTCCAGTCGTCTCCATCTCCTCCACTAGCAATGTACACCAACTCCCACCCCTTGTAACCCGCTCGAAAACTCGACAAATGTATGAACACTCTCTTCTACTCCAATCTGTATTCACCACGACTTTCCTTCTGATCTACGAACTTTCTGGCTTACTACTCAGAGTTTTTCGGGTAACTATTTGATTTCTGTTTGCTCCAAGATGCTTGACATTTTCAGAAAGACTATCAAGCGCTCACTGAAGACGTGCAGCGCTTTATATCATATTCCAGATTGTCCATGTCATCGTTGCTATGCTTTTTCATTTATTTCGTTGGGACTCCGTCAATAAGAAAGCTGATAATTGAAAAAGTCAAGTTAATAATTAGGGGGAAGCCAGGGAATAGGTCCCCGACAGCAACTACTCTTGTTTGAAAACGTTTAAAAAATAAAATTTGAATCTTTTATTTTCGAAAAAAGAGCAATAAAGAATATCTAAATCTACTAAAACATAAATATTATTAGTAAATTATTAAGGGATTATTATAGTGGCTGAGCCCAATGTATAAGTAAGTACAACGTACGAAAAATTAAGGCTTGGTGGGAAGAAAAATGGGAGTGAACATTTTGGCAACTTTTTTGGGGGAAGTTTTTTTGCGATTATGCTTTAACAAAAGAGAGAAAACTGAGATTTTGGTGTTTGTGAGAAAATCTTGAGGAAATTGAAATTTGGGGGAAAAATAGTTTGTCAAGGAATATGAGAGTTTAGAGGCACAACGCTTCACAATCGGATTTCTTCTCGAAACGGTTCAGATTTCCACCGCATCCACGGAAGAAGAAGAGTTTGCAACGGTTGTCGCGTGGCGAGTAGAAGTATTGGAGGTTCGTGCGGGTTGGGGTTTCCGATTCGTTACAGACACGGCCTGGAAAAAAATGAATTTTTTAGGCCATCGGTTCAGGAGAAGGTCAGCGGTTCAGGACATCGTCCAGCAAATCCTACAGGCAGTAGATCATCGCACAATCAGCTTGGGTCTATAGAATTGAGCTTACACGCATGACCACGTTAACTAAACTGACCAAGCTGACCAAGCTGATCATTACGTGACCAGCAACAGTGCGTTCAATATTTTTCGCTAACTAAGAACGCTGCGATTTCTTGGTATAGCTAGTAAGCCGTTTGCCTCAACTAACCTTCAGCTGGCTTAATCTGGCACACACTCTTATCCTGAACCATCATCTTCTCGGTCGTCGTGGTGACCTCCTCCTCGACCTTCTCCTCATTTCCCAAATTAATCGACACATCATCCTCTTGATTCAAATCAGTGGACTGCTTGGCCAACTCCTCCACAACATTCGTTGGTCTATCTGGTTTCACCTTCAAGTGAGCCACAAAGTCCTCTCCTTCCTCTTCCTCCTCCTCATCGTCGGTTTCCCCAACCTCGACGTCTTCTACCAACTTGGCAGTAGTCGTCTCAGTGTTCGAAGCGAGTCTTGGTGCGAACACCTCCTCTGGAGCAATTCGTTGAGCATCTCCGTAAAGTGGGCAGCAGAGGCGCGAGTTTCTGGCGCTGTCAATGGCACAGTAGTATCCCTTGGGGCACATTTTGACTCCATCGAATCCGGATCCGCAGAGCATTGGCTCTCCGTTCTCCAACATCAGTGGGTCGGCGGCGTCTGGGCACATGTACTTTGGTGTGGAGAGGAAGATTTGACGGTTGAATCCACGTGGCATGTGAGATTCGTTCTTGACGACACCGCGTCCAGCCTCCTTGACGATCTCCTCTGGTTGCACTGAAAATAAACAGTTCTCACTAGACCCCTAATAACAAAGACTCACTCAATTTCGGGTCAGTTCCGGGGCAGCAAACATCTGGTGGTCCTCTACGGCAATAGTAGCTGGTTGGGCATCCGATGGATTCTGTGGAGTTTCCGCAGAGCACTGGAGACGATCCTCCGAGTGGAGAGCGGCCTCCTGGGCACTGTCCTGGAGCCAACTTCTCCTCCTCTTCAGGGGTGATCATTGGTGCGGCGGTGGTGGTGGCGAGTTGGCCGTTCTTGATGTCTGAAAATTCAGCAAGTTGTGAACGTCAGCATTCTGAAGGAAAACTCACGTTGTACATTGAGGACACACAATCTTTGGCAATCCTCCAAGGATCCAAAGTTGTTGGCGTTTCCGTCGCATCCAGAGTACTCGAACAATCTGCACGAGTCGGTCACTCTATCATAGTAGTATCTCAAATGAGCCTCTTGACAGGATCCCTTGACAACTGGTTGAATGCAAAGTGGATTGGCTCCGTGGCGTGGCACTGCTGGGGAGCTCTTCATTCTCAAAGCGCGAGACACTTGACGTGGCTTCTCGGCGTCGAATCTCAACGGAGCAACAACGGAGTCAATGTTGAAGTTGACGTTAGCTTGACGCTTCTGACGGAGTGGCACCTCGTCCATGAGTCTTCTGATGTTCAGTGCTCCAAACACTTTGTATCCATTCTTGGTCTCCTCTCCTCCGTATCCTCCAAAAGCGTGCTTATCATATGGATCCTCCTCTTCTGGGCAGCAGAAGAAGTCGATTCCGTTGAAGTAGCAAGATGATCCATCTGGGCATTGGTTCTTTCCTGGCAGGCACATGACTGGGCGGCCATCGGAATAGCGGACTTCGGTTCTTCCGTTGGCGCAGGCTGGCATTCCGTTGATGGACTTGGTTGGTCCGGCCTTATTGAAAAGGTCTACAGACAACTTTCCTCCAGCTGACTCATCGAAGCTCTTGATTCCAGCGGCCTTTGGAACTGGTGCTCCTGGGGTCTTCACTTCACCGGTTTGATAGTTAACAGTCTCCTTTGGCGATGGAGCAACAAGTGGTTGTCCGTCGTTGGCAGTTGGGATGTGTTCACGTCCCAGGACTGGCTCGGCCTTGTAGGTATCAGTCTTGACAACAGTCTTTGCAGCATGGGCTGCTGGTGGACGTGGCTCGAGGGATGGTGGAAGTGGAGTCGAGGCAGTGGTAGTTGGGGCGGCGGTCTGGACTGGAGTTGGTGGTGGAACTGGCTGGGTGGCAGCTGGAGCTGGCTCGACAACACGTTCGGGGACCTCCTCTGGAAGCTCTGGCATCTGAACGGAGACGACTGGGCGGGATACTGGAGCAACTGGAGCCTGTGGGACCACAGTGGCCTGTGGAACTACTGGAGCAACTGTTTGAGCAACGGTAGTTTGGACGGTCTGCACTGGTTGAACAGTCTGAACAGAGGCACGAGTAGTTGGAGCCTGTGTAGTTGGAGCTTGAGTAGTTGGCGCTTGGGTAGTTGTGGTTGGAGTTGGAGCGAATGTTGGTCTAATCTCAACATTCTCATTAATCTTTCCAAAGGTGTCAGCTGGGCTCAATGGCATCTCTTGGTTGCCTACTGGCACAATAATTGGTTCCTCGTCGTCATCATCATCATACACTTCCTGAGAATCGAATACAGTAGTGGTTGGTGGGAGGGTTGGTGGAGCTGTGGCGCGAATTGGAGATCCTGGAGCTCCGATTGGAAGCTCTTCTGGAACTGGTTGTGGTGGAAGAGTTGGTGTCTTCGGTCCGGATGGTGTGCAGATTCTCTCGCACTCGGAGAGTGTCTCGAATTGGTTGGTGTTTCCGCCGAGTCCTTCGAAGACGAACTGCTCGCAACGGAGATTCTTCATGTTGAAGTACCATTTGACGTTGTATCCCTTTCCACTTCCGGCGTCCTTGTCGTATGAGCAACGATCGGGTACTTGGGCGAGGATGACATGGTCTGAAAAATTCGTATGATTTTCAGGATCCTTTCGGCTGGTGAACTTACGTGGCATGCACTTTCTCTCGCAAGTGTTTCTGTCAAAGAAGTTGTTCTCGTTTCCTCCGCACGATCCGTACGAGAATTGCTCGCACTGTCCGGTTTGGCTGTTGAAGAACCAACGTGGCGAGAAGTTGGTGCAGACTCCGGCATCTGGAGGCATAGCGCACACGATTCTACCGTCGAACTTTGGCTCAAAGTGTGGTTGTGGGGTGTTTCCGAGGGTTTGGGTCGTTGGAGCTGGTCTAGTGGTGGTAGTGGTCACTGGAGTTGGGGCCAAGGTCTCGGTGCGGGTGGCTTCTGGAAAATCGAATATTTACTATGAATAGACTACTTTGATCTAATACCTGGCAAATCAATGTTAATGTTCTCCATCTTTCTGCTGATTCCATTGTCTTCTTCCGACGATTCTTGAGCGAACTCTTCTTCCTTATGATGCTTCTGTGTCTCCACTGCCTTGACAGCAGCCAAAGTCTTGGATCCAGCGGCGCGAGCAGAGTCTGCAGAAGTCTCAACAATTTCCGTGTTCTCATCGTGCTCTTCGTCAGAGTTGAAGGCAAAGTCGGACACGACTTCACCGCTCTCCGCGGATGTGATGGTCTCGGGCTCACGTGGGTGGGTGGATGGAACTGATGATGATGGGGCTGGGGATGGGGTGGATGGGGATGCTGGGGTTGTGGATGGAGAAGAAGTGGTGGTGGTGGTGGTGGTGCTGGAAACCCGTGGACGGATTTGAATCTTCTTCAGTGGAGTGGTAGTGGTCTGAACTTCTTCGGAAGTGGAGACAACTTCAGCGGAGGTAGTGGTGACCTCCTCCGAAGTGGTGCGAGATTCGGATGATGTTGGTTTAACTGTGGTAGTGGTGGTGACTGGAGCCTTAGTCTCTGGTTCTTGAGTAGTTGGAGCTTCAGTTTCTGGAGCTTCAGTTTCTGGAGCTTCAGTCTCTGGAGCCCGGGTAGTGGGCACATGAGCGGTTGGAGCGGAGAATTCTGGGAGCACATTGCCAGGAACCGAAGCAACTGGACGTCTCTCCTGAACCTCCTCCTCTTCCTCAGAAGCCATCTCAAACTCAGACGACGTTCCAGATCCTTCTCCACTTCCTAACATCATGTCTCTATCAAAGTCTTCAGTTGGGCTCTGGGCCTTTGGTACAGTGTTGACCTTCTCAAGATCAACAACCTGAACGTTCTTGCCTTGAGCTTGCTCTTCCTGAACCTCCTTGATCACTGGAAGTGGTTGAACGTCTTGTGGCTCCTCCTGAATCTCTTCAGAAGTCTCTTCAGTGCTGACAACTGGTTCAGTGGTGCTTGGAGCTCTGGTGGTTGTGCTGGTTGTGGTCGTGGTTGGTCGGGTGACTTGGAATCCTTGAATTCGTGCGCTTGGCAGGCGTGGCACGATCATTGTGGATGGTGCTGGTGGGTGTGCTTCCTGGTGTGATCCGATGGTCTCGAGTCCTTCAATCTTACCGGTGACGACTGGACCACGGACGGCTGGGATAGGGGAGGAGTAGGTGGGGACGACGAGTGGGACAGTTGGCTGAATTGGGACACCATGGACGCGTGGACGCGATTGACGTTCCTCCTCGATGGATTGATCCTCGTTGTCCTCATCATCGTGAATGCCTAGAACAAAGGAAACTGATTGAAAGGGATGCTCATGCAAGGAATTCATGCTTTCTGGTGAGACAGAAGTAAGTGAGTTCAACATAATAAAGTTAGTTTAGGTGCTCCTTACCTTTAATAACCGGCTTATCATCTGCTCCAACCTTCACAGAACCGATAATAAACGATCCCTGTTGTGGAGTTCTACCCGCCTTCTTTTCCTGCTCCAAAAATCTGTTTGCCTCTTCTTGGAATCCTTTGGACAGCTGCTTGAACTGCTCGAAAGCCTCCTGAGCTTCTTTGTTATCGTCTACAGTACCGCGTCCACCTTGAACGAAGAGCCCTTGAGTCTGATTGATTCTGATTCCTGGGATAGTTGGTCCAAAGTAGTCTCCATTGTAGAAAGTGTAGCGGGATGGGTCAAAGTTGAAGCGAGCTGGCGATCCGTCTTTTTCGAGCTTCTCGATTTTCAGTTCTGGACGTTTCTTGGGTTGTTGTTGTTGTTGGACAGCTGGCGCCGGACTTCTAAGCCACCATGGAGCAGAGGTCGACTGGAACCATGGAGTCTTAGTCTCCACTGCTCTTGGAGCTTGGGTAGTGACGAATCGGTGTGGGAATCGAGAGGAATCGGATGTGACAGATTGTTGTTGGAAGTTGGATACTGGTCGTCCGATGATTGTGGATTCTGGAGCGCGGGCTTGTTGAGATGTCACTCGGAAGGTCTCAGATCTTCCCGATGGGTCTCTTCCAAAGGATTCAGGTCTCACAGTTGGCAGTGGTTGAGGTCTTCTGTCTTGTCTCTCTACTGGTCTCTCAGTATCTTCAACTAGTGGGTGTCTTTCTTGTACTCTTTCAAGTACTCTGGCTTGTTGAGGTCTTTCTTGAGTAGTTTCTCCGACTTGTGGACGTCTATCTTGCTCAGGAACTCTCGATGTCACTCCAGATGCGCGTGGAGCTCCTCCAACAGATCTTCCAAAGGTTTCTTCTTGAACTGGCACCTCAGGAGTATGCGTTCTTGGGTGGAATCTAGACTGTGGTGGTTCAGGGGCACGGACTTCTGGAGTTCTAGCGGTTTCTGGGATTTGGGTGTGGGATTCTTGATTGGTTGGAACTTGAAGTCTCTCACGGCCATCGAATCTTCCTCTCTGTTGAGCGATTGGGATGGATTCTTGGACCGATGGAGTGACAGTCTGCTGAACTTGAGTAGGGGGCCCGGTCGGAATTTCGAATCTTTGTCGGCTATCGAATCTTCCCCTGGCGAAAGCTTGCCCTCCGAATGCCTCGAGTTGCTGACCGACTTCAATTCTATTCTCGGTATTTTGGTTTCCAGCAGAAAAGGCTCTACGTTGTCCCTGATCCTGTCCGTTATAGGTGAAATATGTTGGATGGACTGGAGGGCTCAAGCCGACTAGGTTACTGTTTGGAGTTGGTGGGGAATAGGAGTCGATCTTGTCGCTTCCGTAGTTCTGTGGAGTTGCACCGTTTGTTGGCTTGTAAATCGGTGAGGCGAACTGGCGGTGGTGAAGTTTTGGAGCAGGGAAAGCCTCGAGGGTTTCGGTTTCAGTCGTCGGAGCTTCCGAAGACGATTCAGAAGACTCAGATGAGGGTGAGAAATTAGCATGCGGGGGTAGTGCAGACGAGGTTGACGACGAACCGCCTGAAGTGAATGAAGCGTGCATACATGACAAGAATAGTGCAAGAAATTACATTCCATTATACTAGTTGAAAAAAATAAACAAAAACTCACTCAAGAATCTGGCGCAGTGAACCTCGCATTCCTTCTGTGTGAAGAAATGGTTACGGTTTCCGGCGCATCCTCCGTACTTGAATGGATGGCAAGTTCCGTCGTCAACATTAAAGTACCAGCGATCGGCAAAGTTCTTGCACGGTCCTGGCTCAACTGGTTGGAGGCACTTCTCCTCAATTTGAGCGGCAATGGTACGTGGGAGAGATTGGAATTGATCTGGCTTGATTTGCTGGTGTTGAAGGGTGGGGACAGCGGCTGAAAAAGAACGTGTTTTCCAAGGATTTTTTGTGATGGTAACTTACCTTGTCTTGCTGGTGGAGTCGAAGGTGCTGGTGGTGCTGGATCGGTAGTTCTTGGGCCTGGTGGTCCGACTTCGATTCTTCCGGAATGCGCTGGTGGCTGTGGAGCGACTGGAGTGGTGAACGGTCTGGTTGGCACATGTGGTGGAGTTGGATGGGTGTGTGGGCATACACACTCCTCGCATCCTTGACGGTTGTGGAAGACCATGCATGGCTCGTGGCAAGCGGACTTGTCAAGAGTTGGGCAGTTTGGAAGAGAGTCTCTTGGAGAAGATGTGATGGTTCCTGGTGGGGAAACTGGCTTGATTGGTGGGCACGAGCAGAATGGGCATCCGGAGCGATCGTTGACGAGTTGGCAACGGTTGGTATCGCAAGCTGGGGCTTCTGGGCACACTGGGCGGTTGACGCATTTGGAGGTACATTCTTGGATGGTGGCAAAGTTATTGGCGTTTCCACCGCAGCCTCCGTAGGTGAAGGATCTGCACGCGTTGATGGATTTGTCGAAGGCGAATCTGGAGAAAACTCCGGCGCACTCTCCAACATCGATATCAGCCTCGCAGGTGGAAACTGGTGGCTTCTTGGTGGCAGTGACGCATCTAGAACGGCACTCGTTCATGGTAGCGAAATTGTTTCCATTTCCACCGCATCCTCCGTAGGTGAACACTCGGCAGTCTTGGGTCTCGGCGTCGAAGGCGAATCTTTCGAAGACTCCGTTGCATTCTCCAGCGTCAACGTCGTTGGAGCAAACTTGAGAGAAGTCGGGGGTAGCAGAAGGGGTTGGTTCTGAAAGTAAATCACTATATTTGAAATTTCAATTTTTATATTACCTGGCTTGTGGCAGATAGCCATACACTCTTCCTTGCTAGCGAAGTTGTTTCCGTTTCCTTGGCATCCGGTGTAAGTGAAGACGTCGCAAGTCTTGGTCTTGTCGTCGAAGAACCAACGGACAAACTGCCCACGGCAGTTTCCAGGGTCTTGTGGGTGAAGACAACGGTTGACTGAAAAGAGCACAGAGGGTTATGATAAAGTGTGATGGCGTAGAAGAGAGTGTGGTTATGAATAGTTCAAAAAATAGTTCTGGACAAGATCGACATGTATAATTAGACAGAACAGTAGACAAGAAACTAAAAACCAGAAGCTTTTCGGCAACTTAAAATTCATTATTTGAACTCATAAAAGCGTTAGAAAAGCGAACCCGAGTCAGTCGTCATGTCATCGATACCTCCGAGCAATACGGTATTCTGTTGGGCGACTGGTGGTTGCACATGGATCTGTTGCTCCTTCTCCTGCTCGACCTCTGGCTCATCGGTGACCTCTTCCTCCTCTTCCTCCTCGGATTCTTCAGCAACGATTGGAGCTGGAGCACGGGTTGGAGATGCGATTCTGGAGGCTCTGGTGGTCGTGACGGTGGTTGGTGGAGCGGTGACGCGTTGGGTGGTTTGAACTGGAGCACGTGGTGTTTGTCTAGTGGTTGGAGCTGGAGCCAATGGAGTGGTAGTTGGCATGACGTCATCCTCCTCGCTAGTCTCCTCCCAGCTCAACTTTCCGCCGTTTGGAGTGATTCTAATTCCTTGAGTGGTACGGATTTCGGTGTTCGGGCGGTTGGTCACTCCAGACTTTTGAACTCCACAAGAAGTCTCGCAGTCCTCGACGCGCTCGAAGTTGTTCTGGTTTCCTTCGCATCCACCCCAGAAGAAGTATTTACACTCGTTGAGGTCGGCGTTGAAGTAGAAGCGGAGTTCGTACTTGTCGCATGGTCCACGCTCTTTTGGAAGCGAACAGCGAGAGGCACGTCCGTTGGTTTGAAGGCCAACTGAAAGTCAATTGTTAATGAGAATCCAAACTTTAATGATTCTTACCAGCTTTGTTATTCTCTGGGCAGCACACGCTGGAGTGTTGAACAACACTGCATCTGTATCCAGATGGGCAGTCCGTCTTGGCACAGTTCACTGGGACTCCGATCTTTGTCTTCAATGGCTCTCCAATTTCGCACTTTGGAAGTCCGACTGGTGGTGGGGCACAACGATCCTCGCAAGCCTCACGAGACTCGTAATTGTTTCCGTTTCCTCCGCATCCCGAATAGGTGAATTGCTCGCATTTCTGGGTGTCCTCGTTGTAGAAGAATCGTTGGAACGATCCATGGCATGGTCCAGGGGTGCTGACTCCAACGCATTCTTTGGTGTTCACTTGACGAGAGGATTGGATGCCTGGAATGAGTTGATTTAAAATTAATCTCGGTTTCTGCGAAGACTCACTGTAGCAATCTGGTCGTGTTCCATCTCTGGTTCTGCTGTTTGGCACCTCAATACCCTGGGTGTTCACACAGAAGCATTGACGTCCGTTGGTCTCACACTGAACACGCTCAAAGTCTCCAGATGGGGTGCACACTGGAACGAATCCTCCACGGATAGAGGAGCTGGATGCAGAAGCACGACGACGTTCGCACTCAGTTCTTGGAGCACGGGTAGTTGGTTCTGTTGGCTCCTCGGTCGTAGTGGTGGCGGCTTGAGTCGTTGTAGCGGCTTCGGCGGTAGTGGTCTGACGACGTTGAGTTGTTGTGGTGGAAGCTTCAGTGGTGGTTGTTGGAACCTCAGTGGTAGTGGTTGTAGACATGCGTGTGGTGGTGGTTGGCTCCTCGGAAGTTGTAGTAGTGACTTCTTCAGTGGTAGTGGTGGCATCTGGAGTTGTGGCGGCTTCAGTGGTAGTTGGAGCCTCGGTGGTAGTGGTGACCTCCTCGGTGGTCGTCGAAGCCTCGGTCGTGGTAACCTGTGCAGTGGAAGTTGTGCTTTCAACTGGTTCACGAGTTGTGCTAGTAAAAGTAGTAGATTGTTGAGTGCCCAAATCGTGCTCATTAAAGTTGAATGGTTGTTGCTCATCTGATGGCTCTGAAGCCTGACTGTCAGCAGTGTTATCCTCATGGAACTCGAATGGTTGTGGATCCTCTGTGGTAGTGGACGCCCGAGTAGTTGTTACTGGTGGATAGGTCTGTGGAGTTTCAGTGGCCGACCTAGTTGTTGGATAAGTGTAAGTGGTAGTGGTTGTGGTGACTGGTGATGCTTCCTGTGTCGTAGTGGTCACCGGAAGTGTGTAGACGTTTGGTGGTGTCTCACGATAGTTCTGTGTGCTCGTGGCATAGAACTCAACTCTCTTGATCTCTTTCGACAAGACTTCCTGAATGGGGTGAGTTTTGCATTCATCAAGTGATAAGTGGAAATATCTCATGCCATGCAGAATAAGTATGTTAATTTTAGACTCACCTTCTGATAATCCTCAGTGGTACTCTTTGGTACTCCCAAGTTAGCCGGGGCGTTGCTGATGCAAGCGTCCTCGCATTCCTCCTTGTAGCGGTAGAGGTTTGGCTCGGATGGGTCGGTGGCACAGTGTCCTGGAAAGAGAGGGGTAATGTATAAGAATACCTTTGGTGTTTTAGAAGACTGGAATTCTATAGTAATCTTACAGAATTTCATAGTTCAATAATAAGAAAACTGTTAACAAGATCGACAGGACCGAATGATCGCATATCTAGCGATGTTCGAAGCTCATGTTTTTGAAAAAACTAAAGTGCTAACATTACGAAAAACTTCCAGTCGATCCGGTATAACTTTTATTAAAATTGGTTCAGTGTCTAATTTTCTTGGTTATTCTGGGTAACTAATCTGGATAACTCACCATACGGGTAACTAACGCATTCTCCGTTCCTCAAATAGTATCTCAACACGAATTGTGACCTCTTCGGCGTCTCGCCATTCTGTGATGGGCACCTTCCACGGAACGGTTGTCGTTTGCACGGATCGACGGCTTCTGGAAATTTCAGACGATGATGATATTACTGTAGATAAACTCACGTGTTACTACCACAAGGGCAGCTAGGAGCAATACGCACAGGCGCATTGCTTTTAGGTGTAGGTTTGTGCCTGGAAAAATTTCAATGATAAAAGGAAGAAGCGGAACAGAATGAGAATCGCGGATCCGGATAACAAGAAAAACTACTACATAGTACAAAAAAGAAGAAGAAGCGTGAAATGTTTCATCTTCTTTAGAAAACCCGCGACGAATGATGAGGTCATCCGTTTCTTTAGTGAAAGTAGGCCGAGTAAATAAAGTGTGAAAGTGAGATGGTGTGGTCACTTCTTCCGAAGGAGAAGATCGGAATGTATCCTGGCTTCTTCTTTGTTATGTGAACTTTATAAGAGAGAAGAAGAAGAAGAGACACGGATGATTCACATCTAGCAAGTTTTTCATCTGCTTAGTGTCTCCATGGCACACGTCTTCTTCGAGATTCTTGAGAGTGGGTGGAGTAGAAGATACTATGATGATGATGGGTGGGATTGGAAAAACGGAATGGTTGGATGAATGATGAAGCCGAAAATGATGAGTGTTGTATAGTTAATTGGTGGATTTGTGGGGGGAGAGAAACAAGAAAGAAAAAGAAGTATATGATTTTCGGCAAATTGAGTGATTGGAACTGTTGGAAAATCTTGCGAAACAGAGATAGTAGAGTTTGAAATGTGAACCTTAAATCTACAGTTACAGTAACCTTCTGATATATACAGAAATGTCGCCTAGTGTCGACTGATGAAAATTAGTAAGATTTTAGACTGAAATTTGTGTGAAAATGAACTGAAATTTTTGGGTCACGGACTTCTAAATTTTGGTATGAAATCTTCAAATTAGAAAATTAAATTTTTTCAAAAAAAGGGGAGAAAGTGTCGGATTTCTGTGAGGCGTCAAAATTTCGTGGATTGAAAAGCACAGTATCCTAGAACAAAAACATCAATTTTACAAGTGCGACTTTTCAGACAGATGTTGGTAAATCAGAAATCTCAAAACTTTAAACTTTCATTTCAATAATCTAAAAATGTTTCTGAATCCCTGACACCTAGAATTTCAGATTCTACGCTTCTGAATCTCAAATGTTCAGAGTCTCAAAATCGCAAAATCTCAGAGTCTTGAGTTTCAGAATTAGCAGAATCTAGTAGAATCACAAAACCTCCAAAATCGAAACTCTATGACTTAGAAAATCCATGATCCTCAAACTCTTGAAATTTCTAAATCTCTAATTTCTCCAGACTTCAGAATTAGATATGAAACTTCAGAATCAGAACAAAGCTTCAAAATCTCAAGAATCCAAAGTATTCCCAAAACAATACGAACATGAATAACACAACTACTTCCCACTAATAATAATAATGGCGCGAAAAGAAGATCTTCTCGGGAATGTGTACGGAAAACGAAGACCCCGGTCTCTGTTCAGGATAAGAAGAAGATATACATCTACATTTATCCGACCTTGACAGTTACAGGATGGTGAATATAGAGAGAGATAGAGAGAGAATCAAAGAGTAGGTTATCTTTTCTCTGGAATCTTGAAAATATCTAGGTTATTGTAATTTATGTCTCCCTCTTTTCTTCCCAAAACGCCTTGCATGGATATACAAACAATCGGATGAGGGGGGAACACATATTACATGTGTAATAAGCGAAGCGAGGCGCGAAAGTTAACGGATTTTCGTTCTGAAGACAGAGAGAGGGTAATATAATAATAACTTTCGCTAGTAAAGGGGAGGGAAAAAACTGTAGAAACAAGTGAAGATGGCTAGTAGTCGAGAAGATCCTGAAGAAGTTGGCTAACTGGACTTTGAGGTTTTTTTTTGGGTTTTGAAGAATATGAAGAAAAAGAAGCAGTGAAAAATCAGAGGAGTACTTTGGGGTCTTGAGATAAAGGAGTTTTGAAAGCGCTATCTCCACAAATATGAAACTTTCAAAACTACAGTACTTTTCAACAAGAGAACTTCGAAACTTTTTGAACTTTTAGGAAAATTGACCAAGTTGGCTGATTTTGGTACGGTTTAGTAGGAAATATTATCCTGAACTGTTTAAATTAAGTTTCAAAAATGTATTTAATTGTTCGGTGATGAGAATAAAGGTGTTTCATAGTTGGAGAGTAAATTGTTGTGTATTGAAATTTTGAATCTAAAAATGCTCAGAACGCGGCGCTTCTGCGTAGAGATAAAATTGAAGCTATGAAAGTTTCAAAAATTGAATCAACTGTGAGCTATTCAGAAAATATTGCTTCGATGAAAAATGCAAAATTTAAATTTCTAGGAATTAAAAAAAAAACCATCAAAAAGACCAAACGGTATAACAAGGAAAAAATCTCATTTTCACCGGCATTTTTTTTGGATAATTGAAGCAAATTGTCCACGAGAAGTACACAAGAAAATGCAAAGAATACTGTATGAAAGCTCAAAACGGGACTTGTGAAACTATGTAAGTACCTAGGGAGCATCAAATACAGTACCAAAAGAAACACTCCCAAAAGGTCACCCTCCTAATCAACACCAGGATTATTTAATCCCAATAAACGAAAAATAATCAACAGGAAAAAGCGAAAATGAAAATGAAGGGGAAACAGCAAGGGGGGAGTTGATGAGGAGGTCAAAGAGACAAAAGATACGGAGCGTGTCACTACCAGGGAAGGGGTTGGGCCAAAATAGTGATAGAAGGAGAAAATCCACAAGTTAGATCTTCCTCCCAAAAGTGAAAAGATATCTGTAGAGGGGAAAAGCGAAAAAAGGAGGACATGATGTCCCCCCTGACAGTCTTGTGTCCAATTTAGGCCAACCGATTGTCGGGAAGAAGAGGGGGGATCGGGTAAAGAGATATGGTGACCGATCCGTGTCACTAGTACCACCCAAGAAAATGGAAAGGATAAGGAGAGAAAGAGAGAGAAAGGGAAGAAGAGTACAAGGAGATTTTGTTGCGCAAGGAACGATGGGGTCATAAGAAGAAGGATTATAGGGCTATGAAAAATGGTTTCTTTTTAAAGAGGTTGAGACTAGATTTGGGTTAGTTAAATGACTCTGGTGATAGGGCGCTTTATTGGAAAAAAAAAGGAAATAGTAGGTTTAGGGATTTTGTAGAATGCTGAATTTGGAGTCCCTTGTAGAATTTCGGAACTCCTCAAATTGTCATTAGTTCAGAATCTCCAAAAGAATCGTAGAATCTCAGAGTCTAAAAATCTTGGATTCATAGAATCGGAGATACGGAAAAACGGCAAAGCTAAGATTCTGAGGATCTTGAGACCTCTGAATTTCAAAATTTCATTTACCGTCAGACAACCAAAATTCGTCACGATTTGAGACCCTCACACATTCAGGATCTCAACATTCTTCTCATTTTCAGATATCTCCAAAATGGAATCTCAGAATTCCAGAACCTGCGAATGTCTCAGAATCTGTCTTACAATTTTGAGATACAAAACTGTTGCCAGAATCTTACAATACCCACAAGCTCAATTTTTGAACTAACCCTTTCGAAGCACTAAGAAAACTGAAAAATGAAAATTTCAAATCCTCACTAGATCGTCCACCAAGAGTACAAAAATCAGGCTCAAATACTTCAAACATGAAAAGATTTCAAGCCAACCCTTCTAAAGTCCAAATCTACCGGAACGGAATCCCATTCCATTTCATTTCCCAAGCCACTTTGCCATTCCAAATCTATACGATCCTCCTCCTCCCTCTCTTCTGACCAATCCCATTCCATGAACCGTCATAAATCCACACCCAAGATTCGAAGATTCCTTTTCCCGATAGAATTCAAGCCCATAAACTGTTTGTATAAGCATATAAGCCAATTTCATATAAATCGAGATAGTGCCATTCGTATCTGAGAAAAAAGTGTCTCTTCTTCTTGTGGCCCCAAGAATCGAAAGTGTCTCTTTTCTTCTTATGAGAGGCGAGAAATCGAAATTGTTCCGGTTGTCTTTTTCGGAGAAAGAAGGAGGTGTCATAAAATCGGAGAAGGGATTTGGCTCATTTAGCTTTAGCCTAAAAGTCTTGTAAGAAGCAGGTCAGCTTTTTGAATTTTCTTCAAAGAGAAAGTAGTCTTAAGGAATCTGATGCAAGAAAAAATATTCAGGATTTCTTTCCCCCGGAGTTCTCTCTAATATGATAACAGTCACTGTTGAATGGGTGGCAACATTGAATAGAAGAAGTATGGAATAAAAAAACTGCCTTCGGGTCACTTGATCGAATTATCGCATGGATGTTCTTGTTTTGCATAGATTCGGGAGGAAAGAAGGGAAGCTAATTTTGGAAAACTTAGAAGAGGTTTTTTGGAAACCATCTGCGAAGATAGCAGTCTGAAAATTTAAGAATTATAGGACTTAAAATTCTGAGCATCTGAGCATCGAAGATTTTCAGAATCTCACAATAAAAATAACTTTACATTAGGAAATCCTCGGGAGATGAATCGCGAAAATTTTCAAGTTTTTCTTGTTTTCAAAAATTTGTAGTTTTGCGAATCTTTAATTTAAGACTTTTGGAAATTGCTAGGTCTGAAATGTAAAAAAACAAAGTTTGTCTTTGAATTTAGATGTTTTAAGTTTTCAAAAACCCTACGAATCCTCTGAAAATATGATATTCGAATGTCACATTTTTGGAAGTGTGAAAGTGTATAAGACTCATGAAAATCCTAAATTTACAATTTTTAATTTTGAGATTCTGAAAATGTTTCATTTAAGATCCCGAAATTCTACAAAATTAAAGTCCTTGATGATCAGATTTCAAAACAAGAAACTAGATCTTCTGAAAATGATTTTGAGGCGAAATGTGAACCATCGAAGTTTCATCATTTAGCAAATTAAGAGAGGTTCCACGAATTTCTCGAGTGTCAGGCGGCACACAAAAATTCGACTGGTCCAAATCAATTGATATTTCATAAATATGAACTAATAGGACCAGTGTGTACAAAACCATATTTTTTTCTGGCCACGCCCCCTTTCAGTAGGCAAAAAATCCATCTCAATGTCAAAACTCGTCCGAGACCAAAAATTTTTCTACTGAAAGTTATGGATGAAATCTCATTTGGAATAGATAGAAGGCACTATTTCGAGCAACTTTTGTGTTCAGACGAAAATTCCAGCTCAGCTCCTTGCATGAGAAAAAAGTTGATTTTTTGAGAGTCTTTTGGAATTTTCGATTTTTTCGGAAAAATAATACTCTCCTGAAAAATTTTTCAACGGAATACATCGAGATAAGTAAAAATTAGGATGCACCAACTTATGGGGAATATACAGCAAAAAAATCTCCCTCGATACCAGGGTGTCTCAAAGGTGAAAATGGACAAAGTTTGCTCTTGGGTACCCAAAAATCAACGTATAGGGATACATGGTGAAAAATTCGAAATTCACTAAATTCGATTGTTTTTCGATGGAAGGTTTTACTGATGTTTTCCTATCATTTCTCATAGTTTCCAGTGAAATCTGAGCTAAGTTCTTCACAACCAGCCTATTTATGCTAGCTTTGCTAGTGTTGATATTAATTCTGACAAAATATGATTTAACCGCAAGATATTATCCTATAAAGTTGTGAAATGATAGGGAAACATCAGTGAAACCTCCCATCAAAAAACAATCGAATTTAGTGAATTTCGAATTTTTCACCATGTATCCCTATACGTTGATTTTTGGGTACCCAAGAGCAAACTTTGTCCATTTTCACCTTTGAGACACCCTGGTATCGAGGGAGATTTTTTTGCTGCATATTCCCCATAAGTTGGTGCATCCTAAATTTTACTTATCTCGATGTATTCCGTTGAAAAATTTTTCAGGAGAGTATTATTTTTCCGAAAAATTCGAAAATTCAAAAAGTCTCTCAAAAAATCAACTTTTTTCTCATGCAAGGAGCTGAGCTGGAATTTTTGTCTGAACACAAAAGTTGCTCGAAATAGTGCCTTCTATCTATTCCAAATGAGATTTCATCCATAACTTTCAGTAGAAAAATTTTTGGTCTCGGACGAGTTTTGACATTGAGATGGATTTTTTGCCTACTGAAAGGGTTCGTGGCCAGAAAAAAAATATGGTTTTGTACACACTGGTCCTAGTAGTTCATATTTATGAAATATCAATTGATTTGGACCAGTCGAATTTTTGTGTGCCGCCTAGTATGAGGTCAGACTCGATAATTTCGCATAATTTCTCTTAATACTTTAGATTTGATGTTTTCATGGTCAAGCGGAGAACAGAAGTCCTACACAAAATTTCAAGAGATTTCGAAACTTATTCCAAATCCGAAAAGTTTCGAAATTTCACACAAAATCTTCTATAACTGTTCCTAACTGGATTATGAATCACAATTCCTCAAAAACTAGTTCCAAAAAATTTACTATTCTCTGGATCTCTCAATTTGAAACCCATCATTCTTCACTTTCTCGTCTCAAATGACACAACAATTCGGTGTCAGTAGGTGAAGGACTTTTTGTCTTTTCCTTTTCTCTTTTTTTTTCATTTTCCGCAAAACTAAAGAAGACGAAAAGTTGTCTGTGTTTGGACATTAGAATCGAAATTCCTTTCCTTAGGATGACCCAGTTGATTTGACGACGACGGGGGAGACGAAGAAGAAGAGGTTATCTTGTCATGGAATCAGTAGTAGGTTATATTTGGAACACACATATCGAGACGAGAAGAAATACCAATGGAATTTTTATCTTTGTAAGGAGGGATGTAAAATTGCGCGAAAAAGTGCAGTTGATCTTTGTTGGGTAATGAAAAATCCTGGTGGACTAGATAGATAACAGGAGGTGTCTGGAATCTTGAGGTGAATTTGATATTTTAAGGGATTAGGGAGGTGTTCTAACACTATGTTTCAAGGTGAAAAAATGAGAAAAACACTCACAGATTTCTAGAAAAAAAAGAGATTTTAAAACCCTAGTATTGAAATTTTTGAGAGCCTAATCAGACCTGATAGATTATGAAACTCAAAAATTCAGATGATTAGAAGTCTTGAGAAATTGAAAGATTTGAAAATTTTACTATATCTTTAGATTCTAATGGATTCTAAAATTCTGATGGATCTCACAAGGTTCTTGGATTCTGAGATTCTGGAACCCCAAGTTTCCAAATTTTTACATTCTTAGATTTTCAAACTCTTAAAAGAAAAAAAAACATTCATTCATAAAGTTTTCAAAATTTATACAATCCAACTTTCTCAAATCCTAACATCTCCAAAAATCTCCAAGTGGCACTCCATCGCCTGTCACTTTCTTCGCTTCTGAATCATAATTGAAGACCAGAGATTGTGTGAAAACATTGGCATGCCCTTGAGAGTTCCATGCAGAAATACCACGGACTCGATCAGGAAGATTCTGGAAATCGGGGTTCTGTAGATTGCGAACTAAATGCGCTCCAGCTTACCTCAAAGTAGCTATCAGTTCTTCCAGTCATCAGTGACTTGTTCCAGTACTCATCATAGAGTGCAAACTTTCCACCGTTCTGAAATCACAATTTCCATTAGAAATTCTAGAGGCTGGGGTGCCGCTAGCGCACTACAGTACTCACCGACAACAAGATTTGATGTTTATTGTGCCACCTTACAGCTGCATCTGGAGTAAATCCGACACTAGAAGGCAACTCTTTTGGAAACACAGATTGCAATTTCCAGTCTCCAGAAGTTTCCTTGTATCCATAGACACTTCGCTCGGAAACTAGCCACAAAATTTCGCGTTCCGGATCGTAAAGAGCTCCGTTGACTTGACGAGGACCATCGGGGAACTCGGAATCCAAAGTGGTACGGTCGACGATTCGGTTATTGGAGATTTTGTAGACTTGGGATTCGTAGAAGGCGTAGTCGTAGTCGGGGCCGAAGGTGTAGGCGTCGATTCGGTTGGGACAGCCAGAGGAAGGGTGACGGTCGGAAGATGGGAGGCGTCTGGAAATGAGGAGATGATGGGATTTAAGGATCCCAAAGAGTTGAAGGGTCCCTAGAATCCTAGAAACCCTAGAATCCAAGGGTTCCTAGAATCTAAGAACCCCAAATCTTCTAAATTCCACTCACTTCGTAGCAGCTGTAAACTTTGGATTCATCGTACTCGTCGTGAAACTTCTCACATCTACCGTACTCCGCGTCCGATCCAATCCGATTCCTCCAACTTTTATAGTTGGAATCGGTGTTGTCGTTGTTGCTCTGTTCCTTTTAGTAGTGCTCGGATCGTTGAATGGAATTACGATTTCTCCAGTATCTTGATCATCGTCAGTATGGGGGACAGCGATTTCAGAGCCCAAAGAGATTTTCTGAAAGGTTTTAAAAAGATTTTTCAAAAATTTCGAACTCATTAACTAAATTTGTATATAGAGTGAAAAAGCATCGAGAAAAATGGGTCGCAGGAACGCAAGACCCAAAAAAAATTGTTTAAAAATCTTACCGGCCCCTTTGTAGTTTTAGACTCTCCAAACCCAAATAGTCCATAAACTGCTACTGGAGATAATAACAGAAGTAGACAAAAAACTTTCATAACGAAAAATCAGATGACCAATAAAAGAAATAAAAATCGAAAAATTGACGTCTTCAAGTACTGATTTCTTATCAGTTGAGAAGGCGTTTCAGTTGATTAGTTTTTTTTGTTTGTGTGATGTGTGATAAAAAATTTTTTTTGTCAAATCGATTTCCGATGAGTCATATCGCAGTTCAAAAAAAACCATCTTCCGGTTTAGATTCATTGGAATTTCTGTCACTGGGATTAACAACAAAAAAGGTTAAAATTAGACAATGACTAAATATTATCACAGAAAAACTAAAGAAGCTTCTAGAAAACTTCCAGAAAAAATGCGGCAATTTGGAAAAGTAGCACCATAGAATTCAGAGGAGGGTTTTGTGTTCATGAATGGAGGAAAAATGCAGTAGGAAACCCGTAATGATACAGAAAAAAGTCAAAGTCTCAAAGGTAGATCATCAGGAAGAATAGAATTGTCAAAACGGAGAGAAGCATCGGTGTATGGGAAGAAGAACTACTGTGTTGGAGTTCTTCGAGAAGGAAGTCGACGGCGGAGTCGCCTTTTTTGGAGACGACCACGTTGCGTAGGTGACGGGACCTGGAAAAAATACTTTACGATTCTGAAGAGACTTCTTCTAAGGATCCTAGAACTTTGTTGGATTTCCAAAATCACCTAGGGATCCTGAAAATTATATGAATCTTCTTAAAGATCTAGAAGTTTTCAAAAACTCCTTACGAGGGTTCATCAAAGGGTCCATCGTCTAACGAAGAAACCCAGACATCCTCTAAAAATCCCAGGAATCTTCTAAGGATCCCAGGAATCATCTGAGAATTCTAAAAATCTTCTAAGGCTCTCAGCAATTTTCTAAGGATGCCAGAAATCTATTAAGGATTCCAAGGATCGGATCTTCTGAGAATCCCAGGAATTTTCTAACGATCCCAGGAATCATTCAAGGTCCTCAAAACCCACAAAACTTACTTCTGGAAGGGTGTATCCAACTCAATGGACACCGCCCTCCGCTTTTTCGTCTTCTGCTCTCCACATTCCGTCGTCCATGCATCCAACTTCACCCTCCATCCCATATCGGTCACTTCGAATCCATAACAATCACTATCCGGAAGTTGTCCAATCGATTTTGTCTCATAGTACGGTAGATTCTTCAACTCGCCATTTGTGATCTTGATTTTTCCATCGAATCCGATAAACACCTTAACTTTTCAACTTTTAAAATACAAAAAAGTTTGAGGGCCTACCTCCAACGCATCTTTGATCTTCGGTGAATCAATATCCTGAACCTTATCCATCAGATAAATCGACACTCCACTATTCTCATCCAAATCCACATTTTCCATTCCCTTCTTTGGCAAGAAGTGAACCTTTCCACTGACTCTTTGCTCTGACGGAAAACTTGGCGGTGGAATTTTCGAGAGCAGCAAAGCAGTGGGCTCTCCAAGGAACGCGGGGCCCTTCTCGGAACGGACTACTGTAGACAACTGGGATCCAGAAGAAGAGAACTCCACGGCTTGCCAATCTTGAAGGGAAAATGTTGGCGGGGTTACGATGGGATCATTGGATTCAGTTTGAAGAAATTTTCGATGTTTGGGGTCCAGATCGTAGAGGATTCGGTTTTTGGTCGTGGAGCGTCGGAGCTCGATAATAGGGGTCCAGTTGGTGACCTGGAAAGTTATAGGATTTGTGAAGGTATGCTTCGTTAAGCCAAGCTTCTTACATGATCATCCGCGTCACTCCAAAGCAACAGACTAATCGACTGATCCATTCCGAGCAACCACAGTAATTGCTCTTTCGAGTGAGCCGCCACTGACAGCCTCACAGACAACATTACAGGCTGATCCAGTCGACTGATATACTCCAGAATATGAAATAGTTGTCTCCAGGACAACTTTTTGAATCTGGGATGCAAATGACTGAAATCTGCTTGTTTGGTCCATCCGAGGGATAGCGTGGCGTCGGGGAATAGATCTTTTGCCTTTTCGACAAAAGTTGTTGGGTCCACTTCTGTCTGGAAATTGGATTGTTTGACTTGAAAAGTGAGATTTTCAGTCGGAAGTTATATCAAAATGTAGATCTTGATAGGATCTACAAATTGGTACACAATTCAATGAAATTGAAATTTTCGATTTTCAGCTGGAAGCCATCAACTTAACAAGCTAGTTTGACTGCATCTAGCTCAAAATTTCATTTTTCAATAACATCAGTTTTATACCCTTTTGGACTTCTACGTTTTGGTATAATTTCCTCCAATAAAATGGTATTTCCAACGAAAAAAAAATCTACCTCCACACTTCTCGGCGACCTGAAAACATTTGCGTGCAATATCACGGGGTACTGTAGAACTGGAGACGTTGGGTCGGCTTGACTCGCGTAGAGATCTTGGAGCACCGGACGGACGACTTCATTCGAGCGGAAGTTGATTTTGATGGCTGGAAATTTGAACGGGTATAAAAATGACCAGATCATGAAATTTCGATTTTTAGCTCTCTGAGCACTGTAACTGCTCAAAATGCTCCAAACTCGGTGAAAATGACATTTTTGAGCTTGACTCAGTTAGAGCATTACAATGAGTATAAACATCATCAATTTTGAACATTTTCGATTTCGTTTTGGTTCTAAAAGCAAGATTACTGTAACTAGACTCAAAATGCTTCAAAGTTGATGAAACTTGGTAAAAACAAAAATTAGCTCTATCCAACTTTTCCAAAACAATTCTTCTAAGTTCGAAGGTAGTTTTTTCCCATACATTTTCTCTTAGTTTTTTGTTCCAACCCCCTCCTCTTTCCAAAGTACTGATGCACCTGTCACCCAATGCCTCCTCCTCATCATAAATCACCCACAGAGCAACAACATATAACAAAAGTGCTCTCCAATGGTGTAAAGTTTTGGGTGGCAGGTGACGATATTCGGGAAAACACATAAAATGTGTAGTGTCGATAATCTACGATAAGGAGGTGGAGGAAACTTGAGATGCTTGGAGGATAGGCAGGTGTATGAATCTGATCGATTTGAATGGGAAAAGGTGACTGATATTAGAAGGCATCTAACTGAAAATCCAAAATTTTAAATCTATTGAATTGTACACCAGGTTGCATACCTTATTAATATCTACATTTTAATATACTTGTCACGGAAAAATCTCAATTTTCAGTACATAACGGGAGCTCTGAAAAAAGTCCTTCCAATTTTCGAAAAAAAGACATTGGACCCCTTTTCACTTCCTTATTTTCAGTTTCCGATCCTTTACTTTTTGAAAACTGTACACAGAAAAACACTTTTTATTGTTTCGCCGGGACCGGTCGGGTAGCCTGTCATTGAGACATGATGGAACATGATGGATTACTGTAGGTCGGTCCTACGTATCAACTGATGATACGTAGAGGTTGTTAAGGAAAGGGAGAGAAAGATAATTGGTGAAATGGAATGTGAACACAATTAGTATTAGTCCAAGTTGAAATGGAGACAACAAAACAATGAAGCAAATTTTTGATGGATGATTTTTCAGGCCTTTGATCATTGCCGACAGATATAAGTTACGAAAAGTTCAGTGTTACAAGATGATAAGATTTGGATATTATAGTGATATTGACAATTAAAAAAACAACCCAGAAAGTTGTCATCCAGAATCAAGGTTGTAAAAAAGACTTGGAATTTACAATTATTGGCTCTGAGATCAAGATTACTGTAACTTAGCTCAAAATGCTCTAAATTTTTTGGATCTTTGATTTTTGACCTTGGCTCAGTTAGAGCTTCAAACTGAGTAGAAAACATGACCAACTTTGACAATTTTTAAGTACCGTATTCTACCTTTATGCATCGTGGCCACTTCCCTCAACCATTCCTTGAAAGTTATCCGATCTGCGATCTTCGTATCCGCCTTCATAACCGGGACGGCTCGATGACGTGGACGACGATGAGCCTGCATGAAGACGTCACCTTCGATCATCATGGATTTGTTCAGGAAGGGTTCTGAAAACCAGAAAAAAACGATTTTTTGATCCTGGAATTTTAGGAATGCAATTTTCTAACTTTTAGCGTTTGGAAACCAATAAGATTTTTGCACGAAAAGATTCAGTAAATTTTCAGCTTTCTGATTGTATAAACTTTGTCCTTACGCTACTGAATTGTTGTTCCCTAGAAGCTTTTGGTTGGTATCAAACTTGATGTTTCGACTATCCCCAATCCTCCATACTGTTCATTCAAATAGGCTTACAGCTAGTCAGTCAAGCATGTTCCTAATTGTTTTCGCCCGGGGATTGTAGATTATGTACCAAAAACGCTTGCCGCCAGACGGTTTCCTCATTAGCCTATCCCCCTCACTGTACCTAACCTAATTTCCTGTCACAGGAGAACCGACAAAGCGTGCGGACCATGTTACGTCATTGACCCCTAAGACACCCTCCTAAGGGGCCCCTTACCGTGTAGCTGATCTACAAGATCTGGCCAGCTGTTCACGCCATGAGCGACTCGAACGTTGAGCCCGTCGCCTTTCGTCTCGTTCTTCCAGAAGTCCACCACAGACATTCGTGTCGCACGCATCTCTCGGCCATAGTCTGAAAATTACAGATTTTTGGAACCTGGCGGGCCTCTGACGTGTTTCCCTAAACTACCTCCACCAACCCATCTTAATCCAATTCCATTTCTATCTCCAAACTTTTCCTATCATCCTATTACCCATAGACGGGTGTCAATTGGATCAAAATCTCGGGGAAACGCAAACAAAAGGGATCCACCCTTCCTCCGAAGATCCACTAATTGTTTCATTCAGTTCATGGGGGGGGGGGGGGGCCTTGGTTCCCACACAAATGATGAGGATGATGAGAGCTCATTTAGTGCTCCAAGGGATTAAGATTGAGTAGAAAAGGGATGAGGAACTTGAAATTTGAGATTTTTAGATGAGGAGGATCGTTTTAGATGAAGAATTTGTGAATTTTGGATTATGAGGAGGAGAAATGTTAATAATAGTACATCTGAGGATCCAAGAATCCAAGAATCCAAGAATCCAAGAATCGAAGAATCCAAGAATCCAAGAATCCAAGAATCCAAAGATCCCTAGAGTATAAGGATCCATAGAATCTAGAAATCTAAGAATCCAAAGATCCCTAGAGTATAAGGATCCATAGAATCTAAAAATCTAAGAATCCAAGGCTCTCTTAAATCCAAGAAACTTTTAAATCTAATGATCCTTAGAATCCTGAGACCCCTAGAATCCAAAATTCTCAAAATTCGCAAAAAACTCATGTCCTCATTTTACCCCAGAAATCTGTCACTTCTCAAGCCAAAAACATCAAATTTTGATATTTCCCCTTTTCCCCTCATCTTTCTTTTCCACAGGGACCAATTTGCTCAATTCCAGGACCACCCATCTCTCTATATTTTTCCACTTGAGACCCCCCACTTCTATGCTTATTTGACTATGAAACTATATAGTCTCATCCAATACATTCACCATATGGTATGGGGTACCTTATGGTCCATATTAGAAGCGGGGGTGGGGGTCTAATTAGTACTCATTAGTAGACACACATACCTCGACATAATGCCGTTGAGACGAGGCCGAGAAAGAGATAGTAGGGAAACGCTGTCATCATACTGGATTCATGACTTTTTTTAATGGGAAAATCTGAAAATTTGAAAAGTTAAAAAGAAAAATATACTGAAATTGAGGTTTCAACTTTGAATCAGAACAAAAAAAAGAACGTTTAATCTGATATTGCAACTGCCAAAGTTTTGAAAGAAAGGAACATCTAATCAGATTGAAAAAAGAGCAACTTTGGAAATTTCAAACATTTTTAGGAAATGTTCGAAAAAGGAAATTTTGACCAAAATCCAGGTCAAGGCGGAACGAAAATCGTTAAAAAACATAAAATTGAGATTTTGAAGAAGATAAAAAAGGAGAATCAAATGAAGGGATGGTTGGGAAGAAAAAAGTGATGAAGATGTCAAAATTGGGAAAGTTTTGGGCGGGAAGATAAAAAAAATAAAAAAAAGGATGCCAAAATTTCAGAATTTCAGAATGCACAATATAAATTTGGGAAAACAACTTTGGGAAATGAGACTAAAACAACAGGAAAACAAAACTCCAAAATCTTAGAATCGCATAATTTTTCAAATATTTGGATCTGGAAAATCTTAAAAGACCAAAACTTCAAAACTTTGAATCTATCGAATCTCTGAATATGGATATATTTTAATTCAAAAAAGTACCAGAACCTTGAAATTTCTGCAAAAAAATTTAATAGAATTTCTTCTGGACCCCAAAAAGGAAAAGTCAGAAATCTCATTCCCAAAAAACCATTTTTCAAAAAAAATTTAATAGAATTTCAACACCTTCATCTCTCTTCTTTTTCCCCAAAAAGTGTGTGCCTCCAAAATGATAAACGTCGATTTTATGCAAATCCAAAAGACCGGGGGGAGCGTACACTTTTTACGTTTCTCTTTTTTCCACTTTTTTGGAGAAAAAAAGTGGAAAAAGAGCAATAAAAAAAGGATTGAAATTATGGTCACAATGAGAATAGAGTTGATGAAAAACCATTGAAAAAACGTCAAAATAAAGAAGATTAGAAAATCTCGGTTCAATTTCTTATAAACCAGTAATTATGGAAGATTTGCATACATAAAAAGGAAGTGTGGGTGTTCCGTTGGAGAGTGGAAGATGAAAAGAGGGGGTGACCCTTTGGTATAACCGGGGGACAAAAAGAGGCAGAAGCATCGGGTCCGTTTCTTCTGGAGAGAAAAGAGGGGCACCGAAAGAAATAGGCCACGCCCACTTTTCGAAGATTATCCCTTGTGAAAGGGGCTTACAGAATCCTCAGAATCTATGGAAATCTGAAAAGCTATGCAGTTTTAAGCAATTTGAAAGACGCTAGCAATTTTGTACTCCTCGTGGACATCGCGAGCCGAACTGTATTGTCCACGAGAAGTACAAAAAACGTTAAAAAATATTGGGGAAACTCAAAGTCAAGATAAATTCATGGAGCACAGATTAACTTTAGAAATGTGGAATTAGTTGAGATCAAGCCACGCCCATTACTTTGGGCACCAAAAAGAATTTTCAAATTAAACTAGGCTCCGCCCACTTTCCTTGCAACTTTTCTCCCTCTAAGATTCTCATAGCCTTCAATTTTGTCGTCAGCACTTTTTCTTAAACACCCCCTAATTAAAACTATTAAAACTAGGCGCGAAAACGAAATAGATCAGATTCTCCTAGCCGGATATACAAGTAATTACTGATTCAGAAAAAAAAACGTTGTAGGTGACCCCAAAATAGTGGGTCGAAAAAATAAGGTGGGAATTCAAGCGTGAAATTTCGAAAATTTCTGGAAAAGAAACTTGACACCGCGAAAAAGAACGGAACTGCTGCTCCAAAAAATATTTCATTTATTCAGGCCTGTGGCGCGTTCTTAAAGCAAAATGGACCAACTCGTGCTCCGTCCGAAAATTATAGGTTCTTTGTCACAAAAAATAACGGGATGTGTATACATACATGCTTTGAGGGGTCCCTCCCAAAAAAAGTCAAGAAGAAAACGAGAAAAATGGAGAGGAAAGGTAGTAATCAAATCACGCGGTGCTGAATGGGGACGACATAGAAATGGGATTTCTGGGGTGTGTTGTACTGAAGGAAAATGGAGATTCACGGATGGATTGGAAAATTGGACACAAAAAAGAAACGCAAGGTGAAATGAGCAATTTAGTGCAAAGAGCCCAAGCAAAAATTGGAAATCTGCTCTCACAAACTTTTTAGAAATTTGATGAGGTTTCTATTGATATATAAACCATTGCAAAATGAAAAGTTTGAAGAAAGTTGCTTCAGATCAAAAAGTGAATTTGAAATTCCTGCTCCGACCAACTTTTAGTACTTTAAAAACCCGCTTTTTGAGGCCTAAAACCATGAGACTATGTTCAAATTGACAAGATTTATTTCAATACTACGGTCAATTCTGAATTTTCGAATCAAAAAGGCGCGAAAAGCCATAAAAACGGTATGACCTTTTTCTCGCCATTTATATAGGAACGCGACATTTTATGACATCTTATCGTTCTTCCCTTCTTAGAAAGAAGGTATTGTTTCAAATAACGTTCCTTAGATTTGGCTTTGGTTTACAATGGGATTGTATTATTTGGTCGCTTTGTGGTTTACCGCACTTGGTTTTAGGCGGGAAAAAAGGATGGTTGAAAATTAAAGTAAATTTGCTTAAATTGAACCTAATAATTTAAACTAAACCTCGAAAATTGCACAAAAAAAGTTTGCTCAAAATTCTTGATAGCAAATTTTCTAAATCGAGTGTTACAGACAAGAAAAAAATGAAAAAAGAACCTACTGTTTTGAAATTTTGAAGACATAATTTTGAGTGGAAATAACTCTCCTTAAACTTGATATTTTTCAAAGGTTTTATGTCATTGAAATTTTTGTCAAATATACAAAAATTTAACTAGAACAAATTTTTAAACTCCGCCTTTTTGAGATGGAAATAACTCTCCTTAAACTCAACCAAATCTCTTGAACTAAAATTCAAAATCTGAGCACAAAAAAACTATATAAAAAAAATTGTTCGGTGCACGTAATATTGATAGTGCAAGAACTTCAATTCGTTAAAAAGTGGAATTTCCCTATCCTATTAGCCTATCTTATTCTACTCCTAATTTACCTCTGAATTCCTTCTAGAAGGTGAACCATTCGATTTTATTACCCTCAGTAGTTGGCGCCCCTTTTGATCGTCTATTTCCCTTGAGTGGTACTGTTTTCACTTTTTTTTAGTGTTAGGAAGAGAATTAAATAGTAAACAGGTAATTCAAGTAATTTATTGTTATAGTAGTCAATTTCAGTATTCGAAAGTTAAAAAACTCAAAAGTTCAAAAAAGTTGGGACGACTTTTATACCATTCTAGGTCAAAGTTAAACCCTTCACCACCCACTGGGATACCTACCTTTAAACCCTATAAAAACGCGCTAAATCCTCAGCCAAAAATTATGCAAATCGGAAGCGATTAGTCGCGCAACTTAAAACATCATCCATCTCTCAATTTTCCAAAACGTGATTTTTCTCGAAAAACATATAATTAATCGATTTTGAAATGTTTGTACACTTCACTATCAGAGAAATAATTCGCACAAGAGAAAAAGGATAATAAGATAATATGAAAATGATAATCGGGCGGGAGAAAGAGATATGGATCGGGTGGAAGAAAAGGATATAGATACATACAACAGAATTGTGATGGACTATGAAATATCACTTTGACAGTATGGTGTAGAAAGATAGTATGGGGCCACAGGGGGTGTCTTTGGCGAAGTTTGAAATGCAGTTTAAAAACGTTCAAACTGATGTATTTAAGGCGTTAAAAATAACGTTAGACGTTAAAATTACGAAAAGAATTGACGTGAATCGTTAAAACTGTTGTAAATCGTTAAAACTGACGTAAAGCGTTAAAAATTACGTTAAACGTTGAAATCGACGTACAGTGATAAAATTGACGTGAAGCGTTAAAATTGGCGCTAAATGTTAAAACTGACTATTACCGTTAAAGTCAAGCGTTTAGGTGTTAAAATTGACGTAACAGTTGCTCAAAAGTGGGCGGAGCTTAACATTTTTAAAGTATTGAAATTCATAGATATTCTAGGTAAGCAGTCCATAATCAGTAACACAAAAAGTGGGCGGAGCATAATAGTCATTAGGTTTTCAACTTTGAGTGTTTAAAATTTGCTTTAAAAAACTGTTTGTAATAATAGTACCTTCATTGTCATTATGAAAAAGTGGGCGGAGCTAAGCTAACTAACGTTTTAGTAACGGAAAGTTTTGGACCTCAGCTAGATTACAAATTGTGGGCGGAGATTGACAATCTTAATTTCAGCTCTTTTCATTTTCAAAGAACATACTGTCTCCATGTGTTTTGATTCCCCCTCTGTTCATCAGATAACCGTAAGCTCCGCCCACTTTTCTCAAGTTTATTGTTAGTTTCAGTCTTTGTTCTAACAAAAGTTTTTACTCCCAAGTTCCCATGGAAAACGGTTGTTTTTCCCAAAAAAGATAACTATCGCACTTTGTCTCGGGACACCGTCTTCAGATGAGAAATAATTGACAAGGTCAATAAGACGGACAAAAAAAACTAACCAAGTCAAAAATGGTGAAGAAGAAGAAGAAAAGGAAGAAGGAGACGTTCTTTTGCTGATTCTGCCCTGCTGCTACTCACGTCTCCTCCACAATCATCAAATTAATCGAATGTGAACGGTATCAGTGATAGAGAGATTAGGGGAAACTAAGAGGGTACCAGAGAAAAACAAAGAGGCGGAAGACGAAGGTAAAAAACGACTGATGATGAGAGGAACCTGTTCGAAACTTCCAAATGATTTGTTTCGAAAAGGGCACTGAATTTGGGTTAGGGGAGTAATTTGATGGAGTTGTTGTGTGATTGGAGAAGTATGGACTAGTAGAACATATTTTTACAGTTAGCGTTAAACGATAAAGGGATAACTTTGAGCTTTAAGATTAATGCTTAGAGTTATGATTAATGTTTAGCGTGAAAATTAACGTTTAGCGTGAAATTTTTGTTCAACGTTACAATCGACGTTGAAATTGAAGTTTGGCATCCATATACTTCAGTTTTGACATTGAAAAATCCATAGACTTCAGTTTTGACATTGTCATGGAAAATAGGCTCCGCCCACTTTTCACACTTGTCTAGGTGTCAAGAGACGTGTCCATGGATATTATGCTCTACTCGATTTAGAGGTCTAAAAACGTAGAAATTATTCAATGGAAACTAAGTCCCGCCCACTTTTTGAAATTTAATATTCATTAACCAAAATAGTACGAAACGAAAAACGAAATGAAAATCCAGATCCGTCCATTTCGCAGAAAATAACGGAACGATATTTTTACGTTTAAGCTCCGCCCACTTTCCACTAAAGACGATAGCAGGTGCAAGCTTTCCCCCCAAGAGGTGGTATTACGTGTGTATGTGTTTTCCATTGGACAGGTATGATGGTCCTTCTGACTAAGATTTTTATGACACACATAAAGAGGGGATGATAATTGTCAATGGAACAGGAAGGAGTCAACGTTTGACACATGATGATGGAAAGGATAGGCTTAGAAGGGGGCAGGTGTATAGAGGTAAAAAGAGTCAGAATAGATAGCTGGTGGTGTCTTTGGCGCGTTATGGATTACTTTGGAGGCCTACAAGAAATAATAGTTGAAGTTCCCTAAAATTTGAAAACTGAGTTCTTTTTGAGCTACAGTAAGATTCTTCTATCTTTGCTCAAACTATCGTAACATGTACCGTTTTGCAGCTCTTTTCAAGATCTACATTTTGGCATAGCTTACCCTGAAAAATCTCAATTCTACCTGAAGATACTCTGAAAAGTAAACCCACAATTATCTCTCTCCCCCAAAATCAACAAATTGGAATATCGAGGCACGCGTTGAACCGTGTCGCTTATTGTATACAAAAGTCACAAAGTCAAGTCTATATATCTGCCGAAAAAAAAAAAAATGAAAATGCGCATAATTTTTTTTGACCACCCATCGACTAGTTTTTTATAACTTTTTACTATCCATGGGGGGCATAAAAAGTAAAGTTAAAATGGGAAAAAATGGAATTGGAAGAAGACAGAAAAAAAGTTCCAAGAATTGGAAATTGTTCCCTTTCACAAATTGACACCTTTTTTTCTCAAGTGTATGTATGAATTGGAGAAATAGTGTGAAATCGAAAAGAGACATCCGAGACACGTGTCAAGAACATAATCGTAGCACCCCGTCTCTTGGAGTCGTTTTTTTTCTGGAGACGTCGTTCCCAAGGCAGAAGGCGTCAAGTTGGATGGGAGTGGATGTGTCGGTTTTTGACTACAACTAGTTGCGAAATGGATGGTTCCGAAATGGCTGGTTGTAAAATGGTCAATCTATAAATAGAGCAAACTTCAACATTTTTGTTTACATTTTCAAGTATCCCACTTTCTTCTTGGACCACACACAGTGTTCCATGGTCCCAAAAAGGGTGTAAAAAGGGCTTAGGAGAAAAGCCGTAAACATTTTGAAAACACAACATTTTGGAAGAACATAAATTTTCAATTAGCACGTCTTTGGAGAGGGGGGGGGGGGTCGCTAATAATGATGATTAACAAGTAAGAAGGAATTTGGAACCAGTTAAGTGATATAAATTAGTGGTTTGAAAATGGGTAGAAATTAGTGGGAGGGTCAATTTGCAACCATTGGGACGTTGAGGAACTGGAAAAGTAATGCTGGATATTAACAGGTTTTTAAAAGGCATAGTTTCAAAACGTCATGGTTGCAGAAGGTCATAGTTGCAAACTGTCCTAGTTGCAACTGTAAACTTGATGTTTAAAATATTTAAAATGTGATAATTTTGAAAAGTCATTGTTGCAAAATCTCGTAGTTTCAAAAGTCATGGTTGCAAAATTGACTTTGTTACCAACTGTCAAAGTTGCAAACCGTCCCAGTAGTCAACTGTCATGGTTGCAAACTGTCCCAGTTGCGAACCGTCTTAGTTGCGAACCGTCCAGGTGGCAAACCGTCTCAGTTACAAACCGTCCTGGTTCTAAAACGGCTCTCCTTCCAAAACATCAGGGGAGCCAGAATAAACTAATTTCAAAACTTATGAATTTCCAATCATCCCATTCTCCATGTTCCTAGCTTCTAGTAAAGGGACCATCAAAATTTTAATGGGTACCAATTCTCGGGCTCATACGGCTAGCTGTCGCGCGGGAAAATGAAAATGAGAGTACTATTTGTGTGTGAATTGAGACAGCTGTCTATCCGCCTGTTTAGGTTAGTACATAGTACTGCACCCATATTTATGAATACAAAGGGGGGGGGGGGGGGTGTCAAGGCCAAGGTTAGGCTGGGGTAATGTTGGCGCGTTCGGAACTCTAAAACTCATGATTTCAAAAAAATGCAGTATCAACTTTCCCCTGTTTTCAAGGAACCCTAAACCCCCAATTTTGAAAAATTGTTCAAACTTTCCTTTGTTTCCATGGAACTCCAAAACTCAGGATTAAAAAAAGCAGTATCAACTTTCTTGCTTTTCATGGAACTCTGAAACTCACGATTCCAAAAAATGCAGTATCAACTTTCCCATGTTAGACCTTCCACTATTAATCTCCCAAATGACCCATCTATTATTGTTCTTCCCTCCCAAAATCAAATCAAATAATGCCTCTTCCACTCAATAAGTGAAATTGATATCTCATTGGGGTCCCTTTCCACTTGAATATTTGCTCTCACTGAGATTAGGTTATGTGCACAAATGTGCAATGATTCCTTTTTTTGGAAGGGGGATAAGGGTCAACAGGCAATTAGTCAAGTGGTTTTTATAGGGTTCAATAATTTGAATCAGGGGGTTATGGTAGGGTCCCTGGATTTAAAAAAAGGGGACCCCAAGGATCCAGGAATCAAAAAAGTGCAGTAAACTATCGAGACAGAAAGTGGAAAAAGTGAAATTTTGCAAATTTCATCAAAATGAATAAAGCCGCACAGAAGCGTGACCAGGATCAGGATCAACAGTATTATGCCTGGCCTCGAAATTAACATAATCCTGCATACAGGGCGGATTTGTTCATAATTATATGATGGGGGGATAGTATACTAGCATATCGAATCATTTCCGCCGTAATGAACACCGCCAACAAGTACAGGAAGAAGGAATAGGGCAGGTAAGGGAGAAGTGTCGAAATTTTTGGAAACAATTGAAAGAATTTGAAATTTCATTTGAAAACAGTCTGGGCAACGAGAACTCTAAAGCTTTGAAAATTTCATAAAATATGACATTGAAAGACTGAAAATTTGAAATTCTAATAGTAAAGCAAACTCAAAGTTTGAAAATTATTTTGATTAGATTTGAATTTTTAAGTTTCAATAGGGATTCAGAATACTGGATTCTGATGGATTCTAAAAATTCGGACTTCGATTTTAATGAATTCTGGAGTACTGAGAGAATCTGAAATTCCGGAATCGGAGAATCTGGAAGTTCTTGAATTTCAGTGGATTGTTGGATTCTGAAATTCTGATGTTCACAGATTTTGTAATTTCAAAGTTCTGAACTTCAAAAATTCTTTACTAGCTTCTTAGATTCTAGGATTCTTAGATTCTTAGATTCTCAGACTCTCAAATTCTTAGCTTCCAAGTTTTCAAATCTCTACTTGGATTC
Organism: Caenorhabditis zanzibari; assembly: GCA_963966625.1. Lineage (NCBI taxonomy): Eukaryota > Metazoa > Nematoda > Chromadorea > Rhabditida > Rhabditidae > Caenorhabditis > Caenorhabditis zanzibari. The sequence continues at coordinate 20,763,956 of OZ016472.1, read as the reverse complement.
CAAAATTGCGAAAATGAAGAGAGAGTATCATCCTTCTCTATTTCTTCTTCATATAATGGATACTTGAGAATCACTTGAGAGTGTAAATTGCCTAAACATCATCCCTTCACGAGCATACGTTCTTCTCTTCGTTACCCCGAAACGAAGAGACACATATGCCTATACTCACACACACCAGATTGTTTGTTTTTCGAGAGAAGGTATTATGATGATGAGGAGGATATTGGGAGGATTTACGGGCGGTTCAGTAAGGGACCGAGTTTATTGGGTAAAAAATTTCAGAATCCATCAGTTCTTGGATTTTTGAAATACTCGGATTCTCGGATTCTGACATGAGAGATTTTGAGAACCTAGAGGATTCTTGGATTTTCGAATTCTTGAATTTTCAGACTTTTGGATGTTCAGATTCTTGAATTGTTGGATGTTCAGATTCTTGAGTTCTTGGATTTTCAGATTCTTGGATTTTTAGATTCTTGGATTTTCAGATTTTTGGATTTTCAGATTTTTGGATTTTCAGATTTTTGGATTTTTAGATTTTTTGATTTTCAGATTCTTGGATTTTCAGATTCTGGGGTTCTTGGATTCTTGGATTCTTGGATTCTTGGATTCTTGGATTCTTGGATTCTTGGATTCTTGGATTCTTGGATTCTTGGATTCTTGGATTCTTGGATTCTTGAATTTTCAGATTCTTGGATTTTCAGATTCTGGGGTTCTTGGATTCTTGGATTCTTGGTTTCTTGGATTCTTGGATCCTTGGATTCTTGGATTCTTGGATTCTTGGATTTTACGATTCTGTGGATTCTCGAATTTTAAAAATCAGCATACTTTATGGATTGAGTCCAACTAAGTTTCCGGAAATTGAATTTTATCTCTATGGATAAAAACCCATCAAAAAAATTTGTTTTCAGGTTGCTCCATGCTTTTTCGCACGTATTACGTGAATTTTTGGGTGCATAGGACCTCCATTTTCATAACTTTTTCTCTATTCAATTCCTTTTCAAATTCTGAAAACGATCAAAACACAATATTTTCAATTATTTTCAATTTACCTAGAATCATCGTCGATTGTTTGAAAAAGCTGAAAATGAGTAATATAATTGACTTTGGTCACTTTTTTGCTAAAGGAGAATTTCAATGGTGGAATGATGATGAGAAGGTTCTCCGGCATTTGGAATTTTAATTCCCAATTAAATTCTGATGACTCTTTTTTCTTCTTTTTTTTTGTATGAATTGCGTCGTTTTTTAACTATTTTCCTGGCTTTTCAAAACGATTTATTAGATACATAACGTTCGATTATAAAAAAAAATATCCTGAAGGGTATTTTTCAGAAGTTCAAAGAACAAAAAATATTATGTGTCATTTTTTGTGCACCCAAATCATGTGAACCTTACATTTACCCTTATTTTCAAGCTAATCTATCTTAATCCTTTACCTTAAGAAAATAGTGTCTCTAGTCTCAACACGATCAAAAATCAAATTAGTTTGCGGTATTTTTTTCATAAGGTGTGTTAGATTTGGATGTGATTTTTGGCCAAATATTCCAATGTTAGAAAGTTATTTTTAAAATCCAGTGTTTAATTGAATGTTGATATTTCAATTTCAATGATCTGCTTCCAAAAATTATCTTTACTAATAACAACCAGTGATTTCTGTATGTCTGTTTGTATGTGTCACGCTGTAACTCAGCTCAAACTGAACCGATTAGGATGAAAATTTTACAGAAAGATCAGAAATTTGTCTACGTTGATGCCCATATGTTTAGATTTTTGATATCTCAAAAATTGAGCAAGTTACGGCTCTTTTCGTGCATTTTCAGTACTAATTTCGGTACCGAAGATGTGTTGCAAGTCATAACTCGCTTCAAAGTTAACCGATTTTTTTGAAATTTTCCCAGTTTGTTCCTGATTATCTGAGGATGATGCACGATTTTTTAGTTTTTCACAATTCCGATTCTGAAGCCTTCTGGAGCACTTTTTCTGACCAATTAGGTTCATTTTCACTTGCGCGGCGGCAGAGAGGCAGCGCACACACAAAGTATAGTGGCCGACGCGAACCCGGTTTATGTCGGCCGCTTCTCTGAACTACCCCCACTGACAAGAGGGGCAAGGCGGTTCAGTTACCCAAGTTTGGGGTGAGATCGACGACGGAGAAAGATCATTTAGTTGAATTTTATATCATTCTGTTCGTCTCGACGCGAGGAGACAGAATATTTAGGAAAATTTTGGAAAAGTTGAGGTTGAAAGGGTTTTATCGTAGTTCGAAGTTCCAAAGTGTGTCTAAACTGATTCTAAGAAGTACTAAATGTGCCGCTTTGTTGTTCTGAAGGTTCACAGTTTTAAGAAAAAGAGCCGAAGACTCTAAAAACGGAACCGAAGGTTCCCTGTTTTAGGAAAAAGAGCCGAAGGCTCTGAAAATGAAACCGACGGTTCACAGTTTCAAGAAAAAACCGAAGGCTCTAAAAACGGAACCGAAGGTTTCCTGTATTAGGAAAAAGAGCCGACGGCTCTGAAAATGGAATCGAAGGTTTCGAGTTTTAAGAAAAAGATCCGAAGGCTCTCAACATGGAACAGTAGGTTCAAAACCTAGAATAAACGAAGGCCAGGTGGATGAGCCCCGAAGGGGCGACATCCACCTGGTATACTGATAAAAAGAAAATCCACCTGCTTCTGGTTCTGAGGTCAGTCTCCGGAAACGGTTATGATATTTAGCTTTGAAAAATTTCAGACAGCTTATTAGAATTTCAGAATCTAATGTAATCTATGAATCTTAACTCAGAATGTCAAAATTTTCGAATCTCTCGAAAATTTTGGATCTCGAATTTAAAGGATCTTAGTTTCAGAATTTCTTAGAGCTGTCAAATGTTTCAACGTGGATTTGTCTTTCAACTGATTTTATAATATTCTAAAAAAATTTAAGAATAACTTTTTCTCCAAAAAAAGTTCACCGTCTACGTTTTCAATTTTCACCAATTGAAAAATTTGAACACCTGTTTCCGATTTCTAGCAACATTTTCAATATTATTGCTAATCCATCTAAATTTTCATTCAATTTTTTCAATTTGAAAAAAATTGACGTATCTATTCCATATGTCTAGCTCTTTGCTCACAAAAAAAGTTTTCTTGATCTTGATCTTTTTTCTATAATTCGACCACACTTTTGATAACTTAATTTTCCTCGTGTAGTTTCTCTTGAGTTTTTGCTCTTGAAAATTCCATTATCTTATTATAAAATCTAGAAATAGAAAAGTGATTTGTGTTGAAAAAGGAAAGTTTGTTTTTTTTTCTTCCGGTAAAAACAGCTACAAAAATAACAATTTTTTAGTTAGTTCCTGGTTTTTCCTATTCAAAAATTAAGAAATCCTTTTATTTTTCAGATGTCCCTATTTTTTACCTTGAAAATAATGACAATATTCAGAATCATAGATTACTTCATTCAAAGAAAAATTTACTTTGTTTTCGGCTCTATAAAAAGCTTTCCTTATGACCTCATAAATTACAGAATCTTCATTTTTCTGTGCTCTTTTTTGGCATGTGCTCATTGGGAGCACATTTTTCGGTTTTTAGTCGAACCGTCCCACACATATAAACAAAATTCACCTGGTCGCGTTGAAATCTCAGAAATCTGAAAAAAAGTTGTATAGGCGGAAAAGCACAACACAAAAAATAAAATAATTTGGGTTGAAAATTTTGGATCGAAAATAGATACCTATTTTACTATACGACAATTTTTAGGAAAAGTAATGGAAGGGTTGCTATACGAAAATCTCGAGTAGATTCCGCCCTGTTTTCGAATTCTTGGCCCAGTCTCCAAGGGTACAATGAAAAAGGGTACAACGGGCTTTTAGGGTACATTGACTCAAGTGGTACAATGACTCTTGGGGTACAATCAGGTAGTCGGCTCATAGGGTACATCTGGTCGAGTCTCAAAGGGTACATTGAGGAAATGCGCAAAGGGTACAATAGTTGGCTCATAGGGTACAATAAGATTAACTGTTTCTCTGCACGTACAGTCAGTTTTATTTCTTGTTTTTAAACTTTTTTCCTGTTTTTTCATGTCTCTATATGAACTGATTCAAATAGCAACAATGTTGGAGCAAAAATCGCCTTTATAGCTGAAGAACAGTCTTAAGAACAATTTTTTCACTTCTGTATTGGCGACAAATGGTCCCAAACCTTCAGGCTTAGTCTTATGCTTACAGGCTTAGTAAAATCCCAGAGAGTCTCGAAACAGATGTAGTAAACTCAACCGGTGCGAAAGTTTCTAGTTAATATTCAGCATTATTTTTGAGATCTTGACTAAGCCAGAATGGGAATGGTTCACATCATTGAAGCCCTTTCTCTAACAATTGTGAGGCTATTCTTTGTTCTTAAGACTGTTCTTCAGCTATAAAGGCGATTTTTGCTCCAACATTGTTGCTAATTGAATCAGTTCATATAGAGACATGAAAAAACAGGAAAAAAAATTCAAAAACAAGAAATAAAACTGGTTGTATCTACAGAGAAACAGTTCATTTTAATGTACCCTTTGAGCCAATCATTGTACCTTTTGAGCATTTCCTCAATGTACCCTTTGAGACTCGACCAGATGTACCCTATGAGCCGACTACCTGATTGTACCCTAAAAGTCATTGTACCACTTGAGTCAATGTACCCTAAAAGCCCGTTGTACCCTCCTTGTACCCTATTTCATTGTACCCTTGGAGACTGGGCCCGAATTCTTGGAAAATTTTTGGATTTTTTTTTGCAATTTTGAGTTTTTGAAGAGTTCGGGGTTCTCAAAATCTAGATATCTGAAATTTTGGATTCTGAGATTTCATATTTTTCAGATTGCAGTACTTCAATAGAATTTTTCAGATGATTAGAACATTTTCTTATTTTTTACACTTTTTCGAATTTTTCTAGACTGCTCGATCTTCTTGAATACCATCCAAATTGGACCTTTTTTTAAATAAAATTCATATTTATTTAAAAAAGAAGTAAGGGGTGTGTAATTTCTTCAATTGCTTCCAGATTTTTCTTGAAAATCATCAAATTTCTGTCTAGTTTGAAATCCTTCCAGATCAATCACAGACCATATTCTCACGTTCTTTGTCGCGAAAAAAAAATTTAGCTCAAAAATTTTTTCCCATGTATCATAAGATTTGAGTCTACTGATTCTGATTGAAAACTCGATATGTACTAGTTTCTCGGAAATTTTTGGCTAGAAAAATTATGAAATTTCGTTTTTTTAGGAAGAAAACCGGAACTTGTTTTGAGTACAATTTTCATGTTCTTTAAAAGTTTGTATTGAGAGATTTTTTAGATTAGAAGAATGTTGTATGTATAAATGCTCAAATATGCTTCAAAGAATTTTTATTTCAAAAATGTGTTTCCCAAAATTCTCAATTTTCAGATGGAACCCCTCCTCATCCTTCTTCTTGTGATCTATTCATCAATTTTTGTTGTCGGATTCACTGGGAATCTTCTAATGGTTCTGGTCACTTTTCATAGCAAGTAAGTCACTTTTTTTCCATTTACAGTCTACATTTTTCATTTTCAGAAACCTCCGATCCATTTGCAACATGCTCATTTGTGCATGTTGTTTTTGTGATATGCTCCTTTTCACGGATATCATCGCATTTTTTATTTCGTCGTTTATACCGATTAGTCAAGGTAATTTAGGTCCTAAAAGTATACGAAAATCGAACAAAGAACCGAACATTATTGTTTTTTTTTTTCATTTCGTATCTCATCAAGATCAAAATTTTGGTATAAACGCTTATCAAAAATTCATATTTTCATATTGACAAAAACCTTGAAATATTTTCAGAAATGTGCTTCTACATAAACATTCCTGCAGATTTTGGAGCATTCGCTTCGAATGCGTGTGTGTTCGTAGTGGGAATCGATCGGCTGATAGCAGTCGCTAGTCCAGCAAGGTATGGTTTGTAGTTTGTAGTTTGTAGTCTAGAAGTTTTGAAGTTTGTACAGTACCGTCTTACTATTAGCTTGTCCTATAAATTCTATAATCATAAAAAATTTCAGATACAAAATGCTGGAACTCGAGCGGTTCAAGTATTTCTCCCTTCTCATGGCCTTTCCCGTCATCTATGCCCTAGCGCTACTCGTCGTGGGATTTGGTCAGCGTGATCCGACAATGTGAGATTTTCTTATGATTTTTGAATCATTTGGCAATGAGAAAAGTATGATTTTTGGCGTTTCCATAGGTCATTGTGGGAGGAGAGAAAGTCAGACCTTTAAAGACTAAAATTATAAAGACTAATGTGTAAAATTATGCGCAAATACCAAAAATACAAATGGCTTAAAATTGTAATTCATAAAGTATTCATAACTTCATTTTCAGAAGTCTCCCCTGCCTTCTTCCCAACTCTTTGGGACATGCTTATGATTTGTTTGCATTAACTTCACTTGTTATTAATATATTCGTACCACCCATCTACATTTACGTCTATTACCGTATCAAGAGGATAAGAATGAGTGAGTTTTTAGCTCTATTTTGAGGCTACTTTCATGAATCTACTCATTTTGACAATTTTTACATGGCAATACTTATTTTCACGTTATTTTTATGATTATACTCATTTTGACGTTATTTTCATGACTTCGACTTATTTTGACACTATTTTCATGCCGATTTCAAATTTCCCGCTCACTTACCTCAAAAATTTCAGACAGCTCCATGAAAGCCGTGTTCAAATCCCTTTTCGTTACCGTATGCCTTGTCGTATGTGGATGGATGACGACAGATTTGATCGGTGCACTTACAGTAACCATACCAATGGATAAAGCTGTGGCGAATATGATACAGTTGTATTGTGGAACGTTTATTTTTACATCGAGTGCTTTCAATGCAGTAGTTTATTACAAGTTGAGGTAAGGGAAAAAATTTTTGAAAACAAAAATTTTTTATATATATTTTTCCTGAATTTTTGATTTTCAGCCGTGACTACCGTAGTGCGATGCGCAACATGTTGGGCATTGCCAACGAGACGCAGGCACAGAAGTCAACAACTTACAAAGAAGCTACAGACGCCCAAAAATCTACAGTAATGCACCAATCCATGACAAATACTAACAACGCAGTGAATACCGTGGATTTACATATTTGAAAAGATTTCAAATCCTCACATCATCAGAATCTTCTAATTTATTGTACTCTCAAAAAATGATACATTTTCGCAGTCTGGTATTGTACTCTTCGAATTTTTGTACTTTTTTGTTTTCATACATTTTTCAGAAATTTGTAAATAACATAAATACTTGTTTACTCATCTCTTCATTCTCTTCGCGATCTTTTGGAAGGTTTTTTCTTGAGAAAAAATAATCTAAGAATCATCAAAATCAAGCAACAGCTATTAGCTGTAATTTTCATTGACTTCTGAATCTCAAATTTCAAAGTTTTCTGGAAATTTCGGTTTCAAAAACCGGTGGTCCCGAAGGTCTACAGTACTCTAGCAATATCTTGTTTACCCCAATATTTTCTCCAAACTTTTATCACCACCATCATCAAAAGGAATACCTTCTCAAAGAGAAAGAAACTTCCGCCAATACAGTAAGAATATAAAATTTAATCATCCTTTTCGGGATGCAACTTTTACGGGTGTGAACCCCCCATCGACTACCTTATAAGGGTGCGGGGAGGTGATTACTGTGTTATTAAGGGGTACCGCGGGAGGGGTCCCTCTTTTTCTTGAGTAAACATTCCAGGGGTAAGTTTTATGATGAATTACTCTTTTTTGGCGGTTTTTTGTTGGAAAATCTGAAGAGTTTTTATAGAGACTTTCTAGAGAGTGCTGTGGAGTACTGTAGTTCTTTAGAGTAATCTAGTACTGTAGATGAGCATTTGAGGAAAGAAAACTTTAAGATTCTGGTAGATTCTGAGACCCATAAAACTCTAAATTTAGGTTATTGACTTCAATGAATTTCGAGTAATTTGTGAGATTTTTGTGATTAAAACATATTGAAATTTCAAATAGAAAAAACTTGCTATGATTATTGAAAAAATATATTTTTATCTGCAATGTGGCTCAAAAGCGAGTTGGTACTTTTTAATAGAGAAATTTTGATATTTAGCCCCATTATTACCACAAAAACTCTCCTGCACCTTCTCACTATCATAACCTTCTTTTTTGTACTATTTGCCCCATGGACCCTTCCATTTTTCTCCTTCTCTCCTGACAACTTGTCCCTGCCCGGTAAAAACCTGACACCATATTTGTTTTCATCACCAAGCGAGAGAGTCATCAAAATCATGATATCTAGCTGCTCCATGATGTCCAAGAGTGTCATAAGCTGACAATCAAACATATCAGAAAAGGGGGGGAGAAAAAACTTCGGTGTTATTTTTGACCGTCGCGTTTTTTTTCCAACATTCTTCCAAAGTTTGCTCAAGTTTTCTGTTTGAGTGGGGCGGAGATAGTGACCAGAAAAGGGGGGGGGGTGGTCAACCCAATGTACCACACCTTTTTTGGGCATGGTTTTTTTGGAGGTGATAACAAAGGTGTGTTTTGGGATTCTATGGGGATTCTATGTCTACAGTAATCTTCCATATTTTTCAGCACCGATTTTTTATTATACATTACCTTGAGTGTTTTTTGCTTATAATTAATTGTCTTAACTTTTTCTTGGATTTTTTTTTGAGATTTTGAAATTTCGGGCCTATGAAACTTCAAGGTTTTCGGATTCTGACATTTTGAGATCTTGGGATCCTGAAATTTCGAAATTTTAAGATCCTGAATTTTAGAGGTTATGGTATTCTTAAATTTTAAGATTTTAGGATTCTGTAGTTTCCAAGTTTTGCGATCCTGAAATTTTGAAATTTCGGAATACTGGGATTCTCAAAGCCTGTTAATATTCCATAATGTAAGCGTCTCAGCAGCAATCTGAAAACTTCAAAATCTTGAAATCCCAAAATCCTCTGGTATTTCGGAATCTCATACTCTTCGAAACTTGAATTCATCACAAAAGTCATATATTTCAAAATCTCGAAATTGTCTAGAACCCTAATTTTTTCAAGTTCTCATATTGATACGAAACATTAAAAAAATTTTTTTTTTTTCTAAAAATAGTGAAAACTCCAAAACTTTTTTACCTAGAATCACCTAAACTTTCTATTTTTTCGAAATTTCAACATTTTAAGCTTCCGAAACCATCAGTATTACTACTACTACTTTTCCATTTTTCCTTGTATGTGCTTTTTCACTAATACATACATACACACAAGCACAATAATCATAACAATACCGTTCTACAAATACTATTACACATGTGACGCCTTCTTTTTCTTCGCAGAATTCAGAAAATTTTCCATTCAATTTGAGCCATAAAATTCTTCTTCTGGTTGCGTTCCAGTATTTGTATGCTCTTACGTCACATATGCATATACATACATACTCTAAATATTTTCCACTTGGAAAGAAAAATTGTACACATGTACTTTTGTAGTGTATCCAATTTTGAGATTTCCAAAAGTCACAAGCTTGAGCTTAACGTATTTCGGCTTATATGCTTTACTATTTTTTCTGTCCAATTTTATTGCTTTTTGATCTCATTTTGGCTCAAAATTCTTCAGACTTTTTTGTATACCAATGTTTCCCAATTTTTCAGCAATGTACACTAGTATAGTCCCATCTAGTTCTCATGGCTACTACCATCATCATCATCAACAACCCCATGGCCACCAATACCAAAACTACCAACAACAATTCCATCAACAAAATCATTTTGGAAATTCTGGATCCCCTCCTCAGGGGTACGGTGGTCAAGGGGTCCCGACGGCGGCTCCGGTGATCAATGTGCACAATTATCATTTTCATACTGGTCCGGTGAATAATCAGGTAGGCTTATTTTGGCGGAGATGTGGTGGTTTTAACGCTTTGAACTTCTCGTAATTTTTAAGGTTGTTGTGTACTCTATGTGGACAACTCATTGGTTCGTCCACGAGGAGTACACAGAGCCAAAATCCAAGAATTTTTGAGATTTGATGAAATCTGAATATGTAGCTGCCTAAACTTAATAAGTACAAAAAATTTTGAGAATTGTCTCACTCCAAAAAATCATACAATTTTCAAATTCAAAAATAGTATTATATAAATTTCCAGGTCATCGAACAACACTACAATCATCACAACCACCATCAACCAACCCAAATGGCGCATTTCGATGAGGACCTTCAGAATATGGATCAACAACAACAACCATTTAATTTCGCTCAAAACTCCAATTTCCAAGGCTCCTTGGATACCCAGGAGCCATTGAATTTGGTGACAGATCATAGCTCATCTGGCTCGGGCTCCGAGACATCAACACCATTCATTTATGACCATAAAGTCTTTGTTCCCTCTCCAGCACCATCGGTTTCAAGTTATTCCTATTCGAGTGACTTGTCTGTAAAAGAGGAGGAGGATCCAAGGATTCCACTGAAAGATCGAGGAAGGGTGTATCATCCACAGAGTACTGAGAAGCCAAAGAAGGTTCCGAGTAAGAGAAGGGATAAGGCGACGCTGGACAGATTGAGAGTGCATAAGTGTTTGTATCAAGGTGAGTTGGGGTCCCAGGCAAATGTAAAATCAAATTTTAAGTCGAACGATGAGTCTCACAAATTTTCGCGATAAGATTGAGCATCGTTATAAGGAAGAATATACTATAGAGCTTAGATCTACTTTTTGTCTTAGATTCTTTGAGTTTTTGTAACTTGTCCATTTTAAAATTTGATTTCAAACCGATTGCAAATAGTGTCATTGTTCTAGGAGCAAAATGAACAAATTTATGAGTTTTTGAAGTTACGAGGTAAAAACATTCTATGTGAATTTTTTCATTTTTTTCGGAGAAGTTTCACTTTTTCAAAAGTTATTTATACATCAATCAAGTTTTAAATTTTATATTATTTTTTTACTTTGTAGCTCTTTTAATTACCTACATTTCGGTATAATTTTCAACGCACTAGGAGCAAAATGAAAAGAGTTGTGAGTTTTTAAAAATTATGGGAAAATGTTTTCAACTGAAAATATTTCAATGAAATTTCAGGCTGCGGCAAAATCTACACCAAAAGCTCACACCTGACGGCTCACGAGCGTGTTCACAGCGGTAAGTGTGTCTGCTACAGTAATTCATCATGTACAGTAATCAAGACTCTTTTGTCGGTGGAATGTATCGGGGTAACACGATACTTCCGACGACAAACATAGCTGCCCGGAAGCGCCGCGTGAACAGTAATCACTCATATTAGATACAGTTGTCGTTGTGTTTGGGGGTATCAATATTTGACCTTCTTAAAGGTACTTCAGTCACCTAGGCGGTCTCTTTTGGGGTGATTGTAAACTGTCAATTAAGTGCGAATAAGAAGAGAAAGGGGGTATTAGAAATAAGGATACAAGACTTTGAGGGAAAATGGACAGTACCATTTTTCAGGCGAAAAACCGTACCCGTGCGAGTGGCCTGGTTGCTCATGGCGCTTCGCTCGATCCGACGAGCTCACCCGACACTACCGTAAACACACCGGAGCCAAACCATTCGCGTGTAAAGAGTGCTCCAGGAAGTTTTCGAGAAGCGATCATCTTCAATTGCACATGAAGAGGCATGAGCCGGATATGATGATGATTCAGGAGGGAGTGGATGATTTTAAGGATTTCAAAGAGTTCATGAACTTTGTTTGATTTTGGATTCGAATTTTTTTTGTCTTTCATTTTGAGTACTTGTAGTAATAATAAAACTGTCTTTCATATTTTACTTTTGCTGTTGCATGCCTTCAGGACATCTCTAGCGCATAATCCTGAAATTCCAAATTCTGCTTTAATAGAATGGCTCATCATAACTTTCTCCATCTATTTGCAAGTTTTCAGCCGTTATTAATAAAAGACAAGAAAGTTGTTACGGTTAATAACTGGTGTTGTGTTGCTGGTGTGCCTCTGGCGCATTAATTTTTTTTCTTTGAAATTCCGCTCGAATAGAATTTCTCAACATTACTTTCTCCATTTACTTATCAATTTTCAGCATTTTTTGTGAGAAGGCAGAAAAGTTATTCCGGTTAAATGTTACAGAAATCTTTGAAATTTTAGAGACTTGTAAAAAAGTTATGACGAGCAATTTAATAAGAAGAACATCTTCAGAAAAAATTCATTTATATGAAAAGAAAACAATATTTGAAAAAATAGGTAAAGCAACTGGTATGGTAGTGATGATTGGAAGGGAAAAAGTTCAACGGGATTCAAAAGACAATTGAGGTACAATAAAAAATTTTGTTTTGATTTCTGAGCCATTTACACACGCTTATAATAACGAGTCATATCATGCCAGAAACACGACTTCATGGACTCAAATCGATCGAAACATGGTACATAGGACATGTCCAATTGTTGTGGATGCCCAAGGCGTTGGTCACAGAATGAGAGACATTTTGGTCCGGCGAGCGTGGTGGTGACTCCGTTACGTGCACAGCAGGCACGGTGGTCTCTGGAAAGATGTAGATTTGCTGAATCTAGATATATAGTTTTCATGGTAAATGGACTATTGAGAGCTGAAAAAATTGCTTTTGAAAATTAAAATTTGACACAACTTTTTCCACCTTTTCTTCTGTACTGAACGCGTTAGAATCAAGCGGAAAATATGGCAAATTGTATACCATTTGAAAGATAATCTTTTTCAGATTCCAAATATATAGATTCCATATTAAATTGACTTCCTACCTTCCCTGAGCAGCACAGAATTGCATCTCCTTCATCGCATCCAATGGACACGGATCTTGTTTGAAGTACATGGCTTGCAATGAAGACTTGGTGAATGCTCCGAATGAGCATTTCGACAAGCAAGCATCCGGAAGCTTACGATCAATACAACACTCGTAGAATGCGCGGTCTGGGTTCTGGAAATTTCGTTAGTCATGTAGATGCCTCAATTTTTGCAAACCTACAATTGGCTCATCGGAATTTCTATTTCTAGAAACTGATGGAGAAATCAATTCGATCTCCTCAGACTCGGTGAGACGTTCCTTTCTTCTAACTCTTTCCATAGCCATTCTAAATTCAAAAAAAATTATTAGTTACTGTACCCTTGAGTTCTACCTCTGTCTCAAAACCTCGCGATCCATTTCCTCGGATGCACTTCCTGCTACAGTAACCCTGCTCCTTCCCCTCTTTGGTTGGTAACTCTTGGCTCCGCGAGCTCTCAGCCGATAGCATCCATAGGATCCGCATCCATAACTTCTCTGACAACCGCAAGCTGGTTGAGGTTGCGGTTGATAGGCTCCACATCCCGGTTGGTAGCCGCAAAGGCCGTTGGTGGCGCACTGAATAGGAGCAGTAGTTTTTGGCCTATTTTTGAGTTGGGAGCCCGGGATTTTAAAATTTTGCTCTGATAGAAGTGCTCAAAATCTGTTTCTCTGTTAGCCGACTTAGTTTTACCTTATTCTGTCAAAAGGGCGTAAAGTTATTACGGGTAATAACTCTGTGACTAGTTGAACAATTTTTTTGAAAATGTGCTGACAGGTACAGTAAGGCATTTCTCACAATTCTATAAGAGCGAAACTTTAAAAAAGGTTTTTTTCAAGGCTTTTCTCACCTCAAAAGTGTCATCCGGCAATCCCAGGAATATCACCGCCACCAACACCACTGATGTGGATAAATGCATTTTCTGAAAAACGTTACTGTTTTTTCGATGTCTGCAAAACTTTCGAAGAAGAAAACCAAGAAAAGGAAACTAACAGCGGGAGGTCATCATCATCATAGACAAAAAAATAGAAAACAGTTTCTGGGCAAAAACAAAAAAGTGGGTGGAGACACGACATGGGGCAATTATTGTGTAGCTAAACCGACGGTCAGGAGACTACAAAAAAAATTTTGAGAGAAATTATTTTCTCAAAAAAAAAGGAGAGGAATCAAACCATCAAGACACCCAAAGTAGCAGTATTTGTACTGAAGTTGTACTAAGTGAGGGGAACATGTGAAAATTGAGGAGAAAAAGTTGGTGGTCGAGATGTGATCGAGTTATGGTCGAAACCGCAATATTGTCAGCAACTTCAAAAGGCACTGATAATAGTTGCTCTAATTTTTTAAGCCGAGAGGCGGTCATTTGCCAAATTTACGCTAGATGGTCCCGTTGTGGTCGAAAGGTGATCGGCCGCGGTCGAGAAAAAGAGTCAAAGCCAAGTCTAGACTGGATATAGTAGTCCTAACCGACTTCCGACCGAATTCTGAGTGTTTTCAGCTCATAGATAGTCTATGCTTGGATTTTATCAGGAAGGCGGTCGAGTGGTGGTCGGTCGCAATCGAAAATAGTTCATTTTGAGGAACTATAGACCACCGAAACAAAAAATAAACCGAAAAATGTTTTCTCAACCGCTGGGCCCACCTATACTATACATCTTTGCAACCACCGCCCATGTCTGTACTTCATTTTTTTTTTGTAGTAAACAGACTATAAGGTATTAGATGTGATGATGTCTTAGGCAAAACATCAATCATCACAGACATCTTCAACAATTCTGTGATTTCCTGTGATGTTTTTTTGCCGGCGAAAAAAAACCTTGAAAATTTGATTCGGCAAACATTTCACATTTCTTCATCTGATTCTGTATACAATCTGCCACAAACAATTGTAATCTGCCTCTTCTCGAATTCTCTCTCAAGGTCATTTGAAACGTCTTCTCAGTCATCGTCTCGATGACTTCTGATGACGTTGATTGATAAGGGAAAAATTGGGAAAATTTTGAAAAAAAAAGGAAGAAGAAAACAGAAAAAACGACAATTGTGAGATTGTGTGAATATGAAATAGTTGGGAATAACCAAAGTTTTGGCCATTTCGAAAATCCAAAAACTGAAAATTGAACAATCTAAAATTTTCGGATTTAAAAAATTTGGATTTGAGGATTTTGAGTAGGTAATTAGGATTTTTGCAATCTTAGATCGTTCAGGTTTTTTAAAATCTAAAAATGAGTCATTGTGTACTCCCCGTGTACAAGACAACATTGTCTACGAGAAGTACACGAAACCCTGAATAGAATATAAGATTTTCAGAATGTCACAAAAATACTTCAAGAACAAAAAATGACTGTAAAACTTCACCATCTGTAATCTTCCAATTTTCAGTGTAAAAATTAGCCAATTAGCCTTGACTTTCATTCACAAAGTCAAGAGGGCATTTTAAACCATATGATCAGCGATGGAGAGAAACCTCAAAAATCATTCCAATTTATACACTCTACCCGTTCAACCCGTTTCCTCCTTTTTTTGCCCTAACTTTTCCTCTCACCAGTAATTTGTCATAATTCACTTTCCCCACCATCAAAATAACATCCAAAAAGAGATTTCACTTTTCATTGCAAATCGAACACAAAAATCGAAAGAAACAGTAGAAGAAGAAACATTGCAAAGGAACCGTAGAATTGTTTGGATGTGGAATTACAGTAATCATGGCTATAACATATGCAAGAAAGACGACCGCCGTCGATCAGTCGACATCCTTCCTCCTCGAGTTGCGGTTTTGAGTAGCTCCTGGAAGAAAGTAAAAGGTTTATAGAGCTTTTTTGACCCAAAAAGAACTAAAAGCCCTTTTCCAAAGCCCAACAAAAAACGCAAAAAGAACTAGGGGGCACCCGGAGTTGAACCGGGGACCTCTCGATCTGCAGTCGAATGCTCTGCCACTGAGCTATACCCCCACATGAAATAAGGGGAAGCGGTGGCGTATATGAACGAAGAAAAAAGCGCGTGGTCAGCGAGAGGAAGAGAGAAAAAGGGGAAAGTGGACAGTGGTGATGGACATAGTGGAGAGGGCGTAGAAATGATAGAAAGGAAAAGAAAGGTTTGTAGGCATACAAATCTATGGTTTGTTGACTAATTGGAGTAAATAAGGGTGTTAGACTGTCTAAGGGGCTGAAAAATTACAGAAAATCGCAATAGAAATAGCTGAAAATACCGGAACTTATAAAAGTAGGTAGCTAAGACTCAAATGAGCTAGAAGAGCCAATTTTTGAACACAAAAAATTGGGGTTCAAAAAACTATGGCTTTGAATAAAAAATATAGATCTAGAAGTACATATTGCAGTTTTTAGAATCAATTTTTAGCACGAAAGTTCTCAATTTTTCGCACAAATTTTCCACCCAAGAATTCTCCGGATTCTCACCTCGTATCATAGGGCAAACAGGTCAATACAATCCCCTTGTTATCCTCGACGTTATGAGAAACCACACGAGTACACGCCACACCGGAACACTCGTTACACGAAGCATCGAGAACACAGTCGCCACCTTCGAGGCATTGGAGGGAGTCTGAAATTTTTGGTATAAATTATTATGATCTAGAAAATAAGGAATTCTTGTTATAGTCATGCTCCATTTGTAGCCGAGAGCATTCTAGAGCATTTTAAAAAAGTTATTGACCTAAAAAAAGTGATTTTGATCAGTATTTTTTTATCTGGTTTAGAGGCATTAAAAAAACTGAAATTTGGTTTAAAATTATCAATTTTGGTCAAGAATTTTTCATTGCAATTTCAGTAATTTCAAATTAATCATATTCCATCCGGACAATCAGACACACAGACCCCTATTACCTCCTTCCCTTGTTCCTTTCCCCCCATCATTTTTGAAGGGATAATTGTTGCTATGTAGTATGCTACTAGAGTTGGAGCACACACAGCTGATGCAATTAAAAAAGAATAAGAAGAGGGTGGTTGCATAGATTATATACTCGTATTAAGGCTCTAGCTCAATTTGTAATTCTGAATTAGTTGGCTAGGACAGTTGAGGAAGAAGAATACGTGTTCGGATTCTAGGCAGAGATTTAGAGGTAAAGGGAAGAAGAAAAAGGAATAAAATAAGGATTCTGAAATCTGAGAATCTAAGAAAAAACAAGCATATGAAACTATTATCAATTTTAAAGGTCCTCCACTTTCTATTTAAAAAAATGTACGGCTATATTGCAGAATAGGGGTCCCTTCGAAAAATAGGGGTCCCCTAAAAAAATAGGGGTCCCTTCAGACCCCTCGAAAAAAATAGGGGTCCCTTCAGGTCCCTCTAAAAAGATAGGGGTCCCTTCAGGTCCCTCTAAAAAAATAAGGGTCCCTTCGTCCTCGGTTATAGGACTTCGAAAAAATAGGGGTCCCTTCAACTGCCTCAGAAAAAATAGGGGTCCCTTCAAGTACCTCAGAAAAAATAGGGGTCCCTTCAAATTTTTTTTGTCTAGTTTTTCATTTTCTTAACTGTTTTTTGAAGTTCATTTTGAAAAGGGTTAGTAACCGCAACAGATCAAGTCTCAAAAATGAAGTTAAAAAATAACCAAAGAAATGGGAAACTAGAAAAAAATCTGAAGGGACCCCTATTTTTTCTGAGGTACTTGAAGGGACCCCTATTTTTTTGAGCTTCTTTAAACCAGGACAAAGGGACCTCTATTTTTTAGAGGGACCTGAAGGGACCCCTATTTTTTTTTCAAGGGATCTGAAGGGACCCCTATTTTTTTCAAAGGGTCTGAAGGGACCCCTATTTTTTTCAAAGGGTCTGAAGGGACCCCTATTTTTTTAGGGGACCCCTATTTTTTGAAGGGACCCCTATTCTGCAATAGAGCCAAATGTACACTTGAGTTGAACTTTTTCTAAAACTTTCGTCCTAGACTGAATTGACCCTGAAAAGCCTAAATCCGCAATAAAAAGTGGCCAAATGTTCACGTAACTCGAGATATGAGCCCTCAAATTTGAGGTCAGTACTGAAATTTAGTAATTTGGGGACTCATATCTCAGCTCAAAATCACTTTCAGAAAGTCTAGTTTTTTGTTTTGAACTCACAATTCAGTGTAAAACAACATCCCTCACTTGTTTGAAAAAAAATTTTGAGCCCAATTTTTGAAATTTTGCTACCATTTGAGTGGGAATTTTAGCCTTTTTTGCATCTTTGAGGGCTCATATCTTGAGCTACGTGAACATTTTGCCAATTTTTATTGCAAATTTGGGCTTATCAGGGTCAATTCAGCTAGGACCGAAGTTTCAGAAAAAGTTCAACACCCCTAAAACAGACATATATGAACATAAATCCCTCTCCCACTTCCTCCTATTCCCCATTCCTTCCCCGGAACTCAAAATCCGTTAGAGGTGTCCTTTTGCCCCCTCCGCTCTTAAAAATGGCATCCGGTGAACAGATCAAATGTCAGAAAAAGGAGAGAATACGTAACAAAATGTGTACTAAATCTCTGTATAGCTTCTTTTCAGACTGAACATTTGAGAAGAGGTCAAAAAATGTATGAGTGTACTATTATGTGGTGACGGTGGAATGGTAAACGAGCGTAAATGTTAGAAGGAGCTTATTGGATTTTGTAGTTTGTAGTCTAGGCCTTTTGTAGTCTGTAGTTTGTAGTATCCCTTCCCACTTTTTGGTCTACTTATAATTAGGGACCGCAACATAAATTTCAAACGCTGTTTTTCGAGTTTTCTTTATCTGAGGATGTTCTACTCTTCGACATAAGACTTCTGTCAAAATTTCAGCTCATTACGTCTACTCGTTCTCGAGTTATAGCCGTTTTATTGACGGATGCTCCCAGTATATTTTCTCTTGAAGGAGTTGCATAAGGCACGGTTTTTAAGGCGGGGTCAAAAGTTGCAATATCGCCGCATGTAATTTTTGATTTCATTCCACGTGAATTTTTTTCGAAAAACAAAAATTTTTTGAGTGAAGTCGAACCTCGGTGTAAATTTTTGTAAACGGGAGGCATATCCACTACGCTATTCGTGACGTTGGAAATATTTATAGAAAAGTTTTACACGTAATTGTGGTTGTCTCTTTTTTTCTGATCAGAAGATTTTGCCATGGAATGATCCTTTTTGCAACACATTGCAGAAACAAACATGCATAACTTTTTTCGGCAATTGTGGAATTTTGATTTTCAACTATCATTCTGACCCAAATTTAACGTAGAATCCGATGGTGTAAAAAAATTATGTGTCCAATTCACTGCGATGACCTCAAAAATGCGAAAAACTGATTGAACTGTTGAAGGTGGCCTATACTTGTCCATCAAAAGTATGTTCAAAATTATCGAAAACGGATGAAAATTTGGGAGTAGGGTACCGAAAAATTATTTTATCGAATCCTATCAAAAATTTGTACTAATTCAAGCCCTTCTAGAAAAAAAGAATGCCTCATGTTTGACCTACATTATTATCAGTCGGCAATTGTGAAATTTTCTGTATTTCTCAGAATTTATGCAGAATCTCTCTATCTTCCATAATATCAAATAAAAATATATGTCCTAGCCACTCCCAACTTAGTTATAGACAAAAAACCGAGAACTGTACCAGATTTTTCAATATAACAATAAAACAAGGTCATTTTTGTTGAATCTGACTGCACAGCTGAAATCTACACGTTCGATAACGTATATCCACGAATTTTCATCTAATTCGGTTCATCGAAAGCCGAGTTTCAGGCATCCAAAGTAGCGATGACACCCCCAAGAGAAGAAAATTTAAGCTCCGCCCCTTCACGTTGCGGTCCCTACTTATAATCGCCAAAAACAGAGTGGCCTACTTACTAGAAATGAAGACCTTATATAATTTTGAATTTCTGCTCCATTTTTATGGTCAAAATTCAATTTTTACGATCCCTACTATCCCCTTTTTTAGTCGTCCCCCGTTTTAGCCACATGGAAGAGTCCATAAAAAGCGGAAACTTGGACATTTTTATAACCCAATAAATAAATACAACAAGCACTTTTACGCTTCCCCCTCTCGATTTTTGGATTTTTTTACCAGAGAAGACGTCAACGTCTTCTTCTTCTGCTAAAAACGAATTCTTTGTTACCCCAACAAAACGGGAAAAATTCGATTATTTTGGTCCTCAAACAATTAGCTTCTTCGTTTTTCTCTCTCACTAATTTTTTTCACAGAGGGAGGAAAAGATGAAGAAGTTTTCGGGAAGACGTCAACGTCTTCTGAATGTATTCTGAAGTGGAGTACGGATGGGGAAATAGTAGGAGGATGGGTACAGATATAGATTTTTGGGTGTAGGATCATCTCAGAATCATGGAACTTTTGTGAATCTTGGAATCCCAATATTTTCAGAATCTTAAAGTTTCAGGATCTCAAAATCTTATTCCCTGGGTATTGTTTCTATTCAATTTCTAGGTTTTCAGAATTTCAAATTCTCCGAGAATCTGTAAATCAAAATTTCGGAATCTCAGAAACCTCTGGCTCCAAAATGACTCATTTTCAGAGCATTATAAGTCAAATTCTAGAATATTTTTCCCTCTTTTTTCCAGTGAGAAAATCAAGAATCATTGAATCTCATCCCCGTCTTTCCAGAAACCCCTGCTAAAGATTTTGTAATCGAATGCCAATTAGCGTCCTCTTGAATACCTAATCGATGTGTATGTGTCTCCTTTCCTTTACATTTTTATGCCTCTTTTCATGTGAGTAAAAGAGCAAAAAGGAGCCCCCAGAAGAAGTCATAATCCCTCCCCGGTAGTACACTATGAGGGTCAGTTAATTGGAAACATGGAAAGAAACAGAAAAAAGTCATCAGTTTCTGAGGAAGGAAGAGCCACAGCTAATTGAATAGGGTAGAGGGGAGGGGTAGTTTCGAAAATATGGACATCTGGACAAAAATGTTGAAATTTTTAAAATTATTTGAAAATTTAATCTAATTTTAGAAAAATCTAGATCTTCACAATTGACATCCGGACAGAAGGGAAATTGGAAATTTTGAAAATAATTGTTAATTTACTTGAATTTCAGTGAGAAATCTAGATTTTCAAAATTGATTATTTGGACATTCAGACTGCTGGGAATTTCGAAAATCTGAAATTTTCCATTTGCACTAATTTTTTAAGTCCTTCAAAAAGGTTCTTTTATTTGGACAGCTGGACAAAGGGGTACTGATAAAAAGTTATGAAAATTAGTGTTTATAGATAAAAAAGGGGTTTATTGTTTACTGAGCTGAAATTTTGGCTGAAAATGACATCTAAATTCTTGGAAATCTTGAAAATATTCAAATTTGAGGCTTTCTAAAAATTAAAAATGCTTCAAAATTGAACTTCTAGTATCTTCTATAACCTTTTAGAATATTTTCAGACTAAACTTTTCTAGCGAAAATATTTTATTTCAGCCAAAAAAAAATTGGATGATATCATGACTATACAGAAAGTGCACAAAAAGCTAATCTCTCAATTTTTACCTCTCGGATTTTCCATTTTTCAAACCTTTCTCAAGTGTAGATGAATAATTTATGAATCTATCGGATCCATTTTGAATGGAATACTAATTCAATGATCTGAAGATTTTTTTCTTTTTTTTTTGGTTTTCAAAGACTTTTTGAGATTTATGGAGGTGTACTTTTTTCGTACTTTTAGTCGGGTTTCAAGACATTTTGAAACCAGGACGTTTTTAAACCGGGAAATATTGGTAAAAAATGGTCGAAAAATTGGTCAGGAAAATTTCATACTTTTCGTGAGGCCTAAAAATGGGCGCAGTTTCGAAATGTCCCGGTTGCGAAATGTCTGGTTTTGAAATACCGCGGTTTCAAAGTGTCCTGGTTGCGAAATGTCCCGGTTCTATAGTGTCAGACTTCGTGGTTTTGAAATGTTCCGGTTGCGAAGTGTCCTGGTTTCGAAATTCTGAGATTTCTAAGCGATGACATTTCGAAACCATCCCGTTCCGCAACCAGGGAGTTTTGCAACTAGACACTAGGAAACCAGTGAATTTCAAAACCAGGACGTTTCGAAACCAGGACGTTTCGCAACCGGACACTTCGCAACCAGGACATTTTGGAACGGTTCATTTCGAAACCAGGATATTTTGAATTTGGACACTTCGAACCCAGGAAATTTCGCAACCAGGAAATTTCGCAACTGGACGTTTCGCAACCAGTCCGTTTTGAAACCAGGACATTTCGCAACTGGACACTTCGCAACCAGTCCGTTTTGAAACCAGGACGTTTCGCAACCAGGACATTTTGGAACGGTTCATTTCGAAACCAGGATATTTTGAATTTGGACGTTTCGCAACCAGGACATTTCGCAACCAAATTTTGAACCATAAACCCACCTGTCATTCCAACGAGCAAAACTGAAAAGAGCATCGAGCATCGAAGAAAACCATGGCGCATGGTATTGCTCATCCGAAAACCATAACAAATTTGTTGGAGTTTCTGAAAATTGGAAAGTGCTTTTATACACAAGAAAATTGATATTTATAAACAATATGATGTGGGTGGAGGATGCTCTTGGAGCACAAACAATCATTTTGAGTCACCTGTTCAAGGAAGCAAAAAAAATTGGCGGGAAATTCAAAAGTTTCAGCAGAAAAAAGCTTTTTAGACACCGGAAATTCAAATTTCCTCTTGTAAAAGTTCGTGTATCCCAAAAAAAAATGTTTGAAAAATAGGCGAACAGAGAAAAAAAACGACAAAAATTGAGAGCTCCTTTTCTGGTGCTCAACGTCTTCTTCTTCTTCTTCTCCTCGGCTCCGTCGCCGGAGCTCAGGAAGTCTTGTGGGCGGAGCTTAGCCAAGGAGGGCTCGGGTTGCCACTTATATGCCTTCCCTTTTCTTACTTACTTTTTTATGACTCCTATTCTTGCCCCTATTTCTTCGTTGGAGCTCTCTAATGTGCTCAATAGAGCATGTTCTCATATTCTTCATATTTTTATTAACGATTCTCTCTGAAATTCTGAAAGGAACAATTGAGGAAGAAGGATGTGTGACTTATTAATGAGGGGGATGAAAAATTGAGAAATTATAGGGGTGGAAAGAAGTCAGAAGACAAGGAGACAAGTTGGACAGAAAGTTCGGGGAATAGATTGAAAATTTGAAATTTTCAGAAAAGAATCAAAAAATTGGTCGAAGCCCCGCCCCTTATTTCTTGAGCAATAATCATACAGTATCATTATAAGTGACGAATAAATTAGCGGCGAGACGAATGGAACGAGAGACGGCTGAACACAGTTGGCGGATCTTGCGGCGGTGGCGAAGACAGTCTTCTGTTGATATTATTCCGGTTACGGTTTTGATGATGATGACGTGGATTCGATGGAGCACGCTGGACGGTGCTGGCAAGACGGGCGGGTCCAGAAGAAGACGTCGATGGGGCGAAGGAGATTCGCTGACGGACAGGAACAGTGAGAACGTCGTCGTCGTATTCTTCCTCGACGAGCTCTTCTTCGTAGGGCATCTGGAAATAGGGGAAGATTAGAGATTAGAACAGTTTCAGAGCGACATCTAGGTCATTTTTGGTAAACTCGTCGTTGAGACAGTTTTTAAAAACTCGAAAAAGTTGATTTTGAGCTGAGTTATAGTTCTATGAAGTTGGTGGCCTAGCTTTTGCATATGACGGCCTAGAAATCCGAAATTCAAAAACTAGTCTATAAGAAAGTTTGTAGACGTTAAGACAGTTTTGAAACAGTTTCAAAAACTCAAAAATTTCAATTTTGAGCCAAGTTATAGCGATTTGTAATTGATGGCCTAACTTTTTCAATTTTCAGATTTCTAGGTCATTCTTTTGTTGGTTAAATGCAGAATAACATGAGCAATCGATTGGTAGTGTTTAGAAGTCTTAATCTTACTTACGAACGAAGATATGGTACAGTTTTATCGGTGGCCTAGAAACCCGGGATTTGGATTTCGAGGCCACAAACTTCCAATGGCTATAACTCGGCTTAAAAATGACATTTTTGAGTTCCGAAAACTGTATCGAAACTGTATCAACGTCTACAAATTTTTCATGAACTTGATTTCGCAAAACTTGGATTTCTAGGCCACCATTGCACATTCCCTACCTCATCAACGTCCTCCTCCTCGTAATCGACCATATCCTCTTCCATCTGATACTCAACGGCTCCATCGCCAGCATTAAAATCATCGTCATCATCGCCAACATAGATTCCAGACGATCTCGACGACGACGTCGTCGTCGTTACGACTTTCTGAAGTCGTCCTTCTATTCTTGACGTCTTCGGTGCGGCCATACGGATTTGAAGGGATCCCGACGGATTGGTGTGAGTGAGCCGAGAAGAGAGTGATGGGCGATTGGAGATGGTTCTGGAAGAAAGGGGGACTAGTTTGCAAAAGTTAGGCCATTGAAGTCAGAACTCGAAAAAGTTGATTTTGAGACAGGTTATAGCCATTTGACGTTGGTGGCCTAGAAATTCAAAACTTGCCTAAACTAGTCTACTACCAGAAAGTCAATTTTTAGAAGTTCAGACAGTACTAAAACAGTTTACAGAACTCCAAGTTTTCTATTTTGAGCCAGGTTATATTTGAAGTTGACGGCCTAACTATTGATTTCTAGGCCATCAATTTCAAATGACTATAACTCGGCTTAAAAAAGATGTAAATGAATTCTGAAAACTGTTTTAGAACTGTCTTAATTCCCATAATTTGATTTTCCAATGGTGGACAAGTTTTTGCAAAAGATGGATTCCTAGGCCACCAACGTTAAAGGAATGTAACTCGACTGTTTTACTCGGATTTTGAACGGTAACACTGTGATTTTTTAGTTTTCAGAGTAATTTTTTGAATAGTTAGGCCACCAATATTTTCAGTATTTTTCAGACTTATTTTTAGCCGAAAATTTCCCTCAAATACTCACTTTTTGATTCCCGAAGCGGCGATTCTTGCGATTTTCGATCCCTGCTGTCTGCGATCCGTCGACGATGACACCTCGGCGATTTGTTTGCGTTGAATCCTGGCCGCAAGGCTACTCTTATCGATTGGAGACACAGAACGGCCCGCTTGGCGGACTCCGGTGGTTCCGCGGATTGCGAGGCCTGGAAATGGATTGTTCACGAGGAGTACAAATTCAGGGTAATATCGAATGAAATTAGAATTAGCAGATTATTAATAACTAAATTCCGCGAAAAATGACCTAGCAATCGAAAAATTGAAAAAGTTAGGCCCCCAACATCAAAAGGCTATAACTCGGCTCAAAATTGACATTTTAGAGTTCTCAGAATTGGTTCTGAACTGTCTAAAAGTCTACAAACTATCAAATGGAGTAGATTTCGGAAAATTCGAATTTCTTGGTCACCAATTGCAAAGGTTAGGGCAGCAACTTCAAATCGGCTCAAAATTGACATTTTTGAGTGACTTTTCAGAACAAAACACTTTTTAGCTCATTTTTCATGCTCTTTTTGATGTGCTGGCTCAATTTCCATGCTTTTTTCAATCTCCTAGCTATTTTTTGCTCTCTTCTATCTTCTAGCTCCGCCCACAAATCGGATGTCTTCTAAATACCTTGCTCGCGCATCTGCTTCGCTTTCTGCATGATTTGTCTCGTCCGATGCGTATTTCCAGCCGGCATATTGACATGGTATATCTCATGACGATCCGGTGGCGGTTTTCCGCGACGATGCTCATTGGCTCCGGCGAACTCCGACGAATTTGGCGCCGTGATTCGAATTTTTTGTTGAACGGCGGCTTTTGGTGGTTCCGGGTCTTCGACTTCTTCGTTTCCACGTTCGATGGCCGATTTTGCAGCTTTGATGCGACGCAGAATGCAGAGCTGGAAAAAATGAAGTTTTTCTGTGAAAAAAATTTTTTTTGGAAATTTTTTTGCATAAAGTTTTTTTATAGAATTATGTTTGGAATAAAAGTTGACTTATTACCTGATCTCCAATCGCTGTGACTCCCAACTCTGACAGTGTCGATTTATCGAGCTCCGTGAGCATTTCCTTTGTAATTCGATTATTATGGAACGATTTTGCATACTTTTGAGCGATTTCCTTTGGTATGCCGGCTCGCACAAAGAATTGTGTCCATGCTTCCATTCTTTGACTGAAAATTGGCTTTTTTTAAAGAATCGGATGAAAAAACGAGAAAAAACGATAAAAATTGAGCAGAAATCCACAAGCGCTAAACAAGGCGCATAGGCGGGTGAACGGAGTGTCGTAGTTTTTTGGAATTGCTGTTTACTTCCCTGCGTCTCATCTAGACTGGTATCTATGGTTAAATAGTGTAAAAATACGAGAAATAGTTGGAAAAAAGCCAGGAGAGAAGATAATGTATGAAAATCTCTGAAAAATCCCTCCCAAACATTTTAAAATTACTTCCGAACAGAGCCCCAAAGCTTTTATGACCGTCAACTATTCTTCTTTAGGATCTGAAATTAAAAAAAAAACAACATGGACACCTGTACACATACTTTTATCTTTATTTACAGGAACATAAGAAATATGGTTTTTATCAGGATTAGACCAGAGAAAACAAACGGGTCCGACAAGCTCCGCCCCTTTTTTGCTCGCCAAGTGTACCCATGGATCCAGGCCAATCACTTCGGGTAATTTCCCAGTCGTCCCTTCTTAGTTTTTACCAATGGTTAACTCGTTCTCATTTTTCGAAAACGTACCAGGGCCGAGCGGCAACGAATTTCGGCAACTGATTCAAATGTGAATAACTGTTTTCAGGGGGATCAGGTGAAAATACGGTTGAAAGAAAAATGTTCCCTATTAAAAAAGCTATCGATTGGTTAAAAAACCGTCACATTTCATCAAAAATTAACAGAGTTACGCCTTGCGTTGCCAAAAAGTTGCCGATTTTAGCAATTTCGGCAGTTTTCGGCAACACAGAGCGTAACTCTGTTAATGTTTGATAAAATTCGACAATTTCTTCACCAATCGATAGATTTTTTAATAGGAAACATTATTTCTGTTGACCATATTTTCACCCGATTCCCCTGAAAAAAGTTATTTCCATTTGAATCAGGTGCCGAAATTCGTTGCCGCTCGGCCCTGTACGGTACTACTGGCGTTAAGTCTTCAGTTTTTTATCGATGGTTTGCAAAACTTTGAGACTTCTATTATTAGGTCTTTGATAATCATCTCAATTTTAGCTGATTGATGAATAAAAAATTACATACAGTGCGCGTCATAAAGATAGGACACCCCCTTAAAACACATGTTATGAAAAAACGAAAAAAGTTATTGGAATTCTGTGAATGCAGTTTTGTTCAGCATACGAAAAAACCTATATTCACAAATTTTCAGACGAATCGAGCCATTTTTGTGCTCACAGTGCTCAAAAGTCTATTTTTTGGCCGCGTCATAAAGATAGGACACCCCCAAAAAATGGTCGATTTCGCACTTTGACACACAAAAAATGAAATTTTTTCGTGTCAAAATTTAGAAATTCAGTGGATAAACGGTAGTTTTTCAATGTTTTCGTAAGGTTGAAACAGTTTTATGCTCCCTAGAAAGTTTTGATTTTTCGACATTTTGGCCATTTTCAGTAGATTTTCAGATTCATCGAGATTACTCGATGCTATTCTAATTTTCTGTGATTTTCTTGACTGGGACACACTTCAGACACCCTGCAGAACAGTTCCTGAAAGAAATACCCGTCTTTTATAAGCCGATCGGATGGATCAGATGAGATGAACATCCCAAAAGTTGGCACCTTTGACTGTGAGTCACTTGGAACACCTCTACCGAAGTTCGGTGTTTTCTTACATCCCGAAACCGTTTGAAAAATGTTTAGAATAATAATTCAAGCCAAAACTACCGTCGTTGAAGTGTATGTACCTAACTGAAAATGCTCCAGGTGACTCACAGTCAAAGGTGCCAACTTTTGGGATGTTCATCTCATCTGATCCATCCGATAGGCTTATAAAAGACGGGTATTTCTTTCAGGAACTGTTCTGCAGGGTGTCTGAAGTGTGTCCCAGTCAAGAAAATCACAGAAAATTAGAATAGCATCGAGTTATCTCGATGAATCTGAAAATCTACTGAAAATGGCCAAAATGTCGAAAAATCAAAACTTTCTAGGGAGCATAAAACTGTTTCAACCTTACGAAAACATCGAAAAACTACCGTTTATCCACTGAATTTCTAAATTTTGACACGAAAAAATATCATTTCTTGTGTGTCAAAGTGCGAAATCGACCATTTTTGGCACTGTTCTAGAATAGAGGCGCGAAAAAAAAATCGTGGAACCAAAAAAAAATCGTGGAACCAAAAATAAAATCGTGGAACGAAAAATGAAATCGTGGAACGAAAAAAAAATCGTGGAACGAAAAAAAAATCGTGGAACGGAAAATAAATCGTGGAACCAAAAATAAAATCGTGGAACGGGTTTTTTGAGCACTGAAAAAAAATCGGGCAATGGCTCTTTGACTATACCACTCTTTGACTACATGCACTCTTTGACTCCAAAGTCTCTTTGACTCTCCTTTTCTCTTTGATTACATGTTCTCTTTGACTACATTTTTCTTTTCGATTACACATTTTTAGTTGGTATATTCGACTGTATAGAGCTCTTTTACCTAAAATCAGGCTCAGAAAGGCCTTAAAGACGCCTTGATGCGAAAAAAATAACTTTCTCATCTTTCTAAGCCTGATTTTCAGAAAAATTAGTTAACTTCATATTTTCTGAATGTGTTGTCAAAGAAAAAAATCAAGTCAAAGAGCATGTGTAGTCAAAGAAAAAATTGTAGTCAAAAAGCAAAATGTGGTCAAAGAGCAACTATCCGATTTTTTTTCAGTGCTCAAAAAAACCCGTTCCACGATTTTATTTTTGGTTCCACGATTTTTTTTTCGTTCCACGATTTTTTTTTCGTTCCACGATTTTTTTTCGTTCCACGATTTCATTTTTCGTTCCACGATTTTAATTTTCGTTCCACGATTTTTTTTCGTTCCACGATTTTTTTTTCGCGCCTCTATTCTAGAACAGTGCCCCATTTTTTGGGGGTGTCCTATCTTTATGACGCGGCCAAAAAATAGACTTTTGAGCACTGTGAGCACAAAAATGGCTCGATTCGTCTGAAAATTTGTGAATATAGGTTTTTTTCGTATGCTGAACAAAACTGCATTCACAGAATTCCAATAACTTTTTTCGTTTTTTCATAACATGTGTTTTAAGGGGGTGTCCTATCTTTATGACGCGCACTGTAGTCCCGTTTATTTTATACAACCTGCGACTATATTTTTTTCACAAACTATCTTCCCAGCAAGGCTGCCCCGTGGAATTCTGGTTACGGTACTTCTGATCATGGGATCCTACGGCGGCCGCGCGGCCCTGAGCTTTTTTAATCCAAAGAGCTTGTTTTCAAAAGTACGGCCATATTCAATCACGGCAACCTGACCACGGTCCGGGCCTATAACTCAGCTAAAAATTCGCATTTTTGAAATTTTGAAAAATGTTTTGAAACTGCCTCAAAATTTACAACCGTTTTTATGGTCTAGTTTATGCAAAAGCTCGGATTTCTAGGCCACTGTTTGCAAAAGTTAGACCACCATCTCCAAATGTCTTACACCGACATTGCTCGCATATTTGCTACAATGTATAAAGATCAATCTCTATCTGATGAAAAAATCCAAAGTACATGATAAGAAACTTCCGGAAATTCTGAAAGAAGACGCTCAGAATAGTACACTACATAGACACCGGGCGGAAAAAGATACATCTAATCAAATAAAGTATCCTCTTATACACACACCGGGGCGTAAACCTTGTTTTCCCTTTCCGGGGGCCCCTTTCACTTTATTTTTGTTGCTCCTGAAGAAAATACGTCTTCATTTTGACTACTGATGAATCTGTGGAAGTCTTCTGAAAGTTGAAGTCTGGAATAGAAGACGTGGAAGAAAGTGGATGGAAGCAAAACTAGAGGAAGCTGATTGGCAGGTGAGTATTTCAAGTTTTGTACTCCTCGTGGACTCAAATTTCTAGATTCTTACCAATGCTACTATGTAGCGAAAGCTCCCGAAAAAATTTGAATTTCGAAAATATAAAAAATTCCAAATTCAAATTCCCCCAAATTTCTTGAAGACAAACACCCATCACTTGTCTCCACACACAAAAATAAGAGCTCTTCCCTTTTTTTGTCCATCCAACACACACACATATCCCGTTTTTGAGCCATCAAAAATGTGTGAAATCCAAACCACTCGACATTTTTCACTCTAGTTTTTTTGCCTTGCTTTTTTGTCACTCGATTTGTCATCGGTTTTTTTGGGGGAGAGGCTTATGGAGAGACTCATTTTTCAAAATTTTGGCGGTTTTTTTGGAGTTACATTAGTACCCTATTCATCATAATTCGGAGGGTTTTGAAGAAAAGAATTTTGTTGGGGGAAGAAGCTGGGTTTGAAGCTGTCTAAGCTATGAAGAATGAAGTAGATTTTTCAGTCTGGAAATTTCATGTTTTGTCAATTTCTCATCGTAATTGTTAGTTCTCAAAAACGCGAGGTTTGGCCTGAGGTGTGGTTTAGAAAATTTTATTTAGAAAAACTAACTTCAAAACTTAGTTTTTTAGATGTCCTGATGGATTTTTTGGTTGCCATATCTTGAATCTTTTGTACTCCTCGTAGGTGATCCGAGTTGTCCACGAGGAGTACACAGAACTGCTCGAAAAAATTAATAAATTGAAAATTAATGATTCCTGTATTATACTTTGTTAGTTTTTGTGGTTGTTGGAAATTTGAAGTTTCTGCGATTCGAAATTTAGTGATTTTGAAATGCTTAAAATTTCAAAGGGTTCTGAGAATTTGAAATTTTGAGTTCTTCAATGTCTAAAATTTTTGGATACAGAGGTTTTGAAGATACTGAAATTTAGAATTTTAGTTTCTTCAAATTTCCCTGATCTTCGTTTTTTGTCCTCCATCAAAATCTGCTTAAATCAGTACCCTATTCATTTCACTATTCCAGAATTCTCTAGAAAACTCTTTCTCTCTTCATCACCATCGCACACCTACTAATCCCTCTACTTCATCTCCCAGATATCAATAATCCCTACGGGATTTTTCTTTCGGTTTCTCATTTCCATTCGCTTCATGTATTCTTACATTAAAAATGAATCCTTACAAAAAATAAGAATAATAGCACCTGATCAGGAGCAAGAATGTATAGAGTTTTGGGTTTTGAATATGTAGCGAGTCCAAGATTCTGATATTCTTAAATTTTATCAGAACCTTGAATCTTAAAAATCATGGTTTCAGAATCGCGATTTCTCAAGATCTGGAAATTTCCGGACCTAAATTCCATCAAAGTTCGAAAACACAATTTCCGTTTTCCTAAATTTATGAAACTCAAAATTTTTCAAGATTTCCTTTGCCTTCAAAAAACTTCTCAATATCAACCACGAAACCCTATTCCCTCCTCTTCTTTATTCCACTTTTATTGCTCTCTAAAAGTCAAAAAGTGCACAAACAGAAGGAAATGAAACCTTCCTTTTTTATTGGTATTCCTCTTCCATTTTTCATTCTTTTCTCCTTTCCTTTTTTTTGTTCTCCTTTATATTTTAATCCATCCTTCATCCTCTTCCTACCAAAAGCCTACGTTTTTTTGTACGTTTTTCGAATTTTTTTTGACCTCCTAAGAAGACGTAGTAGATGATTGATTGGGACACATGTGACTCCATAAGCTTTTGGAAAATTTTCCCCGGAAATTTTCCACCAGAAATTTTGGAAAACTGGGAAATTGAGTTTGCCCCGGATGTATTTTCTATGTATTCATATCGTTTATTTTTTTCACAAGAACTTTTTTGAAAAAAATTATGGACTATTTTTCGAATTTTTGGAGTTCTCAGAATGTCAGAAAATCTGGATTTTAGATTTGTTGGATCTTGGAAGAACGTCAAAAACTATGTACATTTGACCTACTGATCATGATGGCCTAGAAAAATCGACATTTTCGAGTTCTGAAAACTGTTTGCAAACTGATTCAACTTCTACAATCATGTTTATGGGCTAGTTGTTTGAAATTCAGATTTCTAGGCAACCATTTTTTCAAAAATTAGGCCATAAACATGAAAAAGCAATAACTCGGCTCAACGTTTATATTTTTTGGGTGAAATTTTCGAAAGATCGTCTCATTTTAAAACTAGAAACTTTCGTAGAAAGTGTTTCGTAGCAAGTTTCAAGTTTTTTTTTCAAAATTTCGAAAACTCAAGAACACTTCAGAATTTGTAATAGACTACTTTTTCAGTTGAAAACAATTTTTTTTGTCAAAAAGTTTTTTTTCGGAGTTTCGACTTGCCAATAATGCACTATTTTTCAAACTTCCCGCCGTTATTTTTCCTCCCACTCTTCTCATGTCCAATTTCACTGAAAAACCAATTGCTCCCATGGGTTCGATTACTACTAAGTTGTGACTCTTCGCACACTCTTTTTCCCTTTTTTCTCCGAAAATTTGTTCGTCTTATTTTGAAACAAAAAACCAAAACTCAACTTCAGTTTATTATCACATTTATGTTTTCTTCGGGAAATTTTCTGGTTTTCCGAAATCCTCCTCACTATTCTTCAAATGATGCTTATTCCAGCGGCAGTGTCAAAAACTGCCACAAAATTCCAGATTTATGCTACAAATGTAGTCGGTGGAAAGCAAAATTTGCAACATAATATGATTGATTTTAATAATATGGTTAGTGGGTCCCAAAATTATGTTTTAAAAAATAATTTTCAACAAAAAATTTATATTAATTTTTCAGCACCAAATCGTGTCACATCGTGTCCCAACCACACGGATCTCCACATTTCTTGTCACAATCATCTCATTTTTGCTGGTTTTGGTACTATTTTCCACATGCGTCATGTGTATTACCTATGTGCGACGGAAACTCAAACTCAGAAGGCACGAGGTATTAGATCGCAAACTGCAAACTAAAAAAAACTATGAAGTATTTTTTTGTTAAATACCGATTCACGAGGATCTGTATGGCATAGAAATCCAAATTCTAAAAAAGTTAGGCTACCAATTTCAGCCTGCTATAGGCTTAAAATTGACATTTTTGAGTTTTGAAAACTGTTACAGGACTGACCTAAAATTTAGAAACTTTTGAATGAACTAGTTTCTGAAGTTCGAATTTCTAGGCCACCATTTGCATAAGTTAGGTCAGCACCCTTCAAATTACCGTAAATTGGCTCAAAAATGACATTTTTTAAAGTTTTTAAAACTGTTCGCAAACTGTCCCAGTTTTACGCATTTTATTACGGACATGTTTTCTAATATTCGGTTTTAAAAGTGAGACCAGCAACTTTTAAGCCAAGCGAAAAGGTAAAAAAATTACCTAGAAATCCATATTTTTTTAAAAAGTTAGGGCAGCAGCTTCAAATAGTTATAACTCGGCTCAAAATTGATATATTTGGTTTCTGTAAACTGCCAAAAAAATCGTTTTCAATCAGTGGACTAGTTTTCTTGAAGGGCTTTCAGATAACTAACTTTCAAAAGGTCCCAAGGGTCATAGCGACTTAGAAGACTACAAACTACAATGCTCCTCTTTCCAGAACGGCCTCCTCTGTCGTGACGCCACATCGGAAACTCTCATTGAATCCACCCTGATCAACAGTGAAACTCAAACGATGTACAGTGCCATTGATGTTTGACAGTGTACTGGGAATACAATGAAAATGATATCTGAAGATGTTGTCCTTTTATACGATTAATTTTGCCTTATTTTGATTTGGATACTGTAAATATAATAAATGGGTAATTTTTGAGATTTCGTTTTTTTTAATTCTTAGATTCTTGAAATTCTCGCGTTTTGGTGATCTAACGTCTCCAATTTCAGAATTTTTTCTGGCTCTTTCCCCCATATCTCTGTTTTTGAACAGAAAACTGAAAGCTAATCCCGTTCCCTCCTCTTTCCCTCCTCTATCCCTTCTCCCAAAAACCACAAACAAATGTGTTCGTCGCAGAAAAATCTCTCTAACTGTCTGCGTTTCTCTGTTGAGCCCCAAACTTTTCAACCCCTGTGACGTCATCAAAGAGGAAGTATGTCCTATGACCCCTCAACAAATAACCTTTACATTTTTTTGAACTCATGTGCTTTTTTGAGAAGAGAAAGAGAAAACATGAGAAACTAGAGAAAGATACTCGTGGAATTTTTCGAGTTCAAAAGTTTTCGAGGATTCTTGAACTTGAGCTTGAGTTTAGGAGCACGAGGTTGCTCTTTGGTTGGGAACTATAGAGTTTGGAGCATTTTGAGTACTGTAGATGAGTCTGTAAGTATGCTTTAATGACTGTAGATATTAGGTTGGCAAGTATGAAATGCGCGCCGCGTTCATCAGCCAGTATTTCCGCCAAAATAATACATTTTTTATCCAACTTTTTTTTGTTCGAAAGAGCGTTTCATTGCGCACATTTTGATAGATATTTCATTTAGTTTTGTTTTTGTTTTCATTAAGAAATTTTGTTCAGAAGATGACGGACTATAAACTTCGTTTGCGGATTTGTATTAGACTGGCAAATATGAAATGAGCGTTTTCTGTGTTTTGGTTTTTGTTAAACATTATCGTACTGAAATCTCTTTTCATTTGATGTAAGAATCTAACCGAGAAAACCACGAGTTTCGACGCGGTTGGAAAGAATATATCAGAAATTGTGACCCTTGAAACCAGGTTCGCACCAGAAAGTTTATGCGGTGCCAATTTTCCACTCTTGGGGTTTTTTCCAAAGCTCTCAAATATGTTTATATGGTTGTATGTGAGCACCCAAATTGTTCAGCAAAGATTCGAGTGGTTTGACAAAGATTTAATCCCAATCCAACCGTTGTTCAGTGCAAAAAGTGGTTATTTCCTCTTTCTTCGTTTTCAAAGATCCGGACGCGTTTGAACTGTCTTCTGTACTGACTCTCGGATGAAACAGTATTCCCTGAACACAATGAAAAGAATATAATGAATATCAGAAACTGATTTTTCTTGTTTATATTCGTTTCAAATTCAATTCCGCAAACGAATTTATAGTCGGTCATCTTCTCAACAAAATTTCTTAATGAAAACAAAAAGAAAATTAAATGAAAAGTATATCAAAATGTGCGCAATAAAACGCTCTTTCGATTAAAAAAAAGTAGGTTAAAAAATAAATAATTTTGGCGGAAATAATCGCTGATAAACGGGCGCGCATTTCATACTTGCCAACCTAATAAATCTAGAAATGTATGAAAGTTAAAATCTTCAGGTTCCAAATGTTTGGAATTCTTGGACTCTTGGATTTTTGGATTCTTAGATTCTTGGATTCTTGAATTTTGTGTTTCTGTGTTCTCAGATTCTTCGATTCTTCTCAAAATCGCTCCACAAAATTTTCACATAAATTTTTTTTCGAAAATCCTATTTCTTCTGAATCTCATTTTCCGAAGTGCCAATTATCACTGAAACCACTTAATCTGATCACCATTCTAATCCAAAAATCCAAAAATGTTCAATCCACTCTAACATTTTTCTTCGTTTTCCCTGAAAAACAAACTAATCCTATTCCAAAAACAGAGAAGCGAAAAAAATCTGTTTTCAGCTTCGTCTCTGTTTTGACGGAATTTCCATTCTTGTTTTTCCCACTCTTCTAGTCATTTTTTGGTCATATTTGGTTTATAGAAAAGATTCAAAGATTCATGTCCATCTGTGTGTCTAGATGTTTGAAAATGGGAATTTTTATAGTTTGTACTATAGTTCCAGCACCAGTTATATGACAAATGTGGCTTAAAATTAAAATTTTTAGAAGTAAATCTTGTCTCAGAATCTGATTTTTTAACCCACTGGTTTTGAAAAAAAAAATCTGGAAAAAATGTTCAAGAAACATTTTTTTTCGAAATTTTCAGCTCTACTTCCTATATGCCTGATTTCAACCAAAAGTACTGTATTTCCGCTTCAAATTTGAAAAATTATAATACTTTTTTCTAAATCTCTGACTGTCCAGATGTCCAACTACTGTCTATTTGTCCTTTTCCCATTTCTGTTTTTCCCAACGAAAAAATCCCATATTTTTTTCGGTCTATCATCAGTGATGTCCCCCCTCTCCCATCTGTGTGTATGTCTCCCTCTATGTGTGCTCCGTGAGCACACACGTGACATCTTATTTTTTTTGCTGCTCCGCTACGTGATACTCCTGCTCCTTTCTGTAATGGCTGGACGATCATTTTTCTGTTATCATGACGCAATTTTTTTTTGCGGAAAAATAACACTTTCCATTTTCAAAATAGGACACACTGTTTGTATACTTTCTCCTCTAGTCAATGATCGTTTGAAGTGAAAATAGACAGGCTTTTGAAATTTTAAAAAAAAAATCAGGAATGGAAAAATAAATATTTTTGGAAGTTATCAATGAGCAAATTTTGATTCCTTATTTTTGCAGAAAAACAAATCTGAAAATAAAATTTCAATAGAGCAATTTTGCTGACTTTGGAACTCAAATACTGATGGATGCATCTGTTTATCCTTGTTTTTACGGAAATGAATCATCATTGATAAATATGAATCAAAATACATTTGATAATAATAGAATGAAAAAAAAGAGAGATAGGAAGAAAAACATGTCAATTTTTCGCCAAATTCTGGTTTAGAAGACAGAAGATGATATTAGACTTTTTTTGACAGAAAAAATGTTCCGCTTTCCTTCCTAGTTCAAAATCCACAAAAATTACTATGCAACGTGATTTTCATCAAGATTAGAGTATGTACTTTTGGATCACATGTCCCTTATGTACTTTTTTCATTGGGAACATAAAAAAGTTGCCATTTCTTATCGTGTATGGTCAATCAGAAGGAAGAAGAAACAAATTTTGAGATCACAGATCAGATTGTGTCTAATGATAGGATTAGAAAATATACTTTTCCTGTGTGTCTGAATGTCCGGATATCCGAAATTTACCTTTTTTGGGTAGTACTGTAAGTGATAGTGGCTGACCTTCAAATTAAAAGAACTTACTAAGATTATCTCCAAAAAATTACCTTTCGATCGGTATAACTTTTATCAGAATTAGTTGACTCAAAGTCGCGAAAATCAGTTTTTAAAAATTTTGTCAAAAATATTATATGAAATTTAATTTTTTTGCAATTTTCTCATATCCAACTAAATCCAATTTAGAAATGATCAATTACAAAAATGAAGCTCTTTAGTTACTCTATACATCTACACAAAATTTCCCTCTGAAAAAATTTATGAAAAGCCCTTCTTTCGGGTCCAAAATCACCCTTATGCCTCCAGATGTCCAAAGTCCAGATGTCCCCAATATACTTTGACCCCAAACACATCTGCTCTTCCTTCTCCTTCTTCCTCTATCTCTCCATTCTCATCAATTTATAACTAACCTCTACCATCTGCTTCTTGTTCACCCCACTCTCTGCGTCTCTTCGAATTCTAAACTCTCTTTCGTTCTTTCTGAGATTTCGCAATATGCAACTATGCATATACACAGTATAATTAAAGTCAACACACTCTCATCATGGTAAAATCGGGTACTACTACTCTACTTTACACCCCCCTAAACATCTTTATGATGAAAAAAAAGACTCTAGATTCTTCTTGAAAAACTGGTTTCTCTATACTAGAAGATGAAGCTTCTACCGTTTTTTGACCCAAAATTTTTGAAAAAATTCGAAAAACCCACTAGGCCACGTGGTCTTGTACGGTGGCCGGGGGTCGAAATATCATTAGGCTCCGCCCACTTTTCTCCCCGTTTTAAATAAACACACATGATGTGTAAGGAAGGTGTGTGTGTGACTTGATAAGAAGCCATGTCTTTTTTTATTTAATCATTCAAATGTATTTTTCATGTTCTTTTAGGGAGTGACCAGTTGATTAGTTTTGGGGACTGGAAAAAGAATTTTTCGGAAAAAATTTGAGTCACAGTAATACTGTCAAATCAATTTTTTTCAGTAAATGTTTTAAAGCCATTTTTACACAAAATCGAAATATTTCTATTGAAAAATATACCAAAATGTAGAGCTCAGAGAGCTTGCAGCTTTTTTTGAAAATCTCAATTCAAAGTTCCAATTTTTATAGAAGATTTTTTTCTTTTTGAGATCTACATTTTGGTATAAGTTTTATAAATAAATTTTGAATTTGAAAGGAAATATGAGTCTGAAAAAATTCTGTTCAATTTTTCATCAAAAAACCAAAATTGATGACGAAAATTCACGAAAACTTTTCTAGTGGAAATTTATTTGACGAATTTTAAATTTCAGCTTAATTTTCCGTTAAAAACGATGATTTTCAACAAAATAAAATTATGAACTTATTCTGCAGACCACAATTCAAATAACCCTCAAACTTCAAATAAACTAAAATTGTCATAAAATTTTAAATTCAAGATCAAAATCCACTCAAAGTTTTTAAAAATTTTGACCATCTGAAAATTTTCAAAATACGTGAGTTTTGAGTCTTCTTCCCGAGACATAGTATCTATATTACCCCCACGTGCTTCTTTTTCTTTTACTATGTCAACTATCTCTTCTCCCTCTACTCTTTCTTTTTTTTGCCTCTTCTCTATCTCTTGTTTCCCTCCCTCTTGTTGTAATGATGCGATCATCTCTAACATCATTTTCGTTTTTCGACACTTCCGATCTCAATCTCAGAGAGATTCGCACTTTCTTTTTTCAGGGGGTTCCCCCAAAGGTACTTTTACTTTTGGATACTTTTTTTATATTCGAATCGAAAACCTGTATAGGGACCCCAAATTAATAGAGTTTTTTTCAGTTTTTATCTACATTAAACTATACATTTTATATGTAGAGAACCTTGAAAAAAATCAATCTAAAATTACTTCCTCAATTTATCACGATCAGAATCAGAGTCTATCTCAAACTCTCTTTGTCTCTAACTGAAAAATCAGGTTTTCTTTAGGTAAAAAACCAAAAAGAAGTTTTTTTCTGTCTAATTTGGAACGACACTCTTATCAGTATCACTACTTGTTTTTCTTCATCAAAAAGAAATTTTATGTCTTAAAAAGTGACCAATTTTTTATTACACCGTTTTTGATCACGCTTTCGCCTTCTTATCGATACGGAATGTTCCAATTAGTACATGTACTGTTACAGCATAAAACTACATCCAAAATCAAAGCCATGTCGACGTCAGCACTGGTCGCGAAATCGTGAGTTTTCTTTGAAGGGGAATAACTTTTGCAAAAATTGGGATTTTTTGGAAAAAATCGATACCAAAATGTAGGTCTTAATGAGATCTACAAAATTATGTAAAAATATATAATTTTTGAATTCGCAATTTTGAGCTGGATGTCTTCGAAGTCGGCTTAAAAACGGGATTCAAAATGGCGCCTTTATACCGTTTTGTAGATTTTGTGAAGATCAATATTTTGGTATATTTTATGACTAAATATCTAAATTTTAAAAGGAGTAACTTTCGATTTTTGTTCGAAACCTGAAATTTCGAAAAAGAAATAATTTATTGCTCAAATTTCCAGCGATCTCCTAAAACAACTGCCCTCTTGTTCCTACTCGATTCCAATCGCTTCTCCAATTTCAACGGACTTGGACGTCTTCTCATGGTCAAGAATATTCGAAAGTGTAGCAGCCAGTGTTCCACTGAAACAAGCATTGGAGTTTATGGTGAGATTTTGAATTTTGAAATTCCCGCCAAAACCAAATTGATCTTCAGACCCTCCATAGCGAAGCATACTACGCTGTCAACAGGGCGTTCCGAAAAGTCAAAAAACTGAAAATCGAAATCCTATCATCTGAAAATCAATGCATCTACTCTGTTCAAGACTCCTTGACCAAG
Source organism: Caenorhabditis zanzibari (assembly GCA_963966625.1). Taxonomy (NCBI): domain Eukaryota; kingdom Metazoa; phylum Nematoda; class Chromadorea; order Rhabditida; family Rhabditidae; genus Caenorhabditis; species Caenorhabditis zanzibari. The sequence continues at coordinate 20,724,559 of OZ016472.1, read as the reverse complement.
AATCCAGAGACCGCTATTGAAATGGTCCGTTTTGTACTATCCAAAGCGAAAAAGCTGACCCAACTCGAGCTCTATTTCGAAGATGAAAATCTGGAAATCCTGAATCAAATTCTCGATGAAGTCGTTAAATCTGAATCCGTTGCGCTGGAGTCTTTCAAAGTGAAAAGAAGACATGCTGGGCAGTCAGTGAGCCGGATTGGAGATGTGATAAGAGCCAACGCGGCGAGTTTGAAAGAAATTACAAGGGTTGGCATTTCTGAGGCGTCACATGGATTCAATGATAAGATTCGGTTGGAGAGATTTGGATGCATGTCGTTTGATTTGGGATTCCAGCCAATGCCTCATCAGATTCCGTTGCATATCATAAGGTGAGTACAATCTTTGACAGTAATTATCTTCTTTTAAAGTTAGAAATTCGGAAGCAAAAATTATACCAAAATGTAGATCTTTATAAAATATATAAAACGAAATATAATAGTTTGGCATTTGATTTTCTCAATTTTTGAATCGCAAACAGCCAAAGGAGAGTCAAAGAGAGAAAATATGGAAAAGGGGAGCAGGATCTTTTTCAGTGTATATCTTCTTTAAAAGTTAAAATTTTGGAGCAAAAATAAAGCGAAATTTAGACCTTGAAAAGATTTACAAAACGATGTATCACAGTTTGATATTTGGTTTTGATACTATTTTGTAGAGCTTCTCAAAATCTCAGTTTTTCATCTTCCCCAATTTTCAGAATCACTGAATCTGGCGCAAAGTTCTCCAACTTCTCCTACACTAGCTTTTCTGGATTCGATCCGTCTGATGAGATCGTTCAAAATATGTTGGATAGTGCGGAGGTCCAGACACTAAAGCTGACTATGATGAATGCACCAACAATCGCTTCGAGACCCGGTTACATGGTGGGAAAGGTAAGGGACTAAAAATTTAAAACTGGTTACTTTTCGATGTCTAAAAAAGGTCCTAACAGTGATCAGTATTTTTTTCTGAAACTTTGTGGGTATATTAAGTAACACTAGAGCTTTTTTTATTGCTAGGAAACTTCAAACTACAAACTGAAAATCCCAATTTTCCAGATCCGACGTGTAAAACGTGTGGAGCTCGTTGAAATCGTCGCCGAGCCACAGAGAATCAACAAACTCGTCGGGGTCCGCCACATTTTCGAAAAAGTCTTCCCAAATTGTCACGATCTACTTTTCCTTCAACAATGGGATTAGTTCTTGTGTAAAAAATTGTAAATGTTTGTTTTGTAAATTTTGTAAATTGAACTCTTCTGTACATTCTGATGACATTTCACTCTGTTAATTTTTCCTAGAGATCCTCTCTTTTTACATGTACTTTTTGTGTAGCCATTTTTCGTAAAAATAATCAATGTAATAAATTCCTTCTGACGAAAAAAAAAAACGTTTCATTTCAGAAGCAAAAAAAAATTACTCGTAAGTTACCAATACTCATTGACGAGGGGAAAGAGGGGTTCAATAAAAAAAAATGTCACACCAAACTATCCCTAGCACACAGGGGGTCCTCATCTGGAGATACGGACGTTGAAAATGGGCGGTCCTTTGTGTCACAGACATGACGATAATAGGCAATCGAGAGAAGACACCACCACATTTCGCAGATACCTGGAAAGTGGTGCTTCAGGAAGGTTTTGGAGAAAAAAACATTTTTAACGTTCAAATAATTTCGAAATTTTTTTACGTGAAAAGTTTTTTCAACGTGATTTTTTATTGAACACGCCAAAATATTTTAACGAACATTTTTCATATGTAAAACTTCTTTTAACGTTAAAATATTTTCACGAAAAAATTTTTTTACACTAAAAACTTTTTAAAGTCGAAATTATTTAAACTTCGCAATTTTTACGTAAATACCGGCTTAACGTCAAAATTAATTACGTAAAACTTATTTTTCTTGTAATAATTATTTTAACATAAAAGTTTTTGACACAAAACTTATTATAACGTCCCAATTTGTTACGTAAAAAAGTTACCGTTAAAATAATTTTTTACGTAAAAATTATTTTAACGCCATAATATTTCACGCAACTTTTTTTGAAAATTCTCACCTGCCACAAACATCATTGAGCTCAGCACAATACTTGATGGCAGTAACATTTTTCCACTGAATCCCAATGTCATTAAAACTGAAATTTTACAAATTTTTTCTTAAAAAACATGTCAATTTTCAACACAAACCTATAATAGCCAAAACCGAGACTATAATAAAAACAAATTGCCAAAAAACATGTGGAAGGATTAGCGATGGCTTTTGACATCGAGATCCCATGTAGAGCAATGCCGATGAGATGAGACATGTTGTGCACACTGAAAAAAAACGCGGGAAATTCAAAAATCGAGATGAAAAAACTCACAAGAAACATGTAAACTGAAGAAAAACCATCCGCCACCATCGAAAAATCCCAAAAAATAGAAATAGGTTCCGTCCATTGTGAGCAAGTCTGGCGCTTGGATAAGGAGGATTAATGCAAAGAAAACCTGAAAATTTTTATTGATAGATTTCGAATTTCAGAGTGAAAAATTACCTCTATACATAGTATCAAGTTGACCGAGTGAGTTAGGCTGAGCAATCCACACAAGCACATTTCCTAAATTTTGGGGCATTTTTATATTTTGACGTTTAAGTAGACGTTAACGTAAAAGTTAACGTCAAAAGTACAATTGAATATAGCGTAAATTTTGACGTCAAAGTTAACGTTGAAATTTTCGTAAAAATTGAAAAAAACTAACGTCAAAATTTCCGTAAACAATTTTTTGCGTCAAATTTATAAAAAATTTCATACAAGGCTCAAAACATTAAAAATCGAACACATGTCAATATTAAAAAAGGGGTGAAATCCGAGAAGCCTTGCCATTTTTTTGTCGTTATGTCGTGAATATGGATATGTGTTAGGAAGGGAAATCCAAAAAAATGTATTTTTACAAACACTTTTTATGTGATTTTTTACGGCACAGGAACCAAAAAAGTCAAAAACTGGACCATCTAGACTCTGAGAAACTAGACTAACTAGTTTTGTGTGGAGCACGAAAAAACTAGTTCTAAAAAATTCGGTTGATTAAAAATTAGCCAATGGATGTTCTATGTCTTTGAGAACCCATTTTACAAAATTAAACACAGAATTTTCTAGATTTGGATTTCTAACCCATCAAAAATAGGTTCTCCCAGATTGCTAGGCCACCGAAAAAAGCCACCCAAAAAGGAAGTGCAAAAATATTTCATTTTTAGGTTCTTTTCTCTTTAGGAAAGGTGAGGAAGAAGGGAATCTCGAGAACAATAGAAACAAAGCACAGAAAGTCAAAAAGTCTGTGAGAAAAACCTTTTTTCCCAAAAGTTCTCTTCTAGCCAAAAATCACATAATACGCGTTTCCTCGTGTGTCCGATATGGGCGGATATTTGAATTTCCGTTTTTCATGGGTTTTGAAGGTCGTTAACATTTTGTTTTTTGGACGTTTTTCGAGATAATGGGGATACTCTAGACATCATAAAACTAGGGTCTGTTTTCTAGAATCTTTTTGGGATGAGGAACCTTTTTACGGAGGTACCGTAAACATATAGTAAATGACCCTCTAAAACTACAGTATACCTGAGCATCGAGAAGAAGTAGTTTGCTCCGAAAGCGGGTGATAGTTCGGCGAGTGATGGAGAAGCTTCGATCGTCGGTTCGTCGATGGGCTCGATTTAGGGATTTCTGGAAAAAAGGAGAATTGTTGGAAGGGAATTAGAATTAATATGAGAAAATAAATTTTAATAAATTTTTGGGCTCGTTTTTTACGCGTTTTACGATTTTAACTTTTTATGAAAATTTTAACGTTTTGAACGTTTTGACTTTTTTGACGTCTTTTGATGTTTTTTGGCGTTTTTAACGTTTTTGACTTTTTCAAACAGATTTTAACGTTTTCTACGGTTTGTACGCTGTCAAGATGTTTAGCGTTTTTGACGGTTTTAGCATTTTTAACGTTTAAAAAAAATGAGAACCCGAAAAAATCCCGATTTCAAAATTAGGAACACCTATGTAAATGACAGCTTCAGAAGAACACCACTCATCAAAAAACTAACCGATTTTCTCTCTTCCCTTTTCCGATTTTGAGACATTTCAACATCTCGAGTAATAGTAAAACAATCATTATTCGTTCGAATCGGGAGCATTTTTAGATTGGTTTCTTGGCTCAAAATAACACAGAAGAATACGAAAATCTTGTACGTGTGTGTTTTTGTCTCGAATCTTCTTTATTTTTCGGTGGTCGAACATAATTAATCGAGCGAATAGAGGGAGGAGGTGAGGTGGCACATAAAAAATAGAGAAGAGGAAATCAAAGAACAATTTTTGGGGCTCATTGTGAGCTCTATGTTGCCCCCAAAAATGAACTTTTGAATGGGAAAATTTGGACTTTTTTGAAGTTGAGAGAAATTTAAAAATTTTTTGACAGCCTCGGGTTGAAAATATCAGAAACTCAGAGAATCTATTATAAGGTTTATAGATTGAATTTTTGAATTTTTCCAAAAGTTTCAAATTCCGTTTCCGCTACCCAAAAAAATTCAATTTTCAAAATTTCTATCCATTAATCCATGGATCAAAAACCATCCAATGGAATTCAAAAATAATTATCTTTCTCAAAATTTTTTTTCCAAAGAGCAAAAGTTTATGAGAGCTCTGACATCATCTCAAGAGCACTTGAAAAAGAAAACACTTCCTAATTTTTTAAAACTCACATCATTCTTACTCCCAAACTGGGACTTTAGCGCACTTTTGAACATTTTTAGGGAATTTTGGGAAAGGTTTTTTTAGGGGTAACAAAAAGTGTATCTATTCTATTCGATTTCGTTACGCGGAGCCATAAAATTTAGGGGAAAAACGGAAGAGATGACAATGTTTACGATGGGTTGTCGCGTGGTGAAAATGGACAGAAAAATTCTGGAAATGTTTTTTTTCTGGTTCTTAAAAGTTTGAGGACCACTTTAAATTTTTGAGGTAGAAAAAAGGTTCAATATTTTTGGGGCCTAAAAAACTAGCAAAAACTCGAATTCTTAACTTCCTCATTTTCAGATATTAGACCTAGTTATAGAAAATTGAGGTTCCAGAATCCAGATGAGACCCGGAACACTATACAAATGAGTCAAAGCCAAAAAAGAGAATAGAGAAAAAATAAAAAAATACTAGGGGCCTCTTTGTCCTCCTTTCTAATTAAGGCTGATTGAACCAACATCGAAAAAAAAAATTCAAAGAGGGTTCTGGAATTGAATTTTGGGACATGAAGAAAGTCCACAGAATTGGGAGAAAGTTTGAGTGGAGATCGACTAACTGAAAGCTTGAAACCTTTCCCACAAACGGGAAAAGGTTCAGAAAAAATTCCATTAAACTTTTCATCAATTTTTTCAAGGTTTGGGGGGTTTCTTAAGACAATGGGGTCTCTTGTACTCCCCGTGGACAAGAGCGTATCCGAAACTGGATTGACCCGGAATTGGAATAAAAATTGGGTTCTTCTAACTTTCCAAAAAGCTAAGTTTATTCAAAATCAAACATCTGAAATTGAATAGCACTTAATTTTTTATACAAATCTATATTTTCCACCTAAACTTTTTCCCTAAACTTTTTAGTCAAAAAAAAAAAATCACTCTAAATATGACTTGAGTAAAAAATATACCAAAATATGATGAAAATTTAAAATTTCTCATCATAAAAAGTTTACTCACCTTCAATTGTATCCTCCTCGCAGGTGTAAGAGCCGCTGGCTCCGAATGCCTCTGTTGTCTTTTTGAAGAAGACAAAAGAGCATGGAGCTCACTTTTGCTCATTTTTAAAAGTCCTGAAAAAGGTAGAAGTTGAATATTTGAAACTAGAAAATTTTCGAAAAAAGTACAATTTCAAATTCAGAAGGTGCGAGAAAAAAAGGAATTTGAGGATCCATATACTTTTTCCAAAAATGAATAAATTCAATTTTCTCTCCGAAAATTGAAATTTTCCATTCTCCATTGAAAAAGTATCTCACACTTTTTTCTAGACATCAAAAATGAGCAATTTTCTTGGAGTTGCTCCTGACTTAGAGCTCTTTTTTTTGCTCTAGGGGAAAAAATTTGAATAAGACTATGGGAACTTTTTTCATTCATAGAACGGAAAAAAGAGAATTCGTCTATAGCGAAAACAAAAATGAAGACGCACTTGGAAAGGTTACTTGAGCTTTGGTCTATTTAAAATATACGGGAAAATATGGAAAAATAAGAGAAAATGATGCAACAATTGAAAGGTTTCTGAGAATTTTGTAATTATAAGAAGCCAGTTTGAAAACTGGGAAAATGAGCTGAAAAATTCGATAAACTTCAAATTTTCTATAAATCATATTAATTCTCAGATTTGAAGAAACTGAAATTTTGAAAATTTTGAGATTGTTGAGTTTCGAACATTCCAGATATCAGTGTTCTCCTTATTTTTTTATACAACAGGAAATTTAAAACTGGTGTTATTTTCTATGACAATATTGACTGTTTCTACCTGAAAAATAGTCAAAATTAGAAGAGAAAATCAAATTAAGTTAGAATAGCAGAATTTTTAAAGTTTTTTTGTTGGAATCTCAAACTGTCAATTCATCAGTAAATTTGAAAATCCCAGAATCTGAAAATCCAGAAATATGAGGAAACAAGGAAAGAATCCAAGTTTTCAATTGTTTAGAAATCTAAGAATCTCAAAATCCAAAAAATCTCATTTGTGTTCTGACCTTCCCTCCTCAAAACCAGGAACAACACAAAAATAGACCTCTTACAATCTTCAAGGGTAAAAAAACAAGAGAAAACTGAAGAGAGTAGGAGGAATATAAGAGGAATAATCATGTTATATTCTCGATGAATATTCAAGTGCAAATAAGAAAAAACGGGACCTTTTTTCTCATTTATTCAGTGGAGAGAAAAAGAGAGAGTTATACCCGGAACTGACTCTATTTATGTATTTGCATGTTTTTGCACTTGAATTTTTTTCAAATGCACCTGTTCTAGAAACGGAAAATTGGAGGAAAAAGTTTGAAAATTGGTAAAAAGTGATGTCATTCTGAAAATCTGAAAATGAGAATTTTTAGATTCCAGGTTAAAAAATGTTAGAAACTTCGAAAAATACTCTAGGTGCTCCAAGAGTCCAAAATTTCTTCTCCTTCTTCTCCTCCTGCAACAAAAAAGATTCCGGGTAATCTCTTAGTCATAAAACTCAAAAAAAAGGAACAAAAAAGCCACACGAAAAGGGGCAACCCATCTCAATTCCCATAACACCATCCGTCACCATAATTTTTTTCTGAAGGATTGCTTTATTTTTGAAAAAAGTTTTCGGTTCCAAAAAACCGTCAAGAAAATTAGGGTTTCCACGAGTTTTCAGAGAGAAAAAGATGATAAGAGAATCCGTGAGTAAATTATTCCCTACTCACTTCTCGATTTTGGAAATTTTTTGGAAATGCAGAAAATCTCGTCCGTTCTTCTGAAAAGGTAAGGTTTGGATTCGAATTTTGGTGGGAAATTTGAACTTTTTGGCTCCAATTCTCTGGAATTCTAGAAAGCGTAAACTTTTCCAGATCCATCCCAACCACTCGTCGTACTAACAGCAGTTTTCAATATGCAAATTTGGTCGTCGAGAAGAACACCAAAAAACAACGACTTCCCAGTGATGTATGTACTTCTTGGAGGGACCTTTCTAACAAAAATTTCAGCCCGAAAAGTTGGGATTCGGAAAATACTTCTCGAATCACATGATCGACATTGATTGGGACGCCAAGGAGGGATGGTTTGCGCCCAAGATCAAACCGTTTCAGAATTTCTCGATTCACCCGGCGGCGAAAGTTTTGCACTACGCGCAGGAGATTTTCGAGGGCTTGAAAGCGTATCATGGAGTTGATGGGAAGGTAGGGTTTAGATGTTTTCAGACTTCCAGAAAAATACCATTCTTAGATCCGCATTTTCCGCCCGGAGCTCAATATGGAGCGAATGCGTCGAACCGCCCGTCGCGCCACACTACCCGATTTCAACACCCGCGAAGCCCTTCTGCTCATCGATGAGCTCATTCGAATCGACGCCGATTTGGTGCCGAAAACCGACAAAGCTTCTCTGTACATTCGTCCGATGTTGTTTGCCACGGATCAACATTTGGGAATTGGCGAGAGTATGCAGGCAAAGTGGGCGTGTTTCACAGCAATCACTGGGAGCTATTTCAATTATGATAGGGTGAGGAAACTGGGAGGAAAAATGGTCTATATGAACTCCGAGGAAAATAATAAGGGATTTTGAAGCTGAAGAGTTCCTTGTTTTTCACGAAAACTTTCACTGAAAATAGTCTCAAAGTTGTTAAGATACACTTCTGAAAATTCCAGGGAATCCGTCTGTTGGCCGACCCGGAGATGGTGCGCTCGTGGAAAGGAGGCGTCGGGCAGTACAAAATGGGATGCAATTATGCGCCAACGATTTTTGTTGGGAAGTTAGTACTTTTTGGCTCAAATTTTGTGTGAAATTGTAGAGCTTGAAAAGAGCTACAAAATGGTACAAAAAGTTTTAGATTTGGATTTTTTCAGATCTTTCTAGGAGACTCTAAAAGACTTTTGGGGGTAGTTGTTCAGGCTGTTTCAAAAAACGAGCGATAACTTTCTTCAAAATCAAGAAGTTTTGTTGAAAAATATACCAAAATGTAGTCCTTGAAAAGAGCTACAAAATAGTATAAAACAATTTTTTAAAAAAATTTAAGAATGGCTGCCATGCACGGATGCGATCAAGCAATGTGGCTATCCGGTGAGGATCGTCTTGTCACCGAAGCAGGCGCGATGAATCTCTTCATGCTATGGACGAACGAAGAAAACGAATTGGAACTAATCACCCCACCACTGGACTCTGGTCTTCTTCTTCCCGGAATCACTCGTCAATCTGTCGTCGAGTTGGCACGCGAGTGGAATTTGATGAAGGTTTCCGAGACGAACTTCACGATGAGTCAACTGGTACGGGCGGTGCAGGAGCAGCGAGTCCATGAGTTCTTTGTTTCGGGAACTGCCGCCAACGTGGGACCGGTTTCTGAGATTTTGTATTGTGATAAGGAGAAGGAGATTAAGGAGAATCTGGTGATACCGACGTTGACTAGCAAGATGCAGTTTTTCAAAAGGTAGGTGTGTTGTCCACGAGGAGTACAAAAATGGGAAGATTTCAGACTTCACAAAACGCTTTCCGACATTCACTATGGTCGAATTGAGAAGAAGGAGTGGCAGCGTATAGTTGAAGTTTAGGAATGATCTGGAAAAGAAAAAATCGAGCATGCAAACTTTGTCTAAATCGAAATGAATTATTTTTTTCCGTGATTCAGATTTTTGGTCTTCGGCTTGCTCGGATCTGAAAAAAAAGCATTAAATTTTTCATCAAAGATTTGAATCTTGCCTTCAAGATGAAAGAGTTTTAATTGATTTATACCGCAAATTTATATATGTACAGCTTATTTGAAAAAACCGACGACAACAGACAGGAAGATAAATGGTTCGCTAGATATGAGTACATGACTAACAGATTTTCATGGCTCACTTGCTTTCTCAAACACTTTTTTCTCTCATTTTCTTTTATTTCAAAAATTGCCAGCAATCATATAGTCATAAGATAGATACTGCGCACAGTGCGCACAAAAATACAGGCAATTAGTGATACAGCAAGAAAGGGAAGGAGAGAAGAAAACGGGCGATTCTATTATGTTTTTGGCATCATGTGCGCAGTTTAAGAGTCTCCATATAGGAGTTTAAATTTTTTTTTATTGCTGAAAGGACATCCGGACAATCCAATAGTGATTGAACGGCTCCGTGACGTTTCGAAAGATGACGCTTCGAAAGTGTGACGTTTCGCAAGTATGACGTTTCGAAAGTGTGACGTTTCGAAAGTGTGTAATTTCAAAGGCAAAACTATGCACTCGTGAAATATCAAACTTTCGAAATCTCACACTTGCGAAACGTCACACTTTCGAAACGTCACACTTGCGAAACGTCACGCTTTCGAAACGTCATACTTGCGAAACGTCACATTTTCGAAACGTCACACTTCCGAAGTGTCACACTTTCGAAACGTCATCTTTCGAAACGGCGCGGAGCCGATAATAGTAGGGCTGGCGCACTTCCGGCTTTGTTGTTCCATCCTTTCCTCATTAACATAGAATTTCCAGTTTCAAAGGAAAATTTTTTGAAATATTCAATCTGTAGAAATAATGAACGGTAAATATCATCAAATTATCATTATCATAAAATTTGAACCACTAATAAAGGCGCTAGAGCTTCTTCAAGTTTCTCCTGATTCGTGGAGCCAATGGAATATTCTTTCAATAAGTTTTTTTTCTTATTCGATTTCTTTTCTACTTTTCATAACACAAAAAGGTCAGCTAGTCTAGCCATGGAACCAGTTATAGCTGAAACAATGGTCAGAAAGCGAGAACAAGGTGTTTCGATATTTATTTTGTTGAATGCGCGAGATGGTTATCTGATACTATGTTTGTTCATTTTATAAACTATTTGGAGGTGATAGGGAGGAGAAGGGGAAGAATGGAAGGAATGGAAGATGGTTTAGTTTCAAGCATTTTGATACAATATTATTGTGTCGGTGAATAGTTAGACCATTGTGGGTCATTAAAGATAACCTTATTTTGAAGATGTGCACCTAGAAATACTTGTTTGCTTAAATTATTTTCCTAGAGGCTATTTCGACTATAAAAATTGAAACTCTCTAATACACGTTAGCTAGCATCTTGAGCTATAAGCTCTTAAAGTTGGAACAAAAATTGATAGAGCAGGAAGATTTAGAAGACCGCTGTCTCCACTTCATCGAACTTTTAGAATGTCCAGATTTTCGACGTAGTTGAAACTGTAGCGAATTTTTTTTTGCCAATTTGAACGCTTCTGTATTATTTCTAAAGACTCTTTCTGATTCCAACACCATTATTTCGAAAAATAGGGGTCCTTTGACTCCGCCCCCTTTTCGACTCCATGCGCAAAAAGAGCCCCCTTTGCGCACCAACACACCACCGAATTGTTTATAAGTTTATATAATCCGCGCTCACTCTTTCGAACCACAGCCTTCCCTATTATTTCATTTTCCGATTTTTCTAGATTATGAAGTCTTCCGATTCAGGTTTCTTGATGAATTCTGAAACTTCTAGAAGATTCAGAAGTCTCCAGACTTTTTTTGAATTCCCACCAAAATCACTCCCTTTTTTGTGTGTGTTCTGTTTTTTGGTATGCTACTATGTTGTTGTTTGGTATGGCATGTTGTAACTATACTATACGGGTTCCAATCTGAAAACTGTTCGCTTTCTTTGTTCTACAAATCAGAAGGTGTCCCCTCTGATTGACCCTCTTCTTGTCCATTTTTCTCTCTTCCCAAAACCGCTCCATTTTCTAATTTCATTTCGAATGGCTTTTTCTCTCTTTTTTGTTAGGTTTTGTTTTTGCTTGCGCATATTTGTTGTCGTATAGTTATCAGGTAGTTGAGAAGCCGAGAGGATAATTATAGGGGAGAGGTAGAGGAAAAGTGGAAATTTTTGGTTTAGTCTTCTACACTAGTGGTTAGTCATATTTTCGCAAATATTTTGCTATGAATATGAAGTTTGGGAAAAATTTGAAAATCTAGAAAAAAAATTATAAGTTGAACTGTTGATCTAAAATTTTTCCTAAAAATGCCACAATTGGTTCTAGCTATAATTTTTTCTCAAAATTTTTCCATTATCATTCTTCTATAGAATTTGGAACCTACATTTGATAACTGAAACTTGAGTTTTGAGGTTTTTGGTGAGGATAACTTGACCCTTTTTGGATTGTCCGCGAGGAGTACACAACCTATTTTTTCTTGTGGAAAATTTCTATTTTATTTCAAATTTCCCCCGGATCATCCCTTGTTTTTGTTCTCGCTCCCGACAGCATCTCATCCCATTCCCGCCGCAATTTTTTCCCTCCTCACCAACCCTAATTCTCTAACTCTCTTCATCTCTCCCACTATTTTCTGTTCCCGGGAGTGCTCCGAGAGCACTCCCGGCTCCCAGTGGTCCCTCTTCTTCCCGCGCAACATCCTGCGCAATATATCCGAAATGTGTAAGAAACTTCGGAAGATTTTCGAATCAAATGGATTTTGCTCGCGGATTCCTCAGTTTTGAAATGTTGAAGAAACTTTCAAATTGTATTGGAAATTTTTTCTTGGGAAACTGTTTTAGCTAGCAGTTTTTGAAAGTCTTGTAAACTCAAATTTCATAAATTTTGAAAAAATAATGTAAGTAATTTTCAAAGACTTTTACTTTCTACAGATCCATCAAATCCAGAGCCTAGTTTTCCATACACCCAACCTTTTTTTGCATGTATTTTTTGACTAATAACATTTCCCATGACATTTTTATCTAATTCTTTGGCATCCAGTAAAAATCGTATAGATCAGAATTTTATTCATAAACTTTCTTACAATTTAGAATTGCTGGCGCGACTTTAGGTTCAAAGATCCCAGAGTCTGAAACTGAGAGTCTTTTAAGATTGGACGCTTGTGCTCTTTCACTTTAAGTAAAAAAAGTCTTTTCAGACTTCAAGACTTATAAAGTTATCAAGTTCTCCCGTTTTGTGAATGTTTGGCGCACCTTTGACGCGCTATTATATCTCACCATAGTTTAAAAATATTCATTTAAAAATTCACATTCTCATACTTCCATTCCCCCCACAGACACCCAATTCTATCGCTCTCGAAGGACCCCCTAGAACAGTTGCTCTATTTCTCCCTTTTGCTCATCTGGGCCGGGAGCGGATTTTTCTCAATCTCTCCAGTCTCTAGCGATTCATACGCTCTCTCGTTTTTCAAAACGGCAATAAGCTGTGCGCGCGCGGGAGCGCGCACACGCCTGGTGTTGTTGTTGTAATATTATTTTCAGTTTCAGACGCCTCGGGAGGGAGGGGAAGGAGAAAATAAGAGAAGAAGATGGGGAAGAAGAGGAAGACACTGGAGGGTTCCCGGGAGGGAGGCGCCCGCGCGCGCACACTCTCTATCTTCCATGCCTTCTTCTTCCTTTCTATTTGGCTGATATTTTTTCTGTGTTATCATCATGGGAAGAGGAGAAGGAGGACATTGCTTTGTCTTTTTGGTTTTTTAGTTTCAGATGAAGCTTAGGAACTTGAAGATGTGAAGCACCTTTAGGGTCCAATTTTTTTGGAATTATGACAAGCTGTACTTAAGCTGTACTTTCGTTATCTCAAAAAACATGGAAGTTTAGCTCTCGAGAGATCTGAACTCTCAAATCTTAATCTTAAAAGTGAAAAGGCGAAAATGAAATATATAGTTGAAACTCATCATTTTCAGACTAGTAGTCAGAAGTTTTTTGATTGAGTTCCTTCTGGCGCACTTTTGGCGCGTACTCAGATTTTGTAGAAAGAAGCTTCAAGCTTTATTACTAGCTTTAAGATGAACATCGAGGTCTAAAAATTAGTACATTTCGAAGCTAAAGAGATCCTAGTTTTTTAGAGAAACTTTGGTTAAAAATGGACTCCAAATCGTAGAGATCTAGACTTAAGAAAAGCGTGTTCATCTATTTTGAGCTTTATTTTGAGACATAAAAATTAAAGTGTCTAGTATCTCGAAAGTTGTTTGAACAAGCATGGCCTGAAATTTTTGAAGTTCGCTTTGCTGAAATTTGGCCTCTGTGATTTAGTCAACCCAAGAACTACTAATAATCTAGCTGCGAAATGAGTATAAGCTCATGATCTCATATTTCTCCAATTTTTCAGTTCCTACGAGACTCAGACGGCTTAACTAAACCTAGTTAGTCATTAGTGCTCATTTACTTTTATAACTTTTCTTTGCTCTTATCTTTTAGCCAAATCCCACTATACACTTCTAACTTCTATGATAACTCTATCTACAGTCATTTTCAGCCAACTGCACTATTTCTGAAAAAAACGTTTTGGTCTTAAAAACAACAACAATAGGAGTGCTGCCTGCGCGGTGTTGCCACTCTCATAATATTATTTCAAATACATATATATTGTATTTTTTTTTTCTCGCCCCCAACATCAACACATACACACTTTTCTATACACCCCTGGAGCGCGCGAAAAACTCTTCCGATTGGAAAATCGAATCGATTGATTTTTCTTCTGGTTTTTTCCCTCCGCTCCTCGCGCAAGCACACACACACACACACACAACTATATCGTGTCATCATTTTTATCAATGTTTTATAGTTTTGTGTTGAAAAAAAAAGATGGGGACTGTGTGGAGGGGTTGAGTGCGCAGCAACAGGCACAACGCAGCCTTATCTCTGTTTCCTTTTTTTTTTTGAGAGCGCGACCGTTTTCATATTCAAACCCCGGTATTTGCGCTCTTTTTTGTTCTGTATGCTGAAAAAGTGTTGACCTACTTTTTTGTCTGAAAATCAGAAGAGCCTTATGGATCTTGGGTTTTTTTTGGAAAGAGCACTTTCTAGGATTCCAAGATCCTTAGCGATTCTAAAATTTTTGGAGAAAACGCGCAAAGTAATTATCAGAATTTTTTTTTTTTTGTAATGAAAATCAAAGTCAATGAGTCATTGCTGAAATCAAAAATTCGTTGAAAATTTGAATTTCGAAATTGAAGATTGGATTCTTGATAGTTTAGTTAGTTTAGTAGTTTAGTTTTGCGGTGATCGAGACAGATTGAAATTTAGAAACGAATAATTTTATTGTTAAAAATCTTCTCCATAAAATTTGCTATCGATCTGTATAATTTTTATAGAAATTGAATCGATTTGAGCTCCTCTACATATTGTAATTTTAAATTTGCCCTTTATTTGTTCCATATTATATTTAATTTTTTTCAATCTCCAATTATTTTCACACTATCTCAATAATACGATTCCAATCAATCTCAAAATCCACCCATTTTCCAGCCAAAATGTCCTCCGACGTCCGCAAGCCTCTGGACCTCCCTCATCCATCAGCCACTCCTTACAGTCGGACCTTAAAGGTACCTTCAAAATTCCATTCAAATTTTCCTAACCAAACTTCCAGCAGTACTCCATCGATGAGAAGCTGACCATTATCTCACACGCCAAAAATCACGGAAATCGAGCCGCGGGGAGGGAGTTCAATGTGGCGGAGAGTAGTATTAGGGAGTGGAGGAAAAATGAGACAAAGTTGATGTGAGTTGATAGGGACCCCAAATAATTAAAAACCTAATCATGTTTATACTCATTTTAAAGCTCATTGAGCCTTGAGTATGAATTTTCGAAAGCTAATAACCCAACTTCAAAATTACAGCCACAACAAAGCCAACCTTGCCGCGGGATTGGCTACGATCTCCGCACAATCTTCTTCCCAACCATCTCCTGCTATTATCGCTGCAGCGAGAGCAAATCATCTCCATTTGAATCAGAATATCATCAATAACAATAATAATAACAACAATAAGAATGGAGACATTCCACATCACATGTTGCAGCAAGGTGGAATTTTTCGTCTCTTGCAGCAAGGTGGAATTTTTCGATCCGAGAATAACGGAGTTTCAAGGAGATCACCAGAGGAGTTTATGAAGGTCGGTTTGGGAAGAATGCTAAGGATTTTGGACAGAAATTTAGAATTCTAGAGCTACTACAAATTTTAATTCAATTTTCGGCTCCGATCAATTTGGAGCCAAAAATGCACTGTTGTTTTTGAAAATTGACATTGTCTTTCATTATTCCCAATTTACTGTCATTTCAAAGTTTTTAATGGAAAAAATCGTCCATTTTTTGGAATGTCTTTGAGCCAACTTCTCGTCTACAAAATCAATTTCCTATAATTTTCAGCTCGTCCAGCTCGCCATGCTCAACATGGACTTCTCCCACTTGGGCCCATTCCTTCAACTCCAACACCAACATCGCTTGCTCCAATCCATGACACCTTCTTCCCACGTACCTCCAATTCCAATCGAGCCTTCTTCTTCTTCATCAACCTCGAGCAGTGTCTCCGGGACCCCCAGCTCAGTTTCTTCTTCTTCTACACCACCTCCATCTCCTTCACAAGTTTCTGTGCCTTCTGGACCGGCATCCGGCTCAGGAAGACGAAAGCCAAAGTGTCCTCAAAAGATCGTTCCGTCTGAAGGAGCAGCGGTCTAAAAGCTTGAAAGCCCCGCCCACTTTTTGTTTTCTGTAAATACATCCCATATCACCGGTGTCCTAGTGATTTTCTCCGATTTTTAGTGCCTTAAAACCCCATCCTTTTGACTTGCCTTTTCTTCATCCCCTCTGTGTGCCAAACTTCCACTTTTTTCTGTAAATTTTTGTGCAATTTTTCGTTCTTCTGAAATAAAATTTTTTGAATCTTCAAACTCTCCTAGAGGAACTACTTTATCGGGGGAAAAAGGAGAAGGACAATAATAAATATTGGCACCACATAAAAGAATGGAGTGAGATTGAGAAAGCGAAAGGAATAGGGAAAAAAAGAGATAGGATTTTTTTGGGGGGAAATTAAGTTTTTTTGGGGGAAAGAAAGACAACTACAAGACTCTTAAGAGGATAGGCTGATAGTTTAAGATAGTTGAAATAAATAATTCATATTCGGGGCTCCAGGTGCCTATTGAGCTGGTGGAACACCTCCCGTGCTGACGTCTCCTGGTTGTCCTGAAGCGGCTTGAGCAGCGGCCACGGCAGCGTTCTGTAATTGAGAATGTAATTTTCAGTCGGAGACATAGTATCCCGATTATAATGGATGTCTAGACTAGGGTTCGTAATGTCTAGACTTGTTTTAGAATCCCGGACATATCCCGGAACTATGGAACCCTTAATGTCGTGGTATCAAACGTTAAGAATTCGATCAATCGATTCTAAAGTTTCCAGATTCTAGATTCTATAAAAATATAAAGACTATTATGAATCCAGATCTAGGAACCTCAAAAATCTTCGATGGATTCCTATCACAAGTTCTTACTCAATAAAAAATGAACCTTGTTTTCACTCAATTTGAAAACTTTAGAGGTTTGGAAAAAATAATTACCAGAAGGTATTAGAATCCCATAAAGGTTATGAACTATCCTGCATGTTATTGGCGTTGGACTTTTTTGGGCCTCAAGAAAATGTGGACCTCCAGAATACAATACATTGTAACTTAGGTCAGCTCGGCTACGAAAGGGTACCCTATGCAATAGTCCAAAAAGACCGTGGGTCTAAGAATGCCGAATGACGGTATATCATTTAAGGGCTCCAAGATTGCAGGGCTGAGCCGAAGAATGCCCAGCCAAGGCTAAGAATGTCGGCCCAACCTAAAACTGCCAAGCCGCGCCTTAGAATGCCGAGCCAAGGTTAAGAATGTCCAGCCATCCGCCACTATTCCCCATCTTCCCCAAAACTAACCGGATCCGACTCATGATTGGCTCCCGGGATGATCTTTCCAATAGCCTGTTGTGCCTGCGAGGCATACCCCTTCGTGGCATCAGCGGCCGTCGACAACACGTCCTTGGTCTTGTCGAAGATTGAGGAGAGAGCGTTCTTCTGAAAATCCCAACGATTCCCAAGGTACAAAAAAAGTTTCGAATCTTACCGCAGCGTCAGCCATTTTTGTTTGAAGAAGAAGTAGAAGAGAGGAAGCCTTGAGAGCAGAAAGAAGGAGTAAATGCGCGTGTGTGTGTGTATGGGGCTCTCGGAGCCCCCTGGAAGAGGCGGAGCCTCCCGTTTTCAGAGTCTCCCTCTTTGGTGTGCTCTTTTCGAGCTCCTGCGCACCCTAAGCCAGCCTTCATCGATTTGCGTTTGTGTGTATGTGTTTATGTATATGCATGTGCTCTTTCCTTTTTCTTCTTCTTCTATTTTTTCCTTTTCTCTTCCTATGTGTGTGCGCGAGAGTCTCCTGAAGCCGCGTCCCCCCGTCACGCCGTCGTCTCCTATTTTTTGAAGAGCCTTGACAGCGGGGGGCTCCGCGGAGCATACAGCTATGCTCTACTCGCACAAACATAGGGTCCCCATCATGGGAGGGGGCTGGGCGGACTGGGCACGGGATAATGACATTAAGCCGAGAAGGCAAGCTCGCCTGAGTCCTCCCGAGCAAATGCATATATAGATATAGTTTTTTCAGAGAAGAAGAAGAAGAAGATGGGGATGACTGAGTTTAATTATATGGTTCCCCGCTTGACTAAAAAAGGGAGAGAGTGGGGACTCTTCGTATATGCAATTTGTCAATTTGGTGATGGGAGGAGGATGGATGAAGATGACAATCTAAAGGGAAGGGAATCGAGTCTTTTTTGAATTTCAAGAGTCTTTTTTTGGAGGATAATGAGAGGAAATTGGGGGTGAAACGGGATACTTGGTAGTAGATGGGGAAAGCTAAATTCAGAATGAAGCTTTTAGGTTACAGAAAAATTGAACTTTGAATCCTCGAAGATTTCAAAAAGGAATCGTGAACTTTCAAAGATCTTAAATCCTCAAAATTTTTCCACTGTTATATTGGAGTCCACAGATTTTCAAACCTCGGAAATTACAGATTGCAAAAAAATCGTTTTCAAAAAGTTCTTTTCGATTCAAAATTTCCGTACATAACAGGCTGCTCTTCAGCTTCAAAACACCTCATTTTTCATCGCTCATAGCTCAAACATACTTTATAAATAAGTACGGTACCTGGGACCCCATTACTATTCAATTCATGAATCATGACACCAACTTTTCAATCTCCAAACATCTCAGACTCTCGACACTCTATAAATCACATCGTTTCCTGTTCTTCCTTTTCTTGTCTTTGTGGAAGAAGAACCAACTATTGTTTGTGTTTTTTTTGCTCGCCCATCCGTCTTTTCCAAGTTTTTGGTCCCAACGGATAGGGACGGATAAGGGTTCTTGGATGTTTGTGGATTCCAAGGAGGTAACATGATTTCGAGTAGTAAATGGGTTTGGGCTGAAGGTAATGTTAGAGATTTTTAAGAATTGGTTACTGTAATCAGAAAACCGTATGAAAATGGAGGAAACTAATCGATTTTTGATTAAGTCTTAAGTTGAACGGTAAGACTATAAATTCGAAACGGGGGTTCGAAATTTACATCTCAAATTACTTCAGCTAGCCAGCTCCTAGCTACCGTAAATACTGTATTATAACGCCACCTGTATTAGAACGCCCCCTGTAATAGAACGCCACCTCCGGCGCTGAAGCGAAAAATAGAACGCCACCCTCTATTAGAACGCCACCCTCTAATAGAACGCCACCCTCTAATAGAACGCCACCCTGCCCAACGACGCTCCGCCGATACCGCGAGAGCGCTGTTTAGCGTAATTCGGTACAAGCCTTCAAATTATTGTTTCCAACCAATTTCATCGACGTTTTTCAATGAATTTACCGAATTAATTGATTTTTTCATATTTCACATCATGTAATCTTCTAATTTGTTTCAGTCTTTCACTATGTCTGATACGGACAAAATCACTCTGAAAAATACAACGCCACCCTTTAGTAGAACGCCACTTGTAATAAAACGCCACCTTCAGCCCTACTTTGAAAAATAGAACGCCATGGCGTTCTAATACAGTATTTACGGTAAGTTGCGAAACACATAAATAACTAGCTGGCTAGCTAAACATCTGAAAACTTAGCAGCTTGCTGAAAATCTAAATACCGAGCTCGCTAGCTAAACAACTAAACACCTAACCATCTAGCTAGCTAGCTAAAAACCTAGAGACTTAGCTGGCTAGATACATAAAAAACCTAGCTAGCTAGCTAAACACCTAGCTCACTAGCTCGTCACCTAGTTAGCTAGCAAAACCCCTAACTCACTAGCTAACCGTCAAGCTAGCTAGCTAGCTAGCTAAACACCACCCTTCATCTTCCCCTAAATTTCTCTCAACTTAACTATTTTCGAATTGGTTTTTTTTGGACTCTCGAGAGCTTTCATTCCCTTTTTTGGTTTCCTCCCACTATCTAGGAACAATCCATCTCCAATAATCCTTCCTCCGTTCGCACCAAACCAATTCATCTCCTTCTCTTATTTTTTTGGCTCATGGCTCAATGACGTGCGAGTGCCCTTTTTTCGGAGCACCTCTCTTTAACGGACTACTCTGTATACTTGATGTGACACATTTGAATTCAAAAGTGGAGACAGAATTTATTTTGAAAAGAAGGAAAAGGGAAACGTGTAGACGAATAAATGGACAAAAGAAAAGATGCGGGAAAAAAGGTGGACAGGGATTTTTAGGGAAAATGAATTCGTTGTTGCATTGAAAAATGGGGGACTAATATCACTACAGGAAGGAAGAATGAACACGTTTTGTACTAACGATTCTCCAAGAAAAAATGGGCGGATTCAGTATTTTTGAAACTACGAAACCCAAGGAAGAATCGAACGTGTACTAACAAAAAAAGAAGGAGATTTTCAGGAACAAAAAAGACAAATAAAATATATGTGACATTAATAATAAGCGACGACGATTACGAGAGCATTGGGTACTGGGAATATTGGCCGGGTTGTTGTTGTTGCTGTTGTGTTGGCTGCCAATACGTGTCTTGTTGGAATGGTTGATATTGATTAGTGTACATGTAGTCCATTTCAGACGGACCGTTCATATGCATTCGTTTGCTTGGTGGTGAGCCGCGACACTGGAAATGAGGGTATAAGACTCTGAGAACCCAAACACAAGAAAGAATCTTACCTCGCTATGAACTGGTCTAGCTGCTGGCATTGATGGAACCGCGGGCGTGAAGTCTGGTAGATCGTACAACGCCTGCAGCTCTGGAGGAAGTCCATCGTCAATGGTCATCATGTCACACGTGTCAACGAATGGTGCCAAACACGACAGATCCGGCTCTTCCCATTGAAGATCGTCTGAAAAAGTGAACATTAAATACACTGAACGTAACAAGAAATTTGATACCGCAAAGAATAGGTTCGCCGCTGTTCAGAGTCGGCGACGAGTGGATGCCTGAGTTGATGCCGTTGCATTGGTTAAGTGATTGTTGTTGCTGTTCGTCGTTGACTGCCTCTTGTTGGGCAATGAGAGAATCGGTAAAAGGCATAGAGGAGAACACATCTGCGATGTCGTGGTGTCCGTTGGACAGCCCAGCGGACGACACATCGAGAGTATCTGATGGTGGAACGGCGGAAAAGCGTCGTGACGGATCGGACGGATCGCAGCGGCCGACCATAGGTCGAGCGTCTCCGTACATGATTTGCCTAGATTTGATACTGAAAAAATGGATCATGGCATAATTAGGTTTGTATATTACTATTAAAATACCTCGGGGGACTGTTAATTCCACACTGCGAGATGCCTTCTGCGAGTGGCGAGTAGTTGGCGCTGTGCGGTTGCGTTGCATTAGCCGACGATGATCCGGTACTGGTGCTCGTTGTCGTTCCGCGACTTCCCTGACTCTGTGCTCTTCTACCGTAACTGGCTCGCGGGCGGGAGGCACGAGATGACGAATCCATGAATTGCGGCGAGGCCATAGCGGTGTCGAAATGCGACGCTTCGGCGGGCGATCGGAATCGGTCCGCCGATCGGTAGCGTGCCGGTGGCGGAGAGCTTGGCTGGTCGCGAAAAAGCCATTGCAGAACGTCATCGTAGCTGTTTTTACGTGCTCCTGAAAATTAGAAACTTGTTATAGAGTTTTGGCGCATCAAGTGCTAAAAGCGTCATGCAGGGTAAGTTTAAGACATTTTGTTCTAATTAAGATTATTGGAACTCACGAGATTGAGGACAACGGAGGGAAAGTGTGGCGATCTGTTTTCAAATAGTTTTTTTTTGTAAAATAATGCACCTGAACCTTCTCCCTTCCGCTGTCCTCATCCTCATCCAGCTCCATATCGTAAAACGGTGCCAAGTCCACGTCGAACTCTGGCGCCAAGCCAGCGTCCTCAATGGACTCGCAGTCTGATTCCATGTTGACGTCATCACAATCGGCGATCTCATCGTCTATTGGTGTGGAAACTCTTCCATAAACGCGCTTCTCATACTCATCAGTGACACAGTAGATGCCTAGAGCCTTTTGGTTAAAAGGGGCTCAAAAAAAGAGGCTCAAAAATGAAGAAAGTTCTCGTTGGGGGTCTCAAGAGTTGCAAACATGTCAGTTGTCAATAGAAAACTAATCTCTTGGACTCAAGCGACTCTCTGGTTCAGATATCAAAAACAAATCACATTTTGATCATTTGATCATAATGCTTTGGTATTTTTGATAGGCCAGACTAGATACAAATGACGGGATTTGATATTAGGTACTCAAAAAGTGCATAATATTTTCAGCTGTGTACACTTACCCATATCAGCCTGCTTCACTGGTTCCTGTTGCTGCATTATCGCTGGTTCATAATCAGCCAAATCGTCTCCCTCGACCAACGGCGTGAACTCAACACACTCGATAATTTCAGGCTGTCTTCCAATGTAATCCCTTGTGTCGTCGATCTCCTTCTTGATGTCCACCTGCATACCAGCAGGCATTGTATCTGTACAGACGACCAGTGACTCCTCGGCTCCCTGGATTCCAAGTACATAGTGCACACAAATCACATACTGTCCCTTCTGTCCCTTCGTAGTATGGGTGATCGTGGTGGCCTCTGTTTGAATCCAAGCCAGCGTGTCGTTCGCGGCAATCAGTCGGTAGTATGGTGTTCGGATGTGTCCCTTGGAGAACAACTCCTTCATGGCTTTTGAGACGATTGTCATGTCCGAAGGGTGGACTAGTTCGTAGAACGATGTACCCATTAGGGTCTTCAGTTCACTTTTGAGGATGTAATTGAACTTGTCGGAGACGAACGTGATGCGCATGTCGCAGGTGTGACGGGTGGTGAACGCGCCCATTGGAGACTCGGTGTACTGAAAATTATGTGGTTTTTATTTGGAACTTTCAAATTTAAGTGATTTCTCACAGGACTAGCATAGCATCAAGTATACAAACATCTGTATGATAACTAGAAGTCTTTGAGCGCCGAGGATAACATCGTCAACTCCGATAATTACTTCCGAAGCTTTCTCGATTCATATTTTCTTTCAAAATAAGTTGTTTCTGGCAATAATTATATCGAAATGGCGGTATTGATGAGATCTTTAGAATGGTTTACATAACAAAAATTTCTATAGGAGCAATTTTTAGCGCGGTGCTGCCTATTACTCTGGTTAACACAAGAAGTATCGATCTCACCAAACTTCGACGGTTTTTAGCTAGAAATCCATTTTTTAAAATCTCCCTGTTTTCTATATAATTCTGTAGATCTTTTGCAAGATCTACATTTTGGAATAATTTTTGCCTCCTAATTTCTATTTTTAGGCCATCCAGTATCACCAGTTTTTGGTCCCTCAGGTTTCAATTCTATTCTTCTAGATCTGTGCTCCTTCCATTTCACCCCTTTTCTTCAAATTTCCCCATCTCATCCAATTTCTTTTTGCACCCCTTCTAAAAAGAAGAAGAAGGAGCAGAAGACGTCCTCTTAGTTTAGTTCATCTCCGCGCGCAATTCGAGAAAAAGAAAAAATGACGCCAAGTTGCATGTGCTCTGCTCTCTCTCTCTCCAATTTTCTAATCTTTTTTCTTTATGCACACGAGATCGAAGGAATAGAAGAAGAAGAAGAAGCAGAAGAAACATGGGTGTGCTTTGGCTCCCCTTTGCGCACTGGCGCGAGAAATGAATCGAGAGAGATCAAAAGATCAGAAGGAAAAGTGTAACGTCTCAAAATCAGTGACACGTCTAGCCTAGAACAAACCTTTGTCATCGCTGAAGCATTGGCATTCGTTGTGCCCTGTCCAGCAGGAATTGTGATGCCTTGCATAAACGAAACATGTCCACCGGTGGAGACTTTCGAGTGTACCAAAAACGACACTGACTTGTACAAGGCGCTCTTCAGATTCAGACACCGTCCACGAGGACTGATGACTGTCTTCATTCGGAGTACGATGTTGATACCGGTTGGATCGGTTTCCTCTTCTTTTGGCTTGTGCATAAGTTTGGTCTGTTTATCGAACTCGTCGTAGTCGGATGGGTGGAGGAAGTCGCGAAGAGCTCGGCCGGTGAGGTCCGTCTGGAATTAAGAGGGTTATATAAGGAGAAAGGTTCATGGGATCGAAATTGTAGACAATCTAAGGATCCAAAGAACTGCAGCCGTGAATCCCATAGGTCCCAAGGGACAGGAAGACTCTAAGTGGTCCCAAATCAATGGAGAGTCCAAAAATCCACAGAACCTCTATGGGTCTTCAGGGACTCTTAGGGGTCTCAAAGCCTTAACAGAGCTTATCCAGTCACCTAAAGCCCTCTGGAGCCTTCAGAAAGTCTTCAAACCCTCTGATCCCTTTTGACGCTACTTCTGACCCTCTCCAGCTCACCTGTGTCAATCCCAAATACAATGCGACACTCTCGGTGACATACAAAATCGACGAATCGCTATCCACAATCATCACAAAACCATCAAGGCACTCGGAAATCGTATCCTCGTTCCACACGTCGTTGTTGAACTCGTTGTCCAACTCGTTTTTAAGTACTGTAAATTTAGATAGTTTGGTGTCCCTCGTAATTGAAGTGACTTATGATCTACGATTCTCTCTAATTCAATGTCACTTACCATTACCGGCCGTCTTTCTCAGCCGACAAATCGTTGCGGCAACGCGAAGAAGTGCTATTCGATCGAGATGCGTTACTGTACCCTCGTCGACAATCGGCACGACTGATCGCAATTCATCGAAGATCTCTCCTTCCTTGCAACGTCGGTCACGTGCCGCGTATCGTGATGTCTCGCGACGCCGGTCCATGTTTCTGGAAATTTCGAGGTTTTAGAGTGGAGCTATCAGAAAATGGTCAACTAGGAAGTTGCTCGTCTTTAAATTTTATATATTTTTCTTTTTTGAAACTAGTTATTTTTGTTGTTCTAGGCCTGTTTATGGCCTTTTAAAGTTGAAAGACGCAGACACTCTCGTCGTCTGCGCCCTCCTAGCGCGGCTGTACTATAACGAAGGCATATCTCGAGAACCAGAATAGCTATCAAAAACCTTGCAACTAGAAAGTTGTTCAGCTCAGAATTTTACACATTTTTCTTTTTTGAACTTCTTCAAAATCTCTATCCTAGGCCTCATTACCTTTGATCCCCAGTCAGTAAATTTTCACCTCTCCTAATCCAATCTCTTTTTTCTTACATCAGATTTGAATTTCCGACTAAAAATGAATCCTCCACAACATCCATATCTAATGATTCACATTTGATATTCGATTCGGAAATGCGCATTTCCAATATATCCCCTCTTGCTCCAGCTACCCTTTTGCGTGTGCTCTCTGCTCTATATAAGTACTACGGTAGGTGTGCAGCACACCAATCAGAGCCAATTTCAGATCCTAACTATGCCTATTATCCTCTGTGTGACTCACCTCTTCCGGTTATCTTCCATTTTTGTTGTACTATTTATTATATCCAATTAATTCGAAAAGTCCAAAAACCAGCTCTAAAAAGCTGAAACTGGGCGTGCGTGGGGCAAATTCCCCGTGATCGGATGGTTCTTGCTGAAAAATTGAATATGGAAGGGTGTGAATCAAGGCATAGAGTTCGAAGAAAATGACATAATGAAAATGAAGGGGAAAACAAAAAGTGCAGAATAAAGGGTCTTTGGAGGCAGAAAAAATGGATCAGTTTTGAAGGAAAGCAACAACAACAGGTCACAAACCTAGAAATTACCTAAAAATAGAAGAAATGTGGGGGTGGAAATGAAAAAAGGTTAGATGAGATTCTAGACAAAATTTTGTGTGATTTTGAGCCAGAAAATCAAGGTTCAGAACTCAGAATTGTCCAAAAAGAGGTCTAGAAGAATCAGCTTTCATACATTTTTGAATAGTGGGGTTTCCCGCCAAATATTTTCTTGTAAAATTAAGATTTTCCAACCAAAACTTATACTAACATGTAGATATTAATATGATCTACAAAATGGTACAAAAAACAACACAATTCAATTTTGCCGTAGTTAGCTGGAAGCCGTCGAAAGAGTGTACCAAGCATGTCCCCGTGACATCGCAGGTTCAATATTTTGACAGCTTTAAAATAAAAATCTCGATTTCAAATACAGTTTTGCTGTAAATCATTTTGTAGATCTTATAATAAGCTACATTTTGGTATAATTATTGTTGGAAAAAATTCAAGATTAAAGGTTGATAGGCCTGTTTGAACAAAGCGAATAAAATTTTGATAGAAAACTTCGCACCAAAAGTGCGCCAACCGTATTAATCTAACCGAGTGTTCTTAAAATTTAGCAGGTCAATGAAATGTGGTTTTTGATACATCACAATCTATGAGAAGAAAATTTGCATATGAAAAAAGTTCACCAAAAAGCTGAACTTTTCAACTTTTTTGCAAGCCATAAAGTTGAACTCTTGAGTTTCTCTCTATTACAGATCCCAGCTGATCGTTTGGATTTCAAAAACAATTGGTTTTTCCAAAAACAAAAACAAAACAAAAACGCAACACACATTGTGTAGTTAGCGTAGTGATGGATGAAGGAATACATCGAAAATGAGACAAAGTGCAATAGAGAGAAATCAATATAGAGCAACAACTGTTGGCCAGCAGGTACCCTCCCTGTCAAGAGCAATCAGGATAGGGTTTGTAACAATTTCAAAGAGAGAGCATGATGAATGTGATTGAGAAAATAGATTGCAAGAAAACTGGCCGAAAAAGGGGGCGCTGATTACATTGTATTGATAGTTTTGGGGTCGAAGTCATGTGATAAGAGAAGGGAGGAGTGAATCGAAAAAGATTAACTTTTTTTTTGAATTGAAGAAATCGAGAAATGTTTCGACGTAAGCAGATATAATACAATAGGATGTTGAATCCAAATCCAATCAAAAATACATTTTCTTTTGTCTAGAACAACAATATTCTTGCTCGATCTTTGTATCTTGCCTATGACATAAAAGATATATAATCCTAATCTTGAAAAAATACAAAAAGGGCAAAATAATTGGACTTGAAACTGGGCGGGGCTTAAAAGCTTCCAGAACCAAAAAAAAGTTCTGGAAGTGGGCGGAGCCTCCAGGAACCAAATTTATTAACAGCAAGAAAAAAATAGCACTAGAAATTTGTTCTGGAAAAGGGGCGGGGCTATCTTGCAAAGGTCAAGTATCGGAATTTGGGCGGAGCTTAAAGGTACGCATCTTTTAAAGGTTTGTATAGCAAAAAATAAAAACTGAAAGGGGCGGAGCTAAAAGCGTTGGGATACAGAAGATTAATGAAAAATTTTAGGTACCCAAGTCCAAATTTGCATCGTTTTTAACCTAAATTTTTTACTGTCTACCGTATTCCCAAGACCTTAAACAAGTCCTAAACCCATCAAGAGCTTTCAAAATTCCCCTAAAACCATCAATAATCCAAGAAATAAAAAAATCAATACTATTTCCTTAAGGCAACGAAAGATAGTCATCGTCAAAACCGTGTGTCGTCGACACATACAGAAAACGAAAAAGAAAGGAAACGGGAGATGGGTGATAAGACAAGAAGAAGAAGAAGAAGATTGGCGGGTATTGAAGAAAGAAGAAGAAGAAACGACTTCTATTAACCAGGGAAAGAGAGGGAACTGTCAATTTTAGAAATAGTATTAAAGAAGAAAGATTTTTAGAGAAGCAGAGAAAAGGGTTAGAGACGGAGGGGAAAATGTTACGAGAAGCCTGATATGAGTTTTGGTTTAAAAAATTAATTTTTTTTTCAGCATGTAAAAGTTGGCTAAAATCGCAGTTCAATTCTAACTTTTTAGATTTGGTACTGTAAAGAACCAGGTGGCTGTCGCCCCTCCGGGGCTCATCCACCTGGCCTTCGCTTACTCTAGGTTTTGAACCTACTGTTCCATTTTAAGAGCCTTCGGCTCTTTTTCTTAAATCTGGGAACCTTTGGTTCCATTTTCAGAGGTTTCGGCTCTTTTTTCTTAAAACTGTGAACCTTCGGAACAAAAAAGCGACACATTTAGTCTTTCTTGGAATCAGATTAGACACATTTTGAAATTTCAAACCACGATAAAATTCTTTCAACCTGAACTTTTCCAAAATTTTCTCGCATATTCTGTCTCCTCGCGTCGAGACGAACAGAATGATATGAAATTCGACCCATCTATCTCTTTCCCTCGCAAATCTCACTCGAAACTTGGGTAACTGAACCGGCGCCTCGTTTCGTATCGGCGGGGGTGATGAAAGTAAGCAGCCGACATTAACCGGGTTCGCGTCGGCCACTATACTTTGTGTGTGCGCTGCCTCTCTGCCGCCGCCGCATGCGAAAATGACTCTGCTTCTCTGTCGCCGCGCGTGCGAAAATGAACCCAGTTGCTCAGGAAAAGTGCTCCAGAAGGCTTCAAAATTGGAATTTCGAAAAAAAAGTTAGATGGGCATCATCCTCAGATAGTCAGGAACAAACTGTGAGAATTTCAAGAGAATCGGTTAACTTTGAGCATACGAAAGGGTTAGCGACACATTTTCGGTACCGAAATTAGTACTGAAAATTCACCAAAAGAGCCGTAACTTGCTCAGTTTTCGAGATATCAAAAATCTAAACATATGGGCATCAACTAATAAAAATTTCTGATCTTTCTGTAAAACTTTCATCCAAATCGGTTCAGGTTAGGCTGAGTTACAGCTTGCAACATACAAACAGACATACGGAAATCACTGGTTGTTATTAGTAAAGATAGCTATCTCTCAAAATGACGTCCGTATAAATTTATAAATTTTGAGATCCAAAAGACCAAAAACTGACTGTTTTTTCAGAAAAAAGGTCTATGCTATAGCAGGGCTTATGATAGCCATGGAATAAAATTAGCACCAACAATCAAAAGGTTAGAAAACCGTCTTGGAAGTGTATACAAAGTTTGGTTTTTACAAAACCTATAGCAGTACTGTAATTGAAAATCAGATTCGGAGAACAAAATTTTAGTGAAAACGAAGTAAGGACAAAATTAAGCACTTTGAAGTATCATTGAAACTTTTCAAAATGATCATAGGGGGTTTAAGATTTAAATTAGAACCCGAAATAATTCTTCTCAAAAATATCTGTCAAAAAATACACATTTTCAGATTGTCCATTTGATTCCCTATCAATTGGTATACATTTGAAAGATCAGAGATGATTTTGAAAGAAGTTACAGTATGATTAAACTAACTAAATTGGCAGACTTTCCAAATTTAGGGGAATTCTTTAAAGTTTTTCAAGTCTCAAACTATTCTAGATATTCAAGGACTACATAAGTTTCAAAAGTCCAATGCTCTATATGAAAAAAAAACGGAGATGAAAAAAATGTCCAAAGAAGATGGACATGCAAACTTCTAGCGAGAAAGAGAGGGAATAGAGAAATAGCATTTCTCTGAAAATGATTGGAGAGAGAAACACGGGTCGTCAAAAAAAAACCAAAGAATCTAGAGACAGAAAGAATCGTGTGGAAGGATCAGAAATAGTGAGCGAGGCCTAGAGGAAAGTAGCGAGAGTCTAGAGAAATAGTGCCCGACCCCATAGAGATGTAGGACAAGGAGGGAAACGTCATTGGGGGGGGGGGGGGGGGTGATAGGGACACATAGAAGAAGAGGGGGCAGAGAAAAAAGGGAAAAAGGGAGAGATGGTGGTCAAGAGTACATACGGGGGCTAGAAAATAGTGTTGAGAGAAGGCAAGACACGTGGTTTTGTTTGAGGAGGGAGAGAGAAGCAGAGAGGGAGATGGGCGGTGCGGTAAATAGTTGAAGGAAGCGCAACGGTGAATTGAAAAGGAAAAAAATGGAGAAGAGGGAGCGAAAAAAAGTGGAATTAGAATTAATTAACTTTAATTGTAGAATTCAATTTCCGCGTTTTTCCAGAATGGTTTCTCATGGGGTGTGAGAAATTGAGAACAAGGATCGTGGGACCTTCTCTATGGGAATAAGTTATGTAGAATTAGATGTACTAGAAATAGAACCAACTTTTTAGGTTAGTGGTTGAGGACCACTTTGATAAGGTAGGGTACCATTATATCAGGGACCAGGTTTTAGGGTACCTAGGCTTTTAGGATCAAGTGAAATTTGAAAACAGTGGGATACGGTAGATTGTCAAAAGTCCCTCTAGCTTCAGACCTAAAATCTAAGGATCACCAAAAGCGAATTAAAAGTTACATGACCTTCGTTTGACTGATTTTTTTTTCAGACTAGCGTCATTATCTTTAACTTTTTTCTCAGACTTCTTCATTATCTGCTATAACCCGTACTAACTTCTACATGCATCATTGCTCGATGTCCCTTTTCCATCATAGTGGTGTGATCATTATCATTATTATCAATTATTTTCTATATACAAAATTTTGATAACAAAACAAAAAATTGTTATATTGACAAGAACATGACCAGTCAATTCAACTGTACAAGTACAAACACACATGTATTTTTTCTGGTTGATCTTGATTGACTTTCAAAACTTTGAGATGGAAGATGTCAGGGAAAGTATGATCAGTGATAAGTGATGGGTAGAAAAGAGACGTAAGTCAGACGAAAATTGAAGATCATAACTAGTCTATAGGTCAGTAGTTAATATCGCTCAAAAGTCAAGTATAAGCTCAAAATGACAGTAAGAAAATAGATGATCTTACTGTAGATCTTAAGTGACCTTGAAGTTCACCTGGCTATTCCATACATACTTCAGACGTCATGTGAACCTCATAAACACTACTGTAAGCTTTTTTATGCTCTCTATTTCAGCTCAGGAGTTATCCGGATCTTTGATAGTAGTACCGGCTTAGCTGTGACCATCCTACGTACATGATCAGTACATATGAAATTGAGCCAAAGGACAAATTTAAACGGATAAGACGGATCTTATGAAATCAAGATGTTCATCTTCAAACCGCCATTTTTTGGAATTTCTTAAAAGATCAAAACGCCTTGGAATAAGACTAGTTACCAATCAAAAACTTCAATCAAAATTGGGTCATTTTGACTCGAGCTATAAGCTTGAGAATTTTTGGCTGACCATCATCGGAACATTAGTTCTAAACACAGTTTTTAAGCCGAGTTTTGAGAACATTCTTACAGATAAAACTGCTGAATCTTGTAGCGGAACAGAGGAGTATTCAATCTACTGAAATTTCGACTCAAAGTGAACCTAAAATTTTCAAAGTACGGGCCTCAAATGGCTTGAGTATTCTGTCCCCTACATGTATCAACCTATACTTTTTTCAAAACTCTCCAAGTTCTTTTGTACTATCTTTAATATTAACAAACGCAAATTTCTGTGTGTGTCTGTCTGTCTGTGCTGTGCCTGTCGCCGGCCCTAGCTCCGTCCCCACTAGACCGATTTTTCTCAAAATTTGGCAGGTTATCAGAAATTCCTTCGAGATAATGCCCGTCTATTTTGTTCTTCGATTCGTGGAGAAATGAGGTCAGGAGAGCGCAAAACCTTCACTTTGGGACCATTCGGTAGTTTTTTTTTTTTGAATGGAAAGGGAGAGAGTGAGAGGTCACGGAATTATTTTTCAAAATTTCAATATTTTCATTTCTAAAAATTTCACGTTGCCCGAAAGGCCCCAGAGGGGCGTAGCCCGTCTGGTACTGTTATAGTTGACTGAACCACTAAACTATAACAGTATCAACATGATTATTGTCAGCACTACCCTCCTTCCAGAGTACTCTCCTCTAGACCTAGACAACCAAGAACACGCGCCCATGTTTCCTAGTATTCCATTAATAACTGACCACCACCACTGACATTATTATCTAGAACCATCTATTGTTTTTGACAACAACAACACACCCACGTCACGTCACAACTACGATTTTCAGAAGGGAAAAGAAAGGGGGCGGAGCTTAACTCGTGTGCGCGCGCCCCTCGGTGCGACGTCCGGGAAGAGAGGCGACAGAGTGCAAAGAACGAGTGAAAAATGATAGAGAGTGGAAAAACGCTCACAAGTTCAGTTCACCAAACATTTCTCTCACTCGTGTGCCCCGAGAAAAGTTTTGCCAGTGGGGAGAGGGAATGAAAAAGATTGCAAGAAAAAAGTAGCATGTGAGAGAGAATCGAACATACACTCACACTGGTTTGTTTGTAGTTGCAAATGCGATCTTTGGGCGGTACAAAATCAATCGAGTTGAAAGAAAAAAAGAAAAGAAAGAGTTCGGTTGGGTGCACAATATATCAGAGGCTCTGGGAATCAGCTTGATAGTGATGGGAACGAAAAAACGCGCCAAAGGCGCGCCAGAGGATTCATAACTTTTTAGAATCGCATTAACTTGAGCTTGCGAGAGAAAAGTAGACTGAAGGGTGATGTAGATGAGACCATAACTTTCTAGAATTCTCAAAAATTGGAGCTCATGAGAGCAAAGTATAATATTTGTTTGTTTACCCCTCAATTTTTCATAACTAATAAGAATCCGCATAAATGTCACACGACCCAACAACTTTATTTTCAGCCCCCAGAAAATGTTACATACTTGAAGATCAGAAGACCAAAGGACGCCAGAAATCTATGGGTCCAATAAGCTTAAATTATGATTAAGAGGTAATAAAGGGGCATAGAAGAAAATATGGATCACTTTTAGATCTTGGGTCTCCAAATCCCTTTTTTCAAGTTTTGCATCTTTTGTTTTGCTTCTTACACATTTTGTAAAAGTGTGAGAAAAAGGAGCTCAAGTTTTTGGAAGTATTTGTTTTTGCTTTCATGGTCAAAGAGCATGTACCCAGTCATAAGACCAAAGTTTTTGGGTTGAAACTGGAAATCTTCTTTTTCGTACGATCATCTTTGCAATTTTCTTCAAATTGAAGCACTGGAAATTAGGTTAAGATATGAGCAACAATGTAAACCAAAAAAAAGCTGAATAAAAATTTTTCGAAACACATTTTCCTTTCTGCAAGACTGAAAGATCTTTGTTGAAAATTATGAGTCGAAGAGAGAATAAGATTAGTTGTAACATAATTATTGGAAAAATTGGATTTGCACATTCTGAAAGGAACAGAGCAGAACACACATTGATGTTTCAGAATGTGCTCAGAGCTAGGAACCAATTTTCAAAAGTAGATAATCTAAAAATGAGGAAGAAATCACCCGAAGATCAAAAATTTACAAGATTTGTTCCAACCAACTTTTTTGAAATTTTATGAGCTTTCAATTGATATTCAAATCATTCAAATAGGCCGAAATTGAAAAAAGTTATTTCAGTTCAAAATTTGATTTGAAAATTTTTTAAAATCCAATTTTTCAAAATATAAACACAAAGAATTAGGTGGTGTTATTCGAATTCAAATTTTGGTGATTTTAAGCTAAAATTTTCTTGCCTATTGGACAAGAAGTAATGCTACTTGGAATCAAAGTTTACTTGAACTAGAAATTTCAGAAAGTTTTCGTACGACCATGGGTGCATGTCATGAACCGAAAAGATAAGTCATGAAAAACAATTTTTGGTTGACTGAACTTTTGAAAAATTAATTAGAGAGGGTTTTTAGAGAAAAATAAGATTATTAGAATCTCTGAAATTCAAAATCTAAGTATCTCGAAATGACAGAATTTTGAACACTCAAAAAAAAGTTTAACTATTCAACAAAACGTATTTATCAGTGAAATCCAAATGCGCTCTAGAAATAGTACAATTTCCAAAAACATCTATTTTCAGACTCAAATATCTTCAAATGAGCCAAATTCCAATACTAAATTAGCCCCTATAGAAAAGCATTGATCCCAAGAATTACTAATAAGTATGCACTTTTTCTCTCCATCGAATTAGCCATTTTTTCGTAAGATCACACTAACGAGACCAGAGTCCACTTTTCGGTCTCCTGAAAAAAAGCCAAAAAAAAGTTTTTCTACAATTTTTTCTAGCGTGACGATATTGGTGGTAACCAGGTGAAAAGTGCCCTTTTACTGATTAGGTTTTTTCAGACTTTTTTTCAATTCCCCGAATCTCAAAGTTTTCTAGAACAGGTGATTCTAGATATACATAAACAGTTCTTACGGTGTAAAAACCGCTAGAGATGAGAAGAGGCTAGAAAAAAAACGAGGGAAGCAATAGAAAAAGCATGTTTAACAAGAAGATGTCATAATGATGTTGGGAAATGAGAGAATCGATTGACCATGGAGGCCTGTTTCTTCTTCTTCTACGAACAATAAGAATCGCTTTGAAGGGATACTGCAGAGAAGTAAGAGACGCAGAGAATCAGAAGAGGAGAAGAAGATGATGATTCAATCGCTTCAGATATAATGAACAGGATCATCATGATCAACCTACCAATTATTTTTCAAGTTTTAGCTGTTATTATTGGAGTTTGTCATGCGGTGAGTGTTTTTTGGGACGATGATTTTGTATGAAATCCCAAATCAGGTCTGAAAATCAAAAAAACTGGATAATTCAAAATAATTTCGTTGGATTTCGAAACACTACGTTCTAGGTGGTCATGAGTTTTGTAATTTCAATTTTCAGAAAACCAATGTCTGGAAGATTCTCTCAGATTCTGAAATTAAGAATCTTAACGTTGATACATATTTAGAGAGCCTTGAATTCTGGATCCTTGAATTCTGAAATTTCAAAGTTTCTCATCCCAAAAAAAAAGCATTTGAAGTTTAGAAGTCTATAGTAGAATTTTTTTTCAATTCTCAAGATTCAAAAAGTTTAATACTTTTTCAAAGCTTCAATTTTCTTCTAACTCTTTTTTTTTGGCCATGGAATTTTGAAGTTTCAGAATTCAAGAATCCAAAATCCAAGAATCTCGAAATAGCAAAAATTGAGGACCTCCATTCTGAAAGTTTCAGGTTCCTAGATTTTCAGCTTTCTAGAATTTCCCAACTTCAGAATATTTTTCGGGTTTTCAGAATTTCCAGAATCTCAAAACTCCCCAAAATCTCAACTTCCATATTTCCAGGAAACCGCTCCATCTCTCAACGAAATCAAGAATCTCAAGAATCAGGATCTCGACGAGATTTTCGGCTCCACAATGACAAAATCTCCGCCTCCAGATCTTCCAGACATGTCTCCAATGGGCGGAGTCTCGGGACCAGATCCAATGGGTCGATTCAACCGTGTTCCAAGTGGTCCCCGTGAGATTCCTATCAACCATGGACACGCTTTGAGCCCCCAACCTCAACCTGGACAGAATCCGGGAGAATTTCAGTCGTTGGCTGCTCAAGGAGCAAATGTTTTCGCAACTGGAGCAACTGCTTTTTATAGGTGAGCTGGCGCACCGTTGGCGCAAAGTTCCTACTCAAAGTTGTTTTCAGAGGAGC
Organism: Caenorhabditis zanzibari; assembly: GCA_963966625.1. Taxonomy (NCBI): domain Eukaryota; kingdom Metazoa; phylum Nematoda; class Chromadorea; order Rhabditida; family Rhabditidae; genus Caenorhabditis; species Caenorhabditis zanzibari. The sequence continues at coordinate 20,689,446 of OZ016472.1, read as the reverse complement.
CGCCACAGTTGGTGAAGCCTTTGGAATCCCTACTGGAAACTATCAAGTACCACTTTTCAATCAAGCTGCGTCACTTTTTGGACGATAAGCTTTGGCATAATATTTTTTGTTGTTGATTTCTGTATAAAAGAAAACGAAATGAATCATAAATCAGTGTTTGACTCTCTTCATTTTCGAAAATGTCAGGTGGTCAGGGGACCCGGGCTTTGGGTTCCAAGCTCATTGTCTCTTTCAAAGAAAATATGACATCAAAACTAATCCTATCGATTTTTCTACTACTCCCATTTGGAGGACAATCCTTCTTCATTCCACCGGAAGATTTTCAAAAATGTGAACTCGATGAGACCCTTGGGGTGGTTATGTGTATTGCTGTGAGTTTTAGATGGAAAATTTGTGTTGTTACGGAATTTTGCGCTGGTTCCGAATATCATAAGGAAAACAATCGAACAGTCTTTTTAATCTCTGAGAAATCGGTTCAAACATACTTTTTTTTCGTGGAAGAGTCTCAGACTCAGCTCACTTTTCAGAAGCAGGGCCATGGCCATCGGAGGTTTTTTTGAAGCTGATTTTTAAATTTTCCTTTTTTTGAGCATTTTCATTATGGTATTCAGAATCATATTCTAAAAAGTGAGCTCACTGACCGACCCCGCTTTTGGGAAGTTATGCCGCGACCACCTGAAACAATTCCGGTATTATTTCGACTAGAATAATTACAGCCAGTGACAACTCTGTTCCAAGACCAACTCAATCTTCAAAATGTGACGAGAGCTCGTGGAATTCGAATCGTCGACGAGTGTAGAAATGCTACAGTAAGCTTAATTTTGAGATTCTATGCCCACCGAAGTGGTAGGAAAATTTCGAAAGTTTTGTCCAAAAAAATTTTAAAATCCGTTGGACTTCATTATTTGACCAGTTTAAAGTGCATAACAAAAACTGAGACCTTTTAAAATTGTTTTACTGAGATATATGTAGGTTCTTGACGAAGTCTAATGTTCCCAACCAAGTACACATGCTCTATTTCAGACCTGTCTCGCCCAATACCCCTGCGTGACCAAAGTCCAACTAGACAAGGTCTTCGGTCTGTTATGTGATACTGTCTCCTACTTTTCCACAGACTTCGCCGACTGCCAAAAGAAACTAGTCGCTCAGATGCCGCCGTGTATGCGAGAAGCTGAGAAGACAATGAAGAATAGTGATAAGGTTTCTGATGGCTTCTTCTTAATTCAAAATTTATAGAATTTTCAGTTCTCCCATCCTTGCGAACTCATTACCAAGTACCAACCGTGCATTCAAACCGAAGTCACCAATATTTGCGGGGAAAAATATTGGACCCCTCTGGAAAAAATTCTCGACAAACTTCAAAAGTATGCACACATGAAGTGCCCAGTGGTTTCACCAACCGAGGATGTTTAATTGTTCTTTTTTTTGGGGAGAATAATAAATCAGTTTCAAAGTTCACATTTCGCATAAATTATACGGTTTTAAAAAGCCAAATAAGCCTGGCAGAAAAGTTTATGAATTATTCAATTTTCTTGGCACCTACTATAAATTGTCCCGCTGACCCTACTGGCTCCCCACTGTACAAACAGCAGGCAAAAATGCAGCTGATTTCTATAATCTCATTCTGCTTATTGGCAGCCTATGCCTATTCTCAATGTTGCTCTGGACAACCTCTTGGATGTAAGAAGGGTTTCGGAATTTTCTTACTGTAGTTTTTCTCTTCCAGTCTGTATCAACAACATCTGCCCAAATGACACCATGTGCAACAACAACTATTGCTGCCCGGGATGTTACGATACCTGCTCCAATTGCTATCTCTACACGGCCTACTGTAACAACCCGTACTATTCGTGCAGTATGAGTTGCTGCAAAGCCACCTGTGGACAGTGTCATCCATAATTGTGCTGTAGAATGAAAATGAAGTAGTTGAGCATTATTTATTGAAAAAAGAGCACAAAGAATCTGAACATAATTCAAAATGGTAGGACATACAGATAAGGGCGTAGAATCCTATGTGATTCTCCCCTTTGCAGAAAGGACTGAAACTTTCCAAATAATTTTGTTGTAACAAGCTCCACTCACCCCTCTGAGCATCCAATATCCAATACGAAAGCTGATAGCTAGAATTAATAGAAGCAATACTAGATTGATAAGGAGCAAAGTGGTAGATCGACGATTGTTTCGATTTCGTCGAGCCATTTCTTTTGTATGAATGGGCAAATTTTGATAATCCGCGAGGGTAACATTGTGAATTATTTATACTTCAACATGACCCTTTGTTAGGGATGATTGGTTTCACACACAACAAAAGAAGGAATTATAAATAACGCAGTTTTAATTTTGAAGGTTCAAGGGAGATAGAAGTATTTTTGAAGCGTCATGTTTTTCAAAATAGAAATTGCTTTAAAGTAGGATTACAATCATTTTTTTTTCTAGAGAAAATCGATTTTCAAAACTCCAACTTACAGTTTTCTACCCTATTTCAATGAATGTAGAATTTTTCGCTGATTCGAATGCACTGCCGACTTAACTCTGCTGTCGCGCTCGCCGCTGCCTGATCATACGTCGGCAGCGGTCGGCGCGACAATTGAAAAATTGTTAATAAAAATTTTTCTATTGCGTTTTGAGCAGCGATATTAGGTGCATTCGAATCAGCGAAAAATTCTACATTCATTGAAATTGGTTAGAAAAAATGTAAGTTGGCGTTTTGAAAATCGATTTTCTTGAGTTTTAACGATTTTTGTGCAAAAATATTGTTATTTTCGTTAATATTGCAATTGGGACAATCATTTGAGAAAATAAAGATTGTAATCCTACTTCAAATGGTAGTTTCCGTAGACAAGAAATTACGAAAATCAAGCCTAAGGCTTTCAAAACGTATTTTTAATAAGTAAAATTCATTTTTTTGAGATCCCGATCAACTACGGTATTTCAAAGTACAAAAGGACCACAGAAAATATTCACTTTCAATTATATAGTTCCGCAATCTCCATAAACTCCTCCGATGGCACATAATACACTCTCGTTATCTTCCATGTCCACGTTCTTCCATTCAACCATTCATACAAATAAACATCACCGTCATCACCCATCCTTGCCTCATAATGATGGCAACCATCGAAGAAATGGCATCCTTCCACATGCATCGATTTCAAGACTTCTAGAAGATTTGTGTAGAAATGAATTCCAACTTCTCCGGTGTCCAATTGGGTGAACCATGGAGCAGTCAAATAGAAGAAGTCCTCGACGATGGTTCCGTTGAATTTAGAGTCCTTCAGAAATTTCTCGACTCCTGAGAATCTCGATGGATCTGGTCTCAATTTGTCTTGTAGTTCTGTGGGAATATCCAAAACACTGTCCAAATTGAGAATCCGGTTTTTGTAGTATTGAAGAGTACTGTTTTCAGCCAATTTCCTTTGTTCTTCATAGGCTTCCTGGATTACGGTATTCTTGTATTTTTGGAACTCTTCTAGATTGAATTCGTAGAAATCCTCCGTAGGCTCTTCTGGGGACACTGTTTTATTTTGAACACGGGGAATCGGGACATTGGGATCCTGGAAAAAAAATAATCCGTAAAAATGGTCTAAACTCGTAACCCTGTGAAAACTCACCCCTTTCGTTATAAAAACCAAAAACACTATGGATCCCCAGAAAATGAACCATTTGATTGTTTGCGAAATTGAAACAGTTTTCTCTTTTTTCGGTTGACGCTCTTGCCAGCCATCATTAGCGGGTTTACGTCCCATTGGAAGGGACCAAACTTTGGTGTATCGACCCATGATGGTGGCTGAAATTTCAATTTTGAGATTTTCCGCCAATTTGTGAGTAGTATACTCCTCGTGGATTAAATGGGTTTTCCAAGAGGAGTACACAAAACTCTGTAGAGTGTTGAGAAATATAAAATTCAGTCAATAATGGAGGAACTGTTCAGAATGAAAGATTAAATTCAGTAATTTTCTTGGTTTACTGAGCTCTGAGCATTGAGCCCTAGAAAATGAAAAACTCAAATTAGCCAAAATTTTCTTTATAAAATATATCAATTCCTTTTCACACAGGCAAAAGACAAAATATCCCCAAAACTCTCTCATGGCATTTCAAAAAAAAGCTTTATAATATTTTCTCAAGCAATTATCCAGCGCTAGACCAATTTTTGATTGTCTAGACTAAAACAGGCACAATTCTTGCTTTATGTTCATTTTCAGGTCCAAATTAATGTATATAACAAAAAATTGATACAATCTTAAGTTTAGAACATAATAGAGCCCAACAATACACGAGCCGGGATATAGAATACACGAGTGAAGTTGATCTGTGAGAATTCCGAAGTGAACGTTTCCCGAATGTGCAAGTCGTTTTGAACGAAAGAGAGCTCCTTCTTATGACAGGTCGCGTTGGTATAAACGCATCCTCCGATCACAATGTCTTCTGCCTTGATTCCATCCACAAAAAATTGAGGGTAATCCATTGTCCATTCGGTTATTCTGGTACGTGGTACTCCGAGGTACAAGAATTCGGCGAGAGTTTGATTATGGCCAGTCATCTGAAGAAGCTCCTCTACTCCTTGGAACCTGGCGGGGTCTGGGAGGAACGTGTACGTAGTGATTTTTTTGGTGAATGACATTTGGGATACTGTAGATGTTGCACCGTCGGCGTAGAGGCGATCCATGAGAAGCTTGTCGTACTTGGCTTGATCCATGATTTCTTTTTTCTTGGCTTCGAAAGCTAGGGTGTCGTTCTGTAAGCTTCGTAATGACGATTACAGTATTTCAAGATTCAAGAAACTCACCGATTTCGCAACGACTTTCGAGGCTTCCGGTACAATTTTCACAGTGACCCCTTTCCTTTGAACCTATAATAAAAGTCTCAAATTCAAATCTCGAGCTCAAAATTTCCTGAAAACTCACCGAATCCTGATAAATCACAAGAACCACTGCTCCAGCTAAGCACATTCCGGCTAGCACAAACATGATACATGCTGTATAAGTTAGTATAGGATCCGGACCCTTTTGAGGTTTTTGGTTGGCATTTTCGAAGGATATAGCAACCATAATTTGAGAAGACCTGTAATAGCGGAAATTTGATGGAAGTAAGAAAATTGAAAGGGTATTACAATAAAGATGTCGAAAAGTGAAATATTAAGATTGTACATGAGGTATACTGATTTTAATGATTCACTGAAACATCAACGTTTTGATAAAATATCAAAGAAGGTTGCTTATCGTTGAATGGGCTCAAAAGTACCCTCAGCAAAATTCGTTTCAACATAATTACTTCAAGAATAAATTTGAATTTATTAGCAAACTAGCTATTCACCGAAATATATGCTAAAAATACACGGAAATTTTTGAAGTAAGATTTTCAGAAAACTGGACACTTCTATAGAAAGGTGTGGAGGAACCGGAAGAAGTGGTACCATCCGGAATGACACTGAGGAGTGCCATACTCTTATCACTGCCTTCTTCCGACCTTGCTTGACTACAACGGACCGAACACCACTTTTTCTGATGGCTGGTCCCATAGGGGTCAAGTTTGATAAGATAAGCGATGTTTATCAATATAACTTTATTGGCACATATGTAGATTCGAAAAACAAAACGAGAAACAATGATCATGCAAATTGATACTTCCACAGGTCCTTAGATGATATATAATACATACGACGCATTTCCAGGGTCCCATTTGAAGTGGCGATCTTATTGGTAACCCTGAGATTTCCATCCTTAATTGAATACTCCGTCTTGTGACACCCTCCGAACATGGTGCAATTTCCGATTTTCAGATTCTTCAAATTCAAATTTGTCTTCCACTTATAACGAAGTTGTCCACTAGTAGTAGAGATATCCGAGATTTCCGGGCGCCCCAAAAACAGAAATTCCTCGATGACAGTTCCATTTGTATGGGTACGGTGAAGCACTTCTGTGACGTGCTCAAAGTTTCCCGGTGAGGGGACCCATTTGTTCCAGAGGGGTTTTTTGAGATATTTTGGATTCATATTTCGGAAATGATGATGGGATACGGAGTACTCCAGGAAACCATGGGATTCTACGTTCAGACGGTGATTTTCGATGAGCTTGTCGATTTCGATTGAAAGACGGGTGGCGTTGAAGTGATAGGGTTTTGGGGAGGAGATCTGGAAAGTTTTATTTGAAGAAGAATAATTTTCGTTAGCCTGACCCGAATACTCTGCCACATAAGGAAAAGTACAGTTAAACACAAAATGACAAGTACAGCAAATGCGATTTTCTTCTCTTTTTTGGATTTTGGGAGAAATCCAGTTGCATTTTGTTTAGCATCGGCGAAATCCATGCTTCCGAATAGATTGATATTTGAGGATGAAGTAGGCATTCTGAAAATAGGAAATTGATGCAGAAACAATGATAGTTACAAAAGTTTTAAAACAGTTACATAACGGCTTTCAATAGTTACAAAACGATTCATAAACAGTTACACAAATGGAAAATGAATTGCACTATTCTCCATTGGTTCTTCTAGGATCCCATGAACTGTATCTTTTAAAAGGACAATGATGTAGTATCCATCATCATCTGCTAATCTAGGATGTCACCTGTCCATATTATTATTGTTGTTGTGTCTTGCTTATCTGCAGCGGCATATGATGGTTTTAGCACTCTTTGTTAGTACTAATCCTGTGGGAAACCAGGGATAGAAGGGGTCCTACAACATTATCACCTTTGGAAATTGAGATTTCAGGACAAACATTATCTCAAATGTAGACCTTCATAAGATCTATTAAAAGGAATATAGAACAATATGATTTGAAGTTAGAGAATTGAGCTAGAAAGGGATAAAAAATAGGGTAAATGATTACGATCCTTACTAGCATGAGTCGTCCATCTTGCAAAATCTAACTCTCTTTTTGAAACCAAGATTTTCAAACAAAATTTTCACAAAATTGTAGATCTTGATAAGATCTACAAAATGATATACAGAACAACAAGATTTCAATTAGTCGTTTGAAATTGGAAGTTGTCAAAAAAAGGATCTGTAAAATCTGCATTGTCCACCCTTTTTAATAGATTTCAGCAAATTTTCGCCTTAAAAACTGTTATTTTTTATGCACCATTTTGAAGAGCTCATCATGAGCAAAATTTTGGTACAGTTTTTGCCAAAAAATCTTGATCAAGAAAACACCCAGGTAGAATACAATTTTTATTAAAAAATCGCAAATCAATCACAACAAATGAGCAGGAACATAATAGACAAACTTCATCGTGTACTCTTCAGGATCCGATATGTTCACATAGAGATTAATTCTTCCTTTTTTGAACTCATACCAATGATTTTTCACTTTTTCGTTTTCATTTTCACTGAGCCAATCCGGAAGGGACGAGAGCATGAACGCCTTGAGTCGATATGGATTCACTCTTTTGATTTCAGGAGTTGTTAAGTAAAGAGCTTGAAAAATGGATTCCTCTTTATCAGCGATGAATTTATCCGTATTCTCGAAGGCCAATACATCGGGGACAAATTCTTTGAAGAGCCGGACTGGGACTCTATTGAGCTCTAACTTTTGGAAATGTCGTTTTGCTTCCGAATCAATTGTCTTTTCATGACGAGCCATGGAAATCAGCTCGTTTAGCTTTGCATTAAATTCAGTTTGATTCATTGCGAATTTCTGAAATTTTAGGAAATTTTTCGTTTGAAAAAAAAATTTCAGACTCACTTTTCCAGAATCCTTGAAGTTTTGAACATAAATGAACCAAGTGAAAGCAACCATGAGTGATCCAACGACCAGAAAAACAAATTTCTTGAAAATTTTCGATTCGTTTTTGCATTTTTTAACGTGCCGAATCTCAATAACGTCGTTTGATGGAGAATCGTCTTCAGACTCCGGTGGTGGAGATTTTGAAGGTTTCCATTTGGAGTTTTTTGAGTTTTTTTTCTTGTTTTTTCGAGAAGACAATGACGATGATGATGTCATTCTGAAAATTTTTCACGCTTATTGCAAAAGAAGATTTTTGATGCAGCAAAATTTGCAAGCTCGGGTGTCGCCCGCAACTTTTGATCGGAGGTTAGCCGGCTTTTGAACGACGCTTGGTCGGATTCCGGCTTAGACAGTATCAGAAGTCGGCCAAACGCCGGTCAAAAGCCGGCCAACCTCCGGTTAACGTCCGACTAACTTCCGACAAGGTTCGGCTTATTCCCGGCTAAACTTCGACCTCCCGCTGCATTAAAACTAGGAAAACGTAATAAAAAATACATTTTATTGCATAAAATAACTATTAAACAATTAAAACAACAAAACATAATTAGAAAACGAAGTATTAAAATGATTAAAAACATAATCCTCGATGTAAGGGTGCTGCTTGTTGATCGGCTCCTTAGACATATTGGTGGGACTTGGACTTCTTTGGTTTGTGGTGCTGGCGTATTAGCATACGGACGTTGTGCGTTGACTGAACTCCTGAAGTTGAATAAATTGTTGCATAAAAAGGTCAAAGAATTAGTTACCTTGATGGTCTTTCCTTTCACTCCAATGGTCAATCCGACGAGACTGTTTGGAATTTCGAATTCGTACATTGGCAAGTAATCCTCATCAGCTCCCTTATAATGAGACGAGAGGTCCAGTGGCGCGTCCAGAGTCTTGAGAAGAAGCCTAAAAATTGCAACTAAAAATGCCTAAAAACACAAGAATTGATATATTGGGCTGAAAATAGGCAGCTCTGATGCAGGCTTGGTCGAAATCGGAAAAACAAGTTCTCGTTTTTTCTTCTTTCCGACTTTTTTTGGAAAATTTCTCGAATTTTTTATTTCGGAAAATCGGAAAAATATATATGAAAATTTCCGAAAACTTAGAGATTTTGACAGAAAATCGTCATTATTGAGCAATTTTTTTCCGATTTTCCGAAAAAATTTTTCCGAACATGCCTGCTCTGAAGTATTATCAGGCTATGTATTTCATTTCCTATTTTCAAACTCACAAAGCTTTCTTTTGGAACGAACACTTTCTGGCATTCCTTGTTCTTGAGTGTTGATGTAATTCCTAAATATTACAACATTAATTATAAGTCTTATATAAGAAATTCTTTAAAAAACAAGCAAAATTACAAAAAATTAGGAGACAATTCAAAAGAAAATGACACGCGACGCTTACACGCAACGCGCTTAAGTGCCGGTCAACTTCCGGCCAACTTCCGGCCTGCCGCCATCTCGCCCGCGCCCAACTTCCGTCTAACCTCCGGTTAACTTCCGAACCTTCGCGCATCACTAAAGTTGTGGGCGACTTCCGGCCAAAAGCTGCCCAAAGTCCGGCCAAAAGCCGGACTCCTCGCAACTTCCGACCTGAAGCTGGCCAAAGTCCGGCCAAAAGCCGGATCCCCTTCAACTTCCGGCCTGAAGCCGACCAAAGTCTGATCAAAAGTTGCTCGCATAACCCGAATTGCGACCTCGTCGTTCAACTTCCGTCCAAAAGCTGGCTAACATCCGATCAAAAGCCGAACCCCCCTCAACTTCTGACCAGAAGCTGGCCAATGTCCGGTCAAAAGCCGAACCCCCACCAACTTCCGGTCAAAAGTTGCAGCCCGACACCCGAGAGGTTAACAAAATCATCCAAAGTATCTTATTTTACCAACAAGTATTCAACTCAAAAAAAACCTCCAGAAACAAAAAATGCATGCATCTCTAACTAACCAAAATGAAAAAATGGCTTCTTCCTTTCACTCAAACCCTATATAAAACCACTCAAAAAAAGAGCAAAGTCCGTATGGAGAGCCAAAAGAAAAAAGACAAAAAAAAGTAGCCGATGAGCTCCAAGGCAAAAAAAAGAGAGTCATAGATATTAATCCGGAAGCCAGTGAAAACGTGACATAGAAGAGGCAGATTAGGAAATTGGAGGTACAAATCTGTTGAAAAAAGGAATTATAGGAAATGAGATGACTCACACGGTAGAGCTTTGATATCTTCAAAATTTTGGCAGTAAATATCTCATTGTAGTATTGAGATTTCACTGAAAAAATTATACGGAAATGTAGATTTTGATAAGATCTACAAAATGATATACAGAATAACTAGATTCAAACTTGTAGTTGTAGGCTAGAAAAGATTGAAAAGGTAAGCACTTCAAAATGAGTTGTTCTAAGTTTTCACGACTTCCAGTTCAAAACAGCAAACTTAAATACAATGGATTCTTACATCACTTTGTAGTTTATAAAATACGCTACATTTTAGTATAACTAATGTCTGGAAAATCTCAACTATTAAGTGAGATATCCTGTTGTATGAAAAGTGAGAAAATTCAACATATTTTTCTTTAAAATGGGTTTAAAGTTAACAAATTCATTTATTGGCGAAAAATCATGAAAAAAGTACAAAAACATCAATAAAAAATATGCAACAGTTAGGATACAGCAAAAAAATTAGATATTCGAATAGTGTATGTAGACTTTGAAGTGATACAGTGCGTCCAATAAGGATAGGACCCCCCCTCGATTTGGGGTGTTCCGGAAAAAGCAAAAATGGTATAGGAAATCTGTGACTGTCAGTCAATTTAGAATACAAAGAAACCCTAGGGGCCAAATTTTCATGACTTTAGCACTTTCCGTACTGAGGTACTAACCAAAAGTCACTTTTGCAGCCGTCCAATAAGGATAGGACCACCCGAAAAAATGATTATTTTTGAGTAGAAAGTATGGATTTTTTTGGTCAACGCAGTTCAAAATGCCGAAAAACTATAAAATACAATGCAAAACATCAAAATTAACACTTCTGGATGGAAATTGAAGATTTCGATTTTTCGACTTTTTGGTCATTTTTCGTACTTTTTCAGTCAACCGGCCGTATTTCATTCAAGGGTGAAAATTTTTCTACAGTTTTTCCAGGGTATAGTTGTCAGTGTATTTGTATTGACACTGCAAAAAATGAGCATGATCGCACAATTGTCCGCAGACTTATGGGCAATTCTTTAACCCTGTGATGAACGGATTCTTCACTAAAAACATGAGCATTCCGAAAGTGATCGATAAAGGTGAATTAAGGCATTTCTTGAAGAACTATTACATAAACTGATATGCCAATTATAGTACTGGTTTGATACAGTCATTTAGAGCCCCTACTTTCCTTTATCGATAACTTTCGTAATGCTCATGTTTTTAGGTAAGAATCCGTTCATCACAGGGTTAAAGAATTGCCCATAAGTCTGCGGACAATTGTGCGATCATGCTCATTTTTTGCAGTGTCAATACAGATACACTGACAACTATACCCTGGAAAAACTGTAGAAAAATTTTCACCCTTGAATGAAATACGGCCGGTTGACTGAAAAAGTACGAAAAATGACCAAAAAGTCGAAAAATCGAAATCTTCAATTTCCATCCAGAAGTGTTAATTTTGATGTTTTGCATTGTATTTTATAGTTTTTCGGCATTTTGAACTGCGTTGACCACAAAAATCCATACTTTCTACTCAAAAATAATCATTTTTTCGGGTGGTCCTATCCTTATTGGACGGTTGCAAAAGTGACTTTTGGTTAGTACCTCAGTACGGAAAGTGCTAAAGTCATGAAAATTTGGCCCCTAGGGTTTCTTTGTATTCTAAATTGACTGACAGTCACAGATTTCCTATACCATTTTTGCTTTTTACGGAACACCCCAAATCGAGGGGGGTCCTATCCTTATTGGACGCACTGTATAAGGGTCCACATATTGTTTAGTAGAACGACTCGAGACACTGAAAATCATGTCATGACATTTTACTCTAATGTAAACTTCTTTGCTCCGTGGGATAATTTATGTGTCTCCATACATTAGTATATCTAAAAATACATACGTTGGCTTGGAAACGAGAAAGACAAGTTTAATGTAGCCTTGTGCAAAAGTTTTTGAAACGATTTTTACATTACTACAAGCTTACGGAGCATGTTTATCCGTAAGCCTGTCACAATCTTTACTATTAACAAGAATGCAAAACTCACTCGAAAAGCAATACAGGCCATTAAAAAACCTGCGCAGTCTCCCATAACAAGAAAACATATCAGCTTGAATTAGTGGCGGCACGGACATTGTGGGAAAATTATGTGCCGCTTCAGTGGGCTATCAGTGAAGCACACACAAACAACTCGGAAATAGAAGTGCACGTTGAAAATTTTGTGAGAAGAATTATTGATGACGTCGGAAATTTTGAAAACTCGGAAAAAAATTTTTTGTTTCAATGTTCATACGGTGAGAAAATATGAAAGAATAACACCAATGTTACGACAATTCAGGGGGCCAAAAACGGGAAAAGTGGTGATGGGGTAATAAAACATTAGATGGGTTCTTTGAGTACAGTAATGAATACTACAGTAATAAGTACATTAACACATAATACAGTAATAGTGATTTGTACAGTAATCTGAACATCTGGATAGCAAAATGAACACGAAAATCAGATCAAATCAGAGTTCTCAATACGGTAGACAAGTGTCACAATTTTCTTCTTTCCCCGAATCGAAAGAAATTCTTTGTCGATGTGCAAGTTTCCATCCTTCATATAAACAGCGACCATGGATCCTGCCGAGCGATAAACACATTCTCCACTAAGTTTCACATTGATAAGGATAATCGAACTGTGAGAGAAAGTGACTCGAAGTAGCATCTCGGTTTTAGAGTATTTTACCATGACGGCTCGGCTTCTCTCGTAACGAAAAACTTGATCGTCTTTCATTTCGTTGGTTCGTGCAAACTCATTAAGGCCTTTAAACTTGGATTTGTCTGCAATCCACTCGGACAGATAGCCTTCTGGAACATCCTCGAGGCACAATGACTTGCTGAGTTTGTCTCGGTTGATAACGATGTTGGTTTGATTGGTTCTATCTGAGCGGCATTGGTTTAGGTCCTGAAATTATGTGTATACCATTTTGTTGATCTCGTTGAACTTTATATTTTGATATAAACATCATACCTTTGCTCCATATAGCAACCATGCGAACGCGATTAGTAAAGTTAGCATAGCTATAATAACGGCAATATCCAATCTTCTTTTATCCGATTCCGACACACTGGAATCATCAGAATTGTTTCTGTCTTTCGTCCTTGTCATGTTCTTCACTTGGGGTTCCTTTTTTGATATTCCTTGCTTGCAAACATATTCTTCTACATCAGAAACATCGGTGAGTCGGTCGAAAGAGGAGTCAGTGGATGCGGACATTCTAGAAAATTGAGTGACTATTTTTAGAGAGAATAGGGATACAGAAAAAATAAAAACACTGGAGAAAGAATCGAAAGAACCGATGAGTAATGAATACAACTGTATGGAGGTCTGTACCGTACTATACAACTACGCTCCTGGGGAAAAGGGGCGGAGCAACAAAAGTAGGGACTGTGAGTCTATGACCTGTAGTAGTGGCACCTTCAAATAGTCTTGGCTTAAGGGAAAAAGGCAGATGGTGTTTGTGTTGATCTTTAGATCTCCAGATGTCTGTGAGATTTTGAGGAAAACTACGATAGAATTCAAAGAAAATTAATTGATCGAAAGTTATCATTCTGAGGATAACTACACCTCATCTTTAGTATTAAAAAACGCAAAGACGTAATGACTTGAAATTTTGAAGAGAGTCTTATGTTAAAGAGTAGAACATCCTCCGATAAAAAAAGCTTGAAAAAAAAATGTTTGAAAATTATGTTGCGGTCCCTAATTATAGGAAATAAGATGACTCACACGGTAGAGCTCTGATATCTTAGAAATTTTGGCAGTAAATATTTTATTGTGGTATTGAGATTTCATTGAAAAAATTATACGGAAATGTAGATTTTGATAAGATCTACAAAATGATATACAGAATAACTAGATTCAAACTTGTAGTTGTAGGCTAGAAAAGATTGAAAAGGTAAGCACTTCAAAATGAGTTGTTCTAAGTTTTCACGACTTCCAGTTCAAAACAGCAAACTTACAAGGGGCTTCCTCGAACTCTTGAGTTGAACTTTTTCTGAAACTTCGTCCCTAGACTAAGTTGACCCTGAAAAGCCCGAATCTGCAATAAAAAGTGGCCAAATGTTCACGCAACTCAAGATATGAGCCATCAAAGTTGCAGCCAACACTAAAATTGGGGTACTTTGAGGACCCATATCTCAGCTCAAAATCACTTTCAGAAGGTCTAGTTTTTTGTATTAGACTCAGAATTTGCCGATCAACAAAGTCCAATACTTTTTGAACAAAAACATTTTTGAGCCAAAACTTTGAAATTTTGCCACCATTTGGGTGGGAAATTTTTCGATCAATCTGGAGTTACCAACTTTATTTTTCCAATTCCCTAAATGATGGAATGAAACAAACTATATATGTTTGTAACAAGGTTTTTTAAAGCTTCATGACATTTTCCGAACTTTTTTTTACTTGGCTGACCTATTTAGGGCCAAAAACCTTCTAGGATTTTCAGTCATCATTTGACCTATAAAAAGGTTCCTATCCGACAGAAAAATACATGAAATTCATGAACACTTTTTTGCAAACATTTATCTTTTGATTTCAACTTTCAATCACCAAATTGGACGAAAAGAAATGGCAAAACAAGCAATCCGCACCCATTTGGTCGGAAATTTTCGTTGTTCTGGCTCAAAATTTTTTTCTACAAAAAAGTATAGGACATTGTTTGGTATAAAATTCTGAGTGCAAAACAAAAAACTAGACCTTCTGAAAGTGATTTTGAGCCAAGTTATGGGTTCTCAAAGTACCCCAAAAGCACTGTTAGCTGCAACTTTGAGGGCTCATATCTCGAGTTACGTAAACATTTGGCCACTTTTTATTGCAGATTTGGGGTTTTCAGGGTCAACTTAGTCTAGGGACGAAGTTTCAGAAAAAGTTCAACTCAAGAGTTCGAGGAAGCCCCTTGTTAAATACAATGGATCACTTTGTAGTTTATAAAATAAGCTACATTTTAATATAACTAGTGTCTGGAAAATCTCAATTATTAAGCAAAACATCCTGTTGTAAAAAAATTAAGAAAACCTTACATAGTTTTTTTCAAGATGTGTCGAAAGTTTATAAATGCGTTTATTGATAAAAAATCAAAAAAGTTCAAAAACATCAAAAAATAATACATCAATAAAGCTTGGGATACAGGAGAAAATCAGATGTTTGAAAATTATACGTCGACTTTGCAGTGAAAACGAGGGATCGCATCTTATTGGTTAGTAGGACGACTGGAGTGAAACTGAAAATAAAGCCATGTCATTTTTCTCTAATGGGAATTTTTATGCTCCGTGGGATAATTTATGTGTACATTACATACATTAGTATCCAAAAATACACACGTTGGCTTGAAAACGAGAAAGACAAATTTAGTACAGCCTTTGAAACGATTTTTTCATAAGTACAAACTAACAGAGCATGTTCACCCGTAAGCCTGTCACAATGTAATAGAAATAATAAAGCAAAACTCACTTGAGCAAGGCCCCGCATGATGAAAAATCCTGTGCAGGCTCCGAGAACAAGAAGACATGTCACACCGACGAGTGTCTCTGTAATCATCTAGTGATGCTGGGCTTCTGGAAGATCATTGAGGCACTTGTAGAATTTGGCTCGGCACACATCGATGTTGCTTCGACTGGTTCTATCTGAGAGACGTTGTCTTTGGTCCTGAAATTATGTGTACACCATTTCGTTGATCTCATTGAGATATTTTGATATAAACATCATACCTCTGCTTCATATATCAACCATGCGAACGCGATTAGAAAAGCTAGCATAGCAATAATAACGGCAACATCCATTTTTCCTCTGGTATTCGATTCCGACCCACTGGAGTCATCACAATTGTTTCCGACCTTCGCCATCGCCATGTTCTTGAGTTGGGGTTCCTTTTTCGATGTGTCTTGCTTGTGAACAGTTTCTTCTCCATCAGAGACATCGGTGAGTCGGTCAAAAGAGGAGTCAGAGGATGCAGACATTCTTTTAAAACTGAGTGACTATTTGGAGAGGGATAATAGGGATACAGCAAGAATACAAATACTGGGGAAGGAATTGGAAGAGCCGATGAGTAATGAATACAACTGTATGGGAGTCTGTACGGTACTATACAACTACGCTCCTGGGGAAAAGGGGCGGAGCAACAAATGTAGGGGTTGGGAGTCGATGACCTTTAGTAGTTACTCTTTCGAATATGTTTGGCTCCTGGGGAAAAAGGCAGATGGTATTTGCGTTGATCTTTAGATCTCCAGATTTCTGTGAGATTTTGAGGACAATTACGATAGAATTCAAAGAAAATTAATTTATAGAAACTTAAAAATTCACAACAACAACAAAGAATTCATCTCAATTTCTAAGAGAAATGTTCTCTTATGTTATTAGGTAAGATGTACATAGTTATCCTCATTCTGAGGATAACTACACCTTACCTATTAACAAACGCAAAGTTCTATGTCTGTGCCGTGTCCGGATCCCGCTCTAGCTCAATACCCACTGGACCAATTTTTTTTTCAAATTTTCGCAGGCTATCAGTAATTCCTGTTATATGATGCTCTTCTATTTTTTTTCGATTCGTTTTTTCGAGAGGCACGTAGCCCGTCTAGTGTACGTCTATATACGGCCCGGTCTCCTTTTGCCAATATATTAAAAATCCCAAAGCAGCAGTGTTATAAAAGTTCAATTTTAAAGACATTGTGCTTTATTCTTAAAATCCACAGTCATTCAATCATTAAATGTCTGAGAGAGAAGATAGTATTAGAGATAGATATAAGATATGTGGGAAAAGGGACCGTTCTACATTGGTTGACTATCTCCGTATCTCTTCTATCCAATCTATGTATCTCTAATACTCCTATCTCTCACATCTCACCATAGTAACCAAAAGATTTCAAATTTATGGTCATCAATCATTTATTGTAGTAGAATTTTTTAAAAAATACAAATGATCAATTTTAAAAATATATCAATGAAACTTGTGATACAGAAACACAAAATCTGATATTCGAATAGTATGTAGACTTTAAAGGTTCTGAAAAAATTTCTTCCGTATAATTGCCCACTTCTGTCAAACTTACTTTCACTATAAGTTATAGACTTTCAGAAACTTTCCAAAATACTCATAGAATATATCAACATTTTCCATCTATACCAAATAACTGTCAAAACATTATTAACAAGAGTATGCCAAATTAAAAATGTGCCCAGAAAAGAGATAAGCAGATAATAAGGTAAGAACCGAAATGCAATAACTGAGGCCAAATTGAAAAGGTGAAGAATGATAACAGTGACAATAAGGGTCCACATTTTATTGGTTACCAGGTAAGACTTGAGTGAAACTAAAAATCAAGTCATGCGATTTTACTCTAATGAAAATTTTTATGCTCCGTGGGATAATTTATGAGTCTCCATACATTTGTTTCCAAAAATACATACGTTGGCATGGGAACGAGAAAGAGAAATGAGGTATAGTAGTAAAATGTTTCGATTTCGATAGAGAAATGGTATAAGAACATCTCGATTACTGTAACAAACGTGGGATGATTAAAAGAGAGACCACACTTGAATAGTTCCAAAATGCATTTAGAATTTTGGAATTTCAAAACTTTTTTTCAGAAATTGTTAGATACATAGGTAGGTAGTTTGAATGTTAAAGAATCACAGATAGTATACACATATGCTTTCATTACTTCCAGATAGTGGTGTTTTTAGACACCAATCTGCAATTGCTTTTTCAACATGCAAATTTTTAAAACAACACTCACTCAAACACGCTCCAAGCGATAAACACGGCAACACAGACTCCAAAAATAGTACAGCATATCTTAGCGATTCCACAAGCCACTATTGGATCGTCTGGAGACGGAGAGTTTGGGGTGATAGATCCCAAACTGTCTTGCACTGGAGCAATACTGATAGTGGGGGTTTGTGGAGTCATGGGATTGACCTTCCCGGTTCTTCCGGCTTTCTTTTTTCCCATGGTAGTTTTTCTGAGAGTGCCAACCCTATCACAACCAAAGGCGAAAGTAAGAAGACTGGGAGTACTAAAAGGGTTAGCTCACCGGAGTGAAAAATGAGTTTCAGCTGGTGGTAGGGGCGGCACGGACATTGTGGGAAAATTATGTGCCGCTTCAGTGGGCTATCAGTGAAGCACACACAAACAACTCGGAAATAGAAGTGCATGTTGAGAATTTTGTGAGAAGAAATATTGATGACGTCGAGATTTTGTAAAAGAAAATTTGTTTTAATGTTCATACAGTAAGAAAATATGAAAGAACAAAACCAAGGTTATGAAAACTCAGGGGCAGAAAGACGGAAAAGGTGGTAATGAGGTAACAAGATATTAGGCAAGTTCTTTAAGTACAGTAATATAAAGTACATTAATAAGTACAAAGTACAGTAATCTTGGATATCACAGGGAAAACAAGAATCAGATCAAGTCAGAGTTCTCGATACGGTAGACGAAAGTTACACTGCTCTTCTTTCCCTGCTTCGAAACGAATTCTTTTTCGACGTGCAAGTTTCCATCCTCCATATATGCAATGATCATGGATCCTTCCGAGCGATAAACACATTCTCCACTGAGTTTCTCATCAACAGCGATAAACGAACTGTGAGAGAAAGTGACTCGAATTCGTATCTCGGTTTCAGAATGCTTTTCCACGACTGCTCGGCTTCTCTCGTAACGAAGAACTTCATACCGTTCCATTTTTTGCGCGAATTCATCAAGACCTTTGAACTTTGATTTGTCTGCAACCCACTTGGACAGATAGGCTTCTGGAACATCCTCGAGGCACAGTGTCTTGTTGAGTTTGTCTCGGTTGATAGCGATGTTGGTTTGATCGGTTTCACGTGAGCGACGTTGTCTTTCTTTTGCCTGAAATTATGTGCAGATTATTTCGTCTTACTGATTTTCATATAAGCATACCGTGACTTCACACAACCCGGCTAACAACAATAACATAAAAAGTAAGATACCAATCAATATGATTTTGATGCGTGTCTCGTAATAATTGGCACGCGATTCAGTAGATTGATTCGGAGGCCCAAAAGGATACATTGCATGGGAGTTTGAATAGTACTATAAAACTATGCTTCTGCTCAGGTAATTTTGGGCAAGCAAATAGCAAGTTGCTAGGCGTGGGACAACTTGCCGGGAATATTAGCAATTTGCTCGAATTATTAGCAATTTGCCGGCTGAATTAGCAACTTGCTGCCTCTTGCTGCGCGGTTTGAGGTCAGCAAGCAAACGGCAGCTTGCTATCGTACCAGCAAGTTGCCGATTGCTTGCTACCGTAGAAGCAAGCAATCGGCAACTTGCTGCAGGATAGCAAGATGCCGTTTGCTTGCTGCCAGTGGATGACGCATCCTTTTCAGCAAGGCGTGAAATTTGTTTTAAATATTTTTCATTTAAATAAAGTACCCATTTTCGTTTGTTTTTCTTTTTCTGAAGTTAAGCCAACTATGTGAAAGCCACGGATCGCAAAAAAGGCAAAGATTATCAGAAGGTAAGTTGAACTTAAAAGTATATTGTGTTGAATGACAGATTTTTCAGAATAAAATCCTTCCAACGACATCATCAGCATCTTTGTGAGCATAAAGGACAACTCGCAGAAAAGACAGGTGAGTGTGAAATGAGTTGACTTTTATAGACTGGACACCTGTGTGGATTCCATTTTGTACTATGAACGCTGCTTATAAAATTTCTTTTAAAAATAAAACTTTTAGAACGTATATTCGACACCACGAACACAACTACGCTAGAAATTGGATCAACAAATGAGACGCCTGGAACATAATGCCCCGGAAACGCCAACACTATTCCAAACCACAACCACCTAAAACTCGGATGTTCCCTGGTACTTGGACAAGTTGGAAACTGATCTCTATTTTTTTGTTATTTTTTGTGTTAACCGTGTGTTTCGACATTTTTTTCAATAAATTGTTGTAATTAAGTCAGCTTAGTTTTAAGAAATACAAGAAAACAATTCGAAAAACGGCAAGTTGCTACGCACAGAACGGCAAGAATCGGCAATTTGCTGTCAAAATCGGCAAGTTGCCATGTAAAATATTTCGCTTGCCGACGGTCAGCGGCAAGCAAAATTTTTGACGCGGCAACTTGCTAAATTTCGCGGCAAGCTGTCCCAAAACTACCTGAGTGGGATGACAATGAGCCGAGCAACGAGAATAGTGGCAATGACCGAAAGTAGTACTTTTCGGGGTTGGCAAATAATAGGACGACGTGCGGAGAGAAATATGGAGTATTAGAGATAGAAAGGAATAGAAGATATGTGGGAAGGGGCCGTTCTATATACGACCTTTATATACGGTCGGGTCTTCTTTTTTCCTAACTATCCCCTCAATCTCTAATACTCTCTTCTCTCACACCTCACCCTGATAATTATCCCCATAAAAGCACCTCAATAGATTTAAAACTGCAAAGTTAGAGTTGGTCACAAAAACTTCAAGACATTGGACTTTATTCTCGAAATTCTCAATCATTAAATAAGCAAACAAAGAAAATAAGGTGTACAGTTACAATAATGAGTACAATTACAGTAATAATATTAGTAAACATCAGGTAAGAAATATGTGAATGTGGAAAAGTGCTTGAAAACAGAATTCAGATCAAATCAGCGTCCTCGATACGGTAGACGAAAGACACAGAGTTCTTCTTTCCCTGATTCGAAAAATAGGCGACCTCGATGTGCAAGTTTCCATTCTCCATGAATACAATGTAGTTGGATTCTTCCGAGTGATAAACACAATTTCCAGTGAGTTTTACATCAATAGCATTTTGACCGTGAGGAAAAATGACTTGAAGGCTCATCTCGGTTTCAGATATTCTTTCCATGACGGCTCGGCTTTTCTCGTAACAAAGAACTTTATAGCGTTCCATTCTGTGGGTCCGCGCAAATTCTTCAAGACCTTCAAACTTGAATGGGTCTGCAACCCATTTGGTGTGATAGGCTTCTGGAACATTCTCGATGCACATGGTATTGTTGAGTCTATCTCGGTTGGTCATTTCATTTACTTCATGTGATAAAAGTTGGCTCTCCACAATCTGAATTTATGTCTATACGATTATGTTGATCTCGTGGGGTTTTATTTTTTTAAATGTGAACATACCCTGCCCGTACCGACCGCAACGAACGTGATGGCCATGAAAGCTAGAATAATCAAAAAACAGGGTTTGTCCTCTTCCATCACGTGAACAGATGGCATTCAGGAAAATTGACTGACTATGTTGGGAGAGAATAGGAACGCAGCAAGGGGTTAAAAAATTTGGGGAAAGGATTGAAAGAACCGGTGCCTAATGAATACTTTGTATGGAGTCTGTACCGTATTATACAGCTTTGCCCCTGGGAAAAGGGGCGGAGCAACAAGAGTGGGGACTGCGAGGCGATGACCCTGGTAGTAGTGACACCTTCAAAATGTTTCGGCTCCTGGGGAAAAAGACAGATGGTGTCACGTGTTGATCTCTAGATCTCTAGATACTGTGGGATTCTGAGAACGACTACAATGAGGACTGCAGAATTTAAAAAAACTTGAGATAACGGGGGTACCCGGAAATAGAACTGTGAAAAATGGAACAGTTACGAAATCGAACTGTGCTAAATAGAATCGGCAAAAAAGTGAAATTTGGTATTTTTTAACCTCAAGTTTCAGTCTTTCAACAACTTCCAGAACGAAAAACGGTTGCGCGTGCTGAGTTTTCGAGTTTTTCAAAATTTTCAAGTTGCCGCCAATTTTTTTTTGAAAACGCGCTCCCGAGATTCTGCGGTTTTATTATGTAACTGTTCTATTTTGTAGCAGTTTAATTTATCTCAGGTTCATTTCATAACAGTTCCATTTCACACAGTTCCATTTCTGAGTCAAAAATTTCTACAAACAACTCGGAAACTGAAGTACTCATTGAGCATTTGCTGAGGAGATGTTTATGACGTCGATATTTTTCGAAATTTGGAAGAATAATATATTTGAATGTTCATATATTTAACAAGTACAGTAATAGAGTAAAGTAATAGGTACAGTATAGTAAGTACGGTAATAGAACGGTTGAAGTTACAAATACAGTGATGAGCAAAGCAATCTATACATCTGGATACATCGTGAAATTGGAGAGGAGTGTACATCGAAATGGTCAACGGACACGCTAGCATCAGATCAAATCCGTGTTCCCAATACGGTAGACACGAGTCACAAAGTTCTTTTTTCCCCGATTCGTAAAATAGGCTGTCTCGACGTGCAAGTTTCCATTCTCCATGTACACAATGTAGTTGGATTCTTCCGAGCGATAAACACATTTTCCACCAAGTTTCACATCAATATCATGCTGATTGTGAGGGTAAATGACTCTAAGGCGCATCTCGATTTCAGAATCTCGTTCCATGACGACTCGGCTTCTCTCGTAGCGAAGGACTTCATGGCGTTTCATTCCGTGGGTCCGCGCGAACTCATCAAGGCCTTTAAACTTGGATGGGTATGCAATCCACTTGGACAGATAGTCTTCTGGGACATCATCGAGGCACGTGGTCTTGTTCAGTTCGTTTCGGTTGATAGCGATGTTACTTTCCATTTTTTTACAAGTATTTCGGAATACCGCGATCTGAAATTATGTGTACACCATTTTATTGATCTCATTGTTTTAAATTTTTCTATAAACATACCCCGATACTAACGAACATGAACACAATCGACATTAGGAACACAATAAGCATTATATCGACAGCATCTACTTTGCATGATTTGCGTGTGGAATTCGGTCGCATTCTGGAAAATCAACTGACTTTGATGGGAGAGAATAGGGATAGAGCACGGAAAAAATGGAAGAACCGATGAGTAATGAACACATTGTCTGGGAGTCTGTACCGTACTATGCAACTATGCTCATAGGAAAAGGGGCGGAGCAACAAAAGTAGGGACTGTGAGTCGATGACCTTTAGTAGTTGCTCTTTCAAATAGTTGGCTTAGGGGAAAAAGGCAGATGGTTTTACGTGTTGATCTCTAGATCTCGAGGTTTCTGTGTGATTCTGAGGATAACTACAATAGAATTCAAATAATATCACCTAGCAGTCTTCCCAATATCCCCATCGACTATGTATACATTCCATTGGGATTAAAAGTTTATAGAGTGATTTATTGGTCAAGAATCAAAAAAGTATGAAAAATCAAGGAAAATATATATCAATTAAATTTGCGTTATACAACAAAAAACAGATATTCAAATGATGTATGTAGAAAAAAACAAATGACTGGGAGTACTAGGAAAGGAAAAAAGTTTGCTCACCGATGTGAAAAATGAATCTCAGCTGAGGGTAGGGGGACGACACAGACATTCTGGAAAAATTTTGTGCCGCTTCTGTGGGCTATCATAGAAGCACACACGAACGATTCGGAAATTGAAGTACATGTTCAGAGTTTGCTGGTGAGGTACTATGTAAATCTAGAATTGTCACAAGAGGGTTGTTTTCAAAACATTGGGCTTTATTCTCAAAATCCAAAGTCATTCAATCATCAAACAAAGAAAAAAAATTGAAAATTTACACTTCAAAGGGGGTAGAAAGACGGGCAATGTGTACAGTTACAGTAACGACCACAATAACAGTACAGTAATAGTAGTAGTAATGATTGCAGTGATCTATATGAGAACATAGCAAAAGGACAAGAAAAAAGGAATCAGATCAAATCAGTGTCCTCGATGCGGTAGACACGAGTCACAAAGTTCTTCTTTCCCTGATTAGAAAAATAGGCTGTCTCGACGTTCAAGTTTCCATTCTCCATGTATACAATGTAGTTGGATTCTTCCGAGCGGTAAACGCATTCTCCACCAAGTTTCACGTCAATAGAATGCAGACTGTGAGGGAAAATGACTCGAAGGCTCATCTCGGTTTCAGAAACTCTTTCCATGGCGACTCGGCTTCTTTCGTAACGAATCACTTCATAACGTTCCACTTTGACGGTCCGCGCGAATTCATCAAGGCCTTCAAACTTGGATGGGTCTGCAAGCCATTTGGAGTGATAGGCTTCTGGAACATCCTCGAGGCACATGGTGTTGTTTAGTTTGTCTCGGCTGTTCATTTCGTTTTCTTCACGTGCCAAACGTTGGCTTTCCGCAATCTGAAATTATGTGTATACCATTTTGTTATGAGTATACCATTTTGTTTAACTCATTGAGTTTTTGATTTTTCTATGAACATACCACGGTTGTTCCGAGCATGATAAAGATCACCGTAAAGAGAGATAAACCACATACAAACACGACAACTTCCGATTTGCTTGTGGACATTCTGAAAAACCGAGTGACTATGTTGAGATAGAGTAAGGACACAGCAAGGAAAAAAGAATGGGGAAATGATTGAAAGAACCGATGCCTAATGAATACATTGAATGGGAGTCTGTACCGTACTATACAGCTTTGCTCCTGGGAAAAGGGGCGGAGCAACAAAAGTAGGGGCTGTGCGTCGATGAGCTATAGTAGTTACTCCTTAAAATATTTTTGGCTCCTGGGGAAAAAGGCAGATGGTATTACGTGTTGACCTCTAGATCTCTAGCTTCCAGTGGGATTTTGAGGATAACTACAATAGAGTACAAAGGACATTAAGTTATCGAAACTTAAAAATTCACAACAACAAAAAATAAATCTCACAAGGGGGTTACATGAGGATGCGAGTTGAACTTTTGCTGAAACTCTGGTCTTAGACTAAGTCGACCCTGAAAAGCCCAAATCTGCAATAAAAAATGGCCAAATGTTCACGTAACTCAATTACAAAGATAGATGTTCTTGGGAGATGATAAAAGGGATATGATAAAAATCAAATTACGTAATTCCAGGTCATCCCGGGATATTTGAATATAAATTTTGAAAATTTCCCGGGATTTTAGTTGGGGCGATGACCTGGGGCCCAGGTCATCTCAGGAGCCCTCCAGGTGTAACAGTATTCTGGAAGTGCAAAAAAAATTGTCTGAAATTTTTTTTTCGAAATTTTTGTAATAAAAATGTTGCAAACAACCCAAATATTCACTAGAAAAAAAAATTTTGCTCGACACGTGGCATGACCGGCTCAAAATGGTCCAATCGTGTTCACAATTTCACAGAATGTGTATTTTGAGTTCCCTTACAATCGAAACATCCCTATTTGGAGAATTTTATTCATTGCATTCAAATCTTATTTGAATCGGAAAAATAATTAGCGAATCCACAAACCACTTTTGGATTGTCTGGAGACGGATAGTTCGGGGTGATAGATTCAAAACTAAATAAGTGCACGATTGTAAAAAAAAGAAAGACGGAGAAGTAATGCGGTAATAAGACAATGAAGAATAGAGATTTCTTTAAGTACAGTAAGATGTAGTACAGTAAAAGTTATAAATACAGTAAAGTGATATGTAGAGTAATCTAGATATCTGGATAAATCGTGAAATTGCAGAGGAATGTACATCGAAATGGTCAACGGGCAAACAAGCATCAGAGCAAATTAGTGTCCGTGATACGGTAGACGAAAGTCACAAAGTTCTTCTTTCCCTGATTCGAAAAATAGGCTGCCTCGACGTGCAACTTTCCGTTCTTCATGTATACAATGTAATTGGATTCTTCCGAGCGATAAGCACATTCTCCACTAAGTTTTACATCAATAGCATTTTGGCTGTGACGTGAAAAGACTCTAAAGGTCATCTCGGTTCCAGAAAGTCTTTTCATGACAGCTCGGCTTCTTTCGTAGCGAAGGACTTTATAGCGTTCCATTCTGTATGTCCGCGCGAATTCATCAAATCCTTTAAACTTGGATTTGTCTGCAATCCACTTGGAGTGATAGGCTTCTGGAACATCTTCGAGGCACGTGGTCTTGTTCAGTTCGGCTCGGTTGAGAGCGATGTTCTTTTTATTTGCTTCACGTGAGTAACGTTGGCATCCCGTGATCTGAAATTATGTGATACCATTTTATTGATCTCATTAAGTTTTGAATTCTTCTATAAACATACCCCGATACTAACGATCACGAACACAACCGACATCAGTACCACAATAGGCATAATAATAAAGGCAGAATCTACTTTGCGTGTGGAATTCGTTGGCATTCTGGAAAATCAAGCCTTTAATAGAAGACAATAGCACGGAAAAAATGGAAGAACCGATGAGTAATGAACACATTGTCTGGGAGTCTGTACCGTACTATGCAACTATGCTCCTAGGAAAAGGGGCGGAGCAACAAAAGTAGGGACTGTGAGTCGATGACCCTGCTAGTAGTTACTCCTTCAAATAGTTTTGGCTCAGGGGAAGAAAGGCAGATGGTGTTACGTGTTAATCTCACTAGATTTCTGTGGGATTCTGAGGTCAACTACAATAGAATTCAAAGACCTTAAAAGATTCCAACAACAAATCCTTCTCTGGAATATAATATCATCTAGCAGTCTTCCCAATATTCCCATCGACTATGTACACATTCCATTGGGATTAAAAGTTTATAGAGTGATTTATTGGTAAAGAATCAAGAAGGTATGAAAAATCAATGAAAAATATATACCAATTGAGTTAGCGTTATACACCAAAAAAAAAAACAGATATTCAAATGATGTATGTAGAAAAAAGTAGAAGACTGGGAGTACTAGAAGAGGAAAAAAGTTTGCTCACCGATGTGAAAAATGAATTTCAGCTGAGGGTAGGGGGACGGCACAGACATTTTGGAAAAATTTTGTGCCGCTTCTGTGGGCTACCATAGAAGCACACACGAACGATTCGGAAATAAAAGTACATGTTCAGAGTTTGCTGGTGAGATACTGATTAAATCGAAAACTGTCACAAGAGGGTTGCAAAAATTCAATTTTTAAACATTGGGCTTTATTTCCAAAATCCACAGCATTCAATTATGAAACAAAGAAAAAATTGAAATTTTAGACTTCAAAGGAGGGGGGGGGGGGGGGAAGGAAGACGGTCACGGTGCACTGTTACAGTAATTAATACAATAACAGTACAGTAATAGTAGTAGTAATGATTGCAGTGATCTAGACTTCTGAAGAGGGCAAGAAAAAAGGAATCAGATCAAATCAGGGTCCGCGAGACGGTAAACGAAAGTTACAAAGGTCTTTTTTCCCTGGTTCGAAAAATAGGACCTCTCGGCATGCAACTTTCCATTCTCCATGTATACAATGTAGTTGGATTCTTCTGAGCGATAAACGCATTGTCCACTGAGTTTTACATCAATAGCATTTTGACTGCGAGGGAAAATGACTCGAAGGCTCATCTCGGATTCAGAATCTCTTTTCATGACAGCTCGGCTTTTCTCGTAACGAACGACTTCATAACGTTCCATTCTGTGGGTCCGCGCGAATTCATCAAAGCCTTTAAACTTGGATTTGTCAGCAACCCACTTGGACAGATAGGCTTCTGGAACATCCTCGAGACACATGGTATCGTTGAGTTTGTTTCGGTTGTTCATCTCATCTTGTTCACGTGATAAACGTTGCATTTCCACTCTCTGAAATTATGTGTTTTTATCATTTTGTGGATCTCATTGAGTTTTATATTTTTTTAGAATAAACATACCCCGAAAATACCGCCTGCTATCAACACCCCTATTGCGAGAACTAGAAAAACAACAAGCATGGCAAAATTCCCTTTGCTCATGGAATCCGATGACATTCTGGAAAATTGAGTGACTATGTTGAGAGAGAATGAGAATACAGCAAATAAAATTGGGTGAATGATTGACAGCGCAAATGACTAATGAACATATTGTATGGGATTCTGTATTGTTACATACATCTACGTTCCTGGGGAAAAGGGGCGGGGCAGTAAAAGTAGGGACTGTGAGGCGATGACCCTGGTAGTTGTTACCTCTTCAAATATTTTTTACTCCGGGGGAAAAGGCAGATGGTGTTACGTGTTGATCTCTAGATCTCTAGATTTCCGTGGGAATTCGAGGACAACTACAACGAGGACGATAGAATTCAAAAGACATGAGATAACATTCATTCATTCATAAATACTCAAAAATTACAATAAATAAATCCTCCATCAAAATATAATAGTTGTAGTTCCTTGGTCGTGGAGCGGAAATTTTCAATTCTGAATACTTTTTTAGAAATGGTTTGAAGCAAACCGTTGTTGAAAAAACATAGTTTTGGTTGGAAATTTGAAAAATGTTTAGACGGTTACCAATGATAAATATACACTTTCATTGATTCCAGGTACTGTTGTTTTCAGACCTGCAAAAAGCTGCAGCAACTAAAACCGAGAACTCACTGGCGTCATCAGTTGAAATAGGGTAACTTTGAGTGTCTGAAACAGTATTCTCATCGACGACGTCAGAAATATCGTCGAGCTCAATACCAAAGGTTTCCAAAACATGAGTCAATCGCATGAGGCAATTTATGATGTTATTTTGCTTTGATTCTAATAGTATATAAGTTCTCCATTTGACCATACTTTATCATTCGAATGCATCTTATCGGAAATTCTCTACAGTCAACTTCGTCTATATTCTTGGACTTTTCTTGAGAAACTGATTCTCCACTTCAAAGGGTTCACTGTCACGGAAGAACCCTTTGATAATTTTCCAGATATTCGATTTTTCGGAAATTTCGCGGATGTACAGAGAAACTCAATAAGTATATTTCTATAGTTGACAAATTTTTACATATAATTGCACTTCAGTCAGTCACTTTGACGTTGAGAATTTGATGACGTCGAGATATTTCAAAATTCGGGAGAAAAATTAATTTGAATGTTCATACAGGAAGAAAATATGAAAAATACATAAAAAATAAGTGTAAGATTGTAAAAATAGAAAGACGGGAAAGGTGCTAATGCGGTAATAACACAAAAGTAGGCAGGGTTTTAAAGTGCAGTAATAGTACACTTAAAGTCATAATTACAGTAATTCACAGCACAGTAAAAAGTAGAGTAATCTAGACATCTGGATAGATCATGAAATTGGAGAGGAATGTACGTTCAACGGGCACACACGCATCAGAGCAAATCAGTGTCCCCAATACGATAGACATGAGTCACAAAGTTCTTCTTTCCGTGATTTGAAAAGTAGGCTGCCTCGACGTGCAAGGTTCCATTCTCCATATATACAACATAGTTGGATTCTTCCGAGCGATAAACACATTCTCCACTGAGTTTCACGTCAATAGAATGCTGACTGTGAGGGTAAATGACTCGAAGTCTCATCTCGGATTCAGAATCTCTTTCAATGACGGCTCGGCTTCTCTCGTAACGAAGGACTTCATATCGTTCCATTCTGTGCGTCCGCGCGAATTCAGCAAGGCCTTTAAACTTGTATTTGTCGGCAATCCATTTGGACATATAGGCTTCTGGAACATCCTCGACGCACGGGGCCTTGTACAGTTTGGCTCGGTGGATAGCGATGTTCTTTTCATTTTCTTCGGGTGAGGAACGTTGGCTTACCAAAATCTGAAATTATGTGTTAACAATTTTGTTGATCTCATAGAGGTTTATACTTTGATATAAACATACCCACATATTAACCTCCAGGAACACAAACGCCATTAGAAAAGCTAGAAAAAGTATAATAATCAGGGCGACTTGCGCTTTGCTTGTTGAATTCGATGGCATTCTGAAGAATCGAGTGACTATGTTGCGAGATAATGAAAAAAAGGAAGGTCAGAAAATATGGGAGGAAGGTTGGAAGAAACCGATTACTAATGAATCAATTGTATGGGAGTCCGTACCGTACTATACAACTGTGTTCCTGGGAAAAGGGGCGGAGCAACAAAAGTAGGGGCTGTGAGTCGATACCCTTTAGTAGTTACTCCTTCAAATAGTGTTGGCTCAGGGGAAAAAGTCAGATGGTGTCACGTGTTGATCTCTAGATCTCTAGGGTTTCCATTTCGGGTTTTTCCAACACCGCCCGCTGCCCGCCCGGTTGCCGCCCGTTGCAGACTTGCGCGTAACGTGTTTGCAGACAATGCGCGCAACGCGACGAGAATTCGTGAAATTTTTACTCGAAGCCAATTAGTCAAATTTTATAGTTGATTAAAACATTTTACCAAGATTTCTAACATTTATTAACGTAGAAAATCGTGAAAAGATTTAAAAAATAAACTTCAGCAACAAAAACATCAAATTATTCGGATTAAAAGTGTCATTCTTAACTGTTTTCCTCAATTATTGAGCGCAAAGGTCACCCGAATCAATTTCGATTGAATTATGTCAATTTTTAGTTGAAAAAAATGTACTGAAAACAGTGAAAAATGATACTTCTAACCCAAATAACTCAGCTCACAAGGGCGTTTGGCAGCTGTAAATTCAAATGTGTACCAAACTTTTTTAAAAGCTTTTCAATGATGTAGGTGGAATTACTGAATCAATAAAATCAAAACAAAAATAAATAAACATCTTTATTATACATTTAGAAAAAAAGACGAAAACTTTTCTGAACTCAGCGATATAACTAAGACTTGGAAATTGTGATGCCTGAAGTGAACAAAACTAGTGACTTATTCCGATCTTCCTCTGCGATTTCCTTGAAATTTCCACATGAGCTACCTGCAAAATGAAATTCTCGGCGGAGAAGAAAATTGCTGTTCAGATCACCACTAACCGCATAACTTTCTGGTACTGAAGCGTCGGAATAATTTTTTTCTTGCTGTTTTCTTCTGAATTTCCAGCGTTTTCGGCTCTCCGTTGTTGTCGATGACGTCGTAGATGTTGAAAATCTGAAAATAAACTATTTAAAACACAAGCAACATGTTTTCATTCAGTTTCAGGGAAGAAATTTGGAAAAAAGCGAGGAAATCAGCAAAAGGTTGACGAAACAACGGAAAATTCAACGACATTGGCGAAAAAGTTTCTTTAGAAGCAAAATAGGCAGAAAAATGTAAAAACTTCAGTAAATTATATATTTTTTTGAAAGAAAGGAAAAGTACTCAAAAATTAGAGCGAAATATAACTTTTATCCAAAAAAAATCGCAAAAAAAATGAGGAAAAATGGATGGAAAAAATAAAAGCGTCGTCGCGTTGCGCGCATTGTCTGCAAACACGTTACGCGCAAGTCTGCAACGGGCAGCAACCGGGCGGGCAGCGGGTACGGGCGGGTAAATCGCCGCCCGCATGGAAACCCTATAGATCTCTAGATTCCTGTGGGATTTTGAGGGAAACTTTGATGGATTAAAGAACATTAATTTATCGAAACTTAAAAATTCACAACAACAAGAAATAAACCTCAAAAATCCGAAATGTTATTATTCAAGATAGGTTGAAAGTTTACAATGTCGTTCATTGGTAAAAAAAACGAAAATATACAAAAATATCAATAAAATATTTATATCATCTTTACTATTAACAAACGCAAATTTCTGTGTGTGTGTCTGTCTGTGCTGTGTCCGGATCCCGCTCTAGCTCAGTCCCCGCTAGACCGATTTTTCTCAAATTTTGGAAGGCTATCAGTAATTCCTGCTTAATGACGCCCATCTATTTTGTTTTTCAAAATTAAAAAAAATTTTTTAGACATGCCCGAAGAAAAATTTTAGACATGCCCGAAGGGCCCCAGAGGGGCGTAGCCCGTCTGGTTTTATAACAATGAAGTTTGCGTTGTAGAGCGAGAAAATGGAAATAAAATTATTGTGTTTAAGTTTTTAAGTTTATGAAAAGAACTTTTATGGGAAAGTTACGTTTGAAGTGTTTGGTTACTGAATTATTACAAAATCGAGTAAAAAATGACCGACTTAGACGTTTCGAAGTAGTAACACTAATTATTCGTCACCTTGTATATCAAATAACTCTCAGAATATTGATAACAAGGGTACGCCAAATAATAAATGTGCCTTAAACAGAGCTAACCGTAAGCAGATAAAAAGGTAAGAATCGAAATGCAATAACAGAGGTCAGATTGATGAAGTGGAAAATGAAAAAAAAATCAGTTATAATAAGGGACCACATTTTGTAGGCGAGCAGGTAAGCATCGAGAGAAATTGAGAACGTCACGGACATTATGTGCCGCTTGAGCGTGTTATCAGTGAAACACACACACACAAAAAAAATTTGGAAACAAGTATACGTTGAGAGTCAGGTGAGGAGATATTGGTGACGTCGAAAACTAACACATCGGGCTTGAGAAATATCGATTTTCAAGATATAGCGCTTCATTGTCAAAATCCACAGCATTCAATCATCAAACAAAGAAAAACATTGAAAATTTACACTTCAAAGGGGGTAGAAAGACGGACAAGGTGTACAGTTACAGTAATTCTGAAGAGGAATTTGGGAACATAGCAAAAGGACAAGAAAAAAGGAGTCAGATCAAATCAGGGTCCTCGAGACGGTAGACGAAAGTCGCAGAGTTCTTCTTTCCTTGATTCGAAAAATAGACTACCTCGATATGCAACTTTCCATTCTCCATGTATACAATGTAGTTGGATTCTTCCGAGCGATAAACACATTGTCCACTGAGTTTTACATCAATAGCACGCTGACTGCGAGGGAAAATGACTTTAAGGCTCATCTCGGATTCAGAAACTCTTTTCATGACGGCTCGGCTTTTCTCGTAGCGAACGACTTCATAGCGTTCCATTCTGTGGGTCCGCGCGAATTCATCAATGTCCTTAAACTTGGATTTGTCTGCAATCCACTTGGACAGATAGGCTTCCGGCACATCCTCGAGGCACATGGTATCGTTGAGTTTGTTTCGGTTGTTCGTCTCATTGTCTTCACGCGAGAAACGTTGGCTTTGCACAATCTGAAATTATGTGTTATCCATTTTGTTAATCTCATTGAGTTTTATATTTTTTAGAATAAACATACCCCAAAAATACCGACTGCGATCAACATCCCCATTGCGAGAACTAAACAAACAGAAAAAAAGGCAAGATCACTTTTGCTCGTGGAATTCGATGACATTCTGGAAAATGACTATGTTGTGAGAGAATGTGAATACAGCAAATTAATTTGGGGGAAGGATTGAATGAGCCAATGACTAATGAACATATTGTATGGAAGTCTGTATTGTTACATACATCTACGCTCCCGGGGAAAAGGGCGGAGCAACAGAAGTAGGGACTGTGTATATAGTTGTTACTCCTTCAAATAATATTGACTCCAGGAGAAACGGCAGATGGTGTATCTCTAGATCTCGAGATTTTTGTGAGATTTTCAGGACAACCCCAACAGTGGCATAGGATTTTAAAAACATGAGATAATATTCATTCATTCGTAAAAAATCTAAAATAACAATACGGCAAGTGATAAGCTGCAGGCGTAGCAACTAAAACCGAGAACTCACTGGCATCATCAGTTGAAATAGGGTAATTTTGAGTGTCTGAAACAGTTTTTTCCAGATGTTCGTTTTTTTCGGAAAATGGCGGATGTATAGAGACACTTTATAAGTCTATTACTGTAGTTGACAAATTTTTCATATAATTGCACTTCAGTCAGTCACGTTGGCGTTGAGAATTTGATGACGTCGAGATTGCTCAAAATTCGGAAGAAAAATTAATTTGAACGTTCATACAGGAAGAAAATATGAAAAATAAAAAAATGCAAGATTGTAAAAAAAGGAATACGGAAAAGGTGCTAATGCGGTAATAAGACAATATAGAGTGGGCGGGGTTTTGAAGTACAGTGATATTGCAGTTAAAAATATAATTACAGTAATTCACAGCACAGTAAAAAGTAGAGTAGTCGAGACATCTGGATAGATGATGAAATTGGAGAGGAATGTACGTTCAACGGGCACACACGCATCAGAGCAAATCAGTGTCCCCAATACGATAGACATGAGTCACAAAGTTCTTCTTTCCCTGATTCGAAAAGTAGGCTGCCTTGATGTGCAAGTTTCCATTCTCCATGGATACAATGTAGTTGGATTCTTCCGAGCGATAAACACATTCTCCACTGAGTTTCACGTCAATAGAATGCTGACTGTGAGGGTAAATGACTCGAAGTCTCATCTCGGATTCAGAATCTCTTTCAATGACGGCTCGGCTTCTCTCGTAACGAAGGACTTCATAGCGTTCCATTCTGTGGGTCCGCGCGAATTCATCAAATCCTTTAAACTTGGATTTGTCTGCAATCCACTTGGACATATAGGCGTCTGGAATATCCTCGAGGCACGCGATCTTGTTCAGTTTGCCTCGGTGGATAGCGATGTTCATTTCCTTTTTCTTGGGTGCGAATCGGTGGCTTTCCCAATTCTGAAATTATGTGTTTTAACGTTGTTCTAAAGGTTAAAACCATTTTCTTGATCTCATTGATCTTTATATATTGATATAAACATACCCTGACATTAACGATCAGTAACACAAACGCCATTAGAAAAGCTAGAAAAAGTAGAATAATAAGGGCGGCTTCCGCTTTGCTTGTGGAATTCGATGACATTCTGTAAAATCGAGTGACTATGTTGCGAGAGAATACAAAAATAGCAAGGTTAAAATATGGGAGAAAGATTTGAAGAAACCGATGATTAATGAATCCATTGTATGGGAGTCTGTGCCGTACTATCCAACTATGCTCCTGGGAAAAGGGGCGGAGCAACAAAAGTAGGGACTGTGAGTCGATGAGCTATAGTAGTTGCTCCTTCAAATAGTTTTGGCTCCAGGGGAAAAAGACAGATGGTGTTACGTGTCGATCTCTAGATCTCTAGATTCCTGTGGGATTCTGAGAATAACTACAATAGTATTCAGTGTTAAATCTCAAAAAATTAAATCTCAAAAATCCGAAATGTTATTATTCAAGATAGGTTGAAGTTTACAAAGTCGTTCATTCGTAAAAAACTAAAAAATTACAAAAAACCAACAAAATTTTTATATTATTTTATAACAATGAAGTTTGCGTTGTACAGAGAAAAAAATAGATATAAAAGTATTGTATTTAACTTTTTAAACTTCTGAAAAGAATTTTTATGGGAAAATCGTCGATTTTTGAAAAGTATATTTTTGACCATTCGAGAATAATTGATTAGTTTATTTTACTCTTATGTTTTACTCTCGTGAAAGTTTTCATGCTTCGTAGGATAATTTATGTGTCTTCAATAGTATCCAAAAATACACACGTTGGCATGAAAACAAGGAAGAGAAATGATTTCGATCATCATTTTCAAAATTCAGATCGATTACTGTAACAAACATTGGACCAACTATAGTATTCCATACAAAATATGCGAATTTGAAAAAAAGCTTTCATTTGCTGTGCTTCCACATTCCGATGATGTTTTTGGACACCAATATTCAATTTTTGACAATAGACTTTCAAATAGTTTTTTTCAGACGCGCGCGGCACTTTCAAGACATAGTTATTTATTCTCAAAAAAATAGAAAATCGACGAAGAATGGGGTGGTAAAACAATGGAGGATTAGACGGGTTCTTTAAGTACAGTAATAAATACAGTAATCTAAACAAAAGGAAGAATCAAATCAAATCCGAGTCCTCGATACGATAGACAAACATAACACTGTTCTTCTGTCCTTCTTTCCAGAAATATCCTGACTTGACGTACAAGTTTCCGTCCTTCATAAAAACAGTGATCATCAATCGGTCCGAGCGATAAATACATTCTCCACCAAGCTTCACGTCAATAGGGGTAAACGAACTATGAGAGAATCTGACTTGAAGGCTCATCTCGGTTTTAGACACTTTTTCCAAGACTGCTCGCGTTCTCTCGTAACGAAGGACTTGATCGTCTTTCATTTCGTTGGTTTGCGCAAACTCATCTAGGCCTTCAAACTTTGATTTGTCTGCAATCCACTTGGACAGATAGGCTTCTGGAACATCCTCGAGGCACACGGTCTTGTTCAGTTTGTCTCGGTTGATAGCAATGTTCTTTTCCATAGCTCTGAGTGAGCCTTCTT
Organism: Caenorhabditis zanzibari; assembly: GCA_963966625.1. Classification (NCBI taxonomy): domain Eukaryota; kingdom Metazoa; phylum Nematoda; class Chromadorea; order Rhabditida; family Rhabditidae; genus Caenorhabditis; species Caenorhabditis zanzibari. The sequence goes on along the minus strand of OZ016472.1, from coordinate 20,653,746 downwards.
GCACTACCTTCACCTGAAATTATGTGTATACCGTTTTGTTGATCTTATTCAGCTTTCTATTCTGATATAAACACACCGTGGTCATAACCACCCCGAACAGAAGCAACATCAGGAAAGTTAGAAGAAGAGTAAAACAGGCAACTTCCGCTTTGTTTATGGTATTCGACATTCTGGAAAATCGAGTGACTATGTTGAGATAGAGTAGGGACACAGCAAGGAAAAAAGACTGGGGAAAAGATTGAAAGAACCGATGCCTAATGAAAACATTGAATAGGAGTCGGTAGAGTACTATACAACTATGCTCCTGGGAAAAGGGGCGGAGCGATGATGACCTATAGGCTATAGTTGTTACTCCTTGAAATATTTTTGGCTCCTGGTAAAAAGGCAGATGGTGTTTCGTGTTGATCTCTGGATCTCTAGATTTCTGTAGAATTCTGAGGACAACTACAATAGAATTCTAAAGAACTTAAAGAAAACTGTTGTTTTTAGAAATCAACCTGAAAACGTTTTTTTTTCAAATAGTTTTTAGCACTGGCGTCCTTAGATGAAATAGGTTAACAATTAGATCGTCTGGAGACGGAGAGCTTGCGGTGATAGATCCCAAACTGTCTTGCACTGGAGCAATACTGATAGCGAGAATTGTTGGAGTCCAGGCATTGAGCTTCCCAAATTTCCCCTCTCTTTTTTCCCATGATGCCTGTATACCAGAAACAAGAAGTAGAAAAAAATCAAGTTTTAAGACATAGTGCTTTATTGTCAAAATCCACAGCATTCAATAATCAAACAAAGATAATGAAGATTTCAAAAAAGAGGGCGGGGCAAAAAGACGGGAAGAGTGGTAATGAATGAAGGCTTAGACGGGTTGTTTAAGTACAGTAATACATAGTACAGTAATCTAAACTTCTGGAGAGCAAAGGGAACAGAAGAATCAAATCAAATCAGCGTCCTCGATACGATAGACAAAAGTCACACTGTTCTTCTGTCCCTGCTTCGAAAAATAGTCTTCTTTAACGTGCAAAAAACCATCCTCCACATGTACAATGTACGCAGAGTTTTCCGAATTGTAAACACATTCTCCACTGAGTTTTACATCAATAAAATGCTGACTGTGAGGGAAAATGATTCGAAGGCTTTTCTCGGTTTCAGAATATCTTTCCACGGCGGCTCGGCTTCTCTCGTAATGAAGGGCTTGATAGTCTTCCAGTTCATTGATTTTCGCGAATTCATCAAAGCCTTTAAATTTGGATTCGTCTGCAATCCACTTGGACATAAAGGGTTCTGGAACATCTTCTAGGCACATGGTCTTGTTGAGCTTGGCTCGGTTGAATTCAATAGTTTTCTGTGCGGAACGTTCGTTTTCCTTCTCCTGAAATTTTGAATATACCACTTTGTTGATCTTACCTGTAATGTACCCGATTTGCGGTACGGGGTTTCGATTGAGACTATACCCAATTGATAGAGCACAAAAAGTTATCTAAGAATGTCGAAACATTTTTCCCTTATTATTATCGGTTTCTGAGAAAATCGACTTTTGTTGAATTTTTTGCGAAGTTCGAAAAATTCCTCTTCAGATAGACGTTTCTCGGCGAATTTTCAACCAATTTTTAAAAACTAAAGTGCAATATAAAGCTAATAAAACGGACAATTCGAATTTATCAAAATCATGTTGTGGTCGAGTTTGTCACAAAAACGATCATATGAAAACCACAAGTGCTCCGGGAGCAACAGACCCCTAAAATTTTTTTGCGGCCTAGAAATGTCGTTTTTTATGTCTAAAATGAAAGAACGTGTTGAGTTTACTGAAAAAATAACATAAAAATAATATGTAACCGTTCATCTGGAAAATAAATTTTTGAAAGAAAAAATGATTTTTCCGAACTTTTTGGTAAATCAAAAAATTTTGAATAGACTTTGTACTGAGTTTTTGAAATATAATAACAAATTCAAAATTAACATTTTTTTAGCTTTCTAACAAGCTACTGAACATGTATTTCTGTCAACTTTGACGTGTGTTATGACTGCTTGAAAACTATCGTATGATTTCAGTACTAACGAAAAAATCGAAAAAATGAAAATGATGCTAGAGACTCAAACTTTTTTTTGTTCAATTGCAAATTTTATTTATGATAAAAGTGTCAACTGTAACTTTTTTGCTACGTTTCATCTTTATCGAAAAAGTTTGAAATTAAGTTTTGATCTCACTGAAACATTAAACCCAATTTTTTCAAATGAAGATGAAACGTAGCAAAAAAGTTACAGTTGACACTTTTATCATAAATAAAATTTGCAATTGAACAAAAAAAGTTTGAGTCTCTAGCATCATTTTCATTTTTTCGATTTTTTCGTTAGTACTGAAATCATACGATAGTTTTCAAGCAGTCATAACACACGTCAAAGTTGACAGAAATACATGCTCAGTAGCTTGTTAGAAAGCTAAAAAAATGTTAATTTTGAATTTGTTATTATATTTCAAGAACTCAGTACAAAGTCTATCCAAAATTTTTTGATTTACCAAAAAGTTCGGAAAAATCATTTTTTCTTTCAAAAATTTATTTTCCAGATGAACGGTTACATATTATTTTTATGTTATTTTTTCAGTAAACTCAACACGCTCTTTCATTTTAGACATAAAAAACGAAATTTCTAGGCCGCAAAAAAATTTTAGGGATCTGTTGCTCTCGGAGCACTTGTGGTTTTTATATGATCGTTTTCGTGATAAACTCGACCACAACACGATTTTGTTAAATTCAAATTGTCCGTTTTATTAGCTTTATATTGCATTTTAGTTTTAAAAAATTGGTTGAAAATTCGCCGAGAAACGTCTATCTGAAGAGGAATTTTTCGAACTTCGCAAAAAATTCAACAAAAGTCGATTTTCTCAGAAACCGATAATAATAAGGGAAAAATGTTTCGACATTCTTAGATAACTTTTTGTGCTCTATCAATTGGGTATAGTCTCAATCGAAACCCCGTACCGCAAATCGGGTACATTACAGGTTATTGGGTTTATTTTTTGATAATAATTATATTATAACATACCCAAAGCTTAAGGCACAGTGACGCCAACCCCGTCATGAGAGCTGCAACAATTACAATTACGACGATTTCACATTTGCTTGTGGACATTCTGAAAAATTGACTGACAATGTTGAGAGAGAATAGGGACCCAGCAAGGATAAAAATGCTTGGGAAAAGATTGAAAGAACCGATCACTAATGAGTACACTGTAAGGGAGTCTGTACCATACTATACAACTTTGCCCTTTGGGAAAAGGGGCGGGGCAGTAAAAGTAGGACCCGTGAGTCGATGACCCTGGTAGTTTTTACTCCTTCAAATATTTTTTTGCTCCGGGGGAAAAGGCAGATGGTGTTACGTGTTGATCTCCGGATCTCTAGATTTCTGTGGGATTCTGAGGACAACTACAACGAGGACAATAGAATTCAAAAGACTTGAGATAACGTTCATTTATGCATCAAAATTTGAAAATTCACAACAACAACAACAACAAATCCTCCACCGGAATATAATAAAAATTAAAAATACTTTATGCCATTTTGTAGAGCAAAACAAGATACATATGTTCTGATAATTTGAGAGTCCTACAATCAGTATCAGCCGAGATATGATCAATGTTCGGAACATGTTATTTTGTGCTCCGACGCCCATATCTCCGGAGCCAATCATCCAAAGTGAACCAAACTTTGTATGTTCGTTATTTCACCTAGTACCAACATTTTCTCAAACAATTTACAAAAATTAATTGGCCACAGGAAAAATTATTCTTTTGATTTTTGGATGACGCCTACATCGGGAAGGATTCTGGAGCCCAGAATCCTTTTCGTTTTTCAAAAAACTAATTGTTCTACTCGCAGTCATATCGTTCAGTAACATGCCAAATTTCGTGTCGATTGAACATATTTGAGCAAAGTTATAAACATAAACGTAAAGTGACCCTCACCATTTGCCGCCACTGTATATAATCCGCATGAAAGTCTGTCCGTTTCTTGGTCACGATGTCCGCTTTAGTTTTCCGAAAGTTAAAGAATTTGGTCGCGCCTCAAAATCGAACCCGCGACTATCGCGTGGCAGTGCAGCCCACAACCAACTACACCACACGTGTAACAAAACCGAAATGATCGGGGGTGTATAAAAACGTGATATTTCTAAGCAAAGTTGAGCGGCGAAGCCGCGAATTCAGCCTGCTGTAAGCAGGCTGGTTTTATATAATACCTTTCTATTAGCGATCGCTTCTTTGAGTACGGGATTCAGCCTGGATTTGTTTGAGAAATGTCTATAACCTCCCTATCCCTGTGATGGTTCTACTTAACGAAGATGTCCCAGCTTTTACTGACTGTAAACCAGCGGACCGAAGTTATCTGAGAATATGGTGCGGGACTGATACGGTGAGTGCAGACACGGCTAATAGCCGCCGCGAACGGCTGATAGCCGCGGCAAACGGCTAATAGCCGCGGCAAACGGCTGATAGCGGCGCGTTTTCCACAGCTATTAGCCTGAAAATGTGGTGAGAAGAATTTTATCATCTGGGAGCAACTGGAAAGTTGGCGTGCTCATGTACATGAACTTCTCCAAATAGGTTCCATTCTTCCCGAAGTGTTGTAGGTACTCTTGAACGCCAACGAACTTCGAGCCAAGGGGTTTCCACTTGTTGATAAGCAGTTGCTCCTGGTAGGTCAAATTGTTGAATTTGTCAATAGCGTGGACGATTTTGGAGGCTTGGTTGAGTTGAGCATATTTGATGTCTTGGAGAAGAGCGAAGTCTTCGAGGACACCGGAGCTGTATGGAGGGAATTGAGAGAGTTGGGGTCCACGATACTGAAAAAAGTATAATTTGAAAAATTAATATTGTTGGGATGGGGATGCTATAAAATCTCACAAGAATATCTCCCAAAATCCATGCCAAGCATACGACGATGAAGGCCAAGAAGATGTTGAAAGCGAATTGGAGTTTCTTGACCATATTTCTGAAACTTTTGAATACTTTTTCTAAATGCACTCCATTTGGTGGTATGAAGTTTTGATAGAAACTCAGATAAGTAGATAGAGCATAACAATTTATCTGAAAATTGCTTTTTATCTTCTGTCTATTGAACATAGTCTCAATCATAATCCGTGGAGAACCGTTAGAGCGAAATGTGTAGAAGGAGGTAAAGAAGGTCTATAGTTGTACTGATCTTGTGTGCCTGACTTTGACCCTGGCTCCTGGGAAGGACCTCCCTCCTTTGAATAAAGAACCTGATGGTGGGAAGGCTAATAGAGCTGTCAAGGTTATCTAAGATGGATATGGGAATCTGGAGCCGACAAACGATGATCGGTTAGACCATACTACTCCTGGGAAAAGAGTAGAAGGTGATGATGGAAATTAGGGTTCTAAGACCATCTAAAGAAATCTGTAAAGGGGTCTTGGATTCTGAAGGATTCATGTTTTTGGATATCAACATTTATTTATGATCTTTGAAACTGTTTAGAAATCACACAAGACAAATTTGGCCACTACTTAATCTGTTCAGATTATGCTCGTTTCATTTATGGTCAAAAACTTTCTTGCCACCCTAATAATTGAGATTTTCAAATTCTTTAAGAACTCTGGAAAAATGAGGAAATGGCAGAAAGTTGGAAAAGGTGGAAATGGGGTAATAAGACAATAAAGGATTAGACGGCTTCTTCAAGTACAGTAATCTAAACTTCTGGAGAGCAAAGGGAACAGAAGAATCAAATCAAATCAGCGTCCTCGATACGATAGACAAACGTCACAGTGTTCTTCTCTCCCTGCTTTGAAAAGTAGCCTGCCTTGACGTACAAGTTTCCGTCCTTGAGATAAACATTTATCATTAATCGGTCCGAGCGATAATTACATTCTCCACTAAGCTTCACGTCAATAGGGGTAAACGAACTGTGAGAGAATCGGACTTGAAGGCTTATCTCGGTGTCAGAAAGTCTTTCCACGACTGCCCGCGCTCTCTCGTAACGAAGGACTTGATCGTCACTCATTTCTTTGGTTCGTGCAAACTCATTGAGACCTTCAAACTTGGATTCGTCTGCAATCCACTTGGACAGATAGGCTTCTGGAACATCCTCGAGGCACACGGTCTTGTTGAGTTTGTCTCGATTGGTAGCGATGTTCATTTCATTAGTTCTTCGTGTGGATTTTTGGACTCCCTCCACCTGAAAATATGTGCATAATGTTTTGTTGCTCTCATTAAGCTTTATATTTCAATATAAACTTACCCCGAGCATAACGAACACAACCACAAGCGACATTATTAACTCTAGAATAAGTATATAAAAGATAGCTATGGCAACAAAGGAAACAGCTTTTCTTGCGAAATTCGATGGCATTCTGAAAAATCGAGTGACTTTGTACGTAGAGAATAGGTACACAGCAAGGGTAAAAATACTGGGGAAACGATTGAAAGAACCGATTACTAATGAGCACAGTTGTATGGGAGTCTGTACCGTACTATACATCTATGCTCTTGGGAAAAGGGGCGGAGCAACAAAAGTAACGGCTGTGAGTCGATGGTCCTGGTAGTACTTACTCCTTCTTCAAATATTGTTGACTCCAGGGGAAACGGCAGATGGTGTTACGTGTGGATCTCTAGATCTCTAGGTTTTTGTGAGATTTTCAGGACAACTACAATAGAGTTCTGGAGGACTCAAAGAATACTGTTGTTTCCATCCTGAAAACGATTTTTTTTTGACAATTGGCTTATTCGAAAGTTTTCTGCTGGAATAGGACAACTTTCAGTGTCTAAAAAAGTGGACCACGTTGGTTGATGCCTGTGTTAATTTCAATTATTTTGAAGTTCATCGACTTCCACGCGACCCGCTCTAAGCGGTAAAAACGACAATGCAGACGCCAAAAACAGTACAACATATCTTAGCGATTCCACAAACCACTATTGGATCATCTGGAGACGGAGAATTTAGGGGTGATAGATCTCTAACTGTCTTGCACTGGAGCAATACTGATAGTGGGGGTGGGTGAAGTCAAGCCATTGACCTTCCCAGTTCTCCCTCTCTCTCTTTTTTTCCCCATGATTGATTTTCTAATTATGCCAATTACATTACTAGACCAGAAACAAAAATGAGAAGACAGCAAGGTTATAATAATTCAATGTTCAAGAAAATGTGTTTTATTCTCAAAATCCACAGTCATTCCATCATCAAACAAAGAAAATGAAGATTTTGAATTTGTTGACAACGCTGGGAAAGGGATGGGAGAGAGGGGAGAACGACAGAAAAATGGTAATTATTCTCAAAATTCACAATCATTAAATGATCAAACAAAGAAAATAATTGAACGTTTTGACTTCAGGGGGCAGAAAGACGGAAAAGGTGGTAAAACGGTTCTTTAAATACAGTAATCTAAACTTCTGGAGAGCAAAGGGAACAGAAGAATCAAAGCAAATCAGCGTCCTCGATACGATAGACAAACGTCACAGTGTTCTTCTGTCCCTGCTTCGAAAAATAGGTTGCTTTGACGTGCAAAATTCCATGCTTCATATATACAATGTATCCGGAATTTTCCGAGTTGTAAACACATTCTCCACTGAGTTTTACATCAATAGAATGCTGACCGCGATGGAAAATGATTTTAAGGCTTTTCTCGGTTTCAGAATAAATTTCCACGACGGCTCGGCTTCTCTCGTAATGAAGGGCTTGATATTCTTCCATTTCGTGGATTCGCACGAACTCATCGAAGCCTTTAAACTTGGATTTGTCTGCAATCCACTTGGACATATAGGCTTCTGGGACATCCTCGAGGCACATGGTCTTGTTGAGTTCGGCTCGATTGTTTTCAATAGCTTTAAGAGAGTAACGTTGGCTTTCATGCTCCTGAAATTTTGTTCTTACCATTTTGTTGATCTCATTATATTTTAATAAAAACATACCCAGACTTTATAGTAAAAGAACGTCAACCCCGTCAGTAGAGTTCCAAACGTTACAATAAGGCAAACTTCCCCTTTCCAATTGCAATTCGACATTCTGGAAAATTGAGTGACTATGTTAAGAGAAAATAGGAACGCAGCAAAGATAAAAATACTTGGGAAAAGGTTGAAAGAACCGATCACTAATGAGTACATTGTAAGGGAGTGTGTACCGTACTATCCAACTATGCTCCTGGGAAAAGGGGCGGAGCAACAAAAGTAGGGACTGTGAGTCGATGACCCTTCTAGTAGTTACCTCTTCAAATATTTTTTGCTCCGTGGGAAAAGGCAGATGGTGTTACGTGTTGATCTCTGGATCTCTAGATTTCTGTCGGATTCTGAGGACAACTACAACGAGGACAATAGAATCGAAAAGAATTGAGATAACATTCATTTATTCATCAAAATTTGAAAATTCACAACAACAACAACAAATCCTCCACCGGAATATAATACCATCTAGTAGCGTTCATGATCTTCCCATCGACAGAGTACCAATTCGCGATTTCGATTTGTCCGTCTCTCGAAACATAAGGAGTCCCAGTTTTTTCATCCTGAATTGGTTTGAACAAAAACTTATAGGTTTTGCTAACAGAGCCTAACGTAAACGTGACAAGAATTTTATCATCTGGGAGCAACTGGAAAGTTGGCGTGCTCATGTACATGAACTTCTCCAAATAGGTTCCATTCTTCCCGATTTGTTGTAGGTACTCTTGAACGCCAACAAACTTTGAGCCAAGGGGTTTCCACTTGTTAATAAGCAGTTGCTCCTGGTAGGTCAAATTGTTGAATTTGTCAATAGCGTGGACGATTTTGGTGGCTTGGTTGAGTTGAGCGAATTTGGTGTCTTGGAGGAGAGCGAAGTCTTCGAGGACACCAGAGCTGTATGGAGGGAATTGAGGGAGTTGGGGTCGACGATACTGAAAAGTGAATATTGTTGGGATTGGGATCCTATAACAACTTACGAAAATATCTCCCAAAATCCATGCCAAGCATACTACGATGAAGGCCAAGAAGATGTTGAAAGCGAATTGGAGTTTCTTGACCATAGTTCTGAAATATAATTTTTTTTTAATGTGGCTTTGATGGTGATTATGTTCTATAGATAGAGCATTTTCATGCTCTATCTATTAAAATAATATCGATCAAAATCTCGCGGAGTAAGTACATTGCAAGTAAGAGCGAAATCTATAGAATGAGGTAAAGAAGGTCCATAGTTGTACTGATCCTCCGTGCCTGACTTCGACCCTGGCTCCTGGGAAGGACCTCCCTCCTCTTGGATAAAGAATCTGATGGTGGGAAGACTAATAGAGCTGTCAAGTTTATCTAAGATGGGCCTGAGAATCTGGAGCCGACAAACGATGACCGGTCGGATTATGTTGCTCTAGGGAAAAGAGTAGAAGGTGATGAATCAAAAGAAATCTGTAAAGGGGTCTTGGATTCTGAAGGATTTATGTTTTGGATATCAACGTTTATTCATGATCTTTGAAACAGTGAAAAAGTATACAATAAAGGGTGAGAGAAAAAGTCAAAGCCACAATATTTAGACCATCTCGAGAAGATTCTTCAGCGGGTAATAGAAGAATCTAGTAAAAGCCGCATACTCTTCATTGATCTTACGCCACTCGGTAATCCGAAGCTCTCCGTTTTCAATGGATACCCTTGAAGAGAATGAATCCACCATGTTCTCATAGACGTTGGTAAATTCCATTTGGAAACCCAGAGTCCTTTTACCATTTTCGTGTTGAATTCTAGGCGAAGCCATGTGCATGATCATCTCCTCATGGGTTCCAGTTTTGCCGGACTTCTCCAAATACTCCTTGACACCTACGAAAGCGGATGGCAGGGGTTTCCAGTGCTTCAACTGCAGACGATCATTTTTTGGAAGAGAGTTGAACTTTTCTAAAGCTTTTTTGAGCTTTAAAGCTTGCTCCAGGCTAGCAAATGAGTGGTCTTGTTGGGTGCGGTACTCCTGCATGTCCACCAAGTCGGAAATAGTGAGATCGTGTTCGGGTAAGGGAATGTCTTTGGGAGCGAGGTACTGAAATGGAAAGTTTGATTAAAAGATAACCTTAGGGCAAAAACCTACCATCATGAAGAGAAAGAACGCCAGGAGCCAGACGATGAAGACGAAGACGTCACGAGCTCGGCGGTTTGGATGATAGCCATGAACTTCGACTGGGGGCACAGCGTCTGTGGGTTCGGAGTCATTGAGCTCAGAGTCTGAATCCTCAGAATCCGAAACCCTGGTCAGAGCCAGAGTGACTTGAGTTTTCGTCCCACCAACAGCCTCGTAGCTCAGGGTTACGGTTCGTGGAGCAACTTCAGATTCAGAATCCTTCTGTGATTGGACTTCAGAAGCCGCAGAATCCTGGAGATCAAGATTGGACTCAGAATCCTTGGCGACCTCAGTATCCTTGGCAATCTCGGAATCCGATTCGGAATGTTCAGAATCCGAGAATTCGGAATCGGAGAGCTGATCGAAGGAGGAATCGGAGAACGAAGAAGAACGAGAAGACATTCTGTAATAAGAATCAGAAGGTATATAAAAAGATGTAGTAGAATTAGAAAATCTGGAGAATCTGGAGAATCTGGCGATTCTAAAGACCCAAGTACACAGAAAAAGGCCAGAACCGAGAACAATAGGGTTGTGCTATCTAGGTCCCTGGGAAATCAGATGGTGTTAATGAGTGGACAATGAAGGATTAGAGGGGTCCAAAAGTGACAACCTAATAGAACTGTGGGGTATTTGAAGGAATGTAAATATGGTCTGGGAATCTGAGGTTCAGGAGGTTTTCATGGTAGAGAAAGGGAACTTTGGGGGGACCATGATGAAGAGGAATTCGAAGTTCTTTCTTTTCTGACTTTTGAGAAGTTATTCAGAAGATTGGATGTATTTTAGAATGTGAAAACTAATAAATAAATAAAATAAATAATGTTCTTAAAAGGTGCAAAGATTTTCTGTGAAAAAGTTGTTGAGTACAATTTTAAAAGAACACTCTGTGTCTAGAAATCTTTGGTTCAAAAAACTCTTCATGCCCTTTTGGACGTGTCATGGTGATCTATCTAAATTGCTCACCCTAAATTATCCTCTAATCCTGGCTCCGCCCCTTCCCTTTCATCCATCAAGTGTCCCGACAAACATTCCAGATTCCCAGACGCACACAAAGACCTATTTAAAAAGTACATTGACAGCTCTATTAGTTTGTCACTTTCTGAGTCTTCTAATCCTTCATTGTCTCGCCCCCATTATCCCAGGAACGGAGATAGCACTCCCCTCTTTGTCCTGCAATCTACATTTCTTGATTATCTAGCTAGTTTTCACTTGAATTTGTATCTCTCCCCTATTGTTCTGGGCTGTGACCTTTTTTTCTGTGTTCTCGAGTCTTCAGAATCTCCATATTCGACATTCTAGATTCTCCAAATTCCCTAGATTGTCTAATTCTACTATCCAAAATGGCATGAAGACGAGCATGTTTTTCGAACCAGAGATTTCTAGACATCGAATGTTCTTCCAAACTTTTAATTACATATTTACATTTTTCATAGAAAATCTATTCAATTTTTGAAAACATCCAACCTTTCAGATAATTCTTATAAGTCAGTACTCAAAAAAATCATACCTTTGGAACTAGTACCCCAAGTTTCCTTTCTCTACCCTAAAACCTCCAGAATCTCAGATTCCCATACCATATTTTCACTCCTTCAGATACCCCTTTGATAGTTTTATAAATGTGTCACGTTTGTACACCTCTAATCCTACATTGTCTCCCATTCACACCATCTGATTTGCCAGGAACCAAGATATCACTCCCCTATTTTTCTACGATCTGATCTTTTTCTGTGTTCTTGAGTCTTTCGAATCTCCAGATTCTACATTTTAGATTCTCTAGATTTTCTATTTTTACTATATCTTTCTATAAACATTCTAATTCTTTCAGAAAATGTCTTCTCGTTCTTCATCGTCCTCGGATTCTTTCGATAAACTCTCCGATTCCGAATTCTCGGATTCTGAACATTCCGGATCGTATTCCGAGATTGTTAAGGATTCTGAATCCAATTTCGAGCTTAAGGATTTCGGAGCTTCTGAAGTCCAATCCCAGAAGAATTCTGAAACTGATTTTGCTCCACGTAACGTGACGCTGATATACGAGGGAGCCGGTGGAACAAAGACACAAGTCACTCTGGCTCTGACCAGGATTTTGAATTCTGAGGATTCAGACAATTCGGACTCGGAACTCACGGAAGCTCAACCAATTGAGGTCCGTGGCTATCGTCCAGACCGCCAAGCTCGTGAAGCTTATGAAGTGCGACCCCAGAAGGATTCAGAATCTAATGCAGGACTTGAGGAGAAAACATCGAAAGATGGCAAACAACAAAAAGTTGAACAACTCAAGAAGCAAGGGCTGCCTTGGAGAAAGATTTTACGGCTTTTCGTGTTTTCTTTTGTCTTATTCTTGGTAAGTGAATTCTATTTTAAAACAAGTTATGGAAAATCTAAAACTCGAAGAAACCTATCAAATAGCATTTTCCGATTTTAGATAGGGACAACGCTTGACTACTTTATCGAAAACGACTCAACACCACCAATGGATATCGGGAAGCTAATACTGCAATTCGAGAAACAGAGACTGATCAAACTCGCTAAAAAAGAACGGGAAGTTTTGGAGCATTCTGAAAAACTAAGAGAACTAAAGAAGAAATTCAACCAGCGAGAATTCGCTGAGAAAGTCTCTTTCAACCGATGGGTGCCAGATCCATCTCGATTCGAAGGAGTAGAAGAATTGTTGAAGAGGAATGAAACTGGAGCAGCGCAATATGAAGAGTTCTTCTATTTGTACTCACCGATTGCCATAAAATTGAATAGAGATTCGTCCGAGATCGTTTACAATTTTGTCAAGGATCATAAGCGAGCTAGTCAAATGGTTATCGATGGATGTCAATTGTACAGAAAAAAGGCTTGTCATCAAACGAAGCTCTATGTCTGGAATGGAGACCTTCATGTCTATGAAACAATCAAGTCAAAGTATCAAGATCATCACTTTCTTCGAGTTTACTACATTCCATCGGATGTATTGTTAGATATGGGATACTCGTAACCTATTTTTTCTTGTCCTGAATCATTGAATTTGTTAAAGTTGTTCTCCCTTGATATTTTTCCATTTTTATCCCCCATTTTTCTCCCCAATCTTGACTGAAATTTTCATTTTGATTGTGAAAGTCTCAAATAAAGTTTCGTCATGATACTCTTATGGAATTCAAATGTATCGAGGGATCAAAGATTCCAGAAGGTGGCATTGTGCCGGATTTGGTGATCCATTGGCAATTACTGTAGTTTTGTCGAGTAGAGCAGACTTACAAAATGAGTACAGTATAAATTTAAAATAGGATTACAGTCATTTTTTTCAAATGATCGTCCCAATTCCATTATTTACGAAAACAACAATATTTTCGCACAAAAATCGTTCAAACTCGAGAGAATCGAGTTTCAAAACGCCAACTTATATTTTTTCTAACCTATTCCAAGCAATGTAAAATTTTTCGCTGATTCGAATGCACCTAATATCGCTGCTCAAAACACAATATAAACATTTTTATGAACAAAATTGCACTTTGTCGCGCCGACCGCTGCCGACGTATGAGCCGACAGCGGCGAGCGCGACAGCAGATTTAAGTCGGCAGCGGTCGGCGCGACAATTGAATATTTGTTAATAAAAATGTTTCTTTTGCGTTTTGAGCAGCGATATTAGGTGCGTTCGAATCGGCGAAAAATTCTGCGTTGAAATAGGTTAGAAAAAAATGTAAGTTGGCGTTTTGAAAATTGACTTTCTCGAGTTTTAACGATTTTTGTGCAAAAATATTGTTGTTTTCGTAAAAAATGGAATTCGGAAGATCATTTGAGAAAAAAAATGACTGTAATCCTACTTTAAATTCCATTTCAATACATAAATATTTATCAAATTCCATCGAAGTCCATCCATCGAGGTCCAACTACTTCCTCCGCGTTCATCTCATCCAGTTGCAAAAAATTTTTATGCAATTCCACGCGAATAACTTTTCCCTCAAATTTCGAATCTCGAATCCACCATCTTTTCCAAACATTCACTTCGTATAAATCTGTATGCACTGAAGGGGGACCGAAATTCATTCCAAGGTGATTTTCAGTGTAATAGTGTTGGAAGTGGATTTTGACATGGATGAGGGTTGAAGAGTTGGCAAGGACCTGGAAATTTTGGACTTTTCTAAAAAATACTTTTCAAGTCCCCGCACCTCCCTGAATCCCAGAATCTGTTCAGTTGTCACAACTTGAATCGAAACCTCCACTTTTTCAAAGTGCTCAAAGTTCCATGGTTCAGTACTACATCCGATAAGCTCCACCTCTTTGGCTCCGCCCCATTGTTCCAGATACATCGTTTCTTGAAGATCCAAGTTCCCATTCTTTCTGCCGACGTCAATTTTCAGAATTTTCAAGGATTTTGGCCCAAAGAATGGTAGAATTTCCAAAACTTCATGTTCACCTTTTCCAGCAAACTCAAATTTTCGAACTTTCAGAGGGTTCTTCATGTTTTTGAAAAGTCCCAAAATTTTAAAATGATCCCTTTTTGAATGATCATTTGGATATCGAAAATGTAGGTCAAAGTACCGTAGTGTTGATTTGACATGCCTCAAAATCACTTCTAAATCTTTTGAAAAAACTTGAACAATTTCACAGTTTTTCAAGAACTTTGATTTTTCCGGGAAATGAGTCCTCAATTTCCAGGTTACCAGGACTCCAGATTTTTGATTTTTGTAGGATAGTCTAAAGATTTTTCTCTCGGAAAACTCTTCGTAGACTTCATCGAAATCAAGGTGGAATGAAATTTCGTCGATGTCCACGATGATTTGAATTCCAAAAATTTGAGATTCCGGGGGCGAATCTTGTATAAAGTTTCGAAAGTCGTGACAGGTTTTGTGAAGGTTTAGGCTGAAAAAAAATGTCTTTAATTTTTTTATTTTCAAAATTTGACTCAAAATACCTAAAAACGCAGTTTCGGTACAAAATCGACAAAAACGCCTCTAATTTTAGACTGTATTTTTTTTCGATTTAGAACAGGAAATTTTGTTTGTTTTTTATCTTTCCTGGCGAAGAATAATACAAGAAACCCGAAAAATTTAATTTCAAGTCGCAAAAATAATTTTAAAGCAAAAAATTTTTTCAAACAATTTTAAAAAGAACTGAATGGTTTTTAAAAATTTTATACTAGCTCGCTTCAAAATCTTATTTTCGATTGGTAACCTAGTTTATCAAGTTTCTCGTTTTTTTTTCTACTAGAAAACATCTTGTCCAAAAATCGATAAATATTTCCTCAATTTTTTGAAGGAAAATAACTCACATTGCCAAAAAATTCAACTTTTCCAAAATTCTGATCATAACATCTTCTGGTAGTTGTAGAAATTGAGGTTTTTGTGCCATTTTTTAGTTCTAAAAATAGCAGAAAATAAACGAAAAAATGCACTCATCTGTTTGCTTTTATACACCTGTGGACGGCCTGTTATGGAATTTTTCTCCCAGAAAAAAAGTTTTATTTGGAGATTAGCTTATAAATAAACAACTTTTGAAAGTTTATAAACGTTTATGTTCACAAAAAATGAATATTGTAAAAAATTTAATGAAAAAAATTTGTTGAAGAAAATTTTTTTAAGTGTTCATCCAATGACTCTTGCTTCAGTTGGTTTTTCCTCAATTGGAATTCTTATAAACTGCATTAAAATCGCGAATAAACTGATTCTGATGACCTGTTCCTGGTTGTTAGGAATTTTGAAAAACCACGATTTCCGGGTACGCGTCCTCTCTACAGTATCCAGAAATGGGGGTCCGTAATTTTCGATGAGAGATTGGATGATGTTGTAATTGTTCATCGAGAGGATGTGGAACTTTTGAGGAATCGGCGAGTGAAGGAAGATCTGAAAATGTTTAAGATGAGCAATTGATTATGAAATCTAAAGTGAGCAATTTTAATATGAGCAATGTTGTTTTTGACACAAATTTCACAAACTCACCTCCTCCAACTCCTTAACATTATCCATTGTGAATCCAGGATAACTGATTTCAACATTTCGAAAAGTTTCAAATGTTCGAATTCCCGCCATCACATCGATATCTTCCGTATTCAAATGTTCCGCTTTTTTCCATTGCTCTAATTTTGAAACGTCATCAACCAGAAGCTTCCCATTCTCATCACCAGGGCTTTTGATTTCAATCGATTTCAAATAATCCGCATCCAAATATTTCAAAACTCCCATCACTTCGATTTGCGACGAATTCACTACAAGCTCAACGGATTTCGTTTTGATTTTTGGTAGTGTTTCGAAAATTGGAATGTATCTTTCCAAGAAATCCGTGCCCATCTCCGCGAACTTCACACCGAATTTCCCCAATTTCGCCGGACCCAGTCTCCTCAAAACCGTTTCGAAATCCGTGAAAAATCCCTGCGAAAAGTCCTGATTCTTCAATTTTTTCTCTCGATCTTTGTCGTTTCGAATCCATTTGACTTTTGAATTTTCATACTCCTGATAAATCGTTTTTCCTAACGGATAGATATCAGTAGAGTTTTCAGCGTCGAAAATTACAGCGAATCCGATTCTTCGGGATCCAACAATGATATCGAGTCCACAAATTGGAGGGTTACTGTACTTTTTGGAAATTTTCCCAAGAGCGATGTCGAGGAAGGACATGTTGCTTTCTGGAAAAAAATTATGGAAAAAAATTTTTTGGAAAAAAAAATTATTTCAAAGAGTTGAGAAAATTCATTGAAATTATCAATTTTTCTCACTCCTTTTCTATCAGTTTTCTCCATGAAAAAGACTCCGCCCACTTTTTTGTGCACCTTTTCGAAATGAGTGTACAAATTGACGTCACATCTAGCTTTCTGGTCTTTTTTCTTATCAGTGAATAAGTTGATCTACTTCCCATTGAAAACTACATAGAAAATGGAGAAAATCGAGAAATCAAAAAAGAAAGGAGCGTTTCTTATCAGTCAGAAAAATTTCCGTAATCTTTATTTCCACATAGGTCTAAAATCTTTTCAAATGAATTCGAAACCTATTTTCATATTTGAAATTCCTGATGTTGTCTTGCGTTCGATATTAAATAGATGTGATTATTCGACAATGTGAGTTTGTTTTTTTCAAATTTTCACATTAGGATTACAGTCATTTTTTATTTTCTCAAATGATCGTCCCAATTCCAGTATTAACAAGAATAACAATATTTCTGCCTATTCTATTAAATGCGGAAAGTATGAGCTTTTCGATTTGTGGGCGGAGCCTAACTTTTCTACAAAAATGCGGAATATTTTGTCACAAAGTTTGCGCGTTCGTAACTCCATTCTCACTCAACCGATTTCTCTGATTTTTGTACCATTAGATAGAAAAACGTGGGCCGACCATCGAGAACTTAGAGGGGTTGAATATGAACCACAAATTGTCCACAATGACCCGATTTATGATCGCTGCGGCAAAATCTTCTTTTTCAGATGAAACTTTTGTACTGAGCTGATAAGGGTTTTTGGACTCTCACGGAGTCAGTTTTACTTATTTTTCTTTGATATTATAGCACCATGAAGAGTGCAACGTCAATTGTCTTGAGCTCAAATTTCAGCTCTTTATCTTGAAAAGTTAAAAATAAAGCCATAAAAATATATGTCGATTTTGGCACTTCTTGATCATTCTCAATCTCTTATCTCACATTTTGATCTTTTATTTTGATTAGGGATTTTGAAATTTTCAAAAATGCAAAAATTCATTTCCAAATTTTTGAGGGAATAATGAAATTAGAATAATTTCTATGATGAGCTAACACACGTAGCAACGCGGCGCAGCCGTGTCCAGCGACGCGAAGCGTCGCTAGTCTGCATGAAAATCGTTAAAACTTGAGAAAATCGATTTTCAAAACGCCAACTTACATTTTTTCTAACCTATTTCAACGGATGCAGAATTTTTCGCCGATTCGAACGCACCTAATATCGCTGCTCAAAACGCAATAGAGACATTTTTATTAACACATTTTCAATTGTCGCGCCGACCGCTGTCGACGTATGAGTCGACAGCGGTCGGCGCGACAAAGTGCAATTTTGTACATAAAAATGTTTCTTTTGCGTTTTGAGCAGTGATATTAGGCGCATTCGAATCAGCGAAAAATTCTACATTCATTGAAATGGGTCACAAGAAATGTAAGTTGGCGTTTTGAGAATCGATTTTCTCGAGTTTCAACGATTTGTATGCAAAAATATTGTTATTTTCGTAAATACTGGAATTGGGACGATTATTTGAGAGAATAAAATGAATGACTGTAATCCTACTTTAATTATAATAATTTTCAGCCTAAAACTCCGAAAAGTGTGTCACGGCTTGCGGAACTTTATTGACAACACGAAATTCGAAAAATATTTCGAAACGGTTTTTGTCAAAATTATTAAAGACGAAATCGAGTGTTACTTGACTCCCTCAAACGGCAGACAACGTATTCATTTAATCTATAAGCGAGCGATTTCCCACAGTTGTTTTACTCATAGAAATTTGAGTGATTATCGAGACCATCAAATAATGGGCCCCAATTTTGTATCAGATTTTTGCGGCGATTTGAATGTGGTTTTGAAGTTATATACTATCAATGAATTTCATGTCGAGATGTTTGAAGACACAGATGAAGATCAACTTTTGAACATTTTGCGGGCTAGACATTTAAAAGCCGCGATATTCTTGCTCAATGTTGAGGGTTGGAACAAAGCATATTACTTTTTTTCTTCCCTTGAAAATGGTTGCTTTGAAAAGATAGCATTAATAATTCGATCTGTATCAGAACCAGGAGGAGATAATTGTTTCGATGATTTGAAAATTTGGAAACATGCTAAAGAGCTCGAAGTGAGTGCGCAAGGGATTCCAATACAAGATTGTCTTCATTTCTCAAATGTCACACTTTACGATGCCAATATCACTTTTGAAACTATCACGCTATGGAAAAAGGTACCATTTTTGAGTTCTCATGTAGTTAAAATAAAATATTATAGGTCATTCTGGATAATTCAACAAAAATTACTAATTTCACATTGATAATAGAGAGTTCCAACTGCGATCCGAATGTTCTTGTGAAAGTCTTCGAAGAGTCTACTGTCCTAGAGGATTCTGAATTCTGTCTGGTGAATCTCCCTGATCAAAAATTCTCAGTAGTTTACAAACCGATGCAAAATGAATACGTCTTTTATTTCCGACGAATATTAATGTCTTCTTCCTGAAATTGATTCTTTCGCATTTTATTGAGATCCTTCTATAAATGTTTTGGAATCTTGAAAATTGACCAAAAAAAATTCTCCACTGTTTTCCTATTTTTTTTCTTCTCCCGTCCCCAACTGTGAGAAGCAAAAAAAGCACCCACTTGTGTACGACAAGTGGTGGTTAGGTGAGGCGTGGCTTCCGTAGCGCAGTAGGCAGCGCGTCAGTCTCATAATCTGAAGGTCGTGAGTTCGAGCCTCACCGGGAGCATTCTTTTTTGTTTCATAAAACTTTTTTCTGGTTCATAGAAATGTTTTAGGTGCAAATTTGGCTCTCGGAGCAATCTGGTTATCAAAATTTTTTCGGTCGACAGTCAACTCGTATTTCGTTATCAATCAACGCGGTTACCCCGTTTCGCCTTGCTTCATTCCACTGCTTTTCCGTAATTAATGTTGTTTGTGTACTTCACTAGAGTTCGAATTGATCCAAATGCTAAAAAAGTCAATCCAATAGTAGTCGTTCCGCTTGGTGGATTGCTATTTGGATTAGCCATGTTAATGTTGGCCACGTTTACACCAGTATGGGCTACTGATTACAATGACGGTACTGGCATACAGCCGTATTCGGGGGTGAGATTTGATGTTTCCTAGAATAAATTTTTTACATTCGGATTTTGTCCAAGTTTCTAGGAGCTATAAAATTTCGAAAAATCTTCACAATTCCAATTTTCTTTTCTAGGGAGGTCTACCACAATTTACTTGGGCAAAGGCTACATTTGCTCTCATGTGTACTGCTTCTGCCCTCTCCGTACTTTCCCTGGTTTTATATTTTGTTATATAGTAAGTGTACTAATTCCAAGTTTTCTAGATTTTGGTATCATTCAATGCAAAATTTTGGAGAAATTAAAGTAGGATTACAGTCATTTTTTATTTTTTCAAATGATCGTTCCGATTCCAGTATTTACGAAAATAACAATATTTTTGTACAAAAATTGTTAAAACTCGAGAAAATCGAACGCCAACTTACATTTTTTGAAACCTATTTCAATGAATGTAGAATTTTTCGCTGATTCGAATGCACCTAATATCGCTGCTTGAAACGCAATAAAAACGTTTTTATTAGCAAATTTTCAACCACTGCCGACTTAAATTTGCTGTCGCGCTCGCCACTGCCTGCTCATACGTCGGCAGCGATCAGCGCGACAATTGAAAATATGTTAATAAAAATTTTTCTAGAGCGTTTTGAGCAGCGATATTAGGTGCGTTCGAATCAGCGAAAAATTCTATATTTATTGAAATAGGTTAGAAAAAATGTAAGTTGGCGTTTTAAAAATCGATTTTCTCGAGTTTTGACGATTTTTGTGCAAAAATATTGTTATTTTCGTAAATACTGGAATTGGGACGATTATTTGAGAAAATAAAATAAATGACTGTGATCCTACTTCAAAATACTCTGTAAGACCATGTTCTGAAAATGACTTATAGAAAAGATCTAGGCGCATATCTTTTCTAAGACTGATTTTCAGAACACGGTCTATGACAACCCAGTCTACGTTCAAAAAACAATTTGTAGCCAGATCTAACAATGTAAAAATCTTTAGCTCTCAACTTACCAAACGTGGATTCACTGTTATTCTACGCCGAATTTCAATCGCCTATGGTATTCTGCTAATTCTCACTATAGCTCTAATGTTAGCGGCATTTATTGTTTTTGATGTTGGAGTATCCAATATAACCGAATTCGGAACAATTGGGGTAATTTTTTGAGTCACTATGCTTTATTGCTAATCATTTTCAGTTTGGCTGCTGTGTATACTTCTTATATACCGCTATTGGAAGCTACATTTTTGCCAGTGCATTTTGGTCTCTTTTTGTCTGGAAATATTTCAAGGAATATCATTCTAATCTGTACACGAGACGGAATTATTGAAAAAAAAAAGACAATTGTATAAAGGAATTTTTTTTTCAATGAAAAATTCATTCTACTAGTTCACTTCCGAAGCCAATTTTTCACGAATCGAGCTGAAAACCTCAACATTTCAACACTTCAACTTTTCTAAAATTACCGTTTCGTAGATTCCAAAGTGGTCTTATTCATTCCATGTGTCATAAGTCCACGAAGAGGACTAAACATCATTGGACCATGTTCCAACCATTGTTTGCATTCCTAAAATTTTAGATCACGTTAGGATTCAGAAGTCAGAATACCATCTCCTCCAACAATTTGTCTTTCAACTCCTGAAACTCCTCATTCTCTCTACAGTAATCCTTTTCCGGGTCATCTTGACGGTCACGACGAACGTGCCAAACCAGGTACCATCCGTGGTCACGAGGGCTGAAATGGTGAGTTTTTGGGCTCAAAACGCTCCATCCAAATTTTATGGGGAATTCAAAACTTTTACTTTCCCTTTTTTAGAATTTCGAGAATTCAGACATACACCAATTTGCATCGAACCGCAAACTTTTGAATCTTGCAATGACTCAACGGCCATTCGGCGTCCGTACACCTTTGCACCACAATATCTCCACACTCGAAGATTTCCAAGCGGTCCTCGGGAATATAAGGAGCACAATTTCGTCCCTTCAGACCCTCATGAAACTCGCCGAACATTGAAATGAGCCCGATACCGTAGTCGTGACATGTAGTCCAAAAATCTTGAATTTTCGAACCATCGGGACCCTGAAAGTTTATGAATTTTATGAGGGAACACTGATTTTTGTATATTGAAACTATTGAATTTCTGCTCTGCGTTAAATTTGGATCTTTTTTTTTCTCAAAATGCTCCGAATTTTGTATAGAACTCAAATTTTCTCAAAAAACAAGAAAAAACACTTTTTAATGTAAAACATCTTACCAAACACTCCCAATGTGTTGGCTGATGCAGAACATTGAATCCTCTCTCAAAGAGGTAAAAATTCGATACAGTTTGACCGGACGAATTCTCTGAAAATCAAATTTTGATCAAAGTTCAAAATGAAATTTGAATTTCCTATACAATTTGGATCATTTTGAGCCCCAAAAAGACCTATTTTGATCAACTTTGATTTTTGGCTCTTTTTCAGGCCAAAATTAAAAATTCTTCAAAATGGGCCATTCTTGGGCTCAAAATGCTCCAAATTTTATAGAGAATTCCAAATTCTTGTTTACTTTAATTCGAAAATTTTCAAAAACTCACTATCCCTCAAATAGTCTTCTCTCGTCGGCTCCAGCGGATTCACAATTCCCGCCTCCTCACGATTTCCCATTTTTTCGATAAATTCAGCAATTTTGACTTTCGGAACACCAAATTCATCTTCACTGACGTTTTCAAATAATGAGGATTCTGAATCTTCAGTGACCGGGAACCCGAAGGCGTCGAGCATGGAGACTTGAGAAACGGAGGAGCAGGAGGAGGCGGCGGTTGAGGAACAAGAGGAGGTGGTCTGAATTTTTTTTTAATTTTGGGAAGTTTTTCAGAATCCGAGTTTTGCATGAATTTTGGACAATGTTCAATACCAAAAGATATACAAAAAATTTATTTTTTTGATTTATTTTTTTGAAATTTCAAGATCTCACCTTCAACATCTGATCCTCCTTCAACTGTTCCTCCAATTTCTCTTTTCTTTTTCTTGGAATTTTCACAACAGTCTCATCACCAGGAAACGGTCCCCTTTCTTGTTCAAAAACCTCTCGAGGCGTCAAAATTTTCTTTTGAACTTTTTCGAAATCTTCAGGATCCGTGGCATTCAGAAGCTCTTGAACAGCGGCGTGCGTCAAATCGAAGCCTTCGCTTTTCAGAAATTTAGCCGTCATGAATTCGGGATTCTCAAGGAATTCTGAGATGGATTCCGATGAGTGGAGGTCGTTGAAGGAATCGTGACGATCGATGACGTCATCATCAATTCCAGATGTCAAAACTGAAGAATCGCTTCCAGTTGTGACACGTGATGGGGATTCTGAATATATTGCTCATCTTAAAATTGCTCAGTTTTCTCACCAGCCGTCTCCAGAATGCTCGGCACGTCAATGACCACTTCTGGGGATTTCAATCGATTTTCGACGACGTTTATGGAAAATTCAGAATCTTTGATGTTTGATTCAGAATCCACGACATCGAATTTCTTGATTCCAGATTCCAAATCCTCATTACTATCCTTATTTTCCATCGAAATTTCATCAGAGGCCAACTTTTCCGTTTCACATGGTTTTCCAGATTCTTTTGTGTATTTTGCGCCCATTTTTGATCCTTTTACAGTATGTTTTAGAGAAATAAAGGGATTCTGATGGATTCTGAAGGGTGGGTTTCAGATGACGTAGCGAAAATTTGGAGGAAAAATGATGATGGAAAATTAGAAAAGGGCACGTGGAAAAGTTATACATATTTTGAGTTTTTGAAATTTTATGGCGGCTGAGCAATTTTAAGGTGAGCAATGATAAATTTGAGCAGTTTTAAGATGAGCAATAGTAAATCTGAGCAATTTTAAGATGAGCAATGATAAATCTGCTCGGTCCTAATATGATCAATCATAAACCTGAGCAATTTTAAGATGAGCTATTTTAAGATGAGCAATTTTAAGGTGAGCAATTTTAAGGTGGGTAATTATAAATTTGAGCAGTTTTAAGATGAGCAATAGTAAATCTGAGCAATTTTAAGATGAGCAATTTTAAGATGAGCAATTTTAAGATGAGCATGTTTAAGATGAGCAATTTTAAGATGAACGATTTTAAAATGGGCAAAGATAAATCTTAGAAATTTTAAGACGAGGAATGGTTAATGTGACTAATTTTAAGTTGAGCAATGATAAGTC
Organism: Caenorhabditis zanzibari; assembly: GCA_963966625.1. Classification (NCBI taxonomy): domain Eukaryota; kingdom Metazoa; phylum Nematoda; class Chromadorea; order Rhabditida; family Rhabditidae; genus Caenorhabditis; species Caenorhabditis zanzibari. The sequence goes on along the minus strand of OZ016472.1, from coordinate 20,629,760 downwards.
TGAGCAATTTTAAGATGAGCAATGATAAATCTGATTAATTTTAGGATGAGCAATGATAAGTCTGAGCAATATTAATATGATCAATGATGAATCAGAGCTGTTTTAAGATATTTGGTGTAGTTACTTTCAGACTTCAATTCCAAGCATTCTAAACTACAAACTACACATTTTTTTTCTTCCTTTTTGTTTCTTCACACCATAAAGCAAGTACGCTCCATTGCTCATTGTAAAAATAACAGATGATTCAGACGACCCCATTGTCTTAAATATTGATCGTAATATTTTTTTCGACACCATTCCTTATTCTCAAAAACTCTTCACAGTCAATGTCTTGAAAACTCTTAATGACTATTGATCCAATTAAAACTACAGTAGGCCGTAAACATGCGATTGTCATCCATGGGAACTTATTGATTTTTGTCATCATGCGGGGCCCTCACTGTCTGATTGTTCATTCATTTAGTTTGTGGTCGACATCTAATTTCTTATCTTAGTCTTCTCAATCGTTTTCTATCACTAAGTTGTATCATTGCTAATTCTAAAATTGCTCAGTTTTGAAATTGTTTGTCCGAAAATTGCTTCTTTTACCATTTCTCACCTTAAAATTAGTGATCTTACTATTGCTCATTTTTAAACTTCTCATTTTTTCAGCACAATGTCTTCTTCCCCAATAAACTCCGCCCACTTTGAGTTCAATGAGTTGGTGTTCACCTACCAACTCCACCAAAAGCTCATGCAACTTCATTTCGCCCCCAATTCCGCCGAAGAACCTAAGCTCCGCCCCCTGACCCCCTCCGATGTCAAAGAGTTGTCCGAAGTGGAAATGGGCGGACTACTGTACTGGATCGACAAGCAAGAGGGATACGGGGAATTGTCCGATGAAGAAAAGGGGCTTCTTCTCCAAAAATATGCAGTGAAAAAGATCAGCCTGGACCATTTTTATAGTGCCTCGAAGCATCCGGACAGATGTGAAAAACGAGAGTTTGTGATGAATAATTACACTTTTGTTCCGGCGGATAGAACTGGTTTCGAGACTTTGGAGGATGATGAGATGCAGATTAAGACAAAGAGAGAGTGAGTTTGAAAATTGTTGAAATGTTGCAAAATTAGATGAATAGTCGTTTTTTTCGGAAACATCCTTTCTAAAGTTTGCTCTAAAAACTTCTTTGAAATAGTAATAGAAAGGCTGTATACTTGTTTCAGGTCACAACGTATTGCCAATCTGAAATTATTTACGAAAATCGTTAAATAAATCTAGATCGGCAGTACATAATGGCATGAAGAAACTGTACTGGGTTCCTATTACTACATATTTTAAAGTAGGATTACAGTCATTTCTTATTTTTGCTCAAATGATCGTTCCAATTCCATTATTTACGAAAATAACAATATTTTTGCAAAAAAATCGTTAAAACTCGAGAAAATCGATTTTCAAAACGCCAACTTATATTTTTCTAACCTATTTCAATGAATGTAGAATTTTTCGCTGATTCGAACGCACCTAATATCGATGCTCAAAACGCAACAGAACCATTTTTATGAACAAAATTGCACTTTGTCGCGCCGTCCGCTGCCGACTTAAATTTGCTGTCGCGCTCGCCGCTGCCGGCTCATACGTCGACAGCGGTCGGCGCGACAATTGAAAATGTGTTCATAAAAATGTTTCTATAGCGGTTTGAGCAGCGATATTAGGTGCATTCGAATCATCGAAAAATTCTACATTCATTGAAGTGGGTTAGAAAAAACGTAAGTTGGCGTTTTGAAAATCGATTTTCTCGAGTTTTAGCGATTATTGTGCAAAAATATTGTTATTTTCGTAAATACTGGAATTGGGACGATCATTTGAAAAAAAATGACTGTAATCCTATTTTGAACAAGTTTATCGAAACAAATTTCAGAAACACTTTTTCTTTTCCGAGAAACTCCGATTTTTACCCCAAACTGCACCCTACAATTTCCTATATAATCTCAATCTATTTTCCAGAATATTCTCCCGAACCTTCAACCGCTTCTGGTCCAACATCATCGACCCCTTTGTCTCCCTCAAAATCACCGACGCTGAAATCGTCTTCCTCCACGTCATGCTCCTCTGGAGTCCTTCAAATGACGCCAACGTCTCCCCAGCCACCGCAAAAATCGCCGAAACACGAAGAACTTGGGCTCTGGAAAACCTCACAAAGTTCTATGGGATTCAGAAGCGGAAGGATTCAGAAGAACGGCTTCAGAAAATGAAAGACTTGGTAGTGGAGATCGAAGTGGTGGCTGATATGCATATTGAGGATTTTGTGGCCGTTAAGGCTTTGGAAATTCAAAAAGTGGAGAATCTGGAATGTGAAGAATTGTATTATGAGGGACCAGAAAGTGGGGACGCTGAAAATATCGATCCACGGGCGGTTTCAAAGAAAAGGAGAATCGAGTAGCCCTCCAGATGATCTTTGTTTTAATATTTTCTTTGTTTTAATAATTGCTCATTTTTAGTTTTCTGTGTTTGTCTTTTTTTCCTGTATTTGTTTGTTCAAGATTAAATTTAATAAAGTTGAAAATTCGAGAAAGGTTTTTTATAGATTTAAATCTGCCAGAAGTTGAAAATTCGAGGACTCTGAATTCCCCAGAAAATGTCGAAAACTAATTGATTTTCCAAATGCAAATTAAATTGTCATTGGTATTCAGAAAGATTCATATGTGAAAACCGTTTCGTTTTAGTTGAAATTTCGACAAAAATTTCTTTGAAATTTTCTATTTTTCAGAAAGATGAATACTGTCTACTATACAATGTTCCTCTTCTTGTTACTTATTCCCTTTTCCAAATCAAATAACATCGAATCATCTCAAGGCCATGAGACACCCATAAAAGTAAGCGACACTTATTGATCATTTCAAAATTGCTCACCATATAAATTCAGAAACCACTACTATCTGATCCCTACTACTACTCCATGTTTCTGATATTGGAATTTTTAGCGATTCTCATTATTATCCGTATATTTTGTATCGTTTCTGACTACTATTGTCCTGAAGAAGAAGTCAAATTGGACCAAAGCGTGAAAATTCCATTGATAAGTTCAGAACCGAGGAACGGAGTGAATAGTCGACTGGAAAGTATTGAAGAGGAAACTGAGCTTTGAAGAATTTTCTAACAACGATTTGGTGTATTTTGCAGAACAATAAAAAACAGTCTAAAAATTGGTGAAATTTGTTGAACACTCTAATAAATCGCAACTCAGAAGACCGACTTTCGGAAGTCCGTACGTCGGCTTAGACACATCACTTTCAAATTTGAATAACTTTTTTCAGGGGAATCGGGTAAAAATACGATCAACAGAGATAATGTACCTTATTAAAAAAGCTATCGATTGGTTTAGAAACCGTCAAATTTCATTGAAAATTAACAGAGTTACGCTTTGTGTTGCCGAAAAAGTTGCCGAAGCAACTGAGGAAGTACCTCTTTTAATTTTCTATGAAATATGCCAGTTTTTCAACCAATCGATAGCTTTTTTAATAAGAAAAGTTTTTCTGTTGATTGTATTTTTATCCGATTCCCCTGAAAAAAGTTATTCAAATTTGAAAGTGTTGCCGAAATTCGTTGCGGCCCAGCCCTGGTCCGCAGTTTTTCAATATGAACTTCAGTAAAGAAAACGAATTTTGTCAGCCACGAAATACACTATATAGGATTTTCAGAATGTTCATCCATCTTCCATAAGAAGATTTACTAACCTGCCACTCTTACAGAAGTTCTACAGTAAGTGTGAAATTCGCTGCGTAGCCATGCTATATTGATACCGCACAGTACACAAGCCTTTGATGATTAGCATACATATACTCAATCATCCACACTATCTTTTCCTCCTTCGTCTCTATCTTTTTCCTCCCTCGCTCCTCACATCGAACAATCAATAAAAGGGGTGCCACGACACATTTGAATTTGGTGACTCATTCTCCTCTTCTTTTTCTTGTTGACAACTTTTATATACTAAGCAATCTCTTCAATTTCCAGAATGAACGTTCTTCTCGAGCCATTCATTCCCGTTATCGCGATAAATCTCCTTCGTGCTTGCTATGTAATTGGCAGAGACATATACAGGGACATCTACGGAAACCATGGTGCAAGTAATGTAATTCTGAAGGGACAGGAAGCTGTGGGAGCAACATCGGTAAGATAAAAGAAAATACAAAGAAATAAGTAGAAACTTAGCTTATTGCAACCGTAATGAGCCAGTCTAATAGGCTTAGCTAGTTACCGTAAAACCTCTAAAAGAGCGGTAGGTAAGTGAACAAAAATTTCTGAAAATCACATATAGTGCGTTTTGTAGCCCCCAAAAATTTTTCACTAAACTTTAAATAAAAAATTGCGAACTTCCGGAAATCGATCTTGTGGGTGTCGCTCTATTAATGACTTTTCTGTCTACTTTTAGGCCTTTTTAGGTCCTTTTTGGGCCCCTTTTTTCCTTTTAGCACAACGTAGTTATTGATTTTCAGACCACCACCACCTCCATCACCAATTTTTCCTCTTATTTGAACGGCGACTTCTACTTCAGCTTCTTCATTGCTGCAGTCGTCATCCGACTATTGTATCGTTTCAATGTCTTGATCAATAATCCTAATATTGATGATCAGGATTGAATGCTTCTATTAAAAAAACTCTATCGGTTGTGATGAATAAACTGTTTCTGTTAGTTTTCTTCTTTTATTTTAAGTTTGAGGATTTTCGTCGTCCTTTTATACTTTTTGGCGACTATTTGTCAAGCAGACAATAGTCCTATAGGCCCCACCCACTTTCCTAAGCTGACTAACTTTTCGTACACTGTGCTATCCTAAAGTTGTCAAGGCTAGCTAAATATCGACCGTAAAACCTCTGATAGACCGACTTTTGAAAGTCCGTGCGACCGTAATTTTTTTGTTATAAAATTTTAGTAAACAAAAATTTTTGTCAGCTAAAACATTACTATATGGGATTTCCAGAAAGCTCAGGAATTTTCTAAAAGAAAGTTTACAAAACCTGTTGGTCCGGTGTAGCTCTCTCGGAGGTTTTACGGTAACTCTGCATTTCGCTGCGTAGCCATGCTAAATTGATACCGCACAGTTTACGTCAATGAACAACTATAATTTTGCTACAGAATGGATGAAGCAAATCGTCGCATTTTATCCAGCTGCATTTCGATGCTATTGCTCATCATAGCACTTTGGCACCTCATCGCTTTCTTGGATCGTGTTACGATGGAGGAGACTCAGAGAACCGGTAAAATTGAGGTGAGAAAATCTTACCTTTTGGAAGTCTAACATTATTTTCTAATTCCCTCTTACAAGAATTATTCGGCTCCATTTTTTCATATAAACCATTCATAACTTATTTTGCAGTATCCCTTGATCCTGCGACCCGTCATTATTTATCGCATCATTACGGTCGGAACCTGCCTCTACTTGATATTCGAATGGGCCGCTTATAAGATTCTCGACGTCTTTTTTAGGGAGGAATGAATTATTTTTTGATTGTTTTTTTGTTTTAGAACCACTATTCTTATATAATATATCTCCAATCTTTCTGTTGCTCATCGTATTATTTGAAATCAAACGACCCGTTCATTTTTCTCACGATTTATGTCTCTATTGACCATTTGGGGTCTTCTTATATGAAAATGTCATGTACACACGCATTTAAAAAAAAACTATCAAAATGGTATAGGTTCTTTGCTTGTCTGATCTCCTGGCTCACTATTAGCGAAAAAAATATATAGGGAAGAAAATTTTATGAAAACTCGACAAAAAGCAGAAAAAACGTGCGTTTTACAGAAACATCTACAAAAATTGATCTACGAAAATTTTGATCTACGAAAATTTTTGATCTCCATTGTTTTTTTGCCCTCCAAAAAGGTGTTCCGTTTGTCAATAATGCAGCCAGTATTGATTTTTTTCCTTTTTTCCCTTTTTTTTCACGAATTTCTAATGTTTTTAAACGTCAAACGTTTAAATATTTTCAAATTTCCGTAATTAAAAAATCTCTAAATAAATTGTTTTTTTTTTTCAGATCATATACTTGTGGTGATTGATGGCTCGAATACCAAAAGTGGACCCCCGTACAGGTAGGATTTTCAAGATAACAAAAGTTGAAACATAAATAAAACTGTAATTTTCAGATGGATCAATCGAGTGCAAGGACGACAAAAGAGCCGCTGCCGGAAAATTTGTTTTTCGTAAGGTAAGAATTTTAAGTTTTGAAAAAGTGAATATTTTGAAAAATATAGAGTAATACAAAACATTGTATACAGTATTGTGCGTTCTAAAAAAGTTGCGAACTTTTGAAATATCTAGTTAAAAATGTCTGGGGTAGAATATTTTACATTTTTGACTGAAAATGTCAAAAGTGTTTTCTCTTCCTTATCCTCTCGACAGCATAATCGATAATTCTCCTCTAGGGAAAACAGTTGTTTTTTTCAAGTTTAGTAGGATGTTCTTGTTATCTTTTTCAATCTTGATTCCTCGTAATCTTCAAATTTCGCAATCTCTGTATCTTGAATTCCTGCTATCCTGGAATCTTTAGATATCGAACTCTAGATCCAAAATGTTGAAATTTTAACTTTTTGAAACCAGAGAACTCGCTCATGTTCAAAAGTTGATGTCTCGAATTCTTAGAAACTGTAAATCGTCATTCATTTATTTCTCTCGCGAGTAGTTTTAATATTCTTCTAAAATCGAAAATCGAAATCATCTCCCTCTCCCATTAACATCATTCTTAATCATTTTGATTTTTTCAGGTGCGATTCGACGAGAAGGAATGGACGATGAAGCTGGCAGGAATATCGGGAATCGAATGATGAATCCACCTCTGGTTTATGACTGTAGTACCGTAGATGCTAGTCTTCTTCACTATACTTTAGATTCCCAAACTTTTTCTCTGCAATATCCGGAAAACTTCTCTAAGTTGTCTTAACATCCCCCGGCATAACTACCTGAATAGACCACCTGAATAGCAGCCCATACAAAATGCCCTGGTCTCCAGCGGAATGGGTTGTCCTGGTTCGCCAGTTACAGGGGTGGTCTGGAGACTGTAGAAGTCTTCAGTTAAATTCTCTAAGTATTCTTAACATACCCAACATCACTACCTGAATAGACCACCTGAATAGCAGCCCATACAAAATGCCCTGGTCTCCAGCGGAATGGGTTGTCCTGGTTCGCCAGTTACAGGGGTGGTCTGGAGACTGTAGAAGTCTTCAGTTAAATTCTCTAAGTATTCTTAACATCCCCCGGCATAACTACCTGAATAGACCACCTGAATAGCAGCCCATACAAATGCCCTGGTCTCCAGCGGAATGGGTTGTCCTGGTTCGCCAGTTACAGGGGTGGTCTGGAGACTGTAGAAGTCTTCAGTTAAATTCTCTAAGTATTCTTAACATCCCCCGGCATAACTACCTGAATAGACCACCTGAATAGCAGCCCATACAAAATGCCCTGGTCTCCAGCGGAATGGGTTGTCCTGGTTCGCCAGTTACAGGGGTGGTCTGGAGACTGTAGAAGTCTTCAGTTAAATTCTCTAAGTATTCTTAACATCCCCCGGCATAACTACCTGAATAGACCACCTGAATAGCAGCCCATACAAATGCCCTGGTCTCCAGCGGAATGGGTTGTCCTGGTTCGCCAGTTACAGGGGTGGTCTGGAGACTGTAGAAGTCTTCAGTTAAATTCTCTAAGTATTCTTAACATCCCCCGGTATAACTACCTGAATAGACCACCTGAATAGCAGCCCATACAAATGCCCTGGTCTCCAGCGGAATGGGTTGTCCTGGTTCGCCAGTTACAGGGGTGGTCTGGAGACTGTAGAAGTCTTCAGTTAAATTCTCTAAGTATTCTTAACATCCCCCGGCATAACTACCTGAATAGACCACCTGAATAGCAGCCCATACAAAATGCCCTGGCCACCAGCGGAATGGGTTGTCCTGGTTCGCCAGTCACAGGGGTGGTCTGGAGACTGTAGAAGTTTTCAGTTAAGTTCTCTGAGCATCCTTAACATCCCGAAAATAACCATCATTCATAGATACTATTTTTCTTCGCTATACAATCGTTCTTAAAAACCCCCTCTGTTTCTCTACAATATACCTGAAAACTTTCGAATTGGAAAGTGAAATCAGAAGCGAACAGGATTCAATTTGACCGGCGAGGAAATCGAACGACAAAGCTTCAATAACGATCAGAGAAATGGAATTCAAAGAACAAAAGATAACATTGACTAGAGATGTTTTCGATCGGAGGAGATGACACTTTCGAGGTGAGTTTGTCTGAAAACTTGAATTCGACCCGAGAAGGTGAGTACTTTTATAAAAAAAAGTCAAAATCTTAGAATTAAAAAAGTTTATCCGCAACTTTGCAAATTTTGAAGCGTCTCTGAAAATTCTACACTTTCGAAGTTTCAATTATTGATTTTTTCAGACAACCAAATGACACGGACACACGGAGCCGCGACAAGGATTTTGCTGGATTATAAGAGGTACGGTGGCAGAAAAAGATGTCGCGACTCACATTTTTCGAAGCCAATACAGAAATGTTCAATTTGAAAATAATGTGAACACTGATGCTCATTTTATTTGTAGAAGATCTCTCGAAATTCAATTTTTGATTTCCAGACAGCCAAATGACAACGACATCAAGCACATAGCCACAACAAGGATCCAACAAAAACAATACTCAATTCTCTTCTGTTTTTATTTTTGAAAATCCAGGATTTTTGATTTTTGATCTGGTAGTAGTCTGAAATTCTAGAAATTGACGGAAAATAGAATGGGAGGCGTGCTTGATTCCCTTCTGGTTTTCTTCTTCTTCTTCTTCTTCTTCTTCTTCTTTGCCATCGTCGTTGTATTCGGGAGAATTCTGCGAGGGGCCCTCATCTAGTGTCACTGAAGAGATCCCAGCCAATGAAGATTAACCATTGGGTGATCTGAAGTGACACTGGAAAGCCAGCTAGAAAAGGAGAAATCGTATAGTCTCGTGACCAGTTAAAAGAACAAAACGAGTTGACAAGTGCGACCCCAAAATAATAAAGATTTCCAATTGGGAAAACACTTTGTCAACTCGGACTCTGAACTGAAAATTTGGCTCCTCGTTAAAACTGTTTGAAATGAGCTGAACATTTTTCAAACAGCGAGTAGAATCTCAAAGGAGGGCTTTAAAATATGTAAAACAGGGCGCTGATTCTGAATATCACAACGAAAATGCACAAAAATGTTTCCCGGAGCCGTAAAACGCCTCGAAGAGACGATAAATTGCGCCCACAGTATTTCCTTTTAGCCGAGTTTTCTCCGGAGTTTTCTAGGCCACGTCGCAGTAAATGCCTCTTATTTGACGGACCTGTTCAAATTTTCTTATTACTTCACTGGAAAAATTATTGGATGACAATCTGGCATGTTAATTGACAAAAAATTTGACTAATGTCGTCTAAAAATCACAGGAGAAGCAAGGGAGCACTTCTGACCCGTTTTGACCACTTTGACGGCGTTTTCTGGTTCCGAGAAGCATTATTAAGCATTTCGTTGTGATATTCGGAATCAGCGCAAAATTCTGCATCTTTTAAAGCAATAAAAATTTTTGCCCGGAATCCTCTTTTAAATATACGCCATCCAAACAAAATACGAAGTTTTCATTGAAAAGAGACAAAAAATGAGTATCACAGAAAATGGATGGAAAAATATGTTAAGAAAAATATCCGGGAGATTTTTTAGGAATTACAAAAAAAAATGGGAGAGAAGATTCCAAAACACTACTGTAGTTGATACTGTTGATATCTATACTTTGGCAGCGCCCTTTGTTGTCCTTGTGGAACTTCTCGATTCGGAATATCCTCGATGCCATCGATGTACATGGCGTGGTTCGAAGTGGCGATGGTTGTGGACTCTGAAAATAATTCGAAAATGTAGACAGTTCAATTTTGAGTCGATCTTTACTAATAACAACCAGTGATTTCTGTATGTCTGTCTGTATGTCGCCAGCTGTAACTCAGCCCAAACTGAACCGATTTGGATAAAATTTTTACAGAAAGATCAGAAATTTGTCTACGTTGATGCCCATATGTTTAGATTTTTGATATCTCAAAAATTGAGCAAGTTACGGCTCATTTCCTGAATTTTCAGTACTAATTTCGGCATCGAAAATGTGTTGCAAGTCATAACTCTCTTCAGAGTTTACCGATTCTTTTGAGATTTTCACAGTTTGTTCCTGATTATATGAGGATGATGCACGTCTTTTTAGTTTTTCAAAATTCCAATTTTGAAGCATTCTGGACCACTTTTCATGAGCAACTTATTTCATTTTTGCACGCGCGACGACAGAGAAGCAGAGTCGCGGCGGCAGAGAGGCGGCGCACACACAAAGTATAGTGGCCGACGCGAACCCGGTTAATGTCGGCCGCTTCTCTGAACTACCCCCGCCGGCAGGAGAGGAGAAGCCGATTTAATTACCCAAGTTTGGGGGTGAGGTTCGGAATGGAGAAAGATAGACGGGTCGAATTTTATATCATTCTGTTCGTCTCGATGCGAGGAGACAGAATATGTAAGAAAATTTCAGAAAAATTGAATTTGAAGGGCGTTTATTGGGGTTAGAAGTTTGAAGATGTGTCTATTCTGACTCCGATAGCAGAGACGTATAGAATTCCGTCTCCTTTTCCCGTATTCCGAATTTTTTCGACATCGGAAAAACAACAAAAGCCCCAAAACCTCGATTTTGAAATCAATGAGTAATTTCATTCTGGAAGAAGATAAAGTGACGAGTTGCCGGAATTATTCTAACTTTTTTTCCAAAAAAAATGTGAAATTTCGAAAATCCCTCGTTGGCCAAAAGTGAACGTTTTGTGACTACAGTTTTCGAACTTCACTATGCGCGGAACGCGCATCAGATTGCGTTTGGGTAAAATGGAATAGAAAATGAATAAAAAATTGTTGTGGGTGCGAAGCATCAATTTTTTAATTCATTTTATATTTCATTTTATCGAAGGCTACAATAGTTAATAATAACTGATTTGGGCAATAAGCAGTGGAGCCGCCAGCTCACCACTGTTGAGTCAAAAAGACCGCAAGCCCTAAGAAATGGAGCCACAGGCCCTGAGGAATGGAGCCGGAAGTTCCCCACTTTCGAGAAACGAGGGCCGCAGGCCCTACGGAATTGAGCCGAAGGTACCACATTTTTATGTGAAAAGGGCCGCAGGCCCTGAGGAATGGAGCCGAAGGCTCCAAAACAAAGAAACAAGCAAAGGCCAGGTGGTGGAGCCCCCGAAGGGGGCGGAGTCCACCTGGTTGGTATTATTTGGAAAGCGCTAGGAGCAAAATGAACCAAGTTGTGAGAGTTTGAAATTTTTCGAAAAATTTTCTGAAGTAGTTTCTGAAGTTACAAAACGTCCTAGTTGTGAAATGAAACGGTTGCGAAATGGTATTGTTACTGAACGACCCTAGTTGCCAAACGTCCGGCTAACTTGCGTCCATCTAGTTCTAATAATGCAAAAGATATCTAGTTGCGAAACGTCCCTAGTTGCAAAACGTCCACCCACCTTGCGACTTCGGCCTTTCCACTTCATACGCCGACTGCGGCAACGCTGGTCGTCCGTAGAACTCCAAATTGCTCGATGAGTTTTGTCGATGCTCCGATGACATTTTTGCTCCGGACTTGCAGCAACAACTGAAAATTTACCGGGTCTGATTGTGTGTCTACTTTTCCAGAAAACGATACCTGAAGCATCCAGTCCCATCGGGATAGTTAGAAGTGAGCACAGGGTCAGTGGTCTCGTTGATTACTCGGCTGGAATTTTGAGAAAAAAATTGGAGAAAAACATTTTTTTCGGAAAGTTTCCCAAGGTTTCCTTGTTCCTAGAAACTTACGTTTTATGATTTTTGAGCCAAATTATGAGCCCAACAATGGCGCCCAGGACAACGACTAGTGCCACAGCGCAAAGCCCGTATAGCAACCATGGAGAGACATCTGGAATTGAAAAATGAAAAATATAGGGGCGGATTTGAATTTTGTATGAAGGTCGTTTCGGAACTACGGACATTTTGCAACCGGTTATTTGGCAACTATGAACGATTTTCCATCAGCTATCTTGCAATCATGAATGAGCTAGAGACTACAGATTCGTTGGTTACAAATTGACCCAGTTGCAAAATGTCTAGGTTGCAAAATATCCTGGTTGCGAAATGGTTAGTTGCGAAATGTCCCGGTTGCGAAATGACTGCAAAACAGACTCACTTAGATACTCAAAAACTGTCACCGAGTCCAGTGTCCCATTACTAGAATTAATCTGAACCACTTTGTAGTCACTAGAATTCACATAATCTTCGAATGGGTCTGCTGGCGATGGAAACGGACTCTCCGTGACCAAAAAAGTTTCATCTGAATTTTCTGTGAAGTTTTGATGAACCGCTAGATTCTGGAGGTCGTCTATGAGTGATGTGTAGTTGGTCATCTGGAATTCAGAGAGTTTTTAAATTTTAAAGACGCATATCTCAAAAAGGAGTGGAGCTAGCGGAAAATTGTGAACTACAAAAATGTGTAAAATTTAACGATGAGCAATTTTGTAGTTGACAACTCTTTGATATCTGGATTGGTTTTTGAGATATGTGCCTTTAAAGTAAAACTTTCAGGTTTCTTTGCGTCTCTCCCCTTCCTTGTATTTCTAACTTTAAAGGTACATAACTCAAAGAGAGGAGCAGCTATTAAAAAATTGTAAATTACAAGAATGTGTAAAATGTAAAGATGATCAATTTTGTAGTAAACACTTTTTTGATATCTCAATTCGTTTTTGAGATATGCGCCTTTAAAGTCAAGCCGTAAGAGATCTCTGCGCCTCTCCCATCTCTTGCTGATTTTAAAGGCGTATATCTCCAAAAGGGGCGGAGCTATCAAAAAATTTCAAACTACAAAAATGTGTAAAATTTAACGATGAGCAATTTTGTTGATGGTCACTTTTTGATATCTCTAACAGTTTTCCTAGAAATCAAGTTTTCCTATGAGCAACACAAAAAAATCCATAAAAGATTATGTCTACTACTACTAGCATTCTTCTAGTAAAAAAAAAAGAAAGGAAATTGGCTCTTTTTCTGGAGCAAGTGTGTATATGTATATGGAGACAAAAAATAGAAAAGAAAAAGAATAGAGGCGGAGGACAAGAGAGTTGTCTATGGCAACCGGGGTGAGAGAAAGTGGAGAATGGAGAGAAATGGAGAAAAGAAAATTGGATACATACATAGATTTTCGGAAGGGTTTCCTTGATATTTTGAGATTTCAGAAGGAAATATATATTTACATAGGGTAGGAGATTAGATTTTACAATTTCTGGAAGATAGGAAATTGAAAAAATTCACAGTCGAGTTTGAAGTCGCATATCTCAAAAAGGGGCGGAGCTATCTAGAAACTGTCAACTACTCAAATTTGTGAAATTTAATGATGAGCAATTTTGCAGTTGATCACTTTTTGTAAGGCTTCCGTTCGGACGAAAACAAATCGGACCCCCGCCGTCCGTCCGTCGTCCGTCCGACTGTCGTCCGACTCGCTCGTCCGTGCTACGCAATTTCGCGTCAGTGTGCGTTGCCTACCGTAGTAAATAGGGCAAAACCCGACAAAATCCAACGAAAAATACATTTGTCGTCAATTAAAATGCAAATTGTGCACTGCGCTGACGCGAATTTGCGTACTAAAAAACCGTAACCGGACGAATTTCGGACGGACGGAAGACGGACCGGACGGCGGACGGACCGGAAGGACGAAAATTCGTCCGAATGGAAGCCTTAACTTTTTGATATCTCTGATTATTTTTACGATATACAGAATCTAATATGAGCTTTTGAACTTCAAAATCAAAAATTCAAAAACTTTGATATTATCCCACTCAAAAGGCTTCGAAAACTTTTCGAAAATCTCAACCTTCTCAAAATGTGACATTTTCAATATCAATGTCAGAACAGGTGATATTTCATTCTCCTTGAAAAAAATTTGATTGGAAAAATCACCTTGACCCTTTCCTCTTTTTTATCAAAAATCTAATATTTTCTAGTTGAAAATGTTAGATCTTTGAGGAATTGAAGTATGATTTATACACTTCAGGAAGAAGAAAAAAAAAGAGAAATAGCTCATTATCTTTTTCTAAAATCTGGGGAAAAAAGAAGAAGAGGGTGCTCACTGAGCATTAGAAATTTGCATAGATAAGAATCTGGAGGTTAGAAGGAAAGGTGACTTTAAAGGCGCATATCTCAAAAAGGGGCGGAGCTAGCGGGAAAATGTTAATTATTAAAATGTGTAAAATTTAAGGATGAGCAATGTTGTAGTTCACAACTCTTTGATACCTTGATTGGTTTTTGAGATATGTGCCTTTAAAGTAAAACCTTCAGGTTTCTCTGGGTCTCTCCCCTTCCTTGTATTTCTAACTTTAAAGGCGCACATCTCAAAAAGGGGCGGAGTTATGTTAAAATTGTGAATTACAAAAATGTGTGATATTTAAAGATGAGCAATTTTGTAGTAAACACTTTTTTGATATATCAATTGGCTTTAGAGATATGAGTCATTAACAATACTCATCAATGAATATTATTGATACTGATAAATTTATGCAAAAAAAATTGATGGGAACCGTATAAATATGTGTGGTTATACATGGAAGTGAGGTAATATTATTTATTGCCAGTTAATTATGAGAGTCAAAAAATGGGTCTTTTAGTCGTCCGTTTATTTTTGACATTTTGAAAAAACAGTTTTAGAATTTCTCATCATATTTCAGAAAAAAAATCTGACCAGAGGTATTGAAAGTGAATCAAAATTTGATTATATGAGTATTCAATCCTTTTTTTATCATTTCTTAACCCAAAAAATTTTTTACTTCCTCAAATTGACAAAAAATAGAAGCTCATCATTAGCATTCATAGAAAAAAACACACAAATAAAAAAAAGCGGAGAAGCAAAAAGAAAAGTTATGAAAGTTTGTATGTGGGTTTAGTTTCTGCACAGAGCAGTTTGAGCCAGTGTGTGGTCACCGCAGAGTCACCCCCGTTTTCATAAAACAACTGTTCCATCTATCTCTTTCTCTTTTTCTTCCCTTACACATTTTTCTTCAATTTTTCATGAACCCCGCAATTTTTCTTCTGGGGTTGATGGGATTTGTGACACCATTTCTTTTGTTATGCATTTGTGATTTGGAAATGCTTTGAAAATTGTTTCAGAACCTTCATTTCTAGCTCAAAATTACAGACATTAACAAAAACTCCATAACTAGGGAAAGAACACATCTTGCTCCAACAACTCCACCAATGCATTCACTCTCGTTACGTCATCAGAATTCAAGTCTACCGTATCCCAAACTTGTTGAATTTGATCTTCTTGATTCCTTTTCCATTCAATGCATTCTGGAATTGCCAAATCGGAAATTTCGCAGAGATCCAAAAGAGGGCGGATGGTGGTAGCGGTGTCGGAGATCTGAAAACGTTTATATCTCAAGAAAGAGTAAAGATATCAAGAAATTGTTAACTGTGAAATTGCTCATCGTTATATTTTACACATTTTTGTAGTTTACAGTTTTTCAATTACTCCACCCCTTTTTGAGATATGCGCCGTTAAAGTCAGCAATAGAAGAGAGACGCAGAGACACGGGACCGCAAGCCCTTTAAAAGCGCATATCTCAAAAAGGGGTTGAGTTATCTTAAAACTGTAAATTGCGAAATTGCTCATCTTAAACTTTTACACACTTTTGTAGTTTACAGTTTTTTGATTACTCCGCCCCTTTCTGAGATATGAATTTTTAAAGTTAGCAAGAGAGGAGAGACGCAGAGACACGGGACCGCCTGCCCTTTGCTTGACTTTAAAGAGGCATATCTCAAAAAGGGGCGGAGCTATCAAAAAACTGTAAACTACAAAAATGTGTAAAATTTAATGATGAGCCATTTTGTGATTGACACTTTTTTGATACCTCTTTTCGTTTTCCAGATATGCGCCTTTAAAGGTAAGAAAGATGAAGAAAGTGATACGCAGAGAAATGAGGCCCTAGAATTCTAAAATTTGGATTTATAGGCTTACCAAGTCTTCCACATACGGCATATCCTGCACAAAATATTGTCGATTCCTCCTATAATTAAATATCGATCCATAAACCTGGGCCATCGAAAATTCGACTTCATTCTTTGGCCCCACTTTGACTAAAGTCTCCGCCTCCAAATCTTTCCAACTAGAAATCCATGAAACGTCCAAATACTGTCCGAATCTTAATAAAAACGAAAAAACTGGATAGTTGAATTCAGCCGAGGTCCTCAGAATCAAACGAGATATCGTATCGTTGGAATTTTTTCGAGTTATGAAAAAATGTTGAACCGAGGGGATCGCTGAGTGAATGAATGGAACGATTTTTGTAGAGGAGGCGCGAGATTTGAAAACGAGAGTTTGTTGTGACTTTTGATGCATTGTTGAGAAGCGAATCGTGGATTTTGAGAGGGATCGAAGGTCTTCGATGGAGAGTTTGTTGTGTAGAAGGCTCAGGGATGTCAAGAATGGAGGCTCACCTGGAAAATTTTTAAAATTAGAGAGTTGTAAGAATTAGATAACTAATACTTTTTGAATTTTCGAAAAATATCAATTTTGAGCAAAGTTAAGAGCATTAGAAGTTGGTGGCCTAGAAATTCCAAACTGGGAGTTTCTAGGCCATTTTTTACCAGGAATCTAAACAAGCCTAATTTAAAAAATTGTTAGTTCCAATGATATGTAAAAATGGAATTTCACACACTTTGAGCTTTTGAAAAATATAAATTTTGAGAAAAGTTAAGAGGATTTGAAATCAATTGTCTAGTTTTCTCTCCATACCATTATTAGGCCATTTCTCCCCAATAAAAAACTCACCAATAACCAAAAGTGACAATTTCGATGCATCACAAGCTTGAAGTAACCTTCCTACCGTAGTCCCTCCACTACTTGGTGCCGAATGAAAAATCAAAACTTTACTCCTCGAAGGTGGCATATTTCTGGTGATCCGTTGGAATGTTTCCAACTGGCAACGTGCCAGTTTTTCAGCATTTTGATATAGATAATTTGAGAGTTTCGAGCATTTTTCAATGGATATGGTAGTTTCGAAGTTGTCCTCTTCCAGGGGTTGGATTTTTACGAAATAGACATAACGGTCGGTGATGTTGTAGATGAACCAGCTGGAAAGTTATGTATGGTTAAGAGGATGTATCTCGAAAAGGGGCGGAGTTATCAAAAAAGTGTCAACTACAAAATTGCTCATCGTTAAATTTTGCACATTTCTGTAGTTTAAAATTTTTTGATAGCTCCCCCCATTTTAAGTTATGCGCCTTTAAAGTTAAGAACGCATTGAATGGGGGGGGAGAGGCGCAGATATTTCTTACGGAGTGACTTTAAAGGCGCATAACTCAAAAATGACTTGAGATATCAAAAAAGTGTCAACTACAAAATTGCTCATCGTTAAATTTTACGCATTTTTGTAGTTTACAGTTTTTAATTAACTCCTTCCCTTTTTGAGATATGCGCCTTTAAAGTCCATCTTTTCACTGGTTTAAAAAACTCACCCCTCTTCACAAATCTCCTCAAAAAGTGTGGATTTTTCATGGAAACATAAAAAATCAGATTCCCTAGTTACATCTGTAGAATCGAAGCGGTGTCTGGAAAAAATAAATTTTTTCGTCAATTTTTTTTCCCAAATTTTACCTCGCAAAAATATTGAAGATCTCCACTTCATCATCGGCCTGTTTTTTGTCGAATAATCGTAGTAAAAGTGCATAGATATCGGATTCCAGTAGTAGTAGAAGGTGTATAAATCGGAATACAAGATAAGTGAAAAATCGAAGCAGGATCTTTTCGTTCATATTACCAAAGATTTGGATCTGAAAAAAACATTTTGGAAAATTGTTCTTGAAATTTTTTTTTGCACAAAAAAACATGAAAGAAGGTTTGAAAAAAGGCAATAGCTTGACTACAAGATTCAGAATCCATTAAAAATAAGAAAAATGAAGCCTAAGCCTTAGTCCCAAAAAAAATGAAAAATTGGCTTCATTTGTTTTTTTCCTGCTCTCGCCATATTTTCTCCTTCATCATTTGTCTATTTTCGAGTGTTTTAATGATGAAAATGTCGTCGATTGACGCATTGAGAAAATAGTGAAAAGGCTTCCCTTCTTTTTTCTGAAATTTTAGGGATATGAAGGAGCCGAGCAAATGAGGGAGAAGTTGGAAGTTTAGAGGCGCATATCTCAAAGGGGGGAGGAGCTATTAAAAAATTGCTAATTACAAAAATGTGTAAAATTTAGCGATGAGCAATTTTGTAGTTGACACTTTTTTGATAACTCAATTGGTACTTGAGGTATGCGCCTTTAAAGTGGAACCGTCAGGTATTCTCCCTTTTCAACGCAAGATACATTTAAAAGGCGCATAACTCAAAAAGGGGCGGAGTTGTTGAAAAAGCGTTAATTACAAAAATGTAGAAAATTTAAGAATGAGCAATTTTGTAGTTGACGGTTTTTTGATACCGTAATTTGTTTTTGATATATGCGCCTTTAAAGTGAAACAGTCGTGTGTGTCTGCGTCTCTCCCCTCCCTTCAATGCGTCCTCAACTTTAAAGGCGCATATCTTAAAAAGGGGTGGAGCTATCTGAAAACTGCAGACTATAAAAATGCGTAAAATTCAAACGTGAGCAATTTTGTAGTTGTCAAATTTTTGATAACTCCTTT
Source organism: Caenorhabditis zanzibari (assembly GCA_963966625.1). Classification (NCBI taxonomy): domain Eukaryota; kingdom Metazoa; phylum Nematoda; class Chromadorea; order Rhabditida; family Rhabditidae; genus Caenorhabditis; species Caenorhabditis zanzibari. The sequence continues at coordinate 20,611,076 of OZ016472.1, read as the reverse complement.
CATTTTATAGATATGACCCTTCTAAGTCAATTATCTCTTCAAAACCCACCCAAACCTTCCCGTGGACTCAAAAACCTTCTAGTTTTGCAAGAAAAGTACAACAATGCACAAAAGAAAAAAGAAAGAAGAAGATAAAAAAGTGTGAAAATGAAAAAGAAGTGGAGATTCACCAGTCCACTCCACTAAGCCAGGGCCTCCCCTTCTTCAACTTCTCTATTAAATTTCCTCCCCTAGTTTTTCGTTTCTTTACACGAACTACTTTCTTCTTCTTCTTCTCTACTCTAGAGTGTTCACTGATGGGTAACGAGAAGAAAATGATTTTGAGTACATATATTAGTGTAATTTTTGAGCATTTTTGAGCTCAAATGCTCCAAAAAATTTGGGAAATTTTTTTTCTTGAAATTTCGAGTTTTCTAAACTTCTAGTAACTCAAAAACGAATCAAGCTATCAAAAAAAGTGTCAATTACAAAATTGCTCATCATTAAATTTTACAAATTTTTGTAGTTGAAAGTTTTTCAATAGCTCCGCCCCTTTTTGAGATATACTTCTTTGAAGTCAGGGGTGCAAAAACACAAGCCAAAATTCGAAAAAAACTTCAAAACCCAAGACGACGAAAAACAAAATTTTGGAGTAAAAATATGAAATTTCCTTCTTTTTTCTGACCTCGAAATGTACCCTAATGCTTGTTTATGCGTAAACGGAAGAAAAATGTGTGGCCAAAAAAAAATTTTTTTTCGAAAATTTTTGTCAAAAAAATTTCTTCCGCTACTTTTTCTTCCCACGCATGCTTAAGGAGTGAGAGGGCATTAGGAAACATTTTTTGTGGAAAAAAAGGAGAAAAATTTGAAACTTTTTCAAGGTCCCAATTTTCTGAGCATAAATGAGGAGATGGAGGAAACAAAAAATTGATTTGACGCAAAATCCAAATTTTCAAATCGTCTTATCTCAAAAAGGGGCGGAGCTATCTAAAAACTATGAACTGCAAAAATGTGTAAAATTTAAAGATGAGCAATTTCATAGTTAATTTCTTTGTGATAGCGCCACCCCATTTGCAGATATCATCCTTTAACTCTAATAAAACCAAAAAATTGTTTATAAATTGTATAAAAATAAGTACAATTTGAGCAGTGGCGGCATTTATATTGAAGATGAGGGAAATGGGAGAGAGAGAGATGAGCAAAACGGACAAAAGCAAACATTTTGGGATATTGGGAGAAAAAAGGGGATATATTGAGTGGAGTTTTTAGGGGTGGCAGAGGAGTGTGTGTGGGATAAGAGGGAAGAAAGTACAAATAATCGAGAAATGAAATATTGGGCTCCAGGGGGGAGTGGAAAAAAAGGAACATGATGAGTGCCGCTGGATCTTTAAAATTTGATAAGAAAACTGAAAAGAACACCAAAAAAGCTAGGCAGTTTTAGATAGCCTAGGAACAGAGAAAAGGGGCCTCAAAAATCTATAGAATTAATGAAAATGAAGCGAATAATGTGGAATGTTAATTGGCGAAATGTTAAAATTTAGAAAATTCAAAATAAATCACTCTTTGAACTTCCAAAAAATATCAATTTTGAGCAGAGTTATGAGGATTTGAAGTTGGTGACCTAAAAATTCCTAGTTTTAAAATTCTATTCCATTTTTCGCCGGGAGTCTGAAAATTTCTTGCTTGAAAACTTGTAGACCCTATAATTCATGAAAATTGAAAGCGAATACATTTTGGATTTTCGAAAAATATCAATTTTAAACAAAGTTATGGGGATTTGATGTTGGTTGCTGAGAAATTCAAGGCTGAGTATTTCTAGGTCATTTTTAATCAGGAATCTGAAAGTGTTCAATTTTGTAAAATGAGAATTTTAATAACTTGGATAAAATAAAAACGAATACATCTCGAATTTTCGAAAAATATCATTTTTAGGCAAAGTTATGAAGGCTTGAAGTTGGTGGCCTAGAATACCCAGAATTTTCAAGTTTTTGAGTTTCTAGGCCATTTTTCATCAGGAATCTGAAAATTGGCATAAAAATCAAATTTATAAGTATACTTTCCTTCCAAGCGCTGTTTCTTTCAGGCCCCGATCGTCTGTCTTGATATTGCTTTTTGCTCATTTTTTCCAGGAAAAAACTAGCCAACGTCACTCCAGCCATTTTTCAAATATCATAAATATTATTCTTGTTAATATCCTTGACCACCCTAGTAAAATTTGATTGAATATTTTGTTGTATCATCATTTCCTTCTCTCATTTTTTCTCCAATTTCCTCGGGAAAACCTGTTTGTGATCTTCTATTCTTATCGTCGATTTTCCAATGTATCTGTGTAATTATATCAATTGTTTTGTACTCTATGTTTTTCTCTGCGTCTTTGAATTAAAATCTATATTGATTTTGAATTATTTGACATAAAACCATCCAAGAAACAAAACCATTAAAATGGACACCAAATCCATATTATTCTATGCTGCGGAAGGGACAGCGGTAAGTGAGAAATGTTTAGTTTTTCTTTTAAATGAATATTTTCCAAATAGAATCACTATTCTGAATTGCATATAAAATTTCTGAAAATATAGAAGAATTGACACATTTTGAGCCAAAAATCACAGTAATCGGTCCACTAAAAGGCGAGATATTGAATGTGGAAGTTTTCGAAAATTTCGAAATTTTAAAAATATTATAGCTTTAAAAAATAGTTCGAAATTTTAGAAAAAACTTTTTTCAAACGTTTTTTTCATTATTTCCCCATTATTTTTCAGAGTGAATTCGAGTCTCAATTCAAAAAATTGGGACAACGGTCTCAAAAGAAATCTGAAATCTCCTCTCCAAATAATTCCATGAAAATCGACGAATTTTGGGATACCAAAGATGAAAAAGGACGAAATGTACTATTTCATGCGGCTATTACGGATAATGTGAAGAACTTTTTGTTTGTCTTGAAGTGAGTTATTCAGACGTTTCGCAACTGGACATTTTGCAACCGGTATATTCCAGAAAACGCATAATTCCAATTGAACGATTGTCAGGGATAACCGATACCAACAAGGCTACCGTACTCCATTGGGCGACACTCTATAACTGTACTAAGGTAGCATGGACCTTTTTTAGAATAACAAAATGAAAATGTTCCAGGTGGTCCGTGAAATTATGCAAATGTGTGAAAAGTTTGATCCGGAGAGGGTGGAACTCGATGAGGATAGAAAACGTTGCCCAATTTTCGACTTGATTTTGGCAAAGGATGTGGACTTGGTTACTCCTTTACATCTAGCTGCAACGAAGCATGATACAAAGATTTTGAGGGTAAGACATTTTATAACTCTTATAACGGAAAATAATCGGAGCTTAATGGTACAATCTTGACACTTCTAGGATCATTTTGAATAAAGTTACAAGCTATTGAAGTTCCTTGGGTTTCAAGCTTTATATCTCAAAAAGGGATGGAGCTATCAAAAAGTTGTAAACTACAAAAATGTATAGAATTTAAAGATAAGAATTTTTATAATTAACAACTTTTTGATATCTTGACTTGTTCTTGAGATATATGCGTTCAAAGTTTCTCGCTTTTTTTTTTGCGAAAATTTTACTTTTTTTCTGAATTCGAGTACTAAATTTTGTCAAAAAGTTTTGGATTCGGTAATTGTAAGAACAAAAAATTTCCCCACTTTCAGATGTTCATCGAGGCGTTCAAAACCTATCAAAACGTCACCAATGGCTTCCAAACCCCTCTACTTCCTGACTTTTATAATATCGTGCAGGATAAGAGACAGCGATCTCCACTACACTATGCAGCGTGTAAAGTGAACTTGGAGGCGATTAGGATACTGTTGGGTAAGTTGAAAACAACATTTCTTAAAAATATAGAAAATAAGGGACATTTTGAGCCAAAAATCATGAAAATCGGTTGATTAGAAGCTGAGATATTCTATGTTGAAGTTTTCAGAAAAAAAACTTAAAAAATTGTTTGAACATTTTTTCATTGGAAAATTTTAAACAGTTACTATGCGTACAAAAATAATTATAGAAACGTCAGATTTTTGTTGAATGTCGATTTACGAAGAAAATGTTTGAAAATTTCAAAATTTTCGAAAAATTTCGAAAGCTACCATATAGAATATCTCAGCTTATAATGCACCGATTTTCATGATTTTTAGCTTAAAATGTTTCAAATTTTCTAGTAATACCATTTTCAGACCCCAACGGTCCCAACCTTGGCTTCCCTGTTGACCAACGTGACAAGAATGGAATCACTCCCCTCATGTGTGCCGTAGGTGTCAATCTCCCCCAGGCTCTCCCTGTAATCCGCCTCCTTGAAAAAAAGAAACCCGTCTCAAAAACCCGCCTAAACAAAGACGGAATGTCCGCTTTGCATATAGCAGTGGCCGCCAGGAATCTGGAAGCCGTGCAATTACTCATAGAGCTTGAGTGCTCTGTGGACTTGGTGGACCAGGAGCAACGAACCCCGTTACACTACGCCGCCGAACATGGCTACCCAGAAATCGTCAAGTTCCTGTTGAGCCAAGGCGCTAGGAACTCTACACGCGATAAGAACGGTGCCACACCGGCTCACTACGCGGCACAGTTTTCTGTGGATTGCCTTCGGATTATTTTCGAAGAGTCCAAGATCACCGAAGTCAATGATAACGAGAATCGAAGTTGTTTGATGTGGGCGGTGTGTGCTGGGAACATTGATGTGATAAATTATCTGATTCAAAGAGAAGATGCTCCGAAGAGAGCCGCTAGCGATAAGAATGGATACACAGCGCTTCATTTGGCGGCGATGGTGGGCAATGAGAAAGTGTGCAGTATTCTTATTAATCAGGTAAGCACGGGTTTTCTTTGCTTCAGACTAGAAATTTCAGAAAAATGTCCTATAAAATTGTAGAGCTTAAAAAGAACTACAAAGCGGTACTAAAATCGATATGATAGCTAACCTTGTTAGCTTGTTATACAAACTTTCGAGAGCCGTCTATTCAAACATTTCAAGCAACTGTATCTCGGTTTTGAACAAAGCTAAAAAGTTCAATATCACACTAAAAAATCAGAAATTTTTCGAGCTTCTAATCAGTGTGAGCATTGACTTTCTAGCGCTCCTGAAATCCAAGATACGACGCTTCAAAGTTTGGGGAAGACGCAGACGACTAGAGACTCTGCGTCTCTTCATTATTCAACATTTTCAATCAAATGTATCTCGACTTTCAATGATGCTGGAAAGTTCAAAGTTGCACCAAAAAAACAGAAATTTCTTGAGCTTCAATTCACTGTGAAGATCAACTTTCTAGCTCTCATGAGAGCCAAGTTACGCGACTTTGAAGTTACTAGAAACTATGTCTCACCTCAAGAAAATGTTAACATATTTTCAAGCAACTGTATCTTGACTCTCGGAAATGCTAAAATATTGAAATTAACCCCAAAATATCAGAAATTTCTCGACTTTTTAGCCCTCATGAGAGCCAAGATATGTCGTTTCAAAGTTCGGGCTAGAAACTGCGTTTCCTCAAAAAACAATCTTCCAGGGATGGTCACTATCCGAACGCGACAACCATTTCAACACTGCCCTTCATCTGGCCTCCGGTCGTGGTCACACCGACGTCCTCCGATGCCTAGTGTCTTCTGGAGCCAACATGAACGATGTCGATGAAATCGGAAGAACGCCGATATTTTGGGCTTGCATGGGAGGTCAATCGCATACGCTTCATTGTATGATAAAAGAGTTGAGCTTCGAGTGGCGGACATCCGGACCGACGGATACACAACCGAAGACGGACAATTTCGGAAGGACCGCGTTGCATGCGGCGGCAAACGCCGGGTCGTCAGCGTGTATCAATGTTTTGCTGAATGTGAGTTTTTGGTTTTTGTCATTGCGCCGCAATGACAAAGTTGGATTTTGTCATTGCGCCGCAATGACAAAGTGGGTTTTTGACATTGCGCCGCAATGACAAGGTTGGATTTTGTCATTGCACCGCAAAGACAAGGTGGGATTTTGTCATTGCGCCGCAATGACAAAGTTGGATTTTGTCATTGCGCCGCAATGACAAAGTGAGTTTTTGTCATTGCGGCGCAATGACAAAGTGGGATTTTGCCATTGCACCGCAATGACAAACTGGGATTTTGTCATTGCACCACAATGACAGGGTGGGTTTTTGTCATTGTGCCGCAATGACAAAGTGGGATTTTGTCATTGCGGCGCAATGACAAAGTGAGTTTTTGTCATTGCGCCGCAATGACAAAGTGAGTTTTTGTCATTGCGCCGCAATGACAAGGTGGTGTCTTGTCATTGCGCCGCAATGACAAAATGGGAGTTCGTCATTGTGCCGCAATGACAAATTCCGCCTTAGCATTAAACTACACATTTTCGACTACGAGGATTCTGAATCCGTTGTCAAAATTAACCAATGTTTCATGTAATTTGAGATATGAGCTCTCAAAAAATTCCAAAATTTCCAGATCGAACAAGAAGACAATTTCCTCTCGGCCCCCTTGGTTGGTTGGAGAGATAATAACAGAGAAACAGCTCTCCACGAAGCTTGTCTAGCTGGAAAATTCGATTGTGTACTATCTCTTCTGAAGGGTGGAAGTGGAATAAATGCAATTGGAAGACTTGGAAAAACCCCACTGGACTATGCTATGGAAGCAGCCGCGCAGGGTCAAGGTGCCAGCAAATTGATAATAGATCATTTGAAATCGGAGAACGCTTTGACTTACAACGAGTTGAAAAACGCGGCAGCTAGAGTTCTACAAAAGTTTGTGAAGGGTTTGAACATTCGCATGAAGCTTCGCAACGTTGTTGATGAACTAATGCGTCGGTATTCTATTCGTAAATTGAGATGAATTTTTAATTTTTACTTTGAATAAATTATTTTATCCTTAAAACTGTCTACAAACCCCCACAAACTATTTGCAAAATCGCAGAAAACCGGTCTAAAATTTCAAACACCCGCCAACAAAATAGAAGCGTGCTCTATTTGCACGCGCGAGAGAGTGCGAGACGACAGAGATGTGTCGATTTACGGCGTCTCCACGTGTACTCGGCATAGCTGGAAAATGCCAAAAGTCACTCGTTTTTCTTCGTTTTTTCGTATTAAAAGTGTTAAAAATTGATAAAATTAAATATTTGGAGGTTCAACAGCGTAAAAAACTATCCAAAAGCCTAAAAAATCAGAGGAAAATACCTTAAAACCCACTGTAAACTATTTTCAAATGGGAAAATTATTTTTGCTGGTTTTTATTTTGTTTACTAGTAAAATAATAATTTCAAAGTGGTTTTCAAGCTCTGTTATTACTGCTTTCGATAATTTCAAGTTGTTTCTGCAGGTTTTACGCCAATTTTCGCTATGACACGTCATTTTGTAGAATTTGTCCTATTTTACCGAATTTCTTGCCGATTTTTGCTTTTACTTGGCTTTAAAAGTTAAAATTTTCATTTTTCCAGCTAAATATCGTTTTTTTCCTCGCATTTTCCCTAGTTTCCTCGATTTTTTCCACATTTTAAATCCTCCAGAGCAGAATGGCGACTTGGGAGGAGTACTTGGCGACTCAACAGGCCAATGACGGCGTCCAATTCACTTGGAACATGTGGCCACACAGTCGAGTCGATGCTCAGCGGCTCGTCGTTCCGTTGACATGCTTTTTCACTCCATTGAAGGTAAAAATCAGCGAAATATTATGTGAAAACCGATTATTTTGCTTTAGGAACGTCCGTCAACCGAAGTCGCGCAACCACCACTCGAATATGATCCAGTGTTGTGTCAGAAGGCAAGCTGCAAAGCGATTCTGAATCCACTTTGGTTAGTTTCGACTGAAAAATGCTTCTAAAAATGGCCATTTTCAGCGCCGTCGATTTCCGCGCCAAAATCTGGATGTGTCCGTTCTGCAACAATCGGAATCCGTTCCCGGCTCATTACGCAGCGATCGCCGAGGACAATCGGCCGCCAGAGCTCTATCCACAATTTACCACCATAGAATACACTTTGAGGGTACGAAAAAGAGCTAAAAATCTGCAAGAAATGAGCAAAATTCTTATTCCAGAAAGCCACCACAATGCCACCAATCTTCATGTTCCTCGTCGACACGTGCATAACTCAAGAAGAGTTGAAATCGCTGAAGGAGTGTCTTCAGACGGCGTTGTCCCTTCTGCCAGCCGATGCTCTTGTTGGATTGATCACCTTCGGAAGAATGGTTCAGTTGCACGAGTTGAACACTCAGGGCATTTCTAGAAGCTATGTTTTCAAGGTAAACTTTTTTTGGTGCTCGAAAAAAGGAAACAGTGACTAGAAATCGAAAAAAATGGATTGAAAAGGAGTTTTGCAACATCCCAGCTCTGCTAAATGCCCTTTAGCTTGTGTCAAATGTCATCGCTTCCAAGTTCCCTTATAGAAAATTAATCCTATCAGAAACTTTGCTTTGAACTTCAAAACCAAATCCAAAACACACAAACTATACACTTTTTATTAAAAGAAACAAATTGGTTGTTGTTTTATTCAATTAGTATTAGTATTAGAAGATGAAAAAATGTATATACTGGTCACATATGGGGGGGAAAACGAAAAATACACGACAAAAGCTTATTAGAAGAGTTCTTATTCTCTTTCTCTCTGTCTCTCTCAGATTCTCTCAGTATCTATTTGCCCATTACAATATTTCCGCCTATCCGATGTAGTCGTTTTGCTGGCAACGGGAAAATGGTCAGTGGCAGCGAGGGCATCTGCAAATGTGTCTTGTTTTTGCGGATGATGGTCAGAGAAGCAACACCAACAGAAAATGTTTTATTTGGAGACGAAAAATCGAAAAAAAATGTGCCGACACTCACAAGTTAAGGGGGGTTAAATTGAGGGGCGGCTTAATAATCATCGAAACTCACTCTTTGTGGGTAAACATGATAATAGGCGTTGTTGTCGGGAGGCGTGGCTACACGTCTCGACATCATTTCCATGTCGAGAATATCGGCGAGCCGGCGGATCGATGATTTTGCCCTTGAGTTGATATCAGCATAGGCGGCACTGTTGTAGGTGAGCGGAGCCGCTGAGAAGCATGTGGAGATGAAGAGAAGGGCAATGGTTAAAAGGAGAAAGCGCATTTTTTGAATCCAGAGAGAAGGAGAGTTCTGAAAGTTGGAAGAATGAGCAATGGAAACTGGAGAGGAAATTCGAAGAAAGAAAGAGAATGGGGTCAGGTTTTAAAGCAAAATTTTTAATTATTCTAATGACTAGAGCATAGTGGTGGATTATCCGAGCCTATGAGCTTGCTTGAATAAGTATGATGCGCCGCTATGAGCCCCCAAGCCAATGAGCGCCCGCGAAGAGGGCTAATAGTCTTAACATAGGTCGAAAGATGATTCACAAGAATTTTCAATACTTCTAGAAAGTTCTGATGGCTTATAAACACATTATGGTAATATACAAAATTAGATATCCGGCCGGAAATAATCAAAAATCAAATATACCAAAAAAATAACATCTGACACATTCCTCATCCTAAACTTAATTTTCTTATTCCAGGGAACCAAAGAAGTGACCGCCAAACAAATCAAGGACGTTCTCGCGTCCGGAATGGCTCGTCCAGCGGCTCCAGGAGCAGTAGGAGGAGTTTCAGGGGCTCCCGGAGGAGCACCAATGGCTCCGATGGGTGGAGCACCACTTGGAGGTATTGTAAAATGGGCGGAGCTTCTCCTAGAGCCAGAGAGACAGAGAGAAGACGTCATTTTTTCGAGGAAGATGTAAAAGGGTTCTTTTTTGTTCTACAAAAGAACCACAAGGAAAAAAAATATGAGTCGGCCCAAAAAGAGGGGTATACATTAAAAATGATCATGTTTTTCTTGCTCATCTTCTCTTATGCATTGTCTATTTAATGGCTTATGAAAAAGAAGCGGGAAGGAAGCTCCATGTTTCACAAGAAAAAGAGCGCTAGGATCTCTGAATGTTTTTGAGTGGGAACAAAATTTCTAAGAAAAAAAAAGTGATTCTGAAAATGATGATGATGATGGAAAAGTGACGAATTCTGAAGGAGATGTTAAAATCTTTTCAGGGCCCGGACTTCCTGGAGGGCCACGAGGACCCGGTGGACCGATGGGAGCGGCGCCAGGACAAGCCCCGGCTCCACACGCGCCAACCAACAAGTTCCTTCAGCCAATCAGTGAGTGCGATGATTCGATCAACGATCTCATCGATCAGATCACCGTGGATCGCTGGCCAGTTCCCCAGGGACACCGTCCGTTGAGAGCCACCGGAGCCGCGTTGGCAGTCGCCGTCACTCTTTTGGAGGGAAGCTTCCCGAGCACCGGAGCTCGTATCATGACGTTCATTGGTGGAGCGTGCACGCATGGTCCGGGAGCCGTTGTCGGAGAGGAGCTCAAGAATCCGATTCGCTCGTGGAACTCGATTAAGGAGGATAATGCTCCGTTCATGAAGAAGGCCAACAAGTTTTACGATGGTCTCGCGACTCGCGTCGTCAAGAACGGCCACGCTGTCGATGTCTACTCGTGTGCTCTCGATCAGACCGGTCTCATGGAGATGAAGAATCTGTTCAACTCGTCCGGTGGACACGTCGTCATGGGAGACTCGTTCAACTCGTCGCTCTTCAAACAGACGTATCAACGAAGCTTCGATAAGGACGCCGCCGGCAATTTGAAGATGGGATTCAATGCGACGATGGAGGTGAAAGTGGGCGGAGGATTGAAGGTCGAAGGAGTGTTGGGATGCTGTGCCAGTGGAAACGTCCGCAATGCCAATGTCTCGGATCAGGAGATGGGAATCGGTGGAACGTGTCAGTGGAAGTTTGGAGCCATCTCGCCAAGGACGACGATTGGAGTGGTGTTCGAGATTGCGGCACAACACGGATCGGCTATTCCTCAAGGTGGTCGTGGAATGGTTCAGTTCGTGACCCAATACCAACACGCCGATGGTCGTAAACGCATCCGCGTCACAACCACGTGCCGCTCGTGGGCCGACATGGCCACACAACAACCCAACATCGCCTACGGATTCGATCAAGAAGCTGGCGCCGTCGCCGTCGCTCGTCTCGCCTCTTTCCGCGCTTCCAACGAAAACGACACGCCAGAAGCGCTCCGATGGTTGGATCGATCGCTGATTCGTCTGTGCCAAAAGTTTGGCGAGTACTCGAAAGACGATCCGAACAGTTTCCGTCTATCCGACAAGTTCTCCCTGTTCCCACAGTTTATGTTCCATTTGCGTCGTTCACAATTCTTACAAGTCTTCAATAATTCGCCCGATGAGACTGCCTACTATCGCCATATATTGTTCTCCGAGAATGTGCTCGAGAGTACCACCATGATTCAGCCAGTATTGTTTAGTTATTCGTTCAAGTAGGTTTCCCTCTGGAAATTTTAGTTTCAAGCCGTTTTTTTCAGTGGTCCACCAGAGCCGGTGCTCCTCGACACATCGTCGATTCTTCCCGACAGAATCCTCCTCATGGATGACTACTTCCACGTACTCATCTATCACGGACAAACGATTGCGCAGTGGAGGAAGCAGAACTTCCAGGAGAATCCACAATACGCCACATTCAAACAGTTGCTCGAGGCGCCCGTCGCCGACGCGACATCGATTCTTCAGGAGCGCTTCCCGATGCCCAGATACATTGTGACGGAGCACGAAGGATCGCAAGCGCGTTTCTTGTTGTCCAAAGTCAACCCGTCGTTGACGCACAATAATCCGTATGCTAATGTGAGTGGAAGTTTATTTTAGTTTATTATTTTACTGAAAATTGCATTTTTTTAGCAAAAAATCCATTAAAAAAACCATTGAAAAACGACGAATTTTGTTCACAGGCAACTTTTTGTCTTTGTGCCGCAATGACAAAGTGTGTTTTTGCCATTGCTCTGCAATGACAAAGTAGACTTTCCTCATAGCTTAGGCTTGCCTGGCGTGTCCTTGGCGCTTAAAAAACATATAATTTTTTCAGGAAGCCGGTGCTGCTGTATTCACAGATGACGTATCTCTTCAAGTTTTCATGGAACATTTGAAAAAGCTCGCCTCGAGTTCGTCGACCTAATTTTAGCCCCGCGATTAACTTATGTGTATTTTACTGTTTTTTCCCCTTTTCCCCCTCCAACCTGAAAATATTAATGCAACAAGAAAGACAGAAATTTTTATTTATTGAATGTTTTGTTTATAAACGGGAATGTTTTGATTTTCTATAGTTTTAGAAATAGAAAAGAGAAAGATTGATTTTTCCTTATTATGGCTTTGTTTCGGATGCCGCTTTGGGTTTAGATTACAAAAAAGAGAAAAAGTTATTAAAAAAATGGAGAGAATGTTTAGAATCCCTTAATAACACAGTATGCTTCAAGTGTACTCAATAGAATGTAAAGGAGCCAGACGGAGACGAAGATGCCGGCGGAGACCATACGCCACGAGGTGGGCCCGCCGAGTTCTCCGTTGATTTTTCGGTTGAATCGACGATATTGGAGAAGGGCGACACAGACGACGGAACCGATGAGGAACATGGTGACGGAGAAGGCCAGCGAGCCGGTGGAGACTCTGTGGCGGGAAATTTGAAAATTGAAAAAAAATTAGGGACTCACAAGAATTTGGTTCCTCTGTACGCATGGACGCATGCTGCAATCATCCAAGCGATTCCGATACCCAAGAAGACGTTGACGGCGTTGGAGCCGGTGACGTTGCCAATGGAGCCGTCGGCCCATTGGTCGCCAACGGCGGCGGTACGGGAGGCAAAGGTGTCTGGAAGATTTTAGTTAGTTTGGTAGAAAAATAACGAAGTTACAGGTAATAAAATATTGAAAAAAAATTTTTTCAAAAAAATTTTTTTTTTCGAAAATTGTTTTCTGATTCAAATTTTGTATTTAACCATGAGCCAAGCCTTCCTGTTAAGGTTCCTCATCCTTTTTGGCCTCAATTTCCCCTCAAAATCCCTCCCAATCCTCACCTGGCAATGAAGTTCCCATAGCGACCAGTGTCAACGCTGTCACCGAATCCTTGAGTCCTACTGTACATCCAAAAGCGGCGGCAATGTCTCCAATGAAAGCGGTCAGAATACCGATCATAATAATGGCGATGACGAAACAGCACCAACCTGGAAATGTGGAAAAACTGAGGAGATTAGACTTACTAACAGAAAAAATGGATTTTTTTTAACTTTAAAAGCGGATATCTCAAAAAAAGGCGGAGCTATTATAAAACTATGAACTACATAAATGTGTAGAATTTAATGGTGCGCAATTTTGCAGTTAATCACTTTTTGATAGCTCTTGCGGTTTTTGAGTTATGCGCCTTCAAAGTCAATCTAGGTTCTCGGCGTTCTTCACGTTTCTCAATGAATCCTTTAATTTAAAGGCGCATATCTCAAAAAGCGGCGGGACTATCAAAAAAGTGAAAATAACAAAACTGTGTAAAATTTAACGATGGACAATTTTGTAGTTATTACTTTTTCGAAAGCTCTTGTGGTTTTTAAGATATGCCCTTTGAAAGCTGAATCTGTGCCTCTCTCCCCTCTCCTCTATGAACCCCCCCCCCTTTTTAAAGGTGCACATCTCAAAAAGAGGCGGAGCTATCAAAAAACGTTATACTACAGAAATGTGTAGAATTTAATGATGAGCAATTTTGTAGTTGACAAATTTTTGATAACTCTGGCCGTTTTCAAGATATGCGTTTTTAAAGTTGAGCAACTTAGCTCGTCTGCGCCTCTTTCCCTCTCCTCAACTTTCAAGGTACATATCTCAGAAAGGAGCGGAGCTATTGGGAAAGTAACAACTAAAAAATGTGTAACATTTAACGATAAGCAATTTCGTAGTTAACCACTTTTTGATATCTCTATTTGTTCTTGAGATATGCGTCTTTAAAGTGGAGGCAGTCAATTTTTTCGACGGCTACCATCTCAAAGTTTAAAGGCGCATATATCAAAAACGAGAGGTGCGATCAAAAAATTGTAAACTACAAAAATGTGGGAAATCTAAAGATGAGCAATATTGTAGTTAACTCCTTTCTGATAGTTCTTACTGTTTTTGAGATAACTGGCTCCAAAATTTAATCAGATTGTAGGACCTACCATTGAAATAATCCGTTGGTGGAATCAACGCAAACAGCAGTTTCCAAGGTAGTGCCACATAATGCATAATCTTCTCTTGCATCGTAACCTCTCCTCCTTCTTCCTCTGGTTCCAAAGTTATCGCCTCGGTGAATTGTTGCTTCCAACTAGATGTTCCAACCATGATAGAAGTGTTAGCAGTTACCAATACTTTATCAACAAAGTTCTTGAAATCCCTATCCTCAGTGATGACCACCTTACATCTGGAGAATCCAAGAATCGGACGACCTTCAGCTCCTTCGTCCTGGAATATTATTTTTTGTGAAAAATTTTGAAAAATTTTTGGTGTCCAAAACTCACATCATCCTTCACCTCTTTGTGCCATATTGGGTCGCCTAACTCAATGAAGAAATCTTCGTGTTTTTCGTATTCATCGTCATTGGTAATAGGGATGTAGATTTCGGCCCTGGGTATTGAAAAAAAATTAGATTTTTGACTTGTGGTTCAAAAAAAATTAATGAAATGTTTTTCTTCAAAACTTCAAAGGGCAATATCTTTGTAACCCATCGATATTGGTCACTATTGGACATGAAATGTTTTGCAATTATTAAAATTGAGAACATTTCAAACTTAACGGTACAAACTAGACGCCTCTAGGTTGTTTTTAAACGAAGTTACAAGCTATTGAAGTTTTTCGACTTTTCTCTATGCATTTTTAACTTTGAAGCTTTATATCTCAAAAAAGGGGATGAGCTATCTAAAAACTGTAAACTACAAAAATGTGTAAAATTTAACGATAAACAATTTTGTAGTTGACACTTTTTTGATAGCTCAAATTGTTCTTGAGATATGAGCCTTCAAAATTGAAAAATCTAGCTTCTCTGCGTCACTCCCTCTTTTCTCAACGAATTGTTTACTTTGAAGGAACATATCTCAAAAAGGGGCGGAGCTATCAAAAAGTTGTAAACTACAAAAATGTGTAAAATTTAACGATGAGCAAATTTTTAGTTGACACAATTTCAAAAGCTTACGTGGTTGCAGAGATATGAAAACTCTAAGTTTCAACTTTGCGTCGCAACCCCAAAATCTGAACATAGAAATTTCAAAGGGCATAACTCCCTTCAAAATCAAGCTCCTGCAATGATACTTATACTGTTAAAATCACAATTTTATAAACTTCAAAACGCTTTTAAGTTAAAAGTTCTTAAAACTCACTTCGATTGCTCATCGGCAAACTTCAACACGCCCTCCTGATGCACATAATCTTGTGGTGACTTGGCGGCTCCGTCGATAGTCTTATAGGGAATTGAAACCTCTCCACGAGCACCACGAGATCTTATAACCTCGGCAACAAATGATCCACACGATTCAACGCATTTGAATTTTTCCGAAGCGAAACCGAAACATCCGGCATGATCATCGTCGACGATGATTACTGTAGCTGTGGCTGCTGGGCCAAGACGGCATGGGACGGCGGAGAAGTGTTCGGAACGGAAGGCGCGTACTTGGGAAAGACGGACCATGAACTGTTCGTCGTCCTCGTAAATATCGTTGTCAACAATACCGACTTTGATTTTTTGTCTGGAAACAAATTTTCAAAAAAATTTTTTTTTCAAAATTTAAAAAAAAGTTCAACCTTCTCTATCTCCCCTCAAACCTGACGAATTTTTACGATTTTTATATCAAAATGACCATTATTTTCTCCTTTTTAAAACCATCAAAATTCAATAACTTCAAACTCACTCAGTCTGCCCTGGCTCAAAAGTAATGGTTCCCTCTGCAGGCATGAAGTCAGAGTTCTCTTGGGCGGTGTCGGCGATGGTCCTGGAAATGGTTAGGCTATTATTTTTGCTTTGAAATATATGAAAATCAATATGGACTCTGAATATCATAATTTCTTTATATTCATAGAGAATTGCTCAAAAAATTTGAAGACTCCGCCCACTTTTTTGGGGGAAAATCGGCGATGACCCTCTAAAGCAATTTGGGGTCATTTTAACCGATTTTCCATGGTTTAGATTGATTTTTGAGGTATTTCATTATGATATTCAAAATCAGCGTCAAATTTTACATATAAGCAGAGGTAGAAAAACAAATAGTTTGAAACATTTTCAGAAACTTGCCCATGGCCACCCATTGAAAATTTAAGAGATATTGACCGTTTTGAAGCGGTTTTTCAGGGGCTCATAAAAATTTTCAAGGATTTTTGTTATGATATTTGGAATCAGCGTTAAATTTTACATAAAACGGTCACGGCCACTAACTGCACCTTTGGATGTATTGATCTTTCCAAGCCGCTTTTTGGCATCTCAGACAATTTTTTGAACATTTATTTAAAATAATATTCGGAATCAGCGTTAAATTTTACATCAAAACAAGAACTGCTCAACAATTTTTTTGGAAAATTATTAGGAAACTCGGCCACGGCCACAATTGCAACTTTTTGGAGGTATTGGCAGTTTTGATGCCGTTTTTCAAGAGCTAGCAGTAGTTTATAGAAATTATCGTTATAATATTCAAAATCAGCGTTAAATTTTAGATATAAAACACATCCATCAAATAATTTTTTACCCATTTTTACTCACCTATAATGTACAGTAACCGTCGTATCCTCTGGAACAGCTCCACGATCACATTTCACAGTCAAATAGACATCTCCAACATTTTCTAGACACGTATAATGTGGTGGATCAAATTCTACAGTAGCCATTGTCTGCTTAACAACAAGAGGCTCCAATAATCCCTTTTTGTTTTTCATTTTCTTCTGAATATCTCCACTTCCGATCATTTTTCTGGTGGTTTGGATACGGTAGAAGGCTCGAGATTTCTTCTGTTCTCCGACAACTTTTTCCATGGCATGCTTCTCCAGCTCATCGACTGGAGCATCTGGATGCTCGGATCTTAATTGTTTGAAAATGTCCAAATAATGACGACGATGAATTTCGAAGGCGAGCGCGTCGGCGTCGCCACCGATTAGAGATTGATTTTGGTCACCAGGGACTCCTCCGTTTCCGGATTCAAGGGCTCCTTCGTGAGTCTTTTTGGATGGGGAGCGACGTGGGGAACGGCGGACGAATGAGGAGAGAGGACCGGAGATCAGTCTGGAAAATGGGAAATTTCTCAAAAAACAAAAAAAAATTTTCAAACATTTTTTTTCAAAAATTAAAAGAAAATTTTAAGATGTTTTCCAAAAAAAAATTCATTTACTGATTTTTCAAATGATTTGCTCTCTAATGGTATAATTTTTATCAAAATTGCTCCACTGGTTCTTGAGATACATGAGTTCGAAAAATCAAAAAAAAATTAAATTTTAAATACTCCAAAAAAAATCCAAAATTTTTTTTGCAGAAAACTATTTTTATTTACTGATTTTTCAATTAATTTGCTATCTAATGGTGTAATTTTGATCAAAATTGCTCCACTTGTTCTTGAGATACATAAGTTTAAAAATCCAAAAAAAAATTGGCCAAAAATTTTATTCAAAATTTCAAACCTTTATAACTTTTTTCAAACTCTACCGATTTCTATGGTTTTTATACCAAACAAATTAAAATTTTCTCATTTTTAAAACCTAGAAAATTTTCAAAAATATGTCCTTTAAAAATTACATAAAAACGCTCATCAAAATTTTTTTTCAAATTTCGAAAATTCCAAAAATTTCAGAAAAAAGTTCCTAAAAATTTTTCAGTAAGCTTCTTACATCAATGAATTGTTCAATTAATTTTCTTTTCAAAAGTATATATTTTTTAATTAAATTGCTCCACTGGTTCTTGCGATGCATTAGTTTAAAACCCCCAAAAATAAATTTTGGTAACATTTTTTTTTCAAATTTTCAAACCTTCATAACTTTTTTCATACTTAACAGATTGCCATGTTATTTATATTAAAAAATTTCAATTTTCCTGATAATAAAACCTAATAAAATTTTCAAAGCGTTACTGTAAAAAATTATTTAAAAAATGCTCCTCAAAAAAAAATTCAAAAAGATTTTCCCAATTCTTTTCACCTTCACAACTTTCTTAATACTCCATACTTCTCTATGATCTTTACACCGAAAAATCCCAAATTTCCCCCATTCCTCACCTTTGTCCAAATTGTCCAGCATGTGCATCTGCAAAATACGCCGATGCCACTGTCAGCGGGAAGAACACAAAAGTGAGTACTCCTTCCCAAACCTCGACTTCTCCCGGACTGAACACACTCAGAATCAAATATAGCCAGACGTAGGCAAATGTCGACCAAACTACAGTAACCCAGAAGACACCATTGTGTTGTACTCGACGGATTTCTCCATTTGGGATGGCCTGCAAATTTCCTTTTCAACGGTATATGTTTTATCAAATTTGAGCCACTGGTTATTGAGATACAGTATTTTGAAAAGCATGTATAAGCTACAAAGACTGCAAACTACAAAGACTACAAACTACAAACCCACCATAATACAAACGGCAATAATGATGAACAGGTTGAACGCTGCCGATCCCACAATAGTGGATGGTCCCAACTCTCCGGCCTCAAAATTATTACCACAAATTTCAATAACGGAGAGCAAGATTTCAGGAGCCGACGATCCAAGAGCCATTAGAGTCAAATTGGAGACGGTTTCGTTCCAAACACGAACGAGCACGGTGAATGGTTCTCCGGTGATCTGGAAATTTGTAATGGTAAATTTTAGTTAACACTAATGACTCTAAAAGTGGTTTGAAATTGTTCGATTGGTCTTAAATTTTGTTTATACAAAGTGAATTGAAACTTTGTTATGTCTACCAAATTTAAAGAGAATTTGACCACTGGAAGCTACTTTTTGGGACCCTAAAATTTAGATAACCCTTACAACGAAAAATTTGTAATTTCAGTTGAAGTTTGAGGGCCCCAAGAAAGTAGTTCAGAATAATTCAATTTGTCTGAAATTTTGTGAAAGCAGGGTTCTAGAATAGCTGAATACAACAAACAAGTTGCGAAAAAGCTAGATGACTAAAAGTTACTTTTTAGGGCCCTCAAAGTTGAATGACTTTTTTAATTAAAAATTTGTGCTAATGGTGAATTTTGAGGGGATGAAACAATTGTTTCCAGTAATCCGATTTTTCCAAAATTTTGTAGGTTTAGAGCAAGTTTAATGTGAACTAACCTTCTTCATTTTGACAGACTTTGTCTGTGATGTGATCACTTCAATCGAAGCCATGAATCTATCGGCAACAATGGAAACTCCGAAAAAGAGATAAGCCAGAGCGATGAGGTAGACAATAGCACGGAACCATATTTTGCATTCTGACAGGTTTTCCTGAAAAAAATTTTAATTTAACATTATTTTCAAAACTGTAATAGAGATTACTATCTATTTATAAGCCAAATTTTGAGTTTGAAGTGTTCAAAAATTTTGAACTTTTTTCACTGAATTTTTTTTGAAAATCACTAAAATTGAAACTACTACAACTTGGCTCAAAGTCGCCCGAAATTGCTCATTTTTGTGTCATTTGAATCAAAATTTCATGATTTTTGAAGCTATTAAACTTACAGACGGTTGCCAAACTGGAACGATGACTCCTGGAGCACATGGTTTCGCTGGGGGACACGCGGTGTCTTCCGGGGATGGAAGACGTTTGGAGAACACTCGAACTACCTGAAATGTGGGGAAAAAGTTGGATATATCGATTTTGGGGAAATAAACATGACCGATTCTGAATTACTATCAACAGTAACTTTTTTCAATAAAAAAATCTTCCGTTTTTTTCCCAATCCACCATAACTCTGCTCAAAGTTGTTCAATTTTCATCATCTTGCTACTATTCGAATTAGATTTTTATGAACTTTAATTATATAAAAACACTTTTTCCATTTCTCACTGACATAAATCAGTATTAACCTTAATATTCTAACGCCCTGACAAAAATATCGACAAAATTCAAAACCCTATAACTCTTCTCCTAATCGACCAATTTTCCCCGTTTTTACACCAATCGAATTGAAATTTTCTCCATTTTCAGATTCCTATAAACCCAAAAAGACTATGGTACCCCCGTACTCAGTACCTCGGTGTTTCCCTGCTGCTGCGCGGCGACTTCATGGTGCCATTGCCCAAGCGTGGTGAGTGAGACAACAAGGAACAAGATTGTTTTCAACTTGGTCATCGCATTTGTGGAGTTGTCTCTGAAAAAATAAGGATGGAATTGGTATTTGAAAAATGAATAATGTAAAAATACGGTTAAAAGGACGAGATATAAACATTGATAATTTTTGAAAAAAAAAACCTCAAAAAAAAATTTTTTCTAATTTTTTTTCGAAATTATCAAATCTCTAAACCTGATTTTCCTGCAAAACTACGGATTTGAAAAGTGCTCAACTTTAAAATACTAAAAAAGTACAAAAATTACTCAAAACCCGAAGAAAATGCTCAAAAATCCGGTGTCAAAACTCATTTTTTCCCCTATAAGTTTTTCCGTAATTTTTTTTTGTTTTCTCGTTTTTTTTTCTAATCACGTATTCATAACCAATTTCTCCGCCCACAAATTGCACATGGCACCGGTGTGTGAAAAAATAGGCGAAAAAAGTTAATCAAGTCTCAAGTTTTCGGGAAAATAAGAACCGCCTTCAGAACATGACTAGTAATAAAAAAAAAACAAGAATAAGAGTCAAAAGTTTTTTTTGTTTATGACAAACGATAAACAAGGGGAAATGTCAGGATATTTTTTTGGTTATAGGAAAAGGTTTACAGATTTGATTAATAATGAGAATACTAGGGATTAGAGCTCATTAGCTATATAAGAATCGGATTTCTGATTTTCCTCGTGGAGCCAAGTTTACTGAAAATTATATGGTTGGATAGGAAATTTAATGAGGAACAAAATAACATTTTGGATTTTGAAAAAATTCGAAAAATGAACTGTCCGGGAGCCAAAAAACTAATGTCTTCAGACTTCTCGCTATAACTCAGCTCAGAAAATTGAGATTGTAATGAAAAGTATACCATTGGAAAGGAAAATTAATCAGGATTACGGTAGAATTTTACATTTTTAAAAATTCCAAAAATGAAGCGTTCTGGAGCCAACGGGGGTACCGCGAAGAAAACTTTTGAATTTCAAATTTCAGTTCCTATTCAAAGTACGTGCATTTTTTAATCTCGGGAAGGACTTTTAGTCTGGGTAAACAAAAAAAGTGACCTAGAAAACACGGAACTTATGAAAATATAGGTTGACCTAGAAATTTGAGAACACGAGACTACTAAAAGTAAGGTCAAAACTAGACAGGCTTTTTTGTTGGAAAATGGTAAGATCTAGAACATTTTGAAGATTTTGGTGCTTAGAAACTAGAAGATTTGAAAGTTCTGGAGCCATTCTAAAAGAGATTAAAATACTGGAATTATACGACTGGAAACCAGAAAAAAATGACCCAAAATTTTTTATTGCAGTTTTCAAAATTCTAAGAGTAAGACCTTCCTCTAGACTTGCTCCTTTTCATTTCTTCTATCTCCAATGTAAAATAGCGTAATAGTTGTGAACTGAACTAGCTAGTGTATGAAAAAGAGAAAAACGGGGTGCTCATTGCTCATCGGGAACTCATTAGCTTCCCCCACCGTAGGGCTCATAAAATTTTCTTCAAAAAAAAATTAGAGATTATGGTTTGATTACTCTCAACTAGATTTATTATCTAAAAAATTGAGAAGGATTCGAAAATAAAAATTTTTCAGAATTTTTTCCTCTCACAATAAGTCGGGTTACAGTAATCCAATATTGAAAAATTTTATACCATTTTGAAGAAAATTTTATGAATTTCAAGAATATTAATTGTTTCTTTACTGAATCTTAGCCTACAGTAATGAAAATTGTACCATTTTTTAGTATTTTTTCAGAAAATAGAACATTTGAAGTTCGAGGTCTTCTGGGGTCCCTTTAAAAGCGTTAAAGTTAGTTCAATTCTGGAGTTGAAAAAAAAAACCGAAAAAAGGAACAAAAAAGAAATCCCAAAACTTCCGTTGCTAACTAACAAGCGATCCCTCCCAGAAAAAAGGAACAAGATTTTTTTCTGTTCTTTTTTTTTTGAAAAACTGAAAAAAATTTTTTGCCCCCATGTGCCAAAAATTGGATGATAGATATAATTTGATATGTGTTTTTTCAGGAATCGAATTTTTTCAGATTTCTAGAAATCCCAAAAGGTTCCATTTTACACTATAGAAAAAGTGTTGAATCAAGAATCCAAATCACTCCCAGATGTTGTTAGAAGAAAATTGGGGGTGGCTAGGGGCCCCAGAAGAAAAAATTATATAAATAAATAAATCGAAGAATAATTTTCTGGCGAAATTCGGTAAACAATCAAGTGAGACTTGATTCGTTTTTCGTTTTCAGCTGGTTGCTAGAAGAAATTGGAGAAAATTGGGGCGAGAAGCGGAAGTCTAGAATTGGAGGGGGGGATACTTGGAACTTACTTGAGAAAATAAAATCGAGTGTTTTTTTGGGTTGGAAATTTGGAATTTCGGAAAACAGGACGTTACAAAATTTCAAGAAATAATGAAAGCCGTTCAAAAATGGTCATTTTCGTACCATTTGAATTGGAATTCTTCGAATTTTAACATTTTCAAATATTTCAAAAATTCCAGTTTTGACGGTACAATTTTGACCCCTTTGAGTTGATTCTGAACAGAGTTATGAGGTTCAGAAGGTTTTGTTATTATATCCGACGTTAAGTATCCATATCTCTAAAAGGGATTGAGTTACCAAAAAAGTATGAACTACAAAAATGTATAAAATTTAAAGATGAGCAATGTTATAGTTAAGACTTTTTTGATAACTCAAATGATTCCCGAAATAAAACGCTTTAAAGTTGTGCGGACCGGTATCTGAGTTTCCTTCCTCTTTCCTCACAGTATCCTTTAATTTAAAGGCGCATATCTCAAAAATGGGCCATTATATCAAAAACCTATAAACTACAAAAATGTGTAAAATTTAAAGATGAGCAATTTTATAATTGACACTTTTTTGATAGCTACAATGGTTTCAGAGATAAGTCATTTTGAAGTCAAATTACTTGCTGACAATAGTGAGATTTCAAAAAGAGAGACAATGCTGGAGTTTATTTTAACGGTTTAAAAAAAAACAAGGAATTAACAACTCCAAGAAAAATTTGTTTTACAATTTCAAAATTTCTTATTGCGAGATTTCGAATTTTCTCATTTGATAGTGACTTCCTATCCAAAACAAAACAAAAAATCAACCCTGATCATCAATAAATAAAAGAAGAAGTAACGAATTTGGAGGTCAAAGATTGTGGGAAGTAAAGTTACACAGTAAAATCACACACAAAAACGAAGAAATAAACAGAGAATGGAAAATTGATTGTGTATTTCCTAAGTAGAGACTGAGTGAGTGATCATCACAATTTGATAGTAGAAATGGGGATGGACAATACAAAAGAGAATTTGAAGAAGAAGAGGTGAAAGTTTAGAGAGAAATTTTCGGGGCGGAAGAGACTTGAAGAAGAAAATAAAAAGAAGAAGACGTTACGTACCTAATTTGTGGTTTTGGTTTTGTTATTTCGTACTGTTCAGGTTCACGACGACTACTACTAATCGAGTGTCGCCAAAAAAGTTTTTATGAAACAAAAAAAACTTGGACACAAAAAAAGTGAAGTAGTAATAAGAAATAGACAAAGGACCGAGAAAAGTGGGGTTTTTTAATTGAGTAGTGTTCGAAAAAATAAAAATTTGGGGTCAGAAAAGAAGGAAAAGGGACTAAAAAGTTAAAAACTACTTTAATGGCGCATATCTCAAAAAGGAACAGTGCTACCAAAAAACTATCAACTACGAAAATGTGTAAAATTTGAAGATGAGCAATATTATAGTTGACTACTTTTTGATATCTCAATTATTTCATGAGATATACGCTTTTAAAGTTATGCAGTCAAGCTTCTCTGCGTCTATCCCCTACTCTCACAGTAACCATGACTTTAAAGGCGCATATCTCAAAAAGGGGTAGAGCTAACAAAATACTGTAAGATATGATGCTTTGAAAATGTCTTCCTTGGATTTATGAGGAACCTTTTTAGAAATGTTAAAAAAACTCTGTTTTCCATACAAAGTTCTCCAGAAATGAAATTTCAAAACAAATAAATTTTCAGTAGTAAATAGTAGTAAACCCTCTCAGACAAAAAATATATAGAAGAATAGATCAATATCAGAAAATGGGATTAGAAATAAGGAGAACGAGGAAAAATAACAAAAATAAATCTTCTTGGGGACTAATCCTTTTGGAATGTGGATTTTTAGGGATGAAATTTTGAGAATGTAAGATTGAAATTTATAGAAAAATGGAGCCCTTAAAATTTGCTGTCGAATGGTGTAACAATTACAGAAATTAAATTAGTTCGAAGAAAGTTTTGAAGGCTCAAAAACTGGAAAAAATCAAAGCTATGAAGAAAAATTGAAGATAGTTTTGAAAGCTCTAAAAGCTATAAATATTTTTGAACAATTATGTAAAAAAGTAGCCCTTAAAATTTCCATTCTAATGAGCTTCAAAATCATATCGACATCTCAATTAGAGCAGAAAAAATGCAAAAAAAATGACGCATTTCTAAAAATAAGAACTTTCTCTATAATCTGGGTCATAATCCGTTTTTTTTCTTTGATCGAGCGAAACAAAAAAGTGTTTAAAAAACCAAAAAAAAAGTGGATGGAAAATGAGATAAGACATTCACATGGTTGATAGACCACAAAACTTGGAAACTTTTGGAAAAAATGAAAATTTTTTGGTCGTGAAGCTGAAAACACTTTGCAGTATCAAAAATAGTCGAAAAATCTCAAAGTTAAAAAAAAATTTATGATGAGCAATAATCTGATTGCGGGTAATAGACAAACTAAATCTCAGAGCACATATCAAATTTCAAATCACTAAACTTTTGATAGATCAAAAATCGCGTTATTTTCAAACTAATCTATGGACTAAAATTAGTACCTATTTTGTACCCGAAATCCTCAAATTTCCAAACTTTCGAAAACTAGACAGAAAATAGATGTCCATATTTTGAAATGGAAATTCGACACTCTTTAGGATGGAAATTTTTGCACTCAACATTTTGCACCTTCAGCGACCTTTTTCTTCGTTCAAAAATAGTATAGCATTGCCCAGACTAAAGCTGAGCAATGAATGCAAAATAAGCATAACGAAACTATGGAAACAGGTGCACGAGCACCCCGAAGACTTTTGACTTTTCTTTCTGTGAATAAATATAATATTGTTATGAAATTTTTGGTGGTGGGAAAAGAATAGGGGGAAAACGAAGGGGACATTGGATATTCAAGAAAACGGGAAAAGTGATGTGTATATGAAAGGGACCCCGCCTAATTGTGTTGGTTTTTTGTTGTGGTCTTGTTTCGGAGGTCAGACTATAGAATAGTGCGGTTTTTCGTTGGAGAAAAGTTGAAGAGAAATAGATAATAAGAGAGATAGAGGTGATATCATATTTGGTACTCTTAAGGGTGTATCTCGCTTCAAGACCATTTTTGTGACTTGAAGTTACTTTTTTTAGATTTTTCGTAGTTTATTTAGTATATGAGGGTTAAAATCTGAAAAAAACGTTGTGACAAAAAAATGGTAGTTTAAAGTTTTTTTTTCGATTTTTGGGTGAAATATTTTTTGTTCAGATTTTGAACTCACTAGACTGAAGCAAGTACGAAAAGTTTGAAAATTTTAATTTCAACTCGCCAAAAATTATTTTAAAGTTGGTTATGAGCATTTTTCCAACTAGATTTCCGCTTCCTGGCTTGAAAAGCTTTTTGGAATTATTTTAAAGCGTCATATCTTTGGAACCAGCTGAGCTATCCCAAAATTTTTAACTACAAAATTGCTCATCTTTAAATTTTACACATTTTTGTAATTTACAGTGTTTTAATAGCTCTGTCCCTTTTTGAGATATGCGCCTTTAAAGGGTAAGGCACATGGAGGAGGGGAGAGGAGCAGAGAATCTAAGCTGTTTAACTTTGAAGCGTCATATCTCGAGAACAAATCAAGTTATCAAAAAATGGTTGACTACAAAATTGTTTATCTTTAAATTTTACACATTTTTATGATTAACAAATTTTTAATAGCTCACCCCTTTTTGAGATATGCGCCTTTAAAGGGTAAGGCACATGGAGGAGGGGAGAGTCGTAGAGTAGCCTGACTGCTCTACTTCGAAGCGTCATATCTTGATAACGTGTTGACCTATCAAAAAGTCATTCACTACAAAATTGCTTATCTTTTAATTTTAAACAATTTTGTGGTTTACAGTTTTTTGACAACTCCGCCCCTTTTTGAGATATGCGCCTTTAAAGTCAAGGGTACTGTGAGGAGAGAGGAGAGACGCAAAGAAGTCTGACGGCTTCAATTTAAACGTTTATATCTCTTGAACCGTTAGAGCTATCAAAATATTACTAACTAACACATTTTTTATCATTAAATTTCACATATTTTTATAGTCTACAGTTTTTTGACAGCACCGCCCCTTTTTGAGATATGCGCCTTTAAACTTGAGGGATACTGTGGAGCCCATAACACTGGCCGAAATTGACCTAGATGGCTCAAATTGGGACCGTTAAACTTGAAATTTTGTGGAATTTATATCAATTGGGTAATAAACAATATGAAGTTTTCAAAATTATGTAAACTCCTGCACAAAACTAAGAAAAGAAGCAACCCAATCTTAGAACCTAACAATTCAAAATCGACCAGGAGGGCTCAAATTTGGACTTGTACACTTGGAACATTCGGGGTACCTGAAATGCACCAAAACTACGCCGTCCAAATAGCCAGGAAAAATGGAGAACATGACTACTGGACAAATAGAGAAACAAAAAAGGGGGTCCTCATTTTATGTGTCCCATCCTCTTCCTCTTGTTTGTAAAACGCCACCTCTTCCCGTTTTTTTTTCTCTTCCAAATTGACGAAAAAGACTGAAGTGGAATAGAAGACGAGAAGAAGAAGACGTTGACGTCTTCTTTTTTTTTTTGAAAAAATAAAAGATGTGTTTCTCGGTTTTGTTGGTGACAGAGAGAGAGGGACAAACACACCCAAAAAAATTGGGGAAGAAAAAGAAGAGATAATTAGTTGGTCATTTTAGTATGTAGTAGATGGGTTTGGGGGAGAAGTAGTACTGATAGAAAAAATTGTGTTCTTGGTCTTTGGAAAAAAATTGGAAAGCTAGAAAGTTGAAGGATTACTGTAGTTGGAAAGAATCGAAGAATCTCGAAATTCCAAAATCTAAGAATCTGACAATCTATCAAATTCTCTTAAGTTAATTCTCCAAATTTGAGAGTACTTCAAAAACTTGGGAAAAAAAGAGAAAAAATCCTGACGTAGAAGAGTTCAAGTATTACAAATTCCGAACTAGAATTTTCAAAAAAGTTGAATCAAACATCAAAAATTACCCTCTAAAACTGATTCCTTCATTTTTCAATCGATGGCCTAGAATCCCAATTTCCACATTTTTGCACCCCCAAAACGACCATAAATCACCCCTCAAAAGGCTCTTTAGAAACCAAAAAAAGCCCCCAAAAAATGACGCTAAAAATCAACACTAAACCCGGTCCGTCAAAATTGATGAAAAAATGGATTTCTCTTTTCTTTTTTTTCGTGTCAAAGAGCATGAGATGCATGTCAAAAATGTGGTCCCCGGGTTTTTGGGAGAAAAAGAAAAAAGAAAAGACGAAAATTGAGCGCTCATCAATCAAACAAAACACTCAGAAGATTGGTGGTGAAAATCGTGAAAAAAAAGAGTGCAAAGAATTATAAACATTTTCAGTGACCACAAAACAATGAAATCTCGAGTTTTAAAAAATACTAAAAGTTTGAGTTTTAGTAGATGAAACGTGCTTTGAAACCATACAATTTTTAAGAAAATTGGCCATCTGGTTTTTGAAAAATTTGGCACTGAAAAATAGCATTAAAAACAGGCCAAAGACATTCGAGATTATCCCAAAAACATACAGCACTATAAAATATTGATCAGCTAATCTTTTTAGATCTTTAGGATCTCAAAACGCACCAAAGTCACACCAGCCTCCTTGAAAACCGTTTTTTCCTCCAATTTTCATTGAATTTCTCAAGTAATTTGATTAGTTATCCCCACATACTAATGGTTGTAAATCAGAATGTGATTTGATTATTTCTGATTTTTGAGAGAATGCAAAAAACGCAAAAAGTGGAAGTGGAGGTCATCAATTTTTGATGAGGTCTTTAAATGTCATTTGGGGAAAGTTGGAGAATGAAAGAAAATTGTTGGAGGAGGCTTAAAAATTGCTTGGAAATAGCAGTACAGACAGGAGGATACTCGTGTACTCCTCGTGGACCGATTTGCTCAAGATAAAAATATGACTACTTTTTTGAGTCGCAAAAACTTTCTTTCCGTCGGAAATCCTTGAAAGAACTAAACTTCATAATGTTGGTTGGAACATTTCTGGCACTGGGCTTGTGTACTCCTCGTGGATAACGTGGGTGAGGATGTGAAATATGTCAAAAATTACGACCCTAAATTGGTGGATATTTTTTTTTGTTGAGAAATTACTTTCAATGAGTAAATCTTTAGAATTTCATTTTCACTATCATACTTCATATATTTTCACATTTTGAAAGAAACCGTCTAAGTTGAGAGAGGACCGTCTAAGAACAGTCAATTTTTTTCTTCTGGGAAGACCCTATTGTCTATTAGACGATCCATCCAGTGGTCTCTTTTGTTTTCACTCCTTTATCTTTATCGATTTCTTTTTCCATTCTTTGGTGTTCCTCGTAACGAACGTCGTTCTGTTTTTGATTCGAGATCTTTAAATTTTTCTCTTTCGATTAGTCCTCCCAAAAGAAAACATCTTCTTTCGACTCTTTTCAAATCTTGTTTCGAATATATTCGTGTTTCAGCATTGTAGTTTCCAATCTTTCTTATCGTTTCAAATCATGAAATTTCTGAATCTTCAAGTCAGATGGAAAATTTTATCACTTAAAGTCTCTAAATCTCTGGAGAACTAAAAAGAAACTCCAACTTTCCATCAGGAAATTTTTTTTTGAAACTCGTGACGCTTAAGAGTTGTGGAGTCTCTCGTTTTCAGAGTCTTCAGTTTTTCGTTCTCTGTTTTCTTTTGTTTTTCTGATTCTCATTTGAAAGGCAAATTTTTGAATCCTAGTCCTACCATAATCTATTTTCTTCACTCCTTACCCTATCGAGAGACCATTGTTTGTGAAGGGAGACATTTGGACCCTCTCTTCCCAACGACACACCTCATTCTGTCCACAGAGGTTTTCGTTGCCCCTTTTATCGATTTTTTTGCGAATGGTTTTTTTTTGCTGTCTCTTCGATCTTCTCAACTTTTTAGTATTCGTCTTCCACTCGTTCTTCTAACTTTCCAATTTTCCCTTTTTTTTCCAGATCCCTCGAACACTCGACTCGTGGTCCATAAGGCTCCGTCAACACCAAAGTGGACAGCTATTAAATGAGGACGTCGTGAAGAGGAAGGACGATGGATAGACTCTCAAATGCGTGCACTGATAGTCTTAGTAGGTTCACCCGAAACATCTGAATAGCGTATCTCCAATGTTCCGTAACTGGATTTTCGCTCCGGATTGGGCAGGAGACCAGGCGTCATCTCCAATGTTCCGTATTGGATTTTCGCCCCCGATTGAGCAGGAGAGCGTCCAGGCTTGATGCCTGTTAAGGGATGTTTCGGGTATTAGAGGATCCGAGTCATTCTTGCTTTTTTTAGCTTGCAATATGGCTAAAAGTGATAAAACCAATCACTTTTATCGACAACGAAAGTGCGGCAATTTTTTTTGGAATAATCTAATTTTACAATTCTTTTTTTCTCATTTCCTAATGTTTTGACGGAAATGATCAACATTAGACTTTGACCAATCATGTCGTTTTTTTCGTTTGTCGATTCGGATTCCCTACCCACAGATGCATAATTTTGCATTCTGATAAGATTCTAGTAGACCCAGAACATCTGAATAGCGTATCTCCAATGTTCCGTAACTGGATTTTCGCTCCGGATTGGGCAGGAGAAGTCAAGGCGTCGTCTCCAAAGTTCCGTAATGGATTTTCGCCCCCGATTGAGCAGGAGAGCGTCCAGGCTTGATGCCTGTTAAGGGATGTTTTGGGTGTAACATTAGAGAATTCGAGCCATTGTTTTGTGCTATATTTTTAAACTGGCAAGATGGCTAAAAGTGATAAAACCAAACACTTTTATCGACAAACAAAAAATCGATGATTTTGCCAAAAAATTTTCGAAAAGTTTTTTCATCATTTCCTAGTGTTTTTTGACAGGAAATGACTCATCGAAATAGTAAAAATTGTCGATTCGGATTCCCTACCCACAGATGCATACTTTTGCATTCTGATAGGATTCTAGTATATCCAGAACATCTGAATAGCGTATCTCCAATGTTCCGTAACTGGATTTTCGCTCCGGATTGGGCAGGAGACAGTCAAGGCGTCGTCTCCAATGTTCCGTTTTGGATTTTCGCCCCCGATTGAGCAGGAGAGCGTCCAGGCTTGATGCCTGTTAAGGGGTGTTCTGGATCTTCAGAGATGCACATTATCGATTGGCCTGTGAATTGGATCTTTTCCCAAAGAGTACTCTGGACGAGATCTCAAGGCACGTCGGCTAATATATAAACACTTGTGCACTCTGATCGTCTGACTAGGGCCAACCCAGAACACTTGAATAACGCAACCCCAATGATTTCGCCCCGGACCGTAATTTCCCGATTGGGCAGGGGACGTCCAGGCTTTATGCCTGTTAAGGGGTGTTCTGGGGTCTTCAGTTTGCATGCATTTTGAGAGTCTTCGAGGCAGGACCATTTTATTTCGAGCACCAAAGTAAGTCTTTCAACCAAAGTAAGTTTTTTTACCCAAAGTAAGCCGTCCACCCAAAGTAAGTCTTTTAATCGAAGTAAGTCTTTAAATCAACGTAAGTCTTTCAGCTACAGTAAGTATTTCATTATTAGTAAGTCTTTCAATAAAAGTAAGTCTCACCCAGAAGGTAAGTCACTCCCACTTTCTGAGAGTCTTCTGGGTAGATGTCGTGAACGACGATACAGCGAAAAGAGAAGATCCAAGCAGCAGAGATGGAGCAGAGACGATGGTGAATCATAATCGACGTGGGATTCGTATTGGATTATATTGGATCGCATTCATTTGGCGTGACGACCTTGGTTGAAGTTGAAAGGATTGGATCATGTCCCTATAGAAACTCCAACAATTTTTCACCTGGCAACAGCCGGATCCTAGGGAAATTGTGCTTCAGTGCTCCTTATCTTGTATTCAAATTTTCTGAGTATGTGCGAATTCCGGAGATTATTTATAGATCGCTCATGGACATTTTAAGTTCTAGAGATCCATCTAGGCTTGCCTGAAAGAGAGAACCCAGTCAATAAAGATTAACATTTGGGTGATCTAGAAAGGTGGCACTGGATGTGAGCTCGATAGAGGGTACCACTTTGGAAACACTATAAAAGAGAATGTGATGACAAGTGTGACTCGGTATAATAAAGATTTCAAGTCCCGAGGAAGCATCTGTCTGATCGGACTCTGAATAGGCAATATGGAGTTGGGTTTTCAATTCATAGGTTTTCCGAATAACTGGGGTTTTGAGACCATTCCGAACTTTGGACCTCTATAGCAAGAATAACTAGTGAGACTCGAAATATCAACTTAAATAAGCTTATAGGCTAAAAACTAGATATAATACGTCTAATTTAAATAAAACAAAACAATTTTTTTTTCATTTTTAATTAATTGAGACCATCGCTAATTCCCGAAACCCCTGTTAAATCATAGAGAGCCGATTTTCTAACATAAAATTACGGCTCTATCGGCGAAGAACGGTCCCATGGGACAAGAACGGTCCCATGAGACAAGAACGGTCCCATGTGTACCTATCGGCGAAGAACGGTCCCA
This sequence comes from Caenorhabditis zanzibari, assembly GCA_963966625.1. Taxonomy (NCBI): domain Eukaryota; kingdom Metazoa; phylum Nematoda; class Chromadorea; order Rhabditida; family Rhabditidae; genus Caenorhabditis; species Caenorhabditis zanzibari. The sequence continues at coordinate 20,579,189 of OZ016472.1, read as the reverse complement.
TCCGACAAGAACGGTCCCATGGAAGCTATCTGAGAAGAACGGTCCCATGGCACCTATCTGAGAAGAACGGTCCCATCAGACAAGAACGGTCCCATGGAAGCTGTAGGAGAAGAACGGTCCCATGAGACCTATCGGCGAAGAACGGTCCCATCAGACAAGAACGGTCCCATGGGTTTACAAAGGTAGAATGCTTGCATGAATGCTGCAAGGGGAGATTGATCTCATCATTCCAAAGTTAGCTGAAAAGATCAGAACATTCTTAACTTTACCAGTGCTGAATCTTTTTTATAAGGAAAAAGTTCATTTGTTCATGATTTTTCAAAACCGTATTCGTATTTATTGTTGGGCGAACAGTCGAAAATCTGATTGTGAGATGGATCATTCCTGTTGTTGTCGAGCTTTCGACTGGTCTACCTGTTGTCAATTTAGGTCAAAATCTACTTTTTCTAGTGAATCTTCCAAAACTTCAAAAAATTGACAATTACTCTTTGAATACACCCATTCTTACTAGGGAATGGTCAGACATGTCTGTGGAGTTGAGACATAAGACCTATACCATTCGAAAGCCCTTAAAAAATTTTGGAAGAATATGTAATTTTTATCGGCGGAGGACCGTTGTGAACCACGTAAATTCGGGTCAAAAGTTGTATTTTACTCTTGTTTCCCCTATATTTTCTTTCATATTTTCTTCACGGTAAATTTAGAGTAGAGAAAATAGGAGCGAGAAAATGAATGGGAATTCACGGTGAAGAAAATGTGAAAGAAAATATAGGGAAAACAAGAGGAAAATCCAACTTTCGACCTGAATTCACGTGGTTCACAACGGTCCTCCGCCGATAAAAATGACATATTCTTCCATAATTTTCAAAGGGCTTTCGAATGGTATAGGTCTCATTCTGAAACTCCACTTTGAGTTCTGACCATTCCCTTGTTAGAAAAACGTGAAAGTTATTCATATCGTACCAAACCATGTTTAAGGCGTTTCTGAGCCTAATTTTCGGAAAAGGAGCTCAAACAATCGAATATTCTCAAAAAAATGAAGTCAAAAATTTTGTGTAGTCAAAGAGACAAGTGTGTCAAAGAGTAATTGTCAATTTTTTGAAGTTTTGGAAGATTCACTAGAAAAAGTAGATTTTGACCTAAATTGACAACAGGTAGACCAGTCGAAAGCTCGACAACAACAGGAATGATCCATCTCACAATCAGATTTTCGACTGTTCGCCCAACAATAAATACGAATACGGTTTTGAAAAATCATGAACAAATGAACTTTTTCCTTATAAAAAAGATTCAGCACTGGTAAAGTTAAGAATGTTCTGATCTTTTCAGCTAACTTTGGAATGATGAGATCAATCTCCCCTTGCAGCATTCATGCAAGCATTCTACCTTTGTAAACCCATGGGACCGTTCTTGTCTGATGGGACCGTTCTTCGCCGATAGGTCTCATGGGACCGTTCTTCTCCTACAGCTTCCATGGGACCGTTCTTGTCTGATGGGACCGTTCTTCTCAGATAGGTGCCATGGGACCGTTCTTCTCAGATAGCTTCCATGGGACCGTTCTTGTCGGATGGGACCGTTCTTCGCCGATAGGTACACATGGGACCGTTCTTGTCTCATGGGACCGTTCTTGTCCCATGGGACCGTTCTTCGCCGATAGAGCTAAAATTACTGGCTCTATCGGCGAAGAACGGTCCCATGGGACAAGAACGGTCCCATGAGACAAGAACGGTCCCATGTGTACCTATCGGCGAAGAACGGTCCCATCCGACAAGAACGGTCCCATGGAAGCTATCTGAGAAGAACGGTCCCATGGCACCTATCGGAGAAGAACGGTCCCTTGCGACATGAACGGTCCCATGGAAGCTGTAGGAAAAGAACGGTCCCATGAGACCTATCGGCGAAGAACGGTCCCATCAGACAAGAACGGTCCCATGGGTTTACAGAGATAGAATGCTTTCATGCTTTCATGCTGTCTGGGGAGATTGATCTCATCATTCCAAAGTTAGCTGAAGAGACCAGAACATTCATAACTTTACCAGTGCTGAATCTGTTTTTATTAGGAAAAAGTTGATACGTTCATGATTTGTTAAAACCGTATTCGTATTTGTTGTTGGGTGAACAGTCAAAAATTTGAGTGTGAGATGGATCATTCTTGTTGTTGTCGAGCTTTAGACTGGACTACTGGTTTTCACTTCCGGTTACAATCTCCTTTTTCAGTGTAGCTTCCAAAAATTAAAAAAAAATCACAATTACTCTTTGACTACACCCATTGTTCGGCAACACATTCAGAAATATGAAATAGTCTAATTTCTCTGAACATGAAGGGAACCCCTGCTGCCGATGATGCAAAAGGCAAATTGGCAAATGTAAGGTAAAGGTTAGGTGGTTATGCATAGTAAAGAAATACGGCGACATCCGTCCAAGGTCCGCTCAGAAGACGACTAAACCTCGTAAGACAACTAAAATCCAAAAGTTGCCGAGAACTACTGAGATCAGGCTTAGAACATTGTGAAAGTTATTTATTTCGTACCAAGACATCTTTAAAGAGTTTCTAAGCCTAATTTTCGGAGAAGGAGATTTAAAAAATCGTATATGATCTATCTCGCAATCAAAGAATTACTGAAGTGGATATTTTGAACAAAAGGATGCACTTCCGCAGAAATTGCTAGTAACTTCTCAATTAAGAGCCTGGCAAGGGGCTCACCCGAACACTTGAGTTGAACTTTTACTGAAATTTACTAAAGTTAACTTTGAAAATTTACTGAAGTTAACAAACTAAATTGACCCTAAAAAGCAGGAATCTGGAATAAAAACTGGCCAAATGTTCACGTAACTCGTTATGAGCCCTCAAAGTGGCATACAAGGCAAAAATGAGGAACTTCAAGGACCCATATCTCAGCTCAAAATCATTCTCAGCATGTCTTGTTTTTTGTTTTGAACTTAGCATTTAGTGTATAACAACATCCCTTTCTTAAAAAAAATTTTTCGAGCTCAATTTTTTAAATGTTTCTACCAATTTGGTGGGAATTTTAGCCTAATCTGCCACTTTGAGGGCGCATAACTCAAGCTACGTGAACATTTGGCTACTTTTTATTGCATATTTGGGCTGTTCAGGGTCAATTTAGTCTAAGACCAAAGTTTCCGAAAAAATTCAAGGAAGCCCCTTGTGAGGTAAATATGACAATTTTTGACTGTTCACCCAACAACAAATACGAATACGGTTTTAACAAATCATGAACGTATGACCTTTTTCCTAATAAAAACAGATTCAGCACTGGTAAAGTTATGAATGTTCTGGTCTCTTCAGCTAACTTTGGAATGATGAGATCAATCTCCCCAGACAGCATGAAAGCATGAAAGCATTCTATCTCTGTAAACCGATGGGACCGTTCTTGTCTGATGGGACCGTTCTTCGCCGATAGGTCTCATGGGACCGTTCTTTTCCTACAGCTTCCATGGGACCGTTCATGTCGCAAGGGACCGTTCTTCTCCGATAGGTGCCATTGGACCGTTCTTCTCAGATAGCTTCCATGGGACCGTTCTTGTCGGATGGGACCGTTCTTCGCCGATAGGTACACATGGGACCGTTCTTGTCTCATGGGACCGTTCTTGTCCCATGGGACCGTTCTTCGCCGATAGAGCCAAATTACTATATCTTCCTGTTTTAAAACATAGTAAGATTCCAAATTTCATCGGAACAAAATTATAGCTATTGGAAAAATTTTGGAATAGCACACAAGTGATTACTGATGAAGTTTACATTTTGGTTTTTGAGCAAAATTAAAAAAGGAAAATAGTATTGAAACAATTTGGAATTCAATCTCAATTTCCAGAACTATGAAATTTTGCAATCGTATAATCTTAGAGCTGTTTGAAATAATTCTACTTTTAAGTTTCAGTAGGTTCATCCTCCTTTGAGTTACATGCCCCCAAAGTGCCCTTATTTCCATTAGAGATTGTCTTTCCTAAAAAAATAAAAAAGATTATCTTCTTTTCATCGAAAAAACTAGTAAACAAAACAGTCTAAAAACCATCGTCCTTGACCTCTCAAATATCTTCTTGGCAAATGTGATCTTGCAGAGAAGGGAACAGAAAATATACACGTAAAAGGGCGGTACAAAAAGATGTATAAATTGAACGGATGAACCTCTTAGAATCTTCAGATCTAATATTTTATTAGTTTTTGCTGTTATAGGGAACACTGTAGTTACCATAAAACCTGTAATAAGGATTACAGTATTTAGGTCATACTGTAACGAGGGATACTGTAATTACCGTAAGATCTGTAAAAGAAGTGCTCCCCAAGCTTTTCAATTTTGAGCTATCCGTACTTGTATTAGTCGATTTTCAACTGAAATTTTGTACGTATTTTACGATAGGTCATACTGTACTAGGTATAACCATAATAAGGTATACTGTAATGGGCCTTACTGTAATAAAGTATACTGTAATAGGGCATACTGTGACTTCAGATTATCCATCCAATCTTCACTTTTTTCCCACTTAACTTTTTTCCTATAAATCATACCACCCAAAAAACATTCGAAATTTTCTCTATCTGTCCCGATCTTATCTTCCGATCTCGTAGGTAAAACCTAAACCCTTTTTTCGAATAAGATTCTTCTCTCTTTTTTTGTCGTAAACAACTTGAACACATATCGAGGTCATTTGGTATCTTTATCAAATCGAAGAAAAAAAAAATCATTATTGGGTGTTTCATTTAGATAGTTTTGCAGAGTTGGTTGCCTTCGGAAACCTTTGGTCTACTATTCCAACAAGCCATCAAGATGTACATACGTAAGTCTTTACCCCTATTTTTAGCCCTTCAAATCATAAATTTCCAGCCATTGCTCATCTCCTCAACGCTTTTGAAATCCCTGAAAATGTCATTCAAGTTGGAGGACACTTTCTTCATCAAGTCATCGAATACAAACAAGAGCTTGAGTGGATGGTATCGGCCATCGTTTACATCTCCGAAACATCTGAAGATGTTCCGATTGATTTGGATATTGATCAGTTGACTAATGATCTGAAAGAGTTTGAGAAGAGACTTTGGAGGGTGAGTATAGTTTCTAGTGATGATATCTTGAGAAGGGGCGGAGTTAACACAGTACTGTAAACAGCGAAAATGTGTAAAATTAAACGATGAGCAATTTGTTAGTTGACAACTTTTTGATAGCTCTAATAATTTTTAAGATATGCGCCTTTAAAGTTAGAAAGTTGGTGATTTTCAGATCGTCAACGAGTCCAACCTGCAATCCCTGGAAGATGAGACGCTGGATGAAAAAACCAAGAAAATAATGAATTTGCTGATTCAAAAAATGCGAGAATGCTTGATGAATCCGACAAAGGAGAATATCAATGAATTTAAATATCTGTATGCTGAGAATGCAGATTTGTCGGAGGTCAGACTTTTGGGATACTGAGCCATCATAAATTCATCAGTTTTAGATCATAATCCAATCTCGAGGAATGGGAGTACAAGGATTTGGAATTTTATATGATAAAATGAAGGCTGATCATTGGAGACAAAGAGCCACATTTGATGCTCATATGAATACGATGAAGATTTATCTTGCGAAATTTGTAGGTGAAAAGTTGTAACCTATAAAAAGAATTTACAGTTTTTAGATTCTAATCGACGTTTTCGCTTCCAAACTGATGAAGAAAGACTTCGGAGGGCTAACGATTAGAAGATCCAAGTATTTGTTGAATCGAATGTCTAAAAACTATGAATATTGGGTTAAAGTGAGTACAAAGAAATTGAAAGAAACATTTGAGAAACAAAAAATTGGCAGATGTGCTTGGATAACGGTGAATGGGATCTGGAGGAGGCATTGAATCTCTTCAAGTTTCAACAATTGCATCGGAGTTTGAAAGAGAAGGCTGATGAGTTGAAGAGATTGTTGGATAATAGTATGACGAAGTTAGTGGAAAAAATTAGACTATCTTTAAACACTTTTATCTCAAAAAGCAGAAGTTTTATCAAAAAGTTGTTAACTACAAAATTACTCAGCGTTAAATTTAACACATTTTGGTAGTTGACAATTTTATGATAGCTCTACCGCTTTTTGAGTCATGCGTCTTTAAAGTTAAAAATTCAATGGGATGGGCTTAGGAACTCGACTGTTTAACTTTAACGGCGTTTATGTCAAAAACCGTTTGAGCTATTAAAAAATAGATAACCACAAAATTGCTCAGCGTTAAATTTTACACATTTTTGTAGTTGACAGTTTTTTGATAGCTCCACCCCTTTTTGAGATACAGGTGCTCAAAGTTAGAAGCTCGCGCAGGAGAGACGCCTACAACGAGAGCATTCTCGTCGTCTGCGTCTCTTCTGTGGGGACACCTTACTTTGAGCGTCTGTATTTCAAGAAAGAGTAGAGCTATTAAAAACTGAAAACTACAAAAGTGTGTAAAATGTTATGATGAGCAATTTTGTAGTTGACAACTTTTTGATAGCATTTTTGGTTCTTGAGATATAACGCTTTAAAATTAAATTATTTGCTTTTTCTAAACATTTTTGATATCGCCTTGAAACTTTGAGGGAATCTATAACAATTTGAAGTAAAAATACTACAATTTGTGTTATTTTCCAGCGACGCCTTCTACATCCTTGTCTTCAAAGATCCCCAGGAGCTCAAAATCCACAAAGCGATCCCCGAACAACTCGCAGCCTCCTTCGAAACTGGAAAATGCTCCATCGTAATCTATCGATCCCGAAGAGCCAACAACATTAGGCAAACTTGGATTCAAGACATCCAAGAGAATGCAATTTTCAAACAAAAATGGAACAGGGACCTTCTGGAGAGCAAGGACATGGAATTTGCCTACTATGCATATTTTGAATACCGTAATCAAGAGCAACTGAATCGATTCGGAATTTATGAAAAGATCGCAGTGGAGAATAGTTTGCTGAACAAGGAATGTGTGGAAATGGCTGATAAGTTTCCAAATATTGGCTTCTCAGCCAATCTTTTTGGGAAGGAGGTCCATATTCGGCACGCAAATTATACTGGAACCGAAGGTCAACCAGGATATTCAAGATGGAAGAGAGGAATTCTGCGGAAAGGGGAACCGGTCCAACTCGGGACCATTTTTGGATATGTTTGAGGATGCGGTAGTTTTTGGAGTACTGTAGTTTTGGGGGTACTGTAGTCTTTATTATTTCTACTTTGTTGTATCCTACTTTTTATTTGAAATTGAATAAAATAATTATCACTGTACACAAATTTTTATTCGACTAAAAAAACTCACACGGAGAGAACATTTTGGGTGGGGGTGCAACATTTTACAGAAATTTTTTCTCTTTTTTTCTGAGTGTTTTGGGGGCGGGGCTTCAAAATAGGGTGCAGGGGAAAGAATTCTAGAACAAAAAAAGGGGGCTACTCGTCAAGGCATGGGGTGTTTGTGTAGAGAGGCTCTTTCGGGGAGACAAAATTATGAAAAAGGAAAGTGACCAAAAAAAGAAGGTTATGTATTCACAGCTGCCACGAATCCTTGTCGTTCCAGAATCCGGAGGCGTTTTTCCACGGCTACTTTGTATCTGAAAGAAGATTACTGTAGAAGGTTACTGTAGAAATAATGAGGGACGTTTTGTAACCGGTTGTTTTGAAACCGTAACAAAATGAGCAGCATACACATTGGCAGTAGATATGACAAGTTTTGGTCTATGTGGACCTACTTACAGTGATCCAAAACTTGAGACCCATTTACTATAAATCTAACGGAGAGCAACTACAGTAACCCTATTTCCCATCTACAGTACCCCTCGCCCCACCTGGTCAACACTGTCTTATCCTGATCGCAATTGACCTGCTCCGCAAGCGTATGCAACATCATATAGGCGGTTTGGTATCGTTGACTACACAAATGGGGATTTCCGAAGAGCTCGTCGAGAGCAGCAGCTTGGCACAACTCAATAGCATGTCTGTACATTATTCGCTCCGCTGAGATTACTGCCATTGCGGGGTCCTGGCCGGGGAGACCAAGGGAGGCGAGTTCTTGGGAGCGGACCTGGAAATAAGGGACTTTAGAAGGGAGGGGCATAAAATGTCGTATACGGTTAGAAAGCTGAAATTATGCTGATTCTAAATATATCAAATTTATATGTGTAGGTCCCCTGAGCAGAGAGATACGCGTCATTGTAGGTTGGGGCGCACATGGTACCGTAGTCATGTAAAAACCAATGCCTTTAAAAGCGAATATCTTTGAGCTCAAGCGTCGTAAAGACACAAATGTTATAGTGTTGAAATGAAAAAGTTGTCAGCTATCAATTTATGTAACAATAATTTGTTTTAGACCACGGAGTCTTGAGAGAACGGCACCCATACGCCAGCGTACAAGATGGTAGCGCTGACGGGTGACACCATTGACTTTAGATGCGATTATCTTAACGCTGAAAAACAGTAAACATACAAAATTAACGTCATTCAAATGAACAAATCATCAACTATCCAATAATATAACATTCATCTTTTTACGACTACGGAGTCGTGAGATAAAAGCATTCATGTGCCAGTATACCAAAAGTGTCAAGAGGCGGTAACCACACAAATCTTCAATTGTGAATATCTCAGCGCTCGAAAATAGCAGACACATTAAATGTGTATTGTTGAAACAAGCAACTTATCAGCTATCAGATGGTTTATCTTTCATCTGTTTACGACAACGGAGTCTTGAGATACTAGTGTTAATACGCAGGTGTACCTGAGATGGTCAGCAATCTTTGGATACAGATTTCTCGAGACCCAGTGGTCATAGACACATAAAATTGATATATTTAGAATCAGCAAGTTTTCAGCTATCCAACGGTATAAATTTTAATGCACAATAACTCCTATTACCCTACACTTCACCCCTAGACTTACCAGGCATTGATGATACTTGTCGTTCAACTGATTCAACACTTGTTGCACTGCCTGGGACGGGTGTAGTACATGATTGGCAACATTCGTTTGTGCCAATAACAACGCTGATGAGAGCATATGAAGAGCTCTAACATAAACCACTAGTTGCTCAGCTCTTCTGTATGGAGACGATGTGTTCGTGGTACTGGTCCCTGTGGTCAACAACTGCCGTCGCGATGCCATTGCACTGGCAAGTGGATTATCCTTCTGTTCAGCGACATGCATCAAGGTATCCACTAGTTCTGCCACGAATCTCAGCTTGGCTAGGATTTGCTTATGCTCGTCGCCAAGTACGATCTCCTGATCGAGTGCAGGAGGAAGTGCGGGACCGTCCTCTTGTTCCATTGGGGAGCCTGGATTGGAGTTCTCCTGGTAGGCGGCGACTGGGGAGAATTGGGATGGGTTGTTGTGGTTGTGGTTCTTGGCTAGCTTTGAGTCCGATGCGATCTTCTTGAAAGAAGATTGTGGGGCGGCGGCTGCGTGGCTTCCAGATGCGAATGGAAGGCTCATGGGTTCGCGAACGTCGTCTTCTTCGTCCGAGGAGTCGCTGGAAGGAAAATGAGTTGTATACTATTGTATATTATTTGAAAGCTGAGAATTTGCTGCTTCTAATGGTATAAAACTTATACGTCTAAGCCGTCGGAGTCTAGAGATACACGTGTTTGTATTGTAGGATACTATGTGGAAGGTAAAGTCACCGGTCTTTAGGTGCCGATATTTCAGCGATGCAAAGCCATAGAGAGATGAAAGTTACATATTTGGAATCAGCAGGTTCTCCGCTTTCCAATGGTATAGGACTTGGCTTGTACCCAATTGCCCTATACATCTTAGCCAGTGATATTTAGCTTGACTTAATATCTATTTAGTGTGCCTAGGAGTCATTGAACTTCAAATAGACAAAACTCACTGCGCATGATTCTTATTAATCACAAATGGTTGTGCCGTTGCACTCGTCGGCGATGTGTTCACATCTGTCTGTTGATACTTTGCATTATCCAACGGCTCATTTTCATGGATCGTCGCTGGCGGCGCTGGTGGCCCAGTAACCGATCGATCCCGATTGCCACGTGGAATGCCCTGGATATTAGCAGTGGTCGCGGACTTGGGGAACTCCTGCGTCACATTCTGAAGCACTTTGTCAGAAACTGCAGTAGGGAGGTCTTCGGAGGCGGTGGCGGAGGAGATGGTCGAGCGACGGACACGCGGCGCGTTGGAGTTGGGAGGGGAGGAGCCGTGGGCGGGTTTCGGGTTTCCGCATAGAACGTACGTCGCTGAAAAAATGGATCTTGTCAAGAGCTGATATTTGGTATAAAATTTGTATAGAAAATATCATTTTGAAGAAAGATAGGAAAACATGAAAAATAAGAACACTTCACCCCAACAAAAAAAAACTCACGATGCGGAAGTGTCATCTTATCAATTTCTTGTGGATTGGCATCCGGAATCGTGGTCCTTCGCAAGTGTTGCTCCGCCTCCATACCTCTCGGCGTCTGCGGCTGCTGCTGTACAGTATCCTGAGTCGGTGAGGGCACTGCAGTCTTTCTTGCAGCCGCCAGACGTTCCTCCATCTTCTGATAGGTCAGACGTTGGGATGGCACTGGGACCGGCTTGCAAGTGGTTAGTGATGGTGAGACATTCGTATGCACTTGGACCTGTAAGAATGAGAAAACTGATTAGGACATGTAGGAGGTTAGGGCAATGGGTTATAAGGACACAGTTTGCTAGGCTAGGCTAGGCTAGGGTAGCTAGGCTCACCTGCTTCACCGGACTTCCATCCTGCCTTGGCGGCAAGAAAGTGAAGTCTGTACTCTCTTGCATTGTATTCTGCTCCTGTCCGGGCACTGGTGAGTTCATCGACGGCGTGATGATCCTTCTCTGCACCCTGGGTGACTCTCCGATCCGTCGTGCCGGTGTTGGGCTCTCCAGCTTCTGTGACCCGGCTCGCTTTGGTATCGGCAATGCTGACTGGGGTGTGATAATCCGACGGTTTGGCATCGGGGATCGTGCGCTCTCCAGAATCCTCTTGGATGGTGAGGGCATCAATGGGGAGGTGAGGAATGGATGGGTGAAGAAGTCCTCAAAGGATATACGATCCTTGGAGTTCCGCTTGAGGAGGCGGAGCAAGAGGTCTCGAAGGTTCGGTGAGCACCACTCTGGGATATTGGGTCGAAGTTCCCTTGTCTTCTCGTAATATGCCTTTAGTTGGGGTGGGGTCTGAGCAACGAATGGAGCCTTTCCTGTCAAGCATTGGAATAGAATGGTACCAATCGACCAGAGATCTGCCTTCGCGTCGTATTGCATCGACATAATGACCTCGGGAGCCATGTACATTGGTGAGCCGCAAAGTGTCGCCGCCATTACTCCATCGTTGAGGAAACGAGCGAATCCAAAGTCGGCGAGTTTGATGGTGATGTCCGAGAAGTGTGGGTTTTGTGTACGGGAGTTGTTGCAGAGGAGAATGTTCTGGGGTTTCAGGTCACGATGGACGATTCCTTTTTTCGTCATTGCTTCCATGGCGCGGGCTGGAAAAAATGAAAAGGATTGAAAAGGGAGAGTTAGGGATCAGTTTTTGGTTTCTTAATACTAGATTGGAGATTGGAGATTGATGATCTTTATAGTTACTTAGAATCTAAAAGTCTATCTGGAAGCTAGAATCTCAGAATTCATAAGTTTTCAAAGCTCCAAGACTTTCAAGATACTAGTTTACTTCAACCGCGATAAATTGAAACAAAACTGAAATTTTCTGGACGAAGATTTACCAAAATGTAGCTGTTGAAAAGACCTACAAAATGGTATAAATTTTGATAATATTTAAGATTATGATTTTCGAATGGAAGCCGTCCAAAGAAGGCATCCATATGATCCTGACCAAAACAGTCGGTACGGGCATTTGAGAGCTTCCAGTTATTTAAAAGTTGAATTTTTTGAAAAAAATGTCATACTAAAATGTAGCTCTTGAGAAAATCTACATTTACATATAATATTTGTCTATGAAATCTCAAGTTGACAAATCTGGAAGCTCTCAAATTTCCAGACCAACGATGGCTATATGTACTATACGAATGCGTTTTTAGACGGCTTCTAACTGAAAATAACTGAAATGACTATTATCAGTTTTTAAACCATTTTGTAGATCTTTTCAGGAGCTACATTTTGGTATAATATTTGTCCATAAAATTTTAATTTCGAAGAGAGATAATTGACTCCGAACTACTCACCAATTTGTATCACAAAGTGTTGTATCGTATCCTCATTCAGTGTGGTTTTCTGTTGCAAATAATCCGCCAAATCTCCTCCATTACAGTACTCCATCACCAAGTATACATGTGTCGGAGTTTCAGTACATTTCAATAGAGCAACCACATTTTCATGCTTCATACTGGATAACTCTTTTAGAATCTTGATTTCCTTGGTTAGCAGATTTTTGGATTTTGAAATGTTCTTCTTGGCAATCGCCTTGATTGCCACAGGGATGTCGGGTCTCTGAAAATTTATTGAATTGATTATGGTAGACCTTATAAGATTGTAATGAACCCAAAATTTCAGATTATCAAAAAAATATTTGGAAAAATATTTTTTTTAATTCGAAAAAAAATTTTTTTTGGAAATTTTCTGTTTTCTTTCAGAAGCTCATTTTCAAAGCTCCAGAGCTCATTTTCAAGCTAATTTTTCTGTGGCTAAACCAAAATTTTCCAAAGAATCCGAATTTCTAACTCACATCAACATATCTTCCCTTGTAGACAATCGCAAACGCTCCATGACCAAGTAGATCATTTTTGCGATATTCAAATCCGTCAAACTGTTCCATTTAGTCCATTTACAGATTATTGGGATGAGGTGCAAAGGGGTGCAGGTGCTGAAAATGTTTCTTTTTTGGAAAATTAGGCTCAAAAAGTTGAGGGAAAACGAAATAGATTGCGAAATATGAAGAGATTAGAGAGGTGGGTAAATTTGGGGGAAAAAATTCGGAAGAAAATTTTCTTTGTCCAAAATTTTTAGGAAAATGGGGTAAGAAACCATGGGGCATTTTGGTAAAAATTTGGATCGAAAACCAAAAAAAAAGTAAAAACTGAAACTTCCGAGGAATTTTCAGTGAATATGAATAGTAGTGAATATAGTCTGAAAAAAAAAGACACCACAACACCGAATAAGCTACCCAAATCTTGGAGCTCCCCGAAATATGCAAATTGCTCAGCTTAAACTGAGCAATCTCATTTTTAAGCGAGCTCCCTAGACAGTACTATGTGAACACAAAAGTAGACATAAAAAGAACAAAGTTAGGTTTTATTGTTAAGCTTTAAAATTTTGAAAGACAGACTAGGCCAGAAAAGTTTGCGGTATCAACACGTAGTGTATTATGAGGTAGTTTAAATGCGATAGAAAGCGATGAGGGGTTAGACTATTGCAACATATCCTTGTCGTTCCAGAACTCGAAGTCGACTCTCCACGGCGCCCTTGTATCTGAAACAGATGTTTAGTAGACGTCCACACATTGCTCTTCATTGCTCATCATTAACCTTAAAAATCAACTTACTTCGTCAACACATCCTTATCCTTCTCACAGCTAGTCTGCTCGGCTAGCGTATGCAACATCATATGGGCGGTTTGGTATCGTTGACTACACAAGTGAGGGTTTCCGAAGAGCTCGTCGAGAGCAGCAGCTTGGCATAGATCGATAGCGTGACGATAGATAACGCGCTCCGCTGAGATCACTGACAATGAGGGGTCCTGGCTGGGGAGGCCTAGAGAGGCGAGTTCTTGGGTTCGGGTCTGGAAAAGTTGGATGATTAGGAGGGTAATGTACATGGAAATGAATAGAGCGTAATGTTAGCTATTGAATAAGTTAAATTTCGTCTTTCTATGATAATGGGGTCCTGAGATAAAACCATAAGAACACTGATGTACGGAAGTGATGATCAATAATCTTGGAATGTGGATATCTCAGCTTTTAGTAATTGTAAACAAATGATTTTTAGATGATTAAATTCAGCATAATCTCATCTTTACAATGAGTTAAAGTTTATCTTTCTACGACTATGGGTTCATGAGATAACAACATTACAATATTGATGTGCCGAAGCTATGATGGTCGCTAATCTTTCAATTCAGATATCTCATCCCTCAGACACTATTTATTAATGATCTGTATGATAATAGATATAGGATTGTTTCAGCTTTCCAATAAGCTAAAGTTATTTTTTTACGACTTTGGGACCCTGAGATATAGACTTATGAACTTTGAGGTACCAAAATTAGCATGATCACTAATATTCAAATGGCAATATCTCAGCGCACAAAAACCATAAAAAGATGAACGCTATATTAGATGAACGCTATATTTTGGAATCAGCAAAACTTCAGCTTTCGAATGATACACAACACATAGGTGTCATTTCTAGCTACTTTCCCTAACTTACCATACAAATATGATACTTATCATTCAACTGATTCAACACCAGTTGCACTGCCACTGTCGGATGCAACACTCGATTCCCGACATTCGTCTGTGCCAATAACAATGCCGATGAGAGCATATGAAGCACTCTAACATAAACGACCAGTTGCTCAGCTCTTCTGTACGGTGACGATGTGTTAGTGGTCGTGGTCCCTGTGGTCAGAAGCTGCCTTCTGGAGGCCAGTGCATTGGTCAGTGGATTGTCCTTCTGTTCAGCGACATGCATCAGGGTGTCCACCAGTTCCGCTACGAATTTCAGCTTGGATAGGATCTGTCTATGTTGCTCCCCAAGGAAGGCCTCCTGATCGAGAGGTGCTGGTGGGGAGGAGCTTGGGGTTCGGACACGAGTGATGGGGCTGGGATTGGGGTTAGGGATGTAGTTGGAGACAGAGGTGATGGCAGAGGCGAACGGGAAGCTAGCCGCGTCATCGTCATCATCGTCGTCTTCAGAGTGAAGAGCACTGAAAAATTATAGCAATTTTAAGAAGGTTTATAACTTGAGAAAGAATGGCTCAGCCTACATGAAATTTTGCCACCGTATGTAATTGATAACGCAGTATCGAATGGTGGTCCAATTTTAATATAAAAGTTAGTCCAAAGTCCATTACAAGGATCCTAATAGTTAATAGTGTCTACAGTACCCCACAACTTCGAAATGCTCTACCAACCTCAATTTCCGATCTCCAATCAGTGGGTGATTTCCATTCAATGGAAGATTGCTGAAATCTGGTTGCTCCTTTTCCTTTTGTTCTTCTGGAGCCGATTCTTGACTATTCCCATTCTTATCCTCCTCTGGTTCTTGAGACTCAGACTTCTCTGGCAATCTCCGACCATCTCCACGGATCACAAAATTAGCTGAAAAACTACCTTTTTTTCAAAGACTTTATTGTCTCTCAACTTACGATAAGGCAACGTCAACTTATCAATGTCATATGGATCCGGGCTAGGCAATGTAGTTCTTCGCTCAAATTCTGGTTCCACATTTGATTCCAAGGCACCAGCTTGGGCGGGAACCACAGGCTTCTGTACAGATTTAGAAGGTTTTAGAGATTCTTCCAGGTTCTGTTTCATTTTTTGGTAGGCTAGACGTTGGGTGTGGACTGGGACAGGATCCGGACGTGGTTTGGAGTAGGACGAGGAGATGGTTTTGCTGTTGGAGAGGGTCTGGAAGATATGGAAAAGGTTATGATAGTCCAAAGTCGGGCCCAAGTCTGGCCCATTGGCAAATTCATCGCCGAGCTAGCCGTATGCCGTAAGCCGCGAGCCTTAAAGGAGGATTCCGAGCAAAACTTTTTATTGCTTTAAACGATGCAGATTTTTGCGCTGATTCCGAATATCAAATCGAAAACGCTCAAAAATGCCTCCAACCGCTTCAAATAGGCCCCCAAACCCCGGAGGTGTCTCCTGTGGCCGTGGCCGAACTTCGCCGAAGTGACGCGTACAATGATGCAAACGCGTTGCGCGCGCGCGTTAGAGAGCGCTCATTAGCAGACTCCGCCCACTTCAAATGCGTTTGCTGCATTACGCGCGTCACTTCGGCGAAGTTCGGCCACGGCCACCGGAGACACCTCCGGGCTTTGGGGGCCTATCTGAAACGGTTGGAGGCATTTTTGAGCGTTTTCGTTATGATATTCGGAATCAGCGCAAAAATCTGCATCGTTTAAAGCAACAAAACGTTTTGCTCGGAATCCTCCTTTAAGCCTAAGCCTAAGCCTAAGCCGTAAGCCGTGAACCGTAAGCCGTAAGCCTTAAGCATTGAGCCGTAAGCCTTGAGCCGTAAGTCATGAGCCCTAGATCGTTGACCGTAAGCCGCAAGCCGTAAGCCGTAAGCCGAAGGCTGTGCGCCGTAAGCCGTAAGCCGCAAGCCGTAGGCCGTGAGCCGTAGACTCTAAGCCGTAGGCTGTAAGCCGTAAGCCGTAAGCCGTAAGCCGTAGGCCGTAAGCCGTAGGCCGTAAGCCGTTGACCGTGAGGCATAAGCCGACGGGAAAGCTCATAGCCAAGCTCATTACCTAGATACTCTGCTAACCCTCGTATAACTCACCCCCTTAACATTCGGTCTCCGTTCCCCCGGTGCTGGTAAAAACGTGAATCCCTCCAAGCTCTCCTCCATAATTTCTGGTTTCTTTTTCTTTGGCTGATCCACAAATGGATTGGACATTTTTGATTGTCCTATAGTGCTCGTTACAGTACTACCGAGCTTTCTCACTGCTGAGGATGGACCCTGAGCTGGTGATGTTATTGAGGAAGACTTTGGGATGATAATCTTTCTTGTCAAAACAGGTGTGTTCTCCAGAATCCTCTTACTTGGTGTAGGTTTCAGTGGCTCTTTGAGAAAAGGGTGGATGAAAAACTCATCAAAGCTCATACGGTTAGCAGCGTTTCTTTTCAAAGTCCCCGTTAAAAGATCCCGAAGACCATCCGAACACCACTCGGGAATCTTGGGATTCAATTCAAGGGATTTCTCATAGAAAGTTCTCAACTGGATAGGACTTTGAGCAACAAATGGAGCCTTTCCTGTCAAGCATTGGAATAGAATGGTACCAATGGACCAGAGATCGGCTTTCGCGTCGTATTGCATTGACATGATCACTTCTGGGGCCATGTACAAGGGGGACCCACAGAAGGTTGTGGCCATTACACCTTCGCTAAGGAAGCAAGCGAATCCAAAGTCGGCGAGTTTGATGGTGATCTCGGTGTACGCGGGGTTTTGACAACGGCCAGAGTGGCAGAGGAGAATGTTTTGCGGCTGAAAATTGGGTATAATTTGGCTGGGAATTGGCTGAAATTTTATGGTGCATACTGTAGAATGGTGCCAGGCACAATTTGAGTGTCAAAAATGAGCCAGAACCATTTCAAGAAAAAGAAGAGCTAATTTGTGAGCTAAGAAAAGGGTCTACTAGCTAATTTTTTAGCTTAGAATTGGCACAGGTAGTTGGCGAGTCGACGCGTTAAGGATGCGACTCGCGAAAAGTATCGTTACGGATCCGTAAAGACTAGTTTTCCGAAGACTCGTCCGCGCACGGCTGGCTCACTTCATCCGCGAACGGACCGCATGAGTGTAGCTAGCACACTATTGAAATACGACCAATGTGACTGTGACTCGTCCGCGCACGGGTGGGATACGACAGTATTACAAGGAAGTCTACCCGCGTACGGACCGTATACAGATGGTCGAGGCGGCGCCTGATGCAAAAGTTCTTCCATATTCTGTTTCGAATTGTTTTTTCGTATTTCGATTTTTGTTTTATTTTCGCTATTCTTTCTGTCAACCCCATCCCAACAACGAAATCGAATGACTTCTCGAAATTGCAAGTTCCCCTGCAGAAACATGACATGACATAAAGGTAAAAAATACATTTTTCCGAGGTTGGGATTTGAATCGCTTTTTCAGAATCTTCGAAACGTGCATATCAGGCGATCACTCATGACAAGAACTTCTATGAACTACTTCTAAATGTAATAATTAGTGATGTCGAGAAGGAACGATGTGGAGAAATTTACGTATGTGTGCGAATCATTTTTACTAAACGAAATTCCGTTTTTTTTTCAGGATAGGAATAGCAGCTACAAAAAGCGCCGAATGATGTTATTCGATGTGGCCAGTCAGAACAAGCAGTAAAGAAAGATCGGTCATTTCGCCTACAGATTATCATAATTTTTGAAATCTTGAAATCTAACTCACCCACTTTATTTTGCTTCCTTCTAGTTTTTTAAAAGTTTTTTAGTTAATAGTTTTTTTCTGATCTGATAGAAGCTGTTTCTAGTTATTTTTAAGGTTCCCTATGTATTGTATCTAGAATAATAATATAGGTATTTGTTTCTTTTGTTTTATTTCATTGTTTTATTGAGTTCAATGAAAATAAATATGCTAGAAAAATCCTAATTTTCTGTTCACACAAAAAAACATCGCACGCGGACCGTATGCTAACCAAAAGCCCCCCGCAAGCAATTCGCAATAAGGGTCGTGCGCGGATGAAATACAGATCCGTAACGAGACTCGTTTTCGATACCAATGTGGTCCGTTTGCTAGCGTCAGTGCATCCGTAACGGATCGTCTGCGGACGAGCTGTGGGGTTAGCTAAATAATTTTTAAGCTTACTGTTAGCTTCAAGGCTAGCAGCTTAGTTCTTAGTTTAGCTATCAATCTACTAGCTCATTTTTGGTTTTAGGTCTGTTAAATATTTTTTGAGCTGAGCTCTAGGTCTTCTAGCTAATTGTTGAGCTCAACATAAAGTGTATTTCCTATTTTTCTAGCGAGTTCTATGGCTTAGCATTCGATTTTCTAGCTAATTTTTGCGCTTAGCTATAAGTTTGATAAAACGTGTTTTGATCTAAACATTGATTTTTCTAGCTCATTTTTGAGCACAGCTTCCAAAATTTCTCCGCCCACAAAATTACAAATAAAAAACCAACCTTCAAATCCCGATGTACAATTGCCATTGTTTGCATGGTTTCCAAAGCTTTAGCTGAAAATAAAAAGGTTTACGAAAGTCCAAGAGCTTTAGTATCTGAGGGACAAGTATCCATGAACTCCAAAGACTCACAAATCTGAATAACAAAATGCTGAATCGTCTCCTCGCTCAACGTCCCATTGATATGCAAATAATCCGCCAAATCTCCTCCATTACAGTACTCCATCACCAAATACACATGCGTCGGAATTTCAGCACATTTATGAAGGACCACAACATTTTCGTGTCTCAGCTTACTCAGCTTTCTCAATATCTTAATCTCCTTGGTCAATTGTTCTCTCGTCTTGCCGAGATCCTTCTTTGCGATGGCTTTGATTGCGACAGGCACGTCTGGCTTCTGCAAAAATATCGAATTTCAAATTTTCTTCTTATCCCGAGAGGACCCAGGGGGGAGAAGTGTAAAAATGATGTATGGAATTTCAAAGTTTTTCTTTTCATCATTTTTCTTGTTTAGCTGATGGTAAAAAATTAACAAAAACGGGAAAATGTTCTATATTGAAATATCTCAACTTCTTCTGGTTCAATTCTAACAAAATTCATACCTTTTAAAGAAAATTTGAAGGAAAACAAAATTACTGTTTTGATAATCTAAAAAATTCACGATTTCAAGTTTTTTCGCGCTTTTAAAACTTGGAAAATGTTTTGAAAATTTCACTCAAATTCAACATACCATATCTCAAGTTATACTGGTCCAATTTTAATGAAAATTATGCCAATAGATAGCAAATTTCACAAATAAAGATTCTACATTCCAATTCCCTATAAAAGTTACACTCACCTCAATGAACCTTCCCTTGTATACAATGGCAAATTGCCCTTTGCCGAGATCATCACGTTTGTCGTATTCGAACTCATCGAATTGCTCCATATTTCACTGACTCCACCCCCTTTTTGATAGATAGTGATGCTCCAGTTTTGGTTTTATGTACAAAGTTTGTGGAGCTGAAAACATAAAAATTTTTAGAAGTTTTTTTAAAGTGAAAAAAATTGAGAATTAAAAATATCAAAAATTTGGAAAATTGGCTCAAGTTTATCATAAGGTATCTCAAGTTCTCGTAGACCAATTTTTTAAAAAATTATACCATTCGAAAGAGAATTTTACCATAAATATTATAAATTTAAAGTTTTCTTAAGAATTAGAAAAATGAGCAATTTTATGGACTCTAAAAGTTGTACCAACACCTTCAAGACGAAGAGGAAACAGAACGCGTCAAAGTCACCCCAGCTTCTTCTCTTAAAACTAAAAAAACAAGGAAAGAAAGGGTCACATGTGTCTCTATCTAAATGTCAAAAATGTTTATTGACACAAATTTTTTCCCCGATTGTTTTTTCACTTCCGTCACCTCCAACACAACATGTGGTGGTTATTGATTTTGGATTTTTCTGTTGGGGTCAACGAACAAAAAATCAAGAAAAAAAAAAACGATTGGTTGGGAGACTTTGAAGAAACAATTTTCATATGAAAAATCGTTGTTGATTTTCAAAGAAAAAGTTTCGGCCAAAATGTATGACCCCGAAGGAGAAGAAGTCATGAGACCCCAAGGGGTTGCCATATGATGGGAAATGTTGATAAGTAATAGAGGGAAAAAGAGAGGAAAATTCAATGGAAATTTTGAATTCTGATTGAAATTTGAGTTAGACTACACGAAGTTATGAAGGAGAACATATTTGCTCAGGCTAAACAAAAATTAAAATTTTTCGAAATTTTGAGAAAAATTTTTCGATATTTTTTGAAGTAGGATATTTCAAGTTTCAGTGGACCGATTTTTATGAAAAATATACCAAATAAAAGAAAATTTAATGATGCACAATTTTATAATAAGAAAATTTACAATTTTTGATCCTCCAGCTCAAAAAGATGCTTTAGACAATATCGAAAACGTTGAGTTACATCCACTTTGTTTGTGTTTGTCTCAAGTTCTAGTAGACCAACTTTGATTAAAATTACACCAAGTTAAAGGGAATTTTATGGAAAAAATTGTTGATTTTAAAATCGTAAAAATTTTGAATACTAAAGCTTTTTTGGAGCGAAAAAAGATCAAGAACCGTACAAAACAAGTCTGAGGAATTTTGAAAAATCCATTTCATTGTGAGTAAGTGAGAAATTTTAGAAAAATGCGATATTATTCAATTTTGGACCCCAACAATCGAAAATATTCAAATTAGACAATATAACGAAATTTCATTACAATTTCGTTAAAAATTTACTATGAGCAATAATCCAAGAATCAAAAAACGGGATAACTACTAACTTCAAGATAACCTTTTTTTAGCATATTCCTCGAAAACTGAGCCAAAATTTCAAAGAATGTTAACATAAATCTTGCTACCAATTTGATTTTAAATAGCGTCAATACTCAAAATCCAATAATTAAAATGCAAAATCCACCCCAAAACCATCAAAATAAACGAAACTTTGTCCAATCTATCGATTTTGTCCCCCTCTAGCCAAAGGGACCTTCCTCGTGAGGGAAAAGAAGAAAAGATAGGCAAGGGGACTACGACTAGACCCCCATCTCGTCCCGCTCTCTTTAGAACAACGAGAGTCAAGCGAGAGAGTATGGAAAACGAGGAGAGTGCAGACAAGTTAGAGATATATCGACCCGTGTGTGATGCTAACCGCCTGACGCAGCACACATACATTGAGAGAGAACCAGTCGCTCTCTTGGAAAAGAGATAGTATAGAGGAATAGAGAGACGCAGAGATTTATCTGTGTCTCCCTTGAAACACTACTACTCTTGGTTTTCCCCTGGGGGAAGGAAAGGGACCCAAAAAAGGAAATAACGGGAAAAGGAGCAAAAAAAGAAGATGAGAAGAAAGAAGGGGGCGAATATTTTCTGGTGACGTTATTCCGAGCAGGGTGATTCAGAATAAGCTAAAAGTGTCTTCTAGAAAGACTTCAGGGGTGACATTGGCGCTTTTAGAGAGGTGCTGAAAATTAGAATACTAGAACCCTTGAATCTTGGAACCCCAAATTTATCGAAGTTTCAAATCTGAAGAATTTCAGACTTTCAAAACCTAGGATTTCAGGACATCATCGATTTTGATTTTCACTCATTTTCTTCAATTTTTTTTGCATTCCAGGGACCTTACTTTTTTGCAAAAAGCCAAGAAACTCGCACTCAAAAATTGATGGAATTTTTTCCCTTCTATCTTCCACTTTCTCTTAGTGGTCATTCATCAAGTGTGCTTAACAGGAGAAAAGTAGAAAAATGGCAGTGGCTTTTAAGGAAATGAGAGAAAAGGGGAGAAAGTGAGAGGGTCTGAATTTATAAACAATATATGGGGTCGAAAAGTGTATACAAAAAAATGCTCAACTTGTTGGCGCTCAAAGTTATAAATTCGCTGCGTAGCCACATTAAAATGATACATCACGCCAAAAAAAAAAAACTTATCCAAATCCAGAATTTCCGGTCCGGAACACATTAGATTAAACCCGAAACTACATACATAACCCTAAAAATCAGTGTTAGAAGAAGTCATCCAGTTGAAAATCCGAGGAAAAATACCGACCAACTGTTGGCTGAAAATGAGGACTCTGAAAATATATAAAATTTAAAATCCTAAAGTTATAGCTAGCTACAGTATCCCTTTATAATTGTCTAGATACATCTACAGTATCCCTATATCCTAGTTTTCTAGCTACAGTTACCCATTTCTTCCAGTTAACTACAGTATCCCTTCTACATAGTCTAGCCATGGTGTCTCTATCTACCATATCCCCAGGGTTGCAACGGGCCGGGCCGGGCCGGGCCGGGCCGAAAGCAAAAATTCTCGGCCCGGGCCCGGGCCCGGCCCGGCCCGGCCCGGCCCGTGTTCAGCCCGGCCCGGCCCGCGGGCCCTGTGAGGGAAAATTTCGATCAAAAAATTTCGATCCTAATTTCTAATTTCCAGTTTTAGTCGCTATTTCATGTATAAAAGTTTGAGGAACTTCTATGATCACATATGACAACATTTTTTTTTGAAAATGTCCCAATTTTTCTTTAAAATTTCGAGAAAATTCGAAAATTTTCAAAAAATTTTCATTGAAATTTTTCCTCACGGGCCCGCGGGCCGGGCCGGGCCGAGAAAATTTTTTTGAGCCCGGGCCGGCCCGTCAAATTGCAACTCTGCATATCCCAATGTAGCATCAAAGGTGCGCCAGATGTGAATTAAGAAAGTTCAAGTTCGATCTTTCCATCTTCTTTTTTATCCCTTCATTAATTTTTGCCTCCTATTATTCTTTTTTTACCATTATAATACTCATATACATCCATACAGACACACACATAAACCATTCTCAAATGGTGATGACATTGACCCGTTTGTCGGTTTTTTATTTATTATCTTTTTCGGTTCCGCCGAAATGAAAAAGATAACATAACCCAGTTATCCTTCAACAAAAAACAATCTCATTCTTTTTCTTTTAATTGGTTCAGAAAATCCTTTAATTTCTTCTTTGATGTATTGCGAACTGCTCGGGTTGAATTGGGGTGAGTTCATCATTTTTTTAAAGGGGACAAGTAGGCTATGGTGACTTTAGTTCTTCTAGAAATCAAAATTTAGACTTGACTGTAACGAAAAATAACCAAGTTGCGAGTCCATTTTTCTTTTTTTAAATTTGAAGTAAACGCGCCAGAGATGCGCCAGTTTCGAAATCGAGGGTTACTGTAGCTAGCCAAGTACATACAGTGGCGAAAAATGGTGAGTGTACCTCCAAACTTTTGATAATAACTTTGCTGAAACATGTCCAAAAGACAAGACATTCTGTGGAGACATTACTGATTAGATTATGAGAAGCTCTATAAGTTTTTTGAATTTCAAAAATGTTTCGTTCCTTCAGAATATCATCAGAAGTGCCGGTGACGTCAGAATCAAAAATATTATCTTTCTTCAAAATCTTTTTTGTAAGGAGTTCTGAAGTGCAAAATGTTTGTTATAGATCAGATAGACACCAAAGAAAATTTCGAGCGATTTGTATGATCGGCTCCGAAGATATGGACGCCCGAGCACAAAATGGTACGTTTTGCTCATTGGCCGTATCAACGCTGAAAATAGTCTTCGAAGTCTCAAAATTTGGGAAAATATGTAATTTGAAATACTCTACAAAATGGCAAAAAGAAATTTCAATTTTGAGCAAAAAAAATTTTCTTGATGTACTGACCCCATTCGGCCTAAACGAGCCCCATGCTTCGAAAAAATTTTTTTGCTCAAAATTGAATTTTTTTTTGCCATTTTGTAGAGTATTTCAAATTACATTTATTCCCAAATTTTGAGACTTCGAAGACTATTTTCAGTGTTGATACGGCCAATGAGCAAAACGTACCATTTTGTGCTCGGGCGGCCATATCTTCGGAGCCGATCATCCAAATGAAACCAAACTTTCTGTGGTGTCTATCTGATCCATAACAAACATTTTGCACTTTAGAACTCCTTATAGAAAAAATTTTAAAGAAAGATAATATTTTTGATTCTGACGTCACCGGCACTTCTGATGATATTCTGAAGGAACGAAACACTCTCGAAATTCAAAAAACTTATAGAGCTTTTCATAATCTAATCAGTAATGTCTCCACAAAATGTCTTGTCTTTTGGACATGTTTCAGCAAAGTTATTATCAAAAGTTTGGAGGTACACTCACCATTTTTCGCCACTGTAAGGATACTGTAAATAGACTATTCTTAGGGGTACGGTGGCTAGCCAACAATCTAGGGATACGGTACTAGGGATACTTTGGCAAGACTATGTAGGAGTGATACTGTAGCTAGCTAGAAATGCTGGATTACTGTAGCTAGACTATCACATATGGATACTGTATATAGACAATCTTTAGGGATACTGTAGCTTGAAAACCAGGATATAGGATTACTGTAGCTAGTTAGAAGTGATGGGATTACTGTAGACTATGTTAAGGGATACTGTAGCTAGCTATAATTTCAGGATTCCTTATTTTATTAATTTCCAGACTCCTCATTTTCAGCCAACAGTTGGTCAATATTTTTCCTCGGATTCTCAACTGGATCACTTCTTCTAACACTGATTTTCACTGTGATGTTTGTCTACTTTCGGATTTCCATGAGAAAGTCTGATGAGTTTCGGATTCGGGTTAGTTTTTACATTGTTTTTTAGAGTGTGTTGGATCATTTTCTAGTGGCTACGCAGTGAATTTCAAAATTTAATAGTTACAGTTAGGCACCGCAACGATTTTTTCAAATTCCACCAATTTTAACATTCTTTATATCAAAATGTTCGCAAAAAAATTTTAAGTACTCTCCCAAAATTTCAAGAGAAACGCTTCGCTAGGAGCCGAGTAACAAGCAATTGAAAATCGGAAAAATCCGCGATTTTCTCTGCGCGAGAAAAATAAAAGGGGAAGTAGTCGCCGACCGGAGGCGAACACCGGTCGCGCCTGTGGTGTGCAGATGCGTAACCCACTCGTCCACAGGGAGCGAGGAGGCGCGCGAACGACAATACAGTGATAAGAGTGTGTGGGCGGCAGACCTCCTTTTCTCCAAAGGAATGCTATTTTCGAAGAAAATCAGCCATTTTTTCGTCTGAAAAGAGCCTCCAGCAAATTTCAGCTAACTTTTGGCAAAAAAGTGAGAATGTCTTTAGATGTGAAATTTCATGTAGAATCGAATGAAAGAATAAAAATATGCGAGATCGGCCTGCATACCGTTCAAATCATCAAAAAACCACAAAATTCTGGTAGCACTCCACTTTCCAACTTGAAAAAAATCATGTTCTCTATGCTCAAATTTTTTGAAAATATATCCATAGATAAAAAAAGAGACGAAGATTATTACGAGCTTTGAAAAAATCATAATATTACAGAATTGATTGCAGGAACATAGGTGGAACTTTGGCCTCATGTCGCAAATTTCAGCTAACTATCAGCTGAATTTGGACATCAGAGGCCTTTTAAAAATGTCAAAAACTATCTGAAACCAAAAAAAAATTATGCGAGATCGACCTCTGTGAACATTTTTGAGCCATTTTTTGGTGCCGTTCACAGTTTTTCCTTGATATCGAAAAAAACTAACGTTTTTCCTACAATAAAAACTTGTTCATTCGATTCTACGTAGTTGATTACATAACGACACCAATTTTCATGAAAATTGGTCCACCCAGTCTCGAGTTACACGCCTTCAAACATGCCAGATACCACCGCGGAGAAAGTTTTTGACGCGCCTCCCCCTCGCGTTGCGGTGCCTAGTTACAGTGTGTTGTATCACTTTAACATTGCTACGCAGTGAATTCCAAAAATTCAATTTTCAGGGAGAAGTCGCTCTACCACCACAGATCATTGGAAAGTATATTTGATTGAAAATTGAACTAATTTGTAAAATTTTTGATTTTTTTGTAACTGCAATTAAATTTTGAATTAAATTTTACCAACGTTTATAGTAGGAAATTTCAGGTATTCTGAGTTGTACATTTTTCTGTTCAGAATTATGTTTTCTATACAATTCCCTTTGTTCCAATTAATACCCATAAAAAATTCATAAAAATCGTACAATCTTGTATATTAACTATCTAAATAATTCATTCAATCGTACATTCTCCATCCACACACAAGAATTCTCATACATTTTTCTATTCCTTTCTAATTGTCTGAAGAAATTCTTGGAAACATGATACCTCAATTTTGGGGGCCCCTTTTCTCCTCCCACAATGATACTCAAATAGAAGAGAGAATGGAAAATGGAGGAATTCTTTTAAGTGTGTATTCTGATTCTCTGGCTGGACGTCTTCTGAGACTAATCTCATTTTCCAAAGTTTGATGTATCACTTTATTGTTGCTACGCAGTGAATTCCAGATTTCCCTCATAATTTTGAGGCAACAAGGACTAGGAAAATGCTTATTTTTAGTCTTCTAGCTAATTTTTAGTGCCAGTTTCGAAAAAATTTTGAACCACCATCATATATTTGTGTTCCCTTTCTTTTTTTCAATCTTCTTTACTATTTGTTCAACTTATCAATAGTTTAACTTTACTTCAATACTTTTCCCCCTTTTTCTCTAATTCTGTACTATTTCTCCCCTCTGTGTTCCCTACAAACAAACAGCGACACTTTTGCCATTGACAGATGGTAATAGAGGAGGTTTTTTTATTTTGGGGTGGTTTCTAAAAGTTCAGCTTCACTAGGGCAAGAAACAATTTTTATACACAGAGTTTCAGCTGGTAAACTATAGAAGAATAGCGTTACTTTTGCTACCAAAATCAATGCCAGATTACGAAAACTCAAAATTTTGATAACTTCAAAATTTAAATTTAGAAAATTTCAAAAAAGGAGCAATATTTCCATTTATAGTTGATCAAAAAGAAGCTCTCTACAACCTAATTTTCATCTCAATAAAAAATTTAACTTCCGATTTTTTGACCCCCAAAACACACAACAAATCACACATACAAAACTGACCCCTATCTTCTCCCCGATTTCCCCCAATTTTCACTATATTTTCTATGTCCCTTCTATTTGTTACACTTTTTCACTAACTGACAGATAATTGACCCCCCCCCCCCCCCGCCAACGGCTTGTCTCTACCCAATTTTCCCACATAAACTTTTTTTCCTACGCTCGATTTGATGTTTCCCTTATTTCGCTACTATTGGTTCGCTTAGTTACGTGTTTTTTGAAGCTCAGAATTCTGATACTTTTGGAAATTAAGCTTAGGACTTTACGCTTCAGAAGCTCCTCTTTGATTGATTATGAAGTTGTGAAAACGCGTCAAAAATGCGCCAGATTAATGTAGGAAAACATTGACTGTGCAATACTCTAAAGGTACCATACAAACTGTGATACTGCATTTTTTAAAACTACAATTTTTGAAGCCTTCCAATGACTCATTTTTTTTGCTCCTTTTTCTTCCCCCAACTTTTTTCCCAATATCCCCTTTGATCCGGATCAATCAATATCTAACGGCTGTTCCTCTTTTTTTCTATCCTATGACATCAAAAAAAGAGAAGAGAGAACAAAACACGGGGCAATCTTTCTCCTCTTTATCGCTTCCTCTTCCGCTTTTCTTGCCATTCATTAAATCTTTTTGATTTTTTGAGGAACATTTTACGGTTTTATGTGGATTCTTTCCAGGAAAATAAAGTTATCTAGATAATTTTTTAAATGACTGTATCACTCTGTATGAGACAATTTTTGAGTACTGTACCATAGTTTAAAAGTTACGATAAAAATTGCAGAAACTTCACATACAAATTTGCTGTATCATTTTTTCTGTTCTCCATTTCTTCCATGGCTATTTTCTGAATCATCCATTTTTCTGTTTGTAAAATGTTGGTTTACTTTTCTCATATGATTCCTCATCTATTATTTTTATGACCCCCATTTTTATCGCAAAAAATTTATATATTTCGGTTCAAGTACCGTTTTCTAGTTCTTCCGAAACTTCTATATTTTTCAGGCGTCCCAAAAATGAGAGGACTTTTGACACTAACCCTAGTCTTTGTGATTCTTGTGACCATTGCTGGTAAGTTTTCTGAACATTTCACAGATTTTTAACATCTGAAACTTTAAAAAAGCTATGTAAGATCTCAAAAAATGGAAATTTCTGTTCAGAATCCGCGAAACGATGCTATTCGGGATCCAAAGATCGGTATGAGTCACGTCAGTGTGATACGGGAACAGCTGGAAACTTTGTTTGTCAAAAATTCACTTGTGAAGGTGGCAAATGTGAGTTTTATTTGGGAACTCTGAATCTGAATATCATATTGGCTTCAATAGTGGTTTTAGATCAGATACGGTGGGAACACTAACCCAAAAAAATTCAAAAAGCAAAAATATAGTCATTATTATACTCATTCGAACCGTCTTGGCTTGGTGATTTCAAAAATTTAAATTTCAGATTTTTTGGATAAAAATTGACCGAGTTAGAGTAACAAATGCTTAGTACAGTACAACTTGTGATACAGTATTTTCCAAAATTTTAGGAAAGCAAGTCATGTTTATACTCATTCAAACTGTCTTGACCTGCTGATTCCAAAACTATAATTTTCATAGATTACGGATCAAAACTGACCAAGTTACAGTACTAAATATAAATATTTTGAAAATACAGTAATCTACGTAAATTGATACTTTTGAAACTAGGTCATAGGTATACTCATTCGAACCGTCTAGTTTTGTAAATTCTTGAAATAAGGGTTTCAAAATACTTCGGACCTCAAAAACTGCAGTTTTGCTCCGATTTGCACGCTCTTTCCCCTCTTCTATGATCAGTTCCCTCCCCTCAATATTTTCAGTTATCCCCCAAAACAATTTTCCAGCTCCATTCGTCCTCAGAACATGTGCCAACAAAAATACGGGATGCCTCGCGGGTCCAGCGATTTGCAAGTTCTCGAAAGGAACAGGAAGTTGCTCCAGATGCGATGGTGACAATTGCAATTCGTAAAAAAGACAATGGAAGAAGAATTTTTTATGTTCTTTTTTTGGTCTATATACTATGTTTTGTTGGTCAATTTTATGTATACATGTGTTTGTGTGTGATTCCTTGATTTTGATTTTGTGAAAAATGAAAAAAAAATCTCTGTGTTTTACGTCTGCAATAAGAAAATAGCAAAAACGTGTCAAAGGTACGCCAGGCGTAAATTTGGCATATTTTGATGGTTTTTTATAGTCTGGCGTATCTTTTTCGCATTCTTGATTAAAAACATGATTTTTAGATAGTTGGCGTACCTTATTACGCGATTCTATGACAAATAGGGATTTTTTTGAACACTGGCGTACAATTCGCTCGTCTTCATGAAAAAGTGGTTTTTCGGCTCCGGGACATTTTGAAAGCGGGCATTTCGAAAGCGGGCATTTCGAAAGCGGACATTTCGAAAGTGTGAAATTGCGTTTTTTGCTTATTTTTTTGAACGTTTCGTATACATTTGCTCAAAAAATATATGAAAAGTTTCAAAAAATGAACAAAAACGCGATTTCCCACTTTCAAAATGTCTCGCTTTCGAAATTTTCGCTTTCGAGATGTCCCGGAGCCGGTTTTCGAAAATTGGTGACCCTTGGCGCGTTTTTAAAGCTAGGTCCCTCAACTGTTCCTTTTTTTTCAAACCCTATTTTCCCCCTCTATTTTGAGAAGTGTTGTCATTTTTCCTGGTTTTTACTCTCTTTTAGAAATGATTCATGCGTTTCTTTCTTTTTTACAATACTGGTGGTCCCTTAGTTCCTTTTTTCTAGAAGAACATAGCATTTCAATAGAAAAATGGAACATTCATTTTCGCCGTTTTTTTGTCGTTTCAAAGATTGTCTAGGCTCCTAGGAACAATGGTTTTTTTGGGGAACGGAACAAATAAAAGAGGGACCCTTGAAAAAATATTTGGAAAAAAAGTAGGAAAAGTAAAAAATAGAAAAGAAAAGGAAGTTTCTAGAATGGAAATTCCTGGGTTTTGAATTTCTAGGAACAAAACACAAAAAATCAGTGATTTTGGAAAAAGACATTGTAGCTCCATCCATTTTGATCCAAAACCTATCAAACTGAAATTTATAGAATCAGCATGTCAAAACGGTTCGAATGAGTATAAACAAGGCATACTTTGAAAATTTTTGATTTTTGTTGGATTACTGTAGCTCCGCCCATTTCGGTCCAAAATCTTTGAAACTCATATTTTTAGAATCAACAAGCAAAGACGGTTCGAATGAGTATAATCATGACATACTTTGAAAAGTTTTTGTTTTACTTGGGTTACTGTAGCTCCGCCCATTCTGATTCCACACCTATGAAACCTATATTTTTGGAATCAGCAAACCAAGGCGGTTCAAATAAGTATAATCATGACCTACTTTCTTAAAAATTAAAATTTTCAGTAGACGGCAACTTCTCGGTCCGCGCGTGTGCCCCGGAAGGCTCACGCTGCGAAGCCTCCTCTACCGTATGCGCCCAACAAGACGGCGTGGGTTACTGTAACATTTGTGAGGACGACAATTGCAATTCGGCTGAGAA
Organism: Caenorhabditis zanzibari; assembly: GCA_963966625.1. NCBI lineage: Eukaryota > Metazoa > Nematoda > Chromadorea > Rhabditida > Rhabditidae > Caenorhabditis > Caenorhabditis zanzibari. Next base: position 20,548,420 of record OZ016472.1, on the reverse strand, counting down.
CTTTGGAAAAGTTTCAATGGGAATGGTGGTCTTGGTGTTGGCTAGGCTCGTGTAGATTTGGATTCTTAAAATTTCTTTGTCTTTCAATTTTAGAATTTTCGATCTCAACATTTCCAATAAATTATTCATTTGAACCTATTTCTGGAAGGCTGGCCTAACTCTGGCGCGTTTCGGTCCCTAGTGACATCATTTTTTGTTTCGGTGTAGTAAAAATTGAATTTTCATAAATTTCCAAAAATCCGATTTTCACAAGAACAAAACAAACATATTTTTCCTTCTACTTTTTCCTATGTACATTGTTTCTTTTTTTTTTTCTTTTTTCTTTGTCAATTTTTTTCCAGTTTGGGACCAATTTAGCGCATCACTGCGTTATGATGATGGGGGCCCCCTGTGGTCCACCGCTACCACTACTACCCAAAATGTATGTTTTTGTGTCTTTTTTCTATTTGAGTACTATTTTCTTTTTCAATAACGTAGTCTTTTGATTCATAGGTTTTTGGTGCTTCTTTTCATATGATGTTTTTTGAAGAGTTGTCTAGACGCTTTTTGGAATTCGCTGGGTACCCATACTTGAACCATTGAAAGAAAATTCTTTAAAAGGTTACATAAAATTGAAAAAGAAAAGAATGTGGAGCATTTTAAGCCAAAAATAAGCTCGAAATATAAAAAATGAGCAAAGTTATAACCATGTGAAAATTTTGGTTAATAAAACTAAAATTTCAAAAAAATTTTTTTTTGGAAAATTATTTGAAAAAAAAAATTAGGACGTTTCGTAACTAAGCCGTTTAGCAACTAGGACATTTTGCAACTGGCACGTTTCGCAACCAATTTTGAGCTAAAAATGAGCTCAAAATGTAAAAAATAAATTAGTGGGAATTTTTAGGCCTACTAGCTAATTTTGGTATCAAAAAAACGGTGTATTTCACAACCGGACGTTTCGCAACTACGACGTTCTACAACTAAGACATTTCGCAACTAGGTCGTTTCCCAAACTAGATGAGCATCTTCCAATCAACTAAATCTCAAATTTAAAAAATAGTTCTGATTTCTCGACATTTTTGATGTTTTCGCCACTAGGACGTTTCGCAACTGTGCCGTTTCGCAACTGGAACACTAGTCACTTCACAACCAAGCTGAGCATCTTCCATTAAAAGTTAGCCAAGGTTATATAACGATATTCTATTTCTCTGAGTTGCAAAATGTCCTAGTTTCGAAACGTCGTAGTTGCGAAACGTCCGGTTCCAAAACATCGTATGATCTGTTTTTAATATGTCTCCGTACATTTTTTTCGAATGGCTGTTCCTTTCCTTCTCCCAATAAATATGTACAACTTCCCATCTTCTTCCCCAAACCTATTCAAATCTCTCCTGAAAACACCTTGTGGATGTGAAATAACTCGATAACTTTTCTTCATATTTTTTCCTTCTTCTTTAACACATCATTCAGAGAGTCAAAAGCAGCGAAACACGTAGGGAGGAGCATGGAAAAAAAGTAAATGGGGAGAGGAAGATTTTTGCATCTTTTCATTTTTCCTCGTCTCTATAAGAGAGCATCGAAGATTCTTCGTTTTCTTCTACATACTTTGGGTTTACCTTTTTTGTGCCTAAATAAGGGTACACAAATATAGGCTTCCTGAATTTTTGGGGTGGTCAGAAAATTTAGTGTTTGAATTTTTTCAATTTTTTTTCATTTTTAGTTTTTTTGAAAATTTTCAGACTAAAAATCCTAAAATTTCAGTATGACTCTACTTGTTGGATTAGAATTGGGTTTTTGGATCAGAATGCTCAAATTTCTATCCCCAATATTGAAATTTTTTAGCCCCCTCCCTCCCAAAAAAGCTTTTTGACTCAAACATTTTTTTTGGTCAAACATTTCCTATCCCCAAACTCCCTTAATTTCAGACCACCAGCATCCTTGATTGACCTAATTTTGACCCTTTAATCGTTTCCTAATTCTTCCAATCCCCCTTCTAAACAATCAAGAATCAAGTGGACCCCCAAAAAGTGCCGAAATTTGTTTATAAAATAAAATAGTCCCTAAAGACGTACTAATGATCCTCTTTTTGGAATTAAACAACCCAAAACTTTCCTATTTTATAAACACTTTCTTTCTTGCTCCTATACATAGAAAATGTGACAACTGTTTTCTAGGAAAATTCTGGAAGAGAAAAAGTGACAAGCAGTTATGCATATTTAACAGAGGGGTATAGTTATATATCAAAAATATGAGGAGCACATTATTTTGAAAACTTATGGAACACTTTTTGGGTTACTGTAGAGGTCTCTGGGGATCGATGAGTCAAAAATTATGAGGGGGCATTTTTTTCGTAATTTTTTGGGACTTTTCAAAACGAAAATTATTCGAAAGACAAGCTGAAAAGACTCAACATTTTCCAACAGAATTTTTTTTGGGATTTTCGATCTATTTTCATCCCGAAAATAGTCACTCAAAAAATTCCATCCCCCAAAAGTTGCACTTCCTTTTTTATCTAGTATATCAATCTAAAAATAGGAATGTGAATCCAATTTTTGATCCACTATTTCTTTTTTCGTCATATTTTTGTTTGTGCATCATTATCAAGGTGTCAAATCTAGAGGGAATTTTAGTACCACCCTCACTTTTTGTTCTGAGAAAGATAATTCTGCTTTATTTCGGTCTGAAATACCAGATTTTTAATATTTTTAGACCCTAAAAAGACAAAAATTGACTGTTTGCGGAAAACTGGCTCATATTTAAAACTGGTGCACCTTTGACGCATTTGCCTCCCAAAACTATGGGTGTTTAATTATTTTTATACGATTTTGGCTCAATTTTGTTAGTTTTTGGAGACAAAAATACTATTTTCGAATTGACATTAAAATTTCAATTATTTTGGTATAAAAATCAATCCAATAGCATAAAAACTGGCAGAGTTATGAACATTTAAAATTTTGACATTTTTTTCGCAATGTTGAAAATTTTCAAATATTCATAATTTCGTTTGTTTTTATTCAATTTCTATGAACTCAGGCTCAAATTTTAGAATTTAATTCAATTTTTAAAACTACACTCAATCAAAAATAGTATCTTTTATCATGATTTGAACTATTTTGGTACAAAAATCATCTCAATAGGATCTAAACTTGAGGAATTATAACTGTACTCGTTTTCATCAGTTTCATACCATTTTTGCTCCAGTTTGTCAGTTTTTTTAAACAAAAATACTATTTTTAAATTGCTCTTCAAATTCCAATTATTTTGGTATAAAAATCATTTCAAAAGCATCAAAACTGACAGAGTTATAACTATTTGAAATTTTGACATATTTTTTCGCAATGTTGGCAATTTTCAAGGCTTTATAACTTTTTTGGTTTTTTGGTTTTCATTCGTTTTCATGGAAGTTAGGCTCAAATTTTTCAATTTTTCAATATCTATGTAAATGTACAAATTCGTATTACCACTATTTTTCAATTTGAAGAAATCTATCATTTTTCTTTGGGATCACCTTGTCAACTTTCGCCAACCGAATCATTATTCTTATTGTCACTCACCTGGTGAGAGAGAAATTTCGGAACTTCTCGAAATATTACACCCCCCGAGAGTACCTTTTCCCCCCTCTATCATCCCATTCGTCATCTTCTTTTCAACTCTTCCCGGGGATTTTGATGGGGTCCTCTTCTCTCTGAGGAAGATATAGACATGACAAGAAGGAGTTGGAGTTTGAAGAGTCGTCGGAAAATGAAAGATGAAGGAATTTTGAAGAAGAAGAAGAGGACAATATATATGTGATAATGTCCGTGTGTTATTATTGCACCACCTCAAGATTTATGAGGTCTTGTCTTTTTCTTTTTGAGAGTAGCAGGATTTTCACTTTGTCATCCCTTATCATTGGTTTTCTAAAAGTGTTCGAGAGAGTGGTCAGTTGAAAAAGTTCTGGCTTGGTCTTGGCGCGTATTTTGAATCTGAAAGTACTGTAGAAAATAAGACTACTTTAGAAAGTTGATAATTTAAAAAAACAAAATTTAGCATTGCACAGTTTAGCAATTTTAAGCCAAGAAAAATGCCGGCAAATTTTTTTAAATCTGGAAGTTTCGAGACAGTTTTCGATTTTCTAGCTAATGAAAAACAAAATAACAACCCAATGTCTCATTAATTAGTAGAAAAAATATAAATGTAATTATGTAAGTTTTTTTTTTGAAAAAAAAAAAAAACAAAAATGACTGAAAGTTGTCTAAAAACATTGTGACACTTTTTTTTGACTTTGAGCCAACTTTTTGACTTCATTTTCCATTTTTCTTGTAGTACCTTCAAAATTTTAATTTTTCTGTAACTATGTTTTTATAAAAGTCTGTTAAATTTGACGCATTTCGAGCTAAAAACCATAAAAATCGGGCCACTCGTAGTTTTCGTAAAAATACAAAAATCTTTCGTTTTTCATTTTAGCATATTGGAAAGTTTAAAAACTACAAAATTGGCAATTGTTTGATTTTTTCAAAGCTCTGTCAATTTCTGCACATTTTGGTACCAAAATCCTAAAAATTGGTTGAGTTTCGGTCGAGTTATCAAGACTCGAAGTTTTCGTAAAATAAAATACTAGTGAAATTTTTAAAAATCGGCGTATTCGAAAATTAGAAGCCCTGTAAAATTTAACTTTCAAACTGTCTCAAAACCTTTTAAATTTGACACATTTTGAGCCTAAAACCATTAAAATCGGTTCAGTTTAGACCCGGTTGTGGAGGTTCAAAGTTTTCGTTAAAAACCCATAAATTTGAATATTTTTCATTTTTGCGGATTTGAAAACCTAAAAATCTTGAACTTTTTCTTTTGTAAGCTTTTCTGAAAATCCGTCGATTTTAACGCATTTTGAGCCAAAAATCATAAACATCGTCTCATTTTTTATTGAGTTATCCATTCTCGAAACTTTTGAAATTTTCCAATTTTCCATTCCCCAAAAAATTCCTTCGATTTTCGATCTCTCTCTCCTTTTCTCTTTTAGTTCCAAGTGCAATCCTCCCCCGGAGGTCAGCCAAAAGAAAGTGGGCGTGGCCAAAATTCCTAGTGGGCGGAGCTTATGCTCGTGCTCAGCGCCTCTGTCTTCATCACACTGGATGTTAGTTTTGCGGTTGATTTTTGTTATTTTAGGGATGGAGAACGTGAAAATTCTGAAAATGCGAATTTTTTTCAAATTTCCGGTGGATACATTAGTACTAAAGTAGGAAGTAGATAATCCCATGAATAGAAAACCAAATATCAAAAATTTTCCTTCTAGACCATATTGGACCCCAAAATCCTTTTTTTCCGCTCAATTTCACTTGCTAACAGATACTTTTGGTTCCTTCATTGACCAGGATTTCTTACTACTAGAAGAAAAATAGTCGAAATTTCTTGTGTACGCCTTCTGGAGACATCCCTCCTTCTCGTTTCCTGTCGAATGAAATCAGATTAGAATTTCGCGTGTGTGTTGCCTTTTTCTCACTCTATTTCTCTCTCCTTTTCTAACCTTGGGACTTCAGAAATCTGAATTTTTGAAAAATTTCAAACTCAATTATTCTGAAGTTCATGTGATCTTAGAATTTCTAAAATTCAGATTCCCCAAAACTCGACCAAGAATCGATGTCGCGATGAAATGGTGTTCTCGTTCATTCTCACATTTACCATCAGTGTTGTGGCTGCGTTTGATGATGGTGAGTTGGGAATCGGATACTGTGTATATTAATAATTTGTATGGAATAAAAAAAGTACATAATTTGGAAAATTTTGTGCCAGAAATCATAAAAATTGGTTAAAAATTAGCAGAGATATAGGGCTTTGAAATTTTTGGAATAGCTGAAAATTGAAACATGAGATTTCAAGTGAGCCTAATTTAATCCTAAATTGAGCTATGAAAATGATAATTATACCATTGGAATTGAAACTTTCAGGGCTACAAAATAATGCAATATTCAAGTTTGGACAATCTATCAAAAACTTGAAAATCGAAATGTTCGATCAGTGCAAAAAAGCTGAAAAATTTCAGAAATTCGTCACTTTTTTGTGAGACGTCACTTGCTTCAAACTTCAGCATTTATTTTGAATCATTTTATACCGTATTATGTGGAATTTTACGGGCTATCGTCGGATTTTTTAAAGTGAGACTCGGTGTTTGCGGACTTTACAGTATCGCAAGCCAAATTTGGCTTGGTGAACTGAAAAGTCCGCAAACACCGAGTCTCACTTTAAAAAATCCGACAATACAAATCGATGTAAAAGTCAAAAAAATTCAACTGAAAAAAATTATTTTAACACAAAAAGTTTCAAAGCTTCATTACTCATTTTTAAATAGAGCTATAGAGCTGATACTTGTACCAATAGAATCGAAATTTTAAGGACTCTTATAAGCTTTAATTTTTTATATTTTCAATTTCTAGGATAATGTTTAGACTCCTCAAAATCCAGATTTTGACATTATAATAATTTATTCTATTTTGGGTTTCTTCCTTTAAAAATTGGTTGTTTTTTGTTCCTTTTTTCAATTCCCCCATTTTCCATGCTTCTTCAAAAGTTCAAAAACATAATTGATGTCTTTGAATTCAATAACTTTCCTCAAAAATTTCCTCCCAACAATAGCCATTGTGTTCATTTTTCCTCACAATAGTTGTTGCCTTTCGGAATTCTTGAGATTCTAAAAGAAAAAAAAACGCGCTAATGTGTTGCTGTTCGAAAAAAAAGGAGAAGAAGCTGTTTGGAATTGAAATTGAATTAGTCACACTACTACTTCCTGTCTAATAAAATAGAAAAGAGCCTTAATTCGATGTTTGTTTTTCGCACACACTAAAAATCTAGAAATTAGTCAAAAATGATACAGATTTTGTACTGAAAATACGAGGAAATTTGAGCTAATGGATATGAGGCATAAAATTTCTCAGGCCAAACATTGATAGGCTAAAATTTTAAGACATAAGAATATCCTTTGGCTCAAACTTTTTAGGCTCAAAATTAAGCTCCAAAACTTCCAAACAAAAAAATCAGGCCTCAAAATATTCGGGCCTAAATTTTCAGGCTTGAAAACCTTCACGGCTCAAATATTTTCCGGCTCAAGCTTTTTCTTTCCAGAATGCGTAAAATGCGATCTGCGCTCGTCATACTGTAAAACATGGGAAAATATGACACAAAGTTGCGAGTGCCGAGACGGTTTCGCGCGGATTTCCAATGGTTCTTGTGCCAGTGAGTTTTCCTTTGTTTGTTTCTCTAATCCTCTTTCTCTCTCTCATATTCCTGATACCTCTAGTTCATTCAAAAAAATAATAAATAAATCCTCAGGATTCCGAATATCTTGTCGTCGTAGTATTCGTTTTTATGATGAGAAAACGAGAAGGAAAAGCAATATGGGGAAGGAAATATTTCAAGTGGGGGCAAATAGGGACCTTTCCCTATAGATCTGATGCTTTTTGGAAAAATGTATAATAATAAGGGATCTTTTCAGTGGTAAGCGATCTGGCCAGAGGTGGAATGGGCATGTCCCAGGATTCCGAGGAGGACGAACCGTTTTGTGTACTTGGGCAAGCGGAGAAGGCAGCGACAAGGTAATTTATGAGATATTGGTTGCGGTGCACTGATAGATCACAAAATTGTACACAATTTAAGCTATAAACCAAGAGAATTGGATGAGAATGAGCAAAGTTATGGGAATCTAGAAATTTTCTGAAATTTCATCAGTTCCTATCTCGACTCATTTTCATCTTTTTTTCTTAATTTCATCTAGAAAAGTTTTTACATTTTTTAAAAAATATTTATTGACAGTACAAATAATTTCACACAATTTGAGACTAAAATCAGAAAAAAATGGATGAAAATGAACAAAATTATGGACTTTTGAAAATTTTGAAATATTTTTGACCAAATTTTTTTGTAAAAAAGTTTGAATGATTATAACTTTTTTCTTATTCATCCATTTTACATGATTTTTAGTTTCATTCGTGTCAATTTTTTTTGTTTTTACAATCTATTAAAGTAAATTTCAAAAAATCTGAAAATCGATGGAAATTTCATCACTTTAGATCTTTACTTATTTTCATAAGTTTTTCTTTATTTTTGGCTCAAAATGTTTCTTATCCTTTGCTCTATAAACTTTAGCATTTAGATTTTTATACTTTTTTATATTGTTTTCTTGAAATAGCTCTAAATTTTTCACATTTTGTGCAATAAATCATTATAATTGAGCAAAAATGAAACAAGTTATGACGATTTGAACTTTTTCGGATTCGAAATTTACCATAAAAAATTTCAAACATCGTATTTTAGTTAATTCCCATCCGTTTTTCTTGATTTTTGGTTTAAAGTTTTCCTTTTTTCTCCTCCATAATTTCCAATTATTTTCCAAGAATTCCTGGTACCAAAGTACTCCAACAGGTATCAGGTAATATGACCCGAAGTCATGTTGTCTGAACAACATTTTGAAATCCAAACCCTCTTCGGATACCCGTGTTTTGTCTAGGATTTCAAATGTCCTCCTATCATCGGGGTATAGAGATCAAGTTGCAAGAATTTCCAAAAAATCAGAGCACATTCTGACTCAAAAATTTCTGGAGCCAAAAATCATGGGGATATAATAAAATTTCAAAATTCGAAAAACTCAAATTTCAGAATCCTCACCGAGCTACTATCAAAATACGACCGGAATTTGGTACCAAAAATGAAAGGAGTCGATGTGGATGTAGAGCTGTTAATACAAAGGGTATCGGAAATATCGGAGATTCAGTCGAGCTCGACAATGCACATTTTGTTCAGTCAAATTTGGCATGATCCTGGATTGTCTTTCGAGGTTTGTAATTTGGTTAATTTTGATGAAATCTTTATGAAAACAAAATGACTGTATTCAGCGTAAAAATAGCTTTGAAATGAGTATAGTCATGGCTAGGTTTCGGAAATTTGTATTTTTTTGGTATTCAGGGATACGCGTTTAAACTCAACATTTAGATGGAAGTAATTTTTGCAACAATTTCATTGAATTTCCTACATTTTGCACCTAAAACCACTCTTCTAACTTTAAAATGAACAAAGTTACAGATTTTCGAAACTTTTCGAAAATCGAAAACTTGAAAATCAACAGTAAATCGGTTCATTCTTATTCAATCTTTAAGATACTTATAATTTTAGATTCAGCGTAAAAAGAGCTTTAAAATGAGTATAATCATGACTAGGTTTCGAGCAAAAAATTTTATGTCATTTTTTCAGCACGAAGAAGGGGCGCACTGTCTAACCAATCTCTCCCTCTCCCATCGTATGGTCGACAACATCTGGCTTCCAAATGTCTGTATAGTGAACTCCAAGGGGTCCGCAATTCATAAATCGCCCACTCCAAACATATTTTTGGCCATATTTCCCAATGGTACGGTATGGATGAATTATCGGGTCGTCGTCGAGTCACCATGTGAAATGGATTTCTCGTTTTTCCCCATGGATCGGGTCATGTGTACTACGATTTTCGAAAGTTATGCGTTTAATGTTGGAAAGGTGAGCTTTTTTGAGATCTATTGTGCCCTGTGCCATGAACCTTATATTTTGAGCCTCTGCATCCTGGGCTCTGGGTCACGGCCATCATGCCTCTAGATTCTGTGCCCTGGGCCTTGGCTCATATACCTTGAGCCTCTGGATTCTGTGCCCTGAGCCATGACCCGCATATCTTGAGCCAATGGACGCTGTGCCCTGGGTCAAGGTCCTCATACCTTGAGCCTCGGAACCATGTGCCTCTGGGCCTTGGTCCTTACTTCTTGAGCCTCGGGATCCTGTGCCTTGGGTTATGGTTCATATATCTTGAGCTTCGGGGTCCTTTGCTCTGGGCCATGGCCCTCATATCTTGAGCCTCTGGATCCTGTGCCCTGGGTCACGATCCTTATATTTTGAGCCCCCGAATCCCGACCCTTGTTTCCCAACGATCCATCTATTTTCCAGGTCCGTCTACACTGGAAGCGTCAAGGTCAACCGGTAGAATTCATCGACGATGTTAAACTTCCCGACTTCCACATGACAAAATTTGTACACGAAAAAGCCACATTCATCTACCCGGCAGGCGTTTGGGATCAGGTAAAAACATTGAAAACCGCAAATTTTTTTTGCTAGTTCCAACAAAAAAACAGTTGTCATTTTGTTCGCCCATGTTATGTTATTGTTACCCCCATTTATTTTCTTTCTCATTATTTTTCTTACAACTTTCTCTCTCTCTTGATTGTCAATCAAATCAGAAGCAAAAGACGTGCTAAACACCTTGAGGAAACTATCAGTCATTCATCATTCTATCAGGGAGAAAAATGACACTTTTTTGCTCTGGGGGATTGAAAAGTGAAATTGGAAAGTGATTGGGGGTAGAAAGGTCAAGAAGCAATTATTGAAAAGTTCATAAATCTAGGGGTCTGGAATATTTTGGGCCCTGGGCCTTGGCCCTTGTATTTTGATCCTCTGGATGTTATGCCTTGGGCCATAGGCCTCATACCTTGAGCCTTTGGATTTGCGCCCTGAGCCATGATCCTTATTACGTGAGCCTCTAGTTCCTGTATCCTTGGGCCACGGCTCTTAGGCCTTGGGCCTCTGAACCCTGCTCATTAGGTCGCGGTCCCTATATTTTGTGCCCTTGGGTCCTAATCCTTATATCTTGAGCCTTGGGATCATGAGCTCTAGGCCGTGACCATCAAATCTTGATCTTCTGTATCATGTACCCTGTACTGTGGCCCTTTACTTTTTGAGCCCCGGGGCATGTGCCTGGGCCTTGGCCTTTCTAAGTTGGGCCCTGGATCATATTTCGATGTCTGGTCCCTCACGACCATACGTCCAGGGACATGGCTGTGATATTTTGAGCCTCTGGATCATTTACCCCGGGCCATACCTCTATACCCTGGATCATGTGTCTTGTATCTTGAGCTTCGGGATCAGTTGCCCTGAGTCATAGTCCTCATATCTTGCGCCTCTGGATCCTGAGCCCTCATATCAATATCCATTCTAAAATACCCCATTCATTTTCAGCTCAACATAAAACTCCTGTTCCGACGTTCCTACGGTTTCTACATCCTTCAAATCTACCTCCCCACCTATTGTATGGTCCTAATCTCATGGATTTCCTTCTGGCTCGATCGTCGATCTCTCCCCGCCCGTGTCACTCTGGGTGTCTCCTCCCTAATGGCTCTCACACTACAGTACTCCAATGTCTCGAGAAGTTTGCCAAAAGTGGGTCCTTTTTTTTTGGGTTCTTTTTTCTCAAAAATCTCAAAAGTATAGTCCTGGGAGTTCAACCCCACTCCAAATCTGCTGTTGACTTCGGTAATCAATCTTGTTTTTTTAAGGTTTCAAAAATCACTGTTACTTTTTAAACACACCATTTGCTCACGAATCCACCCGCTTTTACATAAAATTTATTAACAAAATATTCAACTGTAAACATTTTTAGGTCTCCTATGTAAAAGGACTGGATTTGTTCATGTTCGGATGCATTGTCTATATATTCTTGTCGATTGTTGAGCTGGCAGTGGTGGGCTCATTAGAGCAGAGAAAGCAGCAAAGGTAGGCCAAAAACATCGATAACATTTTGAAACTTTTGAGCCAAAAATTATGAGAAACCGAATAAAATGAGCAGAGTTATAGAGGTTTGAATTTTGAAAGCTGTCAATATGACCTAGATTTTTAGAAAGTCATATCTTCCTTCAAAATGAAGCTACAAAAATGATAATTATACAATTTTGTAGGGCTTAGAAAGGGCTCCATTTTAGTATAAATATTGATAAAGAATCTTTTATTTTGAGCAAAATTATTCATTTTGAAAAGTATGACTCCATTTTTCAGTCATCCAAATGTTCTAAGAAGTTTAAAAACGCATAGAAAAATGGAATAATAAAGCAAGTTAGCATTTTAGAAAGCTGAAAACATCAACGTTTCAAATTTGTACTCAAATTTCAGATTGGATGAAAATTGACTGAGTTGTGAGCAAAAATTTGAAAAATTTGATTTTTCAAAAAATGTTTGAATTAAATTCAAATGTTCATAACTCCGCTCATTTTAATATTCAATCAATAATTCTGGCATCGAAACTTTCCATTTTTTCTGCTCTTTCATAATAACACATTTTCTCACAAAAAAGTTATTCCAGAACAAATGTGGATGGCGATTTCCTCTCCGATGATGACATCAAAAAGAACATTTTTCAACGCACATTCTCGACCAAATCTTTTAAGTCTGGCTACGTAAGTTTAATCCTTTTTTCTTCTTCTTTTTCCCACTTTTTTGCACTTTCTTCGCAAAAAAAGAGGTACTTAATGAATTAAATGTCGCAGTACATCATGTGCGTAGGGGGGACCAGGTCCCACGACCAAATTGTTTTTAGAAAAAAAGAAAGTTTTCAGTGGATTAGTGGTGGGCCCTGGGAGTGGTTGGTGTCTCGTCAAGCGTGCCCTCCGGGCACTTTATTTTATCCCGTCCCGTCTTGACCAGAAAGCAGTATAATTAATCATCACAAACATCGTCACTTTTTTTGGGGGAGAGGTTTTGGTTGTAGAGAATAGGGGGATCTGGGATTCTAATAATCTAACAAGAACCCATGGATTTGAAAATCTAGGGAGCTCAGAATTCAGAATTCTCTAAAATTGAAAGTCCCTAGAATTCAAGAATTCGAAAATCCAAAACTTTAAAAATCCAAGAAGTTGAAAATCCAAAAATTGGACCATTTGAAAGTTTCGATTCAGTAAACTACAGAATTCTAGAAAATACAGTATTTCGAACACTTTAAGGTTCTAAAAACTACAATAATTCCAACAAAGCTACAGTGTCCTAAAAGCTGTATCTCGAAAACTTTTTAGTTCTGGAAACTACAGTATCCCCAATGAACTACCGTAATCCTTACCTTCCGTGAGACTTGAAACAAGTATACCAAAAAACTTATCCACAGTACCTCAAAAACTACATTTTCTAGAACTACAGTATCCTTTAAACTACAGTATCCCAGACACCTACAGTGTCCTTGAAATCTACAGATTCCCTGAAATCTACAGTATTCCTTAAATTACAGTATCCCTCTAACTACAGTACCCCTTTAATTACAGTATAACTTCAACTACAGTGTCCCCCAAACCATAGTATCCTCGAAATCTACAGTACTCCTAAAACTACCGTATCCCAATACCTACAAAATTCCGACGGCTATAAGACCCGAAAAACAGTATACAGTATCCCTAAAACTACAGTATCCCTACAGTATCCCTCCAACTGCAGTATTCCTCTAACTACCGTATCCCTCTAACTACATTACCCCCAATAAAAAATTACAGTAACCCCAACTACTTTTTTTTCAGGGCGCCCGTCACCATCAATTCTCGGAATGTGCCAGTCCAGAAGATGGTGGAGAATGGCCAAAGACTCGAACAGAATGGGCCGAGAGGACATATGTCGAGTGTCCGGAACCAGAACCGCCTGAAAGTAATCGACATCCGGAAGTGGAAAATGATAGTAATAATAAGGTACGAGGAGAAATTTTTGGGAAAAAATTGAAAAAAAAATTTTTTTTTAATTTTTTTTTCGAAATTTTTTTACGACATCTAACTTTTTTTGGGTTCAAGGTGTCACTATTTTGAAATTTCTTACCCTTGTGATGTCCCATAAACAAATACATCATTTTTAACAGGATTAAGGAAAGAAATTTCAGTTTTACCCAAAAAAAATTTCTGAAAACAAAAAATTCGATTTTCTAGAACTGATTTTTTTCCGTTATTTTCAAGAAGACCAAAAATCACTAAACCGTCTAAATTTGATTCAATTAACACTGAAAATAACCTTCTAATTTCTCTATTTTTTTCTCAGATGCTGGTATTAGTACGGCAACGACGGGCGTCACGGAAACGAAGGAAACGGTTAATGAGTGGAAAATTGTTTCAGCGATGGACAGCTGAGGACATGGATAGGTGGGAGATTTGGGAATAAAATATTCGAAAAAATGAGAAAATTTGGAGTGGGAAAGGTTTTTGGAATTTGGAAATTGACCATTGGGAACCCAGAAAAATCGATTGAAAATTTTCATTTTAAAAAAAATTTATTATAAAAAACTTTTTTTACCCGAAAAAAAGTGGATCGCAAATAGATCACAAGTGTTCACATCAACATAATAGTCAGTGACGTGATTTTTTAAAAAAATTTTGGAAAAAAAATCGACAAAAAAATTTTTTTCACAAAACTTTTTTTTTCAGATTCTGTCAAAAACTCTTCCCAATCACTTTCACATTCTGCAACCTCATCTACTGGATGTACTATACGGCCAAATCCAAGGATTGATCTGGATTATTGATTTTTAAAAAACTTTTTTTTTTCAAATTTTAAATTTTTGGAAATTCTTCTGAAAACCCATGTGATATTTATGTGCCATGAAATGTTTGTTTTTTGGATTTTTTTTGAATTTTTGAATTCGAAATTATGACGTTTCGCAACCAGGGCATTTGGCAACCAGGACGTTTCGCAACCATGACATTTCGCAATTTGGACGTTTCGCAACCAGAACGTTTTGCAACTACGACGTTTCGCAACTAGGACATTCCGCAACCAGTTTTTTTTTTCAGATCTCTGTTCAAAAATAACATTTTAAAAATCAAAAAACCCACGTCACTATTATTTTAAGATTTTCGACCTATTTTTGAAAAGTGGTCATTATTCTTTTTCCCTTTTCTTCTTCTTCTTCATTTCAACCTGAAAAAGTTCCTCGTCTATTCGTCTGTCCCCCTAATTTGACGCATGTCTTCTCACAAGAGACAAAAAACAGGGCGAATAGATGAAAAAGTGGGCGGAGCCTAAGTGGGTAGTGTCTATAAAACAGAGAGGACACTTGTCGACAATTCTGGTTTTAATTGAATTTCGAAAAAACAAACATTTGATTTGATTTTGGATTTTTTTTTTCTGTTTCCGACAACGTCTTCAAATTTCTAACCTCTTCTTCTAATTGAATCATGAAAATCCCAACCACCATCGCCGAACTCGTCGCCTCGTTTTCTGGCATCAACCGTACGCCTGACTTCAAACCCGTGACACAGTGTACTTCTGGAGGATGTTCAGAAGGCTCTGGAAGAACGACACCCATGCCTGGTTATCATGGAAATCGGCGGCAGTCGACAGTCATTACTGTAGGAGCGGTGAGTTGAAAAAATTTTGGATTTGCAAAAAGTGGAAAGAGCGAGAAATATGGAGCATTTTGAGCCAAAAATCATGGGTATTGATTGGAAACCAGTAGAGATAGGGAGCACTGAAAATTTCAGTTTTTTAAAAAATTGAAAGATGGTAT
The DNA here is from genome assembly GCA_963966625.1 of Caenorhabditis zanzibari. Taxonomy (NCBI): domain Eukaryota; kingdom Metazoa; phylum Nematoda; class Chromadorea; order Rhabditida; family Rhabditidae; genus Caenorhabditis; species Caenorhabditis zanzibari. The sequence goes on along the minus strand of OZ016472.1, from coordinate 20,533,161 downwards.
TTCAAAAATTCATAAATCGCCTTAAAGTTGAGCTACAATGATGCTATTGACACTATTAGAAGGGAAGTTTCAAGTGCATTTAAAACAATTTTTAAAATTGGCATATTCCCCTAAAAATTGGGATTCTAATAGTATAGCTATTATCCCAGTAGCTTAATTTTGAAGCAAGTTATGGTCTCTTGAATTTTCCAATTTTAATTTTTTGTCATTGCGCTGCAATGACACTTTTGGAAATTGTCATTGCAGCGCAATGACACTTTTGGATTTTGTCATTGCGCCGCAATGACAATAAATTGAAAATTGAAAATTTAAAAGACCGTAACTCGCTCAAAACTTGAGCTATAATTCTGATAATTATACCATTCGAATGGAAATTTTATGGATTACCAGTTTTTAAAAAGTTTAAAATATTAAATTACTATCAGGCCTACAAAATTTAATTTTTTTTCTGGTCTAATAAAACGAAAGGTTTCTAGTTTTCAACAAAATATATTTTGGCTCAAAGTGTTCCTATTTTTATGAGATTTTTATTGTTGGAAATCGAATTTTTGGACTGTCACATGTTGAAATTATAAAACAGTTTTCATATGAAGAATAAGCACTATTGTTTATCGATTCAAACTTATTGTATTACTGTATAAGTGATAGCTTTAAAATTTGAATTTGAGAGGAAATTTCTTCAGTTTTTTATTCCTTTTAGATCACAAAAAAGTCAAGTTTGTTAGCTTCGTTTCGAAATTCATGATCTCCTCTCTTATTGTAACTCTCTAAAATTTCCAGGACAAACTTCCCACAATCCCATCCGCTCCATCCTCCCTCCGAAAATCCAGCCGATCCAGCAGTGGCTCAGAAGTCAACAAATATCGCAAAAATCGAAGACAATCAGCGCCTTGTATCGCCAGTAGTACTTGTTTGAAAGAGAAATTGAATCGATTGAGAAGTGCAAATAGTTCTGGTGATGAGCAAGATGACGATATTAAGGAAGAGGAACACGATGATTTTCATGTGACCGGAAGGAAGAAGTCAGTGTCTTATAGAATTGCATGAAGAAAAGATTTTTGGTGTATTGATTTGTTTTTTGCTTTAATTTTGATGATGTAAATAAATAATGTTTTGAAATCTCAATTTGTATGTATCTCAGGAATCTAAAAACTTCAGAATCTAAGAATCTAAGAACTGCAGAATCCAAGGATCACAAAATCCAGCGACCTTAAAATCCAAGAATTTTAGAATCCAAGGACCTTCGAAGCTAGGAACGTCAGAATCCAAATGATTTAAGAACCTAAGAATTTAGGATTCTAGGAACACCGAATTCAAAGACCTCATAATCCGGGGACCTCAGAATCCAGATGACTCAAAATTCAAGAATCTCAGAATTCAGGAATCTCAGAATCCCAAAACCTTAGAATCCAAAGATCTCTAAAATCTAGGAACTTCAGAATCCAGGAACATCAAAATCTAAAAACCTTAGAATCCAGAGATCTTAAAATCTAGGGATCACATAATCTAGTGACTTCAGAATCCAAAAACCTTAGAATCCAGGAATCTAAAAATCCAGGGGCGTTATAATCCAAGGAATTCAAAATCCAGGGACCTTAGACTCTAGAGATCTTAGAATCTAAGGACTTCAGAATTCAGGTACCTTAGAATCCGGGGACCTTAATTTTCAGGGACCTTAGAATCCAATAATCTCTAAAATCCAGGAACTTCGGAATCCGAAAATTCCCCTTCAGATCAAAAACCTTCGATTTCTGATCATCCTCTCTGGTCAATCCATAAAACCAAAATGACAAAAAAACAATGAAAACATTCCTTTATTATCATTCAAAGACCGCGAATATCAAGTTTTTTTAGTCCTGCAAATCCGAGTAAGTACTCTCTTCATAGTTCATCGACGGTTTTCGAATTCTTCCGAATTTCGTCATTTCGAATGCCGGTTTTTCGGGAATCGGCTGGAAAAATGAGGGGTGTTTTGGGTTTGGGAAAGTTTTGTTAGAATTGAGGAACCAGAGAATCCAGAATTTATAAAATCATAAATTCAAGAATCTAGGAAATTCAATGATTCAAGGATCCAAAATTCAGAAAAAAAATATTTTTCGAAAGTTAAAAAAAAGTTTATTTTTTCAAAAATCCAAAAGTTTCAATTAATTGTAACTTTGTCATTTTCGTTCTTAATCTATGATTTTTGTACCAAAATTATCCATTTTCAATAGTATATGACCTTAGCAAAACCAAATTACATTTTAAAAAATATGGGTACAGAAATACCTTTTTGAAAATGAAAGCCTCAAAAAACTTTTTTTCAAAAATTCAAAATGTTCAATCAATTCTAACTTTGCCAATGTTCATTCTTTTTTCATGATTTTCAAACCAAAAAGATTTGTTTTCAATAGTTTATAACCATAGCAACACAAAAAATTCACTTGTTAAAATCTGAGTGCAAAAAAATAACTTTTAAAATTCCAAGAATCAAAAAAAGTTTTGTCTCAACATTTTTTTTTCAAAGCTTTTATTCTCGTAACTCCGCGAGTTTTGCTGTCAATTTTATGGTTTTGGTACCGCTCCATTTCATTTTTTCTGGTCTACAACTCCAAAAAATTTTTAAAAACTCACCACAATATCATCATCAGTAGGAGCTGGAACTTCATCCCTCTGAGTACTGGCCAAATCGAATTCCGATTTTTTCCCTGGACTTGGCTTTGGCTCTTCTTCTTGAGTTGGATCGAGTTTCAGAGATGCTGAATCATCTCGACGAAGCGTCATTTCAGAATTCGGCTTATTTGAGTTGACTTTGGATGGTGGTGACGATTGAGTTGGTTGCACTTTTAGGGAGGACCCCAGCTGGAAAATTAAAAATTACAATTTTAAAAAAATTATTAATTGGAAAATTAATAATTATTGATTTTTACATTAGATTATAGCCGAGATATAACTTTGAGATGAGATATAACTTTTATAGTAATGGTATAAATATCATATTTATAGCTCAATTATGAACAGAGTTATGTCTTTTTGAAATTATAATTTTTAATTTTTTCAGAACTTCAAAAAAACTCGATTTTTTCATTTTCCTCATAGCTTCTAAATCGAAATTTTACATTTTTTTGTAGACCTCGAAAATACGGTTTCAAAATTATAAGTATAATTTTTACAACTCAACTTTGAGCCAAATTATGCCCCTATGAAGTCAAGTTTCAATTTTCAGCAATGCCAAAAATTTCAAAAAACTGTATCTCTGTTAATTTTTAACTGTTTTTCATGATTTTTTGGCTCAAAATGATTAAAATTTTAAGTTACTGTCTTTTCGTTGCGTCATGCGTGATTACTCTGACTTTCAGCTTCAATTTAAAGTTCCGAAAGCCCAGGACCCTAAAAATTTAGGATTCTCAAATTTCCAAAACACCCACCAATGGACTCTTCAACGGATCCGCTGGACTTCTTCCCACCGTCTCCTTAGTTCTTCTCTTTTCTTTCTCCTTCTCCCCAAGTTCCTCAACTTGCTCACACGTGCTCTTCCTCTTCTTTCCACACATTTTCCAGCACAAAACCTCCAATCCCGCCTCGAAAATCACCAAAATCGCACAAGCCAAAATACAAAACGAGTATCTGGCAACAGGTTTCAGCTGATTCAAAAGACGCGAAGTGTCCAGCACATTTTTTTCGAAGAATTGAAAAAATGACGGATTTTCGGAATTGCATTTGTCGTAGGAGCAACAGCAAACCCATCCGGAGGGAAGGTCGAGAAAAGTGAACTTGTTGGGAGAGTTGAAACAATGGGTGTAGGATTCTGAAAGAATTTTTACGCGAAAAAATATATGTGGTCTAATTTTTGACGGTTTTATGATAACTGTTACAATTTTCACAAAATTTACTTTTTACAGTATTCACTATGATTTTTATACTTCTCTACGTTAAAATGTTGACAACAATTTTAACGGCTTTTAAAAAACGTAGTTTTTTGAACAGGTTTATCTCTGAGCGTCAAAACGTAAAATTCCACGTTTTTAACCTAATTTTTCTTTCAAAATCCTCACCAGAATTCATATGGCACTCCAATGGCAGTGCAAAACTGCTCACGTGGCCTTGCCACGTGCCAGAATGTGTCCCGTTGGCACCATAAAAAATCACACAAACGGGCGGTCCCGTTTTCAACTCATCCGTCCTATTGTAGTGGATAACTTCTGTGTAGTCTCCTTCTAGAGTGTATTTTGGATGGTCGTCGTAGATTACTTTCTGAATTTTTTTTTTAATTTTACGTTCGTAATTTTTATCATTTTTACGTTCGTAATTTTGGTCATTTTTATGTTGGTTCTTTTTTTTTTACATTATTACGTTTGTAATTTTAATCATTTTGACATTCGTAATTTTTATCATTTTTACGTTCTGAAACTTAACGTCAACTTTCACAATTCTAATATTAACGATTCAAATCGCAATTTTCCTAATTTAAACCATAATTTTCAACATTTTTACGATAAACTGAGGTTTTTAACGTTAACTTCCCCAATTTTATACCTTTGTTACAAAACACTCCAAACTTTTACTCTCGACCGTTTCGACCATAAAAATTGTTATCCAAAGGAACCAAAAAATTGTTCTCATTTTGCAAAGTACTTTGAAGATTTTGACTGATTTTCGAATTCAATATCGATGAATAAACTTATTTTGGAACATTTGAAACGTTGGATAAAAAATCCCAAAAAAAAACGTAGAGGACAAAGAAAATAAGACTGGAATGCGTGGATTGGGGATATTTTTGGAAATATTTCTGGGACCTAAAAAACTGAAAAAAAATGTGGGGAAAAACTGACGAATCATGGAGCAAATTGTAAGGGAATTTTGTGTAGGGAAAAAAATGTTTGCGTAGAATAATTTTTGAAATCAAGAAATGAGTCATAGTGAATCTAGAATCCAGGAAACCGGAGATTTTTGTTGAAAATGGGGAGAATTTTAGGTAATACAATAGTGAAAAAGGTTATTACAGGATTTAAAAATTTTGAAAAAGGTGTTTAGCTAGTCTGGAATTTCCACATTGTGTTGCCGTCCAAAGTATAGGCGTTGGCGGCGTTTGTGTTGGTCTGAGCGTACTGGAAATAGTCCGTGGAGTAGGTACCTAAAAATTTGAAATTTAAATGAAATTCAAAATCCAAGAATCCTTACCATATGATGGATACTGAGCATGTGGCCTGAAACCAGTCGCCCCATTATATGTGGTTGTTCCAGTTGTAGTGGAAATCGGATCAATATATGTGCCTCCATTCTTCTGATCTTCTGAAGATGGACTATTCGATTGCTCATCACATTCTTCTTTTATCGTGTCAGAAAATTTTAGCTCATTGTCGGTGGTGGCTGGGGAAGCTGGTTGGACCTCAGAGCCGGTAGAGCCACCGGAACCGTTAGATGAGTTGTTGGAGGAGGTGAAGCTGGACATAGACACTTTTTGTTGGTGGTGTCAAAATTTTGTCAAAATAATTTGTACATCAAATTGTAGTTCTTAAAATTTCCAGTCGAACAGTACAAAAATCACCGTTGTAGCTCAACTTTGAAGCGTGTTACGCCGTTTTGAAATTTCACGTTTCAATATTTTGTCATTGCGGCGCAATGACAAAATGGAAAATTGTCATTGCGCCGCAATGACAAAGTTCAAGATTGTCATTGCGCCGCAATGACAAAACCCATTTTTGACATTGCGGCGCAATGACAAAGTGCATTTTTGTCATTGCGGCGCAATGACAAAATCAAGCAATGACAAAATTTCAAACCACAATATCTCTGCTCATTTCCAACCGTTTTCTATGATTTTTGGCTCAAAATGCTCCAAATTTTCCTCTCCTCTTACCTGTTACAAACATTGCTTCCACTTCCCGGCTGCATCGTCTTCTTCTGTTGCCGAGCCTTCGCTCTTCGATTCTTGAACCAAACTTGTACTCGACTCTCCGGTAATTGAATCTTATGTGCCATATCCTCTCTCATGAAGATGTCTGGGTATCGAGTCTTGACAAAATAACTCTCCAGAATTTCCAGCTGATTCCTGGTGAATGTAGTCCTCTCGCGGCGTTGCTTCCTAGAGAAACTGGAAAATAGTATATCGTGGTTAGGGGAGACAACAGAGTTACAGGGGTGCAGACAAGTACTGTACATAGCGAAATGTAGTTTGTAATGATTCAAAGTGTCTGAAATTTTATGACTTCTTTGATGTATAACTTTTTTCAGAGAGCTTGTACAAAAAAGTTGTCAACTACAAAAATGAAGCCCTCACATTGATAGATACATTCACCAATTACCAGACATTTTCAGACACTACAAACTACATTTTTGGTGCAAAAACATCACTACAAACAACCCACCTTGGCTGGTTGGCATTCCAAGACATGGATCCCATAGTAGCGGCCGATGAGCAATCGGACAGGTTGCTTCCAATGAACTGCATGCTCGATGGAAGGTAGTTGTGCCCAACTTGTCCAGGAAGACCCAAATGGGATGCTGGATAGGCGCTTCGATTGAAGTACATATTGGCGGCGGCTGCAGTGGCGGTGCTCACGTTTGGGAGGTAGGGCATTGGCTGGAAATTAGGATGTATGTTGTAGGCTTAGGATTTGTCTTAGACTACTAGGATCTGGTTTTATTTAGGATATTAGGTTTTGGGTTTCGGCTTTGGCTTCTAAATTTTTAGCTTAAGCTTAGGCTACTAGGAATTTTCAGGCTCATTCAGGCTGCTAAGTTTTAGGCTTAAGCTTACATTTCGGCTACTAGATTTTAGGCTCACTATGTGCCTATAGAAATTCACTTTCAAGCTCAATATGCCTACTTCATGCTCCTACTAAACCAAAAAGTCAAAAATGAGATATGAAAATTTCTCTCAAAAGATTTTGTAGCTCAATATACTACAAAGATTCAATGGTCAGAGTGACCAATCTAAAAATGACCACAATTATTTTTCTAATTTTTTGTACTCGCCTAAAGTTCAGTTTCTAAATTTTTGATATTTTCATGCAACTATTAGTTAGTGTTCTATTAATTATCCACACGTTATTAAAATACTATACAAAAACACACCGATAACTGAAAATACAAAGAGGCCGAGTCGACGGCGCTCGCCGCCGGATAGGCAGATGACGATATGGACGGTGTCACTTGGGGTACTGTAGAATCGTCGAGAATCATTGTGGAGACTTTTGTCTCCACTTCGTCTGTTGATACCTGAAGAGACAACGTGGACACGTGTGGAAATTGTGTGATAGATGTTATGGTTTTAGTATGTTTGATAGAGAAGGAGTTTGACAGCTTGGTATGAACATCAATTTTGAGCTAGATTTTAACTGCAAATTGTAGCCCTTAAAATTCCAATTCTAATAACACAAATATCATCTTCGTAGCTCAATTATGAAGCGAGTAACGACGTTTTCAATTTTCAACTTTCACTAATTTGTCATTGCGGCGCAATGTCAAAAATGGATTTTATCATTGCGCCGCAATGACAAAACTCAAGAATTCAAATTTTGTCATTGCGCCGCAATGACAAAAAGTTTAAACTTGAAAATTCAAATCGGCGTAACTCGTTTCATAATTGAGCTATCAAGATGATACTTACATGGTTGAAATTCAAATTTTAAGGGCTACAACTTGGTGTAAAAATGTACTTTTTTTAGCCACTAACAAAAAGTAAGATATCAAATTTCAAAAGAGCGTAACTTGGCTCTGAATTGAGCTGCAGAAACGGTACTTCAATAGTTAGATTTGCAATTTTTTACACCAACAACTTTCATAAGAATAATTGAAAAATAATACTGATCTTGAATCTAAAAATTTAGTTTCTGTCAACATGGATTTTTCGGCACTAAACCACATCAAAAACTCAGAATATCACTTCTGCACCAAAAAAAAAGCTTATGACGTCCTTATGACAAATTTGTCACCGCTGTCGCAATGACAAATTTCAATTCCGCAATACCAAAAAAAATGACGCAATGACACATTTTCTATCTGTCAGTGTCAATATCTAAATCAATCTTACCGCTGATAGACATCTATGTACAAAAAAATTTGTAGTCGAGCTTCAAACTTTGAGATCGTATCTATCTGCTTCACAACACAATTGTCCTTGTTTTCATTTTTCTCTATTAGTAGAAGCTAACAACACCACAAAAACACACAGCTTACAATATTTTTAAGCGTTAAAATTGAAATTTTGTAAAAAAAAAATTCAACTTACAAAGTTTCCACTAGACGCCGATCCGGAGGATTGTGCGCCAGCTAAACTTTGTGTTGGCATCTAAAAATGCAAAAGAAAAATGATACAACACAAAAAATTGACTTACAAAATTCTGACTGTTCATGGCGCCTGTTGCTCCGTTGGATCCGGTTCCACTGAGATTTTGGGGTTGGATCTGGAAATGAAAAAAATAATTTCAAAAAAAGTTTGATTCCCAAAAATGAAATATAATTTGGCCCTTGTGGTTCGAGTGTTTTGATACCTCAAGATTATCATCTAGGAACTTTGAATAATCATGGAGCACTAGATGGAGCATTTTTGGGGGCAAAATTCTCCTAATACAAAATGTGATATCAGAAAGTCGATTTCCTATGAAAGGAAATGAAGCAAAAACTTCCAAATTGAAAAATGAAATGCACATATATATTACATAGATATAAATTGCAGCACTAGGAAAATCAGGAAAATTTTTTGAATTTGATTCGGAAATTTTTGAAAAAGTGTTCTTTCGGAGAAGACTGATAGAGAGAGCTGTCAATGTTAGGTTTTTGATAAGGAATACTGTAGATAGAAAAAGACTACGGAATTCCAATCGAAGGATTCATAATTGTGGAAAAAGGTTCTGGACATCTAAAGAATCGGAAAAATCAATAGAGAAATTTCATAATTTTGAAAATCGACTTTTTACGAAAATTGGAAGAGTGGAAGATTAAAATCCAAAAATACGACGAAATATTAACTGTCTAAATTTGATGAACGAGAAAATATAAAACCAGTATCTGAATTTCAGAAAAAACGAATCCAAAAAAATTTACTATTCAAAAAAGCACCAAATAAAAAATGTAGGATTTTAAAATAAAATTTGAAATTTTCAGACATTAGAAAAAAACGGATTTAGATTCTCTACAGTACAAATTTGGAAACTATCACATTAGGAAAAAAACTAGAAAACCTTAGAGACCTTTAGTACTTACCCATCATTCGGATTTAGTTCAAATTTCATTTTTAGAAATCCCAAAAAAATAGACTCCAGAATCACTGACAAAATATTCAGATGGTCTCTATATTCATATGAGTAAAAGTGCAGCACTATCATCTCAAAGTTCCCCCCACCCTCTCTTCCTCTTGCCCTCAAAATCCGCTGAAAGCGGGAGAAAAGGGGATTAGGCCTTAAATCTTAGGGTATTAAACACTCGAAACGTGGCAAAAGGGGTCCCCCCAAAAACTCCCCAAAGCCTCTCGGCTCATCCCCGCATCGAAATGCGATTTTCGCGGGAAGGGGGCACCGCATCCCTTTCCGGCCGCCCATTTTCTCTAACGCGTCTCCGCCATTTTTTGCGCTCTCTCGTCCCTGTGACCGTACACCTTGCCGTCGAGGCTCCGCCCACTCTCTTCCCTCAAACGCCAGTTGGGGAAAAGGGGTGGAGCTTAGGGGCGACTTTTGGAGAGGAAAGGAGAAATGGAGCCCTAGTAATTAGTGTTGAGTGGAGGTAGAGATAATTGCTCTATTTTTGAAATCTGGAAATTCATTTTCCAGGTTCCAGGTTACCTATGGTTATCATTTTTCTTTATCACTTTTTAATAACTTTCCCTCCCAAAAAAAACTTGCTCTCTATTTTTTTATTTGATGAGAGGAGCCCATACGGATTACGGTATGCTACCGAAAATTAGCGAGCAAACAAAAGGAGCCACCATCACGATTTTCCATTTCTCCCCCGCGTGGTGGACACGGTCCGTTTAGAAAAAGACGGAAAACAATAAACTGGTCGGTGACCATAGTACTAGAATACGAAGAACTATTTGCCAAGACAGGGTATTGAAAAACTATTATAAAAAATTTAGCGGCGCAGTTTTGTTCAGAATCCCCAAAAACATAGGCTCGCAAATTTTCAAACCGATTGTGCAAGTTTGGAGCAATTTATGCTAGAAAAACCCTGATTTTGTCATTGCGGCGCAATGACACTTTTGGATTTTGTCATTGCGCTGCAATGACAATCTTGGATTTTGTCATTGCGGCGCAATGACAAAAACTGTTAGTGTTCCAATTGTTTGTCTAATTTCTTCCATCAAAAACAATATTTTCTTATCAAACTTTATATCAAACTGTAGCTCTTGATAAGCTCAACAAGATGGTATAGCTTTCATTCTTTCAGCTTTCCGCTAAAACTCCTAAAATAAACTTTGCCTCGACACAACGGGATATTGAATCAAAGCCCTGCTTTCTAGCTTTGGCATTTCTAAAAAATTAGGTATGAGAGCCTATAAACTGTACTCATCCTCATCTCATCCACATTATCTAAGATTCCCAAGGCTTCTGAAGACTGAGCCTCTCTGGATACGGATCGTGTTCCAAACCCGCTCTAAACTTTTGACTAAGGCTATTTTGTCCCGATCATCTCTACCTAAGATAAGCCTCTAAGCTATAAGTTCCAAAAAAATAATTACAGTCTAAAAATCAACTTTTCACTCACCAATCCAATGTTCGAAACAATCGAGTCTTGATTCGTTGAAGACGTCGTCAAGGACATATTCAGAAATGGAGAAGTGGAAATTTTTCGGGGCGAAAAGAAGAATGAGGATGAGGAATGATGATGGTGGCACATAAGACGACGTTGACGTCTTCAGGAGGAGCTATAGTTTTCCAATCAATCTAATGGATATTTGTCACCTTTTCGGGGGGATGATGAAGCGCGTGGGGAGGATGAGCTGTAAGGATTGATGAGGACCGTATTGGCCAGAGATTATCTATATGCTTTTATGAATATTAAAATGGTGATGGGAATTTCAAGAAAATTAGAATAGTCCGGAAGAAAGATGGAAGGCAAACCTCAAAGTTGAAGTTGTGAAATCCAGGGGGAAAATTTCAGGTAGTTCTGGCATTATTGAAATTTCAGATCTTCATTTTTGTAATATTCAGATTTCGACGATGAATCCAATTATATGACATCAAGATTGTGGAATCCTGCAAAGTCTATTTCATGGCTTTCTGAACTGTAATTTTTCAACTAGAAGCACAATTATATTGGTACTTGTACAGGAATTTTCAGCTTTCAATTAGTATAATCTTCTAAAATTATTGACTCCATTCAACCAAGGTGGAGTCCACGAATCCTTGGGAACCAAGTCCTGCAGCTTCTTCCTTTTTTTTTGAGCATTAGCTCCCCAAGTTTTGATTCAATTTTAACGATAATTATGCAGCTTTAATCCTCAAATTTAGACCCTCCTAATAGTACCATTTTTAGCCTTCCAAATTTTATTGTATGCTTCCAAAACTCCTCCAACTTGTACCAAACAAATAACAACAAATACTAGATCTATCCGAAAGGGACCCCCTACTAATCCTTTATTGACTATACCACTGACCACCACTATACCATACTCTCCCTCTCCTTCAAACGTGTTAATACACTTGTCAAACTTTTCTTCCTCTCGATTCTCTTTTCTTTTGGCGGAACACATTCGCGGCAGATATCATAGACACTGGGCTGTCACTAAACAAAAGAGGACCGTTCATGTGTTAAGATATTTGTGGGGAATGGGAGGTAAATAGGCATGATTATAGGGAGGTCCGTGTTTAGCGGATATATTGACAGTTTAAGAAGATGCGGGGTATTGTGGTAGGGAGGATGTTAAGTGGTGTTAAGAGAGGGACTACTGTAGATTAAGTTGAATGTTGTATCCCTTGAAACTTCACTTTTAACAGTACAGTTTCAGAACGAATACCACAAAATTGAAGTAAGGAATCATGGCTCTGTGAAAATTAAAAAATTTTGTATTGGGAATTTTTTTTGGAAAACATTGTTTATTTCAGAATATGATAAGTTGTAGCCCTTAAAATCAGAATTTTAGTAATATAATTATCATTGCAATTGAAGCAGCTTGAGCCAAGATATACGAGAAAGGAAATATTGATTGCTCATTTTCCAGATGTCTCTGAAAACAGCATTTTTAGATTCCTAATTTTGCTAATTTTTTAATGTTTTTGTATATTAAAAAAGTGCTTGAAATGACGATTCTAATGGTACAGATATCATCGCGGTAGTTTAATTTTGAAGCGAGTTACGGCTTTTTGAAAATTCAACATTCAATTTTTGTCATTGCGCCGCAATGACAAAAAATCTGAAAATGAATTTTCAAATCGACATAACTCGCTTGAAAATCGAGCTACCGGGATGATACCAATACCGTTAGAATCGAATTTTCGAATTCTTCAAGATACAAAGTTTTAAAATTTTGAGGTTCAGTTTTAACATTGTCAAAATCTGAATTTTTAACTGATACTATTGAATATAATTAGCAATCTAAAATTTCAAATGATTCATCCCTAATTGTAGCTTAAAGAATTTTAATTTTAACAAAATAAAACCCTACAAAATTCCAACAATGCTGCGTAATTTCACAAATTCACAAAACCTATAACTATTGACTAACCAACTTACCCCTTATGACTAATTCCTCTGTATACCTCCTCACCCCGTACTATATTTCCTTCCCAAAACTTTTTTCAGTTCATCTCTTTCTCGTCCTCTTCAAAAGTCTCTTGTGTATATATGAGAGTGAGTGTTGGTGGGGAGGAATGGCAGCTAAGCACCGGCTCATCCGTACGGCTCAACGGGGTCCTTGCGGGGTTTTTGGTGAAAAAGGGGTGGACTGACTGACACTACTCGCTTGTGGGTGTCCAAAATCATTCCTATACTGAGTTTTCGGTTTTGAGTTTTGACAAGAGAGTTGGTTTCTTGTATTGGTCCTTTAATACAGTACTTTTTTCCTTAGTAACGACTAGTTTAAAGGCGCATAGAGAAAAATGGGTCACGTTCTTTTAATACACTATTCCTTACCTTCTTAACCCCTACTTCAAAGAGAAGACAGTCCTTGGGTAATGTTCCTTTAATACAGTACCCAATAACACTCCTCAAATACCTCTTGGAAAGACACATAAATTACCGTAGAAAGGCCCCAAAAATTTGTCCATAGTTGTTTCTTGAACAGTTGATAGTTGTTACAGTTTTTCAGAAAACCTAATCTCAAAGTTTCTGAAATTTTTATAACAGATTTAAGCTCTTCATAGTTGTACATAGTTGAAATTGAAATTGAAATTATTTATTGAAGAGTAGAATAACGGAAGATAAGAACAATAGTTCTAGATAAGATCCCTCACGAGATCAACCTAGAAAAAGAGGAAAATATAAAGAGTTGTACACTAAGTTCATAGTTGTACACTAAGTTTGAAGGGAGTTATGAGCCTTTATACTTATCGTATTAAAAGCGGATATACTCATTTCAGAAACTACCGTAACTACAAGTTTTCTGAGTTCAATTTGAGGTCCTCCTAGTACAGATTTCATGGTTTTCATAACTCTTAACGATTTTTAGCTTCATTTTTCAACTTTACCCAAAACTACAAGGCCTACCAACCTAACCATCTCATTCAAAAAAAAACCATACCCAAGACACCTCGACACATTTACCTAACACCTTAATACCCGGGTACATCATCCGGTATGACGTAACACCACAACCTGTCACTCATTCGTCTCGTGATGATACACTTCTTGTTTTTCGAGACTGTTCCTGACAACCATATCTTTACACTTTCCAGGAATTGTGCAATACAAGTATGATGTTATCTGTTGTGTCATCGTTATGGGGTGTAGTGTAAACGGAAGAGGGGGGGGGGTCTAGAAAAATGGACTAGTGGGTTTTTGGGAAGAAGTACTGTAGATTGGGATGTGCAGATAGTCGAAAAGTTTTCTAGCTATAGAAGTTTAGCAAAGTGTCTTTAATGGAGCTGAAAAATAAAGCTTTAGCAAAGCCATGAGACTGAGGCTGTAGTAAAGCTTGAAGTTTACATTGGCCGTTTTATATTACGGCTTTTCGGAATAATTTCAACTGAAAACTTTATTGATTTTTGTATCAATTTGTAGATTTCAACATTTCCTTTGCAACCGTATATTTCTCAAAGCCGTACTCAAAGCTTGAATCGAGTTATGAGCCTTCAAACTTACAGCCATTAGGAGACTAAGTTTACAGTTACTAAATAATGTTATTACGTTTTTTTGGTAAATTCCGTATTAATAACTTTGTTAATCAGTAAATCGTGTTATAGATCTTTTAATTTCCTTTCCAACAGTATATATTTTCATAACTGTAGGCCAAATTAGAAGCAAGTTATGAGTCTTCTACTATATATTCTACTATTTCATCTCTGACTTCTCTAACTCTCCATTTCCAATCATCTCTCATCCTCTATCACCATCACCAACTAACACAACCCTTTCCCTTCCCTTCCCAAACATACGACTACCGTAACCCAAAAATTTCTCGTTCTTTCGCTCTCTATCCCCACATCGTTTGTTTGTCGTTTTGAAGCAAAGCGAAACGACGACGAAGACCCCCTTTTTCCTCCCAAAACGACGGTGAAAACGAAAAAAAATAACCGATCGATGATTTAGAGAGGAGAAGGGAACGAGAAAAATAGATAGTGGAAAATGTTCGGGGGACCGAAAAGTTGAAGGTGGTACTGTAAGCAGAAGTTGAAGGGTACTGTAACAAGAAAACGAGAAAACTGAGAATCTTGTTTTATGAATTTTTGTAATTTCTAGTTTTGTAGGATCACCTCAATTGGATTTTCTTGAAAATTAGAAACAACTTTTGACCTAACGGTGTAATTTCAGAGAATTTAGAATACTTTGAGCACTGAATGTTATTGAAAAAAAGTGTCAAAATATAGATTGTATCGATATAATTATCAAAGTGATATGTGCGCACTTTGGAGCAAGATATCTTCAAAAAAACGAATATATTTTTGAAATTTTTACAGAATCTTTTTGCTCTAAAAATTTCGATTCTAATGATATAAATATCACTTCGATAGCTCAATTTTTAAGCGAGTTACGGCTATTTGAAGTTTGAAACAGTTCATTTTTGCCATTGCGCAGCAATGACAAAGTAGGATTTTGTCATTGCGGCGCAATGATAAAATTTGGAAATTTGATTTTTGTCACTGCGCCGCAATGACAAAATTTGAAATTTCAATTTTTGTCATTGCCCCGCAATGACAAAAATGAACCTTTTCAAACTTCAAAGGTCCATAACTTCTTCCAGAATGGCTCAAATTTTAAAATTTTTGGTATGGAAAAAAATTACTGTATTTTTTCAATTTTCTCTGTATCTAAATACTATTAAGGCCTAAACGATTACAAAACTCCAATTAATCCTACAATCCTATCTCCGAGAACTTTTGCTCCATTCAATTTTCCCGCCAAAAAAAGCCATTAATTATCTCCGGATATCCGCCAATTCTTTTTGAACATCTATCCACTATTTTCACGCCTAGTTACACATTCAAAAGACTCCCAAACCATACACATTTTCCCGAATATATCAAGAGACACACCACATATTTAATCCCTGTTGACCCCCCACAAATAGGGGAATACTGTATACACCTTCCTCATATGTACTAAGTGTCGGAAAGAGGGTCCATTTAGCAAAAAGGGTCCCACATCCAAAAAATAAGGGGTGTGCAGGTGCAAGTGTGTCAGGTATGTGCCGTAATCCGGTTTAGAGGGGAGGCGACGGCTAAAAAGAGTCATGCCGACATAAAGAACAATTTAGTAGATGCTAGGAGACAAATAGGTGGAGGAGGTACAGGTTCAAATTTTTGAAAATAGTGAGATGAAGAGTATAAGGGGATAGAGATTAACAGTGAAATTGAAGTCCAAAGTTTTCAGTTGTTAAAATTTCCAAACCCAATATTATCATAGCATTAGAAGATCAGAATCCAATTTTTAAAAAACTCAAATCGTCCATACAAAAATTTGTTACTATATGCAATTTTATCAAATTTTGGACAGTTTCAAGCTCTTGAACTTTGCTTTAATAAATGAATGTTTTTTTAACTTTGAATTTTGGAATTTTTTATAATCTCATAATTTCTGAAATTTGCTGTCCATTCATATAAAAACTGTATAATGTGAGCGATCCTGAGTCAAGTTATGAACCTTTGAGGAATAAAGAAACTTTGCCGTTTTTGAAGTTTTTAAAAATTATTCTGAAGCCCTTAAAATTAGCTACAGATCACTGTAAAAGCCGTTAAACTTGAGCCATTCTGAGTCCAGTTATAAAGCATTCCAAAGTTAGGAAAAGTCAATTTTTTCAAAACCCAATTTTATCATTTTGAAGTTCTTAAAATAAGCTATGAATCCATATAAAAACTGCAAAATTTCACCAAGTTATGAAATATTGAAATTCTCGAAAAATTTTTGAAATTTCCAAAAAAAAGGTAGCTCAATTTTTTTCCAATCAACCTAAGCTCTTTTAAATTTCCCCAATGTGTTCACTGTCAACCCAAAAAATCCAATTCATTGCCAATTCAATTGGCTTCAAATCGTCGGGTATAGTTCTTTCTAAAACCAGCCGGCTCCTTTGCCTTACTATTCTGAATCTCCATTTTCTTTCTTTTGAGAGTCCATTAGTCTTGACTCTTCGTCTACTGTTTTAAAACGTTATGCTAATGAGAAGTAGATGGAAGGAAGAAGAAAGTCATTGGGCTTCTCTGGCGGCGTGGGAAAATTTTGGGGTGCCCTGGGGTGGTGGAAATAGGGAAAAGGATTATGGTAGCGGTGGAGGGAAGATTTTTGGAGAACTTGACTTTACGGAGGGACCAAAATTATTTTTATACCAAAAGACTTCAGATTCTCCGTTCGAACTTGAGATAGCAGCGATCCAGAAATCGAATACAACATTTTTTGACTGAAGAAATATGTATAGAAACAGACAAAATACCTGAAAAGAATTTTCCCAATTTTCAAAGACTCATACTTGCTCAAAAATAGCTCAAATTCAACGGTTGTTATTTAGATTTGTAGCTAGTTTCCGGAACTTTGAAATTCTGATTTTAAAAACTATCTTGTTAATTTTGAAAGTTGAAATACCCTTAGAATTCTTTCAAACATTGGATTTTTGAGCGTAGTTCAAAAATCAACGTTATTTATACCTAACATATGGGTTTTTAACGATAAAAAGCGGCAATTTGAATCTTCTAACAAAATCAAAATTTTTACGTTAAAAACCATTGTTTTTGTCAGCTTAAAGCGACGTATTTTTACGCTGAAAATGTACTGCTTTTACACCTAAAATCAACTTTCATCTCCATTCTAATTTTTAAAGTTATATCCTCATCTTCAATCTCAAGTACTTGTTAGCACCCTATTCACACTTCCGATCCAATTTTCAAAAAAGGGCCCCCAAGGGGACAGGTGCTCATGTGTACCGCATGGAAAGATGCTAATCTCAAAAACACTATCCTTTTTCTTCCCCCTTCCCAAAATAATTACAGTCCGCCACATCGTATTACACAACCATGTTCTCCAATACAGCTGCTCTTCGTGGAAACGAAATTGCATAACTATGTAGGGGAAAAATTGGGTAGGGGTGCCTAATGTGTACCGACAGGATTTCCGGTGGACCAGAATTTTTGAAAATTTATTTGAGAAAAGCTTTTTTTTTGAAAACTGGGAATCCCTAGAAGACATTCAGTAGCTCAGGAGATTTCTTGGTTTCTGAAATTTTCTGCAACTTTTTTTCTGGATTTCTTAGGATACAGAAAACCGAAATTTTGGCTACCAATTTTTTGGGTTTCTGAATCTACTAATTTTGACCGTATTTATTTTTTTTTAAGTTTCCAAAAAGTGGGGAGGCGGTGTCTTACTATTAGAAAAAACTACAGATGGGTCTCTATATTCTGCTAAATATTTGGTCCGGTGTAAACGATACATATGGGAACAGCAGTTATTGGGATTTAGGGTCAGCAGGGGGAACGTGTTACCTAATATTGAGTAACAGATATAGGGGAGACTAATTGGAGGGACTAATAAGTGAGGGAAGGGTATTTGAACGGGACATAGATATGGATACAGTAAATATGGGAAAAATGAGGGAAAAATGGGGACCAGGAGGAAGCGCAAATACGGATTTCAGTTGTATGAGAGCTTTGGAACAAAAAAACTAAAACTAGTTGCGAAATGTCCCAGGTGTGAAATTACCGGTTGCTAAATGACCTAGTTACGAAATACCCAAGATCGTTAAATGACCGGTTGCAGACTGTCCCAATATGTTCTAAACTTCTGAAAGTGTGAGAGTTTCCAGTATTCCAACAAATCCTGAGATTTTCAGATTCTTGTGTTTGGAAACCATTGGATTCCTGATTCTCATACTAATGGATTCTAAGATTCTGAATTTCTATGGATGTATGGATTCGGTAACTCAAAAAGTTTTCAAAAATTCAGAAACTCAATAATGTGTTCGCACATTATTTCCTGAATCTCAAAACTCAATGGTAGAAGATTTTAACGAAATTTTTAAACATTTTTTTGAAAAACTCAAAACTTTAAAAAAATCTTATTTCCTTTTTACTATGTCAACTTTTCTTTCTCCGTTTTTGCCTGTCACAAATCCCTATTTCCGGATGTCCACGTTTTTTTCCTCCTAATTTTTCACCTAATAGGTCAAGTATCTACCTTCTTGACCGTAATCCACTCCTTCATACCATATAAATATTCATTTTATGGTCTTTCCTCAAAAATAATGGTTGTCCTTCCTCCTTCATTCATAAACCAAAACCATATATAAAAGTTTCGTCTACTATTTTAAATAATCCCTTCATAATCCCCCACCGTCAGTCTCTTCTATTTACAACCAGTAGACGATGATGATGAGGTAAATCGAGGAGTACAGTAGGAAAAACTATGAGGGGAGGGGTACTGTAAAATAATTTCTATATGTATGAAAACACGGTCATCATCGTCTTATTGCAATAGTTTATACACCCCCCAAGAGGGTGGTTTTATAATCGTTTAATTGCCAGGATGATGATGCGCCAAAAGTTTGAATAAGAAAATGATGAGGAGGACTATTAGTGGGGGATACTGTAGATTTTGGGCAATCTGAGTTAAGAAGTAGGGACTTTTTCGGAAATTTGAAAAAAAAAAACATTTTGATTCTTGGGTTTGAGGCTTGCATTTTATCGCCGCAATGACCGGTTTGAAAATTTGTTTCATAAGAAACATAAAATAGAAGATTTGGAACATTTTAATTTAAAAATCAACAAAATTGAGTGAAAATGAAGGAAGTTATAGGTGCTTGAAGTTTTGTCATTGCTTGATTTGTCATTGCGGCGCAATGTCAAAAATTGATTTTGTCATTGCGCCGCAATGACAAAATCGAAAATTGTCATTGCGCCGCAATGACAAAAAGTTGAAACTTGAAAATTCAAAAGTGCGTAACTCGCTTCAAACTTCAGATAACAGAACGAATTATATCATTGGAATCGAAATTTCTAGGACTATAAGTTACTTGTTTTGTTTCTTTTAAAATATCAAAATTTTTTCACTTTCAGACACCTCCCTTCCTAATCCTCTTAATTTAACATTTACTTTCAGACTCTTCAAAAAAAACTGTTTCAACTTCCGGCTCATTTTTCGAATTCTCTATTATATTGTTCTTCTTCCCAACTATATCAATGCTCTCTGATAAAACAACACACCTCAAAATCAAACAGTTTTGGTCAAATAAATCATGTATCGAACAAGGGTGTGATGATCCGCTTAGTGTTATCGAAAAAAAGAGTTGATAACAGTATTATTACACTCATGAGAATGCACGTTTTTGGATGTTTGAATTTGAGGGGAATGAGAAAATTGAAAAAAAAATTTCGAAAAAAATGTTTAAATTTTTTTTTTTTCGAGAAAACATTTTTTAAAAATATTGATAGATTTTCTTGAGCATCAAGTTACAAATCCGACACAAAAAACTAGACTATCTGAAAGTGATTTTAAGCTGAAATATCGGTTGTAAAAGTTTCCAGAGCTTGTATCTCGACTACCATAAAAATGAGCCGATTTTTATTGAAAATCTGGAGTTTACAGTTTCAAAATAATTCAACCTGTAGAATCGGACTTCTGGGGTTCGAGTTCTGTTTTTCTGTTTTTTTTTCTGGCGCTGTTCCAATATTTAGTCACTTTATAATACTATATCAATGTATCTATATATACCGATCTGTATATATGTTTACAACTTCCCAAAATTAACTCAAGCTTGTCCAATGGAATGTGCAGAAGAAGAGGAAGTGTGACCTATTTGTTCACCGTTAGCTAAACGTTTGTGATTCAGATTAGAGCACTCTCTCTTCATTGTTTGCACTTATCGGAGAGAGCAGGTCATCTTCTTCTTCTTCTTTCCTTCATAATGTATCCTTTTGGGACCCTTCAGTGGCGGACACGCTAAATGAGAGGGGTTTTCACACCTTTCAAGTACTATGGGCTTCTTGAAACTGACGGCATTGCCAAAACTTGAAGCCATTGATTTTGTTGTAGAAGATTTCATATAAAATACTATTCCCCAAGATATTTTCAAATTTGAAGACCCCATTACTGAAAAGCTCAGAATCCGAATTCCTGGAATATAATTCCTCCGAAAATTCCAATTCTAACTGTATAATTATCACAGTGATACGACAAATTTCTAATTGTTTCAGATCCGAATTTTTAAAAACAAACCACCAACTTGTAGCCCTTCAAATTGCAATTCTAATGATCTTGTTATCATTTTTATAGCTCAACTTTGAAGCGAGTTAGGCGCTTTTTAATTTTCAAAATTGTCATTGCGCCACAATGCCATTTTTTGATTTTGTCATTGCGCCGCAATGACAATTTCGGATTTTGTCATTGCGGCGCAATGACAAAAAGTGTAGTACTAAAATTTCAAACAGCTACATACAACTCTTTATTTTCACTAGATTTTTTTGATTTTTATATCAAAATGTTTCAAATCTCCTTTTTGTTCCTTTCTTATGGAATCCGATTTTCAATTTTCATTTTTACGTGCCGCCATTCGACGTCTTTATTTCCTAATGGATCGCGCATTTTCTTCGGAATCTAACACCATAAGGTGACCACCTTCTCTCAGAAATCTGATATTGTTATGGGTTATGAAGGGATTAGGCGGGGAGCTCCTCTAATGGATTGACACAGGTCAGGAGAGCTCATTGGAGAAACTGTGAAAAGGAAATTGTAAAAAAAGGAATGGTACAAAAAACTATCACAATTTATCTAATGACAACAAAAAAGCAATAAAAATCACAAAAAAAAACAAATTATCAGATCTTCACGACCACGTCTCATACTGAATCCTTCCCGTCTCCTCGGCCTTCTTCACCCATTCGTCGCCTTGAATTTGTGCCAACACCGATGCCACGGCTTTCGGCATGTCTCCACTGCTACCGGCAATGAATATGGAGGCTCCTGGAAAAAATGTCAAAAAGGTTAAAATCTAGCCTGAAAATCAATATCTCACCAGAATCCAACGCCTTCTTGATATCTGTGTGGCGTTCGCCCATTTTGTGTTGCACATAAATCTTCTTGTCGGTGTCTCGACTGAACGCGGTGATCACTTCGACGGTGCCGTCCATTTGAGCCCATTCGTCCGAAAAATAGTAGTCGTCGTGTTGACCGCGACATCCGAAGAAGAGGAGACCCGAGGAGTGAGGGGATCTAGAAAAAAAATAGTCTTGAAAAATTTTTTCCAACGAAATTTCAGATTAAAAAAAAACTTTGCAGCAAAAAGTGAATTTTGGCTCAGTAATTTTACAGCGATTTCAGTTTTAAAAAAACCTCAAAATGATCGATTTTTCAGTCTATAACCATTAATTAATCACCGCGAATTTTTCTACCGTCAAAATTTCCCTTCATTTCCAGACTCACATTTGACTCCTTTGCCCAAATAGACTTCTAAACGGTGCCACTCCAGTGCCAGGTCCAATGCAAATGACGGGGGCGTCGGCTGGGGGGAATTTGAATGTACCAGCGCGGATTTTGCAGAAAACCTGGAAAAAATGGGATGAATTTTAAGGGAGATTAGAAAAAATCGTTCTGGAATACTGAAGAAAAAAAACTGTGAAACTTTGAACGAATTCTGTTAATATTGAAAGAAGCTGTGGTAGTCTAAACATTTTTAAAATCTAAAACTTCAATTTTTCATAAAGATTATTACTGAAAATTGGTTAAAATTGCTTGTTTTTTAAGCAAGCCAAAATGTACACTTTTAGCGCTAAGAAACGGAAAAATTCAGCTGAAATTGAGGTATTTGATGGTCAGAAATTTTACTCAAACATGTATTGAAAAAAAGAATGTCTTCAATTTGTAGTGCTGAAAATTCCGCTTCTCCAGGTACAATTACGACTTAGAACAAGTTGTTTTGCGCCGATTTATGATCTATGAAAGTTTTAAAAATTCAGTTTTGTCATTGCGCCGCAATGACAAAATCTGAGACTGTCATTGCGCTGCAATGACAAAACACAAATTTGTCATTGCGGCGCAATGACAAAAATTCGAGTATTTTTAATTCAAAAGGGCTCAACTTTTCTTAAAATCAAGCCCTCAAAATAATAATTATACCATTAGAATTGCAATTTTAACGGCTACTCACTTCATCTCCCTCCTTCAATCTCGCAATAAAAGTACTACACAATCCTCGTCTCCTATCCGCCATCCTCGACTTATACTCCACTTTCGCCACCAACAACTCCACATGACTGCCACTTGGCGCCGACGCGATACTGAATGCTCTGGGCCTGATAACAGTGAGAATCTCGAAGAGATGATCCGGTTCCAAATGCTTCGACGTCGCCGGGAAGTCTCTAAATGTCTCCGCAGTGGTCCTTCGACAGCGATTCGCGTAGTCAAGTAGATCGTCGAGGCCTTCAGGGCTCGCTAGCTCACGGAGCCGCTCCTTTTCAAATGGATCACGAGAGTAGTAGGCGAGCATTTCGAAGAAGGATCGTTTCGGGATTTGTTGAAGATCAAAATAGCGTTGGAGGCATGTGAGAAGAGTAGTTTTTACTGGAAAAAAAAGATATTTTTGAAATTTTTTCAGGCTACTCACCTCCAAATAAAAAATACGGCGGAAGCTTTGCGTACTGATCATTCTTCACTACCGTCACTGGCCGATTCAGAATCTCATCTGAATACCCCAACGCTTCTATGGCAATCTGCACAGTTTCATCAGGATTATACGGGCGGACCATAAGCACGTCTCCAGGCAAATAGCTCAATTGCTCCCGGTTTTCAGCGGGAATTTCAAATTTCACGAGACGCGTGTCTTGGAAGTGATTTTCCGAGGTGACGCGTTGATTGCTACACACTTTCAAAGGGTGATATTCTTGCTCCGACTTCAGATTCCAGATGACGTCGCTAAAGTCTTCTGACTTTCCAGCGAAACGATATTTCGTTTGAATTTTCACCGTTGGATCGATATCTTCCGTCATTTTTTCGTAGATTCCAAGCTCCTTGATCTTTTTCCAAACTTCTTGTTTCCATGGAATAAAGGCTCCGTCGATGCCGATTTCGTGTTGATCATCAGCCAAACTAACGCCTCCGGTCATCATTCGGGCGCCCAGCTGGACCAGCCGACGATACAATTTCTTGCCGGCGAAATTATATTTTTGATACGAAGAATCGCCGAGACCCAGAACAGCAGTATGAACGGTTTTTAGGTATTCAGTGCCTAGCGATTTTCGAAGCAACAATTTCCACGTTTTTCGCATATTCGGCGCCATTTCTCCTTGGCCGGTGGTGGAGACGACGAATAGAATGACGTCTTCTGAGGGGAGATTCTGAAAAAATGAGGATTTTTGTTGGAGAAATAGGGAACATTTGCGACTTGGTGGTTGGAAAATGTATTATAATTGTGAATTTAGCGAGAAAATATAGGGAAAAATTCAAAAATTAGAAAAAAAATAGAGGAAAATTATAATTTTGTCATTGCGCCGCAATGACAAAAACCAACTTTGTCATTGCGCTGCAATGACAAAATCCAAAGTTGTCATTGCGTTGCAATGACAACAACCAGCTTTGTCATTGCGACGCAATGACAAAATCTATACTTTCAAAAACAAAATCGGCTATATCTCGGCCAGTTTTAAAGGTTTTTCTTTCGTTTTTCTTGCAAAATTACGGAAATTTTGTGCTTTATCTTTTCATCTAGTTATCCAAATTTTAAAAATAGAAAAAAACGAACCCCAACATCAAACTCATCCAACTCGAAAACCCTCGCAGCCAAATGCCTCATCTGCGCTTCTCGTCGAAGCGATTCGGCGATATCCTGAGCGGTACCCGTCTCACTTCCATATAGAATTAGAATCGACATGTTTGCTTCTGAATCAGAGGGAAATTTGAATTTTTGAATTTCTTTGGAGGTAAATATTTGCCAAGAAATAAGGATACTTTGAGTGTGAAAAAAGGAGAAAAAATGTATTTTCAACAACACTTTTTTATTGAGTTAACCGATAAAACTCATGAGAGATCAAAATTTTCAAAGTCACAAAAAGAGAATAATTTAGATCCCGTGAAACATCTCCGTCAATTTATCCCCATTCTTTCTCGTGAACGTCAACGTCGACTTCTTATAGTGCTCCGAATTCAACTCCAGATTATTGATGACGTCGTCAAGAAGAATCGCCGACATCGTCGTGCTCGCCGGAGCATCATACTTCAAATTGATGAAATGCACATGGAGATGATAGAATGACGGCTGATAGTGGAAGTAGCACTTCACTTGGTCCTTTCTCAATCCATACTTCTCGTTGATAGCGGTAAGAGACTTCTCGCGGATGTTGTAGAGCATCTGAAAAAATTATAGTTATTTTCAGCGAAATTTCGATTCAGAAATTACCGGCAAATCGTCTCCAGTCAAATCGCGCACGGATTTCAAGCCATGGCGATGGATAATAGCGAGAACGTAGAGGTTTTCAAGCGTTTTTCCATCCCATTTTATGTCCTGCATGAGCACGAATCCATTGGTTTTGTCTTCATCCTCGAATACGATTTTGTCGACTTCCGAACGCTTTTCCAGACAGTTGTAGACCCACTAAAAGAGGAATAAGGTATTTAGTGAACAAGATGTCAATATAGAGCGGGAAAATCTGGATATTTGAAGATAAGAATCAAAAAAATCGAGTGAAAATGAAGAAAGTTATAGGGGTTTGAAATTTTAGTACTGTACTTTTTGTCATTGCGCTGCAATGACAAAGTGAGATTTTGTCATTGCGCCGCAATGACAAATTTCGATTTTCAAAAATTTTAAACTCTTATAACTTTGCTCATTTTTACTCATTTTTCGTGATTTTTACATCAAAATATTGGAAATTTTCTGCTCTTTGAATTCCATTGATCGCATTTCTAAATTTTCGAATTTTAAAATTCTTACATTGAGATTGAGCTGGTACTTTTCAATGTATGGCTTGGTGATAGTCTCATAGAGCTCTGGCGTCTCTCGAATCACAAATTTCTCCTCTTGACGATACTTGGCGATGAGACGCTCGTTGACCGGGTAGATAAGTTGGGATTTCAGCACTGAAATTTTTCTAAATTACTCAGAATTTCGAAAAAAAAAAATCTTACAATTCAGTTTGCCGTCGATCTCAATATTATACGATCCGAAAATATCGTTTCTCGAAATTTCATGAAGTTTCGCTGTCTCCAGAAGCTCCTCGATGTCTTTTTTGTCCTCGGAGAATGGGGATTTGTTGGCGAGAAGAATTCCTTGTGAGCCATCTGGTTGCGAGAGGAGAAGGAAGAGCGACTGGAATTTTTTTCGATATTTTACGCAGTTTCTTATGATTTTCACTAACTTTATGGGAAGAATCTGCTCCCAGGACCTCCTGAAACTTTGCATTCTTCAGCCATTCTTGGCTAGTTTCCTCAGTACGCTCCGGCGCGGTCAATTGATCTTCAGCTACCCGTTTCATCTGTAGAAAAAGGAAATTGTGATAAATTAATTATTTATTGTTAACTTTTTTGTCATTTTAACAAAAATTTAGGTAAAAAATAAGTGAAACTCACCTTGCTAAGCCTTGCTAATGCTAAAAAAATAGAAAAATTGTTGGGAAAATCGGAGAATTGTCTCGGCGTCTCTCAATTGCGCACGCTCTCTAATGCGCGCAGAGGGAGCGCGCTTGGAATTCACTTCGGCGCGAATTCAAATTCGATTTTTTCGGACATTTTTGGGATTTCAGAATCTAAAAACTGTCGAAGACCCCTCAGCATCACTTAACCTTCCATATAACCTACATCACATTTAAAAAAAGAGGATTATGACCATTTTCAAAAGTTACCCCCTTCGACAAAGAGCGACAAAGAACAATTCCACCACACCGTTTTTTGTTTCCACTTTATCATCACGTGTGTTTTACATGGACTATCTCTCCCTCGACATAAAAAATTCATAACGATCGTGTCTATTGGAAAATGATCAATGATGTTGGTCTATAAAGATCGGAAAGGGGGGGGGGGGTTGCTGGCGATTATTAAAGAGTGGAATAGTTTTTATGGTGACAGGAGGTACTGGGAGAAGAGGAAAGAAAGAACAACAATTTGTTTTTTGCAGTTTTTGTACAGTTAAACTACATATGAGTGGCAAAATGTAAAAACAGCAGAAGAACGTTCAGGTTGAACAATATGTAGTTGGAAAAAAATATGGCTCCAAATTTCAGAAACTTCGAGACTTGGGAGATGAAAACGGATTGTAATCATTCATTTGAATTTTCACAAAATGTTAATTTTCAAAGCATTGATGTCTTGGAATATAGAAATTCTGCCCTGTTGGAAAATCTTAAAATCGTCGGAATCTGAAACTTCAAAATCAAATGAAAGGGAAAAACGAAAAACTTTTGATTCCTCCAGAACTGATCCAAAAAAAGTGAAATCAAGGAATCCGAAAAAATTGTTTAAAAAATCGAAATCTTTAAAAAATTTAATGCAAAATGAAGAGCAAAAAATTCGAAGCATTTTGGTGCAAAAATCAAAAAAATTGATTGAAAATGAACAAAGTTAGACGGTTTCAAAGTTTCAGTACTGAACATTTTGTCATTGCGCCGCAATGACAAAAGCAAAAATTGTCATTGCGCTGCAATGACAAAACCCAAAATTGTCATTGCGGCGCAATGACAAACCCAACATTGTCATTGCAGCGCAATGACAAAAAGTACTATTAAAATTTGAAACCCTTATAACTTTGCTAATTTTTATCCGATTTTGCTAATTTTTAGACCAAAAAATTTCAAATTATCTATTCTACATTTTTTAATGTTTTTTGAGTAACGATGCTCAAATTGGCACAAAACGTTAAGCGTACAAAATTTCCAAAAACACTATTACTTTGCTCATTCTTGCTCAATTTTCTCGAGCTTTCCACCTAACTTTAAAATTCGATAACCGGAACTCACCAAACCTCAGAATCTCAAAAATTCACCAACATTTTACGACTGAACAGTGTGCAATTAAAATGTGTGCACTTTGACACTCCTCACAATTTTAATTACCTCATTTTAGAATCTTCCAAAAATCTCTAACCTCTCAATCCCCCATACTATCTCTTGTTTCACTGATAACAAATTCCGAAAAGTGATTTCTAAAAGTCAAAACTCTGCGTCTCCAAGGTGAGAGTTTTCGGTATAAAAATCATGGCTTATCAGTGGAAAAATTTGGTGCTCACCCCCCGAAAAAGTTGTAATCTTTAAAGACTCTTTTATTATTAAAAACCCAAAGTGAACTATGGTTGCTATTGTGAGTTTCTAAAAGTTTCTAGAAATTTTTTTTCAAAAATTTTTTTTACAGGCAGCATTTTCTAGCAGTGGACGTGACAAGCCCGCTCATAATCCAAAGCTAGGACTTTTTGTGTATATATTGGCGGCGGCTTCAGTTATTGGAGGATTTCTATTCGGTTATGATACATCTGTGGTATCGGCTGCAATGTTATATATGCCAGATGCTCCCGGGTTGAAACCAATGGATACTGTATGGCAGGAGGTGTTGGTCAGTATATCGCCAGGTAAGATGCGAAATTGATACTAAGTTTTTTAAAAATATATTTAGTACAAAACCAGGTGGATTCCGCCCCCTCCGGGGGCTTCACCACCTGGCCTTTGCTTGCTTCACTGTTTTGGAGCCTTCGGCTCCGTTCTTCACGACGGTCTTTTTGATTCAAATAGGGGGAGCCTTCGGCTCCGTTCCTCTGGGCCTGCGGCCCTTTTTTTCGAAGTTGGGAGCCTTCGGCTCCGTTTCTCTGAGCCTGCGGCCCTTTTCATTTAAAAAGTGGGGAGCCTTCGGCTCCGTTCCTCTGGGCCTGTAGCCTTTTTTCGAAGTGGGGAGCCTTCGGCTCCGTTTCTCTGAGCCTGCGGCCCTTTTCATCCAAAAAGTGACGGTTCTTTGGCTCCGTTCCAATTTACACATGATTTATTATTGTAGCCTTCGATTAAATGGAATAGAAAATGAATGAAGAAATCGTTGTAGGTGCTTCGCACCTACAACAATTTCTTTATTCATTTTCTATTCCATTTAATCCAAACGCAATCTGATGCGCGTTCCGCGCATAGCGAAGTTCAAAAACTGTATTCACAACATGTTCACTTTTGATCAACGTGAGAATTAAAGAAATGAGAAATTTAAAATTTTTTTGAAAAATTTTTGAATAATCTCGTGAACTCGTCACTCTCTCCCCTTCGATAAGAAAAACTACTTAATGGTCCCAAAATGGAGGTTTTTGCGCTCTCCTGACCTCATTTCTACATGAATCGAAAAACAAAATAGACGGGCATCATTAGAGCTCAACTTCTGATAACCTGACAAAATTTGAAAAAAATCGGCCCAGTGGGAACTGAGCTATGGCGGGATACCTACGCAGTACAGACACACACACACACAGAACTTTGCGTTTGTTAATAGTAAAGATATAGAGCGTTAAATTCTCAATTTTTCAAAATAAAAATCATAAAAATCGGGTGAAGACGAAGAAAGTTACAAGGGTTTGAAATTTTAGTACAGTACTCTTTTTGTCATTGCGGCGCAATGACAAAGTTGGGTTTTGTCATTGCAGCGCAATGACAAAACGCGATTTTGACATTGCAGCGCAATGACAAAAAATACACTACTAAAATTTCAAACCCCTATAACTTTCCTAGTTTTCACTCGTTTTTCTTGATTTTTGAACCAAAATGTTTCAACTTCCTCGTTCTTTAATTTTTATTGAGCATATTTTTGGATTTCTCCATTTCCAATAAAATTATCGAGTACGGATCCGGCTCAGATAGCTACAATCCCTTGCTAATCAACATGTGGATTCTTTAAAAAAATTCTCAAACTCATTTTTTCCAGGAATGGCCGCAGTTGGTTCTCTACTGTCCGGAACCTCTTCCGATTACATTGGTCGCCGAAAAGTTATCCTCGGAGCCTCCGCCATCTTCACCATTGGAGCCCTCGTCTGTGCAGCATCTGTAAATAAAATAATGCTCCTAGTCGGAAGAGTTCTTCTCGGAATTGCCATTGGATTTGCTTCAATGATCGTACCAGTCTATCTAGGAGAAACTGCTCCGACTCATGTCCGAGGAATGTTGGTGTCCGCCTTCGCTCTCATGATCAGTTTCGGACAAGTCGTTGCAAATGTGACGGGCGGTGCATTCAGTTATATTGATCCATATCGAGTTGGATGGAGATTAATGTTCGCGTTTGCCGCGGTTCCCTCGGCCATCCAATTCGTGTGCTTCATGTTCCTACCGGAGACGCCTAGATGGTTGTATGAGAATGGTTATGAGGAGGAGACCAGAGAGGTGGGTTTGTGGGAGGACCTGGGGGTACAATCGAAATGTGGCCCATATGAAATGTAGAATAAAAGATTTGCAACATTTTCGTATAAAAATCAAGAAAATTGAGTGAGAATGAACAAAGTTATAAGCGATTGAACATTTTTCTATGCTAATTTTTTTTGAGCCAAATTTTCAAAATGCAATAACTTTGCTCATTCTAACCCAACTTTTTTGATGTTTTCGTCAAAATTTCTCAAATTTTATTGGCTATATTATATATTAACCAGACTTCCAATTTTCTTTAAGAATTTTCTAGAATGTGTTCTTTTTCGAAAAAGAGAGGTGTGGACTGAACAATTAAATTCTGTACACTTTGACACTCTCCAAATATTTATTACCTTGTTTTAGACTCTTGTACCGATAAAAAATTCCGAATTCTGATTTCTAAAAGTCAAAACTCTGCGTCTCCAAAGTTTCTTCTTATCAGTGAAAAAAATTGGTACTCACCCCCCGAAAAAGTTGTAATCTTTAAAGACGCAACTACTTTTAAAGCCAACAAGAGAGGGAAAAAAGTGAACTATGGTTAGGGAGATCAAAGTCTGAAGCTTTGAAGACACGCTCTCTGAGGTTTTCGAGTTTTGGTATCTTGGCTGTTGTACAAAAAAAATCAAACATGGTTTTTCGGATCGGTATTTTGCATAGTAGGTGTGAGGACTGTTATAAACCATTTGAGGCAGATTTTGTGGGGGCCCCCCTCAAACCGGCTAAAATAGGACCCCCTAGTGGTAAAAAAATTAATTTTTTTCTGAAAGAGGTAATGACTTATTCTCAACAGTAATCTTTCCTATGCACTTTTTCAAGCATTTTATGTGTTCAAACTTTTGTTCTAACTCTTCTCGTTCGGATACAATAATCCATACTCGGGGAAAAAATTTTCAATTTTGTAGAAAAATCAGTTTCCTGGAAAATTTTTCAATTACTTCCAAAAAGTTAGATACATAATCGGAATCTACGCAAAAAATTACATTAGAAACATTGCTTGACTCAAAAAAAAGTTGTGACCTTAAAAGGGGTTTAAGCCCAAATGTCGAATTTCACCACGTATAGGGATACGTGCGACCTAAAAATCGTCCAAAAATGACCATCTCAGATTTTGTCCAAATTTTGTCTGGAAACAGCACAAGTCTACACTATTGTTCCTGCAAAATATCGAAATCCGATCTCAACGTCTTCATCATTATTCGAACTTCAATTTTGGAAGTGACAACAGCTCAAGATGTGCCTTGAGAACAGTTATGTTCATGATCCAAAACTAATGAAGACGTTGAGATCGGATTTCGATATTTTGCAGGAACAATAGTGGAGACTTGTGCTGTTTCCAGACAAAATTTGGACAAAATCTGAGATGGTCATTTTTGGACGATTTTTAGGTCGCACGTACGTGGTGAAATTCGACATTTGGGCTTAAACCCCCTTTAAGGTCACAACTTTTTTTTGAGTCAAGCAATGTTTCTAATGTAATTTTTTGCGTAGATTCCGATTATGTACCTAACTTTTATGAAGTAATTGAAAAATTTTCCAGGAAACTGATTTTTCTACAAAATTGAAAATTTTTTCCCCGAGTATGGATTATTGTATCCGAACGAGAAGAGTTAGAACAAAAGTTTGAACACATAAAGTGCTTGAAAAAGTGCATAGGAAAGATTACTGTTGAGAATAAGCCATTACCTCTTTCAGAAAAAAAATTAATTTTTTTACCACTAGGGGGTCCTATTTTAGCCGGTTTGAGGGGGGCCCCCACAAAATCTGCCTCAAATGGTTTATAACAGTCCTCACACCTACTATGCAAAATACCGATCCGAAAAACCATGTTTGATTTTTTTTGTACATCACTGAGGTCGACTTTGTCAGAGAGTGTGTCTGAAAAGGAAAAGGTTTTGGAGAAGTGAAAAACAAGATACAGTACTACATACTTGCGGTTTTATACAGTATCTACATAGTTGAAATCACCTTTGAGTTTACAGGTCCTCGAAAAAGTTTACAACGGGGACAAAGAATGGGTCGAGTACGAGATGGCGGAGATCATCGCATTCAATGAAGACCAACAAAAAGAAAACGAAAAATCTCACGCCTCGGGACCAGTAATCTGGCGCATCCTGAAAACGCCTCATGTCCTGAAGGCTTGCTTCATCGGAAGTATGCTTCAAGCCTTCCAACAACTCGCTGGTATCAACACAATTCTCTACTACACAGCCGACATCATCCGATCTTCTGGAATCTCCAACAATCATACCACAATTTGGATTTCGGTTGCTCTTTCTGTGTGCAACTTCATTGGACCCTTCATTCCGATGAGTTTGATCGAGAGAGTAGGAAGAAGGATCATTTTCTTGTTCTCCTGTGGTCTCGTGGTACTTTCTCTAATTTTCATCGGTGTCGCTTTCCTCCTGGTGAATCATGACTCGGCGGCGACGTTCCCTGGAAATCAGTACGGTGGAAATTTCAATGCATCGTACCCGGATGCAAAGGGATGTATGGCTTACACGTAAGTTAACATAGAAAATTCGTTTCATAAGAAACATAGAATAGCAGATTCGGAACATTTTGATATGAAAGTCAAAAAAATTGAGTGAAAATGAAGAAAGTTATAGGTGTTTGAAATTTTAGTACTAAGTGTTTGTCATTGCGCTGCAATGTCAAAAATCGAGTTTGTCATTGCAGCGCAATGACAAAAACCAACTTTGTCATTGCAGCACAATGACAAAAATGGAAAACTTGAAAATTCAAAATGGCATAACTCGGTTCAAAATTGAGCTTTTCAAATGATACGTATACCATTAGAATCGCAATTTTAAGAGCTACAAATTCCTATAGTATTTGTTTTAAAAGTTCGGAAATTGAGAAAATTTGTAGCCTTAAAAATTGGGTGCCTTTGTTTTAAAGGAACTGTAAGTTCAAAAGTTGACTTTCCAGAAACTGCGATTTCTGCGTCACCACTGATGCATGTGGATTCTGTCACGACGCCAACACCAAACAAGGATACTGCCTTCCAGCGTCATCAGACAACCCGGAAGACTACTCGAGTACAGGCTCGTGTACTTCTGTGAATGGTAAGTGAGAAAAAATCCGTATTGCACTTTTAAAAACAGTACTCCTACGCAAAGTCAGATAGACTGAAAAAAACCGAAAAAAACGCTCTCTGGTGCCGGTTAAGTATATGGAAATCCGTGGTACTTTTGAGAATGGGAAGTCAAATGTTTTTTGACTTTTAGGGGAATGTTTGAGCGTTCGGAGGGACAAGAAATTAATGGAATAGAAAATGATGTCATTTTTTGGAAAGTTAGTGTGGTCAGTTAATAAATGACCAGTAGGTTCAGTTATAATCTGTTGTGGTCAGCGAAAAAAAAAATTGGAGGCGAAAAACCAAAAACAACTGTTTTTTGGAATCCAATTAGTGGTTACAACTGGATTTTGGAATAGCACTCATCTAGAGGCTTATGGCTTAACGAATAACAAAAAGATTATACAGATAAACTACATTCTTATACTCTCGAAGTTTTTTCACAAGGAAAAAAATCAATTTTCCGGATGTAGACATCTCTAGACACTTGACAAATGCTCAATACTATTACAGGATCCATCCCTAACAATTTCCAATGGGAAAAATACTACTGTAACACTCGTTTCACAATCCTTCCCATCATCGCTTGCGGCATCTACCTCCTCACCTTCTCCTCTGGATTCACATCCCTTCCATGGGTCCTCAACTCGGAATTCTATCCAATGTGGGCTAGAAGTACGTGTGTATCGATATCAACAACTTCCAATTGGGTATTCAATTTGATCATTGCACTGACATACTTGTCCCTGACACAAGTCATCGGAAAATATGGTGCATTTTGGTTGTACGCTGGACTGACCATCATTGCTTTTGTGTTTATCTTGTTTTTGGTACCTGAAACAAAGGGGTATTCTATTGAAGAGGTGAGATCGCTTTTTATGATTGTAGAGTAAGAAATTCGGAAAAATTTGGTATAAAAATCAAGAAAATCGGTTGAGTTTGAAGGAAGTTATAAGTGTTTGAATTTTGAAAATCTCAGATTTTATCATTGCGCCGCAATGACAAAA
The DNA here is from genome assembly GCA_963966625.1 of Caenorhabditis zanzibari. Lineage (NCBI taxonomy): Eukaryota > Metazoa > Nematoda > Chromadorea > Rhabditida > Rhabditidae > Caenorhabditis > Caenorhabditis zanzibari. Next base: position 20,499,187 of record OZ016472.1, on the reverse strand, counting down.
AATGATTTTGACATTGCGGCGCAATGACAAAAACCCAATTTGTCATTGCGCCGCAATGACAAAAATTTAGCGGACCCAAAATTTCAAACCTTCATAACTTTGCTCATTTTCAACCAATTTTTATGATTTTCACACCAAAATGTGTCACATTTCCCGCTCTTCATTTCTTATTGATCACATTTCTCAATTTTTCAGGTCGAAATGCTATTCATGAACAAAAAACAACGACAAGAAGCGGAGACTAGACGACGGGAGACGGTGACAGAAGTGAGGAGTCGAATGAATAGTACAGTATCTTTTGGAGGACACAATCAAGTACATAAATATTGATTTTTTCATGGATCTTTTTCTTGAGAAATTGAATTTTCAAGGAAGCATTTTGTTGAATGTTATACATTCGATTTGAAACTTGTATTTGCGTTTTCTGGGTCATTTTGAATGAATGAAGACTTTTTTGAAACTCACGCAGATTTTTTGAAAGAATAGAAGAATCTCAGAATCCAAACATCCAAAATAAATCTGAATCTGATCTTTTGACACATTCTACAGAACATCTAACTTTTAAAAATCGGCCAAACCTAATTCCTCCAAAAAAAACCGGTTACCGTTTTTTTTTCAAAAGTTACTAAACGGGGGTCACCCTTCTCTCCAACCAAAAATAGATCATCACCAGATTTGAATATACTTAACGACCCGTAACATTGTTCATTTTTCCGCTCTCCCCTCACCGACCCGATTATTAAAAATCACAAATCCGCGCTCTGAAAATTTATGCAATGGACTTTGGTGTCTGTTTCTCTTCCGTGGGCGGAGCTTGCCAATATTTTGACCTATAAAACATGCCCTGAAATTTTCAGAACTCACCATCCACACACTTCCACCGTTTTGGCTTTAAAAAATGGTGGCGATAGAATTTAAAGTTTCCGAATCCGGGAGAGCACGACCTGAGAAGAATCCAAAACTTGGTTTCTTCGTGTACCTTCTTGGATCCGCTGCTATTATTGGTGGATTCTTATTTGGATATGATACTTCTGTGGTATCGGCTGCTATGTTGTATGTGCCAGAGGCTCCAGGGCTGAAACCAATGGGAACAGTTTGGAAAGAAGTCATCGTTAGTATTACGCCAGGTAAGGAAATTTGAGAGTAATACAATTTTTACACTTAAATTTGAAAATATGTCTCATAGCAAATATAGAACAGATAATTTGAAACGTTTTGAGCTAAAAATCATAAAATTCAATTAAAAATGAGCAAAGTTATGAAGGTTTGAAAATTTGGCTTGAAATTTGTCATTGCACCGCAATTACAAAAAGTTCTGTACCAAAATTTAAAACCGTTATAATTTTCTTTGTTCCCACTCGATTTTCTTGATTTTTATACCAAAAGGCTGAAAATTTAATGCTCTTTGTTTCTTATTGATTACATTTTCAAATTTCCAGGTATGGCCGCTGTGGGCGCCTGGTTTTCCGGCGCCGGCTCTGACCGCTATGGTCGCAAGCCAATCATCATCGGTTCCACAATCATTTTCATCGCCGGAGCCATCATTTGTGCAGTTGCCTGGACAAAAATAGTCATGCTAATTGGAAGAATTTTCTTGGGAGTCGGAATCGGTTTCGCTTCAATGGTAGTACCCGTGTACCTTGGAGAAGCCTCCCCGACCCATGTCCGAGGAACCTTGGTATCCGCCTTCGCCATGATGATCAGTTTCGGACAAGTCGTCGCCAATGTGATGGGTGGAATCTTCAGTTACTGGGAACCCTACACCATTGGATGGCGGCTAATGTTCGCGTTCGCCGGAATCCCAGCGCTCATTCAATTCGTTTGCTTCATCTTCCTTCCAGAGACCCCTAGATGGCTCTATGAGAACGGACAAACAGAGAGAGCCAAGCAAGTGTTGGAGAAGATTTATAGTGGAGACGCTGAATGGATCGAGTACGAGTTGGCTGAGATCGAGACGTATGCAGAGGAAAGGAAGAAGCAAATGGAGGAAGAGAAGAGTGAGTTTTGTAGACCCTATTAGCCTCGGAATTACTTTTGATTTTCCAGAATCCGGCCCTGTCATCTGGCGCATCCTGAAAACTCCTCATGTCCTGAAGGCTTGCTTCATCGGAAGTATGCTCCAAGCCTTCCAACAGCTCGCTGGTATCAACACAATCCTTTACTACACCGCTGACATCATCAGATCCGCTGGAATCGAAAACTACCACACCATCATTTGGATCTCCGTCATTCTTAGTATTTGCAATCTCATTGGTCCCTTCATTCCAATGACCCTTATCGAAAAGCTCGGAAGAAGAAAGTTATTCCTCTTCTCTTGCGCCGGCGTCGTCATTTCCCTCGTGCTCATCGGTGTTTCCTTCCTTCTTGTTGGCAATGACTCCGCCCCTAACTTCGAGATGTCTTCGTATAGCCTAGCAGGATACTACGATCCAAAACATCCAGAAGCAGAATCATGCAGGATACTTTCCAACTGCGATAGTTGTGTTACCTCGGAGCACTGTGGATTCTGTGAGGACTCGGAGACCAAGACGGGATTCTGCTTGCCAGTGAATCATAACGATCCAACGTTGTACTCATCGACAGGACTTTGCACCAGTGGAGTGGATAAGAGTAACTCGAGCTTCCCAAATGCTACCTCATTCACCTGGCAAAAGCATCACTGCACAACTTCCTACACAATCCTCCCCATCGTAATGATGGGTGTCTACCTCCTCACCTTCTCCTCTGGATTCACATCCCTTCCATGGGTCCTCAACTCGGAATTCTATCCAATGTGGGCTAGAAGTACTTGTGTCTCCATCTCAACCCTTTCCAATTGGGTATTCAATTTGCTGGTGTCTTTGACATACTTGTCGCTGACACACGCCATCACTAAATATGGTGCATTTTGGTTGTACGCGATATTCACGATTATCGCGTTCATTTTTATCTACTTCTTGGTGCCGGAGACTACGGGGTATTCTATTGATGAGGTGAGTCAGAAAATACTGATCATTTTGAGATAAAAATCGAAAAAATCGGATGAGTTTGAATGAAGTTATAGGGGTTCGAATATTTGGAAGCAAAGATTTTGTCATTGCGGCGCAATGACAAAACCTCAATTTATCATTGCGCCGCAACGACAAAAAATGATTTTGACATTGCGGCGCAATGACAAAAACCCACTTTGTCATTGCGGCGCAATGACAAATTAAGCATACCAAAATTTTCAAACCCCCATAACTTTGCTCATTTTTACCCGATTTTGCTGATTTTTACACCAAAATCTAGGAAATTTCCCGCTCTATATTTCCTATTGACCACATTTTTATAATTTGGTACAGGTTGAAATGCTATTCATGAACAAACGTCAACGCAACATTGCCATGCAAATTCGTCAAGCCAAATTGGAGAATGGTGATGATAAAGACAAGTCAAAGGACAATAACAACTCATCAAATTCCCTGTCCACTGAGACTGTAACTATGTAAACACTGTCAAAAAACCACTTTCACATTTTCAAAAAACGGGATTTTGTGCTTTACCCACCCTAACACTCATTTCTTGTTCCCATGGAACTCAATAGCCATGTTTTGGACATTTTCTTCGATTTCAAACCTTTTTATTCACTCATATCGAAGATTGCCAAATTAATTGTTTTGTTATTTCATTTTCACTCGGTTTGGAAATAAAATAGTACCCATTTTTTTCTGGTTGCAAAATCACATAAAAAACGCACCCCTTCTTTTTTATGACCCATTTTTGCGGAGGTTAAAAACTTTGAAACCTCCTTACAAATAAAGGAAAATGCATCATCTTTTGATATTATTTGTGTTATTTTCAATATTTTTAATAACTTCAAATGCCTTGGAGGATTCCGATTTTTTCGAGATCAAAATTGATAGAGATCACCCGGATAAAGTTTATGAAGAGTTTGAGGAGTTTATAGTAAAGTGAGCTGGAAAACAATTCCAACAAAATTTTGGAGTTCTAGGTACAAGAAAAAGTACAAAAGCCCGGCAGAGAAGCATATGAGAATGCAGAATTTCCTCAAATCGCATAATAAGATTCAAGAGTAAGTTAGCTTGGAATTTAAAAAAAAAAACATTTTTTTTAAAATTCAGATTCAATCGAGTCTCCAACGAGTCTGGCCACAATACACACTTTGAAATCAACAAGTTCTCTGATCTTTCCAACAAAGAATTCCAATCAAGACTCTCCAAAATAGCTCCACGAGAACCCAAAGAATCAAGACACAGCTTACCCCTCAAAAGCTCCAGAAGAATCAAGCGTCAAGCTATCTCATTCCCAGATTATTTCGATTTAAGATACGAGAGAAGATTCAATAGAAAGGGTGTGGTTACTTCTGTTAAGAATCAAGGATTGTGTGCGTGTTGTTGGGGATTCGCGGCGGCTGCTGTGGCGGAGGCTGTGTACGCGCAGCATTTGGGAAATTTGACGGTAAGGATTCTTAGATTCAAAATTATAATTTTCCAGACAAATGCTATAACAAAATGTAGCTCTTAATAAGATCTACATTTCGATAACCAACACTTTCCAGAATCTCTCCGTCCAAGAACTCTGCGACTGTGCTACCGCAGGATCCTTAGGATGCACAGGAGGCAATCCGGAATGGGGTGTAGGACATGTATTTGGAAATGGACTTGCTTCGGATGCTGACTATAAATGGGAGGAGAATCGAGCAAATGAAACGGGAATGTGTGTATCGTTGAAAACTAAACGAACTTTGCCGGTCGGGAAATTTGATTTCCATAGGGTGGATCCAGACGAAGCTGAGTACGAAATGATGGTAATGCTAACCGATTGGGGATCACCGATTGCTGTTTGTGAGTTTTTGAGAATAGAAACAATTAGTACATCTTGTAGCTGATAACTTGATCTTTATATACTGAAATTTTGGCTGAAAATGAACATAAATTGGGGTCGCAGCAACTTCTGAAAGTTAAACATGAAAATTTTCCGGAAATTCTTTTTCGAAAATTCCGAACCACTTTTTGCATGAGATGTTCAATAAAAAAATAATAATATGTTTCAAAAAAACATAAAGCATAAGATTTTGAACATTTTGATATAAAAATCATAAAAATCGAGTAAAAATGAAGAAGTTATGGGTGCTTGAGATTTTGTCATTGCTTGTTTTGCCATTGCGGCGCAATGTCAAAAATAGATTTTGTCATTGCGCCGCAATGACAAACTTAGAGCAATGACAAAAAAGTATTATTTATTTAGCCTTCGCCGTCGGCGAACGCTTCCGAGCCTACGAATACGGTGTACTTCGCATGCAAGACTGCTGGCGCGAACCAACTACACTTTTTCACGCCGGAGCAATTATTGGCTTTGGAGAAGAATACGGAACAAAGTATTGGATTGTGAAGAACTCTTGGGGCTCGACAGGACCGAAGGGTTGGGGAGACGAAGGATATTTCAAGGTTATTCGAGGAGAAAATTGGTGTGATATGGAAAGAATGCCGGCGTTTGGAGGACGACTACCGGAGCATACACATGCTTGATTGACTTGTTTGTTTTTTGGAGATAAAATGTTTTGTCAGATGTGATTAATAGAACATAAAATTGTAAACATTTTAATTTAAAAATCAAAAAAATCGAGTGAAAACGAACAAAGTTATAAGGGTTTGAAATTTTAGTACTGAACTTTTTGTCATTGCGGCGCAATGACAAAATCCAAAATTGTCATTGCGACGCAATGACAAAAAAGCATACACCACTTTCCAAATAGCTAAAACTTTCTTCATTTTCGTCCGATTTTTTTGATTTTCGTATCAAAATGTTTCAAATTTCATGGTCTACATTTTTTATAAAACGAATTTTTATTTTTGTGGATCAATTTTTTAAAATCGGAAATGAAAAAGTCACTTTTCGAACTTCCGTTTTCCGGATCCAACAGTCTCATAAAAAGATCAAAAACTCGGAAAGTTGGACAATTTTATTACACACCATATAAAAGTCTTTGCGGCTTCAGGAGAGAGATTCAAAACTTGGAAGCTTCCTTTTCCTTCCGGATTCGAAATGTATCTCCTACCATTCTTTCTTTTACTTTCCCCGTTTCTAATAACTTCAAACGCCTTGGAGGATTCTGACTTTTTCGAGATCAAAATTGATAGAGACCACCCTAATAAAATTTATGAAGAGTTCGAGGAGTTTATAGTCAAGTGAGCTGGAAAATAAAATTTCAAAGGAAAATTTGGGTTTTTAGGTACAAGAGAAAGTACAAAAATCCGGCTGAGAAACAGATGAGAATGAAGAATTTTATCAAGTGGCGGAATACTATTGAGAAGTGAGTGAACCTGGAAATTTTACCTTCAAAATGATAATTTTAGATTCAACCAAGCCTCCAACAAATCCGGCCACAGTGTTCACTTCGGAATCAATCAATTCTCGGATCTCTCCAAAAAAGAGTTCCAATCAAGGCTCTCTAAAATCGTCCCTGCAAGAGCAAACTCTACAAAACCCATTCAAACTCGACACAAACGAGAAGACCTAAATTTGTTCCCGAAAAAATTCGATTTGAGAAACATTAAAGTAAATAACAAGTACATAACATCTGATAAAGTCAAGGATCAAGGCAATTGCGGATGTTGTTGGGGCTTCGCGGCGACTGCTGTGGCGGAGACTGTATATGCGGCTAGTTTGGGGAGGTTCACGGTAAGTTAAAATTGCCTGAAATTTTCAAAATGTATAGAAAAAATGTAGGGCATCATTTTTTTAGTTGACCAATTTTTTGTAATATCAAAATCTACGGAGTTAGGTCGGTTCAAAGACGCAAAACTGTAATAAGATCACATTGAACTTCAAACTGCTGTAACTTGAGTTATACCAATTTTCATAAAAAGTCAATAACAATTCCGGATTCACCGTAAAATGAGATTTCAAATGATATATAATTTGTGTAGTAATTTTCTCAAATTGTCGCTTTTCGAAGCCTAACTTTGAAATAATTCTTAAATTTTTGAACTATAAAAGTTAGCGAAATTTTGCTTGTTTTTTTTTCAAGAAAACTTCTCCAGGAACTCTCCGAGCAAGAACTCTGCGATTGTGCCACTGATGGAACCCTTGGATGCTCTGGTGGACAAATTGAATGGGGAATGGGTCATATTTTTGGAAATGGGCTCGCTTCGAATTCAGACTACAAATGGGAGGAGACTCGTGCAAATGAGACAGGGATGTGCGCTTCCTTCGAAACTCCAAGAAAGTTTCCGGAAGGGAAATTTGACTTTTATGGAATCAGAAATTATCAACCAGAGTTTGATATCATGTCTATGTTAACGGAGTGGAAGTCACCGGTTGCTGTTGGTGAGTAGCTTTTCTTTCTCTCTTGGGATTTCAACCAAGTTTGGGGGTCCAAAAAAGTGGTTATCAGAAGTTCGAATTTTCTGAAATTTTGTGGGTGGATGAAACATCTCTAGAGCTCCATTTGTGTAGGTGATTACTTTTTAATAGTACAGAAATCTAGCAATTAGAGGGCGTGGAATGACTCGACCCCGAGTTATGAAAAAATTGTTATGCTGCAGTTCTTCTAGGCCACATAACTTACTTGAAATTGGTGGTACAGAAAAATGGCCAACTAGAAAAATGAAGGTCTCAAATTGCTCTATCAGATTCTCAAAACTAAAATTCCAGCCTTCGCCGTTGGAGAACGATTCCGGACCTACAAAAGTGGAACACTTTATGTTCAAGATTGCCGTCAGGAAAAAGTCAAACAATTTCATGCTGGAGCGATTATTGGCTATGGAGAGGAAAAAGTTGGTCGAAATGTGATGCCATACTGGATTGTGAAGAACTCATGGGGTGGTGGAGACAGTTGGGGAGACAACGGATACTTTAAAGTTATCCGAGGAGCGAATTGGTGTGGAATGGAACGGGATTATACGGCGTTTGGAGCAAGAATCGCGGACCATACACATGCTTGATTGATTTGTTTGTTTTTGGAAATAAAAATTGTCATTACTTGAATTGTTGAGTTGAAATTTGGGTAACATAGAATGTAGAATTGAAAATTTGAAACATTTTGGTAAAAAAAACAAAAAATTCGAGTAAAAATTAAGAAAGTTGTATGGGGCTTGAAAATTACTGTAGGATTTTTGTCGTTGCGGCGCAACGACAAAAACCGACTTTATCATTGCGGCGGAATGACAAAAACCAAATTTTTCATTGCGGCGCAATGACAAAACCCCACTTTTTCATTGCGGCGCAATGACAAAATCGAACTTTGACATTGCGCCGCAATGACAAAAACAAACTTTGTCATTGCGGCGCAATGACAAAAAGTTCAATACTAAAATTTCAAACACCTATAACTTTCTTCATTTTCACTCGATTTTTTTGATGTTTACATCAAATTGTTGGAAATTTTATGGTTTACATTTCTCATGGAAGAAATTTTTAGTTTTTCTGATTATCATCGGAAATAAAACAGTCACTTTTGCAGGGAGACAGCATCCTCAAGAAATGGTTTCTTTATGATGTATTTTACGATCTAAAAACACAAAAAAAACTTCATTATTTCCGTACAAAACAAAGCAAAATCAATAATAATAATCATCATGACTCTTCATATCACCAGCAAACGGACTACTCTCAATGGAGCACCAATTCGTGCCTCTCACAACTCGGAAGAATCCTCCCTCAGCCCAGTCTCCCCACGAATTCTTCACAATCCAATAACCATATTCTCGTCCATTTTCAATAATCGAATCGTAACCAACAATGACTCCGGCATGCCATTCGGTGGCCCGTCGGCAATCATCAGAAACGATTATGCCGCCTTTGTATTCCTTGAATTGCTCACCGACTTTGAAGTCTGGAAAAGGCGCGAAATTTGATATTTTGAATATTACAGGAGGGCTAGGTTAGAAAGGATTGTATGAATGTAAAATCTGTAATTTTTTGAAGTTTGAAAATCCCACCAAAATCGAACAAGACAGCAGCGTAATAGTGGTAAGATCTTTGCGTTTTTGAAATTTGAATTCCCGCCAAAAACGTGAAAACTTACAAACAGCAACTGGAGCCTTCCACTTTGTCAAGACTTCCATTATTTGTTGTTCCGCTTTCCGGGGATTCACAGCGGCATAAGTGAAGGTTCTCTGAAATAGATGGATTACTGTAAGACACATTAAACCTTTTTATCTCCCTTGAAACCAAATTTTTTTCAGACAGGAAAAAACACCAAAGTGTAGCTATTTTTAAGATCTACAAAATGGTATGCACAACAATAGTTTTAACTTTGGTAATTTTACGGTGGAAGCCTTCAGAAAAAAAATATTTTCAAGTTCACTAGTAAAGCTGTCCACACTTTCAAGCGACTGTAACTTGCCTTACGTTAACATTTGTAAGGTACAATATATATTTATAGAATCCCCACTATTCCAGCTTTCAAATGATATACAGCACACCCAGGCGTGGGCCTGGTAAGTTTGAAGGCATGTAACTCTATTCCGGATTGACCAATTTTAATGGAATTCGGTCTTCTATGTCGAAATACAGTATACCCCAACTCACCGCCGGCACGATTCTCTCTGTCTCTCTCAATCGACATCTCTTGCCAGCCCATGCTCTAGTATAGTCATACGGATAGTCCTCATCTGTGGAAAGTCCATATCGCTTGACATACTCCACACCCAACTTCAAACTTCCACCCTTGCATCCGGGTGTTCCCTCGGTACCACAATCACACACTTCTTGGTCGGAGAGGGACTGAAAAAAGTTATTTTCGATATGTTTTCTGTATTTCATTTTGTAGATCTTGTTAAGGCCTACATTTTGGTATAACTTTTGTAAAGAAAATTTTGGTTTTAAAGAGGGTAACGGTGCCAAACAAAATGTTAGTATTTTTGAGGAGTTTTAGTTGAAAATGAGCAACTTTGAGTGTGGAAAAATTTAGTTTGCAGCAATCAAAAAAGTTAGAAAGTTATACCATTTTGTAGATCTTATCAACGTCTACATTTTGGTATGGTTTTTATGTAGGAAATTTTAGTTTGAAAAAAAAGTTACAGTACCGGATAAAAATTTAACATTTTTTGGTTTTCAGGTCATTTTTGAGTGCGTAAAAATGTAGTTTGTAGTGTTTCAAAAAGTCTGAAAATTTTTGTATATACTAATCAAAATAAGGTCTTTATTTTTGTAGTTGACGTTTTTTTTGTAGGACTTTTCCTTGATAAGAAAGAAACGAAAAATTACAAAAAAAAAAAACTCGAATTCCTAATATAAGCCCTGTAACTTTCCAAGGAGACCTCAGACAAAAAAGTTGTCCATACAAAAATAAAGAGCACACTTTAATTATTATTTTCACAAATTTTCAAAATAAAAATTTTTCGGGACCTCTAAACACTAAATTTTTCGGCTTTCAAAAATGACCTTAAAACCAAAAAAATTTCCTTTTTTTGTCGATTACTGTAACTCTCTTAAAAACTACAATTTTCTATACAATTTTTATACCAAAATGTAGGTCTTGATGAGATCTACAAAATGGTATTACTCATTGCTCACCTTAAACCTTCCCGTATTCACAGCGTTCACCGATTCCACCAACGCCGTCACCGCGAATCCCCAACAACACGCGCACTCTCCTTGATCCTTTATCGGACCCACAATAGCCCGCCCGTTCACTTTCTCTGTTCTCAAATCGTACCAATCCGGGTATCTAGTGGACCGTCTTTTATGCCTCGTCTTATTCCCGTCGGTCACCCGAAAAAAAGGCTTATCGTTTTTTGGATGGTCAAAGTTGAGCACAGGGATTCCAGTGTTATTGGGGGCGACGTGGGATAGACGGCCACTGAACTCCTCTCTGGTGAGATCAGAGAATTTGTTGATACCAAAACGAGTACTATGGCCAGCAGCTTTGGATTCTGCGTTGAGTCTGAAAAAAAATTTTGAAAAAAAAATTTTCAAAAAAAAAATTTTCTGAAAATATTTTTTTTCAAAAACTTTTTCCCCTTCCAAAACTCACTTATCAACCTTATTATAACTCTTCACAAAGTTGTTGAATCTCATTGTCGCTTCTGTTTGATCCTTGTATTTTCGATTATACCTGAAAAGGGGGCGGGGCTTTGGCGACTTTAATTTAATTTAAAAATTATATTACTTGACTTTGAAATCCTCGAAAGCCTTATAAATCGCATCCGGATGCTCTCGATCGATTTTGATTTCGAAAAATTCGGGCTCCTCAACGGCAATCGAAAAAACGATCGGAGCAGAAACTGCTAGAAAAATTAAGGCGAAAAATCGCATTTTGTGGAAGCGAAGTTTGCGGTGGAATATGGTAGGGGCTTTTATGCGTTCAGAGTTTTATGGAAAGGATCGTAAAATTTCTTTTCACTTTTTTAGCGATCCTTCGTCATTTCTTTCATCTAGAAACTTCGAGGGGTGTTCTATTGTGCTTTGCTTTGCAAGGGGATGATGATTTTTGATGTATGTAGCAATTGGAAAAATTTATAAATTAGAATGAGATCATCGGTAAAAGTAAAAAAATATGGGAAGATATGAGATGATGAATGTCAGTCAAAGGGAAAGAAAAATACGTCGAAAATGGATAAAATATGAAAAGCGGTAATAGGGATTTTGTACTGGAAATAAGAGTTAGATTCACATTCAAATTCTGAATCGAACGGTATAATTTTCATAAAAGTCGGTCGAGAAATATTCGAGTTTCAAGGGTTCAAAATTTTGATTCCGTGATTTTTGTCATTGCGCCGCAATGACAAAATCCAAGATTGTCATTGCAGCGCAATGACAAAATTGAATTTTCAAAAACTCAAAATGCTGTAACTTCCTTCATTTCCACTCGTTTTTTATGATTTCTGGCGCAAAATCATTGCATTTTTCTCTTCTTTTTTCCAGTACTAAATCCCTATTCCTAATCTGTAATATTCATAAGCATAAGCTCATATTCAACGGGGAAAAGTCGGGGGTAAAGTGTTGTGGTTTCAGGCAAATGATTCTGGATCACGATTCTAAACAAGTGCCAATTCATCTTCTCCATCGCCTCTCTCTCCAATGGTAGTCCCTCATCGATAGCGTTGTCCAGAAGACTCCGGTGATAGACGTCGACGGCTTCTCGATTGAGGCCTCGGATCTGAAGCAAAATAAAGGTTCCCACACACGAGGATAGCTAATCTCACCATAAAGTACCTCCACACCTCGGCCAACATAAGGAACGTCTCATGGCACGTAGAGAATCTCTCAAGGTCCACCACATAGACGAGACGGTTCGGCACCAAACCACCCTTCTGCGCCAGCATCATCCACTTGTGCAACTTTTGTCGCATCGGTTCGCTCATTGATTTTTGCTCGGGGAACTTTTCGGTATCGTTCAGAATTACGGCGAGGAGTGATTTCATGATAGGAAGACACATAGCAAAGCTGCGCGTTTCGGCGAGGATTCTGAAGAGACCATCACAGAGTGGAGACTGATTGAGACGTTGTGCAACTTCGACGTGTCTATGAATAAACTCCGCCTCCACATCCCACTCATCGAATCGCATATCCGACATCAGCGCGTCCTTACACACCGTCTGAATCAGCACGTCTGCCAACTGCTGGCTACACGGAATCTGAATCGTAATGTCTCCTGAAGAGCACATCACTCGGATGGCGTCCAGGACAGCGTATAGTCTCTGAGTGGCGTCTTCGTTCACTTCCAGTGCCATCGCCTTCATCTCATTGCCCCTTCTCCTCTTCAACTGTCCCGTGTGCAACATATCCAACGCATTGTCCCTCATTTTCAGCGCCCTCAACCCTTCCAACACCGACGGTCCGTCCTCGAGCAGCACATTGTCTGTCATCTTCTGAAGACCCGATTCATCGAGAAGACAATTCATGGATTCGCCAATGTTCTCGTTGAACAGCTTCTTTGAGTCCAGGAGGCAAGCGGTCACGAAATAGTTAACGAAGAGTGGAGAGAATCTGATGAGCTCCGGGGCCAGGTGATTGCCGAAGAGAAAGCAGAGACATTGGCTCCGCAGCTCCTCGAAAACCACAATTCCGTGAACGTTTTCTGAAGCTTTCAGAGGGGTTAAAATCAAATTCAGTTAGTTTGGTGGGTACCTTTAGTAATCAAAAATAGCGTCGTTTTCAACATAATCGCAAACTGGGTCATCAATTTGTACATTTCTGTCACGCTTAGCACCACTTTTCGGTTGTTTTTCAGCATTTTTATCGGTGTGCACGCCTCGCGAATCGCTTCGAGAAGCTTGTCGGCAGCGCGGTACATGAGCATCGCGTCTTCCCAGCGGTTTTCCTGAAAATTGGGGAGATTTGAGATTGAAAATCGATTTCTTGCTTTGCAATATAAAAAACTGCAAAAATTCTCTATCGATCCGGAAAATTTTCATAAAAATCGGGTCACTGGGAGCCGAGTTATGGCGATTTTGTCATTGCGCTGCAATGACAAAGTCACTTTTTGTCGTTGCGGCGCAATGGCAATTCACTTTTTGTCATTGCAGCGCAATGACAAACTCTTCTTTGCATTCAAAAGCAAGTTTTCAATAACATTTCATCGAATATAAATTGGCTCTAAACTGTCTAATTTAGGCAAAAATTGTACAAGAATAAAGCGAATATTCTAGAGACTTTTCCAAGGAAAATTCCCCACCTTCATCGCCTCGTAACAAAGCTTATTCGTCTCCCTAAAAAGCTCATTCAACACCGTTCCCACATGCTCTCCGGGATACAATTCCCAATAAGCAAACGGGCGATTCGGCTCTGGTTTCTCCAACTGCTCCGGCGTCAACTCCCACTCGATCAACTGTCGAATATTATGCAACAAGTTCAAGTGCATTCTCGTCTTGTCTCGCTTCTCCAGATGCTCTCCTTCGAAACTATCCTCGATGAGAAGTTTGAGTCCACCGAGCTCTTTCCATATCGTACTGAGCATATTGGGAAAGTAGGGAACAGTGGCGTAGAGGTACGACATGAAGATGTGGAGCTGTAACTATTGGAGGGGTGAGCTTTTCGAGAGATAATATAGGGATCTTACACAAGTCTCATCGTAGCCGATAGTCATAATGAATCGGAGAGCAATTTCGGCGGCTTTCGTCTCATCGTTGGCAACGGAAATCGCATGAAGATGACGAACGATAACCGGACATTTATCAATATTCTTTGGAATTGTATCAATGATAAACTGTAATTTATCACCAACTGAGAACATTTCAATCGCCGGATGTATCGCGGGACACTTGATGTTTCCGGAAGAATGAGCAATTCGTGCGATTTGATTCACAAGGGTGTCCAGGACTTGAAAGCAGTCTTTTCTAATTTGCTGATTCGATTCTTCGTTCTCTGGAGCGTTCTCCCCGTCGAAAACTTCTGGATTATAGACCAGATCGATTAGCAAGCCGAAAATCTTTCCAAGAGTGGTGGGGTCCACCTCAGTGACAATATTTTTGATGAATTCGGTGTAGGTGGTGGCGGGGAGGATGAGGGATTGATCGACGGATTGCACGTGACGGAATGCGCGAACAACGTTGAATGGGGTGACTGGAAAGTGTTCTTGTAATTTTGGCTCGCAATTTTTGGGCTCCGGGACATTTCGCAGCTAAAAATGCACTATTTTTCACATAAAACGTCTCAATATGACCGAGAAAATGACAATAATGTGTGACAGTGGCCATTGCCACTGTTAACTGTATATTTTCTTGTTCATTTGGAGACAATTTATGCGAAAAATAGTGCAATTTTAGATGCGAAATGTCTCGCTGCTTTTTTTTTGACGATTACTCACCTAGGTGTCCATTACTGGTTACAAGAATCTGCAGCGTTTTTATCGAACAACAGACTAGCTTGAAGAAGAACGCGAAACCCAGTCGATTCCCTGGCTCCAATTTCTCTTCAGGTTTTAAAATTTTCGAGTCCAAACTATCTACTATCAACTGCGAAACCACATCTTGCAATTCGGGATTTCTCTTGGCCATTAGAAAGTTAAAAACATCAGAAATCGCCCGAAATTTATGATCATATTCAGTCTGGATGATATTCAGAAGAACAGCAGAACTCGTCGATTGTGGCGCCGCTTTTTTGATATTCAACTCAGTGGCGTATATATTGAATTGCTCAGCGCCGGATTCTAGAAGATGCGTCATGATGGATCCTTGGAATGTTGTCGCAATATGAAGCCAAATCCAGCTAAAGTGTGGTCCATGTCTACTAGCTTCGAATAAGGCTCTCATGCATCCATCGGGATTTTCGTTTAGGGAAACTGTAACAATTTCCGTCATCAAAATGAGCGCCTTATTGATGAACTCGTTGGACTGTAGAATCTTAAGAACGTCGCCGTTTTGTTGCGCGTGAGCCATCGCGGGGCGACCAGCGTTTTTGGAACTGAGCTCGGCGAAAAGTTCGCAGAGCCACTGAAAAAAATTCTTGAAGACTCGCATTGAAATTCTGATACAAATGATATAATTTTCACAAAAATCGGTTGAAAATTGATTGAGTTAAAATGTCTCAAAATTTTGGTTCAAGAGTTTTTGTCATTGCGCCGCAATGACAAACTTTATTTTTGTCATTGCAGCGCAATGACAAACTCCATTTTTGTCATTGCGCCGCAATGACAAAATTCAAGTTTTCCCTGATTTTCATCAATTTTTCTCCGGTTTTTCGCTATTTTTTTGCAATTTCTACCTGCATAATCTCCTCTAACGCCCCTTTTCCCGTGCCATCTCGAAAATAATTAGTATAAAACTTCAACATCTCTCGCACAGCTCTTTCCACGTACAAGGTATCTGCATCTGCAATTTTCGACATTTTTAATGATTCAAAATTCAGCATCCTCACTTATATTGACATCTTCTTTCTTGTTAAACCAATGATGCACACATTCGTGTATCATTTGTCCTGTGAATTGGAAAACGGACGGTCGGGAGGCGGGAAAATGTAAAAATGCTCGAATAGGAGCATTTGTGAGCTCTCCAACGGATCCGAAACCAGTAAAGCAGGTTCGATTTCGATATATTTGCGTCAAGTCACCGTGCGCTGACATGTAGAAGAAGTCCTCGAATTCGGCGGCGGTTTTCGCATATCTCTGAAGCAGAATTTTTATATTTTTTGATTTTTTCAGCCAAATACCTTTTCTAGCGCTTCTTTCTGATCATTATCCGCATTTTTTAGTGCAGAAGTCATTGAAAAATCGGCGAAAATCGGCTAAAATCAAGTAAAGACGAATAAAATAAAATCGCCGTAAATCGACACAACTCTGCTGTCTCGCACTCTCTCGCGCGTGCAAGTGGCGCGCGCTTGTATTGTCTTTTGGCGCGCGTTTAAATTTAAGATTTGCCACTGGGAATGGTAGGTTTTTCAAGAAAGTTGACTGTAATTGAGTGAAGTTTTTACATTTTTATCAATAAGCAATACAAATAAGTAATTGTTCAAAGTTTTATTTTAAAAAGAGACCGATATAACAAAGATTACGCCTCCAGAGGCCTCAACTCCTCTCCAACTTCTTCATCCTCGTCAATAATCTTCTCATCTTTGCCACGTCCGAAACACCAAGTGTCCCGAGGAGGCATATGCTCCACCAAATGCCTTCCCTTGGTCTCCGGAAGGCAACATTCGAAGGAGAAAGTATCGATAAGGGAGAAGAAGATCATAAAGCAGAATGGAAGTGCTAGCCAGTAGTCTGCCTGAAAAAAAAAGATTGTGAATGAATTCTCCTTAAAATTTTGAATCGAATGGTATAATTTTCATAAAAATCGGTTGGAAAATAAAAAAAAGTTACAAGGGCTCATAGTTTTGGTTCAGTGATTTTTGTCATTGCGCCGCAATGACAAAATCCAAAATTGTCATTGCGGCGCAATGACAAAAACCAAATTTGTCATTGCGACGCAATGACAAAAATCACTTAACGAAAAATTTGAGCCCTTGTAACTTTGTTATTTCTTCACCGATATCTATGAAAATATACCGTTGGATTTAGAATTTCAACGGCTATTCAATAATCTAAATAACAGAACCAAAAACTCATCAAGTAAAAAATGAATGGCGAGCAAACGACACCGACTCGATTCCATGTTTGCAAAAATGAGTATCCAATGGTGCGAACTGGTGTTGGGAAGAGCTCATTTCCAACGATACCGTCTGCGATGTAGATTTGAGATGTCATGGAGCTAGCGAGAAGGATTGAGATTCTGATGACCTCTTTCATCTCGTGGTTGAGGTCTGAAATTGGGCGGGATTTCAAATTTTTTTTTGAAATTTAAACTCACGAAGAGCATATGCAGCAACGACGACACTCAGAGATACCACAACAACCACTAAACCACTAGTATGTATGAATTTTCTTCCAATGCATTTGAATTTTAAATCAGCATAACCAAAAGAAAGGTTACATGCATATCTCATGAGTCCAGTGTACACGGAATTCCAATAAATTGAGCCGGATAATTTTTCCATATTGAAGAGGACCCCATAGTTGATTATAGAGGTGGCCCAGCTGAAATTTTAAGAGGGTTTTGAATAGGGAATTTTAAGGATTCTGGAAGTCTAAATTGTGTGAAATTTGATAAAAAATGAAGCAAGATATAACAGATTTTCAAAAAAAAAATTTTTTTCAGAAAATTTTTTTGAAGTTTTTTCAAATTATCATAACTTTGTTCATTTTTTTCCCATTTATTTTGATTTTAGTCTTTAATTGTTAAGCGTTTTCTCCTCTATATTTTGACATAAAATTTAGAATTAAAATCCCAAAATACTTACTAACTATAAGCCAGAACAATAGTGGTGATTGCCAGTCTCGGTGTGGCAAACAAGTGATAATAGGAGAATTTGGTTTTCCGGGTATTTTGTTTTACTTGTTTCTGAAAATAGTCAAAATCAATAAATAAATAAGAAATCCCAAACAATTTAAGGATCTTACAGCATATTCCATTCTCAAATTGTCCTCAAAATCCTCATGAATCAAGTGTTGCTGGTTGGAAATTTTCAGCTGGTGTTGGAGGACCTGAAAATTTTTTGGCATGTTTTATTTTGTAGCTAATGTTTTAGAAAATAAAATTTCCAAATTTTTGAGCTAAAAATCTTAAGAAAATGTTGGAAACGAAAGAAATTATGAACTTTTGAAATTTTGAGATTTTCGATTATCGGATAATTTTTGGAATATCTACCGTAGCCTGGCTAGTTTTCAACCAATTTTTAGGATTTTAACTTTATTAGATTTAGAATTTTTTGATGATTTGTTTAGCCAAAGATCGCCTGAAAATGTTGAAAACGTACAAAGTTATGGAGATTTGAAATTTTGAAATTTTCAAAAATTGAATAATTTTTTGAATTTCTATCGAAACTTGGCTAGTTCTTGCCGGATTTACAGAACTTTTATATTTTTAGAATTAGAAGATTCAGAAGATTTCTTGGACCAAAAATAACACAAAAATCTTGAATGAAAAAAGTTATGAAATTTTGAAGTTTGGAAAATTTGAAAAATTCAAAAATCGGATTCTTTTTTGAATTTCTATCGTAACTTCGCTAGTTTTCAACCAATTTTTGAAAACTTTTTTGTTTCCAAATCAGCAAGATTTAATAAACTAAAAATCGTTCCAAAAAATCAAAATTACCTGCACAGCTTCACTAATCTTTCCCTTATTCACCAACCACCGCGGAGATTCATGGATGAAAAATTGGAAGAAAATAATCGCCGGAATGCAAACTGCCGCATTGATGTAAGCCAGGGTTTTCCAGTCACCAGCCAACCTGAAATTCAAAAAATTAAAAAAAATGGGTCTCGAGTGGAATACAGTAATCTTTCAGGGAACAGTAATCCAAAAACCTCTTACCATGCAAAAATCGCATAAATTGGCATGTTTGGGGACCATGTGATTGCCATATTGATCCACATTCGATGCTTCTTGGGAATGTTTTCCATAATGAAGACGTTGATAACGCTGAAAATGGAAGAGTTTTGGTGGCCTAGAAAAACGAGAGTTTTCTTGGCCATCAACGTTGAACCATCATAAAGTGGCTCAAAATAAAGCAATCTAGGTCTAACTTTCCACAGAGATATATAAATACAAATCGGCTGAAACCTAACTTTTCAAACTACGGAAATCTAGGCCACGCAATTTGAGCTATCGTTTTAACGCCAAGAAATCGTATAGAATTATTTGAATTCTTGATAAACTAAAAAAAAGTTCATGGCCGCATTTTCAAACCTGGGAATTCTAGGTCATGAAGTTCAAACGCTCATAACTTGGCTTGAAGTGGACCAATTTTGTTGGCTTAACTTTTGAAATATGAATTTTTCAACGGGTAATATTATAATCTAAACTAATCCGTTCAAACTAAATCAATTTTGATGGCCTAGCTCTTCCAAAATTCGGGATTCTAGGCCACGAACTTCTAAACAATCATAACTTGGTTCATAATGCTCCAATTTCGATATTTCAAAAATTCATTTTCCCCTAATCTTCCAAACTCGATTTTCTATAAATTTCAAAACTCACGAAACACTTCCACCGGTAAAAAATCCAGTAATAGTTCGTGAAATCGTAAAATGGAACAAACTTCGACTCTGAACCACTATCAACCATCCGATTATCATTCCAACCGATGCGACTTGGGTAGCGATTTTTCTTCCGAAAGAATCAGAAATTTGTCCGAAAACTATTGAGCCGGCGAGCACTCCAAACATTTGAACGGAGATGGAATTTTTGACCAATTTTGAGGTATCACAGAAGTAGTTGTACTGAAAATTGAAAAAAAAAAGTTTTTGGCAAAAAAAAACTACCAAAAAAATTTGGTTTTGTTCCAAAAATCGGAGGTCCATAACACATCTCTTAATAAATGGATTATAGGGACCATTAGTCCCGCCCATTCTGGCAAAAAACAAAGGGACCAATAAGCCCCGCCCCTTTCTGACCACTAAACCTTATAGGCCTCCGATTTTGGAACAGAGCCAATATTTTTTTTTGAGAAAAAAGATCCCCACCTCAACATTGATACTCTTGAACTGATACTGAAAATTGGGATGTGAACAATTTCCGATTTTATCGATTTCAAAGCAAATTTCTTTTCCTTCTAGTAGGGGGTCGAATACTGTATTATCACAGGAGAGAACTCGCGGGGCAGCACCTGAAAAAATTGTTGGGATTTTTTGGCGAAATTTGCATTTTTGGAACTCTGAGATTCTGAGGATCGCAAATTTGAAAAATTTGGTTTTGTAAAGACGAAAAAATTTTTAGTTGCAGAGATCTTAACATTCGAAAGTAAATAAATTTTAAAAAAGTTCGGGATTTGTTTTTTTTTGAAGAAAAATTATGAGAGTTTGGACCAATTTTTTAAAATAAAAATTGAACCAAATTTTCTCGAAAATTTTTTTTCAAAATTTCTTAAAATTTTTCTCGGCTTTTCGGTTTATAATTTTATAAAAGGCAGTCAATAGTGAATCTTCCTAATTTTTAAAAATTCCAAAATCATAAGAGTTAGGTTTTATTTTTATCACTTACTTAAAAAAATTAAAATATTTTTTCGAAAAATATTTGTTCGAATTTTTTTTCAAAAACTTTCTGACATAATTAGAAACGCGTTAAAAGTGCACAACCCTATTTTTGTATTTCAAAGATCATAAATTTTGGATCTATTTTTATAGATAAAAAACTGGATTAAAATCGTTCGAAAATTTTTTTTCCGATTTTCAAAGAAAAAATTTTGCTTCATAAAAACGTGCCATAGGTGCACCAGTCTAATTTTTCTTTTTCCATAGATAATATAATATTTTTAACGAATTTTATAAATTTTTCATAAAAAAAACTTCAGACACAAAATTTTTTTTCCAAAAAATTTTCAACCTTTTTTTTCAAAAATGCTCACCTGCATACATCATATAGAACATGGATGAAACTTGTGGTAGAATTAGCAGCTCGGCTGCTAAACACACCAAAAGTACATATTTACCCATTTGAATATAGTCGTCTAGGCCGTGGACTTCTTCCGGTTTTGATGCCTTTTTTTCATTTTTGATTAGAGTTTTCTCGATTTTTTCAGGATCCTCTTGATTTAGTACTTCATAACTTGAGTTGGAGGAATTTTTGAATTCTGGGGTATCGGTATCTTCTTCAGATAGTGATTGTGAAGAGCTCATAGTAAGGGCTCAGAAAATTTGAATACTGTAGAAATTAGAAAATCAAAATAGTACGATTTTGGAAGTCAGAATGGAGTTTTTTAGGTTATTTGATTTCTGTTGAAATTGTCATCGAAACGTAAATTGATTAGAGACAAGGGGAGAAAAACAGGTTCCGATAAAAGGGGAGGCGGTAATTGATATGAACTTGGAGTGATAAGAAAATGAGAGACGAATTTTTGGGTGTATGACGATGACGAGTGAAGACTGATGAAAGGTCGATTTTGGAAAATTTGGGTGCGCGTTCCGCGTGAGTGGATTTTGGTATAGGTTGGGTTGGTATGTACCTAATTTGAACATTTAGAAACCAAACAATTGGAAAAAAGTGAAAGAAAAGGGGGAAAGTTATTTGAAGCAAAAAAAATTTGTTGGAAAAATTTTTTCGAAAATTATTTTGAGGGAGAAAATTTTTCCGTTTTTTGATGGTTAGTTCCTCTTGAAAGCTTTGAAAGAGGTTAATTTTTTGGACCCTTCAGTAACCAAGAATTCACGAAATTTTTATTGAGCTAACAAGGATTACTGTATGCTCACAATAGAAGTGAAACTGGAAGGGTTACTGTAATTTCGTAAGTTGGCTTACTGTAGTTTTATGAAGGATTACTGTAGTTATGGGAAGGATTACTGTAGGTTACACTGTTTCCAAATAACTGATGAATCCCAAATTTTCCAAATCTTAAAAATTCAGAATCTTAAATTTCCAGTTTTTGAGTTCGCAGAAATTCCAAATGTCAGAAGTCTAGACACTCTGAAACCTCTAATTTCAACATTAATTATAATAATTTTGACTGAAAAATTGAAAAATTTCATATTTCTTTCATGTGAAAATCTGCTGTTGTTTTGATCTTGCAAAACAAAAAAAGAAGATAATGTTATCAAAATGATGATGATGATAATAAATACGGATAGGAAACTGTAGACAGTGATAAATATTTATCTTCTTATTTTCTCCAGTGATAGTTTTTTGATTTTGATGCAGAACAGACAGAAATGATCATGATCAGATCAGAAATCTGCAAACCGGGTAGTTCAGAATTCTTCAGAATCCTTTGGTAACCTAAAAAAGAATTTTTGAATTAAAATTGTCTTCAAGAGTCTTCAGAATCCTTCAAAATATTCAATAATATTTTAGAAACCTTCAAAATTCTTCAGTAGCCTTTAGAATCCTTCAGAAAGGTTCTGAATTCTCCATGTGTCTTCAGAATTCTTCAGTAACTTTCAGTGGTCTTGAATTGTTATCAGAAAACTCCGGAATCCTTTAAAATCGACCAGAAGTCTTCAGAATGGTTCAGAATGATTCAAAACTTTTCAGAATTTCTTAGAAATTTTCAAAGCGCTTCAGCATCCTCCAGAATCCTCTCATAATCTTGATTTGTCCTGAAAAGACTTCAGAATCCTTCAGAAGTTTTCAAAGTTTTTTAGAAGTCCTCAAAATCTTTCAGAAGTCTTCAGAATCCTTTTTCAGTCTTCGATAGCTTCCAAAACGGTTCAGAATCTTTCAGAAATTTTCAAGATTCCACAAAATTCTTTCAGAAGCCTTCAGAATCTTTCAGTGTCTGTCAGCATCCTTCAGACCCCTTTTGAATCCTTCAAAATGGAACAGAAGTTTTTCAGAAACTTTTAAAAGTGTTCAAAATCCTTCAGAATCTCTCAGAATCTTTCACTGATTTTGATTTGTCCTTAGAAGTCTTCAGAATCCTCGGGAATCTTTGACAATTCTGCAAAACTATTCAGGATCCTGAAAAGTCTTCAGAATCCTTTAGAAGTTTTCAATGTTTTTCAGAAGTCCTCAAAATCTTTCAGAAGTCTTCAGAATCCAACAGAAGTCTTCAGAATCTTCCAGAAGTTTTTAGAAGTTTTCAGAATCCTTCAAAACCCTCCAGAATCATTTTCAGCCTTTGACAGCCTACAAAACGCTTCAGAATCTTTCTGAAATCTTGAAGATCCTACAAAATCATTTAGAAGTCTTCAGAAGCCTTCAGGTACCTTTGGAAGCCTTCAGAATTCTTCAGAAGCTTTTTAGCGCTTTCAGAATCCTCCCCTACACCAGATGCATCTCCCCTTTTGACCACTACTATTCCCCCGTTTTTTCCAGTTTTCTCCAATATCTTTTTTACATCTTTTGTTCTCCCAACAAAATGAATGCCATCCGGAATCCTAATTCCCCAATGGGGCTCCCCCGCGATAAGAATACATGTGTTCATTCTTCGTCTTCCAAGACACACCAAAAAAGTCAAAAAAATATATTCCCTTGCTAACTTTGCTGTTAAGTTTTTCTCTGCGTCTCTCCATTCTTTTGTTATCTCTAATCATGCCTGTCTCAACTCATCAAGACCAGTGGTCCCCCGAAGAAGAAGAATAGTAGTGTCCGATGGATGGAAAGAAGAAAGAAAAGAGAAGGAGAAAAAAAATATGAAATTCAAAACCGATGTTTGTGTTAGACGAGGGGACCCCAGTATCCCACAAGCCGACGATATCCAATATGTTTCGGTGTATTTTGACACTACCACACTGATCCCTCTCTCCTTCGTTTTCTCATTTATTTTTTGTAGTATGTAGTTTGGAATTCGGGTACGCTTGTATATAGGGTTTTTGATCCGCGAAGTTTTTTTTCATTCTAATAGTTTGGACTTGCTCATTTGGAAAACCTAATAGTTCTGTTCAAAATCAAAATTTCAGTCTCACATTTGATTATTTTAAAAAGGAACGCAAAAGTTAGTTTAGCTGCGATTTGTTTTTGACGGACGATTTTGAGACAATTTTTGAAAATCATGATATTTCCAATAAACTGTTCATATTTGGCTTGAAATTCTGAATCCAACGGTATAATTTTTATAAAAATCGGTCCAGAAATAACAGAGTTACAATGGCTTAAAGTTGTAGTTCAGTGATTTTTGTCATTGCGGCGCAATGACAAAACCCAAGATTGTCATTGCGCCGCAATGACAGAAATAATTAAATAAAAATTTTGAGCCCTTGTAACTCTGTTATTTCTTGACCGATTTTTATGAAAAGTATATCATTGAATGCAGAATTTAAAGGTCAATTTTACAAGCCAATTTGAAATGTTATTATCAATTAAGAAAGTTAATAGCGAGTTTAGCTTTCTCTTCTGTTCATTCAGCTTCAAAATATGTAAAATTTGATGGCCTAGAAACCCGAAATTAGGGTGTCTAGGCCATGAAGTTTTAGTGGAAAAAACTTCGCTAAAAATTGACCAAAATTGGTTTAAAAAACGTGTTTAACAGATGGATCCTTTGTCTCAATTTCTATGGATCCGAATTTTTCGCAAACAAATTTTTGACTATCAATTCTTCTAGCATTGCTTGCTCAATTATGTTTTTAATTAACTAGCTAGAGAAGGGTTTGAATTCGAAGAAGTGCCATCAAAGGACACGCGATGTTACAATAAGGGAAGCCTGACTATGAGGGAAGTTTTAATTTCAATGTTTTTGGGATTAAAAGTGAAGTTCCTTAGTGAAAATGCCTGAATTAGAATAGTCAGAAATGGAAAACTAATGTTATCTGAAAATTTTTGATAGAAGTATTTATACTAGAATGTTAAAATCGTAATTTTGATTTTTTCTCATTTTGATGCATCAGGATTAAGTTGAAAACCAAGTGACCCTAAATTTCAGTTAAAAACTTCAGAATTCCTAGTTACTTTTGAACTGGGGTGCCTACACTAGCTACCACCAATTTTAGGCCTAGAATCTCCATCAAGAATAACAACATTTAAAACCTTACAATTTCAAACATAGCCCCTCCTTAAAGTCATTCTAGTATCCCTCGGTGGTCCCTTGGCTTAGGGACCCCAAAGAAGAAGAACAAAAAAGGGAAATTATTGGTTTATATCCTGCAATCATGCTTTTTTGGCTACCAAAAAACTTCTCTCTTCTCTAGTTCTGCTCCACGGACACAACAATTTCAGTGTCTAGCCCTTCGGAGCACAGCCTTCTAAATGAGGTCCCCCCAGGCACACACACACACACACACACATACAACTAGCCCCCCTCAGAATACATATCAGCTGGAGAAATAGTATGGAGACGCAGAGAGATTTGTGCTCCGGAGAGAGAGAGCCGCGGCTTCTGCTCTTGCTAGAGCTGTCTCTCGGAAGAAGAAGAAGAACTAGAAGAAGAAGAAGTAGTAGAGAGGAAACGGGAAGGGAAAAAAGAAAAACGTATTGATCCCATGGAGAGAGAGAGAAGAAAGGTTGGGAGGGAGTGTAACTCTCTCTCTTTTTCTCTCTTTTCTTATTTCCCCCCGTCCAGTTTTCCACTGCTACTAGGGGTCCCGCTACACTCATTTTCTCTTCCAAAGCTAACTGGTCCATTATGTCTCATTATCGCCCCCATCGGCTGGAAGAAGACAACTGATGGCGCGCTTGTTATACGTTTTTGGGATTTTTTGGGGTGCTACATAGTGATAAGGAAGCTTTAGTCACTTATTAGACTCCTTTTTTTGGACTTGAGCCGAGTTTTAAGACCCTTGGAGCATTTTCAGTATGTTTTTGAATTGCATGAAATTTCAGAATATTTGATTTGCCTCCAGGATTCTATAAATGACCATAACTTTTTTCTAGTCAACCGATTGGGATGAAATTTATATTAATAGATTCAGATTATTGAGTAGAATACGATAGCATATTCAGAATCCAAAAAATCTCGAAAAAGTTCCTTGTTTTTCATAAAGAAATATCGATAGTATTTTCTTCGTTTTCAATTTTAAGAATGTGTTTTTCGACACCGTTTTGAATAGGTAATTAGGTGATGAAATATTTTTAAAGTTTGTTTTTTTGAAAATGCTTATAAATTGATGATTTATCCAACCTAGACTCTCAAAGTTTGCAAAAATTACGCTCGTCACTTTTTTTTTGCAAAAAATTTTTTTTGAATTTTTTTTGAATTTTTTTTTAAACACTGGCGTCATGAATATTTAAATAGTTAAATACTCGATAAGGTATCAGGAAACTTTTTTGAAATGTTTTTTTTTAATTTTTGGGTTGATCTAGTTTCTCAAAATTGAAGTCTTGAATTTCATGATTTTTTGATCACGAAATTTTCCACAAATTGCGAAAATCGTAAACAGTTGTTTTGGAAGAAATCAACTTTTAAAATACCCAATTTTCGATAATTTCACTGTTGTTTATCCTCAATTAGAGCTCCTCTGCTTCAAATTCCACCAAAAAATTGTTTTCAAGATAATTTTTTTTTGCAATTATCATTTTAAATCCATTTTAACACTATTTCAAAAACTTAGCTTTCAAAATATCCTATTTTTAAAAACTCCACTATTGCTCATCCTAAATTAAAGCTACTTCAAAATCCCCTCAAAAAAAATTTTATAAAAAAAATGTTTTTTTTGCAATTTTCATTTTCACGATATTCTTCAACCTTTTCATTTAAATTTTCATAGTTTCCCGCCCGAAAATTTCAAATCTCACCCCTGTTCCCTTCTGCGCTCAAATCTAAATTGGCTTTCACCATCCTCATTCATGCTCCATGTACGATGTGA
The DNA here is from genome assembly GCA_963966625.1 of Caenorhabditis zanzibari. Taxonomy (NCBI): domain Eukaryota; kingdom Metazoa; phylum Nematoda; class Chromadorea; order Rhabditida; family Rhabditidae; genus Caenorhabditis; species Caenorhabditis zanzibari. Next base: position 20,472,555 of record OZ016472.1, on the reverse strand, counting down.
ATGTGCTCCGTAATCCGCACCCCTCCCCCCGTCATTTTCAATTGTAATAATCCCCCGTTTCCCATTTTCAATAATATCTCTCGTTCTCTCTCTCCCTCTAACTGGTCCATTATGTTCATTTATTCGTCGGGCCTCGGTGCGAAAGAGCTGCCGAAAAAAGAGCAGAACCTTTTTCCCTTTCCCCGCCCCTAATCTTTTTCCTTTACAACTTTTAGTAGGTCCCCGGGAACAGACGGCGGCGGAGCACAAAAAAATGACATCATTTAGTGGGAAAATGAGCGGAAAATGTGAAGAAAATGGCGCGAAAACGAAGAGGAAGAGAGACCATAGTTAATGAGGTTTTTCTCCTTCCACTTAAGACTTTTCCACTTTTTTTTTGCAAAACTGGGATTCCTAAGGACGTGTTTCTATTTCTCGTTAAACTATCCAAATTTCAAATTTCCCGCTCAAATTTCGCCATTTTCCAGACCACCCTAACACAGAAAAGTCCCTTCTTCACACGATGGGCGAGATTTACTCGCCTTCGCAGTCGAAGGGATTCAATCAACCATATGGATATCCGATGAATTGTAACCTTAGTCGAGTTTTTATGGAGATGACCGAGGAGGACCGGAAATGTTTGGAAGAGCGAAAATATTGGTGTTTTTTGTTGAGCAGGTGGGTGTTGGATGAGCGTATAACTCGGGCGGTTATTGTCGAAATCATACGAAATGTATAAAATTAGAATTAGCAAGTTGAGAGCTTCAAAATCAGTATAATCTTGACTAGGTTTGAGGTGGAAATTTTTTTCGTAAAAAATATTTTCACGCATAAATTATTCTTGGATTAGTGTTCACAGCTTGGTCAGTTTTTGTTTAAATGAAACGATATTTATACCTTTAGAATCAGCAAATCGAGAGCTTCAAAATAAGTATAATTATGGCCAGGTTTGAAGTGGAAAGGTTTTTTTGTCAAAAATATTTTTACGCGTAAAAATTATTTTCTGAAAATTTTTTTTGAAGTGTGAGAACTTCTTTGTAAAACTTAGTTTGACGCCACAAAAAAAAATTTTTTTCGTAAAAAAATTTATGCGTAAAAGTGGCTTTCTGTAAAAAAATTTTATATGCGTTAAAATTTTTCTTTCATGTTAAAAAAATTCAAAATTCTTCAAACCCTATCGATATTGGGCTCATTTTGAAGCTCTCAACATCCCAAATCTCACAAAACTATTTATTTTCCAGTATAACCACATTCTGTGCCTCCATGATCCTCGTTGTAATATGGCGAGTGGTAACCCATTTATGCTGTCAGAGGCGGGAACGTGAGTTCCCGGAGCCCGTGGCGCCTCCAGAAGTCGTTGCTATAAATATGAATGGATCGAAGCATATCGGCGGTGAGGCGGATCCATTTTTGAAACAACAACAAGAGGAGAAACATTTGGGATGGATGACCGAGGTATGTTTTATGGGGGGACCCCCTCCTGGAGAAAAGTTTTCGTCCAAAATTTATGTTTTGTGAAAACGTCTTCTTTTTCTTATTTATATTCTCCATCATAATCAAATTCTCATTTTTTTGGCACGATATATATACATTGAATATAAAAAATGTGGGCGGAGCTTGTTTTTATTTTAGGATTCTCTAGCGATGCAGCTTTACAGAAGCATTCGGGACCGCAGGGCAAGTCAAAATTCAAATATTTTATATATTATATCTATATTTTTCTTTCTCTCTCGCACTCTGAAATTCTGAATGGAAAAAAGAAATGATTTCTCTATCAAATTTTTTTCGAACAAAAAAAAACAACTTTGACCCTTTTTGCTTTTGTAGTAGATGCATTCACACACTTTTTTCTATTTTTTCTATCTTTTTCATTGATTTTGAATGGAATTGAGATTTAAAAAATTTTGACGAAAAAAAAAATTTTTTTAACGAAACATTTTTTTGACGAAATTTTTTTGACAAAAATTTTTTTTGACTGTAACTTCAAATTTATTGAAATCAATCCTCACTCCATTCAAAATCTCTGAAACCACTATTTGGTGCATCGTGAAACGTGAAAAACTGCATGCGTAAATTCTTCGATATTGGTCCTTGGCAACCCGTATTTTTCTCTATTTTTGCATCGTTACTCGAGATTTCTTTTTGATTTCTTTCTGCACACTATCACGTCTTCTGGATCCAGAAGACGTTACCGAAAATTTCACCACCCGCCCACACACACCACACCACACCACCCCCAACCCAATCACCTTTTCTTTTTTCGGGAATCTTTATTTTTGATTTTTTTTTTGGTAGAATGAATGGGATTTTTGATCGATATCACCACTGTGATTTTTTGGCAGTAGAAGGGTGTGCGCGGTCTATATTTGATTCCTTATTGGTATTTGTGGCTTTTTACCCCAAAAATTAGAGTAAAGAGAGTTTGAATTTTGAATTTGGGAGGTCGAGAGCTTTGAAATGAGTATAATCATGACTAGGTTCAGAAAAAAAATTGTTGCGTAAAATTTTTTTTTGACGCGTAAAAAATTATACTTGAAATTTTTTTAAACTTTTTGCGTCATAACTTTACTTAGAGTGAGAACTTTTTTAAAACCGTAAAACTTGCTTTTACGTGATAAAAAAATTTTGTAAAAAATATTTTTACGCAAAAAAATTTTTACGCGTCAAAATTTTGTTTCAAACAACTGATTCAGAAAAAAGAAAAGTATTTGTTAAAAGACATTTTTAGTATTAAAAAATCGTCAATTTTGCGTTAAAATTTTTTCACGCGTCAAAATTTTTTTTTCCGTAAAAAAATATTTTTAAGCGTCAAATTGTTTTTTCGTAAAAAATATTTTTACGCGTTAGAATAGTTTTAAAAAAAAATTTTACGCGTAGAAAAATTAAAAAAAATTTCCGTCAAAAAATTTTTTACGCGTAAAAAATAATTTTACACAAATTTTTTTTCCATCAAGCCCCGTCATGTTTATACTTATTCGAAAGCTCTCAATCTCCCAATTTCAAAAATCAAACGTTCATCTTAAAATCAGCCCTCTAAAACTAGATAATCTAGCTAGAGACAGTTGTATCAATGAGTGAGTTTGATGTAGCCCAAACACACACCTTTCTATTCCAAATATCACATGCATCTGGCTCCCCGAAAACTATCTGCAACAAATTTTCCCCAAATTTCAGGCCAAAGATTGGGCCGGTGAGCTGATATCAGGCCAAAGTCTGACGGGACGGTTTCTCGTCTTATTGGTGTTCATTTTATCCATTGGATCTCTGATTATCTATTTCTATGATGCTAGTTTGTGAGTTTTTTTCTATCGCTTTATTGACTACTTCTAATTGAGGATGAAATTTGGTGCATTTTGAGCTATGATTCATAAAAATTGGTTAACTATGGAAGAAGTTATGAAGGTTGAAAATTTTTACGAAAAAAATTTTTGTCAAAAATTTTCAAGCCCTTCTAACTCTCTTAATTTTCACCCAAATTCTATGATTTTAGACTCAAAATGTTTCAAATTTTCTCATCTTTTTACACTTTTTCACCAAATTGTTTTCAGTCAAAATTTCCAAGTGGAAACATGCATACCATGGCAAGACAGTCCGTCGCAACAAATCGACCTCGGATTCAATATATTTTTTCTCGTCTATTTTTTTATTCGATTCATAGCCGCCAGTGACAAAGTCTGGTTTCTACTGGAAATGTACAGTTGGATCGACTTTTTCACGATTCCACCGAGTTTTGTGGCGATTTATTTGCAGAGGAATTGGCTGGGTGAGTGGATTTTTTGGGGTGGAATATAAAAATTTGGATTGGGGAGGTTGAGAGCTTCAAAATGAGTATAATCATGATTGGGTTTGGGGAAAATAATTTTGCGTAAAAAAATTGTTTCAACGCGAAAAATTTTTTTGACGCAAAAAAAAATTTTTGACGTAAAATTTATTTTTTGCATCTTTTTTAGATTTTTGAATCATTTTTGGATCCTTAGTGCATTTTGGGGGTCCTTGACGAATTTTTGGATTAGGGAATTTTTGGAGTGTTTTTACTTAAAAAAAAAACATAATACGTTTTCAGGAAAATTTTTTTTTCGCGTAAAATTGTTTTTTCACAGTTTTTTACGCGTAAAAAATATTTCTCAAACCAAATCATGTTTATACTCATTTTGAAGCTCTCCTCCTCCCGAATTCAAATTTACAACTTTTTTTGCCAGGCTTTCGTTTTCTTCGTGCCCTCCGTCTAATGACCGTACCCGACATCCTCCAATACCTGAACATCCTCAAAACGTCTTCATCCATCCGTTTAACTCAACTAGTCACAATTTTCGTGGCCGTCTGTCTAACTGGAGCCGGACTAGTACATCTTCTGGAAAATTCTGGAGACTTCTTCAAAGGATTCATCAATCCACATAGAATAACTTATGCGGATTCGGTGTATTTTGTATTGGTGACAATGTCTACCGTAGGATATGGAGACATTTATTGTACAACACTTTGTGGAAGATTGTTCATGATCTTTTTCATTCTGTTCGGTTTGGTGAGTTTTTTTGAAAAAAAAAGTGCCAAACAAATTTTCAAAAGACCATAACTTTGTCAATTGTGACTCAAATTTGCTAATTTTTACACCAAAAAATTCCAATTGTCTCCTATTTCAGGCCATGTTCGCTAGCTACGTTCCCGAGATCGCTGACCTCATCGGAAATCGTCAAAAATACGGTGGAGAATACAAAGGAGAGCATGGAAAGAAGCACATTGTGGTGTGCGGCCATATCACCTATGACTCGGTGTCCCATTTTTTGCAAGATTTTCTTCATGAAGACAGAGATGACGTGGATGTCGAAGTCGTGTTTTTGCATAGGGTGGTACCCGATTTGGAGTTGGAGGGATTGTTCAAAAGACATTTTACAAAAGTGGAGTTCTTCACGGGAACAGTGATGGATTCGTTGGATTTGAGTAGGGTGAAGGTTAGTGAGGGTTGGGGATTTTTGTAATCATCAGAATTGAAAGTAAATTTGGAGCAATTTAAGCCAAAAATCATAAAAAACGGATGAAAATGAGCTGAGATACGGTGATTTGAAATTTTGAATTTGCTTCAACTTTGTCATTGCGCCGCAATGACAAAGTTGATTTTTGTCATTGCAGCGCAATGACAAACTTGGATTTTGTCATTGCGGCGCAATGACAAAGTCGAAGCAATGACAAAATTTCAAACACCTATAACTTTCTTCATTTTCACTCGATTTTTTCGATTTTACTATCAAAATGCAGGAAATCTTCTATTTTACGTTTCTTATGTAACAGATTTTCAATTTTCGTCACAATTTTTCTTTTAATTCGGATTTTGTCATTGCGCCGTAATCGAAACAATGTCAAAATTTCAAACCACCGTATCTCGGCTCATTTTCACCCGTTTTCCATGATTTTCGGCGTTCTAAAAAGCTCTGAGAGCCTAATTTCAAAAATTTGATTTTCCAGATCGGTGACGCCGACGCTTGCCTCGTCCTCGCCAATAAATACAGTACCAACCCCGACGCTGAAGATGCCGCCAATATCATGAGAGTGATTTCCATCAAAAACTATTCCTCGGATATTCGAGTAATCGTACAATTGATGCAATACCATAATAAGGCCTATCTTCTGAATATCCCTTCTTGGGATTGGAGACGTGGAGATGACGTCATTTGTTTGGCAGAATTGAAGTTAGGTTTCATTGCTCAGTCTTGTTTGGCACCTGGATTCTCGACGATGATGGCGAATTTGTTTGCGATGAGGAGTTTTAAAACGGTGAGTTCTTTTCTATGGAAATTTTTATATGTTTACTAACCCATTTTAAGAATTTCAGTTTCTATATGGACTAATTTTTCGTACTAACCAAAATTGGCTTCAATTTTTGTAAAATAGGTTCTGAAATTCCAGATTTTCATGATTCTAAAATTCCGAACTCTACCATTTCGTTGAAATTCTAAGAATCTTGTATTCTAGGTTTTTGAGATTCTAGGGGTCTTTGAATTCCAGGAGCATTGAATTGGTTTTGAAGTTCTGAAATTATGAGAATCTGGAAAATATTTGAATTTACAACGTCAATGTTACTGTTTTTGTTCTAACCTGAAATTTTTCACTAACAATTATTGTGACCCAAGCTAACCTATATTAATCTTCCCCATAACTACAGTAATCCACATGAAAGCTGTAGAGTAAAAACTATGAAAATGACAGTAATCCTTATCAAAAACTATGTGTCTCTTGAGAACTACAGTAACCCAAATTTCAAACATACAGTAACCCTTCTCTCTTCCACATTTAGCCTACAGTAATCCTTATTTAAAATGCTAACATTTCGAAATAGCCTCCGCCCACAAATTGGTCAAATTTTGGCCAAATTTTGGAAGTTTTTTTTTGTTGATATTTTGATATAAAATAACCCCTTATTTGCATACAGTAACATAACTACAGTAACCCATCTAACAACTACAGTACCCCCTAACTTCTTCTAACCCCTCCCTACAGTAACCCCACGTTACAGTCCCCCCACACTCCGCTCTGGCTCAACGACTACCTTCGTGGTGCCGGAATGGAAATGTATACTGAAAGTCTGAGTCCCGCATTTGTCAACATGTCCTTTCCAGAAGCAGCAAAGTGAGTTTTGATACAGGAAAAACAATTTTCGGGAAAAAATTATTTTTTGGAAAATTTTTTTTTCGACGAAATTTTTTTTCAAAAAAATTTTTTTTTCGAAAATTTTTTTAAACCCAAAAAGTAGGTCTAAATGTCTACAGAAGTTGTTGTTTGAAAGTTTTCAATACTAAAATATTGTCAATGTCCCCATAAAAGTCCGTTATTCTGTCCGAAAACCGTCATTTTTCCATTAAAAAACTCAAAATTTCCACTTATAGTCTCAAACCACACCGGACTGGCTGAATCTGTATCTGTGTGGTGCTGGAATGGAAATGTACACCGATACACTATCACATTCCTTCGTCGGAATGACATTTCCAGAAGCTGTCGAGTAAGAAAATTCGAAACTTTTTTTGGAGTGTAACCTTAACAGCAGTTTTTTGAATTCTTTAACATTAAACCCAAAAAATAACGTAAAAACCAAAAAAAAACCGTAAATTAACGAATAACGCTTTTTAACTGACAGCTAATCCTATGAAGTTCATTTTCGAATAAAATTGCCTTCCTAACCTTATTGACGCTCAAATTTTTACGCTAAAAATAACGATCTCAAATTTACAGCCTTCTTTTCAACCGTCTTGGCTTATTACTCCTGGCCATTGAACTGAAAGACGAGGAAAATAAAGAATGCAATATTGCAATAAATCCTGGTCCAAATATCGTAATCCAACCGCAAACTCAAGGATTTTTCATCGCTCAATCGGCGGATGAAGTGAAAAGAGCATTTTTCTGGTGCAAACAGTGTCACGATGATATCAAGGATGTATCGATGATCAAAAAGTGCAAGTGTAAAAATTGTGAGTTTTTGAATTTTAAACGGAGGAGAAAATAGAGAAGATTTGACATAATTTGATGGTAAAATTGTGAAATTTAGGTGAAAATGAAGAGAGTTATGAGGGTTTGAAAATGACGTTCGAAAATTTTGTAAAAATCATTTTTTGCGTAAAAATGTTCCGTCAAAAAAATGAAATTTTTTTTGTCAAAAATTTTTTTGCGTAAAAAATGGGGACTGAAAACAAAGATTTAACGCTGAAAATATTTGAACGTAAAAAAAAGGTTTTACGTTGAACAAATTTAGACCGTGAAAACATTTTTCGCACAAAAATTTTCGAAGTTCAAAATTGTGCTCGCAAAAAACTTTGACGTTGAGAATTTTTAAACGTAGAAAAATTTGACGTATAAAATTTTAGGCGGTACATTTTTTGACGCGTAAAAAAATTTTTGACGGTAAATTTTTTGACGCGTAAAAAATTTTTCTTGCATCAATATTTTTTTCGTAATTTTTTCTCACAATTCGTTTTTTTACAGTAGCCCTCTTCCGTCGCAACACCAAGCACTCCACAACGGCTCGTGGTGAGTATGAATATCAAAAAAAATTCCGTTAAATTTCTTTTTGTTAAAACATCGTTTCCAGACTATTCGGATTTTGATGCTCTATTCTATCAGAATGACGGTAAACACTTACTGTATAGCATGTATATATATTGTAAATGCTTCGAGAAATCTTTTTTCGAACATTTTTATTTCTAGAAATTTTTAGACTCCCGCATTGATATTACGGCACGTTGCTTTCTTGTCATTGTGATTTTCGCTTTTCTATTTCATTTTTTGAGATTTTTTCGGTTATGATTAGTTTTATATTTGGATTACTGTAATTTCCCGGATTTAAAGTTTCAGCCAGAGCCACTGAAGTACTCCAACAATTTCAACCACAACCACCAATGTCACAAATGGGGCCAATGGGACATTTGGGACAACAAGTACAGTTGAGGATGATCAATCAGCAGAGGTATTTTGGGTCTGGATTATTGTAGGAGGAGTCTATGGGCTTTGAAATTGTGAAATTCGGATTCAGCGTGATAAGCGTCAAAATGAGTATAATAATGACTACAAAAAATTTTTCACGCAAAAAAATTTTTACGCGAAAATTTTTTTTACGCAAAAAAGCTTTTCAGATGAAACAGAATTTTCATACGCTTGAAAAAAATATAAATTTATGCGTAAAAATATTTTGTACGGAACAACTATTTTTACGCGTAAAAAATATTTTTTTTACAAAAATCATTATTATACTCATTTTGACGCTCTCAACGCGCTGAATCCGATTTTCGACCCCATTGACCCCATTAAAGTATTAATTTTCAGATTTCCAAGAAAATGTGAATTTTCCCTGTCCTTTCCGTATATTTCTCTGTCCCATCATAATATGTCTTTACTCAAAAAAAAAAAGCATCCCAAAAACGTTGAAAAAACATTGCCGTAAAAAATCTAACCCAGTGTCCAAATTTTTGCAGTTCGACGAGTGATACTCATCTCAACACGAAATCCCTTCGATTTGCGTATGAAATCAAAAAACTCATGTAGGGATGATATATGTATTATTATTATTATTATTTATTATTTATATATTTTTTGATTTTTTCCACACACACCTCTAGTTGCCTTTTTTTCGTGTACCTCCGGTAGTAGTGCTCACAAAAATTTGGAGTTTTTCTTATTGAAAAAAGTTTGGAATGATTAGTTAAAACTGCAAAAAAATTAGGAGTTTTTTCTCTATGCATGATTGGTTTTTGATTCACACCCCTTTGCTTTCTTCCTTCTATACATGGAGTTTTTGGGCGGGATTTTGGCGGACAATTGTTGAAATTGTAAAATTTGAATTCAGGAAGTTAATAGCTTTAGTATGAGTATAATCATGACCAGGCTCGGAAAAAATTTTGATGCGTAAAAAATTTTTACGCGTCAAAATTTTTCGTCAAAAAAATACCGTGAAAAATTTTTTTTCAACCAAACCTAGTCATGATTATACTCATTTTGAAGCTCTCCACCTCCCAAACTCAAATTTCAACTTTTCTACTTTCTCAGATCAAAATCTCCCCCAAAAATTGCATTTTCTTTCCTTCTGAATGTTATGTTATCCAAAAACCACACCCTATCCTGGTTTTTCTTCCCACCTAATTTTTCAATTCCAAATCACTCACCAAAAATCGATACACACGCCCCCACACTTTTCACAACCACACCGCTTACCAGCTAGATTTTTATCATTTTCACTGAAAAAATCATTTTGACGCGTTAAAATTTTCAAATTTTCAGGCCATCTTCTGGAGGACGAAGGAACTCGATGAGCATTCCGCCAGATGGGCGGGGCGTGGATTTCAGTAAGGATTTCGAGCAGCAGGTATGGAATTTGAATTCAGGGAGATGAGAGCTTCAAAATGAGTATAATCATGAGTAGATTCAAAAATTTGAATTTTGACTAGGTTTCAAAAAAATATTTTTTTCATCAAAAAAAATTTTTGACACAAAAAACGTAAAAAAATTTTCTCACAAACCTAGGCATGATTATACTTATTTTAAAGCTCTTTTTATGCTCAGTTCGAAAAACAACATTTCACAAACGACAATCTCAATTTGACAAAGTTACACCCAACTTTTACAGTTCCAAGACATGAAATACGACAGTACTGGAATGTTCCACTGGTGTCCCAGTCGGAATCTGGAAGATTGCGTTCTGGAAAGACACCAAGCAGCCATGACAGTACTCAATGGACACGTTGTCGTTTGCTTATTTGCTGATCAAGATTCTCCACTAATTGGATTACGAAATTTCATCATGCCTCTGAGATCTTCAAATTTCCATTACCACGAGCTCAAACATGTCGTTATTGTTGGAGATTTGGAGTATTTGAGAAAAGAGTGGAAGACGTTGTATAACCTGCCAAAGATCTCAATTTTAAATGTAAGTTTTGGGCGGGAAATTTGAAATTCAAAAAAAATTTGGAGCCAAATTTGAGATGCCTGTGAAATTTGCCGTTTTCATCGGATTTTGATGTTTTCGGGCTCAAAATTTATAGAATTTTCTACAGAATTGGATTCCCTATATTATAATGTAGAAAACTTCAGGGCTCCCCGCTATCTCGAGCAGACTTGCGAGCCGTTAACATCAACTTGTGTGACATGTGTGTTATCATCTCCGCAAGGGTCCCCAACACCGAAGATACCACTTTGGCGGATAAAGAAGCAATTTTGGCATCCCTGAACATCAAAGCCATGCAATTTGATGATACATTGGGATTCTTCCCAATGCGGCATCAAACTGGAGATCGGAGTCCTTTGGGGAGTCCGATTTCAATGCAGAAGAAGGGAGCAAAGTTTGGGACGAATGTGCCAATGATTACGGAATTGGGTATGTGAAATGTTGGAAAATTAAAAATTCAGACAAATTCACACATTTCGGTGTGAAAATCATGAAAATTGAACAAAAACTGTCAAAGTTACGGGTAGTTGAAATTTTTGCATCCGAAAAAATTTTTTTTGGAATTTTTTTTTTGAAAATTTTTGTAATTATTCTTTTTTCTAATGGATTTTCTAATGGTTTTTTTCAGTCAACGACTCCAACGTGCAATTCCTCGATCAGGACGATGACGATGATCCGGATACAGAGCTCTATCTCACTCAACCATTCGCGTGTGGTACTGCATTTGCTATCTCGGTGTTAGACTCGTTGATGAGTACGGTGAGTGAAAAAATAACTTTTGAATTTTAACAAAATCAAAAAATACAAAAATATTTACGTTTTTTGAGACCGAAACGAAAAAGATTGGAAAAAAACTGACAGAGTTATGGTTGTTTGAAATTTTCTAACAATTTGAGAAGAAGCAGAATTTTTAAAACCTTTGTAACTCTATCAGTTTTGCTCCAATTTTTGAAAAATATACAATTTTGAAATGAGCAAATTGAGAGCTTCAAAATAAGTATAATCAAGACTAGATTTGAGCCTAAAAATTTTTCGACCGCGGTGGTCGAAAATTGGTCGAAATCAAAATACCCCAAACTTAGTCATTTTCATACTAATTTTGAAGCGGATAACAAGCTAAACTCAAAATTTCAAATTTTTTCAGACCTACTTCAACGACTCCGCCCTCACCCTGATCCGAACCTTGGTCACCGGTGGCGCTACCCCTGAACTCGAGCTCATTCTCGCCGAGGGGGCGGGGCTTCGTGGTGGCTACAGTACCCCGGAAACCCTATCAAATCGAGACAGATGCCGGATTGCTCAGATTTCACTGAGCGATAATCCTTACGAAGGAGTTGGGGTAAGAGCTATAATATTTTTGACGCGTAAAAAACATTTTGACGAAATTATTTTCAGCATAATACAACCTATGGTGCAATGTTCACGATAGCGCTTAGGAGGTACGGTCAACTTTGTATCGGACTGTATAGGCTGCACGATCAAGACAATCCGGACTCCATGAAGAGATATGTGATTACGAATCCGCCCGCGGAGTTGAGAATCAAGAGTACGGACTATGTAAGTAAAATTGGATTTTTCTACGCTTAGACATTTTTTTGACGCTACAACTATTTATTTTTACGCTAAAACGTTTTTGACGCTAAGGACGTATTTATAGGGTTTCACATTTTTTACGTTTTTAACGGATCTTTCCAACTCTCAAGAGCGTTTCGACGACGCAAAACCTTTTTTGAACGCGAAAACCCAATTTTGACGCTTACACTTTTTTACGCTAGGACCATTTTTTAAAGTTTTTGACGTTTTTAATGCTAAATCGGTTTTAACGGTAACATTTTTAACGCAAAGACACATTTTTGACGCTTTGATGTTTTTAACGGAGGACGTTTTTACGATGAGATGATTTTAACGAAAATTTTTTTAACGCAAGTGCGCTTTTAACGCTAGGACGTTCGATTTTTACGGTAGGACAATTTTAATGAGCAAACATTTTTAACGTTTGGACTTTTTTGACGTTTTAAACATTTGGAAGTTTTTGACGTATTCAACATTTTTAACGCTATTTTTTTGCAGGTCTACGTACTGGAACAATTCGACCCGGGACTCGAGTACGAGCCAGGAAAACGACAATTTTAGGAACCAAAATTTTTTCACGAATTCATTTTTTCATTTTGTAAATTCATAATTATATCAAACACCCCCCAATGCCTCAAAATCTTCATTTTTACGGGTTTCGTTAAAAATGACCAAAACCGATTACACCCCTCGTTTTTTTCGCAAATGCTCATTTTTAGGAAATTGTGTGCTTTTTTTCAAATTTGACAACAATTAAGGGTAAACATTCGTATTTCTCGTGGACCTGAATTCCAATTGAAAACTGGATCTTTTTTGTTTTTTAAAATTTGTTTTTTGTGTGTATGATTTATTGCCTTTTTAAAACGATGCCTTTTTTGAATGAAAACAGTACTGGATAAATGTTTTTTAAAGCGTATAACGTAAGTCACTTTTTTTAACGTAAGTACTTTTTAACGCTGGGTCATTTTTTTCACGCAAAATTGAGAGGTTTTAAACGTCATAAGTTTTTAAAGTTGAACCGCTTTTTAACATTGTAAAATAGCGCTAAGATAACGTTATTTTGTTTATAAAGCAACAACGTTTTTCAACGAAAGGTCGTATTTTAACGATCAACAAGTTTTCAACGCTAGAACGTTTTTTGACGCCAGCACGTTTTCAACACTGGAATTTGTTTTAAAAAACTGTTAAAAAACTAAAACAATGTTTCAATGTTAACAAATTTTAGAGTATAAAACAATTTTAGACTCTAGTGCAGTTTGTTTAAAGCTAAACCATTTTGACGCTGGCACCTTTTTTGACGCTAAGATAGATTTGACGATTGTCTGGTATTTTAACGGTGAGACGTATTTCAGCGGTAAATTTCATTTTTACGGTGCAAATCTTTTTAAGATCAACAGTGTCCAATTTTGCATCTCTCGTTGAGTGGTTTGCTGGTTACCAATGATCTTGTAGAGTCCTCGCTCGAAAGAATATTCAACAATTCATCTAGACGATTCTATGATAACAACTCAGTGGGTCAAAATGGCCCTCATCTCCCAACGGGTTTGGATTGAGGGGCACGCGGGCTCGATTTCTATCGAGATGGGCTCTTGGAACCTGGCGATTACGTAGTTGTAACATTCCTGTCGGTGATAATGATGACTCTCACTGCTGTTTTATGCTTTCCCATTTTTCTCTTATCAGGTGTACCGCCTTTCTCTCTTTTTTCTCATTCTCTTTTCCCCAATTGTCGTCATCTTTGACGTTTTTGGTGCCTCGTTTCTGGTTCCTTATCAGCACATTTTTTTTGCTCCTGTAAATTTCCCGACTCTGTAGGGTTTGCAACTTTATGACTCTGTGACACCCTTCACGATTACTTGCAAAATTCCCCATGTTTTTTTCCGTGACTTTCATGCCCTGCACCTTTTTTAAAATGGCTATAATTTTTATGACTCTGAGAATTTCCGATGAATCTGTAACTTTTGCTCTGTGGATACAAATTAGATTGAATTAACAAGTTTATTCAACACTGCATTAATACGATATCATGAAAAATGATTCAGTGATAAAGATCCAAATGTTTTCTGGAGCATTTAGAACAGGCGCCCTTGCGGCGGCACTCTCCCGGATGGCGGAGATTACAATTCAAACACAAGTTGGATCTTATCGCATGCGCCAGGCGTTCGGATGGTTTCAACCGTGGACACTCATACGTTGCATGCTGCCCTGCGCACTCCGCACAAATGGTTCTTGCCCTTTTTTTCATTGGGTCGTCTCTCGACTCCTCATTGGTGGCAACTCGTTGAATGGCAATTTGGAGTTGGTGTTGAGCTTGGAGTACTTTGTGAAGTCCTCTCTCCAATGACATGACACTTTTCTCGATGTTGGCGATTCTCACGGCCGTCGTCGACTCCACTGACTCCGTTTCGATTTCCTCATCGATTGAGGTGGCGGTTCCCCTTCTGTCATTCTGAAATAGTTTTAGTTTATTCGCTCAGAACCGGGCGGTGAGATTTTGTAAACTTGACGGTAAAAATAGAATTCAGGAGAAAACGCTAAATTGAAATTGAAATTATGTGGTTTTTTCTTTATTGATTTTATATTGGATTTCTTTTCCTTCTCTTTTATTTTTTATTATTTCTCTATGCGTCTTTATTTTACTTACTACCTATTTTCTATTGATGCTATTCTAATCATATTATTATGTTCACAATCCTTTTGTTTGTGGAGTCTATCTAGATTCGGTTTGTTCCCTTATCATGACTGCGTGTTTCCGTGCCATCCAGTGGACTCTTCCCCGTCCAAACAGATCTTTCAGAGGTGCGTTATCAAGGAGTTAACCAACAACAGAATCGAACTCTCGGGCATAAGGAAACTTCAATTTGTCTCAAAGTGGTCTCATTTCACTCTGAAAAAACATTTTTTTAAGGTTAAGAGGTTTTAAACACCAAAAGTTTTAAAGTTGAGTCACTTTTTAACGCTAAGGCATTTTAATGAGATGTCAGGTTTGACGCTGACATGTAATGTACCCCAATTGTCCCCCGGGGTTTTGGCCAGAAGTAGCCAAGCACAAAATTCAAGAACACAAGGCCTTTTTTTGCCACCGTTTGATATTTCTTCTGAAAATCGAGTTTTTGATAAAAATGTTGAACTTTCGAAAATTCAGAATTATCACAGATTTGTTCAAACTTGTTCAATTTGGATAAACTAAAATGTATTTTGTAGCTAATAAAATGAAATTCAAAAAAAACCATCACAAACGACTTTTTGTACTTCGTGATACCCATCTTATGACCTAAAATGCAAGGTTGCTCCAATGCCAAAAAAGTGTCTAGCGAGAAACTAATTTCAAACGATTTAGCAAAATTTTTAAAAATTTCTCTCGCCTTGACCAAGTTTTTGAATCCATTATAAAAACTTTTGAAACTAACCTCGACCATTTTTTCCATTCCAGAAAAATCGTAATTAGTGTAAATTATAGAAAATCAATAAACATATTTTAGGCTACCATTCACAAGGTTGCCAAACTAGGACGTTTGATGAGTCATTCGTCTTCGTTCTTTTATAGAGGCGGTTATCAGCTCGGTTTGGAGAAAGTTGAGGCGGAGACTTGTGCGTTGACAAACGCAAGGACGTTTTTAACGTAATTTTGTTTACAAAGCGACGATTTTTTACGCCAATACGTTTTTAACTCGGAGACAATTTCAACGCTGACAAACTTTTTTTTACGCTGACACTTTTTTTTTTGACGCTGACACCTTTTTTTTGACGCTGACACCTTTTTTTGACGCTAGGACAATTTTTACGCCAAGACGTTTTTAATTCGGAGACAATTTCAACGCTAGGACATTTTTTTTGGACGCTGAATCATACTTTGACGATCGTGTTGTATTATATTTTAACGGTAAATCTCATTTTGACGGTGCAAATGTTTTCAAGATCAACAGTGTCCAAGTTTATTTCAAAAACTAGACAAAAAAGAAGAAAAGTCCCATCAAAAAGATGATTCTCAAGAAGTGACGAGCAGATGGAGCTCCATTGCAGAAATCAATGTTTTTACAGTAGCAATTCTCGTGGGTTCCCATGGAGTTTGTCACGGATTTGCAAGCTGAAAAGTGTAAAAAATTATGAGTAAAAATTTTTTTTACAAAAATTCATTTTTTCATGTTGAAGCTCTTAGTTTGGAACTTGCAAGCTGGGAAGTAAAAAAAATTAAGCGTTGAAAATGTTTTTTACGCGTGAAAAATTATGCGTAAAATTATTTTTTAACGCGTCAAAAAAATTTCTCACAAAAAATCATGAGTATACTCATTTTGAAGCTCTTAACAAGCTAAAGCCAATTTTTGACAACAAAAACCTCATAAAAACATTATACCGTATTTACTCTAATAGACCGGCACCTCTATATGTCCGGCACCCTCTAATAGACCGGCAGTCAAATGATCATTTTGAAAAATAAACCGGCAGCCTCCAATAATCCGGCACCCCAAAAATTAATGAAATTGGAAAGTACTATTTTTTGAGAAATTCGAATTTTTTCCAGTGTTTTTCACACAATTTCAATATTTATCAGCATTTCGAATAGTGTTTGCTTTTTAAACTATTCAAAAAAGGCTTTATCATGCTCATTTTCAGTGAAAAAGCAACATTTTTTTGTTAAATTTTTTATAAATTGACTCTTTGAAAAATAGACCGGCACCCTCTAAATGACCGGCACTCTCTAATAAACCGGCATCAAAATGAGGACCACGAAAAATAAACCGGCATGCCGGTCTATTGGAGTAAATACGGTATTTCAGATTTTCAAAAAATGAGGTAAGTATTGACCGCTTTTTGCTTCATAATACCGTACTCACTCGCTCCAGCAGTATCAATTGGAGGGCTGTTAATGCATCCGTGGTAGATTCCGTTGGAAAGAGCATTCGGCCCTTTTGTGCAGAACATTCCCTTGCAGTATAAACTTGAGTTACAGTAAGACGTTGCGTCATCGACACCGAGTGGGGTGACACAGTCGTAGCACTTGATTTGAACTTGTGATTGAGTTCCTGAAGAAAATAATCACGAAAAAAGTTCCAAAAATTATAGGATTACCAATGATAGCAGTAATGAAAATCAAGGATTGAAGGTATAATTGGAGTGAACACATTTTGATTGATCTACAGTTTCCCAAGATCTGAAAGTACTCTAAAACCAGAAACGAACTTTCACAAAAACTAAAAAAAACGAGAAAATAGTGAATTTGTGAATTGAAAAAGGATGTGAATGGCAGGGATAGCCGATCTGGCATATAGTCGCCTATGGAGACCCCGACATGTTTTTATTTATGTCCTAGCAACGTGTTCTCTAGTCATTTTGAGTCTCAATTTGAAGCTCTAGTTGCTCTGAGAGACGAGGTACGGAATTTTTTTTTAATGGCTCTATCGGCGAAGAACGGTCCCATGCGACATGAACGGTCCCATAGGTTCACAGAGGTAGAATACTTGCATGAGTGCTATCGGAGAAGATTGATTTCATTATTCCAAAGTTAGTTGAAAAATTAAAACATGTTTAGCATTACCAGTGATGAATATGTTGTAATTAGGAAAAAGTGGAACCCTCTTGTTGTTGTTAAGCTTTCGACTGAATTAAAGGTTGTCACTTCAAATTGCAATCTACTTTTGATAATGCAACTTCCAAAACCAATGAGAAAAAAAGACGGTTAGTCTTTGAATACACTTTTCTCTTTGACTACATTCACTCTTTTACTTCATTTTTTTATTATAGTTGGTATATAATGCCGTATATTAGATTGTATTGAGCTCCTTTCACGAAAAGCTGGCTTAGAAATGCCTCAAAAATAGCTTGATACGAAACAAATAATTTTCAAATCCTTCTAAGCCTGATGTTTAGAAAAATTAGATTTGTATCTAGTCTAGAAACAATTTAGCTTTTGTGTGTTTTTTTTCATAGGGGAGTATGCTTCACTTCAAGATGCAAGTTCTGACTGACTATGTTTTTTTCTGGGTCAAATTGAGCGTTCTTAGTACCAAAACATGTGTCTTTCTCAACTTCGCAACTTGAGGAAGTTTTGCCCCCTGTATTTCAATTCAAACTGCTTAAAGCCCCAACTTTCTCAGTACCGCTAAGCCCAACGTTTTCATAAACCGGCGCCTATCCTTTGTTCTAGAAAGCCAGGTGAGAGTGAAGGTTTTTTCTTAATACAATAGGGACACCTGTACATACGTCTTTATCTTCTCATAAAAGTCTTCACATACAAAAAAACCGATAAGAGACATTACTATTATAAGGATTAGGCCAGACAAAACAAAGGGTACCGATAAGCCCCGCCCATTTAGGCGATAAGGGCAAACAAATCGTCATTCTACCACTTTTTTTGTACGGGGAGTTCTGGACAGAGCGGAGATCCGGTGGGGTCGTGGGGGACCTCTTGTTGTACGGGGAGTTCTGGAAAGAGTGGAGATCCGGTGGGGAACCCCCGGGGACATCAGGAAGACCATTCCTAACATTACTGGTCATAAGGTACACTATGTTACACGGAACCCCCGGGGACATCATGAAGACCATCCCTAACACTACCGGGGATAAGGTACACTATGTTACAGGGAACCCCCGGGGACATCAGGAAGACCATCCCTAACACTACTGGTCATAAGGTACACTATGTTACACGGAACCCCCGGGGACATCATGAAGACCATCCCTAACACTACTGGTCATAAGGTACACTATGTTACACTGAACCCCCGGGGACATCATGAAGACCATTCCTAACACTACTGGTCATAAGGTACACTATGTTACACGGAACCCCCGGGGACATCATGAAGACCATCCCTAACACTACTGGTCATAAGGTACACTATGTTACAGGGAACCCCCGGGGACATCAGGAAGACCATTCCTAACATTACTGGTCATAAGGTACACTATGTTACAGGGAACCCCCGGGGACATCATGAAGACCATCCCTAACACTACTGGTCATAAGGTTCACTATGTTACAGGGAACCCCCGGGGACATCAGGAAGACTATTCCTAACATTACTGGTCATAAGGTACACTATGTTACACGGAACCCCCGGGGACATCATGAAGACCATCCCTAACACTACCGGGGATAAGGTACACTATGTTACAGGGAACCCCCGGGGACATCAGGAAGACCATCCCTAACACTACTGGTCATAAGGTACACTATGTTACAGGGAACCCCCGGGGACATCAGGAAGACCATTCCTAACATTACTGGTCATAAGGTACACTATGTTACAGGGAACCCCCGGGGACATCATGATGACCATCCCTAACACTACTGGTCATAAGGTACACTATGTTACACTGAACCCCCGGGGACATCATGAAGACCATTCCTAACACTACTGGTCATAAGGTACACTATGTTACACGGAACCCCCGGGGACATCATGAAGACCATCCCTAACACTACTGGTCATAAGGTACACTATGTTACACTGAACCCCCGGGGACATCATGAAGACCATTCCTAACACTACTGGTCATAAGGTACACTATGTTACACGGAACCCCCGGGGACATCATGAAGACCATCCCTAACACTACTGGTCATAAGGTACACTATGTTACACGGAACCCCCGGGGACATCATGAAGACCATCCCTAACACTACCGGGGATAAGGTACACTATGTTACAGGGAACCCCCGGGGACATCAGGAAGACCATCCCTAACACTACTGGTCATAAGGTACACTATGTTACACTGAACCCCCGGGGACATCATGAAGACCATTCCTAACACTACTGGTCATAAGGTACACTATGTTACACGGAACCCCCGGGGACATCATGAAGACCATCCCTAACACTACCGGGGATAAGGTACACTATGTTACAGGGAACCCCCGGGGACATCTGGAAGACCATTCCTAACACTACCGGGGATAAGGTACACTATGTTACAGGGAACCCCCGGGGACATCAGGAAGACCATCCCTAACACTACTGGTCATAAGGTACACTATGTTACACGGAACCCCCGGGGACATCATGAAGACCATTCCTAACACTACTGGTCATAAGGTACACTATGTTACACGGAACCCCCGGGGACATCATGAAGACCATCCCTAACACTACCGGGGATAAGGTACACTATGTTACAGGGAACCCCCGGGGACATCATGAAGACCATTCCTAACACTACTGGTCATAAGGTACACTATGTTACACGGAACCCCCCGGGGACATCATGAAGACCATTCCTAACACTCCTGGTCATAGTGTACTTATGAGTTTGACTTCTTAGTTTTTTGCTAATTTCTACAAAAAACTAGAAATAGGAACAAAAAGATTTGTACTGATCAGCCAGATGCCGAAGCATCTGTGGATCCCTTTCGCCACGGAGGGCTCAGTACGTGAAAGAAACTGTGAAAATTAATTTTTTTTGATCACGGGGAAAACTAGAAAAACCCCCAAAATCAGAGGTCCCCCACGACCCTACCGGATCTCTGCTCTTTCCAGAACTCCCCGTACACCAAGAGGTCCCTCACGACCCCACCGGATCTCTACTCTTTCCAGAACTCCCCGTACAACAAGAGGTCCCCCACGACCCCACCGGATCTCCGCTCTTTTCAGAACTCCCCGTACAACAAGAGGTCCCCCACGACCCCACCGGATCTCCGCTCTTTCCAGAACTCCCCGTACACCAAGAGGTCCCCCACGACCCAACCGGATCTCCGCTCTTTCCAGAACTCCCCGTACAAAAAAGTGGTAGAATGACGATTTGTTCGCCTTTATCGCCTAAAGGGGCGGGGCTAATCGGTACCCTTTGTTTTCTGCCGCCCACTCTCCCTAAATCCAGAAAGTATGAGGCTGCGCGTTTCTTGTGGGCGGAGCCTAAGTAAATGTAACGCAAAAATGTGTAGAAAAAATTTGCCAAAAATTTCTACCCAATTTTGACCCGTTTGTAACTTTTGTTTGACTGGACCATTTTCGATCATTCTTTTTTTGTCGAATAGAACGTCTCTCTCCGCTTGTGAAGACCTAGAGAACAGTGTGATTCAATCATTTGGAGCCAAGATATGCTCCGTTTTCCAAAAGTCGTTTTTTTGGTCGAAAAGTTTGGCTTGGAAAAAAGGGCAGTTTTTTGTTCAAATCGTTGCACAAGCTCGGGCAATTGAGCTATAGGTCTGAAATTTGGGCTATATATTGGTAATACAACTGGCTAGGGGAAGAAAAAAGAACAAAAACCATATCTTAAAAAATAAAAATTCCAGCCATAAAAGTATGAGGATCACTTTTTTGAACCAATTTTTCACTTTTTTTGCGTTTTCTGAGAGAACGGAAAAAGGTATCAAGCTGATTTTTGGTGAGCATAGAAATTGAAGCACTAGAATGTGATTGAGAAACGTAGATTTTCAAAATTCGCAAAATTGACCGAGATACGGTCGAAAAATGGCTCATTTTCCCTCCAAATTAGGCTCCGCCCACTTTTCGTTTTTCGCTTGTTTCTCGGCCAGTTTTGGGAGTTGGAAGGAAATTTTTTTTTGGAGAGATGCGCAATAAAAATGCGGAATGGAACATATACATTTTGTAAATTTTTTAGTGGAAAAATTTTTGGAAAATCAGGAAAAACATGGTTCAGGCAAACATCAAGAATATTTCGGAAAGTTTCACATTTTTCCAATATAGAATTTTGCAGAGATACAGAAAATGTGTGTTACTTTGCTAGAAAATTACTAGAACTTGAGATTATTTGCAATTTCTTCAAAACTTCGCTCCAGAATTTGGTGAATGCATTTTCGTTTTCCATCGTGTCCGTCCTTCGAACGACGTTCCCCCTTCTCCCACCCTCCTCTATGCTATGGGCAGGTGGTCAGTTGTGTGCAGTGAGTGGTCGAGTGGTTAGCGGGCTGGGCAGTAATCTAGAGGTCATGGTTCGATTCCGTCGTTTGTCGTTTTTCTTTTTATTTCTTTCTACATTGCATTTACTTGCTCAAAAGTTAATTTATACCCTTGCACATTAATGACTCTTCTCATTCTTGTCTGATTTTAATGATTTTTGCCCCACCAGATAGGAAAATGTGGGCCAGTCATCAAGAACTTACTAGGGAACGTTGTAAAGAAAAGGTGAGATTCATTAAAGTGATGCACACCATTCGAAAGATCATGTTTTGAAACCAAGAAATCCATCTTCTATTTTTGCGGAACGATCTTCTGAAGGCGTGTTAACGTCTTCTGAAAATTTGCAAACCAACCAGCGAATTTTTATACGCATTTCCGGCTTGCATAAAAATGTGAATGGATGGCCTAGTCGAAATTATCAAATTCGATAATTGGCTCTGCAACATTTCGAAAGTCCATAAAATTGTTGGAAACTAACTTTTGCTTTCGAAACGTCGCATGAAAAAAAAGAGTTTGAAAAAACTGAAAATTTTTACAGTTTCAAAAATTTTCAAAATTCGACTAACTTCTAGTCGTGAATCTGAAATTGAAAATGTCCCTGGAGATCTAGATCAAAAGGCTCACCTAAAAACCGTGTTACTCCTCAAAATTTTCGGCGTCCAGTACACTTTGAAGCACTCGAAAAATGATTCGACTTCTGAAACTTTCGAATATGTCACCAGAATTGATTTGAGGGATTTGGAGCCGACTTGAGCCGCCCAACTATCACATCCCATTGAGATGACATCGGTGATTGGCATGGATTTCTTCTGCAAAAGAATTAATGGTAATTTCCAGAATAAAAGTTCAAATCTTACTGTATTCTGAATCAATTGATTCAGATATGCAGAATACTCATCTGCCGTCTCGAATTCCGTATTGATTAAGTAGTCTTGTAGGCAGAAAATTTTTTTGAATTTCGCGGTGTTATGAGGGGAATTCGTGAAAAATTAGGAAGTTTGAGTATTGTTATTGTTTGGTGGACGCAGTTTCAGCGTAAGACTACAAATGCAGGTCCCTACTAGACACATCGGATAATTCTGGAAGGAAATCTCCGGAAGGCCTAAAACTAAAAAATGCAGGTCCCTATTGGACACATCGGATGATTCTGGTAAGAATTCTCCGGAAAGCCTGGAGAACAAAAGGTGAAGGGTGTAGATGTGCGTACAGGTGCTCTATTGTCAGTGACCGCATGTCGGCATTTTTATTCAAAGAATTCTTCACATCCTTAATGGTTTATGGAAAAAAAAAACAAGACGAAGTTAAGATTTATTAGTACCAATTTGACCTGTCAACACGTTTTTCTTCTGGGGAGACGTCACCACCATTGCAGATGGGCTCCTCAGTCACTCTTATTCTTTTCCATTGGTCCGGTTGGTGTCCTATTTTTATTGACTTTTTTGTATTTAATTTGCCTTCTATTTCTCCGTCGCTGTTTCCTAATTTTGTCCTAAACAAAATATCATTTTTGCCAGGGTAACGGACACACCATAAGGACACCTCCAATCGTGGATCGTGGGATGCCATCGTAGGTTTTCTCTTTTTTATCCCTATTTAGTTTCAATTTTAGGTGTCGATTGGGATCGTTCGTTCGTAGGCGAGGAATGACAAGGATTCAATGGATTGAAAGATGTGATAGCACAGAGCGAAAATTGAAGTTAGTATTATCTATCTCTAATTTCGGGTCTGAGGGTCCTAGAGGGAAGGGAACTGGTGCATGATAGAAAGTTCTAGAACGCCATGCCATCAACGGGTTCAGAAAAGGGTGGCCCAGTGAAGATGGCAAGGTATGATATGTGTGATCAGACTCACGGAGATTTCTTAGTAGAATGATACTCAGTAGAATTTCTAAGTAGAATGAGTAGACTGATTATTTTAGTAGAATGAATGAACTATCGGGGATGCGCGGTCGTTTTTCGGCCTCTGACAATAATCAGAAGGTGTGCAATTTTTTATGAAAAGTTGTACACTTGCAGCTTCCTTTCGGGGATGCGCGGTCGTTTTACGACGTCTGACACTAATCAGAAGGTGTGCAATTTTTTATGAAAAGTTGTACACTTGCAGCTTCCTTTCGGGGATGCGCCGTCGTTTTACGACGTCTGAAATTAGTCAGAAGGTGTGCAATTTTTTATGAAAAGTTGTACACTTGCAGCTTCCTTTCGGGAATGCGCGGTCGTTTTACGACGTCTGAAATTAGTCAGAAGGTGTGCAATTTTTTATGAAAAGTTGTACACTTGCAGCTTCCTTTCGGGGATGCGCGGTCGTTTTACGACGTCTGAAATTAGTCAGAAGGTGTGCAATTTTTTATGAAAAGTTGTACACTTGCAGCTTCCTTTCGGGGATGCGCGGTCGTTTTACGACGTCTGAAATTAGTCAGAAGGTGTGCAATTTTTTATGAAAAGTTGTACACTTGCAGCTTCCTTTCGGGGATGCGCGGTCGTTTTACGACGTCTGAAATTAGTCAGAAGGTGTGCAATTTTTTATGGAAAGTTGTACACTTGCAGCTTCCTTTCGGGAATGCGCGGTCGTTTTACGACGTCTGACACTAATCAGAAGGTGTGCAATTTTTTATGAAAAGTTGTACACTTGCAGCTTCCTTTCGGGAATGCGCGGTCGTTTTACGACGTCTGACACTAATCAGAAGGTGTGCAATTTTTTATGAAAAGTTGTACACTTGCAGCTTCCTTTCGGGGATGCGCGGTCGTTTTACGACGTCTGAAATTAGTCAGAAGGTGTGCAATTTTTTATGAAAAGTTGTACACTTGCAGCTTCCTTTCGGGGATGCGCGGTCGTTTTACGACGTCTGAAATTAGTCAGAAGGTGTGCAATTTTATATGAAAAGTTGTACACTTGCAGCTTCCTTTCGGGGATGCGCGGTCGTTTTACGACGTCTGACACTAATCAGAAGGTGTGCAATTTTTTATGAAAAGTTGTACACTTGCAGCTTCCTTTCGGGGATGCGCGGTCGTTTTACGACGTCTGAAATTAGTCAGAAGGTGTGCAATTTTTTATGAAAAGTTGTACACTTGCAGCTTCCTTTCGGGGATGCGCGGTCGTTTTACGACGTCTGAAATTAGTCAGAAGGTGTGCAATTTTTTATGAAAAGTTGTACACTTGCAGCTTCCTTTCGGGGATGCGCGGTCGTTTTACGACGTCTGAAATTAGTCAGAAGGTGTGCAATTTTTTATGGAAAGTTGTACACTTGCAGCTTCCTTTCGGGAATGCGCGGTCGTTTTACGACGTCTGACACTAATCAGAAGGTGTGCAATTTTTTATGAAAAGTTGTACACTTGCAGCTTCCTTTCGGGAATGCGCGGTCGTTTTACGACGTCTGAAATTAGTCAGAAGGTGTGCAATTTTTTATGAAAAGTTGTACACTTGCAGCTTCCTTTCGGGGATGCGCGGTCGTTTTACGACGTCTGACACTAATCAGAAGGTGTGCAATTTTTTATGAAAAGTTGTACACTTGCAGCTTCCTTTCGGGGATGCGCGGTCGTTTTACGACGTCTGAAATTAGTCAGAAGGTGTGCAATTTTTTATGGAAAGTTGTACACTTGCAGCTTCCTTTCGGGAATGCGCGGTCGTTTTACGACGTCTGACACTAATCAGAAGGTGTGCAATTTTTTATGAAAAGTTGTACACTTGCAGCTTCCTTTCGGGAATGCGCGGTCGTTTTACGACGTCTGAAATTAGTCAGAAGGTGTGCAATTTTATATGAAAAGTTGTACACTTGCAGCTTCCTTTCGGGGATGCGCGGTCGTTTTACGACGTCTGACACTAATCAGAAGGTGTGCAATTTTTTATGAAAAGTTGTACACTTGCAGCTTCCTTTCGGGGATGCGCGGTCGTTTTACGACGTCTGAAATTAGTCAGAAGGTGTGCAATTTTTTATGGAAAGTTGTACACTTGCAGCTTCCTTTCGGGAATGCGCGGTCGTTTTACGACGTCTGACACTAATCAGAAGGTGTGCAATTTTTTATGAAAAGTTGTACACTTGCAGCTTCCTTTCGGGAATGCGCGGTCGTTTTACGACGTCTGAAATTAGTCAGAAGGTGTGCAATTTTTTATGAAAAGTTGTACACTTGCAGCTTCCTTTCGGGGATGCGCGGTCGTTTTACGACGTCTGAAATTAGTCAGAAGGTGTGCAATTTTTTATGAAAAGTTGTACACTTGCAGCTTCCTTTCGGGGATGCGCGGTCGTTTTACGACGTCTGACACTAATCAGAAGGTGTGCAATTTTTTATGAAAAGTTGTACACTTGCAGCTTCCTTTCGGGAATGCGCGGTCGTTTTACGACGTCTGACACTAATCAGAAGGTGTGCAATTTTTTATGAAAAGTTGTACACTTGCAGCTTCCTTTCGGGAATGCGCGGTCGTTTTACGACGTCTGACACTAATCAGAAGGTGTGCAATTTTTTATGAAAAGTTGTACACTTGCAGCTTCCTTTCGGGAATGCGCGGTCGTTTTACGACGTCTGACACTAATCAGAAGGTGTGCAATTTTTTATGAAAAGTTGTACACTTGCAGCTTCCTTTCGGGGATGCGCGGTCGTTTTACGACGTCTGAAATTAGTCAGAAGGTGTGCAATTTTTTATGAAAAGTTGTACACTTGCAGCTTCCTTTCGGGGATGCGCGGTCGTTTTACGACGTCTGAAATTAGTCAGAAGGTGTGCAATTTTTTATGAAAAGTTGTACACTTGCAGCTTCCTTTCGGGGATGCGCGGTCGTTTTACGACGTCTGACACTAATCAGAAGGTGTGCAATTTTTTATGAAAAGTTGTACACTTGCAGCTTCCTTTCGGGAATGCGCGGTCGTTTTACGACGTCTGACACTAATCAGAAGGTGTGCAATTTTTTATGAAAAGTTGTACACTTGCAGCTTCCTTTCGGGAATGCGCGGTCGTTTTACGACGTCTGACACTAATCAGAAGGTGTGCAATTTTTTATGAAAAGTTGTACACTTGCAGCTTCCTTTCGGGAATGCGCGGTCGTTTTACGACGTCTGACACTAATCAGAAGGTGTGCAATTTTTTATGAAAAGTTGTACACTTGCAGCTTCCTTTCGGGGATGCGCGGTCGTTTTACGACGTCTGAAATTAGTCAGAAGGTGTGCAATTTTTTATGAAAAGTTGTACACTTGCAGCTTCCTTTCGGGGATGCGCGGTCGTTTTACGACGTCTGAAATTAGTCAGAAGGTGTGCAATTTTATATGAAAAGTTGTACACTTGCAGCTTCCTTTCGGGGATGCGCGGTCGTTTTACGACGTCTGACACTAATCAGAAGGTGTGCAATTTTTTATGAAAAGTTGTACACTTGCAGCTTCCTTTCGGGGATGCGCGGTCGTTTTACGACGTCTGAAATTAGTCAGAAGGTGTGCAATTTTTTATGAAAAGTTGTACACTTGCAGCTTCCTTTCGGGGATGCGCGGTCGTTTTACGACGTCTGAAATTAGTCAGAAGGTGTGCAATTTTTTATGAAAAGTTGTACACTTGCAGCTTCCTTTCGGGGATGCGCGGTCGTTTTACGACGTCTGAAATTAGTCAGAAGGTGTGCAATTTTTTATGGAAAGTTGTACACTTGCAGCTTCCTTTCGGGAATGCGCGGTCGTTTTACGACGTCTGACACTAATCAGAAGGTGTGCAATTTTTTATGAAAAGTTGTACACTTGCAGCTTCCTTTCGGGAATGCGCGGTCGTTTTACGACGTCTGAAATTAGTCAGAAGGTGTGCAATTTTATATGAAAAGTTGTACACTTGCAGCTTCCTTTCGGGGATGCGCGGTCGTTTTACGACGTCTGACACTAATCAGAAGGTGTGCAATTTTTTATGAAAAGTTGTACACTTGCAGCTTCCTTTCGGGGATGCGCGGTCGTTTTACGACGTCTGAAATTAGTCAGAAGGTGTGCAATTTTTTATGGAAAGTTGTACACTTGCAGCTTCCTTTCGGGAATGCGCGGTCGTTTTACGACGTCTGACACTAATCAGAAGGTGTGCAATTTTTTATGAAAAGTTGTACACTTGCAGCTTCCTTTCGGGAATGCGCGGTCGTTTTACGACGTCTGAAATTAGTCAGAAGGTGTGCAATTTTATATGAAAAGTTGTACACTTGCAGCTTCCTTTCGGGGATGCGCGGTCGTTTTACGACGTCTGACACTAATCAGAAGGTGTGCAATTTTTTATGAAAAGTTGTACACTTGCAGCTTCCTTTCGGGGATGCGCGGTCGTTTTACGACGTCTGAAATTAGTCAGAAGGTGTGCAATTTTTTATGGAAAGTTGTACACTTGCAGCTTCCTTTCGGGAATGCGCGGTCGTTTTACGACGTCTGACACTAATCAGAAGGTGTGCAATTTTTTATGAAAAGTTGTACACTTGCAGCTTCCTTTCGGGAATGCGCGGTCGTTTTACGACGTCTGAAATTAGTCAGAAGGTGTGCAATTTTATATGAAAAGTTGTACACTTGCAGCTTCCTTTCGGGGATGCGCGGTCGTTTTACGACGTCTGACACTAATCAGAAGGTGTGCAATTTTTTATGAAAAGTTGTACACTTGCAGCTTCCTTTCGGGGATGCGCGGTCGTTTTACGACGTCTGAAATTAGTCAGAAGGTGTGCAATTTTATATGAAAAGTTGTACACTTGCAGCTTCCTTTCGGGGATGCGCGGTCGTTTTACGACGTCTGACACTAATCAGAAGGTGTGCAATTTTTTATGAAAAGTTGTACACTTGCAGCTTCCTTTCGGGGATGCGCGGTCGTTTTACGACGTCTGAAATTAGTCAGAAGGTGTGCAATTTTTTATGAAAAGTTGTACACTTGCAGCTTCCTTTCGGGGATGCGCGGTCGTTTTACGACGTCTGAAATTAGTCAGAAGGTGTGCATTTTTTTATGAAAAGTTGTACACTTGCAGCTTCCTTTCGGGGATGCGCGGTCGTTTTACGACGTCTGAAATTAGTCAGAAGGTGTGCAATTTTTTATGAAAAGTTGTACACTTGCAGCTTCCTTTCGGGGATGCGCGGTCGTTTTACGGCGTCTCAAATTAGTCAGAAGGTGTGCAATTTTTTATGAAAAGTTGTACACTTGCAGCTTCCTTTCGGGGATGCGCGGTCGTTTTACGACGTCTGAAATTAGTCAGAAGGTGTGCAATTTTATATGAAAAGTTGTACACTTGCAGCTTCCTTTCGGGGATGCGCGGTCGTTTTACGACGTCTGAAATTAGTCAGAAGGTGTGCAATTTTTTATGAAAAGTTGTACACTTGCAGCTTCCTTTCGGGGATGCGCGGTCGTTTTACGACGTCTGAAATTAGTCAGAAGGTGTGCAATTTTTTATGAAAAGTTGTACACTTGCAGCTTCCTTTCGGGGATGCGCGGTCGTTTTACGGCGTCTCAAATTAGTCAGAAGGTGTGCAATTTCACATGAAACACAGACAATGAATAGCTTTCGCCAACTATTTCATATCTTAGAAAAAATTCGGGTGCTCGTAAAGTGAGAACCAAAAGTGCCACAAGGTTCATATGTAGCTCATTCGAAAGAGCGTCTAAATGTACATCGGGAATTGGAAAAACTTCTTTACCTTTCTTGATGTGTCTCTGGAAAAAACACCCATCTTCGTGTCCAACAATATTGAGAAATCACTTAAAACGTTTATATACACAAAATAGGCAAGATGAAACGAAAAAAAATCACTAGAGGGACAACTGAATTATGCAGAAAGTTAGAATACCTGTAAGGTGGGGCAAATCACAAAAAAATAATAAATTAGAGACAATCAGTTCAAATCTTCAAACTCTCGGGCACTATCAGCACTTCTGAGTTCGCTTGAATCGTGAATCTAAAAATTGAAAATGTCCCGGGAGCTCTAGATTAAAAGGCTCACCTAAAAACCGTATTACTTCTCAAAATTTTCGGCGTCCAGTACATTTTGAAGCACTCGAATAATGATTCAACTTCTGAAACTTTCGAATATGTCACCAGAATGGATTTGAGGGATTTGGAGCCGACTTGAGCCGCCCAACTATCACATCCCATTGAGATGACATCAGTGATCGGGATGGATTTTTTCTGCAAACATGATTATTTGAAAATTTCTAAAATAAAAATCAAAGCTTACTGTATTCTGAATTAGTTGATTCAAATGTGCAGTGTACTCATCTGCAGTCTCGAATTCCGTATTGATTAGGTAGTCTTGTAGGCTGAAATTTTTCGAATTTCGCGGTTATTTCAAAGAAACAAGACTTACGAATGCGTTCGGTTTCTTCTGAATAGAAGACTTTCTTTCTCCAACTCATCGACACGAATTTCGACTCGAGACAGGGCGGGGACTAGGGAGGTGGAGTCTCGGAGGTTCCAATTTCCACGTTCTGTACAGCAGACTGGAAATGAAAAATAGTTAGACGTTTTGCAACCGAAAAAAAGAACCTGAATTTTTTACAGTACCGGCCAAAATCGTTCTCTAGAAGTAGGTCAACTTTGAGGGTCTGAAAAAGTGGTTTCCAAATTTTCGATTTTTCTGAAATTTTGTGGATGTGTAAAGCAACTATGGAACTTTATTTCTTTAGTTGACAACTTTTTTATAGGACCGCAATCCAGTTAATTAGGCCAAGTTGAATGACGTCACCTCAAACTTTGTGAGTGAGATTTCTAGGCTATCAACTTAACATTTCTAAATTACTGTCGGATAGAGCTAGTCTCTGGCCTAATCCTTATAATAGTAATGTCTGTTATCGGTTTCTTTGTATGTGAAGACTTTTATGAGAAGACAAAGACGTACAGTGGCGAGATGTGGTGAGTGTACCTTCGAATTTCAGTGAATAACTTTGCTCAAACATGTCCGAATGACCTGAAATTTTGCATGTTTATAAAAGATATGACTGAGAGTAGAACACATAGTTTTTTGAAAATGAAAATCGCTTCTGGCCTCCAGAATCCTGCCTGATGTAGACGTGTTTTAGAAGTCCAAAAAATAACTTTTTCTGAGGTTAATTGTTTTTTGTAATTTGTTTGAGAAAATGTTGATACTGGATAAAATAAGTAACTCACAAAGTTTGGTCAACTTCGAATGATTGGCTCCGGAGATATGGACGTCGGAGCACAAAATGACATGTTTGGAACAGTGAGCATACCTCGGCTGAAACTGATCGCAAGACTCTCAAATTTTCAAGGAATACGTATCGTTAAATGTACTACAAGATGACAAAAAGAATTATTCATTTTGATCAAAAAATATTTTGGCGAAGTACATGGCTAGTTCAGACCAAATGGAGGTAGTATCAAAAAAAATTATTTGCTCAAAGTGAATAATTCTTTTTGCTATCTTGTAGTACATTTAACGATACATATTACTTGAAAATTTGAGAGTCCTACGATCAGTTTCAGCCGAGGTATGCTCACAGTTCCAAACATGTCATTTTGTGCTCCGACGTCCATATCTCCGGAGCCAATCATTCGTAGTTGACCAAACTTTGTGAGTTACTTATTTTATCCAGTATCAACATTTTCTCAAACAAATTACAAAAAACAATTAACCTCAGAAAAAGTTATTTTTTGGACTTCTAAAACACGTCTACATCAGGCAGGATTCTGGAGGCCAGAAGCGATTTTCATTTTCAAAAAACTATGTGTTCTACTCTCAGTCATATCTTTTATAAACATGCAAAATTTCAGGTCATTCGGACATGTTTGAGCAAAGTTATTCACTGAAATTCGAAGGTACACTCACCACATCTCGCCACTGTATGTACAGGTGTCCCTATTGTATTCAGAAAAAACCTTCACTCTCACCTGGCTTTCTAGAACAAAGAATGGGCGCAGGTTTATGAAAACGTTGGGCTTAGCGGTACTGAGAAAGTTGGGGCTTTAAGCAGTTTGAATTGAAATACAGGGGGCAAAACTTCCTCAAGTTGCGAAGTTGAGAAAGACACATGTTTTGGTACTACGAACGCTCAATTTGACCCAGAAAAAACATAGTCAGTCAGAACTTGCATCTTGAAGTGAAGCATACTCCCCTATGAAAAAAAAACACAAAAGCTAAATTGTTTCTAGACTAGATACAAATCTAATTTTTCTAAACATCAGGCTTAGAAGGATTTGAAAATTATTTGTTTCGTATCAAGCTATTTTTGAGGCATTTCTAAGCCAGCTTTTCGTAAAAGGAGCTCAATACAATCTAATATACGGCATTATATACCAACTAAAATAATGAAGTAAAAGAGTGAATGTAGTCAAAGAGAAAAGCGTATTCAAAGACTAACCGTCTTTTTTTCTCATTGGTTTTGAAAGTTGCATTATCAAAAGTAGATTGCAATCTGAAGTGACAACCTCTAATTCAGTCGAAAGCTCGACAACAACAAGAGGGATCGACTTTTTCCTAATTACAACATATTCATCACTGGTAATGCTAAACATGTTTTAATTTTTCAACTAACTTTGGAATAATGAAATCAATCTTCTCCGATAGCACTCATGCAAGTATTCTACCTCTGTGAACCTATGGGACCGTTCATGTCGCATGGGCCCGTTCTTCGCCGATAGAGCCAATTTTTTTAAATTCTCATACTTTTGTATTTTTGCTCCCAGATCACCGAGGAGCTTTTTGAATAAATTATTTCTATTCTTGGGGTTCTCTCTTTTCTAAGGCATCCGTTCGGACGAAAACAAATCGGACCCCCGCCGTCCGTCCGTCGTCCGTCCGACTATCGTCCGACTCGCTCGTCCGTGCTACGCAATTTCGCGTCAGTGTGCGTTGTCTACCGTAGTAATTGAGGCAAACCCCGACAAAATCCAACGAAAAATACACTTGTCGTCAATTAAAATGCAAATTGTGCACTGCGCTGACGCGAATTTGCGTACTGAAAAACCGTAACCGGACGAATTTCGGACGGACGGAAGACGGACCGGACGGCGGACGGACCGGACGGACGAAAATTCGTCCGAATGGAAGCCTTACTCTTTTCAAACAGCACGTCATGAAACACTTTTATTCTTTAATTCAAACAAAATGCAAAAATTTAATGAATACAATCAGTTCCCTCTCCAGGATATCTGTTGGCCAGATTCAAGGTTCCAATGTCGAAGAGTTGAGCATCTTTCGATCCCTTACCGACGGCGTTCTTTGGCACATGGATGGTTACTTTCTTTGGGCAGAGCTGGAAAATATTTATTATTCCAAAATTCAGAAGATTCTACACACTTTGAGCCTAAATTGAATGCTCTAAATGGTCTGAGAGCCGAGATACAGAACTTTGAAAAAAAAATTTCGAAAAAAAAATTATTTGAAAAATTTTCAAACTTTTGTACCTCGGCTCCAAGAGTACATAAAATCATGATTTTTGGCTCAAAATTTCAGGAATTTCAAATTCATTATTTCTTCATAAATTTCAAAACCAGTAACTTAGGATTACTGTAGTTTTGAGCCTGAGAAGAGCAAACTTACTCCAGAATGATTGCATCTGTGATAGATGTTGATCTTTGGATCGATCTTTCGGATTTTTCTTTGGGATCCGGAGACTTTGAAAGTTCCATCAGCAATCGTTTTCACAGAGTCCATTTTGGTGTCGTAGACTGAAACAGAAGAAGTTTTAAAAGATTTTTTTTGGAATTTCGAAAATTTGAAAAAAATTTTACACTAGCTCATATTTCTTCTACTGTATTTTGATTATTTTTACTCAAAATTAGAAAATTGTTAAAATGTTGAATTCAGCGCGACGAACGCTTTGAAATGAGTATAATCATGAATATATTCTAAAATTTAGGATTTTTTGGGGGTACCGTAGCTCAGGATCCTTCAAACTACCGTATCTCACTGAGATTTTCTCTGAACTGAATTTCTTTTTTTGTTTCAGAACCAACAAAATAAGAGCTTCAAAATGACTATAGATGACTGGATTCAAAAATTTTGAAATTTTTGGGGGTACTGTAGCTCGCGTACCTGCAAGCTACCGTATCTCCCTTAGTTTTGCTCCAAATAAATTAAAATAAACAGTTTTAGAATCAGCAAAACAATAGCTTTAACAGGAATATAATCATGACTAGTTTTGAAAATTTTGACATTTTTGGGGTACTGTAGCTCAGAATTCTACAAACCACCATATCTCAGTCAGTTTTGCTCTAAATTAAATAAAAACTTTATATTTAATATCAGCAAAACAAGAGCTTTAAAATGAGTATAATCATGACTAGATTTGGTAGCAAAAATTTTTGGGCTACTGTAGCTCACAGGCTCATTTTGCCAACGGTACCATATTTATACTAATTTCGAAGCTCTCACTGTCCCAAACCTAACTTCCGTACTCTTTGACCCTCACAACTCACTAGTTCCATCCTCAAACAGCTTGATTCTCACATCCTTGGCCGGCTGCCCGTTACAAACGAGTTTACCAACAACCGTCACAGTCTGTTGACTGCCAACGATGCCGCCCAATGCATCAGTGAGCACCAAAATGGAAAACAGAATCACGAATTCTTTGAGCATTGGAGCTTGGTGAATCAGGAATCGAATGATTCTGAGGGTTCTGGGGCCCCGTAAAATGTGAGAGAAAATTAGAAACAACTGTTGTTTGTGTAACAAATCTGGCCTCAAGAGAAGACGATGAAAAACATGTTTTCCCTTGGATGTAATCTTGTTTTTCTGATCTTCTAAGCTTGTTTGTGTAAACTGTAAACTTTTAAGGGACCAACCTTCCCTATATAAGCCACGCCAATTTTCTTTAAATCCTTCAGATCCCTTACAATTTTGAAAATCTTGGTATCTAATAAATTCCATTAAAAAAATGTTCATCTCCCCGAAAATCTTCCTCCTTCTATTATCTCTTATTGCTTTTGCTCACGGACTCGGTGGAGTTGTTGGTCGAGGACAAAAAGTTACGGTAGTTGGAAAACTGGTGTGTAATGGAGCACCGGCTAAGGATATCAAAGTAAAGCTGTATGAGGATGGAACTAGTGAGTTTTGAAAAACGGGGGCGGGGTTTAGGAGTACTGTAGATGGATAAAGGAGGTAAAGAGCTTGAAAATGATACTAAATAATATAAGGATTGAAATTGAGATTCTGAAGGAAATTTTATTTGAAAATTTTTTTGACGAAAAAAAATTTTTTTTTCAAAATTTTTTTCAGAAATCGAAAATCCTATCAAATTTGGTATCAAAATTATCCTCTTATCCTTCTGAATCTGATTTTCATGTTTTTATCCTTTTAACTCCGCCCATTTTCAGTCTACGACTCCAAATTAGACACCGCCAACACCCTTCCGGACGGAACTTTCAATGTGATGGGATCGCATACGAAGGTCAGAAAGATTGACCCGAAACTCAATATCTATCACAGATGCAATCATGTTGGGGTAAGTGATACATTATTATTCGGAAAATTCTGCATTTTTTGAGCCTAAAATCGAGGTTCTAGGTGCTCTGGGAGCCGAAATACAAAGGTTTGAAATTTTGGAAAAAAAATTTTTTTGGCTAATTTTTTTTCTTAAAATTTTGAATGTCTGTATCTCAGCTCTCAGAGCACCTAGAGCCTCAAATTATAGCTCAAAATAACCAAAATTTTCTATACTTTTTAATTATTGTATAATTTTAGCTCTGCGCCAAGAAAGTGATCATCCATGTGCCAAAGAACGCCGTCGCCAAGGGAAGCGAAGAAGCTCAACTCTACGATATTGGAACGTTGAATTTGGCCAACAAGTTCCCAGGAGAAACCACTGATTGTATTCATTAAATTTTTCTGTACCTTTTTTTGTGTGTAAAAATGTATTTAAATACGCTTAATAATAAACACTTTTCAACGCGTAAAAAATAGTTTTGTTAAAATCGTAATTTTTGAACCTCAAAACAAACGATTCTTTGATTTATCAAACGCACAAACACATTTTCCAATTAAAAGTCCAACTTCAGCATCAATGTCCAGATTTCACAGTAATCCGAGATTATAAAGATCGTTATGCGTACAAGTTTCATTTCGATTGAAAAATTTATGTTATAAGTTTTTTTCGGGGGTGTTTGTAATCCCAGCATAATCCAAGTGTAGGGTCACGAAATAATTTAAAATGAATACTTGTTCAGATTTTCTCATTTCATTTAGTCCCTTTGTACACATTGTGGTTTCTACTAAAGAAAAATGGATCTTCTTCTTACTCCGAAACTAGTGCTCCCATCTATATATGGAGTTTTCGCCGTTGTTGTCTACACTGCTGTTGCACATGTTATTTACAAACATCCAAACAAGTTTCAGCAAGCATTTTATGAGCTGTTTTTAGTTGGATATGTCATGGTGAGTTGGAATCCGCTGCAATGTGGACGGCAATACAGCAAAGTCAAAATAGAGAGATCGGGAATTCGCTGCGTAGTAATTTTGAAAGCGATACAGCACTTTCCAAAAACATGAGAAAAGGCATTCTCTGCGTAGCCACTTGACATTGATTTAACACGCTCAAAAAAGTGATGTTTGAAATTGGCTGCGTAGCCATGGAAAGTTGATACAGCACGCTTAGAAAAGTGAGGACGGGAATTTGCTGCGTAGCAACATCCCAATGATACAGCACGTGGAAAAAAGTGAGGTTGGGAGTCCAATACGTAGCAATATTGAAGCGATACTACACACAAAAAGGGCAAGTTTGAAATTCGCTGCGTAGCCATGTAAAAATGATACAGCAAACTGGCAACGTCACAGTGATACTACAAACTCACAAAAAATAGCAAATGCAGTTCGCTGAGTAGCAACGCAACAGTGATACAACACGCTCAAGTGCACCATTTCGCTGCGTAGCAATGCCAAAATGATACTGCAAATTTTCCAACACTATTCCTTCCAGAATATGATTTGCTACTTCAACTCCTACTTCACTATGCGAATTCCCCAACACGTGAAGCCCAACGGAACATTCTACGACTTCTACGCCTCCCTGAATGCCAACAAGACGGATACATTCCCTCTGAGCGTTTTTCATATGCTCCATTTTGAGTTCGCCTATACTCAGTACATTTTTAACGGGCTAATTTGCGCCAATCGCTGGACAGCGATTCGCTATAGTTATAAAGATGAAAAAGTGAGAATTGGGGCCAAATTTTTCTAGGTAAATTTTTTTTTTGCAGTATTGGAGCAACTACCTTTGGCTCATTGTCACCGCTATGTTCGTTGTCCCTTTTCTTCTCTTCACTCGACAGTTATTTTTCGGACGCTCGTTTTTCACATGGAATCCAATTAACTCCGCCTTCTACATTGATTCAACTTACGTAAGGTGTACTGTAGTTGGCATTGAGAATTTGGCAACTTTGAATTAAGTATAAACATAAATAGGATTGGAGCATAAAAAATTTTGACGTTTTTTTTGGACAAAAATTTTTTATGCAAAAAAAATTTTTTTCGAAATTTTTTTTTGGTGTTTTCCGGTTACTGTAGCTATCTCACTGAATATTGCTCTGAATGATATGAAAATTATTGTTTGAGAATCAGCATAAAAAGAGCTTCAAAACGAGTATAATCATCAATGAGTTTCCAAAAAAAAATTTCGTTAAAAACATAGTTACAATTTTTGAAATTTTTCAAAAATTTCAAACCCAGTCATGTTTATACTCATTTTGAAGCTCTTATTCTGCAGATTATGAAAATCTACATTTCATTCAATTTGCACTAAAATTAACCTACTAATAACCAGTTTTACAGGGCCGAGCAAAAATCTACCGTTGCCTGACCCCTTTCTTAGTCATCGTGACTATTCTGAATACTGCAATGAATTGGGCCACTTGGAGAAAGATCAACGATATGAAAAAGTAAGTTGGGATATTGTACTCCTCGTGGACAAGAGGGGCCACAGCGAAAATTGTCTTTTTCAGGAAAGACAAAAATGTGCATATCCAAGGGAGCTCTCTGTTCTACATTAGTTTCGCTGGCTTCTGTATTGAAGCTTTTCTTGCCTGTCTCACCGTATTCCTATTCTTCATCACCAACTTCAATGAATCCATCATCACTTGGATCCTCTTCAAAATCGTCGCTTTCTTGGTACCATTCTCCAGTGATGCACTAACCCTGACCCAACCGCTCCTGGTTCTGTATTACTCCAAATCGGTAATTTTGCTTCCCAGATTCAAAAAATGTTGTGTCTTTCAGACCCGTGAGGCCTTCTTCAATCAGTTCCCATTCCTTCAAAGATTCAAAAAACCTGTGGTCATTGCACAGAGCGAAATTGAAGAGGTCATCGTGGATACAAGAAATTTGTGAAGAAAAAACACATTTTGCAACCGGAAAAATTGTTTAACTGTGCATAAGTCGGTACATTTTAGTCCAAATTTAACAAAACTAGGATTTTCAAGATCTTTTAAACAAGAGCTTCAAAATTAGTATAAACATGCCTAGGTTTGAATAAAAAAAATGCAACGAATTTTTAACGGAATTGTTTTGACGAAAAGTATATTTTTTGGAAACCCAGCCATGGTTATACTCATTTTGATGCTTTTTTTGCGCTGATTTCAAAACTTCAACGTTTATTAGGTTTGAAACTAAACTCAGTGAGATACAGTAACCCACAATTTCAAGTATTGTCTTGTTTAGACTCATTTTGAAGATATTGTCCTCTAGATCACGAAAATCCACATTTCGACAAAATTTAACCGATTTTTATCTAGTTTTTTGGTTGCGAAATTGTCTGCTACAAGATATCGATTTGGGAGTTCTGTAGATTTGTGTCTAGACTTCATTTTTACCTCTAATTTTATGTACAACCTGTTTAATTTTGCTACCTCTTTTTATATACTCATTTTCAAGTCAAAAGTCTAAATCTATAAATTCAGAATCACAATTTATTAGAATTCGAATTCGCAACCATATTATTCAAATTCCTTGGCGCTGATACCATAACCACTCCACTATTACTTTCGGCGAAGAATTTATGGTTGTGAAATTTTTGAAGAAACTTTGAGCTTTCCATGCATTTTCGACGGACCTGAAATTATATAATAAAGATGATGGGAAGCTCAGAAATTCATTCTTTTTCAAAAAAAAAAAACACTCACGATCCGACTGAAATAAAGAAGTAAAATCGGATGGGTTAATGTAAGAGCATCACTAGCGAAAGGAGTTAAAAATGGGATCCATTTGATCAAAAATCTGACGATTTCAGAGTCCATACTATCCGATACATTAGTTAAATAGTAATTAGATACAGTAAGACTTGTTAAGAATAAATCGATAATGAATACAGAAAAGGCCATGGAGAATAGAGCAGTCTCAGGGACACGGACTCCTTGTCTGCAAAATTGAGCGCTATGGACAAGTTTAACAATTTTTGCAACATAATAAATATAGAGCTTGAAATTACACAAATTTTGAGCCAAAAATCGGAATAATTGGATTAAAATGAGCAAAGTTATAGCTGTTTGAAAATTTGGGCCCAAAAACACGAAATTTTTCAAAATTTTCAAATCTGGTCATGATTATACTCATTTCGAAGCTCTCATTTTTCTGACTTCAAAAATGTTGTTTTCACAAAAATCAGATAAAAATTGACAAAGATTTTATAGGTACAGTATACCCAACTCAGATCTTACTTTTTCATTTTATTCAACTTGCTCGTCGCCAAAACATTAAAAACTATATTGAAAATCGTTGAAACAATCAAAGTAGGCATAAGATAGTAGTAAATGTTGCTGCGACCCTGAAAAAAACGTTAAACAATTTTAGCGTAAAAATTTTTTTACGCGTAAAAAATTTTTGACGAAAATTTTTACGCGTAAAAAATGTTTTCACGAAAAAATTTTTCTTCGCGTAAAAGTTTTTTTATGCGTCAAAATTTCTTTCGCAGTAAATTTTTACACGTAAAAATTTTTTGACGAAAAATTTTTTTCCACGCAAAAATTTTTTTCACAAAAATTTCAAACTCACATAAGTGGTATCTATATAAAAGTTAGCTGTTGGGCTCCAGTTGAAAAATGAGTGATTTTGAAGGATATGTCTTGTGAAAAATACAAATGGGATTAAGAACAAAGATAGATAAATAAGCCATGAGAATTTCAACCAGTACTAAAATAATTTTCATAAAAAAATGTTTTTCACATAAATTTTTTACCCTTTCACTACTCATTGGAAAGCAGATTACTGTAAACCGATTAGCACACACTAAACAGTTAAAAATGTACTGCGAATAAGCGAATTCAAAATGAAATGTGTGAAATAAATTTGTAGGGAATACGGTATCCGTATTATTGAGATTCAGGTTACTGTAAAAAGTCGAAAATGTTCCAGAAACTACAGTATTCTGTGGAATACGCAGGGTTATGAAGGAGTTACAGTAGGTAGCCAGGTTCTGAAAACATTTTTTTGTCCAAAATTTTTCAGGCGTCAAAAAATAACATACCATGAAATAACCAACTACGAATAGATGAAAAAATGAACTTTTAAATGTTGTACCATTTTTCAGTACCACGTATACTACACCTGTATAAATAACCATTGCCAGGATACCGTAGGATGTTGTGATCATAAATTTTGGGTTGGTAAGGAGGTCCATGGTCTGGAAAAAGGAAAATGCAATTTCGACGGAAAAATTTTTTACAAAGTTTTTTCAAACTTTTGAACAAAAAAATTGTTATTTTTTTGACCGTACAAAAACCCTTGTAACAATTTTTCAACGAAAAAAATTTTTATGGAAATTTTTTTTTGACAAAAAAAATTTCTTAACGTTTCGTCCGTGATCATTTCGTAAAATGATGAAAAAAGTGCAATACCAAAACAACATCAAATTTTTTTTGAATTTCCGCCACTACGATTTCCTAATCAAATCATCATATGAAGGAGGTACACAAGTACGCTCCACTGCACTCGGGTGGGGTTTTGAAAAGTTCAAAGGTCTGATGAGCACGTAGTCAGATTGACAAGATAAGAAGAAGGAAGTGGTTTTAGATCAGATCAGTGACAAAAATTATAATAGATCATATGGAAAATGTTGAACTTTTTGATATCTCTGTCTACACGGGTTTGTAGTTTGTAGTGGAGAATCTGGACCGTAGAAAAATGTAGCATTTTGAAATTTCCAGTCTAGCAAACACTTTTCAATGGGGAAATAAAGTAGACCTTAATATTTTGAAACATTTGAGCTGAGAAGCTCAAAAATCGGTTGAAAATGAGCAAAGTTATAAAGGATTGAAATTTTTGGGGTCCCAACCTAAAACAACTCGAAATTTAAAAAATTCTCAAAATCTGGCCATGATTATATTCATTTGGAAGCCCTTTTCATGCAGATTACAAATAGGTAACTTTCACAAAAATGGGAACAGAATTGACCGAGATACTGTAGTTATTGTAGGATCCCCAAAAATCGAAAAATTCCAAGCCGAGATTATACTCATTTTGAAGCTCAGATTCTTCTAATTTCAGAAATTTGATTTTCATAAAGTTTGAATACAAACTGACTGAGATACAGTAGATACAGAACTGAAGAGTGGGAAAATTTAAATTTTGAATGTTTTGAAGCAAAAAAATATGACTTTTTTCATCAAGTTTGTCGTTTACAGTGATCTGCTTCCCAATGAGTAGTGAAAGGGTAAAAAAATTTGTTAATAAAAATTTCTGAAAACTATTTTAGCACTGGTTGAAATTCTCATGGCTTATTGTTTTATCCATGTTCTTAATCCCATTTTTATTTTTTACAGGACATATCCTTCAAAATCACTCATTTTTCAACTGGAGCCCAACAGCTAACTTTTATATTGATATCACTTATGTGAGTTTGAATTTTTACGCGAAAAACATTTTATGCGCAAAAATTTTAACGCGAAAGAATATTTTCACGCGTAGCTCAATTAGAAAGACGCAAAACAGTTTCCCCTGCAGAACAATTCATCTGTGCACACACACAAGTACAGCTCTTCCCATGACCCTCTACTATTCCTATGTTGGCTGAGAGGGCAATGCATGTACTCGCTTATATTACAATGAAAAATAATTTCCCGCCTCAATTCATATGTATATGAGCCCCCATTGTCAAATATTCACACTTTTGGATGTAGCGTTTTAATGAAAAATCCGTTGGCCTTGGTTTTCCCTTTTTTTTGTAGTTTTAAAATTACATTTATGCCAAAATTCTGACACCACAACTTTTATGCAGGGGCAAAAGTAGGTGATAACTTTGCTCAAAAAGCCCAATTCAATTGAAATTTTGCATTTTTGTAGCTAAAGACTCTGTGAGTAATATCCATAGTTTTTTTTTAAAATTAAAACTTGCTCAGGGCACCAGATCTCTTTGGCAACAAATATGCAAATTTTCAAGAAAAATGGGCTTTTTTGAGCAAAGTTATTCACGAATAACGAAAACCTATTTTCGCTACCGTAATTTGTTTCAAATTTTTCTCTTTCTCAATTTTTGAAAATAATTCCAGATGATTATTCCCAACTGTTCCTTATTTCCACTATTTCAAACTTTCGCCGTCGGAGCCATTCTTGGAGTGATTCTTCATATAAATATCAAATATCTTTGCTATTTTGAACTTGTTCCAAATCAGTACAATTATTTGATCAACAACGTAAAAATGGATGACGAAACTGCTGAAGCATTGAGAAGATTGATGGATAGTGAGTTTAAAGAAATTTTTACTGTTTTTTAATTATTTTCTCAAATAATCGTCCCAATTACGAAAATAACAAGTTTTTTCATAACAATCGAGAAAAATTGATTTTCAAAACGCCAACCTACAGTTTTTCTAATCTTTTTCGAAAAATGTAGAATTTTTCGCTGATTCGAACGCGCCTAATATCGCTGCTCAAAACGAAATAGAAAATGTTTTAGTAAACTTTTTGTCATCAGCGGCGAGCGCGACAGCAGCTTATGAGTCGGCAGCGGCGCGCGCGACAGCAGCCTGTAAGTCGGCAGCGGCGAGCGCGACAGCAGCTTATATGTCGGCAGCGGCGCGCGCGACAAATGTAAATTTGTTTATAACTATTTTTCTAATGCGTTTTGAGCAAAAAATTTAGGTGCGTTAGAATCAGCGAAAAAATCTACATTTTTTGAAATAAGTTAGAAAAATGTAGATTGAATCGATTTTTCTAGTTTTAACGATTTTTATCAAAGAAATATTGTTATTTTAGGGACGATGATTTGAGAAAATTAAAAAAAAATGACTGTAATCCGACTTTGAAAATTTTCAGTTCCCTCGTTCAAGTACAGTTCTTTTGGTAATAACGGCACTGGTGTGAAAGTACCTCAAAACATGAAATTATTGGAAAAATCACGATTTTCTGAAAATCAATTCAATGTCGTCGCTTCGGAAATGATATCGATAAATCGAGAACTTCCGGATTATCGCTCAGAATCTTGTCAGAGACTTCAGATTGTGAGTTTTTAATTTTCTGTTATGTCAATAACTTTTTCAGGGGGATCTGGTAAAAAAAATGGTTAACAAAAAAGTGTTGCTTATTAAAAAAGCTATCAATATCGTTAAAAACTTGTCAAGTTTTATAGAAAATTAACAGAATTAGGCAAATTTTTGACAAAACAGGCATACCTTTGTTAATTTTCGATAACATTTTACAGTTTTTTAACAGATCTATAGCGTTTTCAATGAGCTTTATTATTTTCAGTCAGAAAATCTTCCAAAAGCCTCTATCATCATCACCTTCCACAACGAAGCATGGACCACCCTAATCCGAACGCTTCATTCGATAATCAATCGAACACCGAAACTTTTATTAGAGGAAATTATATTGATTGATGACAATAGTGACAAAGAATGGCTAGGAAAACCCTTGGAAGCCTACGTCAAGCAGTTTCAGGTTGTTTTTTAATATAGTTTTTAGTAATTTTATCCTATTTCAGATCCCAGTCCACCTAGTCTACCTCCAAGAACGTTACGGCCTGATTCGAGCCCGTTTAGCTGGCACTGACATGGCTAAAGGAGAGATTTTAGTGTTTTTGGACTCTCACATCGAAGTGACAAAAGGATGGTTAGAACCTCTGATTGATAGGGTGGCTAAGGATAGAACTCGCATTGTGGC
Organism: Caenorhabditis zanzibari; assembly: GCA_963966625.1. Taxonomy (NCBI): domain Eukaryota; kingdom Metazoa; phylum Nematoda; class Chromadorea; order Rhabditida; family Rhabditidae; genus Caenorhabditis; species Caenorhabditis zanzibari. The sequence continues at coordinate 20,428,714 of OZ016472.1, read as the reverse complement.
TCCGATAATTGACGTGATTTCTGATCAAGATTTTGGGTACAAAAAAGGGAAAACAGCACTGTGGGGAGGGTTCAACTGGTTATTAAACTTTAAGTGGTATGATTTCAAAAAATCGATAGTTGGAGAGAAGATGGAAGACTTGGCTACTCCTATCAGGTTTGTTTGGATATCATGGGAGGCTTAGAGTTCAGGCTTAGACTTAAAATTTAGGCTTAGGCTTGAAGTTTTGGCTTAGGCTTAGATCAAGCCTAGGCTTAATATTAAAGTTTAGGTTTAGCCTCAAAGTTTAGGCTTAGGCTTAGAGTTTAGGCTTAGGCTCAGAGTTTAGGCTTAGGCTTAGGTTTAAATTTCAGGCTTAGTGGCTTAGGCTTAGAAGCTTAGGCTTAGAAGCTTAGGCTTAGAGGCTTAGGGGCTTAGAGGCTTAGAGGCTTAGAGGCTTAGAGGCTTAGAGGCTTAGAGGCTTACGCTTAGAGGCTTAGGCTTAGAGGCTTAGGCTTAGAGGCTTACGCTTAGAGGCTTAGGCTTAGAGGCTTAGGCTTAGAGGCTTAGGTTTAGAGGCTTAGGTTTAGAGGCTGAGGCTTAGAGGCTTAGGTTTAGGCTTAAAGTCTAGGCTTAGAGTTTAGGCTTAGAGTTTAGACTTAGATTTAAGGCTTAGGCTTGTAGTTTAGGCTTGAGCTTATAGTTTGGGATTGATTGTCAAAACGTTAAAAGGATTTTTCAAAATACTAACATTTCTAGCACTCCAATTATTGCTGGCGGTCTATTCGCTATTGACAAAAGCTACTTTTACGAAATGGGCGCCTATGACGAAGGAATGGAAGTGTGGGGCGCTGAAAACTTGGAAATTTCCTTCAGGGTAAGTATCAGAATATTCAAATCGTTTCACTACACAAATCTCCCAGACGTGGATGTGTGGTGGTACACTCGAAATTCACCCATGCTCTCGTGTTGGTCACATTTTTCGGAAACAAACTCCATACAAGTTCCCAGAAAGTCATGACAGTATTATCCACCGTAATCTTGCTCGTACTGTGGAAGTGTGGATGGATGACTATAAGGAGTTTTTTTATAAGATGATTCCGAGCGCCAAAAAACTGGACATTGGGGATTTGAAGGAGAGGAAAATGTTGAGGGAAAAATTACAATGCAAGTCCTTTAAGGTTGGTGTTAGAGTAGGATTACAGGATCCCCGATTAATATGTTTCCGAAAAACAATATTTTTATCAAAAATCGTCAAAAAATCGATTCAAATTACATTTTTCATAACCTATTTCGAAAAATGTGAAATTTTTTGCTGGTTCGAATGCACCTAATATCCCTGCTCAAAACGCAAAAGAAAATGTGTTAGTTAATTTTTTTGTCAGCAGCGGCGAGCGCGACAACAGATTTTGAGTCGGCAGCGGCGAGCGCGACAGCAGCATGTGAGTCGGCAGCGGCGAGCGCGACAGCAGTTTATGAGCCGGCAGCGGCAAGCGCGACAACAGCCTGAAAGTTGGCAGCGGCAAGCGCGACAGTAGCTTATGAGTCGGCAGCGGCGAGCGCGACAAATGTAAATTTGTTCATAACTATTTTTTTATTTCGTTTTTTAAATCGATTTATTCCAATTTTAACGATTTTAATGAAAAAATATTGATATTTTCGTAAATACTGAACACTGTAATCCTACTTTAATTATATGTATTTTTAGTGGTACTTGGAAAACATCTGCCCAGAGTGTCCAATGCCTTCTAATTATAAATCGATTGGGGCAATTATCAATGAATCACTTGGAAAATGTGTGGACCGAAAAGATGGAAAAATTGGCGGGCCTCCAGGATTAAATAAATGTTTGTATGTAGATGGGAATCAGGTTGGTGGAAAAGTACCGGAAAACCTCTAATAGAAGGACAGCCAAGTGAGCTCGAAAAGAGCACTTTCTTAGCTTTCTGTGATTCTGAAAATTGTCTAAATCGATTCTTTGCCAAAAATAGACTAGGCTCAATACAAAAAATCTCATGAATCGCTTATCCAAAATTAGTTATGGGTACTTTTGTGAAACTCGAATTTAGATTTTGATAAGGTTGAACAATAGAAGGACATGTCTTTCTATTAGAGGTTTTATGGTACCTTTTTCTAATAGTGGGAAATACAACTCAAAATTGTGGCCAATTTTTAGGTGTGGTCCTTGACTGGAGCCGGTGAAATTCGTTCCGACGATATTTGCTTCACTTCGGATGTCAGCGGGTCAAGATTAGGGCTAAGAAAATGTGACGGAAGTGAGAACCAGGTTTTTGAATTTGATGATAATGTGAGGAACAATTTCTAGATGTTATAATCAAACGAAAATTTCAGACAAGAACACTAATTCATAGTAGGAGTGGAAAATGTGTGACTGGTGCTGGTGAGCTGGTGAATTTGGCCGATTGTATAACTAGTCAGGATACTCAGAAATGGAAATTAGAAGGGTTGAAATCGGAAATGTAGTAATTAATCGTGGGTATTTTTATAGAGATCACCTATTTGTTTGAATAAAGGTGTTGTACTTTGTTTTAGAACCTGAGATTCTTATCTAAAAACTATGTGATTATATTCATTTTAAAGCAGTTTTTATACTGATTCCAAATATGTAATTTTCACAAAATCTGGACTAAAATTGACAGAGATACTGTAGTTACTGTAGGGTCCCCAAATATTGTGTACTCGTTTTGAAACTCTCACTTTTTTGATTACAGTAATCTAACTTTCGTTAAGATTGAATACACATTGACTTAGAATACTGTAGATACAGTATACTGAATAGTCTGGAAATTTATGATTCAAAAGTTTTGAAGAGAAATTAACAACAAAATGAGCATTATTCCATCAAGTTTGTTAATCTGGATTTCTCATTTTCCGCTTCACCTGATTTCCTTTTTTTTCCAAAATAAAACTATGATACAAATTTTGTACCCCACCGATTCCAAATTTTGACTGAAAAAGTTGAGTCAAAAATTCTAAAATAGAAACCAAACGATCTGAATTTTCAGCTAGACTGAACTTGTATTTTTGATATGAACAATCTTCATGTGACTACTTTTTTAGGTCAGTGTTTATTAATGTTTTCGAATTTCTGGATAAACAAGTTTTTTGGAGGGAATTTCTTGTTATATTTATTATATGAGACAGATTTAATGGAGAGAAGTGATTTAAAATCTTGGAAACAGGAACAATTTTCAAAGTTTAGAAACAAAAATTGAGCATCCTAGAAGTCTCCAGAGCTCAAATTCGGAAAAAAGCAAACTTCCTGATTTCTAGGTTTACAGATCCACGGATTCACGATTTGCAGGTTTTCAAACTTGCAATCTTTGATCTCGCAAAGTTCCAAAAGTTTTTTTAAGTTTTGGGTTTCTCAATTCCTTTATAACTATGTCAACCTCAAACTTCCACAATACTACAAAACATGGTATTTCCATTACTATTTTAGTTCCGTGTACAGTAGCACAATATGATTTCTTTTGGGTTTTCAACTTCTTTTTCTCTAATTCTCTCATTTTTCCTTACTCTATCAACTATTTGTTCGGCAAATAAAAATCGCTAGACGAAGGGGAAAAAAATAGACACAGGATAGTTCAAAATTACATCTAGAAAACTGTTCAAATGATCAAATTTCAAGGAAAAATTGATGAAAATAGAATACAAAATAAAGTTGAAAATCAAGTTTCCAGAAAGTTTTTATACTATTTCAACCCAAGATGACGTAATTTCTATCCGGTTTTCCAGATTTGGAAAATCACCTAATCCTGTGAAAATTTTGATTTTTCGATTTCATGGATTCCCTGAAGTCGGTTCCAGGGTTCTGAAGATCAAATTTTATGTATTTTTCGACGTCACTTTTTTTTTTCCAGATTCTCTAGATGATGAAAACATGATTCATGAGATATGGGACCGGTTTTTTACTAGTATATTTTTACCTGCAGAAATGAGAGTTCAAATGGAGATTAATTGTTGGTCAAGGGGAGATTGGAAAATATGAGTAATGAATTTTTAAAGATTTATGGATGTTGGGGAAAAATGAGGTAAATCATGAAAATTTCCAAATAACTACAATCATTTTAAGCCATATTACAGACCTCTAGGTGCTCTGGGAGCTGAGATAGAGAAGTTTGAAAAAATGTGCAAAAATGATTTCTCAAGTTTTTAAACTATCGTATTTTTGCTCCCAGAGCTCATGGAATCTTGAGGTTAGAGTGAAATTGCACAGAATATTATGGATTTAAATGTCCAATTAATCACGGTCATTTCAAGCCATATTTCAAAGGTGTAGATGCTCTGGGAGCTGAGATATAAAAGTTTGAAAAAAAAATGATTTTAAAAATTTTAGTTTTTTAATTTTTCAAACTACCGTATCTTCGCTCCCCGAGCTCCAGGAGCCTCAAAATTTTCAAAAATTCAAAAACCATTTTCAGATTCCCAAAATGACTCATTTTCTTCTATCAAAAACCCAATAACTTTTGAATAGTTCCTGATCTCTTACTGTTATTTTCCTTCCTTGTGTATCCAAGAATGAAAAATCGGTCACCTAGATTTATTATTTGCCATTCCCACCCATAACCCTTCTCCCCCCAAAAATCTAAAAAAAAACAAACACAAAAAGAAAACGGAGTATCACATGAACACCTAGCTTCCTTTCTCTTCTATCTCCATTTTTCTCTGCGTCTCTAACTCTCCATAAACTAAAACAGTAACCCCAGAGAAATCAACAAAAATGACGTGCCTTCCCTCCGAATTTCGAAATGTTTATCCGCTCTATTAAAAAAGAGGCGGAGCCTAAAAGTGACTCATTTTGGGGTATAAAAGCATCAAAATCTTCAAACTTTTTAACCGCAAAATATGAATTCCCTTCAAATCTTGGCCATTTTCTCTGTGCTCATTGTATCTGCTAGTGCTCTTCTGGGCTTCATTGGCTCGAAACAAGGAGTTACAGTAACCGGACGACTCATTTGTAATGGACAACCGGCGAGTGGGGTGTTGGTGAAGATGTACGAGGATGGAACCAGTGAGTTTTTTCGGCGGGAAATTTGACACCTTTGAAAAAAAATTTGAAGAAAATTGAGTGGGAATAAGCAAAGTTAGAAGGCTTGGAAGTTTTGGATCTATTCTTTATTCTCAGAGATTCTAAATTAATTTTTTGTGCTGAATTTAAATTTCCTTTTTAAATCCTCTTATTTTCAGTCTACGACAGCAAATTGGACTCTCAAAAGACTGGAGCCGATGGTACTTTCCGAGTTTCTGGAACACAGAACAAGATCAGGACGATTGATCCAAAAGTGAACATCTATCACAAGTGTAATTACAATGGGGTAAGTGGAAATGGAAAGTTCGTTTAATTCTGAACATTTTGAACTTTAATTCAGAATCCTAGATGTTCGGGGAGCATAGATACAGAAGTTTGAAAATTTGGGGAAAATTTTTTTAAAGAAAAAATTATTTTTTTTCAAACTTCTGTATCTCGGCTCCCAGAGCACCAGAAGACTCGATTTTGGCCTCAAAATTACTAAAATGCCTCAGATACTGCATTCCATAATATTTTGTACAAATGAAGCCTAAATTCTAACCTCAATGTACTCGGCGTGGACAGATACGGTAATATGAAAATTTCTGAAAATAATTTTTTTTTTTTGAGATTTTTTCAAACTTTCAAACTTTTATATCTCAGCTCCCAGAGCATCTAGAAACCTGAAAGTTAGCTTAAAATAACCGTGATAATCTGAAAATTGTAATCCGCATTTTTAAAATGATTGTAGCCTATATTCTAGTTACTTGGGGTTCGGGGAGCAAAGCTACAAAAATCAGAAAAAACATTTTTGAACATTTTTTTCAACTGCTGTATCTCAGCTCTCAGAGAACATAGAAACTCAATTTTAGGCTTAAAACAACCGTAATCTTTTCTATTTTCGTTAAATTAAAACTTTTTCAGCTCTGCTCCAAAAAAGTGTCCATCAACATTCCAAAAAGTGCTGTTGTCTCTGGATCCGGCAGCAATGCCCGTAACTACGACATTGGAACGATCAATTTGGCCAATAGATTCAGTGGAGAGTCCACTGATTGCATTCATTAAATTCTGTCATTTCTGAAAAAGTTTTATTTGTTATGATCTTGATTATGATGTTTGCCCCCGGTGTGTCCTGTAAATATTGTACCATTTTGTTTGAGAATATTTGAAAATTTCTTGCAATGAAAATTTCATGACTTTGAAAAAGTTGTTGGTTTTTAGATTCTAAGATTCTAAGATTCTTAGATTCTCAGATTCTAAGATTCTAAGATTCTAAGATTCTAAGATTCTTAGATTCTCAGATTCTTAGATTCTTAGATTCTTAGATTCTTAGATTCTTAGTTTCTTAGATTCTTAGATTCTTAGATTCTTAGATTCTTAGATTCTTAGATTCTTAGATTCTTAGATTCTTAGATTCTTAGATTCTTAGATTCTTAGATTCTTAGATTCTTAGATTCTTAGATTCTTAGATTCTTAGATTCTTAGATTCTTAGATTCTTAGATTCTTAGATTCTCAGTTTCTTAGATTCTTAGATTCTTAGATTCTTAGATTCTTAGATTCTTAGATTCTTAGATTCTTAGATTCTTAGATTCTTAGATTCTTAGATTCTTAGATTCTTAGATTCTTAGATTGTCGCGAATGCGTAGGGGAGCAAATGTCCCCTACTGTCACGACTCTCTTTCAATCTATTTATTAGCATGCTTGGCATGCAATAACAAAAAGCAAGGATCCGAGTTACAGAAGAAAGAAATCAGGAAGAATAATAATAACAGAGATTGTAATTTCAAATTTCCTTTTCAAAGAAAAAAATCCTTTCAATAAAAATTATTTATCCTACTCTTCTAAATAAAAATTCCGAGCAGAAAATGAGAGCTTGGATAAAGAGTTGTGTCTGAAAAGCAACTAGAATGTTAAGAAAGGAATTGAACTTGAAAATACAATCCGAAATGTTTCGTTGAAGTGAATTCTGGTATAAAGGAAAGGGTAAAATCAAGGAAAGAAACGATGTCAAGCCTTTCCGAAGCAACTGGTTGGAAGATAAAAATAAAAAGAAGAGTAAAGGTGGAAAAAAGAAGGAGACTGTCAGTTCTTTAAGAAGCTCGTCGCTACCAAGTCAAAAATAGCAAGCAGATAAAAGGAGAAGAAAAGACAGCTGTTGAAGGATAGTATCTATTAAACTGAATGAAGAAAGGGAAGGACGGGTATATCGAATTGAGAAATAATTCGAGAGTCAAATAGTTTTGAATCAGACTGAGTAAAGGAAAAAGGATCAAGAACAGATTGAAGATCGGAAAACTAAGAAAGGAAAGTAACATGAGTGTTAGCCGAAGCAGCGAAAGCTAATGATTCTGATGGCAACAAAGAAAGAAAAATTATTGAATAATTGTTACAGCGCAAGTTAAGGAAGAGAAATTTTGAGGAATGAGGAAAAAAAAAATTTTTTTTAGCGTATGTGAAATCCAGACATATCAGCATTGAAATCATCGTGTTTGAATAAACACACTGTCAACTACGCTGGAAGAATCCGGTAGTGACACAGGATAAAGGGGGGAGGAAGTAGACTGTACGGAAGTATTATAAGTTGAACTACAGTTGAAAAGAGAATACCGCGATATCTGAACTGGTGGTATCGGGAGCATCGGTATTTTCACACAAATGTCACACAATTCGTGCAGTGAGTACGAATCCACGTCTCAATATGAGCCAACCGAGAAAGAAGTCGTATACAAAAGTCAGAGAAAGGAAAAGCGTAATGTTGAGATAAGTATTGAGGTAAGGGAATAGAAATGTAGCAGGTATTCGGATTCGAGGAGCAATGCATGGCTCCGAGAACTCGGAAAATGGAGACGAGTGAGAAAGAGCACCAGACGTTGATTCCTGAAATAATACTGGAGCTATAAGCGAGATGAAACCAGAATCAGTCAGTAGTGTGACTTTGATAGTCTGAACCGGGATAGCCGGGGACCGTGACACAGGATCCTGTCACAGGTCGAATTGTTGTCGAGTAAGGAAGGAAAAAGGGAGGAATTAGAGGATGAGCATAAGGGAATAAAGGAATAGAGGAAAAGGAAGGAATCAGAGGATTTAACGAAAAACAATAGTTTCGAGTATCAGAGTTGTCAAAAAAAAAGGAGGAAACAAATGAAAACATAAATACGTCTACCACGTAAGAAATGTTGACCTATTTCATCCTTCCATGGCAATCGAGAAATCGAAGATGTTTGATAGAATTCGATAAAATAACGAGGTGAAGGTGATATTATCCAAGTTGGTACCTTTGGATATTCAGGCAGTCGACAATTATCGTAACGACGTCAAAGCGATAGTCGACCTTTATTAAAGGAAGGATTATTATTGATTTCGCGAATCAATAAACTTGTTCATCAATATGGTTATTGTTGAATTGGGGGTTACCGAACCCTCAGCAGGATCAAGTCTTCTTCAGAACTGAAGTTAGACGAACCGGGATAGCCGGTGCCTGTGAAGCTGAAAGAAGGCTGTCACAGGCCCGTCAATAAATTATTATTGACAATGGGTTTCCGAGTCTGAACACCCGCAGGAGGATCGAGTCCTATTCAGAAGTGAAGTTGGACGTCAAGCAGTAGACTCTAAAATCGACAAATTAGCAGCTAAGGTCGTGACAGAACACATGATGCTCGAGATCATGGTGGTTCTCACTTCTTTTCCGGTTGGGAAACCAGCGGAAGAGAAGTGGTAGGAAGAAGGAAGGGAAGCAGGGAGTTTTGGAGAACAATCCAGAAATCATAAAAGTGTATAGAAAGTATGAAGGAAGGATATGATAGCAGGAGGGTCCGGATAAATAAACATACCAGACATTCTTCGAGAAGATACAAGTTGTTAAAAGCCACAAGGAGACAAGGAAATTCAGGAGCCCAACCACAAGGAGACAGTGATAATGGCCATATTACTGAATCACATTAAAGTCTAGTGAAGCTTCATCAGAGTATTCCGTTATTTCTTTGTTGGACACTTGTATTACAGTATCGTTCAGGATATACGAGGCCGCCCCGGGAATCGGCTTCAACAGTTTATGTTTCAGACTTGAAACGCTATCATCAATTTGCTATTGCAGATCTATCAGTCTACAATGGCAGCACTTTGAAGGTGCGGTTTTTGGAGTGGAGAATCACGAGATTCTCCACGATATCTTAGAAGGTGTTACGGAGGAAGGTAGAAGGAAGGAGAGAGGAAAAGGAGAACGATTAAGGAAAATTGATTGAATGAACTGAGACTACAAATAAAGTAGTCAGATGAGAATACCATCTAGGAATTTTTAAGTACAGATATAAGAGTCTGACTCAAAGAAGAAATCTAGAAGTTGGGGATCAAAAGATTCAAGGAAAAGACAGATAAAAGGACATGTTCAAGAGGAAAGAAAGACTGGGCAACTAAAATCAAGAGGAGGAAAAACTGAAGCTGACCAGATCGTCCGCGAACTCCGAATCTAAAGTGGAAGAGGAGAAGTGATAAGGTACAGATCAAATCTCAAAGGCATCTGAAAAGAAAACCATAAAAGGATGGATAAAAGAAGGTCAATAAGGAATCGAAAACCTCTGACTCAAAATTAGGAACGTCAGACGCGAATAACTTGGAGGAAGTTGAGGATGTGGAAAGATAAAACTTCGAAAGAGGAGGATGAATGAAGGCAGTTGGCAAGGAAGAAAAGGAAGCATTCAGGATAAGGTTGAGGATATTGAGAAATAAATGAAGAATGGAAAAAAGAGAAGGAAGATCCCAAAAGAAATATTTGTGTGTTCCATGAAAACAACACAGACGGAAACCACGTAGTCTGGAGATGTCCCCAGACATCCGATGAACAGTAGGAAATCGTTGAGAAAGAAGGCATGTGCCATATTGCTTCGGCACCATAACTCCAACAAGATAAGAATATAAGAAAATCAGAAGGGAAAGTGAAAATGAGGAAAAACAATAGCATCAGTCTAGGAAAAAGGGAAAGATAAAGGAAAAGATACTACAGGAGAAATCATCAAGAAAAAGAAATACCACTGAACCAAAGAACCGAGCAAATGTAAGAAAAGGAAATAGGACCAGATACTGTAGACCAAAGAGAAAAGAATTCACAAATCAGGAATCAAGGAAAGTATAAAAGAAAAGAGAGGGAACGGTTTAAGTAGAGATGTAAAGAGCAGATTGGAGAGGGCAGAAGAAATCAAAGACGGCTCATCCTAGCTTCAAGAAAGCTACCACTACGGTGATAGCCAACGTCTTGGGCGCCGGGAGTGTCGCGAATGCGTAGGGGAGCAAATGTCCCCTACTGTCACGACTCTCTTTCAATCTATTTATTATTCTCTATTATTCATGTTTTCCCCATATAACCGTATTATTCGCCGTCAACTACAACGCCAGCAACTTGGGACCAATTTGAACTGCCGCCAATATGGTTAGATGTGCAGGTTGTCGCGGCGGGACCCACGACAACGCCGTCGACACAGTTTCGGAATCCTCCTTTAATTCACTCTCGTTTTACCTATTATTTCTCGTTCACCCCTCCCATGTTGCTCGTCCCCTTGTTGTTAGTGTAGGCAGAAGGCATTATTAAGATAATAAATATCGGTGTCCTATAAAAACCCGTGTTCTGTTGTCTTCTCTCTATTTCAGGTTAAGGGATACATTTTGGGCCGCTTAGCATGCTTGGCATGCAAAACATAGATTCTTAGATTCTTAGATTCTTAGATTCTTAGATTCTTAGATTCTTAGATTCTTAGATTCTTAGATTCTTAGATTCTTAGATTCTTAGATTCTTAGATTCTTAGATTCTTAGATTCTTAGATTCTTAGATTCTTAGATTCTTAGATTCTTAGATTCTTAGATTCTTAGATTCTTAGATTCTTAGATTCTTAGATTCTTAGATTCTTAGATTCTTAGATTCTTAGATTCTTAGATTCTTAGATTCTTAGATTCTTAGATTCTTAGATTCTTAGATTCTTAGATTCTTAGATTCTTAGATTCTTAGATTCTTAGATTCTTAGATTCTTAGATTCTTAGATTCTTAGATTCTTAGATTCTTAGATTCTTAGATTCTTAGATTCTTAGATTCTTAGATTCTTAGATTCTTAGATTCTTAGATTCTTAGATTCTTAGATTCTTAGATTCTTAGATTCTTAGATTCTTAGATTCTTAGATTCTTAGATTCTTAGATTCTTAGATTCTTAGATTCTTAGATTCTTAGATTCTTAGATTCTTAGATTCTTAGATTCTTAGATTCTTAGATTCTTAGATTCTTAGATTCTTAGATTCTTAGATTCTTAGATTCTTAGATTCTTAGATTCTTAGATTCTTAGATTCTTAGATTCTTAGATTCTTAGATTCTTAGATTCTTAGATTCTTAGATTCTTAGATTCTTAGATTCTTAGATTCTTAGATTCTTAGATTCTTAGATTCTTAGATTCTTAGATTCTTAGATTCTTAGATTCTTAGATTCTTAGATTCTTAGATTCTTAGATTCTTAGATTCTTAGATTCTTAGATTCTTAGATTCTTAGATTCTTAGATTCTTAGATTCTTAGATTCTTAGATTCTTAGATTCTTAGATTCTTAGATTCTTAGATTCTTAGATTCTTAGATTCTTAGATTCTTAGATTCTTAGATTCTTAGATTCTTAGATTCTTAGATTCTTAGATTCTTAGATTCTTAGATTCTTAGATTCTTAGATTCTTAGATTCTTAGATTCTTAGATTCTTAGATTCTTAGATTCTTAGATTCTTAGATTCTTAGATTCTTAGATTCTTAGATTCTTAGATTCTTAGATTCTTAGATTCTTAGATTCTTAGATTCTTAGATTCTTAGATTCTTAGATTCTTAGATTCTTAGATTCTTAGATTCTTAGATTCTTAGATTCTTAGATTCTTAGATTCTTAGATTCTTAGATTCTTAGATTCTTAGATTCTTAGATTCTTAGATTCTTAGATTCTTAGATTCTTAGATTCTTAGATTCTTAGATTCTTAGATTCTTAGATTCTTAGATTCTTAGATTCTTAGATTCTTAGATTCTTAGATTCTTAGATTCTTAGATTCTTAGATTCTTAGATTCTTAGATTCTTAGATTCTTAGATTCTTAGATTCTTAGATTCTTAGATTCTTAGATTCTTAGATTCTTAGATTCTTAGATTCTTAGATTCTTAGATTCTTAGATTCTTAGATTCTTAGATTCTTAGATTCTTAGATTCTTAGATTCTTAGATTCTTAGATTCTTAGATTCTTAGATTCTTAGATTCTTAGATTCTTAGATTCTTAGATTCTCAGATTCTTAGATTCTTAGATTCTTAGATTCTTAGATTCTTAGATTCTCAGATTCTTAGATTCTTAGATTCTTAGATTCTTAGATTCTCAGATTCTTAGATTCTTAGATTCTTAGATTCTTAGATTCTTAGATTCTCAGATTCTTAGATTCTTAGATTCTTAGATTCTTAGATTCTTAGATTCTTAGATTCTTAGATTCTTAGATTCTTAGATTCTTAGATTCTTAGATTCTTAGATTCTTAGATTCTTAGATTCTTAGATTCTTAGATTCTTAGATTCTTAGATTCTTAGATTCTTAGATTCTTAGATTCTTAGATTCTTAGATTCTTAGATTCTTAGATTCTTAGATTCTTAGATTCTTAGATTCTTAGATTCTTAGATTCTTAGATTCTTAGATTCTTAGATTCTTAGATTCTTAGATTCTTAGATTCTTAGATTCTTAGATTCTTAGATTCTTAGATTCTTAGATTCTTAGATTCTTAGATTCTTAGATTCTTTGCTTTTCGATTTTCCAGCGTCTCCATTTCTCTGTCTAGAAGAAACTATTCTATTCTTCTAGGTAACACTAGTGGTCACCATCATTTTCAAATTTTTCTCATAATTTGCGTTGTCCAAATGGCCATCCCTCTCTCAAGGTGAAATTACACAGTTTCTTCTAATTTTCTGCGTCTCGAGAAAAAACCGTCACAAGATTCTTCTTCTTCTTCTTCTTCAGAATGCTTCTCTTTTGTAAGAAGAGTCCCTCTCTCAAGGTCTTCTTTTTCAAGTAGGGGTCATCTTGATCTGCCCCCCGAGAAGAGACAGTTTAACCTTTGCCATCCCCCTTTTTCGAATTCGTATTGGTTTTGTATTTCATTTCCTCTTTTTTTTTTCGTCGATTTTGTATTGTAATAGAAGGTAATGAAGAAGAACAGTGGTCAGTTTTACCCGTCTCCTTTGTTCTAGAAATTTCGGTAGTAAAAAAAAGTTGAAGGGAGGAATTTCATTTGGAGATTTTTGAACCCTTGGAAACAGAAATGTTGGTGTTTTTCGATATATTTTTACTTGAAATAGAGTAATACATTTTGCCTAGAATTTCTAGAATTTTTTTTTCATGAATCCAAAATCACAGGATTTTCGAGACAAAAATGGCATAATATTCCATTTATCCAATTTATGTGTAAATGCGTATATGTATATAGTTCGACTGGTTTTTTTGTATAGTTTACCTTTTTCAGTTACCTTTTTTGGATATTGTTTTTTCGTATAATGTAATCTATCAAAATTTTAATCTTTTAGTTGTGCGTCGACAAGTGTAGTTATAATAGGGTAGGTTTTTAGTATTTTTAGCCTAAATTCAAAATTCTAAACGCTCGCTGAGCGGAGACACAATAGTTAGACATTTTGAAAAAAAATTTTTTGAAAATTTTTTTCAAAAATTTGTATCTTAACTCTCAGACTACTTTGGAACTTAATTTTAAATTGAAAACAATTGTAATTATTTTCAGTTGAAGTCCATATTAGTTCGTGTATTTTTAGCCTAATTTCAAATTCCTCGGTGCTAAAGATATAAAAATTTGAAAATATTTTTTACAGCATTTTTCAATCTCTGTATCTGAGAGCACCTAGAAACCCGATTTTAGTCTCGAAATGACTGTTATTGTTCTGAGTTTGAGATTAAACATTTTCTGTAAATTTTGAGCATAAATTCAAGCTTCTATGGGCTCAGGGAGCATAGATACTATAGTTCGAAAAATTTGGCAAAATAATTTTTTTGGAAATATTTTTAGAAATTTCAAACTTTTATACCTCAGCTTCCAGATCACCTAGAAGCTTGAAAATTACCCCAAAATGACCGCAGTTATTTGAAAGTAATGGTTCTTTAAAAATTGAGATTCAAATAACTGCATTCAGAATTTTGTACTCCACTTGGACAAGTAGGGCTGGTTTAAGAGCCCAATCTTATTTTGTGAGCTAATTTGTAGTTAGCTCGAATCGGTTTTGAATTTAAATTATTTCAGATCACTCCTCGTTTCCAGTTGTCAAAAAAACCAAGAAAATCCATATACCTGTACTATTTTTCCCATTTTTTTTCACATGATCGAATCTCGAATCTATCTATTGATTCGTTTTTCAATTCTCGACCCTTTGCCCCCCCCCCCCCCCTCTTCTACCTAACTTACGATACACACATATAACTCGTTTCCTGTCCTTTTTTCTTCTCGATTTCGAAATTTCTCGATTTCGAAATTTTCGAAATGTCTTCTCGTCTTCTTCTTGAAGACGAGAGAGAGAGGGAAATGACATATTGTAACAATTTGACTGGTGGTGTTGACTGTAGGGAAGAATTTCACTGAAAATTTCAGACACCTTTTTTTGGAGAAATAAGTTTCTTGTTTTTTTTCTTTCGGAGTAATAGTTCTTGTTGTTGTTGTAAATAAATCAGTGATCATTTTAGGAGGAGAAAATGGAAATACTTTTGAAAATTTGAAAAGGGAAAATATGGTTTATTAGACAGTGTGATTTTTATAGATTTTCGGAGACGAGAATGGAATTTTCAGAAATTTTGCGATACTCCATTTGTAGGGTTTTGTATCATTTTTTTAGATGAAAGTTGGATTTGTGGCGATTTCCCAAAATTAATTTCCCAATAAAACCAAAAAAATTCAAAATCAAAAAAAAAAGTTATTTGTAATTTTTTTCAGTTTTTCAGATCGTTTTTTTCAATTCAAAAAAATGTGTAGAAATTCAAGACTCTCATTTTTTGAAAATTATTGTTAAATTTAAAAAATTACGTAACTTACAATTTTTTTTCAAAAAATTTTGAATTTCTCAAAACAATTTTTTTAAAAACTTTCTGAAAATTTCAAGTTTTTTCCCTCAAAAAAGCCTTCCTATTTTAACAAACTATTTTGACGATTAGTTTTTTTTCAACATTTGAAATTTCCAAGGACATCCGGACACTCGGGCATACAAAACTTCGAATATTGTAAAAAATAACAAAAAAAATATTTTTTTCGAAATTCAATTTTCTTTTATTTTATTATACAAGTACTGGTTTTTCGTCTAGTTTAACCAATTCAAATCCCATTTTCTGAACAAAAAAGTTATATTCTTTTTACCCCCATTGACTAAATAACCTTTTCATTTATCCTCGGGTAATCCCTATTCATTTTTTCTTTTTTTTTTTTTGATTTTCGAATTTTTGGAAGTTAATTTATTCTTTTTCTAACCTTTTATTTTCCATCTTCTTCCTTTTTAAAAAATTTCAAATTTCGCCACCCTTTTTTCCATGAAATAATATAAATTTTTTCAGGCATGCAAGCCCTATGGCCATACAACAGCAATACAGCAGCAAACGGAGGGAATCTACCAAACTATAGACATATCACATGGGATAGGTACTATGTTAATGAACACTATGATAGTGAGTTTTTTGAAAAAGTTGGAGTACTTTTGACGATTCTTAAAGAGGAAAAAAATAGCTTTAAAATGACACTAAAATCATGAAAATTGATAGACTAGCATTGGAGATACGACATTTTGAAAATTGGAAAATTTCAGATTTTGAAAAAAAAAATTGTTCAACATTATCACAAAGAGTTCTTGGAAAACCTGGAGTACTTTTAGCGCGTTTTAAAGAAGAAAAAATCACCTTCAATATAAGACAAAAATCATCAACTAGCATTGGAGTTATGGCTTTTTGAAAATGAGTTAACAAAAAAAATCAGTAACAAATTTTTATTCAACTTTATGACAGTGAGTTTTTTTATTGGTGTACTTTTGCCGCGGTTTCAAGAGGAAAAAATTACCTTCAAAATAAGACTAAAATCATGAAAATCTATTGATTTCTTCTGGAGATATGACGTTTGGAAAATTAACAAAAAACTAAAATTCCAAAAAATTTTTCCAAATTCATCCAGTTTCAGAGCATGTAAACGTGAGTAGTGGTGTGGCGGCTGGTGTGACAATTGGAATATTTTTCATTGTTTTTGTGCTCACTTTTGGATGTCGAATCTACAGTCAATATGTTGACAGAGGACATGGAAATGGGAGTAGTCCACAGAATGGGGGTGAGGATTTTTGGAAATTAAAATTACTGGAGTTTTGAAAGTTCTGGAAGTCTGGAATTAGAAGATTCAACTTTTTTAAAAAAGAGAGATTTCGAAATTTTGAGATTGCTGCTTCTTGAAAAAATATAACGAAGGTTCCAGAAGCCTTCAGAATCCTTTAGAATCTCCCGATTTCTGTAGAATATTTCAAATTCCGTCAGATTCTTAACGAATCTTCCAGAGTTCTTTAGAATCCTCCAGAATTCTTCAAAATCTTCCAGAATCTTTCAGAATCTTTCAGAATCTTCCAGAATCCTTCAGAATCTCAAAAATCGTGATATCCCAAATCTTAAAACTGATCTTCAGAAAAAACTGAATCATCTACCCCATTTTCCAGAAACAATAATGAGTGAATCAATAGCCTCCGACATGTGGATATGTGGCCGTCCATCAGAACCTCCGCCACCATATGAAATCGCCATTTTCATGCCAACAACGTCTCCGTGTAGTAGTATCAGTGATGTGTGATTTATATCATCTTTTTTGTCGTGTATATTATATTTTTTTGTAGATTTGTATTTTCTAGACCCCAGGACTTTTTCTTCTTCTTCTATTTTGCCATGACCAAGTCTTTTTTTAACAGTTTGTTCCGGTTAACTTTTTCAATTGATTTTCAAAGGATTTTTTGTTAATGAACTTGAAAACCAGAGATTATTTTTTCATCGATAAATTAATGGTGAGCAAGGAAAAATTATGAAACTTTGTTTTTCTAAAATTACAAACAGCAAGACACGTGCTTAAAAGAGAAGAGAAGTACATAAAATTCATTTTCTTATCACTCCTCTTGCTGTGTCTTAATTTTTATTTCCATTGATTTTTTTCCGAACTTTTCCACCCAACACGGCGTCCTCAAATGAAAATTCAAATTTTACAATTTCCCCGTGAGCTTTATATTTAGGGAACTGTTCAATCTATACTGACTTAAAACCTAGATATAAGAAAACATGGTAGTCGTAGCACAATACCAAATGGTTATAATTCTTAATCATGTTCTTGTGGTCATTCTGAACCTAATTTTTCAATACAGTACCGGACAAAAAGAAATCAACTTTTCGTTTTTTTGGGGTAACTTTTTTTTGAAAAAAGGTATTAACGTCAAATTTTAACACAACATTTGTGGCATAATTAGACACATGTCTGCCAATTTTCATAAAAATATCTAGACAACTGACGATTTTGTGAGCGAAAAGGTGATTTGGTCAAAAAGTCGGTTTTCAGTGATTTTTAGTTAAACGTTCATAACTTTCCAGAAACAAGGTTTATTTTATCCAATTATGGCTGAAATAATTTTTAGAGATCAGTACTTTATTTCGAACCCCTTCACATCAATTATGGTTCCGTATCTTCTGGGATAGAGCCGATCAAAGCAGTTGATTTCTTTTTGTCCGGTACTGTATTTGCTTTTTTGCAACTAGAGATCTGATGAGTCGAAATCTTCAAGCTGAAAAAACTATACTCTGGCTGACTCAAATTACGAGTTCTATATGTCAACGTGTAGGTCTTACATGTGACTACAATTTGATTTCAGCCTATTTTTGAATTAGGCCCTTTTATATTTTTTAGGCCGAAAAATCATAATTTTCAGTACATTTTTTGTAGAAATTTCAAGCTGAAATAACTCAGTTGCCATTAGACGTTTTGAAACAATTTTTCACCCGCACGTAGCTCCGGAAAACGCTGAACATTTTAATCTCATCCGATTTTCGAATTTATTTTTTTAAATCAAGTAATAGCTGAAAATCCAATTTTTCAGTAGTAATTTCAAAAAGTTGAGATGCCCCAGACACGTAAGCAGCCGTGAAACGTATTTCCATTTCAAGGTGCTGTGCCCAATTTCATTTTTGATTATTTTCATTTGATTCAATCATACATTTTTTTCAGAATGAGTTGCGCATATTCATGGCTTCCGGAAAGCGAACGGAAATATGTAAATGTTATGGCGTTTTTCTATAGCTCAAGCAAAATCGTCTCTGTTTTTGATCAACCTCAAGGTCTTCTAATGATCGAATATAAAAATGAGGGAAGACAGACAAATGTTATTCACGAGAAGAAAGATATGATGTTCGATGGAAATTTTGTTAATGTCTTTTGTGAAGATCTGAAACTGTTCATACAAAATCAAAAATGGTCTATAGATGAATTGGAGGTATTTTATAGAAGCGATGACGATGCGTATGATGAAGAAATTTTGAATCCAATAATCAAGAAAATATTCGATACACTGGAGACCTCGCTAAACTCAAGACAATTTCCGTTCCTCGTTAATAACGTTAGAGTCGATCCGGCTACTCTTGATCAAGGTCTCTCACTCGTAAACCTCTTCAATCAGAAGGAATTGAAACGTTTTGAGTTGAACTTCAAAGAAAGACTGAATTCTGTAGATTTGGGAAGCCTTGTTTCCTTTCAAACAAACAATCAGCAGTATCGTAATTGTATAGAAGTTTATCTTGACGTCATCACGGAGGACCACTGGTTGTTGTTAGAAAAGGTTTGATGGATCTTTCAATTAATTTAATTAATCTTGAAAGTTTCAGCTGAAATCGATGAAAATAATACATTCGCTGCACGTGCTATACAACAGTTGCCATCCAGGAAATCTGTGGCACAGGTTTCCAGACACTAATGTAAATAAAAATATACAATTGGCAAAGATTGAAGAAACGGCTGGTGAGGTAAGCATTGGAGTTTCAAAACGGCGCTCAATCAAAACAGATTTATTCAGAGGACGTTCACGCCAGAGTTGCATCACTTTCATGAACGTAGAAATCATGTGAAGGAAGTATCATCTATGTCAAGCGAAGTTGCATGTCAAGTATTCGAGAATCCAATAATCATGGAACGAATCATGAAGCGCTTTGAGTTGTATGACATGTAGGTGCATATAACAAATAAATGTTATCTTTCGAAATTTCAGAATTCGAATGCGAAGAGTCTCCCGTGGAATTCGAAACTGTGTTGATTGTGTAAAACCCGAACCACACATAAAATTGTATTCATTGGTGTTCAGAATGTTTTTGTCGCCGAAAGAACATGAGACTGAACATAACAGTGAGACACATCTGACGACTTATATGGATATTGAGCTGATGAATGATATGCGTAAAAATGCAACATACTTTTGTATCGTTTCCGACACTTGGCATCCAAGCGATGATTTCGATGTTAACATTTTATTTAGCAAAGGACTGGACGATTTTGAGGCTAATGTGAGGCATCAAAATACATCCTTGGAAGAACTTGAAATCGCCTATCATCATGTTGACCAAAGTAGTACATGGGTCAAGTTTAGCAGTGAGAAGTTGGCGGAAAAGATTGCTCACTTGCTTGCAAGAAGAAAAATACCTCTTAAAGTTCGAAAACTTTCAATTGACGCTAGGCATTCATGGGAAGTGACATCTATTTTATCTCACATTGACAACGATTCACTAAAAACTATTGTGCTTCTGAATGGCTGTTGGTATTCTTCCTATGGTACAAAATTTGAAATGGCTAGTATTTCGAATGTAGAACAGTGGATGCACGCTGAAGAATTCATTAGTACTGATGTTATACTAACAACACCAATTCAAAAAACGAATATTACTCATTTCGCTAATGTGGATATTGTTGTGGATACTATGTCATCAAGTGATATATCATTTTTGAAAACTGTAAGTTATAACTTTCTTCCTAACATATACTAAAATATACCGAGCTTCAGGAGCTTCTCAATTCTGCCGCCCTCCACAAATTCAAGATAGCCTTCAAGAAATCAACAATCGATGAAAGCCTTCTTGCTCTTATTGGTGCGCCATATCGTGAGATACCAAATGTCAAGAAGATTTGGTTCTTTCGCGGGCAAACTGATCCGGATTACTATCTGCATATAGTTTTGGAGACTCACATTTTGGAAGACAAAACAAGGAAAATAGTATTTTCTCGTGTTAAGAAGGAAGAAACTCCATTCTTCGAGAATCAATAATTAATTCCTATGTACTTGAAACTGAAAATAAACACTGAACCATGTGTTAACTGTTTTTGACCAAATACAACGTAAACACTATGCTCCGCCAACGCAAATCCAATTCTTTCATTTCCCATAACATAAATATTACAGTACTGACAAATAAATTCCCCCGGTGCTTTGGAAACAAGAGTTTCCAAATTTAGCAATTACAGAACGTCGCAAGTGTAACATAATGCAATTGCCAAATGTCGTGTTTGAAAGACTGAAGGTTGAAAAATTGAAGGTTCAATTTCAGACACCTACAAAAATACATCATTTCTCCGTTCAAAAAACTGAAAATTTTCATTCCAATATCAAAATTTTACTTCCAAAGAAAAAAAAGTTTCCTTCATTAATATTCTGATCTTTTCAGGTGAAAAAAATTGTTTCCAAAAAATTTCATTACGTTTCTTCTATCCGGGGGTCGTGTAGTAGTTCACCTGGAAGCAGGTGGGTGTATGAGAAAGAGAACAATTTTTTTCATAATTGGATTTTTGAAATGGTGTACAACTAGAAAACCAGAGAACAGAATCAACTCGATATCACTTCAAAATCTATAAAAATTCAAATTTCAAATCCCAAATTTTGTTTCCACAAGGTTTCAAAGTACAGTTGTTTTGTCTGATTCATCATATTTTTCTAGATCACAAATTGGTTTCTTTTGAAATTTCTGTACATCAAAAATTGCATCATAGTCTACTACTTTAGACAAAAAATACAGTTTAGGGAGGTCACAAACTATAAACCTCCATGTGATTTTTGATAAGATAAAAGGGTCCAAATTGGATTTTTTAAAAGTTTTCAAAATTCCCGCCATTTCCAAGCATTGTTAATACGTGTCAAAGAACAGTACTTTGACATTATCACCAACGTTCTCTGATCCAAAAAAGAATGTTTCATTGATCGAAGCACGCGGAAAAAAGTGACCAAAAAACCAGTATACTATCTTCTATTTGTCATCATTCTCTTTTTTTCTCTTTTCTCTATCTCCAATGTACCTGCCATAGTTCGTCTCTCTCTCTCTCTCTGTTTTTCGCCGACATATGCTTTTTTTCTCTACGTCTCTCAATTTTCCATTATCTCTCTCTTTTCTCTCCAATTTCTGACGGGAAAGTTGGGAGGAGGGGAAGAAGAAAGGCGAAATATTATGCCTGTCTTTTTCTGTGTACATTTACGTGTAAATGTACCTTTTTTGATATCGATTTTTTATTTTTGGAATTTGTTAAATTTTGACGTTGAGAATAGCGTAAAAAGCTTCATTAAAAATTGCGTTAAAAAATGAAACATAGCATAAAAAAGACGTAAAGAGTAGCGTAGGTAACGTAAAAGTTTGCAGGAAAACTGAAAATATAAAATTTCTTTTGTGCATATTTTTTTAAAGAAAGAATCCCAAGTTTTTGATTTCCTTGTTGTCCAGAGCGACTATTTTACGTATTTTGGCGTTTTGTTTTGATGGTCAGGCTCTTTTTCTTCTTTTTTTTCTTAGTGCTTCCCAAGAGCAACATGTACTATTTTTAAACACTGGGATTGATTTTTAACGTAAAATTCGGAAATGAATTTGAGATTTTTTTTAACTTTTGAGCTTTTTAAAATGTGAAAATTAGTAGTAAATGTCAAAAACGTAGATTGTTCAGTGTTATAACAACAAATTTTTACGGAAAAAGTTTTTTCGAAAATTTTTCTTTAAAAAATTTTGGGGGAAAAAAATTTAACGAAACAAAATTTTACGCTTATAAATTTTAACGAAAAATTTTTCCGTGGAAAGACTTTTTAACGTTATTTTTTTATCGTTTTACGTTGACTTCAACGTTCGAATAATAATGAATTCTTGGAAATTTTAGCTCAAAATTTAATGTTATCTCCTCAAAAATCATGAAATTTTATCTTATCTTATTTGAAAACTATTCACAATTTTTCGGTGCTCTAAATGCCATATTTAGGGTTCTAAAACCTTCCTCTAAACTCTTTTTACTTTCAAAAATAAAACTTTCTCTCAACTTTCAGCCCCAAAGCCATGAATCAACGCTCTGAAAAACCCCCTTGTAGTATATGTGGAGAAGTTGGGAATGGTATTCATTTTGGAGCCGAGGCGTGTCGGTAAGTCATTGAAAACTGATTGGATTACTGTAGATATGCACTAAGAATTTGGAAAATTCAAGAAAATGTAGTAAGAAAAGAAGTTTCTACCTGATTTTTGACTGCTTTTGGGTCTGAAATTCGAGCTTCAAAATTGTAAAATTTTGAATTTCCTGCCAAAATTTTTCAACTTTTTTCAGAGCCTGCGCTGCATTTTTCCGTCGCTCCGTAGCTCTAAACAAATTGTATAGATGTCGAGGGAATGGAAATTGTGATATTTTATCGAGTGAGAAAAAATAGAAACATATTTCAAAGAATTTCAAATTTTCAGCAATTCGATGCATGTGTAGAGCTTGTCGATTTACAAAGTGTATTCAAGTTGGAATGAAGAGAGAAGGTGAGCAATTTTATGATGAGTAATTGAGAAAAATACATGAGGGGATCTTCGAATAAGCAGTGTAGAACTAAGGCTGAGCATTCTTAAAATGAGGCATTTCGAACTAAGAATGAGCAATATCCATCTAAGGCTGAGCAATCTTAAACTGAGCAAACTTGAAATAAAAATGAGCAATTTTGAATGAACAATTTTTAGCTAAGAATGAGAGCGCTGTAAAAACCTGAGCAATTTTAGGGGTAGCAATCTCCCATTAAGACTGAGTAATCTTCATCTAACCCCGAGCAATCTGAAACTGAACAATCTGAAAAATTGAGCAATCTCCAAATGAGCAATATAATTGTCCCACCTGAGCAATCCCTTTCTACTTCCAGCCGTTCAAAAATACCGCGACGCTTACGGTAAACGTGGCTCCGATGTGGAATCTCCAAGTACCTCAAATGGATTCCCGATGGGTTTCGGCGGATTCGGAGCATCTGGTTCTAGTGGTGGCTCACCATTGGAAAGTGTTGAGGAAGGTGGTATGCCGATTTTAACGACGCTAAGTGTGAACTATGAAAAATTGGAGAGTGTTCGGAGAGTTGTGCATCAGGAGAATGGAACGAGTGTTTTTCAGGTATGGTAAGATTACTGTGGATTTACAAGCTAGCTTTGTGGGCGTGAGTTAAACCTACAGTACCCCTTGTTTTCAGATCCGCACCCCGAAAGCCGTCACCTACAAAGAAGCCAATGAAGTTAGCTCGAAAGAATGTGACCTGGTTGCTGATTGGATTCTGAATTCCTATCCTGGATTCTCAGACCTCGCAAAGGAACAGAAGAAAATTTTGTTTAGAAACTTTTTCCTACCATTTGTGATTCTACAGGGAGGACATTTCGCATGCACGCATAGTGAGTTTTTCTGGGGAATTTTGACGCATTTTTGGTGCCTTCGTGCGATGTTGGTGCCTTGGCGCAAATGTGGTGCCTTGGCGCTTTTTCTGCGCCTTGGCGCATTTTCTGTGCTTTGACGCAGTTCTAGTGCATTGGCGCGATCCAAAGAATCTTGACGTAAAACTCGATACCTTGGCACAAAACTCTATACTTCTTCCAGACCGCAACGACGTCATCATCCTGGCATCTGGAGACTACATTGATTGCTCCCACCCAGAAACCTTCTACTACGATCCCGATGGACGTCAGCTGATGTCTTCTGAAGACGCCGTCAGAATGTTTGCCTCCTCTTTCAGCAACTACCGTAGAAATGTGACCGATCCAATGTTAAGGGATAATGTTGACAAGTTTGAGTTCTTCGCTTTATGCTCATTGGTTCTTTTTGACACTGGTAGGATAGAGGATTACTGTATTTTGTCAGAAATAAATTTGTAGGTCTCGAAGGACAATCAGAAGAGTGTATCATTGTGTCGAGAAGAATCAGAGAGGCAATTCAGAGGGAGATATTGTACTATTACAGAAATATCAGACATATTGATGATCCATCGATGAGATTAGCTAATTTGTTGTCTTTGCTGCCAGCATTGCAGGTGGGTCTTGACGCAATTCCGGAGCGAAATTTTGGTGCTTTGGCGCGTTCTCAGTTACTATTGACGCAAAACTGGTGATTTGATGACTGTTGGCGCAAAACTGGTGATTTGAGGACTGTTGACGCCAAACTGGATTTTTTGCTGACTACTGACTCGAAACAGACGACTTGACCCATTTTTAATAACTTGACGCAATTCTGGTTCCTTGGCGCATTTTCTGCGATTTTGGCGTATTTTTGGTGTCTTGACGCGGTTTTTGGGCCTGGTTGAGTATTGACGCGAAACTGGTGCTTTTATGACTGTTGACGCGATTTCGGTGCCCTGGCGCATTTCTCGATCCCTTGACGCATTTCAAGATCCTTTTTTTCAGCGGGCCACTCGTCGATTCCAAGAAGACGTCGAAATCAGTCACGTCTTCAATGTGTATTCTGTGGATGAGAAGTTTTACGAAATGTGTAATGGAAGATTTTGAGCATTGAAAATTTTGATTATTTGTTATTGTACCTGAGAAGATGTATTGTGCCTTTTTTATTGTTACCTAGTCTTTATTATGTAGTAACTGTGATAAAACTTTATAATGATGGTGTTGATTCCTTGACGAATTTTCAGTGCCTTGACGCATTTTCAGTGCCTTGGCGCATTCCTGGTCCCTTGACGTATTTTTGGCTGACCTAACTACAGTATCCCTAGACCATCTCGATCAAAATTGTGCCCCCTCCGTAAATCCACACAACTGGAGTCTAGCCATGTTCACACAAAGACTCACACAAAGTTTCCGCCGCCGCCGCAAGGTGTTCGTTTTCTTGTTTATACACACAGATTCTCGAACATGAACACGTTCCCCCCTCATGAGACAACTCAATATGTGAGCACACTATGAGCCGATGTGCAAATTTCGACGCTCTGATGAATAACCTGGAGGAAGGTGGTTGAGGTACACGTATGTTTGATGTTTGACAACTTTTTGTCTGTGAAGGGGGGGGGGGGGGGGGGGGGGGATCGTCGGGGTGTTAGAGAGACATCTTGACTCCCCCGAGTTTTCTTCTTCACCGGAAATTTTTGTTTTACAATAAAGACAAGGTGATGATGGGTTTTTTGACTTGGGATTGTCTTAGGTTATCTACAGTCATTGGTTTTCCTTGTATTTTTTTTCTCGGATTCTGAAGCCCCTAGTAGTTTTCTTATGCTCTTTTTCCTGTTGACATACTCTTCGTTTCTTCCTTCAGATTCCAAATTTCAAAGTCATGACCTTCCGCTAACTATAAACTTAGCCTTTCCATCTTCCCTCAACCCTTCCCCCTATTATTAAGTGAGTAATAGGATACAAATCAAGCAGATCCTTCTTTCCCTCCAAAACAAAGAAACCGGAGAGTAAAAGAAGTCGTCTTCGGTCTCATCATTATTTGCTAAAAGGCTCTCTTTGAATGAAAAAGAGCAATAATGTGTTGCTCCTGTTGGTGGACGGGAAGATGGCATAGCTAATGCCCCCCGTAAGACATTTCCGCATGTATCAATTTATCAATTTCTTCGTTTTTTATTCAGGAGACTTTTGGGGTGGTCTTGGGTCTCAAAACATTTTGATATATGAATTTTCTGGCTCAAACTTTTTCTCGTTTTTAAATTGTATGTAGTCTTTAAAATTATATATTATTTTTCACCCTGAACATCTTATTTTCTCAAGTCGAAAACAAAAAACGGAACCTTCGATTTTTTACATGTACTCTATAATTTTCATGTTCCAGACCCTATAATTTGTTAGTGTTCCATTTTTTTTTCGTTTTTCTTATACAATCTGTATCTTAAAAATACCTATTTTGGACGGGTTAATCCTTGATGGAATCTACCAAATAAAAAGTATTAACTATCCTTTCAAAATTTTTCTTCAAATTTAGGTAAAGTATCTAGTTTTCCATCAGCTTCTTTGAAAAACTGAATAAAGATATATTGATAACTTTCTTACTGTTTTATAGCTCTTTTTAAAACCTACACTTTGCTATAAAAATCGTCTCAAAAATCTTTATTTTCAGCAGAGAAAAATGGCTCAGAAAAAAGATTCAGCTGAGCTATCCACCATTTTTTTTCTTTAGTACAGTAACCGGAGGACACGAAAACAAAGTTAATAAAATTAATACCACTTTGTAGATCTTGTCAAGATCTACATTTTGAAATGATAATCAACTCAAAAACCTTCAGTTTTATTAAAGAAAACTATTTTACCATTAAGGTTCCCACAGTCTGTCCGCCTTCCGGGTAAACAAACTTTGCTTAGTAATCTATGTATGTTATGACCAGGTGGCTGTCGCCCCTTCGGGGCTCATCCACCTGGCCTTCGCTTACTCTAGGTTTTGAACCTACCGTTCCATTTTCAGAGCCTTCGGCTCTTTTTTTAACTGGGAACTTTCGGTTTCGTTTTCAGAGCCTTCGGCTCTTTCTTAAAACGGCGAACCATCGGAACCGCAAAGCAACACATTTAGTACTTCTTGGAATCAGATTAGACACATTTTGAAGTTTCAAACCACGATAACATTCGTTCAAATTCAACTTTTTAAAAATTTTATTACATATTCTGTCTCCTCGCGTCGAGACGAACATAATGATATAAAATTCGACTCATCTATCTTTTCCCATCGCGCGGCTTACCCCAAACTTGGGTAATTGAACCGGCTTCCCCTCTCGTGTCGGCGGGGGTGATGAAATCAAGCAGCCGACATCAATCGAGGTCCGCGTCGGCCACTATACTTTGTGTGTGCGCTGCCTCTCTGCCGCCGACCGAGTGAAAATGACTCTGCCTCTCTGTCGTCGCGCGTGCGAAAACGAACCCAGTTGCTCAGAAAAAGTGCTCCAGAAGGCGTTAAACTTGGAACTTCGAGAAACAAAATAGACGGGCATCATCCTCAGATAATCAGGAACAAACTGTGAAAGTTTCAAGATAATCGGTTAACTTTGAGTATACGAAAGGGTTAGCGACACATTTTCGGTACCGAAATTAGTACTGAAAATTTACGAAAAGAGCCGTAACTTGCTCAGTTTTTAAGATGTCAAAAATCAAAACATATGGGCATCATCTAGGAAAAATTTCTGATCTTTCTGTGAAACTTTCATCCGAATCGGTTCAGTTTGGGCTGAGTTACAGCCTGCAACATACAAACAGACATACAGAAGTTTTCAAATGTTATTAGTAAAGATAGTCATCAATCAAAAAACATAAGAGGTAAGAACATATTATGTACATATGTACATATGTACATAAGTGGGAAAAGCGGAAGAATAACTTAAAAAAATAGAGGGTATGTTTGTTAGCATATCGTATACATATTTAGTTGACCACTTCTAGCTAAAAATGCATAGCTTTAGGGGCTTGAAAATTAGGGTTCCATGTTTCCAAATTTTTGAAACTTTGTGGGTACATTTATCTATTATAGAGCTGTATTTATGTAGTTGGCAACTTTTCCATAAAACTATAGTCTTAGGAGATAGGCGGCTCATATGTTTCTGAGCTGAGAAACTTTGTTGTATCAACTATATGTGGCTACGCAGCCAAATTTTGTAGGGTTTTTGAAGCCAAGAAACTATGCTGTATCAATTCTACGTTGCTACGCAGCCAATTTGCTAGGAACACACTTCAAGACTTTGTAATATAGATTTTAAGCCTAGTTAGTTAGCTAGGGAATAACACTGTGCAGTATCAACTTTACATTGCTACGCAGTGAAGTGTGCTGTATCACTTTAACATTGCTACGCAGCCAAATCCTTCAGACACCTTTCTAGACATCCTAACGTCTTCTGGAACATTCCTTCCATTTTTTTATCTTCTTCCCATTAAAACCTTCTTCCTTGAATCCTGTCCTGGAACCGAATACACATTTAATGACTCACATAACTTCTTCTCCTTCTTATTCCTTGAAGTGGTGGTGTCTTGATAGCAATCTCATTTCGCCTTTTTTTCTATGGAGCCCCCCTCCACTTTTACCATCTGGTGCCAACGCCCATGTCCTTCAGCTTCTCCTTCTGCCACACCCTGAGGCAAAAGCGATTGCGCAACGGAGACAGAGAAGTCTCTATTCTTCCGTATTTCTTCTTCTTCTTCTTCTTGGACGCCGCACCTTTTTCCACATTACGTATATATGAATGTCAAACGGGTAAACGACCCGGGTTTTTAATGCCCCCCCCCCCCTCACTTTTCTTAAATCGGAAATCCAATCAAATTCACATCAAAGAAGGTCTCACTATATGTTCCAATACTGTATGTTTAACATTCTTGAATTCTAATATGACTTCTTTTTCCAAGGTTACAACCTCTCATTGAATAGCTAATCATTAGTTTGTTGTATATGTTTTCATGTCCTTCGGTTACTGTACTATTGAAAAAAGGGTCGGCTAGCTAAGATGGATTCTTTCTGGACCATTCTTCTCTATGCTAATTAACAATTTTGTAGTCGATATTTATATAAAAATGAAGAGCTTAAAAAGAGCTATAAAATGCTATAATTTGTTTCTTTTATAACTTTCTTTAAACTTGACCAATTTCAATAATTTTTGTACTATTAGAATCCTCATTGAATTTGAAAAAAAAGATGATTGTTTCAAAGTTTCTAATTGTCTTTGTAAAATTGATATAACTTCCTCCAAACTTGACCAATTTCAATAATTTTGGTACCATTCAAATCCTCATTACATTTACTAGATGTTTGTCAGTGCAAATTTTCAAATTTGATTCTGTAAAATTGATATAACTGTCTTTAAACTTAGCATAGCTTTCATCCGGGTACCACGTGGTACCTCTCACCTATCCTCTTGTCGATATGTATTCCCGATCATTATCACAGGAACACAAATTATGCAACACCCAGCGCGCTATGTGTATGTGTCATCCACGTATTTGTTCATCTCTCTCTCCCTTCATTTCTTATTGTTTATCACATCTCCGTTTTTGTTGTTTTGCCTTTTTGTTTGTCTGAAGGGGGAACACCGTCCTTAGGTTCTTCGCACTGTTTCGAACACCTTTGTAGATTGTTATCAGGAAAAGGGTATAGATTTTTTATTCAAGAACCATTATGGACCATCTTAACGTCTATTATCACGATTTTGAGTTCCTATGACATTAGCCTAGAAT
Organism: Caenorhabditis zanzibari; assembly: GCA_963966625.1. Lineage (NCBI taxonomy): Eukaryota > Metazoa > Nematoda > Chromadorea > Rhabditida > Rhabditidae > Caenorhabditis > Caenorhabditis zanzibari. The sequence continues at coordinate 20,399,243 of OZ016472.1, read as the reverse complement.
TCAAACCCAAATAACTTTGCTGTGGATGGTTCAAATTTTTAGGTCGTTATATCAAATGTAACTCTTAAAAAGGCCTATAAGATGTAGCAAGCCAAAGTAGGCCCTTTTAGGCTTTCTAGCTAGTAACCTTGAGTTGCGAGCCAAAAAAAGTTAAAGCTCTAATAACTTAACTATGAGTGGTCTCAATTTTATGGTTAGTATATCAAATTGTAGACCATGATAAGGTCTACAATTTGAATGGCACCGAATTTAAAAATTAATCCTTTCACTGTATTATACTAGATAAGCCAGAAGACCCTACATTTCAGCGTTAACATTGACCAATTCGCATCTACCTGCCCATCTGTACCTCTGCTTGTCCTTATTTTCCTCATCCTTCATTCTTTTTTGTTTTCCTAACCTACCATCAAATAAAACCCCATGTCTAATCCCCTTTTGATCGCATCCGCCCTTTTCTCGATGCGCCTTTAATGACAGACCCCTAGTCGGTTTTTGAATAGTAGTTTTTTTTTTTCTTCAATCACGACTAGTTCACCAATCCATTATGATCTAAACCTTGTTCAGAGTTAATGAACTATTTCTCGATCCATCTATCCATCTGTTTTTGTTAATCCGGTGATGAGGTTAATCCTTGACTAATGAAGAGTCCATGGGGTCAGGTTAATGTAAATGTACAGAGCATTTTAGGTCTAAAACTGCAGTTTTGTAAAATTGATATAACTTTCTTCAAATTTAACCAATTTTAATAATTGTTGTACCATTAAAATCCTCATCAAATTTGTAAAAAAATGATCAAAGCAGATTTTTGAATCTAATATTGTAAAATTGATATAACTCTATTTAAACTAGACCAATTTTAATATTTTATGCACCATTAGAATCCTCATCAATTTTGCAAAAAAATGATCAGAGCAGATTTTTGAATTTAATATTGTAAAATTGATATAACTTCCTTTAAACCTGATTAATTTCAATAATTCATGTATAATTAAAATCCACATTAAGTTTGCAAGAAGTGTATTGAAGCAGATTTTCAAATTTCCATTTTGACATTGATGATTTTGCGTTTTTTAGCTGTGAAAGTATGCTTTTTTTCCTGGTTGCTCATCCTAAAATTGCTCAGGATCCTCTGTTTTTTGCTGCTTTGTTTCAAACTTCAAAACCGCGATCTTTCTCTCCTTTGTACCTTTCCGCTTTCCCCATACTACGATAGGTACCTCTCTATTCAAAATCTCCGCTCTCCCGGAAACAATATACTTCATAATTCTACGCATTTTTACACATTTTCCCGAAATCCCCCGCCCTTGTCTCCGCTTTCATGTTTTCCCCTGTGTTGTATCCTATCTCTGTTCCGTTTCTTCATCACCATTCTCTCTGAATAACAGCATAATACATACCAAATTACCCGTAGGCTAATGGTAATTAGCCACCTCTTCTCTTCTCTGACCCGTGGTGGTCCCCCTTTTCGCTATCTCTGCGTCTCTTTTTTCTCCGGACTATTTCTATAGAGCCAACCTAAACCCGAACACCTCAATGCCACCTGCCCTTTCCCTGTTCCATCCTTCCTTCTTATGTTCCTTCCCACAACTCATGTCATCAGAATAATATATACATTGGCACATTTTTATTGATTTTGAGGGGGTAACTTTTTGTTTTACAAGGCTGATTATAAAAATCTGTTCTAACTAATTTTTTCCAACTTTGATAGGCTTTCCATTTATACAGAAATCGTGAAAATTCATCAAGTTTCAAGAAAGTTATTTCAGTTTTAAAGGCCCATATTTCAAAATCTGTTCTAGCCAACTTTTTTTTCACCTTTGATAGGCTTTGAATTGATACAAATATTGTAAAAATTCATGAAGTTTGAAGCTAGTTATTCTATACTTTCTTCAAATTCGAATTCCCTCCATTTCTCCTTTGTTTCGGACCCCTATGTTCCCACAATTAACCTCCCATCCATCTACCCATTTTCTCACTCTTATTGCCCCTTTTCCCCTAAAAGTGAAAGTAAGCAAACATTACCCCCATCTCACTTTTTGGAAAAATTGATTCATGACTTTTTGAAATTTTGAATTTTCTAACTTTTCGCGGAGTTTTATGACCCTTTTACTCCAAGTTATTGATGTTTTTGCGGTCGAGTTTTGTTGCAATTTTTATGATATTTTTCAACTGGAATAACTTTATTCCAACTTGACGAATTTTCATGATTTTTGGATTAATAGACAGCTCATAAAATTTGCTAAAAGTTTGCTGGAACACATTTATAATTTTGATTCTATGAAATCGAAATAACTCTTTTCAAACTTGATCGATTTCCCCAAATTTTGTATTTATAAAAAGCCTATTAAATTAGGTAAAAGTTGATCGTAACAAATACCTCTAAAATTACCTGAACCTTTTCTTAATAACCTCCAATCTTCTATATCGGTCGGTACACCGAAACTTCAAGAAAAACAAAACATACACATATAGAAACATAAATGAATGGGGGGAAATCCAATTATGATGGTGTCTAGGGCAGGTTCCACTAGGAGATTATGGAAAAACGATGATTGTAGAGAGGCTAATTGTTTTTGTTTCTAGCTTTTATAACTAGATTTGAAGGAGGATTTGGACACTTTTCGATAGGCTAACATAGCTGACATTTTTTCGGCCAGAAAAAAATTGGTGTACTGAAAATTGTAATAACTTTTTTCAAGCTTGATTTTTTTCAATGAAAATAGTACCATTAGAATCCTAATTAATTTTGTAAACAGATGGTTAGAGCAGATTTTGAAAGTTGGTTCTGAAAAATGGAAATAACTTCCTTCAAACTTGACTTTTTTCAGTGATCTATGTATCAAAGGAATCATCGTTATATTTGAAAAAAGATAGTAAAGGCAGTTTTTTGAAAAAGATTTTGAAAAATTTATATAATTTTCTTTAAAGTTATCCTATTTCAATAATTGCTAAACCATTAGAATCCTCATTAAATTTGCAAAAAAAAAACTGATTAAAACCGTTTTTTAAAATCTGGTTTTAAAAAATTCATATAACTTGCTGAAAAATTGCAGTTATTTTAGAATTTGTATACCAATAGAAACCCTATTGAATTAAGACAAAACTAGTCAGAGCAAATTCTTCAAAATTTTGTTTCTACATTTCTCAGACTCTATCTTTTCTCCATTGATCTTTACCGCCTCCGTTGTTTTTTTCCCATTCCATTCCCATTGTTGAAAAAAAGTGAATCTCCGAAAATGGATTCTCTCTCTCTCTCTATCTCCAATTGCTTGCATAACAAATGTTACCTTGAAAAGTGAACAAAAAGTGATGAATCCCCTAAAAAAAAGTGTCCCGTTTTGGATGGGCGGTCTTTTTGTACAGGAAAAAGCGCGGTAAAGGTCAAACTCATTGTCCAATCTGCCTTCTCGCGTCGAAAACTGACATTTAGAAATTTGCATTTTACGCCACAAGGTTCCAGTGTTGTGGCTTTGTTAGCCGTTTGTTGGTTTTTTCGGGGTACTGTAGTTTTGGTCTACAATCTTCGTATTTTCTCTCTCCATACCTTAAAATCCAAAAATTTCCTATATTTTTCAGTGATGACCAAAACCGAATAAGCGAACCCGACAAAATGAAGGACAAAAACAACGCGTACTTCTGGAAACATCCATTGGCGTTTTGGTTACAGTAAGTTTGAAACTAGAAACTAGAAACTACAAACTATAAATTGCAGAGACTGCGCCATTGGTGATCCGCCATTGATTCCCGAGACAGAATGGAGAATGGAGCATCGATTCAATTGTACGGAAATTCATTTTGAAGAAATTTTGGATGGATTTCTAATGACAAGTTTGATGAAATACATGTAAGTTTTTGAAATTTGAAAATCCCGCCAAAGTTTTTTGTCCCAACCAAAAATTTTCAGCGATCCCTCCTCTCCGAACTCATCCCAACGAAACTCTCTGGATTTTTCTGAAAATGGAAAAAGCAAAAATGGGTGGAGCCAATTCCAGAATCTGTTGATTCGAATTAATCGGTTTTATGAGGTAAAGTACTGTAGATGAAGGTTCGAAAAAAGAGAGAAAATTTCAGACAAATTTGGAGCAGATCATAGTGTGTCAGTTGCCGGATTTGCATACTCTGACGAGGATAGAGTTTGATGGTGAGTCTTTTTTTTTGTTTTTGGAAAAATGGAAAATTGAAAAATCAGAAAATCCCAAGAGATAGAAATCGGAAAATCTGAAAAACCAAGAATCCAATAATCCAAAAAATCCCAGTTTTTGAGTTTCGAAAATTCTAAAATTCTGTAGAAGGTTCTGAAGGATTCTGAAAGGGTCTAGAGGCTTCTGACGGATTCCAAAATTGTCTGGAGAACTCTGAACGGTTCCTAATAAATTCTGAAGGGCTGTGGAGAAACTAAGAAGATTCAGAAATTATCCGTATGATACTGGAGGATTCTCAAGAATTCTGAAAGATCCTGAAGTATTCTGAAGGGATTCTGAATAATTCCGCAAAACAGTAAGTTAGACTTGGGACTCTAGTTGATTCTGAAAACTTTCGAAAAGATTCAAAAGGATTCTAAAAGAGTCTAGAGAAGTCTAGAATATTCTCCCAGAATCCTGACGAATCCTGAAGAATTCTACACGATTCTGAAAGATTCTGAATGCTCCTACACACTTCCCCACAAAAAGCACATGTTGTTTATTATCTCTTACTTTTCTCCTTATCGTCTTCCCCCAATCTCGATGACCTTCCAAACCGTTCCTCCCACTAAAACAAGTACAAGAATCGAAGAGACGCAGAAACAAAGACATACACTCTGTTGACAGTTCTGTTCACATGGGGGGCCCTCTCCGGGAGAGGTTGATGAACGCATGGGTGAATGTGAAGAACGGAAAGGAAAGGGCTATATAGTTGAGAATATGCATATATCTGAACAGACTTTCGTGTTGTTCACTTTTGTTGTTACATAGTTCAGGACTAGTTTGTGTTAGTACTACTGTAGTTGTTAGGGGGGATTAGATCATGGGATTATGATGATGCAACTTCTGTTCTAGCTATTTTATATGTTGCATGTCGTGTTGGGGTGTAACTGATACTGAAACTGTGTAATTAGATAGATAGAGAAAGTTGTTATTGTGATAATGGCCTTGCCATGTTTTTGACCTTTTATTTCCTATAACGAATCTCAGGCAATTTTCGAAAATTTTCCAAAATTGCTAACTTTTTACTCTATCAGATTCTGCATGAAAAATAACACAATTTTGTCCAAAAACGACTTTTCTAGGACCACTTGGAGTCGAGATATAAATATTCAAGTTTGCAAAGGTTAGAGTGCAGACGACGAGAGACTCTCACTGTCTGCGTCTCTGACCGGATAGCAGGGTCCCTCGTCGTCTGCACTCTAGCCTCCTGCAACTTCAAATGACCCTATCTCGGCTTCTAGAAGTCCTAGAGATGCCGTTTTTCTACGAAAATGCGTTATTTTTAATGGTGAATATTTTAGAATTGGAAAATTTTCAAAAATGGGGAGTTCAAGAATCGTAAGGTTACCAAATTTGAAATCCTTCAACTTGAGTTTTTGCTCATTTTGTAGATCCTTTCTTAAAATTCTGATTACTCATCTAGTATCAAAAATACAGTAATCCAAAGTACCCTTACTGTTTCTTTTTGTTTTCTAATGTTTTGTTTCTAACTGTTCGCCATCCAAATTTCAATTCGTTCCACTGTTTCTTAATTAGAAAGTTCTCAAAATTCTAGAAAACTAGAACCCATTCCATTATCGAAACCTAAACTAAGAGGGTAAGTACCCCGCAAAAAACCTTCTAGTTCCGGAATGGGGGCCACGCCCAAAACTGTCCCCCTCTGAACACATGCACACTAAAATTTGTGCTGTTGCACATCTTATTATTATTCTTATTATTCAAGGGGGCACAACAATGTGTTGTATTGGGAACTCCCCCAGCACCTTCAAGTCAACCACCACCCAACCGCCAATGTATTTGCATATTACACTGTACAAACAGATCCACTTCTTCTTCTTATTTTCCCTTCTTATACCTATTCTCCTCACCTCTATTCTTGTCTCCCCCCCATACACGCATTCCTTGATTTTTGTTGTATCGCTTTCTGAAAAGCAGAAAAAGTACCGTACTAGTTTCAGAAGTTTGTAAAGAGAGGGAGTGGCGAGGAATTTGAATTTTGGGAGGTTTGAGATACTAAAAGACTCTGAAAGGTTTTAGAAAATTCTGGAAAATTCTGATAGTTCTGAAATATTCTTGAACGTTCCAGAAAACTCTGGAATAAAAATTTTTATAAGATTTTGGAAGATTCTGGAAGATTCCAGAAGATTTTCAGGATTTCAAAGAATTCTGGAAGTTTTCAGATTCTGTTACATTTTTGTATCTAGAATGTGAAAGTTCCCTAAAATTCGAGTTTCAAAAGTAGTCTCGAAGTATCAAAATTTTCCAAAAAATTGTTTAGTGTATTTTCGAAAATTTCCAAAATTTTCAAACATTCATAACTCTATTAGTTTCAATCCTAATTCAATGATTTTGGTACCAAAATTTTGGAAATTTTCTCGCGTTTTCTAAAATGAATTAGACAAAAATATTGAGTCTCTGACACTTCGAAGGGGGGGGGGTTTAATATGTTCTGAAAATATGGAAATAAGAGTTTCAGATGAATTTGAAATTTTGAAGATTTTGAGATTCTGAGATCTTTGAATTTGCGTTTCGAGATTCTAAAATTGTGAGTTTTCAAGATTTCGAAAGTTTTAAATTTTGAAGGTTATTTATAAAATTTTCGAAAATTGTAAAACTCAGAAGCTGAAATTTCAAGATTCTGATTTTCTGATAGATTCCCAGCCACTGATATTATTAGATCCTGAGGTTCTCAAACTCATTTTATTATGTCTTCTGAATCTTCCAGAATTCAAAATTTCGGAATTCCCATTGCCCTCAATTTTCCCATCTCAAAATGTTCCCTCTTCTCCCAAAATTTTTGTTTACCACTCTCTCCAGAATCAAATGAAGAAACACACTCACATAAATTTAGCAATACATACATAATGGATTGACTCCCCACTATTAATGTCATGGTGAGAAAATTGAAGCTAATTCAGTATAGGATTGCTCATCACTAAATGGTTCGTTTTAGTGCTGAGCAATTCGGGAAATAAAAAGTGTCATTGTTTTTAGGATGAGAAATTTTCGACCATTTTTAATAAGAAATTTAGGTTTAAACACAGATTTTTAGACCCATAATTTTACGACCCCAATAATTTTCTTTTTTTTTCTACAAATCTGTTCCATCTCATATTTCATCTACTCCTATTAGTATCTTCTTTTTTCATTGCTCATTTTCATTTTCCCGCATCAATCAGTAGTAGTAGTACTATGTGCCTTCTTTTCTTCCAACTGGTGTCGAACACCTGCTCTTTTCCCGTCTTCTTTCTGCTCATCGAATCTTCTTTGAAATCTTCATCGTCTTCTTTTACACCACACATATGTTTTAAACTTTAGTGCCAATAATCGAGACGAAGATTTCCCTATCTTCTTCCGTTTCGTCCACATACATATATTTCGATTTGAGAGAGTCTTTGAATAGTAGAATTGATTTGAAAAGTTTAACTTTGATTTGGTTTTTAAAATTGAATAATTTTTTTTGAACGTCAAGGGCTACTTATAAAGGAAAACTACTAAATTGTAGAGAAAATACATTGAAAAATTGGAACAATTTTTTAAAAGTGTCTGAACCAATTTTAATCCCACCTCATTCCTCAAGAAGAACAAAACATTTCTGTTCAAAAACGACTTCTCTAGGACCCCTACAAGCCGAGATACGGTCAATTGAAGTTGCAGGAGTTTAGAGTGCAGACAACGAGAGACGCAGACAGTCAGAGTCTCTCGTCGTCTGCACTCTAACCTCCTGCAAGTTTAAAATACCGTATCTTGGCTTCTAGGGGTCCTAGAGATTTGGTTTTTTGACGAAACTGTGTCATTTTTGATTTTGAATATTTTAAACGTCTGAAAATTCTATATTTCGGATTTTGCATCCTCTTCTATTGTTTTTTTTGGATTTTGCATCCTCTAACCTTGAGGGCCCTAACCTTGAGTCACTACTCTTTTTTTAGTCACAGATTTGTCCCTATCACACTTTTTTCTCCATCATCCTCTCCTCCCACCCCGTGTGCCATTCAATTCGAATCAAAAGAGCCTATGGGGGCTCTTATGACGAGTTTTCCGTGATAATATGCAAATATTTGCTGCTCCAATCACCCCTGCGAGCCTATCTGGCGGAGAGCATTGAGAATCGGAGAAAATATGTGTGTGTGTGTGTGTGTACTCCTCGCCACCCCGGTTTTTTCAACGAGATTGGGTGGGATGTATTATCAAATTTTTTTGTTGTTCGGGAGATTTTTTTTTGGAGGGTGAGATTTTTGGGTTTTGAGATTCTTTTTTTCAGTGAAAAAAATAATTTCATAACTACACCACTGTTGCAGCACTAAAAATTTTCAGGACTCTTAGTCACTGATATTGGCCTAATGGTCCTAGTTACAGTAATAAAAAACCAGTTACAGTAGTCCCAGATACAGTTCTAAAACACTGTTACAGTAGTAACAGCCAAGTTACAGCAGTCTCAGTTACAGTAGTAACTCGGCTACAGTAGTCCCAGTTACAGTAGTCTTCTCGGTTTTTCACAGTTACAGACTCGATTTTTACGCGTCCTGTTGTTCACTTGAAAATGCGGAAGTTCCAGATCAAACTACAGTACTTTTTGAATTTGCAATCCCTCTATTATCACCTTTCCGATTCTTCCATTCTTCTTCGAATTCCCTCTACTTCTCAATTTCATCATGTTTCCCACTGTCAAGTAGTTTTATAATCCAATTCCCTCTCCTCTCTCTCACACATAGTCAATTTCTTTTCCATTCCAAATCAGTCCGGTTTTTCTCAATCATTCCCCCGCCGTTCCCAAAGGTTTTCCGAACGCGAAATTTCGGAAGGGTAAACTCTTTGTTCATTCCGAAATTTCTGGAAGCATAGGTGAGGGTGATATAGAGATAGACAAACGATATGTATGCACAAGTACTTAGGTTTTCACGTTTTTCCGGTTTAACTTTTTCTTCGATTGGATTATCAATCATGATCGGGGAGATTGATTTGAGTGGGTTAGAGGTGTGCTCCAATATGTTGCAAATGAACTTTTTCGCTCTTTCCGAGTTTCCGGGTCATACTGTTTTAGAGTAATGTTATCAGAGTACTGTAATACAGTAGGCAATTTTTTGAGTGTCTCAGATTTTGTAGTTATCTTTCAGATTTTCTCTCACCTTTGTTCTCGAAATTCCTTTTTTGCTAGACTTGAATTTACATTTAGGCTCTAAAATTTTCTAGCCTGTTTTCATTTTTGCCTCGAATTCCCAGAGCTTACCTACAGTTATATTTTTCATATCCTATCAGGATCTCTCTAACGTTAACATCATAAAGTTTTTTTTATTTCAAATTTTTGAACGTTTTCATTTTCAAAAAATCCACCATGAAAAATAACGCATTTCTGTCAAAGAATCACTTTTCTAGGACCACTGGGAGCCGAGATATGGCTGATTGAAGATACCAGAAGTTAGAGTGCAGACGACGAGAGACTATGGCCGTCTGCGTCTCTCGCCGTCTGCACTCTAACCTATCATAACTTCACATGGCCATAACTCGGCTCCTATTGATCCTAGAGATGTCGGTTTTTCACAGAATTGCATCATTTTCGATCCTCAATTCATGTACTAAACATCTGTCAAATTCTTCCCTAGAACATCTGTTTTAGGTGCCTCCCTGTTTGAAGGAACACATTGGAAACTCGTCATATTTTAAACCATATTCCTTGGATTGTCAAACATCTGTCGTTCCTTAATTTTTACTAAAATTTGGTATCACAAGAAAACACTGATTCTTCTTCTTATTTTTTATATCTATTTTTTTCCAGAAAACTCGCAAGAAGAGCTCAAAAAGCTACTACTCCTTCTTCTCGGCTGCGCTATTCAAAGCGACAAGAAGAAGGTGTTCGTGGAGAGAATCACTGGATTCAATCAGGAGATTCAGGCCGGTTTGGCCAGTTATATTCAGCAGTTGACAGAAGGAAATCAGATAGTCAGGAGTCTGGAGTACGGTGGATTCTCGACAATGAAAGATCGAGAAGATCTGATTGTGAATGGAGGTGGACCCAGTGGAAGTGTGGAGGATATGGTGAGTGGGTCCAGATTCTGAAGCCTAAAAGTTCCTAAAGCCAAGGAGAACCTTAAGCCTGAAGGATCTTTAAGCCTAGGAAATTTTAAGGCCTAGTGGATCCTGAAGACTAGGTGATTCTGAGCCTTGGGGATCATAAAGCATTGGGGATTCTAAAGTTTAGAGGATTCTGAAGCCTAAGGGACTCTGAAGCTAAGAGGATCCTGAAGCCTATGGTGATTCTGAAGCCTGAAGGATCCTGAAGGCTAGGGAATCCTAAAGTCTAGGGGATTATGAAAGCTAGGGAATTCTGAAGTCTACGGGGATCGTGAAACCTAGAGGAACCTGAAGCCAAGGGTATTCTGAAGCCTAGGGTATTCTGAGTCTTACTGGATCCTTAAGCCTAAGGGGATTCTGAAATCTTTGGGATCCTGAAGCCTAGGGGATTCTGAAGGCAACAAGATTTTGAAGTCTGGAGGAGTCTGAAACCTAGGGGACCCTTAAGTCTAGAGGATCCTGAAGTCTAGGCGATTCTGAAGTCAAAAAGATTCTGAAGTTTAAGATTCTCTGTTTTCAGGACTCCGATGACCTGGAAAGCACCACAACCACCAGCTCCAATGGCGAAATTTGCACGAAACAAAAGGATCAAAGTTATCTGAGTGAGTTTTTGAAAAAAAAAAGTTTTTCCTAGAAATTTTTTTTCAGTGAGCCGCTCGACGTCACCAACTTCTGAAGCACGTCATCTAACCCTCCAATTAGCCAATGTTCAACATGAGATGAGGCAGCTAAGAACGCAGGCGTAAGTTTTGAGCCTTTGGGAAATTCAAAATTCGAAAGATTACAAATCAAATTTTCAGAGAAAACAAAGACGAAGAATGTAGAAAACTGGAAGTTGAGTTGGAAGAAAAGTCTCGAAAAATTAGTTCCCTGGAAAATGAGAGATTAAAGCTTCTGGAAAAAGAAAGAAAAGTCAAGGAGCTTAGCGATGATCTACAAGCGGCACGGTGTCGGATTGAAAAGCTGCAACCTCTGGAAAATGTGGAGAAAAAGTATAAGGAAGCGAGGGATGAGAAGGAAATGTATAAGAGTCGATATGAGGTGGGTGAAATTGAAATTTTGTTTTGAAGAAAATTGAGTTTGGCTTGAGTTGTGAATGCAAATGAGAAACTGCAAAAAAGGGATTCTTAAGTTTTTGTCTTTAACAATACTCGGCTACTCTCGCCAAGATTTATACAGACATACCACAAGTCTTGCACAAGCCTCCCGCAATTGTTACGTACGCACAGTCCAATAGTTGTGGGAAGTTTGTGCAAGACTTGTGGATCAGCTGAAAAAACCGGCGGCAGCCCTTCCTTTTGTTTTTAATTTCGAAATTTGTTTTATTATGCAACAACACATTATTGAGTCAATTTTATTAAAAAGAACTACTTAAATTACAGAAAAGGAACAAAAAACAAAGAAAAATTTAAAAATGGCTCCGGTCCGATTCCAAGAATGATGTAGTTGTTCTGTAGAAAGGTCGTTGTCAGAACATTTGAATTGTCGAAAATCGGAGAAATTTTTCCTGAAAAATTATGATTAGGTAATGTAATTGGAAATCGGATGATTAAACTCACAATTTTTACACCGTTCGATATACTTTGCCTACTTTTCACATCGAATCCGGCTCATCGCAAACTTCCGAATGTCGCTTTTCTTTCCGTGACAATTGATGTCATTTCTAAAAACTATCACAGATTAAAACCATTATATGAGCAATTTCAAGAAATATATTAGAAAATACGGTTCAAAAAAAAACAAACGAAAAAAATAGAAAAAAATATGAAAAATGAACGCATCGGCGATTACGAAATCAATAAGCTGATTCTTGGCCAAGACTTGTGGGAGTTGTTTTGGACGTCCAAACTTCCATAGTTGGGCCAAGACTTGTGTGATTCTTGTGAAACTGTGTTGTGCGCGCTATTATTGTACAAGACTTGTGGCAAATGTGACCCAAACTTGTGAAAGGTTTAGCCAAGACTTGTATACCCCAACATCTGTACAAGACTTGGCAAGATTTGCCGAGTATGCACCGTATAAAATAACACATTCCAGTCAAAAAATTATCTCTTTAGGACCTCAAAAAGCCGAGATACGGCGATTTGAAGTTACCAGAGGTTAGAGTGCAGACGACGAGAGATTCTGACTGTCTGCGTCTCTGACCAGATATCAGAGTCTCTCGTCGTCTACACTCTAACCTCCTCCAACTTCAAGTGGCCATATCTCGGCGTCTAGTGGTCATAGAGAAGTCGTTTTTGAACTGAAAAAGATTAATTTTGATTTTGAACATTTTGTTTTCAAGAAATTGTTGCAAAAGTTAAGGATTGTTCTTTTTTGGATTTTTTAAACCAATTCTATTCGTTCAGGCCGTCACAAAAAAGAACAACACCTTGGAAGAAGAGATCACTGAACTGGACAAACAACTGAAAACTCTTCAACTCGAGAACAAAAACCGAAACGGAGTGGAAGACCAACTGATTCGGATGAAGAACACTCTTCAAGAACTGGAATCTGAGATTTCTCAGAAAAACTCAGATATTGAAGCTTTGTTGGATGAGAAACATCGAATGGATAGGGAATTGAAGGAGAGGGAAGAGAGGATACAGCAATTGGAAATGTAAGTGAAAATTGAATTTTCGAAATTTCAAAAAATGCTAAATAATAAACTAAGCATTTTTGTCTAAAAATGAACTCTCTAGGACCCCTACAAGCCAAGATACGGTCATTTGAAGTTGCAGGTGGTTAAAGTGCAGATGACGAGAGCCTCTGATTGCCTGCGTCTCTAGTCGTCTGCACTCTATCATTCTGTAACTTCAAATGGCTATATCTTGACTTCTAGATGTGCTAGAGAAGTGATTCTTTCATCAGAACATATAATTTTTGATGCAGAATCTAACATACTAAGAAGTCAACTAGTAATTCGACGCTTTTGATATATGGCTTATAAATCAAGCTACCGTAACCTTCCAGGCCATCCACCACCAACAACACCCCAAGATTTGTCGGTGGCTCTTTGGCAGATCAGTTGGAAGATTCTATTCATGATGAAAATGAAATGTTGAGAGCTGAAAACCGAAAATTAAGAGCGCAGACAGAAGGGGCTACCTCGGATACTTCTATGTAAGATTTTGATGATTTTTGAGCCCCAAGCGTGCTCTTTTTTTATTTCCAATATTCCAGCATAACCCACCACCAAGACATTGAAGATCTCCGTCAGAAGCTCTCTGCGGAACTCCATAAGAACGCCGAGCTCGCTTTGGAAATTCAAAAACTCCAAGTGGAACGAGAACAAATCGATGGGAACATGGAGAGAATCGGAATTGAATTGGAAGAAACTTCAGTACAAATTGAAAATCTCTCTGTGGAGCGAGATGAAGCTGTGAAGCAGTTGCATGAAGCTAGAAGAAAGTTCGGACAATTCCAGACGGAATTCGGAGTAAAATCTGATGAGAAGTTGAAGAAATTCCAATGTGAGATGGAGACGATGAGAGAGAAGGAGGAGCAAATGGAATCTCAAGTCGGAAAAATCAAGGAGGAAAATCGACGACTACAATTTGAGCTCGACGAAGTGCATGTGGAAAAATCACAAATTGAGGAAACCTTGAAGTCTCTAGAGAGATCCAAGAGAAATCTTGACCTAGAAAAAACAAACTTGAAATCGAGACTTTTGGAGCTAGAAGATCTCATAGAGTCTCAAAAGTTGACTCTCCTAAATACCGAGGTTTCTCAAAAGAGACTAGAAGATCGTGACGCTCTTATAAACACCCTTCACAATCAGAAGAACGACCTGGAAAATGACCTCAAAACCTGTCAAACCCACCTGGATTTGGAATCCAAAAAATTGCAAAGACTACGAGAAGATTTGGTTCAAGAGAAATCAAAGCGAGCTGACCTGGTTGGACGGTTACGGTCACTATGTACAACCCTGAGTCTCAATGGAGCGCACTTTGATGTCGAGGAAATTAACGATGAGCAATTGATTGATAGTATCGATGATATAATGATGAATGCGTTGGTGGCTGTGAAGAGAGAACGAGATGATTTGAGGATACAGGGAAATCAACAGATTGCAGAGTTGTCCGATTTGAAGAGGGATATTGAGAAGTTGAGGTTGGTTTTTGGTGGGACGTTTAGCAACTGGAAAATGTCATGTTGCTATCATGAAATTTAGTAACAATAAACTTTCGCCACGACTCATTTTGCAACTATTTTTAAAATTTTAAAATTTTTTCATTACTAACTTGTTCTAAATCAAAAATAGCACAATTTCGGCCAAAAAAGAACTCTCTAGGACACCTGGAAACCGAGTTATAGTAATTTGAAGTTACCATAGGTTAGAGTGCAGACGGCGAGACACTCTGACTGTCTGCGTCTCTGACCAGATATCAGAGTCTCTCGTCGCCTGCACTCTAGCCTTCTGCAATTTCAAATGGCCATATCTCGGCTTCTAGGGGTCCTAGAGAGTTCGTTTTTGGACTGAATTGTATCTTTTTTTCATTTTGAATATTTCGATTTTAAAAGATTGTTTCAAAACGAAGATTTTTTGAAATTTTGCTGCGAGGGTTCCCAAGGTTTTTCTCTAAGGGTCTTCCTTCTATATTTAACTTTTCTAACTTCCAATTTTCCAGACGCAGCGAGTCCGCATCCCTCAACGAAAGCGACGACCGTGTCCGTGAGCTCACCCGTGAAAACATGCACACCAAGGAGCAAGTCTTCATGCTTCAAGAGAAACTTCGTGAACTCAATCTGGAACTTTCCACCAAAACCAGTGAGATTGAAATAGCTAAAGCTTCCATCGAAGAATTGAACCGAAATTCAACAACTTCTGTGACAACCAACGCTGAGATCGCAAGACTTCAAGTCTCCATTCGAAACTCTCAAATTCAAGAGGACCTCGTGAAACAGGAGAATTTGAAGATGAGAGACGAACTTCAGGAACTTCAAAAGCAGAATAAGAAGAGAAGTCAGAATTTGGATGAGTTGGAATCCATGCATAAGACATTGTTGGTGGATCATAGCAGGTTACAACATCTCCATAATTCGTTGACCAGGGATTATGATGAAGCGAAGAAAGAGTCAATGGAGCTGAGACAGAAGGTGCAGAATATTCCGAGGGTAAGGGAAATCAATAACTAACAAAGCAGAAACCTTCACTTTTTGCCTTAATGAAATAATTAAAAAAGCAGAAATCAGAATTTTTGTTAGCTATCGTATTCTAAATCAAAAATTACACACTTCTGTCTAAACACGACCTCTCTAGCATCACTACAATCCGAGATATGGTCATTTGAAACTGCAGGAGGCTAGAGTGCAGACGACGAGAGACTCTCACTGTCTGCGTCTCTTGCCAAAGTGAGCCAAAGTGAGAGTCTCCCGTCGTCTGCCCTCTAGCCTCTTGTAACTTCAAATGACTATATCTCGACTTCTAGGCGTCCTAAAGAACTCGTTTTTAGACAGAATTGTGTTATTTTGAACGCGGCGTATTTTGAATCAGCTTTTTTTGAAAATTCAAAATTTTGACTTTTACGCTTTTTGCTTTCAAGAATTGTGGTGATAAAAGTCACAAGTTTCCTGGGATTCTAAGAATTTTTCTTTCCCGGATTTCTCCAATCTTCAAAATTTCTCTATTTCCAGCAACAAGCCGTTTTCATGAACGCCAACATCCGTGAGCTCGAAGCCAAACTCTCCGAAGAGATCTCTCGTCGTGAACAAGCCATTCGTCAATTCCAGGATCTCGAAAAAGAGCACAAAATGTGTCGTGTCCATTGTGACAACCTTCGTAGAGACATCACAGAGCTGGTCCAAACAAGAGATGAGCTCTCCTTGGAGCTCCGCCGAGCCCATGACACTTGTGTTCATCGAAACAACACTATTGATGATTTGAAGAAGCAGTTGAGCCAGAAGATTTCCGAGATTAACAAGTTGAACTCGAAAATTGATGCGTTGAGTCAGCTGAATCGGACTTATAACGATGAGAATAAAAATTTGTCGAGGCAGTTGGAGATTTTGCTCACACAGAATAAGGAGTTGTTGCAAAGAGCTCTTCACGACAAGGATCAGTATCATTTGGAAATGAAGGATTATCAGGTACTTTTTGAATTGAGACCTCAAAATCAAAATGAAAAGTTTTAGGATCAACTCTCTGCGCTCCGCCGTCACAAGGAAAAACTCGAGGACAAAATTATGGATCAATACCGTACCATGGAGAATAAAAAGTCCACTCCGGAAAGAAAGCAACCTTTGGTGAAAAGAGCGGCGAAGGCTTTGATTAATAGGGTTAGTCTTCAGGAATGCAAAAAACCCAAAAACGAATTTCCGGATTTTTCAACCTGTTTTCATTCCTCGACATTTAGAATTGAAAATAATAAGATTCTGCGCAAAAACTAGTTCTCTAGCTCAACTACAAACCGAGTTATGGGCATTTGAAGTTACAGAGGTTAGAGTGCAGACGACGAGAGACGCAGAGAGTTAGTCTCTCGTCGTCTGCACTCTAACCTTTCGAAACTTTGAATGACCATATCTCGGCTTCTAGAAACGTTAGAGAGGTGATTTTTGGACTAAAATGTATAGTTTTTAATTTTAAATATTTTGAATTTGAGAAACTTGTAATTTTCACAGTTGAAAATTCCATCTTTTGAGTTATTGATTTTTACTATGCTCTCACTGACTCTGCTTCGAATTTTGCACATTTCTGTTGAAGATGCGTTTCTCTAGAATCCCTGTGAGCCGAGATATAGTCATTTGAAGCTACAGGAGGTTAAAGTGCAGACGACGAGAGACTCTGCCCATAGCGAGAGACGCAGACAGTGAGAGTCTCTCGTCGTCTGCACTCTAACCTCCTGCAACTTCAATTGCCCATAACTCGGTTTGCAGTGGAGCTAGAGAGCTCGTTCTTAGACAGAAATGTGTTATTTTTTATGAGAAATCTGTTGAAGTGAAAATTAAAAAAATTTTAACAAATTAGGGTTTCTTTTTTTTAACAAATTAGGGTTTCTGAAGCCGACAATTCTGGCAACCATATCTCGGGTTATATAGATCCTAGAGAAGAGATTCTTGTCCCAAAAATATTCATGTAGAACCCTCCAATCTAAAATTTTCAGCGCCGCGCCACCTCCAACGGCGGCTCGACTACCGAGGACTCCAGCGTCTACTCCGCCGACGAACGCAGCTCGCCTCCACTTGCCTCCTCCGGTAATTCTCAATGTTCCACATCCACATCGTCCGAGTCCACGTCATCCGCCTCATCTGGAGTATTCACCTCTCCAGAAGACTGTCCGTTGCATGGCTCACGAAGCTTCTCACAAAAAAGCGCACTAAAATTGATGACGTCGAGTTCGACGTCATCGTTCTCCAGAATCCTTTCGTTGAGAAGGCTGAAACCTTCAAATTCGAATAAGAATCTGAATGAGAATAGTTTGAGTATTCTACAAGGTGCTTATACAAATCCAAATGTCCGAAAAATGATCGATATGCATTCTGGACCCGGTTTTTATAATTGTAGTGATTAGAAATTAGAATTTTTGAGTCTAAAAATATAGAAAATTAATTGCATGTCTCACCCTCCGTTGTGCTTCGTTTCTGATTTTCGGGTTTTTCTGTGTCTGTCTGTATATCTGTTTGTCCAGTTGTCCGAAACTCGCTTCGCTTATTTCATAATAAACTTATGTATTACTGTTTTTGTTTCGTCCAGCTATTATAAGTTTTATATGTTCGAAAAAGGTTCATAATTTTTTTTTCGAAAATCTAGGTATCCCCGATGACAACGACAACTTGCCACCCACCTGCTCCTCATCAGATGATCATGAAGTTGTGTCTCCAGATTTTTCAGCAAAAAATAATAATCCGATTTTGATGAGAACTCGGAATGATTTTATGGGGGGATCTGTGAGGATACCCAATGCGTCAAGACGGTATTTGAATGAGTATGAGAATCCGAATAGTGAGTTTTTTTAGATTTTTGACGTCGGGGGTATTCTGAATCCTGAGATTCTTAGATTTTTAAGGATTCTTAATGATTCTTAAGTATTTCTGAATTTTTTAAGGATTCTTAAGGACTCTTAAGGATTTTTAGGGATTCTCAGTTTTTTGAGGATTCTTAAGGATTCTAAAGGATTTCTAAATTTTGAAGTATTCTTAAGGATTCTCAAATTTTTAAGGATTCTTGAGGATTCTTAGATTTTTAAGGATTCTCAAGGACTCCTAGATTTTAAAGGATTCTTAGATATTCTCAAGGATTCTTAGATTTTTTAGGGTTCTTAATTCTTAGATTTTTAAGGTTTCTTAGGGATTTAAAAGGATTTTTAAGGATTCTCAAGGACTCTTAAGAATTTTTAGGGATTCTTAGTTTTTTGAGGATTCTTGAGGATTCTAAAGGATTTCTAAATTTTTTAGGATTTTATATTGTTATGGATTATTAAGGATTTTTGAGGATCCTTAGATTTTTTTGGATTTATAAGATTTCTTAAGGATTTTCAAGGATTCTTCAGGATTTTTAAGCGTTTTTAGGATTCAATTGGATTCTTGAGGATTTCTAATTTTTTTAGGATTCTTAAGGATTCTTAAAGATTCTTAGATATCTAAGAATTTTTAAGGATTCCTAAATTTTAAAGGATTCTCAATGATTCTTACATTTTTGAAAATTCATATGGATTCTTAGATTTTTTAGGATTGTTAGATTTTTAAGAATTCTTAAGGATTCTTAGATTTTGAGGGATTCTAGAGGATTCTTAGATTTTTAAAGATTCTTTAGGATCCTTAGATTTTTTTAAGGATTCTTTAGGATTCTTAGATTTTTTTAAGGATTCTCAGATTTTTAAGGATTCCTAAGGATTTTTAAGGATTTATAAGGATTCCTAAGGATTCTTGGATTCTTAGGGTTTGTAAGGATTTTAAGGAATTCTTAGATTTTCGACTCTTCTTCAAATATAATTATTTTCAGCCACCCTTCCCTTTCTCCCCCCTCGAGTTCCCATCCGCAACACCCCAACGACCTCCTCCCTCCGTTCCCGACCCCCTCCACCACCATATAATCCTCGAGGACCCCCACCATCCAAAAATCAACACTACCGAGAAGCAGATAATAGTCCGAGTCGGATCCCCACATTTTTCGAGCCGATTGCTCATTCTACGCCGAACTCAAGCCTGCTGGGGAGCCCAGATAGACGAGTGGTTCCAGAAGGAGAGAAGAGGGATGTTATCAGGGATAAGGTAGGAATTGACATAGCGGAAAAGCCGAAAATGAGAAAAGTTCGATTCACAAACTCCCTATTTTTTCCAGGACGAACGCATCGATAAAACCCTGAGCTACTATGAAAATGTGAATCTCCCACCGTCAGAATCTCCAGAATCTGGAGGCAACCCCAATGAGAAAACGATTTGGTTGGAATATGGATGTGTCTAAATTTACAGTATTCTAGCATTTTGAATCGCCCTTTGAAACAGATATTTATGTATGGTAAAGCCGGTTTCTTCTCGATTTTTTCTTCGATTTTAACCTCATTTTCAACTCATCTCATTTTATATATTGCTTTCAATAAAAGAATACAATTTTAAAAAGTCAACTCAAACTTTCAGGAATCAGAAACCTTCCGTTCTATGTATTTTCTATTTTCAGACTCAAAAATTACCATAATCCGTTGTATTCCAGAAACACCAAACTACAGTACCAAGAACTCATAAACAAGCCAAAAAATAGCGTCATTTTTTTGATTATACCTCTCGGAAGGGTTTCAACTTTTGTTTTCTTCCCAAAAACCCGATGACACAATGGCGTATGTGTCATCTATAAACAAAAAAAGAATGGATGAAAATTTTGTATAAAAAGGGGTTCTAGGAGAAATGAGCATTCAGTTTTTGTCTTTTCTAGGGATACTGTAGGTGAATGGGTTTTTTGAAACTTGTAAAGCGCTTCTGACAATGTTCTATAACTCTCCTTGAAGGTATATTTGGCTCCGCGACGTTCCGAAAGATGACGTTTCAAAAGAGTGGCGTTTCGCAAGTGTGCCATTTCGAAAGTGTAACTTCTCAGAAGAAAAAAGATGCAATTGTGAAATATCGCAATTTCGAAATGTCACACTTTCGAAACGTCATTTTTCGTCGCGGAGCCGTATATTTGGGCCTAGACTTATGAAAATTATACAATTTTGTAGCTCTCGAATCACTTGTTATTATGAAGTATTTTTTGGTGGCCTAACTTTCTCAAAAACTGAATTTTCTAGGTCATCCTTGTTAGGCTCCGAGCCGACCAAAAAGTTTGGTTTTTGGGCCTCTGTTTTCTACAGTATCTAATCCTAATGAGCTCATTTCTAATGACTCTTCCCCTTGGCTGTCCCATCCAATTGCTCATCCTTAAAAACTCGCAACATTCTACTTCAGAACTTTGAACTTTTTGTATATGTTTGTTCTTCCCTCGATACATCTTCATCTTCTTCCCCTGGGCCAAATTCCAAAGAGTCACGATGTTAGCACACCATATGTCGACAGTTGTCTCCTTGATGGATGGATAACTTTTCAAAATAGTTGACATGTTCTGGGGAGATCATACAACACAAACTGGGCCACGCCTCGACATAAACATATACACCCAGAAGCTTTTAGAAGAAAGTGGAGAAACGAAAGTGTAATTCTTTGTCCCCGGATCTTGACAGGAGCAGCTGTCTCCCAAAGACCCCAAGGAGCTCATTTCATTTTTATTCTATCTTTTGAGCTCTTTTATTTTCTGAGGTTTCTGGATCCATGCCAAGACGATTCACCTTTGCTAACACTTCCTAGGCTCAAATATATCTACTTTCAAATAGGCCTATGTTCAAACAGGTGTAGGCTCAAGTGTCTAGGCTCTCAAATAGGCCAAGGCTCAATTAGCTCCTCTTTAAAATAGGCTCAAATAGGTTTAAATTAGCTAGTATTTTGAATAGATCTTGGCTCAAATAAAAGTAGGCTCAATTAGCTTGTTTCACAAAAAAATCCTAGGCTCAATAAGCTAGCCTCAAAATAAGACTTGGCTCAAATATACGTAGGCTCAACTAGTTAGTCTCTCAAAGATGTGAAGGCTCAATAGGCGTAGTTTCAAATAGGCCTAGGCTCGGTTTAGGCGTTCTGAAAGAACCAATTTCCACCTAGACATGCTTAAGACCTTGCTTAGTTGGTTCTGATTATTTCGGCTAATGTCATCTATGATTTTTGATTCTGTAGCTCAACGTTTGCCTCATTTTCGTCTCAGCTATGTCATATGGCCTTCAAAATAAGTTTTACGCTCACATTTTTCTCAAAATCAGCGTTCTCTCGATTTTCGTTCTATTTTCCTTGGTTCTTTTTTCAAATGTTCACTGTTTTTTCAGCTCTCACCATGTTCAAGTACCTTCTCGTCGTCATCCTCCTCATCGCCCTCATCGAGTTGGCCACCGCCGATTTCTCGTGCTACTTCTCGGACTCCATCTGCAAGTCCATCACCTGCAGAGTGAGTTTAAACAGAGACAGGCCAAATTTGAGCTAGAAAATATGACATTTCTTAACACCTTCCCTCTAAAGCCGGATTTTGGGTCGTTTTTTTTTGTCTTGTTTTGAAGACCACAAATTCAGTAGAATTCAATTTTAAATGTCTATTTTATTTCAGAACTGCAAAGTCGCCACCTGCATCACCGGAGACTGCGTCTGCACCCTTTGCGACCTTTAAATTTTTGTACTCTTGAAATTTTTTCTGAAAAAATAATGAAAAAAATACATTGATAATGATGATGCCACAATAAATGATGAATAATTCGAGTTTTTATGGCTAGAAATTTCAGATTTTTGAGTTTTTTGAGCATAAAGTCCGAGAGTAGGGAGATTTCACTTTAATTTGATTTTCTCTACCTCGAATTGTGATTTTTTCGGTCAATTTTTATATAGTAATCTAGAACTTAATGAGATACTCAAAATGATATAAAAACGAACAAGATTGACTGTCTCAATTTCGGTCAAAAGCTCATAGAACACTTGGGCCCGACTATGAACTGACCCTAGTTATCTTCAAGCTTCAGAAAAAAACGAGATAGCTAATTATGTTGATTTTTATACCATTTTGTAGGCCTTATCAAGCTCTACATTTTGGTGTAAAAATTGACCGAAAAATCAAAATTTCAAGTGTAGAAAATCGACGTCCTGTTTCAAGTATGATCTGAGCTAACGCGCATGAAAGTCTCTCTTCTATTTTGATCTTCATCTTGCTGTCTTCCAAATTAGTTTATTTTGCTAAAAAAATATTCTGTTCCTCAGTGTCTATTTTCTCTGAAAAACAAAAAGGTCAACTTTGAACTGATCGAAAATCAGGTTCCTCTCCTTTTGTGTCTATTTTTTTTTTTTTTGCGATTTTTTAGCTAGATTTTTCGATTCTTCTAAAAGCGTCATCGATCTATGGTTAGCTAAACATCGGAAACCAAAACAACAATAATAATATCGCATGTATAAAAGTGAAGAGCATAATGGAAGTTTTTTTCAGTTTTCCACCTATTGAAATTTCGAAAACTACAAATCCTTCTTCCATAATGTTCAAGTACGTTATTGTCCTTGTCTTGCTCATTGCTCTTATTCAATTCTCAATGGCTGATATTTCATGCGCAGTTTCTGATACCATCTGTAAACAGGTTACGTGTATGGTGAGTTTTTTATAAGAAAAATTCGTATTTTAAGACTTTTTTTGAGAAAAAAAATTCTGACAAAAAAAGTGAAAAAAAGCGAATTTTTTTCAGAACTGCAAGTTGGCCAGCTGTGTCAATGGAGAATGCGTCTGCGGTATTTGCGACTAATTTTTGATTCGAAATGATTTTGTCTTCCAAAAGTTATAAATTCTGTATCAAATGTAAATAAACAATGGGAATTATGAAAATGACGTTATTTTTTAAAGATTGATTGATCTATGAAATTATGGAGCACAATTTATGTTTGCTCAATTTTCAAACAAGGAAAAAGAGAAGAACTGCTATTTTTAAAAGTTTCTTATCAAAAGCAAACAATACGGAAACCTTTGAAAATCAAAAATCTTGAAAAAATCACAGAACTTGAGATTTTTTAGAACGAAAAGCCAAGAAACCAAAAATCATAATGTTCGAATTTCAGAATCTCGGGATTTCAGTACTTCAGAATTTCAGGGTTCTGCAATCTTAAAGTTTCCGAATCTCAAAATGTCATTGTTCAGAATTACAGACTATCCAGAATTTTAGAATTTTCGGATTTCTAAAATTCTGAATTCTCAGGATTCAAAAGTATCGAAATCTTAGGATTTTAGAATCATGGGATTTCAGGATTTCAGAACTTCGAAGTTTTCAAATTTACAGAAGCTGTGTTATGGAACTATAAAATCTGGGATGTTCTGAACTTCAGTGTTTCAAATATCAATTTTTTTTAAAGATTCCGTAATCTCAAGATTTCAGAATTTCAGGATTTCAGAATCTCAAACTTTCAGGATTTCGAAATCTCAAAATCTCAAGCTTTTAGGATGGTCAGAATCTCAGAAGTTTATGAATCCCAGAAACTCAGAATCAAAGGATTCCAGAATCCTAGAATGTTAGGATTTTGTTTTTAATTTTCAGATTTCCAGAATTACAAACTTCAGTGTTCCAGAGAATCTCCAAAATTTTGAGATTTAGGAATTTCAGAACTTCAGAATTTCAAGGTTTCAGAACTTGAAATTTATAATTTCCAGAATATCATAATTTCAGAATTTCAGATCCCTTCAGAACTGTACACATCTGAATCCCTAGGCCACCTAAATTCCAGTTTCCTGCCAAAAATTAAAATCTCAACGATCAAAAGATCAATTTCAAAACACACATATTTCCAAAATCTCCCTTGAAGGCGTGGGCGCCCCCGCCAGGCTTACGATAATCTGTACTTTTACAAAAAAGTTTTCTGACTACTGTTTTTTTCCATTGAAAAAACCATATGATTTTTTTTCAAGTTTTGATGTCCATTTTAGTTTTTACGAAATTTTTTTTCAGATTTCCCCCCCAAAAAAATGAATTCCTCCAGAATGAACCACTCCCTATTAGATCTCTATCCATATGTATACAAATCGACAGATGCGAAAATTCATAAAATTCGCTCTATTGATAAAACTGGATGGGATGAAGTTTTTGAGCCCACCTATACAGCTATTGAGCACTCACATAGACTACTGTCAGAGTGGTTAGTGGATACTATTTCATTGTTGGCCAGTATGGGATTATGTGTATTTTTATGGAAACGAAAGAAGTTGTTGTTAGAGTACGCGGTAAGTTTGGATAATTTTAGATTTTGAGAAAAAAATTTGAGCAACATTGAGCCAAAATGAGCCAAGTTATGAGCACTGAAAATTTCGTCGTGTAATTTAATGATGAGCAAATGATTTATAAGGAAATGTGTTAAGTTTGGTAACTCACTGTATGTAAAATTGGATTTTCAATCGATTTATAGTATTTTTTGGCTCATTTTGATCACAAGGAATCAAGTTATGAGCATTTTAAGTTAGCTCAAAACTGAGCAAAAAAATTATGAAACTATTTTTCCAAAGTTTACATTTCTAGATGTAAAATTTAATTTCCAATTGATTAGTGACATTTTCAGTATACAAAAATCAAAATGTGCCAAGTTATGAGCATTTTTGTCAGAACAAAAAAAAATTTAGCAATTTTTTTTCCATTTCGAGCAAAAAAATTTGAAGCTCTTTATTTTTATTGTTTTTAAACAATTTCTAAATGTAAAATTTGATTTTCAATCGATTGGTAATATTTTCAAAGCACCAAATTCAAAATAAGCCAAGTTATGAGCATTTTTGCACGAGCAAAAAAATTAGCAATTTTTTTTTTCGAAAATCTGAACTATTTTTTGCAAGTTTTCAGTTTTCTAGATGTAATTTTTGGTTTTTAAATGTTTTTTAAACAATATTCAACGTTCCAACCCTTTCTCAAAACCTATTTCCTCCAGAACTCCATCTCCTTCGCCACATTCTCCGCTCAAATCCTCTACTGGCCCTTCTACCTCCTATCAACATGGCAAACAATGTTTTTACTGTTCGGAAAAGCTCCAGAATACTCTTCAATACTTCATTGCTCATTGATACGACACTTTGTGTTAGCCTGTTTCCAATCAGCTGGTCTAATTACAGTACCAATTGCCATCGATCATATTTGCTTGGTTTTCTTGAAGAGGAGGCTGAAAGTAGTGAATATGATTGGGGTTCAAGTGATGATCACTTTTTTGGAGGTAAGATGGATGAAATAGAAATTATTTGAGCTAAAAATCATTGAAAATGAAGGGAAACTGATCAAGATACAGTAGTTTGAAAATTTAGAAGGAAAAAAATTTCAGCATTTTTTTTTCAAATTTTCAAATTTTTGTAACTCTGTCAGTTTTGCTTCGATTTTCAAATTTTGACCATTTTTTTGCTTAAAAATCAATAATTTATTTTTAAAGATATGTTACATTAATATTGAAGCAAAACTGGCTGAGTTATAATAGTTTGAAATTTTGAAAAAAAAATTAATTAAAATTTTTTTTCAAGATTTTGAATCATCGTAACTTTGCTAGTTTTTCTTCAATTTTTACGATTTTAAGCTCAAACTTTACCAAATTTTAGCTATTTTTCACCCTGGCTCACCTTGCCGTCGGTGAAATCACTCTCAACGACATTTGTGCTCAATGGATTGCTTCTCCAGATGTCTTCTTAATTTCCATGTCCTTCAACAATACCTTATTGCTTTTTGCAGTTCTAACTAATTTCACATTGGTCATTGTGCAAGTTGCAGAGAAATTTGTGTTCAAAAGTGAGCTACAGTAACCCAGAAACTACGGTAATCCGAAAAAAATTTTAGAGTGTCGATCCCATAAGCATCTATGTGTGAGCTATTCGTTTGTGTTGTTGTTGCAGAGTTTAACAGAATTGATACTGTCATTTCCACTTACAGTAAGACAGTGGAGAGTCTTGTTGGGACAAGGTAGGTAGTAGTTAAAAAAAAGGAAGAAATTTGGAGTTTTTTGAACCAAAAATCATAAAAAATGGAGCAAAACTGGTTGAGTTACGACGATTTGAAGTTTTTGAAAAAAAAATTTTCCGAATTATTTTTTCAAAAAAATTTAGACTGATGTATCTCGGGTAGTTTTGCTCAGATTTTTATGATTTTTGGCTCGAAAGAAATTGAATTTTCATAGCTATTAAAATCATATAGTCATTTTTTGAAAAATTCAAACCTCGTCAATTTCCTCCAAGTTTCACAATTTTTGGCTCAGAAAACATCAAATTCTTTCAGGTATCCGTCATACCAATTATTTCTACGCCTATGGCTACATGTTCTCTTTTTCCTGCATCTTCATGGTTCCTCTTCTCAGTATGCTGTATATTCGGAAATTTCGAGAAGCCTTCCTAGAAATTCTGGGGTGCCGAAAACCGGCACCGAAAATTTCCATGGAGCGCGGGAAGTTTAAATTTGATGTTGTTTATACAAAGTGAAAAACCTTTGTTTTTTTGTACATAAAACAGTTTGAAAAGTCTGAAATTTATGTACCAAAAACCGCACAACAAATAAGCCCAGACAACAATGACGTGTTTGTTTTCTTTTTTTGTTGTATTCTTATCAGTTTCATTGTTCAGTGTAATATGAAACTTCCAAATATGCAATAGACTATCAAAACATAATAAAAAACTTCTGACTTGGGCCCCCTTAACAAAAAATAAATTTAAGAAATCTTCACATGCAGATTTTTTGAATGACAGACAAAGAGGACATCTGGACACACACCCTCTATCTTGATTTACGATCTAATAATGTGAGGAATAAATACAAGGAAACAGATAGAAAATATGGCATTATCAGGATTTGGTTGAAAAAAACAAAGGGGACCGATAAGCCCCGCCCATTTTTGACCTCAAGGCCCCCTTGGGGATATGAGGGCTAAGAAATCGTCAGTCTACCACACTTTGCATTTTCTTTTTTCGGAGATTTCTTCATTGAATGATCCGGTGGGTCGTGGGGGACCTTTCTCGTTCCGTCTTTTTCTTCTTTCGGAGATTTCTTCATTGAATGATCCGGTGGGTCGTGGGGGACCTTTCTCGTTCCGTCTTTCTCTTCTTTCGGAGATTTCTTCATTGAATGATCCGGTGGGTCGTGGGGGACCTTTCTCGTTCCGTCTTTTTCTTCTTTCGGAGATTTCTTCATTGAATGATCCGGTGGGTCGTGGGGGACCTTTCTCGTTCCGTCTTTTTCTCTTTTCGGAGATTTCTTCATTGAATGATCCGGTGGGTCGTGGGGGACCTTTCTCGTTCCGTCTTTTTCTTCTTTCGGAGATTTCTTCATTGAATGATCCGGTGGGTCGTGGGGGACCTTTCTTGTTTCGTCTTTTTCTTCTTTCGGAGATTTCTTCATTGAATGATCCGGTGGGTCGTGGGGGACCTTTCTCGTTCCGTCTTTTTCTTCTTTCGGAGATTTCTTCATTGAATGATCCGGTGGGTCGTGGGGGACCTTTCTCGTTCCGTCTTTTTCTCTTTTCGGAGATTTCTTCATTGAATGATCCGGTGGGTCGTGGGGGACCTTTCTTGTTCCGTCTTTCTCTTCTTTCGGAGATTTCTTCATTGAATGATCCGGTGGGTCGTGGGGGACCTTTCTCGTTCCGTCTTTTTCTTTTTTCGGAGATTTCTTCATAGAATGATCCGGTGGGTCGTGGGGGACCTTTCTCGTTCCGTCTTTTTCTTTTTTCGGAGATTTCTTCATTGAATGATCCGGTGGGTCGTGGGGGACCTTTCTCGTTCCGTCTTTTTCTTCTTTCGGAGATTTCTTCATTGAATGATCCGGTGGGTCGTGGGGGACCTTTCTCGTTCCGTCTTTTTCTCTTTTCGGAGATTTCTTCATTGAATGATCCGGTGGGTCGTGGGGGACCTTTCTTGTTCCGTCTTTCTCTTCTTTCGGAGATTTCTTCATTGAATGATCCGGTGGGTCGTGGGGGACCTTTCTCGTTCCGTCTTTTTCTCTTTTCGGAGATTTCTTCATTGAATGATCCGGTGGGTCGTGGGGGACCTTTCTCGTTCCCTCTTTTTCTTCTTTCGGAGATTTCTTCATTGAATGATCCGGTGGGTCGTGGGGGACCTTTCTTGTTTCGTCTTTTTCTTCTTTCGGAGATTTCTTCATTGAATGATCCGGTGGGTCGTGGGGGACCTTTCTTGTTTCGTCTTTTTCTTCTTTCGGAGATTTCTTCATTGAATGATCCGGTGGGTCGTGGGGGACCTTTCTTGTTTCGTCTTTTTCTTCTTTCGGAGATTTCTTCATTGAATGATCCGGTGGGTCGTGGGGGACCTTTCTCGTTCCGTCTTTTTCTTCTTT
The DNA here is from genome assembly GCA_963966625.1 of Caenorhabditis zanzibari. Lineage (NCBI taxonomy): Eukaryota > Metazoa > Nematoda > Chromadorea > Rhabditida > Rhabditidae > Caenorhabditis > Caenorhabditis zanzibari. The sequence goes on along the minus strand of OZ016472.1, from coordinate 20,370,685 downwards.
CGGAGATTTCTTCATTGAATGATCCGGTGGGTCGTGGGGGACCTTTCTCGTTCCGTCTTTTTCTCTTTTCGGAGATTTCTTCATTGAATGATCCGGTGGGTCGTGGGGGACCTTTCTCGTTCCGTCTTTTTCTTCTTTCGGAGATTTCTTCATTGAATGATCCGGTGGGTCGTGGGGGACCTTTCTTGTTTCGTCTTTTTCTTCTTTCGGAGATTTCTTCATTGAATGATCCGGTGGGTCGTGGGGGACCTTTCTCGTTCCGTCTTTTTCTTCTTTCGGAGATTTCTTCATTGAATGATCCGGTGGGTCGTGGGGGACCTTTCTCGTTCCGTCTTTTTCTCTTTTCGGAGATTTCTTCATTGAATGATCCGGTGGGTCGTGGGGGACCTTTCTTGTTCCGTCTTTCTCTTCTTTCGGAGATTTCTTCATTGAATGATCCGGTGGGTCGTGGGGGACCTTTCTCGTTCCGTCTTTTTCTTTTTTCGGAGATTTCTTCATAGAATGATCCGGTGGGTCGTGGGGGACCTTTCTCGTTCCGTCTTTTTCTTTTTTCGGAGATTTCTTCATTGAATGATCCGGTGGGTCGTGGGGGACCTTTCTCGTTCCGTCTTTTTCTTCTTTCGGAGATTTCTTCATTGAATGATCCGGTGGGTCGTGGGGGACCTTTCTCGTTCCGTCTTTTTCTCTTTTCGGAGATTTCTTCATTGAATGATCCGGTGGGTCGTGGGGGACCTTTCTTGTTCCGTCTTTCTCTTCTTTCGGAGATTTCTTCATTGAATGATCCGGTGGGTCGTGGGGGACCTTTCTCGTTCCGTCTTTTTCTCTTTTCGGAGATTTCTTCATTGAATGATCCGGTGGGTCGTGGGGGACCTTTCTCGTTCCCTCTTTTTCTTCTTTCGGAGATTTCTTCATTGAATGATCCGGTGGGTCGTGGGGGACCTTTCTTGTTTCGTCTTTTTCTTCTTTCGGAGATTTCTTCATTGAATGATCCGGTGGGTCGTGGGGGACCTTTCTTGTTTCGTCTTTTTCTTCTTTCGGAGATTTCTTCATTGAATGATCCGGTGGGTCGTGGGGGACCTTTCTTGTTTCGTCTTTTTCTTCTTTCGGAGATTTCTTCATTGAATGATCCGGTGGGTCGTGGGGGACCTCTGGTTTTGGGGTTTTTCTAGTTTTCCCCATGTCAAAAAAAATTTCCCTTTCACGTACTGAGCCTCACCGTGGCGAAAGGGTTCCACAGATGCTTGCATCTGGCTAATCAGTACACATCGTTTTGTTCCAATTTCTAGCTTATTGTCGAGAAGCTGGACACCGATGCGTCGCCTAAGTGATCCCAAAAAGAGCACTTTCTCATGTTTCCAAAATTCATGTTTGAACAAAGTTATGTGCATTCAAATTGATTTAAAAAATTTTTTGACATTTACGCTCCGCCCTCAAACATACAGATCTGCACTTTCCGAATTCAGGGAGAGAAGGTCTGGTTACTGTAGGTTTTTTCCATCATTTTCTGATCATTGGAATCTATGCTGAAAACCGCATTGTTTCTCGATTTTCAAAAATACATGACTTTCACTCGTGACCCCAAAACTTGAACTTCCTTTGTATACATATGTCTATTTTGTGTACGTGCGTGTGCTAATTGCGTCAAAAAACCGCCCCCACGTGACTAATTTGAATAGTCTCTTATCATGAAAGGGGAAAGTGAAATTTGGGAAAAAATGACAAAAAAGTTTGCCCTTTTTCAGAGATCAAGATGGGAGAAAAGAAGCGGAATCGAGAAGGAGCTTGAAAAGCTTAAATGAGCCCAGAAAGCCTTCATAAAGGATGGAAGAGCCAAAAAAAGCTCAAAAAGCCAGAATATGCTAAAAGAGTCAAAATGAGCCCAAAAAGCCAAGAAGAGCTCGAGAGCACAAAATCAGCCCCCTATAACAGATCGAAACGTGTTTAGAAAGTTGAAAATAATTTTCAAAATGATACTTAAAATAAGCCAATAAGAGCAAACAGAGCCAAAAGAATCAAACATAGCACGATGAGCTCAAAATAGCTCAAAGGTCAAGAAGAGCCCAGAAATTCAATAAAGACAATGTTTTTTACTAACGTCTGGATTCCAAAGTCTCCAAAATTTTTGAATCTTTTGAACTCTCTCTCTCTCTTTCACTAAAACAAAGATCAACTTCCCTTCCTCTCCGATTTCTCAAAAAGGGTCAAGTTTAAAAGTCCAATTCTCTTATTCTGCCCTTATCGAAAGTGCACATTTAGGAATACAGTCCCCTCTCCTCCCACCTATTGACGTCAATTAGGACCCCAGAAGTCTCGTGACGCAGAATTATGCTTCCTGATACCTCCTGATACCAAGAGACTGTTGGTGGGTTGTGAGAAAGCTGTCTATCAAAAAATAAAACCGAAAACTTGATAAGAGCCCGAGGAAAATTTGAAGCGAAATAAAAGGGGTCGCTTATCACTTCCAACTCTCTCTTCCACTCATTTTTGCCTCAAAAAAAATTTTGTTTGACTTTTTGACTCGATTTTTTGAAAAGTCAGCGAAAAAAGATTTTGAGTTGAAATAATTGGAAAAAATGACTTCGCAAGATGTACAAGAATTGAAAAACAGATTCACGATATCGGTATGTTTCAGGCTTTTTCAGAGTCTACTGGAAAACGATTTTTTTCTAAATTTGAATGAATTTTTTATAGTAGAAATGTTGAATGAACAGTTTTCAGCCAATTTTTCTCATTTTACAGATTCTGGAAATTACAGATTTCAGATTTTGAAAACTTTGAAATTTCTTGAAAATGAAAACTTCGATGGCCTAACTTTAAAAAATAATATAACCGATTATTCCAAACTTCATGGCCTAACTTTAACGAACCTCATGGCCTAACTTTTCCAAATTTCATGGCCTAATTTTACCAAGTTTCATGGCCAAACTTTAACGAATCTCATGGCCTAACTTTTCAAAGTTTTATGGCCTAACTTTTCCAAATGTCATGGCTTATCTTTTCAAAATTTTATGGCCTAATTTCGCCCAATTTCCTGGCCTAGCTTTCCAAGTTTCACAGCCTAACTTTTCTAAGTTTAAAAGCATAACTATTCCAAATCTAATGGCCTAAGTTTCCCCAATTCTCATGGCCTAAGTTTTCCAAATTTCATGGCCTAACTTTAACGAATCTCATGGTCCATCTTTTCAAAGTTTTATGGCCTAACTTTTCCAAATACCATGGCCTAACTATTCCAAATTTGATTACCTAACTTTTTTAAACTCGATGGCCTAAATTTTCCAAGTTTCATTACCTAACTTTTCCTCCAAATTTCCCCCGTTTTTTGTCATCTCCTTATCATTCTCTATCTTTCCGGAAACGCCACTCTTTGCTTCACTACAATCTAAAAAATCGATAAGATTAATTTTCCACATCAAAAGTTGAAAGACTACATTTTCACTGATAAGAACTCAAAGAAACTGAAAATTTGTACTATTTTTAGGACACGTGGAGCATAGTTCACTTTTTGGGGCAAAAAATATCCTGAAACATAACTAATTTTCAGCACTGGATCGTGATATTAATACCATTTTTGGCGATTGGACTCATCACAAAACTGCCTGAAAAACCCGAGGCCAGACTGGTTAAGGATAGACATTGTTATAATACTTGCAAGTGAGTTTTCATTGGGTAAAAATAGTGTAATTTTTACATATTTCTGACTGAAATTACAGTAAGAAATAATGCTTCAAAAATTTGGGCCAAAATGATCCAATTTTCAGACTCCGAATAGTGGAAACCATCCCTGCAAACATCTCCTTTGGCGAGGATACTGTATTTCCATTATCCACATTTCGAGCATGGAACTCATTGATTCTAAATGCCAAAGAAGAATTATATGTGGCTGCTTATAAATCCAGTCTTCAGGGAAAGCATGTTCTTGGGGATTCTGCAAAGTACTATTCTGTTGAGGTGAGTTAGCTACTTTTCCACGAGGAGTACGCGAGATCTCGGTAAATTTCATATTTGAAATTTGAATAATCTGATTGTAAATTCAATTTCCTGTCGATTGATACAATTTTCAGCTCATTTGAGTGTAAGTGAGCCAAGTTATGAGTATTTGAAAATAACCGAGTTGGTAATTATTTTTCAAAATTTTTATTACACATATTTTTTTAAATTTCGATTTTTTGCTTTCAAAAGACCACAAATTGATTGGAAATTTGATTTCAAATTCAGAAGTTTTTAAGTTTTCACAAATTTGAAAAAAAAATCAACACAAAAATTTTCCGAAAATATCTTTTCGAATTTTTTTCGACCCAAACTTCAAATACTCATAACTTGGTTCATTTTCAAAATTGCACACTCAAAATACTACCAATCGACTGAAAATCAAATTTCCTATCCAAACAAATCTCCAAAACCACAAAAAAATTCCAGGGTGACACTATCTACAACACGCTAATGTCAGTTGGAAAATCCCGCAAAATCAATGTCCGTATGGTCGAAAACTATCCACCAAAAGACAAAGGAGATAATGCCGATGGAGTTATTCTTGAAAATTTCGGAGCAGTAACCCGGAAATCCATCGATATCTCAGAATACATGGGACGCGGAAAAATGCATTCCAAGTTTTTGGTGGCTGATCGAAAATCCTTTTATCTTGGATCGGCTAACCTTGATTGGCGTAGCTTGAACCAAAAAATGGAGCTTGGAGTTTTGGTAGAAGATTGTGAATGCCTTGGAGAAGACATGCGTAATATTTTCCATGTGCTTTGGGATCTCAAAAACAAGGGTATCGACGGAAATGGAGCGCTGAAAGTCAAGGCAGCTTATAACAAAGAGAGCCCATTGGAGATGCAAGTTCAAGGTGCAAAGGCTCAAGTTTATATCGCCACATCTCCAAAAGAGCTCAATAATCCAAGAAGGACTTGGGATTTGGACGCCATTGTATCTGAAATCGACGCAGCGAAAAAGTTCATAGATATTCATGTTATGGATTACTTCCCATTGTTCATCTACCGTAATCCAAGAGTTCATTTTGCTAATATTGATGATGCAATTAGAAGAGCAGTAGTAAGAGGAGTGAAAATTCGATTCCTGGCAGCTGCACTTCACTATCCAGATATTGGAACGAGGTTTTTGAAATCGTTGGAATCGTTGAATGGATTCCATGCAAATGGAACTATGGAAGTGGTAAGGGAACTAAAATAATTGAAAAAAAAGATGCGTAAAATGATTGAAAAAAAAATTTTGTCCAAATTTTTTTAGTAAAAATTATTTTCATCAAAATATTTCCCTACGACTTTTTTTTCGTTAAAATTGCCTTTTGTGAAAAATTTCTGTGTAAAAATCTTATTCTTAAAATTTTTTTCCGTCAAATTATTTTTCGCAAAAATTATTTTCGTTAAAATTTTTGCATAAAAATTTTTTTCGTCAAAATTTTTTCGTAAAAACTTGATTTTCAATTATCACTTCCCCAATTTTCAGAAAATCTTCAAAGTCCCCCGAACCAACATTGAGAGCATTGTTATTAATCGAGAAAGGCGGACACATAATAAATTCATGGTTACTGAATCTGCTGGAATCATTGGAACTTCCAATTGGTCAGGAGACTATTTCATGGGCGGTACCACTGGAGCAGCTATTGTGATACGACAAACTGGAGAGAAACGACCCTTTGTGGATGAGTTAAAGGTAAGAAAGATCTATAGAAAATCGGAATTTTTGAAGCCTAAAATTTTGAAAATCGGAGCAAAACTGACAAAGTTGTGAAGTTTTGAAAAAAATTTTTTGTGAGATTCTAAACTATCGCAACTCGATCTATTATATTTTGTTCCGTTCACTATGATTTTAAGCTCAAAAAACTCAAAATTTTATGATTAACAATCATTTAAATTTCCAAAAGAATCAAAGCACAACTGCCAAAGTTACAAAGTTTTGAAAAGTCAAAAAAAAAAACCAAAAAAAATTCTTTCCAAAAATTTCAAATTACCGTAGCGCAATCAGTTTTGCTCCGTTTTCTATGATTTTCAACTCAAAAAAATTGAAATTTTAGGTTTCATAAGTAATGCAATTTTCAAAAATACTGAAGCAGAACATTCAAAGTTACAGCGTTTCAAACTTCCGAAAAAAAGTGCCCAAAAATTTTTTAGCAAAATTTCAAACAACCGTAACTCGATCAGTTTTGCTGTTTTCTATAAAGTTTGCCCCTAAAAACTTAAAATTCAATCAATTTACTATATTTCAGGACATCTTCACTCGCGACTGGGACAGTGACTACGCTCACCCACTGGAGGAATACTTTGAAAAATGCGTCACAAGTAATACCGGAGATTTCTGTGAAGGCAAAAAGGACCCAAGATTGTTTGCCACCCCAGCAAGTGCAAATTCTGAATAATCTTTTTATATATTTTTGCAATTTCAAACTGTATTATAGAGAAAATACTGGTTGGCTTTTTTGTTTTTTGTACATAATAAATTTTTTTTTTTTAATTCTTTGACCTGGAGCAAATTTCGTCTAATTTTTTCTGGTTCATCTCTTGCCACAAGAGATGAGCAACCACTGATAAGATACTCTTTTTTCTTTTCTCTATTCCATTTCATTTTATTTATTATCCCTTTTTTCTTTATATCCTCTCCCACCACACCAGCTGCTGTCATCTCCTGCTCATTTCATTCCCCAGAAAATGCCATGCGCCTTTAAACTCGCCTCGTTTTTTCACTGAGTGACAAGTGGTTCTGGTGATAGATTTGTGACAACCAGATAGATATATACGTTGTTGTTGTCTTCTTTCTTTTTCGCTGAGAAATAAAGTTGTAGTAGTAGACAAAAAATCAAGGATTTTTTGAATACTGAATATTTGTACTCAAGTCTAGTTATGGCTAGTTTTCTGAAAAGACTAGTGGAGCATCGTTCGAAATCTCCACAGAAAAGGAATCAGAATCAAGGAGGGTTACAGCAGCAACCGCAAAATGGACTTGTGAGTTTTTGGAAATTTCATTTTTTTCAGTGAGCTACTATGTGAAACTTTAAATGATCTTAACTTGGTTAATTTTGATTCTAGCAATCTGGTAATATTATCAATCGATTGGAAATAAAAATTTAAATTTAGCTAGTTTTATAAATTTTTGATTTCGTCAGAACTTCTTTTTGAAAAGTTGTCTAACTTTCAAAAAAAAAAACCAAAAAAAATTTTTTTTTATTTTTCAAAAACTCATAACTTAGTTAATTTTGCTTCTAGAGCCTTGAAAACATTATCAATTGATTTTAAATCAAATTTTGAGTTTTGTGAATGTTAGAATCGTTCGAAATTTTAAAGCTAATTTCTTTAAAAAAAAATTTTGACCAAAATTTCAAAATATTTCAAAAGTGCATAACTTTGTTAATTTTGTTTCTAGAGGTTTGAAAATAATACCAATCGATTGGAAATTGAATTTTCCATATAGATTCAGTTTAAAATTTTCTAATTTCAAAAAAAAAGGTTTTTTCGAAAATTTTTTCTTCGTCAAAAATGAAAATTTTCAAATCCTCATAACTTTGTTCTTTTTTATCCCTCTACAATAAATGTACTACCAATCGAATGGAAATTTAATTCTTAATCTAACCAATTTAATAATTGTTTAGATTTCCCGCCAAAACTTCAATCCATATGCTCCATATGCTCCCGTCTGCTACCTCCCACTTCCACCGTCTCCAGTGCCTTACCACCAAAACAACAAACACAGCAGTAGTCGGTCAAATGTGGGTTACTGTAGTTTTTGTTGATGAATATGGGACCAGGAGGCCAAGACGGTCGAAATGAGTATGAACATGGCATAAATTTGAAAAAACAATTCTCGATCGAAAAATTTTTTGTTCAAAAATCTTTTTCTAAAATTTTGCCCGGTCATGTTTATACTCATTTGAACCGTCTGAGCTTGTAAAATCCAAATTTTCATATTCCAGGAGTCCTTCGGCATCCATAGCTGGAATACAGAGCCCCGAGAAATCGACGATATCATCTACCCACCATCAAAACCAGTATCCCCACAGTTCGAAGCCCCCTTACCGGGGCCCCTTATGAGAACAAGATCTCATAGTCCTCGAAAAATGAAAAGAGAGTCTAATGATGAGAGAAAACTGAAAAGTAAATCAAAATCTCCACAAAAGAGAACGGGATCCACAGCGGTCATAAATCAATTGGACTATCTCAACTCTCAGTGCCATTTGGAAGGCTGTAGGGCAGATATAGTAGTCAATGTGAGTTGGGGTATAAAAAATTCGAATTCAGCTCAAAAAGAGCTTCAATATGAGCCCAAACTCGGATAATTTTGGAGAATTTTGAATTTTTTCGAAAAATTTTTTTTTCAGTCCACTCGCTTCATGTTATGCCGCCATCAACTGTGTCATGCTTCTGTATTTTTTAAGGATTTGCTCAGTGGGAGCAAGGAGAGCAATAAGGATTATCATGTGAGTTTTTGGGGGCTTGAAAATGCGTCAAGGCACCGAAAATGCGCCAAGGTACCAAAAAAGAGCCAAGGCACAAAAACTGCGTCAAGGCACGGAAAGCGCGCCAAGGCACCGAAAATGCGTCAAAACATTTTTCAAGCTTCAAATTATCAAGACCAATCCTAGTCACCTAAAACGCACCAAGACACCAAAAACGCGTCAAGGCACCAAAAACGCGTCAACATTTTCAAACGTCATAACTCGGCTCACAAGGCTGCTAGAGCTTTGAAAATACCACCATTCGATTTGAAATAAAATTTTACATGTAATCGTATATTGAATTAGGCACATGTCTCACACATTTTTCGTCAAGGCACCAAAAACACGCCAAGTCACTGAAAACACGTCAAGATTTTCAAACGCTCATAACTCGGTGCATTTTGCTCCTACAGCATTGAAAATAATACCATTCGACTTAAAATCAAATTTTGCATCTACTCATTCAAAAGTTGAAAAATTTCCACAATTTTTTCCCCAGGTCAACGTCTCCTCAATGTCCGACCCAACGCCTTCAACACAATTCCGATGGTTTGTGGAGTCGTGCATTCCGTGTCCAGCGTTGAAGGATATTTCAGGTAGATCAAAAATTTAAAATCCGAATTAAAAAAATGAATTTTTTTTCAGATGAGACCCTGGAAACCTGTATGAGGCTGTCACAGAGGTTCCAAGCCAAAGGCTTGGAATTGAGGTGTATGAAATATCTGATCGAAAATGTAAGTGGGATTTGAACGAGATTGCTCACGTTAAAATTGCTCAGGGATTGCTCAGCATAACATTAAGTTACTCAGTATAACTATAGATAGCTCATCATAAAATTAGATTGCTCAGAACAACTCTTGATTGATCAGCAGAACTCCCATAGCTCAGCATACCTCGAGATTGCTCATCCTTAATGTTATAGTCCCACCAACTTACCAGAACCCACCTGAGCAATCCAAGCTATTCCCACCAATATTGCTCATCCTAAAACTTCCAGGCCCACCAACGTCAGCCCATCGTTGCCCTCTGCTGGCTCAACTGGGCTCTGAAACACAATTTCGATGCTCAAACTCATGCTGCCCTCCTTCCATCAGTATCCAGGCTCTCTTTAAATGCTCTTCAAAGACACAGACATATGATAACGGAACATATCTACTCGGATATCATCACTGCCAAGTTGAGATCCACTTATGATAAGGTTGCATTTGAAAGTTTGAATTTTCCGCCGAAAATCTGAAATTTTTCAGACTGTCCAAGTTTTCCTAGCTATCCATAAAATTGATCATTTCTCTGCGGATTTGGACATTTGTCCAAGGTGTAGAAGAACAAAGGATAATGGAATGAAAATCAAGGTTCATTGTGATCCATGCAGGTAAGGAACATTGCTCAGTTTTGGGATTGCTCAGCTTAAAAGAAATTGGTCAGGATTGCTATTGATTGCTCAGCTTAACCCTAGATTGCCCAGAATAATCCTATATTGCTCAGCATAACCTGAAATTACTCAACTTCAGATTGCTCAGTAGAACCCAAAATTTCTCAACATATCTCTAGATAGCTCAGGATAGTCTCAGATTGCTCAGGATTCTTACCTTGAGATTGCTCAGGAGTTAAATTGCTCATCATAAACCCAGACTGCTCGTGACAGTCCCAGATTGCTCAGCATAATCCTAGATTGCTCAGGATTCTTCTAGATTGCACATCATAAATTTAGATTACTCAATATAGTTCCAAATTGCTCAGCATATCTTTAGATTACTCAGGATAATCCCAGATTGCTCAGCATAATTTTAAATGCCATAGAAAACCCTAGATTGCTCTTCATAAGTTTAGATTGCTCGGCATAGCCTAAGGTTGCTCAGGATCGTTCCGAATTGCCCCAGAATACATCTATATTGCTCAGCATAACTTTAGATTACTCATCGTAAGTTTAGATTGCTCATCATAACTTTAAATGACTTAAAACAACCCTAGATTGCTCAGAATCATTTCAAATTGATCAGCATAACCCTAGATTGCTCTGAATTCTTTTAGATTGCTCAGTATAACTTCCAATTGCTCGGGATACTTCTCGATATCCCTACAAAGCCCTATATTGCTCAGCATAACCCTATCTGTCCCTTAAGACTCTATATTTCTCATCTCTTCAATTTTTAACATCAGCAATCCTTCAGAAAACAAGTCGGATGTGACCGATGCTACCAGGAGGGTTGCGAGATCAGTGCGAGAGCCCAAGAAGACTTACAAGCATTTTTCAAGTGCCCTCATGGCTTGACACCAATTAATGATACCACAGACGACTGTCACTGCCAGATACCGTATATGGCGCAGTACTTGGGTGAGTTGGAAATTTTTGAAAAATTTCCGAAAATAATTTTTTTCAAAAAACTTAAAATTTTCAGGAAATCAACCCACAATGAGGTACCAAGAAAACAATGATGAGTATATGGTACCAATGGATCAAATTTCGAAAAACGAGCGGAAAAATCGAAAAAAGCAAGAGAAGAGATCCGAACTATTGAATCCCGATTTGAAGAATTTTTAATTTTTTGAAATATTTTATGTTATTTTTCTGACCTCTGTTTCTTTATAAATAATAAATGAGGTAAATGTGCTCTATTGTCAATCTCTTAGCAACCAAAAGGGGCCCGACTAATAATTTATGAGCCTCTCACTTTTTTCCAAAGTTTTTGACACATTTCAGCTCTTTTTTGCCCCATTATGATTCTTCTACTTTTTCTTCTATTTTCTCGCTACAGTTATCCTCAAACCGTATCCTACGTTCCGGCTAGCGTAAATCCCCCTCATGGGTGTCCAAATTACGGTTTATGTACTTCTGTAACAACTACTTTGGTTTCATCGACAAATGTGTCTACAGTATATGAATATGGATGTGCTCCGGATAACTGTTGGTGTATAGATGGGACCACGAATGGCACGGAGCCTTGTGATACGAGTAAGGGGGCGGAGCTTAATTAGGCTCGCAGGCTTGGGCTCACAGGCTTTTTTTGGGATACTGTAGTCCACTTTTCAGTATCCGATCAATGCGGTGGCAACCCTTGTGGGGACCCCGACCATTTCCTATGTACTTCGAAAATCGACAGCCACGAGTGTTCCTGCCAACCCGGATACACTGGTTCCAACTGTGACTCGGGTAGCAATCCTACAGTATCCTACAGTAATCTAGCGATTTTCAGAAGTCGGCTCAGCGTGTGCCTCGGCGCCTTGTAGGTCCGGTGCCACGTGTCAGGTATCGGATAACAGTACCACTGGATACACATGCAAATGCACGGACAAACAGTATGGGGAGAATTGTGAATGTGAGTTTTGGACTCTGGGAATACTGTAGTTCAAAGGAATACCGTAGTTCAAGCGGATACTGCATCTCTATCCAGATCGAATTAAGATTACTGTAGTCCAGTCAATATTCAAAATAGGTTACTGTAATCCAATCAAGACCTTACATGGATTACTGTAATCCAGTAAAAATACAAGTCGGGTTACTGTAATCCGGCCACTACCCCAGATGGATTACTGTAATCTAATCAAGGCCCAAGATCGGTTACAGTAGCTCTCCCAAAATCAAAGTAGGATTATTGTGATCCAATGGATTACTGTACTTTTCCAGACGACAACATTTGCGCCATTGCCAAATGCTATAATGGTGGAAACTGCTCTACAATCCTAGACGACTCTAACTACTACTGTACTTGTCCCCCGGAGTGGCAAGGAAGGAAATGTGAAGTTGCGAATACGGTATCAGGTGGGTTCAAAATTTTTGTGAGATTTTAAGGATCAAAACGAGCCAAAAGTCAATGATCTGGGAGCTCTTTAACTTATTTTAGAGGGCTTCAAATATTCTTTAAAAAATTTTTTTTTTTGGTAATTTTTTTTTTCAACTTGGCATAACTTAAGTACCTGAGCACCTAGAGTAACGAATTTAGGCTCATTTTGAGATCAAAAAATTTTTGAATTCAATTTTCAGTCCCACCAGTCATGGACGGATGCTATAGATACGATACTGTAGCGATTGGTGCCTGGCAAACCAAGTTCAGCTCCAGTACATTGAATATGGCGAAATGCAATGATTACGCGATTTCAAAGAGTAATGCGACATATACGATGAATTATTTGAGTGAGTTGCGAAACGTCCCGGTCACAAAACGTCCCCATTTTCAGCCTTGTGTGGAGCATGGTGTATGGTGTCTCCGAGTCCACTAGCCAATGATACCTCAAACATGAACAATGACTGTAAAACTCCATGTGGTGGCAATAGTTCCGAGTACTGTGGAAAACTGAACCAACGATGTATTGTCTATGAAGCGGGCACCGTTGGTAAGTATAAAGTAACCTAAAAATTTGGCGCGAAATTCAAATATTTGAAAACAGAAACCGACCCGAACCCTTGTACGAACACTTCTCTATGTAATGCGGATATCGGAAATGGAGTATGTATCAATTGGGCGGATACAGTAACCGATGGATACGGTTGTGCCTGTGGACCTTTTTGGACTGGAAGAGAATGTGATACACCAGTTCCACCGGCTTGTGATACCAATCCTTGTGTCAATGGGACATGCGTCTTGAACCAACAGTATAACAAGTATACTTGTACTTGTGATCCCGGCTTTTTTGGAACCAATTGTCAATGTAAGTTTGCTTATTTGAAATATTCAAATTTCGCGCCGAAAATGTTTTCAGACTCCGATGTCTGCACAGCGTCCACTTGTCTCTACGGTGGTACTTGCGAGGAGACTAATAATGGAGGGTACACTTGTGACTGTTTGGATCCTTATGAGGGAGACAATTGTGAAGGTAGGCTCACAGGCTGAGGCTAACAGGCTTAGGCTAACAGGCTTAGGCTTACAGGCTTAGGCTTACAGGCTTAGGCTTAGAGACTTAGGCTTAGAGGATTAGGCTTAAATACTTAGGCTTAGAGGCTTAGGCTTAGAGGCTTAGGCTTAGAGGCTTAGGCTTAGAGGCTTAGGCTTAGAGGCTTAGTCTTAGAGGCTTAGGCTTAGAGGCTCAGGCTTAGAGGCTTAGGCTTAGAGGCTTAGGCTTAGATGCTTAGGCTTAGAGGCTTAGGCTTAGAGGCTTAGGCTTAGAGGCTTAGGCTTAGAGGCTAAGGCTTACAGGCTTAGGCTTACAGGCTTAGACTTACAGGCTTAGGCTTACAGGCTTAGGCTTTGAGGATTAGGCTTACATGCTTATACTCACAGGCTTAACTTCCAGAAGTCAATCGTTGCGACTATGGGGACCCATGTGTAAATGGTCAATGCTCTACAACTGTCAACGGAATAAATCCCGACTTCACGTGCCAATGCGATGATGGATGGACCGGTGTGAACTGCGACACAAGTTTGATACCGCATATTTTTTTGATACATTAAAAAAATTTTCAGTGATCGACTTTTGCAACCCTAGTCCATGCCAATATGATAGTGTGTGTACCCCCAAGTTCAAGGGCTACAATTGCACTTGCCTAACAGGTCTAACCGATGTCAATTGTAGTACAAGTAGGTCAAACTACTGTAGTCTTTGAAACTACAGTAATTTTTACAGTTATCGATCTCTGCCAGATAACGCCCTATAAGAATGATGATAACCGATGGGTGACAAGCCCATGTAATACCAAAGATCCCCTGGCGAATTGCACAAAAGGAATCAATAACTTCACATGTAGTTGTAGTGATAAATGGGTCGATACTCTATGTGATTTGAGTGAGTTTTAAGGCTTGAATTTATGAAAGAAAAAAGTTTTCAGATGCTCTTATTAAGGATGTGCTCATGGCGATCTATGGGCGAGTAGACTTGACTATGATCTCGGTGAGTCTAGACTACAAACTACAACTACAAACTACACATTTTCAGCTTCTAAACGACTTGATGCAAAATCCGTCACAAATCAAAGATATGGTACCGTTTATCACTGGACTACTGTCGGATAGTGAGCGATCGGAGCTCAGTTGGGATGTTAGCGATTTGTTCAACTGGATCGCGTTCGAGGATCAGAGATTGGATATGAAGTTGGTGGTCTAAAGTTATTGTAGATTGGGGAAGGGTTACTGTAACATTATTGACGATTACTGTAGTTCTCCTAGGGGATACGTAGCTATCCTAAAAGTCACTGTAGTTTTCATAACGCTTACTGTAGAGTTACTGTAGCTTGATTCAGGGTTACTGTAGTTGAATCTAGGGTTACTGTAGTTTAGCGGAAGATACTGTAGCTTGGATACGGTTTACTGCAGTTCGATTTTTATTTACTGTAGTGTTACTATGAATTACTGTAGTTTGGTTAAAAATTACTGTAGTTTCGCTGAACATTAATGAACTTCTGTTTGGGAATACTGTAGTGTCTCTCGTGGTTAACGTAGTCTCCATACTGTAATTTGATTAAGGATTACTGTTTCTCAATCTAGGGTTACCGTAGCTGAGTTAAGGATTACTGTACCTTAGGCTCGAATTTAGGTTACTGAAGCTTAGGATCATTTTCTGTTTACTGTATTGCCCCTTGTGGTTACCGTATCCTCCTTGTGGATTACTGTAGTTTGATTTAGGATTACTGTATCTCAATTTAGGGTTACTGTAGCATAGTTTAGGACTACTGCACCCTGCTTTTGGATTACTGTACCTCTTGAATTACAGCAAGGACATCTACATGTGGAATGACGTGGTATTGGGAAACTGTTTCACCTTCAATCATCAGGATCAAAATTTCACATACCTCATGAGACGACCTGGACGACATGGAGGTACCCTTTTCTCAGAAGTCACAAATTTTCGAAACCAAGATTACTGTAGGAATCCAAGCCTTCATGAGAACCCGCCAAGACGAGTATGCCCCTTGGTACGATACCGCGGCTATCAACGTTTTCATTCACAATCGAGACGAATATGTGTTCTCGGAATCTGTGAGGTACAATGCGGAACCCAATGCCGAGTCCACCATCAATATTTTCATGGTTTGTAGTTTGTATTTTGTAGTCTAGTAGAAAATTTTCAGACAAGGTATACCCGTCTTGGTGGTCGATATGGAAAATGTGTGAAGAAGACGTCGGAGGTCAAGAACTATTACTACCCGGGAGCCTATACTACAGATGTAAGGAACTACAGTAACCCAAAAACTAATATTTCAAAACTAGGTCATGATTATACTCATTCGAACCGCCTTGACTAATGGTTCTGAAAATCACAATTTCAGAGCCTCAAGGCTCTTGAGACCTCGAAAAACCTCGAAAGCTCCAATTCCAGGGTTGTCTCCGCACATGTTACCAAGACCGTATTCAACAAGAATGCAGTTGTATGGATCCCCGATATCCTAAAGCTCCAAATGCCACCTCCTGTCAGTTATCGGAGAGAAGCTGTGTCACCGACGCTTCTGAAGCCGCCGGGGACCCCTCTTCATGGCCATCATGTGTCTGTCCGTTACCGTGTTCGAATCAAGAGTATTCGGTGACCTGGAGCAAGGCGAATTTTGTGAATTTGGTGAGTACAGTAATTAAGGTGTCGAAGTCTCGGTTGAGACTACAGTAACCTTGGTCTTGTTCAACTACAGTAATCTAGAGCTTGTCCATAGTCACTTAGGTCTCGCTGGAGAGTACGATAGTCCTGCTCTTAATCGAGACTACAGTGATCCATGTCTCGATCGAGACTACTGTAACCCAGGTCTCGATCGAGACTCCAGTAATCCTTGTCTCCATTAAGAAGCTACAGTAATCTGTGTCAAATGAGGCTACGTATCCCATATCTCTTTGTGGCTACAGTAACCTGTGTCTCGTTTGAGGAACTACAGTATTTAGGGGTCCATTTAGACTACAGTTCACCAAGTCTCGATCGAGACTATAGTGGCCCCAGTTTCGATCGAGACTACAGTAACCCGGTTCTCGATTAAGACTACAGAAATCTCGGTCGAAACCAACAGTACGTACAGTACCCCAAATTCCTTTTTCAGCCCATCTCCTGTGCAGTATCCTCGGATGTCCAAGCTTGCCAAACCCAATACTTGGACAATTTGATGATCAACGTGGTCTTACCCCAATTGGACTTCAAAATCTACGCAGAGACACCCGCAATGGATGTAAGAAACCCCTACTAACTACAGTAATCCAACTATTTTCAGTTCAATAAGTTCCTATCCCAGCTGGGAGGCCAATTGGGTGTCCTCATGGGAATCAACTTGGTCACTTTCATCGAAGTCGCATTTTTGTTCTTTGGGCTCTTTATGGTGTGTTGTAGAAAGTATGACAAGTGAAATAACACGCTGTACTTTTCATTAATGAATCCATCAACAGTTTGCCTGCTCCACACAAGTACCGTTACTATTTCTGGCAAAGCCAGCTGCGCAAATACATCCTGAGAAACATTGATCACGAAGGGGCATCTTTTGGATCGTTTCGAGGCCACAAATATTGTCATCGGAGACACATTTAGACCACTCTTCGTTGGCTGGGCAGTCGGTGGCTGAAGAATTGAAAAAAATGAACCTGTAAGCCTAAGCCTCTAAGCCTCTGAGCCTCTGAGCCTCTGAGCTTCTAGGTCTCTAAGCCTCTGAGCCTCTGAGCCTCTGAGCTTCTAGGTCTCTAAGCCTCTGAGCCTCTGAGCCTCTGAGCCTAAACCTTATCAACTCACTTTTAAAGCAATGTCTGTTGTGTACACATGTTCCATTACTGTCCAACTTGTAATTCGGTCTGCAGACACATCCGGGGGTACAAACTTGAGTAAGACTATTGTCACATTCCATGGATCCAGTGCAGAGTTGACGACACTTTGGAACGCAGTCAGTGTACTCTTGGGTGCCAAGACAAGTGATGTCTGGAAATAGAAGGAGCACTCGAAATGCGCCAAGATCCAACTCACTAGTATGATCATGATCCGGACAGCTAGCCAGTGTCACACACTTTCCATTCTTCTTCACAAAACCGGCGGCACAAATGCATTTTTTATTACACTTCTTGTTCTGTGGCCCCGGGCAGTTTGGCTCCGGATTCTTGCAAGTTCCAGCACACTTTTCACATCGATACTCTTCATTGTCTCCACAAACTTGCTCAGCTGGACAATCCTTCGATTTGTAGCATTCTCCGTCACTGGAACGGACGAAGCCATCAGCGCAGGCACATCCTTTGCCACAGTGTTTAGTGCACATCATGCTCTGAAAAATTTAGGCTCCGCCCACTTCTAAGAGATGCAACTTACAATTCCGATTCCTGGACACTTTGCCTCACTGCACTTGTTGAGGCAATCGCTCATAGTTTGGTTTTTGGGGCAGGAATTTGAGGGCCCCGTAGAATTCGTGGTAGGACTGGTTTCATTGGTATGGACAATGCTAACACATGCCACTTGGACTGGGCTAAAAATTTGAAATTTTGAATGTGAGGTTACTGTAGGACAGGCTTAGAGGCTTAGGCTTAGAGGCTTAGGCTTAGAGGCTTAGGCTTAGATGCTTAGGCTTAGAGGCTTATGCTTACAGGCTTAGGTTTACAGGCTTAGGCTTACATGCTAGCTTCAGTAATCCATTTTCAAGGAACATACCATGGTGCCATAAGACAAGCGACCTCTTGCTCCTCACAAACTTCATTGGCTCGACATCTAACAACATCACATCCCTGCCGAGCCGTCGAGTTTTGATGGGTGTTCATTGGGACACAAGACACTGCTTTTGGACTGAAAACCAATTCATTGTTCATCTTAAACTTTCTCAGCCTACCATGGCTCAACTAGACAAGCCACCTCTTGCTCTACACACTTTTCCATGTATGGACAGAGTACTGTAGCACATGCGTTAGTCTTGGGAACACAGGATATCCAGGGGGAACTAAAATATGAAACGTATATCAGTGCTGGTCTCTGGGGCCCCTACCAGGGTGGCTTGGCACAATCCATATACGTTTCCTCGCAAGATTCTCCATCGGGACACTTTACATCGTCACATGTGATATTGCCGACTTGGCTAATGTTTCTATCGGGAACACAAGAGACGTAAGGTGAGCTAAAGTGAATAAGTTATATTAGTTATGGACCCCGGGCCCCTACCATGGTGGCTTAAGACAGTTCTCATAAGATTCCTCGCAAATCTCTCCACTGGGACATCTGACAACATCACAGCCATAGATAGTGCGATTTGGATTAAAAGCGATGGGTACACGAACACAAGAAATTTTAGTGGGGCTGTGAAGTGATTGCTCATGTTAAAATTGCTCAGTTTTCACCTACCATGGCGCCACAAGGCAATTGAGGGTAGTCTCCTCACAGCTCTCTCCAACAGGGCAGGTAACACTGGCACAACTGTTCAAGATGTCGTTTTGAGTCATGTCCAGGACACATGTGGCATGGCGGGGACTGAAATATTTAAAGATGAGCAATATGGTCTAAAAGGGAGTTTTGAAAGAAGTTAGATATCGCATGATCCCTCTCATAGATCCCCATAGAAGCCTATGGACATCATTGTTCCCGATTCATCTCTATAAGCCTCTATGTCCCCATGAGGTCATGACTCTTTGAATTTTTTGTTTTTTCAAAATGTGCAAAAAAACCTATGTTCGTAGTTTTGTGCCACATACGTTTTCCATATGTTTTTTGACCTTAAAATCTGGAAAAATCGAAAAAATCCTTTTGTTTATATGTATTTTGATCACTTGTTTTATTTTTGTTGAAAAAAGTCACATTTTCTGGATTTTTAGAGGTTTCTGCATTAGAACAATTTCATGGAGTATTAGGGAATTTGTGTTTATAAAATTCTAGATTTTCTATTTTCATGTTTTTAGGTCAATTTTAACAAAAATTCATAACATTTTTCGTACTGATTCTTCGATCTTTTTTGCATATTTTCCCAGTTTTTTTCTGGATCAAAATTTCACTCCTTTCTCTCAAAACAAAAAACGAAAAAATCAATCCTTTTGTTTGTTCCTCCCAAACTTTTACCTCTCTTTAGATGTCTGGTTTTTTCCGAACATTTTTCTCTTTTTTTCTTGTGCCCCGCCCATTTCATGAATTATATTATTGTTCGAAAGAATAGTATAAAATAGCCAACATGACGCTATGATTCTTTACAGTTTCTCTCGAACCAGAGGAACAAAAACTGAAAAAAATGAAGTTGTTGCTTCTCATTGGAGCAAGCTTGCTTGTTGGATTGGCTCAAGGACAGTTATCGAGTTCCAGATGTGAGTCGGTAGCTTAAGCTTAAGCCTCAGGACCATTAGCCTCGGAAGTCTAAGCCTTCCCATTTTCAGACCAAAAATGCAAAGACAACGAGTCCTTCAACACCTGCGGATCCGCTTGCGAGCCATCCTGTGAAAACCCGAACCCAGTAAGCCCGCCAAATTGAAATTTTAGTACTAGAATTTCCCCTTTCATACCTTCTGCACTAAACAATGCGTTGTTGGCTGCCAATGCAACTCTGGATTCCTTCGTAGATCTACGGACAAGGCCTGTGTCAAACAAGAAGAATGTGTGAAAGGTGTGCCTTCTACAGTAATCCTAGGATAAGTTCAAATGAAAATTTTCAGTCTCAGACCTCACCTGTGCCAATGTGCTGTGTGCTCCTGGCACACCGCACTGCGCCATGGTTGAGCCATTCGGATGCCCAGGGTGCAAACGTCAGCCACAATGTTTGCCGGTTAATAGTGAGTACCTGGGGGCCCTACTATCGTTATCTCCGACATTTTTCAGAATGCGAGTCCACCAAATGCAAGCCCACCGAAGAATGTGTCTTGGTCCAAGTGATCTGTGTCCGTGCCCCATGCTACCCTGTCCCCGAGTGCCGCCCGAAAAAGATCCGTGAGCCCCGCCCATCCTGCAAGACCGCCAAATGCGCTACACCTGGAGGCTGTGCCCTGACCCGCCCAATAAGCTGTGAAAAACGTGATGCCAATGGATTGTGCCCAATTCAAGTCGGCTGTGTCCAGGAGAACCCATGTGCCGCCACTAGTTGCCTTGTTGGCAATCAATGTGTGCTCCATGAGGTCGTTTGTGTCACTGCTCCGTGTCCACCGATTGCTCAGTGTGAGCCATTGAATGATGCTCCTGGAGGCTATGACAAATGCAAGGGAAAGAATGAAAAGTGGACAGACTGTAAAACAGCTTGCTCGGATACCAATTGCAATGAGGAGCCGGTGAGTAGCTAGGGCTCAGGCTTCTGAGGCATAGACTTCCGATGCTTAAGCTTCTGAGGCTTAGATTTCAGAGGCTCAATGTCCCATAATTCCAGAGATTCTGCCCAGCCGTCTGCACCGGTGGCGGATGTGTCTGCCAAGAGGGATTCTTCCGCAACAAACGCGGCCAATGTGTCACCCAGAAGCAGTGTGACATTCTGAGAGGAAAATAAGAAGCTTTAAAATTTTTTCCATGATTTTTTTCTGTACCTTGGTTTTTTCAATTGAGTTTTTGAGTTTTGCCATCAAAAATTTCTTCAACGAATAAATATCTATCTATCTTTTTGTTTCTTGCACTTGGGAATTTTGAGCCTACTGGCACAACTGTTCAAGGTGTCGTTTTGAGTCATGTCGACGACACATGTGGCATGGCGGGGACTGAAAAGTTAAGGATGAGCAATAGGGTCTAAAAGGGTGTTTTGAAAGAAGTTAGATATCGCATGATCCCTCTCATAGATCCCCATAGAAGCCTATGGACATCATTGTTCCCGATTCATCTCTATAAGCCTCGATGTCCCTATGAGGTCATGACTCTTTGAATTTTTTGTTTTTTCAAAATGTGCAAAAAAATCTTTGTTCGTAGTTTTGTGCCACACATGTTTTCCGTATGTTTTTTGACCTTAAAATCTGGAAAAATCGAAAAATCCTTTTGTTTATATGTATTTTGATCACTTGTTTTTTTTTTGTTGAAAAAAGTCACATTTTCTGGATTTTTAGAGGTTTCTGCATTAGAACAATTTCATGGAGTATTAGGGAATTTGTGTTTATAAAATTCTAGATTTTCTATTTTCATGTTTTTAGGTCAATTTTAACAAATATTCATAACATTTTTCGTACTGATTCTTCGATCTTTTTTTGCATATTTTTCCAGTTTTTCTGGATCAAAATTTCACTCCTTTCTCTCAAAACAACAACGAAAAATCAATCCTTTTGTTTGTTCTCCCCCTGCAAACTTTTACCTCTCTTTAGATGTCTGGTTTTTTCCGAACATTTTTTCTCTTTTTTCTAGTGCCCCGCCCATTTCATGGATTTTATTGTTGTTCGAAAGAAGAGTATAAAATAGCCAACATGACACCATGATTCTTTACAGTTTCTCTCGAACCAGAGGAACAAAAACTGAAAATGAAGTTGGTGCTTCTCATTGGAGCGAGCTTGCTTGTTGGATTGGCCCAAGGACAGTTGTCGAGTTCCAGAAGTGAGTCGAAAGCTTAAGCCTAAGCTTCAGAAGCCTAAGCCTCAGAAGCCTAAGCCTCAGGAGCATAAGGCTCGGAAGCCTACACCTCAGAAGCCTAAACTCCCCTATTTTCCTTTTCAGACCAAAAATGCAACGACAACGAGTCCTTTAATACTTGCGGATCCGCTTGCGAGCCATCCTGTGAAAACCCGAACCCAGTAAGCCCGCCAAATTCAAATTTTAGTACTAGAACTTCCCCTTTCAGACCTTCTGCACTAAACAATGCGTTGTTGGCTGTCAATGCAACTCTGGATTCCTTCGTAGATCTACCGACAAGGCTTGTGTCAAACAAGAAGAATGCTCTGATGTCCCAGTGATTCCTCCAACCCTCCCACCACCAGATAACACTTGCGGAGCTAACGAGGAGCACAACATGTGCCATAATCCGTGTACCGAAAAGAAGTGCCCTCAGAAGGATGCGCCATTGGTCAAGTGTATGTTGATGTGTAGTGTTGGATGCTCTTGCAAGAAGGGATACGTCAGAAATTTGAAGGGAGAATGTGTCGAGGAGGCCGATTGTCCAGCTATTGGTGAGTAAAGCAATAGAAATGCGCCAAGGGCACCGAAATAGCGTCAAGACACTAAAAATGCGTCAAGATGGAAGCCTATCATTCAAAAATATTATATTTGTCGGATAATGAGTTATTGTCTCTGGAGGCTCAAAAATGTGCCAAGGGCACCAAAACAGTACCGAAGCTCTTAAAGCACGTCAGAAATGCTTTCCTATTTCCAGACGGAGGTGACGACGAGAATCCATGCAACTTGGCCGACTGTCGTCCCGGATTCAAATGTGTCCCACAAAACGGGCAAGCCACGTGTATTCCTGGTAAGCCACGCCCACTTTTTCGAAATCCTCAAGTTCTATGTACACACTATAACCCACTGTTATTATTCTAACCCTTTGTCTTACTGTACTTACCAGTATCTGTCCTTAAGTTGCCCTCTCACCTTGTGCCACTGTCCTGTGTGCCCCCGGAACCCAGTGTCAAGTTGTCAACTATCGTGTCCAATGTGTGGAAGGTGTGCCTTCTAAAGTAATCCTAGGATAAGTTCAAATGAAAACTTACAGTCCCAGAAGACCCACCAATGGACCTCACCTGTGCCAATGTGCTGTGTGTGCCATGGTTGAGCATATGTGCCATGGTTGAGCCAGTCGGATGCCCAGGGTGCAAACGTCAGCCACAGTGTTTGCCGGTTAATAGTGAGTACCTGGGGGCCCTACTATCGTTATCTCCGACATTTTTCAGAATGCGAGTCCACCAAATGCAAGCCCACCGAAGAATGTGTCTTGGTCCAAGTAACCTGTGTCCGTGCACCATGCTACCCGGTCCCCGAGTGTCGCCCGAAAAAGATCCGTGAGCCCCGCCCATCCTGCATGACCGCCAAATGCGCTCCCCCTGGAGTTTGTGCCCTGACTCGCCCCATAAGCTGTGAAAAACGTGATGCCAATGGATTGTGCCCAATTCAGGTCGGATGTGTCCAGGAGAACCCATGTGCCGCCACCAGTTGCCTCGTTGGCTCTCAATGTGTGCTCCATGAGGTCGTTTGTGTCACTGCTCCGTGTCCACCGATTGCTCAGTGTGAGCCATTGAATGATGCTCCTGGAGGCTATGACAAATGCAAGGGAAAGAATGAAAAGTGGACAGACTGTAAGACAGCGTGCTCGGATACCAATTGCAATGAGGAGCCGGTGAGTAGCTAGTGCTCAGGCTTCTGGGGCGCAGGCTTCTGGGACTAAGGCTTCTGAGGCTTAGACTTCCGAGGCTTAGGCTTCTGAGGCTTCGGCGGCGGAGGCTGAGGCGGCTGAGTCTTAGGCTTAGAGGCTCAGGCTTAGAGGCTTAGGCTTCCGATGCTTAAGCTTCTGAGACTTAACCTTCTGAGGCTTAACGTTCCATAATTCCAGAGATTCTGCCCAGCCGTCTGCACCGGTGGCGGATGTGTCTGCCAAGAGGGATTCTTCCGCAACAAACGCGGCCAATGTGTCACCCAGAAGCAGTGTGACATTCAGAGAGGAAAATAATAAGCTTTAAAATGTTTTCCATTACTTTTTTCTGTACTTTTCTTTTCTGTACTTTCTGTCTTTTCAATTGAATTTTTGAGTTTTGCCATCAAAAATTTCTTCAACGAATAAACTTCTACCCATCTGTCTTTTGGTTCCTTTCGGGATGTACTTGGGAATTTTGAGCCTTTAATTTAAATTGACAAAATTTCTCCATACTCAGAGGTTCCCATAAACCTCGAGGCCCCTCTGAGTGTTTTTATGATTCTAAAAACCCTTATAAGTACCCCCCCCCCCTCTTACCATGGAGCCTTGGCACACTTGACCATGGCCTCCTGACAAGTCTCTCCAGCGGCACACCTCATTGTATCGCATCCTCCGGCCAAATTGTCCACTACAGTAGTATTGACGCATTCTCCATAGGTCTCGCTGAAAACTTTGAGTTCGAAAGTTTTGGCGCCAAAGTTTTTGGCGCAAAATTCAAAATCTAGATTACCATGGAGGAGTCGAACAGTTCCTCACGAGATCCTGACACTCGGTACCGAAACCACAACGCATTGTGGAACATGGTGTGATTTGGACTGAAAATTTGGGGTCAATCTTTTGGCGGGAACTTCAAAATTTCAATCTTACTATTGAAATCAGTGCTGTTATCAGAGGCCAGAGGGATGGGGCTAGGCGTGTCTGAGTAGTCTGAAAATTTGTCATCTTAAAAGTAAGACTCAAAATGAAGGCTCAAAACTCCCAAGTGCATCCCGAAATGGAACAAAAAGATAGAGATAGATAGATAGATATTTATTCGTTGAAAAGAAATTTTTGATGGCAAAACTCAAAAACTCAATGGGAAAAAACACCAAGGTACAGAAAAAAAATCATGGGCGAGAAAATTGTAAAGCATTTTATTTTCCTCTCTGAATGTCACACTGATTCTGGGTGACACATTGGCCGCGTTTGTTGCGGAAGAATCCCTCTTGGCAAACGCATCCGCCACCGGTGCACATGGCCTTGCACATTCTCTGGAATTAGGGGAGATTAGGGGGAGAGGGGATACGGTAGTGGGCCTCGGAAGCCTCAGAAGCTTAAGCCTTGGAAGATTAAGCCTCAGAAGCCTAAGCCTCAGATGACTAAGCCTCTAAGCCTAAGCCTTAGTTACTCACCGGTTCCTCATTGCAATTGGTATCCGAGCAGAATGTCTTACAGTCTGTCCACTTTTCATTCTTCCCCTTGCATTTCTCATAGCCTCCAGGAGCATCATTCAATGGCTCACACTGAGCAATTGGTGGGCACGGAGCGCGGACACATACGACCTCATGGAGAATACATTGGGTGCCAACGAGGCAACTGGTAGCGGCACATGGGTTCTCCTGGACACATCCGACTTGAATTGGGCACAATCCATTGGCATCACGTTTTTCACAGCTCGAGGGACGGGTCAGGGCACAGCCTCCAGGGGTTCCGCATCTGGCGGTCATGCAGGATGGACCGGTTTGGCGGGGCTCACGGATCTTTTTCGGGCGGCACTCGGGAACCGGGTAGCATGGAGCACGGACACAGGTCACTTGGACCAGGACGCATTCCTCGTTGGGCTTGCATTTGGTGGTGTCGCATTCTGAAAAATATCAGAGGTAAGGCTAATAGGGCCTCAAAGTACTCACTATTAACCGGCAAACATTGTGGCTGACGTTTGCACCCTGGGCATCCGACGGGCTCAACCATGGCGCATGGGCCACCGGCACATCTCACGTTGGCACAGGTGATGCCGGTTGGTGGGTCCTCTGGGACTGGAAATTTTAGTTGAAATTTGGCCTAGGATTACTGTAGAAGGCACACCTTTCACACATTGGGCACGATAGTTGACAACTTGACACTGGGTTCCAGGGGCACACAGGACAGTGGCACAAGGTGAGAGAACTTAAGGAAAGAGACTGGTTAGCGTACAGTAAGACAGAGACCAGGGTTAGTATTGTAACAAAGGTTTATAGGGTGTACACAGAACTTAAGGGTGCCGAAAAAATGGGCGTGGCTTACCAGGAATACACGTGGCTTGTCCGTTTTGAGGGACACACTTGAATCCGGTACGACAGTCGGCCAAGTTGCATGGATTCTCTTCTACACCACCGTCTGAAAATAGGGAAGCATTGTTGACGTGTTTCAAGTGCCTTGGCGTGATTTCGGTGTAATTGACGCGTTTTTGGTGCCTAGGCGCATTTTGAGCCTGCAGAGACTATGGCACAATTTTTGTGTCAGGTGGCGTGCTTTGATGGTAGGTTATTTTCTCGCCGCATTTCTAGTGTCTAGAAACTATTTTTCGTCAATTTTTTTCCGATTTTGTGCGTTTGATGCATCTTCAGTGACTTTGCCACATTCTAGGTGACTCTGACGCAGTTCTAGTGCTTTGGCGCGTTTCTAGTGTCTTGGCGCGTTTTCCGTGCCTTGACGCAATTCTCGTGCCTTACTCACCAATGGCTGGGCAATCGGCCTCCTCGACACATTCTCCCTTCAAATTTCTGACGTATCCCTTCTTGCAAGAGCATCCAACACTACACATCATCAAACAGTTGACCAATGGCGCATCCTTCTGTGGGCACTTTTTCTCGGTACATGGATTATGGCACGTGTTGTGCTCCTCGTTGGCTCCACAGGTGTTGTTTGGTGGTGGAAGGGTTGGAGGGATGACTGGGACATTGGAGCATTCTTCTTGTTTGACACAAGCCTTGTCGGTAGATCTACGAAGGAATCCAGAGTTGCATTGGCAGCCAACAACGCATTGCAGGGTGCAGAAGGACTGAAAATGATTAGGGGTACTAAAATTTGGGGCTCAGAGGCTCACCGGGTTCGGGTTTTCGCAGGATGGTTCACAAGCGGAGCCGCAGGTGTTGAAGGACTCGTTGTCTTTGCATTCTTGGTCTGAAAATGAGAATAGGATTCCGAGGCTTAGGCTAAGGCTTCCGACTCACTTCTGGAACTCGACAACTGCCCTTGGGCCAATCCAATAAGCAAGCTCGCTCCAATGAGAAGCACCAACTTCATTTTCAGTTTTTGTTCCTCTGGTTCGAGAGAAACTGTAAAGAATCATAGCGTCATGTTGGCTATTTTATACTCTTCTTTCGAACAACAATAAAATCCATGAAATGGGCGGGGCAAAAAAATAGGGGAAGAAATGTTCGGAATAGAGACCAGACATCTAAAGAGAAGGAAAAGTTTGCAAGGGGAGAACAAACAAAAGGATTGATTTTTTCGTTTTTGTTTTGAGAGTGAAATTTTGATCCAGAAAAAGACTGGAACAATATGCAAAAAAAGATCGAAGAATCAGTAGAAAATATTTGGGAATTTTTGGTTAAAATTGACCTAAAAACATGAAAATAGAAAATCTAGAATTTTATAAACATGAATTCTCTAATACTCCTTGACAAAAAGAAACCTCTAAAAATCCAGAAAATGTGATCAAAATACATATAAACAAAAGGATTTTCTCAATTTTTTCCAGATTTTGAGGTCGAAAAACATATGGAAAACATATGCGGCACAAAACTACGAACCTGAGGATTTTTTTGCACATTTTCAAAAAAAAATCGAAAAAATCAGTTTCAAATTTCTCATAGTTCATAGACAGAATCGATCAATTGAAATCCAAATTCGAAAAACTGACGAAATTTTTTTTCGAAACGAAATCGTTTTCGGTGGGTTTGGATTAAGTGGGGAAATGGAATCGAAGGGTTAATCCGTTTTCCAATACAATATATTTTTTGGTCTTTTTTTGAGAAATACATAGAATTTCGAATTTACAATAGATGTATATAGTCATGGTTTGGGTTTAAGGGGAAATGGGGATTTGAAGATTTAGAAAAAAGGATTCCAAAAAAAAAACATAAATTCTGAATCCTTGAGAACCAGAATTTTTTTGAAATTTAATTTTCAAAGATTCTAGAAGAAGATACAGAATTTGAAATATTGTGATTTTAAGATTCTGGGATGTTCAGATTCTGGGGGATTCTGAGATTTTGAAATCTTGAAATTTAGATTTTCCTAAATCCTAAGATTCAGAGATCCAAAGATTTAGAGATTCTGAAAATTTGGAGATTCTGAGATTCCGAATTTTGAAAATTCTGAGATTATGGCAAATTTTAAAATTTGAAAATTATCTGGCCCGGATTCTGAATATTCAGAATTCAAAGTTCTAAAACTCTATTAAAAATGCAGAATCCTAAAAAGTATATATTTCAAAACCTTCTGAATCTCTCAAATTCTAAAAATAAAAAAAAAATACTGAAAAAAAACGAACCTATAAAAAAAACCCTAAAATAAAATGTTGACATAGACAAAAAATGTTTTTTAAACTTCAACTTTGATAAACCAAAAAATATTGAAATTTCCGAAAAAAATCTAGACTGTTTCATTGAAATTCTGAAGTTCAAAAACCTACATAGTTCTAAAAACTGTTATTAACAAATGTGACTCATAAAAAATAGTGATAAAAAAGTCTAAAATTAGTTTAGGAAATGTCTAGAAAAAACAGAAATTTTCAGTCTGGAAAAGTCTGAGAAAAACCAAAAACTCCGTCTCAAAAATTTCACAAAGGAGTCTAGAAAATCAGAAAAAAACATTTAATACAAAACTATCTTTTAAAAAGTCACAAATCAGAAGACGTTACCGTCTTCTTATATACCCCTATGTATGTCAATAAACGTCACTTTTCTACTGTTTTTTTGCACCCGTTAACACGACCTTGGGTTGTAAAAGACCGTGGACAGACAGAAACCAAAAAATCATCACTCACAAATTGACCGAATTCACAAAACCCTCAGCCTATGGTTTCCGCTGAATGCCACATGGCGTTGAAAAAAAAATGAAAAGAACAAAGAGTAAAACCAGACTAGCCAAGGCCCCCGGAACACGAGGGGATGAGGGATGTGTCATCGAAAAATGTAGAGTAAAAAGTGTCTATAATCGTGATGTCATTAGGCCCAGTAGATCACTGGGAAATCAAAATATGACATTCGGGGAAAATGGAAGTTTGAAAAAAGCTTGCATGGTTTTTGTTTGTTTGATCTAGAGAGGGGTGGGGAACGGGTGCAAACAAATAAAACATTGGGGCTTACTCACACTTGGAAAAGAGATCAAATGGGAAACACGTGTCAACAAGGAAGCTTAATTTAGAGTGGTTGTTGGCATATGGGGTGTTGGGCACAGATGCGTAGGGACAATTTCAATACTTTGGGTAAAAAAAACAGGGAAAAGTTTTCTGGACCGGCGAGGGCTTGCAAATGTACCATTTCGTTGGTACGTGGTCATGGAAAATGGTAAAATGGGTTATTTTGTGTCCTGAATTCACTAGAGTTTACATTTTTTGGATATCTTTTTTGTTATATCTCTACATCCAAAATCTAGGGGGTCTAAACAGATGTGAACCGCACAGTATTAGAGCAAGGCTGTAGCAAGGCCACCCGCGGCATACTGGTTCGGATACTTCTGGTCATGGAAACCGCGCCCCTGATAGTAAATTTTCTATCCTCAGAGCGCATTCTTGAAAGGACAGCCGGATTCAACCATGGGAACCTACCCAAGGCCCGGGCCGCTGCCGTGTTTGCGGCAGTTTTGCATTAGAGCAGTACAGTATCCATACAATTTTTTTTTCACTCATAGATATCTGCAACTATTCAAATATAGCTTTTTTATTGAATCGACAAAAATATTTGTGAATCAGGCTTACTTCCTGAATCTCGATGTTTTCGGAAGCTATACTTTGAAAGCCTGCACATTGTTATTTTGAGAAACACTGTGAAGTTTCAAAATATTTGCAAATATAACATACAAAAACTGATCTATGCTGTCAATAGCGGAATTTGGGAAACAGGGTTTTCATTTCCACAGGCTTTAGTTTTTTCGGGAACCTTACGGGGCCCACATGTCAAAAAAAAGATTGAATGTAAGAATAGTATCCATAAAAAACGGCCTCTTATAAAAAAAAAGACAGAAATTCCCTATCGTGACAACTCACAAAAGTTGGAGTCCCCTATACATCAGAAACACATTTCCACAAAATCCACATGTGAAAAAAATTTCAGCCAATCAAAACTTCCTCTCCCTCTCAAAATTTCACACAAAAACAAAGTACATAATAGTCTCTGGTCCAGCCACCACTTACCTCACAAAATCCTCCCCAGAAAATCCCGCCACCCTTGTTTTTGAACCTCCTCCCAAGGGGCTTAAGTTTTTATCGCGTATAAAATAACACGGGTTTGATGTCATTTCTGGCTGACATCGAACGAAATAGTTGAAAATAATAGATGGTTTCGATAAAAACAACCCAATGTCTCGGTGTACTGTATTTAGTAGTATGTTATTCGGCAATTTTAGTTGAAGGATCCGGTAAGTGGCGTTTTTTTAAATAGATTTTAGGATAGTGAGGTTCGGCTTGTTGGGAGCTTTGAAATGAGTATAATCATGCCTGAACTTGTCTCAGATCGCCTTCATTCCAGGCTCCCTGTCCCCTCTCATCGCAACCGACCACATGACAACTCCAACGATATCCCCATTTGGAAACCTCACTCTCACCCCTCTCCCACCAATGTCCCCAGCTCCAACACCTCTCAATCACTCCCTCCAATCCGCCATCTCCAACGTCTCCCTACCTGCCACGTTGGCCCCAATGCCAACCGCCGCTAAAAGCAATGTCACATTCGGCCCCATGCCCACGATGATTCCCGTGGTCAATCAAACCGCTCCAGTATTGTTCCCAGGCGCCAACGGTACCATGGGAAACTCCACAGCGACACCAATCATACTGGGAGATGTGACCATGCCACATGCATCTCAAGTGAATGCTAGTTTGGTACCAGGAATGACAACGGCTGCGGGAGGAGGAGGAAACGGAGCACCAGCTGGACCGGCTGGACCCACAACACCAGCAGCGGGAGGCGCAGGACCAGCCGGACCCACTGGAGCCACAACAGCATCAGCAGGAGGACATGGCTTGATACCAGCACTACCAGCAATATTGCCAATTGGAAATGGTACCAGTGCTCCAGGAACGACAACAGCTGGCCATGGAGCCCCAGCGGTTGGAGCAACTACAGCAGCAGGAGAACACGGAGCACCAGCTGGATCCGCAGGACCAACCACATCAGCGTCAGGAGGACACGGAGCAGAGCCAGGAGGGATGACAACGGCAAAGGCAGGAGCGCCAGCTGGACCCGCTGGACCCACGACAACAGCAGCAGCGGCAGGAGGGCATGGGTTAGTACCAGCACTGCCAGCAATACTACCCCTTGGGAATGCTACCAGCGCTCCAGGAACGACAACAGCTGGTCATGGAGCTCCAGGTGTATCAGGAGTGACCGCAGCTCTACCAGTGGGAAATGTGACTCTTCCAACGCTAAATGGTACAGGAGTGCCCACGATTGCAGGAGGAACCATGCCTCCAGGTGGAACCACTGCACATGGAGCCCCTGGAATGACATCTCCTGCTACAGGTACGACAACAGGCCATGGAGCACCACCAACGGCCACTCTGCTTCCCGGATTGCCAACACTCGGAAACTTGAGCGCGCCTGGGTTGACAACGATCGCCGGAGGTACCATGCCTCCATTGGGTACCACCGGACATGGAGCACCAGCAGCGCCAGGAATGACAACAGCAGCCGGAGCCCCAACCACAACTGGTCATGGAGCATCTGTTGCCGCCAATGGAACCATGGCCCCGGGAATGACGACAACTGTCCATGGTCCACCCGCTGTGACGTTGCTCCCAGGACTAACTACGATAGCTGTGGCACCAGGAATGACCACAGCTAAGCCAGCAGGAGCACCAGCAGCCTCCAATGCAACCATGGCGCCAGGAATGACAACAACCGGTCATGGAGCACCCGCAGCCTCAAATGGAACAGCGGCACCAGGAATGACGACAACTGCCCATGGAGCACCAGCAGCTGCCAACGGAACCATGGCACCAGGAATGACGACAACTGCCCATGGAGCCCCAGCAGGAGGCAACATGACGACAACACAGAAGCCATTGCTTTCAGGTAAGTACTGACACGTACTGCGTCACGAGATAGCGCGACAGCTACAATAAGTCTCGCAATTTTCAGCTTGCGGAGCCACTGGCTGCTTACCCGACGAAGTGTGCCTTCAACCACCATTCAACGCCTCCCAAACATGCGCTCGCCGAAGGTCCGATCGCAGGTACTGTGTGGATAATCCATGTCCCACTGGAATGAAGTGTTTCGATAATGCCACGAGCCAAGCGTACACGTGTTTCACAAAACTTGGTAAGTGGAGCGTCGATTTTAACGCTACTCACTGTTCCCTTTCCAGATGGAACCGCCGGTGAATGCCTCGGAATCCAATGCTCCCCTGGAGACATTTGCTACCAAGTCATGGGCCAACAAGCCAAATGTATCCAAATGCATCGTGAGTTCCCCCTTCATACCCAGCAATCCATCTACCTCTGATTCAGAAGCCCCACGGTGCCTGGGACAAAACGAGGAGTTCTCTCCGTGCAAATCGGGTTGCGAGAGCACCTGCGCCATTCCAACACCACCATGCATGAATTCAACGACGTGTACATCGGGATGTGCCTGTATTAGGGGATACGTGAGGATGAATGGGGTGTGTGAGCTGATGAGCAAATGTCCAAGCACTACTACTGGAGGTAAGAGGCTTTAGCGGGAAATTTGAACCATGAAATTGTGTATTATAGCGGTGACGTGCTCCGGAACAGAACAATACGTGGCTTGCAAGCCAGCATGTGAGAAAACGTGCTCGGGAGTTCCTAGCAAGGTAAGCTTTTGAGTTTGGGCTCAGACTAATGGTTCATTTTAGACCTGCCAACTATCCCTAAACTCCACGACAATTGCTCCAGCAGTTTGTACCCCAGGGTGTACATGTCGAAGCGCTTACAAGAGGGATACCGACAGCGGACAGTGTGTTCATTCCAGGCAGTGCTTCCAAAGTAGGGTTTCTAGGTCATTTTGGATTACTGTGTGTCAAATTTTCAGCCACCACTTGCGGCCTGAATGAGTCGTGGTCTCGGTGTCACAATTGTGAGGCTGTCTGCGGTCAAACTGCCAATCCGAGCTGCAAGACTTGTTGGAGTGGGTGTGGCTGCAATCCGGGATTCTCGAGAAGTACAGCAGGACTCTGTGTGGAGACTGCAAAGTGCGCGTAACCTAATTTCTCTTATTTTTTTGTGTATAAACAGTGAAGATGCTCATAAAACTTTATTATCTTATTATCAATTCGAAACGGTCTAATATCCCGGAGCGACTCTTGGTGGTGGGCAATGATCACAAGCCCCTTGTCCACCGGATCCTCCATCCTGTCCTGGTGCACCGTTCTCTCCAGCGGCTCCTGGCTGTCCTGGTTGTCCATCATCTCCAGGTGGTCCTTGTGGTCCTGGCTGGCCACCTCCTCCTTGTCCTGGACGTCCGTCTGGTCCTGCTGGTCCAGGTGGTCCGGCTGGTCCTGGTGGTCCAACGCTAGCTGGTCCTTGAACAACTTGTCCTGGTGCTCCTGGTGCTCCGGCCTCTCCTGGATGTCCGTCTTGTCCTGGTGGTCCGGCTGGTCCTGGTGGTCCTGGTGGTCCGGCGGAGGAAGAGGTGTCAGAGTGTCCTGGTGCTCCTGGTTGTCCTGGTTGTCCCATTGGTCCTGGTGGTCCGGGTGGTCCTTGTCTGGCTGGTGCGCACTTCTGGCAATCGCTGGCTGGTGGGGCTCCGTATCCTCCGGAGGATCCGTCTCTTCCTGGTTGTCCTGGTGGTCCAGCCTCTCCGTCACGTCCAGGCTGTCCATCGGATCCTGGGAATCCTGGTGGTCCTGGTGGGCCGAAGATGCAGATAGAGGATTGGGATTGTGGTTGTGGTTGGTAGACGGGTGCGGCTGGACGGTAGACTGGTTGTGGTTGTGGGCGTGGGGCGTAGCCTCCGCCTTGGTGTCCTCCGTATCCGCCTCCTTGGTGTCCTCCATATCCACCTCCTTGGTGTCCACCGTAGCCTCCGCCTTGAGCGTATCCTCCGTGGCCACCACCGCCTCCGTATCCGCCACCTCCGACTGGTCCGGTCATGTATTGTCTCTTGATACGGGATTGCTTTCCGGTGAAGGACTCGATCTGTAAAAGGCATGGGTTAAAAGGATTGAAGTGTTCAGGTAGCTTGGATTCTAAGGATTTGGGAGTCTAAGAACCCAATGATTTAGGGAACCAAAAAAATTTAAGAATCCAAGAATCTGGGAACCTACAAATCCTGAGATCTAGAAACCTATGGATGCAGTGATCTAGGAACTTAAGAATCCAGGGATCTTTGCACTTATGGTTCTAGAAATCCAGGAATCCGACTTTCTAGGTATCTATTGACCTAGAGTCCCAGGTAACTCGGAAAAGAGCCCGATTAGCTTACCTTGTTAAGCTCATCCCAAAGATCATGCGATCTCAAGACGCAGAACTGCAACTCGTGCTCCAAGCTCGACTGAACAGTCCGTGCGTGACTGAACAAAAGTGGCAGGAGCAAAATGGATGTTCCCAGAGAGAATGCAGTGATGGCGACGGCTCCAAGAGCAACAGATCGAAGGGTTCCGATTTCGGACTCCTTTCGGAGGTACTCCTGTTTCTCCTCCATCTGGAATAAGACAATTTTTATTGTGTAGATAAGAGTGATACAACAAAAAACCGAAAATCTGAAGACATCTTGTTGTTGACTTCCTCTCCGGTCACTTTTATACGGAAATTCCTAGCCATTATCGTTTAGCTGTGTACCGTTTTCAAGGGCATTCTTCTCCCTGAATTTTCTCTGCGTCTCTGCTTCCCCAGAACTATTTTTCTAGTCGGAGGAGGAACTAGTTTTTATTTTTCCGCTATCCGTTTTGTTTTTTCCTCCCGTTTCTCGGTTCTACTTGAAATTCGGGAAATACTGAATTGACCTTGACGTCGACTGACCGTTTTTCTGGGTTGTGACGGTTTTTCCAAATTTTCCCGATAACTTTTCGGCAATTAGGACACCAGTGACCGACGTGGTGATGTGATGGGAAGAAGAAGATAGTGGGGAGGGAGAAGTTTTGGAATTGGAAGTTGGCAAGAATTTGAAGAAGATGAAGTTGATGGAAAATTGGGAACAGCAAAAAACAGAGAAAAATCGAAAGATACTGAAGAAGATTGGAAATTGTCTTGTGGTTGGAGTAGTACAAAGATAAGGGTTTTCGTAGCAAAAAAACTGGAAATGGAAAAAACAGAATTCTGAAATTTCTAGATTTTCAGACTCCTGGTAGCCTGCCGAACCTCAGAGTCTCTAAATTACAGAATTTCAGAATGTCATGACCAGAATTTTTCAGATTCTCAGCCCAGAATTTCAGAAGTTTCAGAAATCTCAGTATTTCACTTTCTAAGAATCGTAAAGTGTCAGATTTGTAGAACCTGATAATCTCAAAATTTCAAAATAATTCAATTTCTGAATCTCAAAAATCTCCGGAATCGCAGAATCTCAAAGTCAAAGTCACAAAATCTCGAAATTTCAGACTCAAAATTTCAGAGTTTTAGGATGTGAATCTATGATCTCTGAAGCTCAAAATCTCAGAATCTCAGAAAATAATAATCTATGGTATTCTGAAAATCTGAATTTCAGAATTTCAAAATCTCGAAATCTCTGAATCTCTGAATCTTTGAGCCTCATAATCCCAGTGTTCCAGAATCGTCTGAATCCCAAAATCTCAGAACCTCTAAATTTCAAAACTTTAGAAATTCACAATCTCAGAACATCTAAATCCCTGAACTTGGAATTTAAAAATCCGAGAGTCTCAAAATCATTCTGAATTTTCAAATCACAAACTTCTGGAATCTCAGAATCCTATGCATTTGCACTATTCGACATCTGAAAATCTTTGCAATTCAAATTCTAAATTAATCTGCTTACATCACTTTTCTTAAATTTTCTACATACATTCTTCATAAACTATTGAGCCCCGTCCCCTTTTCTCTTTCGATATCACTTATTCATCCTTATAATCCAGTTTTCCGGATTATATTCAAAGGATTATCCTTTTTCTCTAAATCTCTTTATTCTCTTGCCTCTCTATATCTTTTCCATATCATATCCGGCTCTTCTCCCAAAAAACTTTTTTTTCAATTCAACTCAACGGAAATTTATATGTTTTCTTTTCCTCTCCTTTCCCTGAGTAACCTAATTTTGTGAACTTTTTTTTTGGGAAGAAAAGAAAGAGAGTCAGTTTATTTTTTATATTACTGGTGAAAAATATTCTTCTGTCCAGAAAAATATGTCGATTTTTGAATTTATAGTAATTTTCACTGCTTTTTTAATAGGTCAAGGTGAGACTTCAATTTTTTGAAAAATAAAATTTTTAATTAATTTTTTTCAGTTTTCTCTTCTTGCGAATGCCTGGATCGTATCATTTTACTACATAATATTGGTGATTTTCGGCTTATTTCAAGCCCAAACTATCCAGATTCATACTGTCCTGGGATGGATTGCCGATGGCACATTGTGGCTCCGAATAACCAATCGAAAGTGAGAACTTTTTTTGAAGTTTGGGCATGATTATACTCATTTTTTATCGCTTGAAATGTTGATTCTGAAAATAGAAATTTCATGGAAATCGTGTCAGAATGAACCGAATTATGGTAGATTTTCTGAAAATTCAAAATTTTCAATTTTTTTCATGATTATACTCATTCTAACCGCAATTTTCCGGTGATTTCAAAATACCAACATTTCCAGAATTTGAATGAAACTACGTTTTAAAATCCCAAAAATAATTTTTTCAGATCCAATTCAGTGCGGACAATTTGGATTTGCGAAAAAATATGGATCAGATTATTTTTCATGACTATCGAACTCCAGAATTATTGGAAAACAGGACGGAAAGTTTTAAGTGAGTTTGAAAAAAAAGGATTTTAAGATTCTAAGTTTTTCAGAATATAGTAGGATTTAAAAATCTTGAAACCTCTGAAAACTAGAATCTTAAATCCAATGATTTCCTAAAACCTGAATTTTGGATTTTTGAGATTTTGAAGTTTAAGGGCTCCGCAATGTTTCGAAAATTTGTTCCGAAAACCAAAATTCCGAACTTCCAAAAAAAATTTCCCAAATTTCAAACCTCTCTATCTTCCTTAATTTTCAATCAATTTTCTTGATTTTGGTCTTAAAACCTTCGGAATTTTTCCAACTTCCATATTTTCAAATTTTTTTTCAGATGCTCCGGAGACGATCTCTGCTACTATACCAGCAAGTACCAATACCTTACAGTAAGATTCAAAACTTCACCAATGGAGGATATCGATAACTTCGGATTTCAAGCAGTTGTTACTATTCGCGATAAATTAGGAGGTAATTTGAATGAAAATTTCCAATTTTTCGCTTGTAAATTAAGGTAGAAACTACAGTACTCCCATCAGGTACTGATTTTTCTTTTGTAGGATTACTGTAGTTTTAGATTGGAACTGTAAAAGGCAAAGAATTGCAGATTTTAAATGAAAATTCAACTGAAAATAGTAAATTTTTACTGTCAGTTGTTTACTATTTTCGGTTGAATTTGTAACTCAAATTTGCTTTTTTTGTCTATTACAGTGTCGAGCTCAAAATTACAGTAATCCTACAGTAATCCCTCCAAAAATCAAAATTTTCCAGGCACCAACACCTCCACATCCTTCGCGTCCACATTCCTTATAATCTTCCCATTTTTACTATTTTTCCTTTGTTTTTTTCTTCATTAGATCTTTTAGACATAGTTGATGATCATGGTAATAAATAAATAGTGAAAAAAAAGACAATCGAAAAGTATTATGCACTGGGGGTTAGTAAGTAAAGATAAAAATAGGCGTGGCTTCGGGATATGAAACAAAAATCAATTAAACAGGTATAAAATAGGGGCCTAATCCTTCTTCTTCTTCCCACTACTAGGCCCCGGCTCCTTTCCCATATCATCCATCGAGCTAGGCGGTATGAATGTGTACTGCACGGGGGGCACAAACGCCGCCGTCGGGGCCAAGTTAACCGTATCCTTCGAGATAAACTTTGCAATGTTCGGCTGAGCCACCGTCTGCCCATCCAACCTCTTCTTCTCAACAACTGCGCTAAGCGCCACAGCATCCGGTTGGTCAATTTGAAGCGACGCCAAAATCGCGTCCATCTGTGTGAATCCGGCGTTGGCGGCCAACGGGATCACATTGGTTTGTGCCTCCTGGCAAGCCGCGAGCCTCGCGAACGGGGACATTATGCCTACTCCATGGCCCATCATTCCAAGCTCCTCGAGCTCTTCCGGAAGCAACTTATCATCCTCATCGACTTCTTCAAGCGGTGGTGGGGACACCGCGGGTGGCGTTGGTGGCGTATCCTCATCTTCCAGTGAAGAATTATCGGCGCTCGTCGTCACTACCGTATCCCGATGCGATGTGAACTCAGAGTCACGGGTCGGGACTCGAACATCCTCAGTGTTCATTTGATGTATCACTTGATTCATATGCTTCTTGACCCGAGCGTCATCCTTGTCTTGTAGCGATTGTTGTATCAACTTGTCCTGCTCCGCGTGCTTATTGGGAGGACTTAAAAGTCCTTTGAGGCCCTTCGGTTGGCTTAAAAGTCCCGTGATGCCATCGACTACAGGCTTAGTGTATACTTCCTCGCGAGGTGGTCTATAGCTCTCGCCAATCCGTATCGTCGTACTGGTCCCCGGGACCTCCTCAATTTCAATATCATCCTTCCCAATGTATCCGTCTCGCTCCTCGATAAGATTCTTCACATTCGACTGCAGGGATTCCGAGTCATGCTTCAGCTTGTTGATGATCGATGGGACATCATCACCAACATCCCGAGACCCTGAAGCCATGTTCACATACGCTGGCTTATAGTCCGATGTCTGCATGATTTGGGATAGTGTCATGGGAGCTTCTGCTTTGAGTAGAGCTGGGTTTGGAATGTGTTGTACGGTATGGGGTCCGCTGAATCCACTTGGAAGATGCATGACTTGAATCGGCATTTGCCTGACCCTCCGTTCCGCTTCCTTCTGCTTCCAGTCAGCGATGTCCGCCTTCATAATATTCTCAATCTCCTGAAGAGCCTCTTTCGTCTGATGGCAAGACTTCCGGAAACCATCCATGATAACCAAATAGTCCCTTTGAACACTATCGCATGCGGACATTCCTTTATAAGGATTATTGAATCGAGCCTCCAGACAAGTGTGTATTTGATACTGATCGAGACGCTTGTGACGTGGCTCGCTGAGCAGCTCATCGACTTCTCGCGGGTATTGACACTCGTGGATGAGCTCCAAGGCGTCCGTGAATTGATTGTAGCGACGAGAGATCTCCTCTTCGGAGTACTTGATGACGTGTTGGTAGACTGGCTCGAATTTGAGCTCCGGGGTGAGGAAGAAGGGAATGTTCTCGAGGGCCTCGTCGTCTTGACGTTGCATGAGCTGAAACTAAGAAGGGGCTAGAAGCGTAGGATAGAGGATATGTAAAAGAGACGCATTTATGTTTTTGAAAGGTCATATCTCCTTTCGGATTTGTTATTAGTAGGCAAAAGTTATACCAAATTGTAGATCTTTAATAGATCTTTGAAAGATTTATCGAATGGTATATAAAAAATTGCATTAAAGTTTTCAAAGTTTTTCTTGGGGCCC
The DNA here is from genome assembly GCA_963966625.1 of Caenorhabditis zanzibari. NCBI lineage: Eukaryota > Metazoa > Nematoda > Chromadorea > Rhabditida > Rhabditidae > Caenorhabditis > Caenorhabditis zanzibari. The sequence continues at coordinate 20,331,242 of OZ016472.1, read as the reverse complement.
TCAAAGACGCGTGTGTACGACTATTCTGCCCCTTTTTTTAAATACTTTTATCTTCTTTCAAAATCAACATTCTAAATTGAAAGTTACACAAAAATGTAGATCTTCTTAAGATCTACAGAATGGTATAGAGAAACCTGATATTGATTTTTTCTATGTTTTGCTAACAGCGCTCAAAGAAGCCTGTGCGACATCGCCAGCCCTAATTTTTAAAATTCTGTTATCTTCTTTGAAAATCAATATTTTTACACAAAAATTTTACCAAAATGTAGAGCTTTAAAATATATATAAATTGGTATATAAAATTATAGTATTAAAATTTTCAGTGTTTCACTAGACGCGCTCAAATGATATGGCCAAAAGAGTTACAGTACCACTGTATTTATTAGCTTTTCATGGCTTTTAGCTGGAAATTTATAGCTCAAATAATAATGTCTTTTATACCATATTAAAGCTCGTTTTAAGCTCTACATTTTTGTATAATTTTTCTTAAGTACTTACCGCCGCATCCCCAGCCATAATCATATCCTTCTCCCTCTCGAAAATCAACTCCTCCGTTGCTCTCGTCGACGGAATCATCCAAAACTTTGCAAAAACATTGTGATGTGGGCAGTGAGCTCCTCTGGGATATGCTCCGTGAGTGATGAGCGCTTGTTTAAGCGTCTTGTTATCGTGGATTTCCATGTACTGTCCGTCAAAGTCTGGAAATTTTTTCTTTCTGGTGTTCCTTTCTTTGCAAACTCACTCAAATAGAACAACTGAAAGTTCTCTCCCTCGGCGAACTGATCCCTCAGCTGTGCATCGAGATCAGTGTATGTATCGTGGCCAGTCATGAACCATGTGAGACGTCGTACGATTCCAATCGAGCCAATTATGATGTCCATGGTGAATGCGAACGAGAAACGGAAGTCAATGTCGAGGATGCGTTGGGCGAGTTCTTGAAGAAATTCGGGTTTAATCTTTAACTGCTTCTATCTTTTTTTCTTATAAAGGTTTTCTTGGCGACAATTATACCAAAATGTAGCTCTTGAAAAGCTCTACAAAACGGTAGAACGTGTTACTAGATTTGTCAATTCATGCGTTTCTGAAACCTCGAGTTTGCGACACGGGCTTAAGGGAGCAAAAGACAGACGCATCTTCAACGGGAGCTAGCTAGAGATCTATTTGATGAATTTTGTCGTAATTATTATCATTTTGTAGATCTTTTTATGAGCTACATATTGATATAAATTTCCGGTTAATAAACAGACTTTCAAAGAAAATAGGAGCTGTCAAATGTCAGGCGCGGCAACGATTTACTTTTTGCACAAATTAAAGTTTGAACGTAGATTGAAGTTAGCAAAGCCGTTAAGGCTAGATTCCATTTTTAGCGACTATTATTCAATCAGGGAAGTGTTAAATTTTAACGTTATTAATACCATTTTGTAGATCTTTTCAATAGCGACATTTTCATATAATTTCTGCATTGAAAGTCTGATTTTTAAAGAAAATTGAAGCTCTCCAAAGTTGGCCTCGGCGGTTTCTTGACTTCTTCACTCACCAACAGTAGTCTTATAAACCAATTCAGTCTCATCCAACGGTGGATACATTCGATCGCGAACACAATCGTTCTCAATGTCATCCTCCGAGTATTGATGATGGTTTTGGAATGTTTTGAACTCAATGGGGCCAGGTGATGCAAAATAATTAGAATCCGTTCCATTTGGATTCACATATTTGCCTCCAAAGAACATGTTGGTTTTTTGTTTCTTGAAGAAGTTAGTTTTGGGAGGTGGTGGAGCCGCTGGAGAATGTTTGGGTTTTTTGAGAGACTGTTTATGGTGCTCTCGGATGTGCTCTTTTCTCACGGCATCTCTTTGACGTTCTTCTAGGATATTATTGAACGTTTCCCAGTATTTCGAATTGGCGTATGGACGGAATAGTATGTCGAGGTCTTTTCGAGGTTCCACGAATACAGAATCCTTCTCCTCCTCCTCGGATACAGATGCTTGGGAATCGTCGGCAGAAGGAGGGGAGATGGACTCGTATCCTTCGGGGATTTGAGGTGGCATGGTCTGGAAACGAAAAATATTACATTTAAAGCTCAAAATGAACGCAAATTAAGAGGGATTTCAAAAACCCTACATTCTAAGCTCAAAATCAAAAAAATTCAACAAAAACTGTTAGAGTTACAGGCTTTTGAAAATTTTACGATTTTTTAAAGTTTTTTTCAAAAAGATTTAAACGATTTTTCGGAACGTTGTATTTTTCAGATTCTCATATTTTTAGGTCCTGAAATTCCAGAATTCAAAAAGGTTCTTGAGTTTTAGAATTCCAAAACCCACCTTCACAGCAGAATCCACAATAGCCTTCGATTGTTGAGTAGCAAAATCGTCCAGCATTTTTTGAAATTCCGGGCTGTTGGTATCTGAAAGAAAACAATGAAAATTGAAAGAATTTGACGAAACTTAGAATCCACAAATCTTCAGAATATGAAGTTCTCAGGCTTCAAAAATTCAACAGTTTGAATTTTTTGAGGTACAATTGCTCATCGTAAACTTACTCAGGTATTATCATTACTCATTTTAAGATTGCATTTCCAAAATACAAGATACCCAGAATTTAAGAATCCGAAAATCTTCAGAATCTGAAAATGAGAGGCTTCGAATCTCAAAATGAGACGCTAATCCAAAAATTGAAATTTCAGAATTTCGAAACTCTTCAAATTGTATAATTGATCATTTTAAAATTGGTCAGTTTTCATTTTTTTTTTTGTTAATCCTAAAATTGTACATTTCAATGGCCAAGAATTCAAGACTCTGAGAATCGAAATTTTGAAACTTTGAATTTTAGAGTTTTTTAGTTGTACAATTGCTCATCCTAAAATTGCTCAATTTTTCATAAAAAAAATCTCACCTGCTCCGTCGATTCCAAGTCCTGCCTGAGCAATGATGTCTTGCAATTTCAAATTTGTGAATTCGATGCCTCCAAGATTCAACGAATCCTTTCCGAACTCAATTTTCGGTTTTGGTTTGTCTTTCTGGAAAAAAAGAAATTGAGTGGACAGTTTTTTTTTAAATTTCAGAATCTAGGTCACGAAAATTTCAAAAATTCAAAAATCTTGAAAAGCCAAACATTTCCAAGACCACAAAATGTCCGATCCTTCAATTTTTAGAAAAAATTTAAATTTATTTTTCTATTTTAATTTCAATGTTTTTTCTTTTCAAATTCCCCTCCTATTTTCCCTCTAAAATTCTAACTAACCTGGTTTCTCCTACTCATTTTTGCTACCTTTGATTCTCCTGATTTTGGCTTCTATACCTGAAACTTTAGAAGTTTTATAATTTTATGAAAATCAATGCAAAAAATAATATTAAAAAAGGGAACCAACAAGGAAGGCTAGAGTGAAACAGTATGGAAAAACAAGAGAGCACAGAGAAAAAGTAGAAAGGCAGAGAGAAGGGAGGTCCGCGATAGGGCGAGAGGGTGTTTGCGGACTTTACTTTGTGGTGGAATTGGGTCGTTATAATTGGAAAAGGGGCTAACTTTCTTGAGACAAAAGGGGGAAGAAAAATTTATTGATTTTTTCAATTTTCAGATTTCAAGATGAGCGAAGAAGAAGAGTCCCCAAAAATGGAAAATTTCGATTCAAAACCATCATTCGAAAAAGAAAATTCGATAGAAGAACCAGAAAAATCTCTAAGAATCCCAGAGAATATACTAGTGGAGCAGGCCCTGGCAGCAGAGTTGTAAGTTGGTTTTTGAAGCAAAAAATAGAAAAAAATAGGGCAAAGGAGAGAACTTATTTGAAAAAAATGGATGCAAAATGAATATTTTCGCTGAAAAATTTGCCAACGAAAAAAAAAAGAAACGTGGCCCCTCGCGGGGTTTTTGGCACAGAGGTCAAAATTTGCTAAAAAGTGGACCTAAAACTTTTTTGACCTCTCAGCGCCAAAAAACGCAAAAAAAAATGTAGAAATTTCCATTTTGAGTCTGGAGTCTGGAAAATTTAAGAAAAACTGTTATTCTTGAACCGAAATTTAATATTTTCACTGATAAAAAAGTATGGATTTTTGACCAGAAAAAGATGAATCAAAACACTGAAATTTTCAATTTGAAATTGAAAATAATACAATTCAAGAAGAAAAAATATATGAACTTTAAATTGCCAATTCTGAAAATTCAGCCAAAATATGACCGATTAAAAATTGAAATTCTTGATTTTGGATTAAAAATGATGACACCAAAACTAAAAAATAATAATTTTGACATACAATTTCATAAATTTCCAGCAAAAAAATGACAGATTTTCAACTGAAAATTATGATTTCTGAAAAAAAAGCTTATGAAAACATATCTGAAAATAAATGAGGTTCAACTGAAATTCATGAATTTTCAGGCAAAAAATTATTGATTTTAAACTGAAAATAATGATTTTCTAACCAGAAAATGAAGAATCCTAAGAATCCTAAGAATCCTCATAATCTGAGAATCTAGGAATTTCATAATTTTAGAATTTCAAAACTCTATTTTTTCCAGCGTTGAAGTTTGTCGATCTCCAATCGAAGGAATTTTCGTGTCTCCAAGTGCCAAAAATAAATATGGTACGTTTTTCGAAATTTCCAATTTCTTTTATAATTCCCCCATCATTTTCAGTCTGGTTCGGTGTAATCTTTGTTCGAAAAGGGATCTTCGGAGGCGGAATTTTTCGATTCAAAATCTTGATTCCTCTGGACTTCCCAGAGACTTCAGAACTGCCAAAAGTGGTGTTCAATTTGACAATTTTTCATCCACTGATATGCACAAAGAGCAAGGAGTTGTGTTTGACAAGATCGTTTCCAGATGGTTGGAAAAAGGATAAGCATAGTTTGAGAAGAGTTTTGGTGGTGATACAGGTGAGGAAATTCTGAAAATTTTAAGCCCATAACCATGTTATTTGTATCGAAACTAAGAAAGTTACACCAGTTTGAAAATCCCAACATTTTGGAGGCAAAAACAAGCGGCGAAAAACTGAGCAATTCCAGCGCTCCTTCTACTCATATGACGTCGACTCTGACAAGTGTATCAACCCCGAAGCCTCGGTTCTCTACAAAGAACATCGTGACAAATTCCGAGAAATCTCCAAAGAATGCGTCGAAGCCAGTAGATCCATGGTTTATGATGACGTGGCAGATCAAGAAGACGATTGTAATGGGATACGGTAAGCCTCTGAGCCTAAGCCTCTAAGCCTAAGCCTCCAAGCCTAAGCCTCTAAGCCTAAGCCTCTAAGCCTAAGCCTCTAAGCCTAAGCCTCTAAGCCTAAGCCTCTAAGCCTAAGCCTCTAAGCCTAAGCCTCTAAGCCTAAGCCTCTAAGCCTAAGCCTCTAAGCCTAAGCCTCTAAGCCTAAGCCTCTAAGCCTAAGTCTCTAAGCCTAAGCCTCTACGCCTCTAAGCCTAAGCCTCTAAGCCTCTAAGCCTACGCCTCTAAGCCTAAGCCTCTAAGCCTAAGCCTCTAAGCCTAAGCCTCTAAGCCTAAGCCTCTAAGCCTAAGCCTCTAAGCCTAAGCCTCTAAGCCTAAGCCTCTAAGCCTAAGCCTCTAAGCCTAAGTCTCTAAGCCTAAGCCTCTAAGCCTAAGCCTCTAAGCCTAAGCCTCTAAGCCTAAGCCTCTAAGCCTAAGCCTCTAAGCCTAAGCCTCTAAGCCTAAGTCTCTAAGCCTAAGCCTCTACGCCTCTAAGCCTAAGCCTATAAGCCTCTAAGCCTAAGCTTCTAAGCCTAAGCTTCTAAGCCTAAGCCTCTAAGCCTAAGCCTCTAAGCCTAAGCCTCTAAGCCTAAGCCTCTAAGCCTAAGCCTCTAAGCCTAAGCCTCTAAGCCTAAGCCTCTAAGCCTAAGCCTCTAAGCCTAAGTCTCTAAGCCTAAGCCTCTACGCCTCTAAGCCTAAGCCTCTAAGCCTCTAAGCCTACGCCTCTAAGCCTCAGCCTCTAAGCCTCAGCCTCTAAGCCTAAGCCTCTAAGCCTACGCCTCTAAGCCTAAGCCTCTAAGCCTAAGCCTCTAAGCCTAAGCCTCTAAGCCTAAGCCTCTAAGCCTAAGTCTCTAAGCCTAAGCCTCTAAGCCTAAGCCTCTAAGCCTAAGCCTCTATGCCTCAGCCTCTAAGCCTAAGCCTCTAAGCCTAAGCCTCTAAGCCTAAGTCTCTAAGCCTAAGCCTCTACGCCTCTAAGCCTAAGCCTATAAGCCTCTAAGCCTAAGCTTCTAAGCCTAAGCTTCTAAGCCTAAGCCTCTAAGCCTAAGCCTCTAAGCCTAAGCCTCTAAGCCTAAGCCTCTAAGCCTAAGCCTCTAAGCCTAAGCCTCTAAGCCTAAGCCTCTAAGCCTAAGCCTCTAAGCCTAAGCCTCTAAGCCTAAGCATCTAGGTCTAAGCCTCTGAGCCTCTGAGCCTCTGAGCCTCTAAGCCTTTAAGCCTCTAGGACTCTAGGCCTCTGAGCCTATGCCCCTCTTTCAACTTCAAGGTTTCAGACTCCTTCCCTGGGACGCACTTATCCATAAAACCGCCCGTGAAAAAATGATCCAAGTCGGTGAGGGCTCAAGAACCCAAGGAACCGCTGCAGACTTTCGAAGAGAACACATTTTCGCGAAAATGGGACTACAAGTACATGAAATTGTGGGAAGAAGTTACCCGCAAAGTTATTCGTGGTTTGATCCAGCGGAAATGTCGGTGATTACAAAATATGATGATGTACAAGTACCGAAAGTGAGTTTTTTGGATTCTGAAGAGCTATAGTAATCTTGAATCTTTCAGATTTCCCCAGTGACCAGTGCTCGTTTGGATCGTGAGAAACACGGAATTGAGCCCCTGGATTTGAGTGTTATTTCTACAGAAGGAAAATGATAATTCTTTTTTTTTCAACTTCAACTTTGTGATTCTAAAAACTGTGATACATATTTCAATGAAGTGCCTTGGATTCTTTAGTCCCCTGGATTACTGTAGATCATAAAAACCCCCTAACATCTGTTCAAACTATCCATTTTGTGGGCGTTCTCTTCCCAAAGACCAATTCCAATCGGAAGTTGTTCTATAGTTTTGATTCTAGTTTGATGGACCATAGGTGTTTGTTATGACTGAGCTTGAACAAATATAGTGGGGTATTTTTGGCACTCAGATTTGGATGATGATTTCCGGTGGTCAAACGCCTACACAATAGGGGATAGTGAGATCTATGATGTCAGTTGTGTATTTTTGAGCTCATTATGAAAAATAACGTAAACAACTATGTTACAATTTTTAAAATATTAATTGTTAGCTTGCTTAGTTATTGTGCTCTTTTTCAAAATTTTGCTCTTATAGAAATGCTCCGAATCGAGCATTTTATATTTCTGCATATTTTCAGCCGATTTGCTCCATTACTCATAGAGTTATTACTAAATTTGTGCCCTTGAGTCAAAGAATCATTCCGAAAATGAAAAATGAAATGAGAAAAGAGCCCAGGAAGAAAAACAACGTTAAAACTGTATTGAAACTTTTGAAACATGTTCGGTTTAAGGAAAAACTTCGAATTGATACCTAGCTTGCTCATTGTGTTCTTTTTCAAAATTTTGCTCTTATAGAAATGTTTAAAATCGATCCTTAAATATATCTGCTAATTTTCAGCGTTTTTGCACAATTAATCATCAAGTTATTACCAAATTTATGTATTTTTTTAATATTGCTCTTATAAAAATGTTCAAAATTGCTCGTTTTATATGTGTGCTTATTTTCAACCTTTTTGCTCAATTACACATAGAGTTATTTTTAGATTACTGTCAAAATTGGAAATTGCTTTAGGAACAGTCGGAAAGAAGTTTTGCACATTTTTATCAAAGCATCTGTCTCCTAAATGTTAACGGCCTTATTTCTTTTAATTTTTCTCCATCAGAACCCCGAAAAATGTCTCATCTAACATCAACTAACTATCAGATCACAAAATCGTGGGCTCACATGGACACGTTCTTCTATTATTTGCTTATTAGTATCACCATCTGTTCAAACTAATGTAAGGCATGATTTTCCGTTTGATTTGTGGTTTGTTTTTTACGCGGGCGGGTGTTAAATTTTCAAACGGAAATGGCGGGGTTGGAATGTTTGTAGGTTGAACTCAGTTGGATGCGTTTACTTATCAAGATGTGCAGAAGCCTTGGACTACAGTAATACAGTAATCCACAGTACTACAGTAATCAACCTCAATACAGTGCCCCTTGGATTACTTTGAACCCTTGGAGCTTCCTTATGGCCCCTAGGAGCCCCAGACGATCAATAATTGTCTTCACTTTTCAGTCAAAATTAATCCTTGTTTTCACATGGATTTAAAGCTGAGCAATCCCGGAAGTTGATGATGTGACAAGCCTGAAATTATCAGCAGTAATGTTCATATTGGGAAGCATGGGATCATAGTGAAATTTGAAACTTCTAAAGATTCCGAATAACGCTTTTCTGGAGCAAACCTTGATCCATCTTCTTTGAGCTCGAACATGAGCTCAAATCAAATAAATCAAAAAATCCCGTATCCATCTGTTCAAACTATCTTCCTTCGATAGTATTGTTTTCTATGATTGTTTTCATTAATAGTGGGCGTTCTTCCCCCAAAGACCAATTTCAAGCGGAAGTTGTTCCATTATTTTGATTCTAGTTTGATGGACCTTATTATATGTTATGCCTTACTGAACAAATAAAGGGAGGTATTTTTGGCATTTGATTTCGGATTTTGGTATTGGTTTCCGGTGGTCAAAACGCCTCCACAGTGGAGAGTAGAGAGGAAGAGACTATGACGTTGAGCGGCTCATTAAGTATGCAGGTTTCTTACTTCGCAAATACAGGGTGACCAATAAATAATAGGACGCGATTTCGCGTCGAGTTTGGCGCCGTGGTACAGCGCTGAATGGGTACAGTAGTTATTTTTTTTTTGTTGTTTATTATTTTGTTTTCAATGTTTTTCAAGTTTTAGCTCATAACTCCTTTTTTCAAGACAATGGTAGCCGCTTCCCCGTACAGAGTCGCCATCATCGACTGTGCTCGGAAAGGGATGACGAATCCAGAGATCGCTCGCAAGCTTGGCATTCACAAATCGTTGGTCCATCGCACTGTAAATCGTTACAGACATCTTGGGACATTCGAAGATGAAGCTAGAACTGGTCGCCCGGTCACTGTCTCCACTCCGAAAGTCATCAAAGCTGTGAGAGAACGAATCAGAAGAACCCCGGAAAGGAGCATGAGAACGTTGGCTAAGGACTTCAAAATTCCCAGGGAAACCATGCGAAAAATTGTGAAAGAGAAGCTGAAGATGATCCCTTATCGTATTCAGAAGGGTGCTTTCTTAACAGAGAAAAATAAGGGTCTTCGTATGCAGAAAGCCAAACATCTTCTTCAAGGCACGCGCTCTGGCACGCACTTGACAACGGTGTTTACTGATGAGAAAATTTTCACTGTGGAAGCAAATAAGAATGGTCAGAATCATCGGATTCTAGCACGAGATTATCAAGATGCTTGTAACAAAGGAAAAATTCTCAATAAGACGTCTCACCCAGCTTCTGTGATGGTTTTTGGTGGAATTTGTGCAACTGGCAAGACGCCATTGATTTTCGTCGATCTGGGAGCCAAGGTGAACCAACAGTATTACAGAGATCACATTTTGGAGTCGGAAGTGCTTCCGTGGGCCAAATCACACTTCGGAAACAACTATTGGACCTTTCAACAGGATGGGGCGCCTGCCCATCGAGCGAAAGCTACAGTGGTGCAAGGACCACTTTCCCAAGTTCATCACTGCTGCGGAATGGCCGTCTTCGTCGCCAGATCTCAATCCAATGGACTATGCCATTTGGGGATATTTGACCCAGAAGGTCTCTGCGAAAAACTATTCAAGTTTGGGAGCCCTTAAGGTCGCGCTGCTGAAGGAATGGGACAATCTTGACGTCACTTACCTCCGTGCCGTCTTCGACGCCTACCCGAAGCGTCTCCAAGCTGTAATCAAGGCCAAGGGAGGACGATTCGAAAACTATTGTTAAATCTTGTTTCTATATTGTTTCAATAAACTTTTGTTAAAATTTCATGTTGATCGACCTATTCTCAGAGAAGTTACAGCGTTTACAACGCGTCCTATTATTTATTGGTCACCCTGTATTGTGACACTTCGCAACCAGACGTTTTGTAACTACGACACTTTACAACTCTGGCACTTTGCAACTACTTAAAACATTGTAAAACTAAAGATAAGAGAAAAAGCAAAACTGAGTTTTTTTGGAAGTTTGAACGTTCAGATTCTAGTAACAGTACAATGAAAGAATATTGAGCTTCCGAATTCCCGACTCTTCAAAATTTTGAAATTTCCATTTTTCATAATAAAAACAAATCAGCCAGATTCACTCCCACAGCTACACATTTCTTCATTCAGCAGATTTGCCTCACACAAGAAAATTGAGGCTACAGTAATCTACAGTAACCCAAGAAGCATCTTGATCTTCTACAGTAATCTACAGCAGTCTACAGTATCCCGAAAATCATCATAATCCACTACAGTAAACGACAGTAATCTACAGTAACCAAGAGACACTAAAATCAACTACAATAATCTACAGCAACCCCGAAATCACCGTAAACATCTACAGTAACCTACAGTAATCTGCAGTGCCACAATCCGCTACACGAACCCAGTTGTTCAACACACTGCTCAACTACAGCAGTCTACAATACTCCAAACTGCAAAGGAACAATCTACAGTAATCTACAGTAACCTATAGCACTACATTTTGTTACAGTACTCAATGAATCTTCTTGATCCATGATTCTCATTTTTCGACCTCCCACTGACCGTACTTTACTATATTTGCTCACCTGGTTGATCTCATTGTTTAAAACCATTAAAAACGCTCCTATTTTTTCATTATTTTTGTTCATTCTCTGAAATGACCATACTAGACAACTCCTATTACTATTACCTTGTTATGTCATCTGAAGAGCCATCAACGTCGGAGCCTTCTGAATCGACGTCTTCTGAATCCAAAGGTCGCTGTGCTGTATGTGGTGATAGTGCGAATGGAAAGAGATACGGTGCATGGGCGTGTCTTGGATGTATTGTGTTTTTTAGAAGGACAGTATTGAGGAATATGAAGTACAGGTGTCAGAAGGATGGAAATTGTGAGATTGGTGTTGGTGAGTAGGGATATTGTAACCTTGGGTTACTGTAGATTACTATAAGTAGGCACCGCAACGATTTTTTCAAACTGCACCATTTTTCACATTTTTTATATCAAAATATTCGCAAAAAAATTCTAAGTATTCTCCTAAAATTTCAAAAGAAACGGTTCGCTAGGAGCCGAGCAAAAAGCATTTGAAAATCAGAAAAAACGGCGATTTTCTCCGCGCGAGAAAAAAAAAACATGGAGAGGTGGTTGCCGGCAGGAGGCGAACACCGGTCGCATCTGCGATGTACACACGCGTAACCCACTCGTCCACAGGGAGCAGGGAGTCGCGCGAACGACAATACAGTGATAAGACTGTGTGGGCGGCAGATCTCATTTTCTCCGTTGGAATGCTATTTTTGAAGAAAATCAGCCATTTTTTCGTCAGAAAAGAGCATCCAGCAAATTTCAGCTAACTCGTGGCAAGAAAGTGAGACTGTCTTTAGATATGAAATTTCATGTAGAATCTAATGAAAGAATAAAAATATGCGCAATCGACCTGCATACCGTTCAAATATTCAAAAAATCACAAATTTCTGGTTGCACTCCACTTTCCAACTTGAAAAAAATCATGTTCTCGATGCTCAAATTTTTTGAAAATTTTACCATAGATAAAAGATGAGACGATGATTGTTATAAGTTTTGAAAAAATCATAATACTACAAAATTGCTTGCAGGAACATAAGTGGAATTTTGACCTCATGTCGCAAATTTCAGCTAACTATAAGTTTGATTTTGACATTAAAGTCCATTAGGAAATGTCCGAAACTATCTGAAACCAAAAAAAAATTGTGCGCAATCGACCTCTGCGAACTATTTTCGAGCCGTTTTTTGGTGCCATTCACAGTTTTTCTTTGATACCGAAAAACTGATGTTTTTCTTGCAATAAAAACCTGTCCATTCGATTCTACGTAGTCGATTACATAACGACACCAAATTTCATGAAAATCGGACCATTCAGTCTCGAGTTCTACGTCTTCAAACATGGCAGGTGCCCACGCGGAGAAAGTTTTTGACGCGCCTCCTCCTCCCGTTGCGGTGCCTAACTATAAGTCGTTTCTATGCAAACTGGAGAATAATAGATTACTGTAGATTACTGTAGCTGCGCATAGTAGTATTTCGGTTACTGTAGATTATTTCAGTGTGCTCCTATTCAATATGCGGTACTTTAGATTACTGTAGGCTACTGTAAACTGCTCCTATGCGATTTGGAGTACTGTAGATTACTGTATGGTGCTGTAGATGATCACAAAGGGTTTTGGGTTTATGTAGATTACTGTAGGTTATTGTAGATTGCTAATCAATTCCGGTACTGTAGACTACTGTAGATAGATATCAAGTGGAATATTTGGTACTGAAGATTACTGTAGATTACCGTTGGTTACTGTAGGCTTCTCCAACGAATGTTGGGCTACTGTCGATCACTGAAGATTACTGTAGCGGATTACGAAGAATCTTGGGTTACTGTAGATTACTGTAGATAGATATCAAGTGGAATTTTGGGTACTGTAGATTACTGTAGATTACTGTATCCGATCACAATGCTTCTTGGGTTACCGTAGATTACTGTAGTCTGATTTTTCTTCCCAATTTTCAGACACTCGATGTGTGTGCCGAAGCTGTCGAATGGAGAAGTGCCTAGCTGTTGGAATGAATCCGAATGGTTTGTTTTTGCTCATTTTTTTTCGGATTTTTCATTTCTAAAACCCCCTGAATCCAAAGTTTTCAGCCATCCAAATCCGTGACGTCATCGGTCCACGAAAACCAAAATCTCAATCCAGCTCTACAGTAACCCCATCTTCACGGTCCCCAATGACTCCATTTTTACCATCCCAACCATCTACACCTCCACATTTTTTTCCTCCAAATATCCAAGAACAGAATTTGGGTAAGAAGATTCAAATTTTTAAATCTGGAAGATGAAAAAATGGTGGATTTTTCAGATGCAAATTTGAGTATTGACCAGTTTTTGGAGATCCAGAGAATTCAGAGGGTGAATCATAGAAATTATTGTAGAGAGGAAGAGAAGAAGTTCACCGAGGAATGCGTTTTTATGAAGGTGATTTTAAATTACCGTAATCAACATATTAACTTACCGTAACCTACAGTAACCCTTCAATCTACCCTATCCTACTGTATCCTATTCCAACCTACAGTAACACAGCAATCTACCGTAATCCTTCAAATTTTCGTAACCTACATTCACTTTTCAATGTACTGTTACCTACAGTAACCTTCCATCTAACGCAACCTACTGTGCTAACCTACAGTAAGCTATTGTATTTTTCCATCTACTGTAGTCTGCTCTTATCTTTAATCTAACATAGCCTACCGTAACCCTTCAATGTATCGTGACCTATAGTAACATAACGTAACCTACAGTAACCCATCAGTCTACTTTAACTTACAGTACTCTAACGTAATCTACTATAGACTACTGTATTCTACCCTAATCTACAGTAACCCTTACTTTAAAGAAACCTACCCACACCTACAGTAACCTCCAATCTACCGTAACATTATTTCCAGAATGACTACCATCGCCGAGCCACCTCATCCGACATCAATCTTGCTCTAAAACTCTCTATCCAAGACTCCACCTCATTCGCTTCTCAATTCCAATTCTACAGTAACCTCCCAGAAGATCAAAGAAGCAAAATCCTTTCCGAATATTCCATCGGATTCATGCTCATCGATCAATCTATAAAAACTGGAAACGAAGCTGATGATGGATTTTGGTTACTTCAAAATGGAACTTTTTTGGCGTTACATCCGGATTTCAAATTTGAAGAAGGGACCGTTAGTGAGGAGAAGGAAAAGTAGGCGAAAATTGATACTGCAAATTTTTGAAAACTCAAATTTCAGATCCCATTTCGAGTTTGTTACCCTGTTATTGGATACGGTAGCCAGGCCTATGAGGGAATTGAAAGTGGATGATTTGGAGTGTGCGGTTTTGAAGGTTTTGATGTTTTTGATGTGTGAGTTTTTTTGAGATTTAAAAAATCTGAGAAACAAATTTCAGTCTCCCCATCTTCCGAAACTCTTCATCAAATCCGAGCCCACTTTATGAAGATTCTGATGGATCACGTCATCTTAAAATCTCCTTCAATTGGATCCGAAAGATTTGGAGAAATAATATTATTAATTAGTTCTATTAGATGTGCTGTTAAAGGTTTTTATAATATCACGAAAATTAGCGACCTTTTTGATGTTAGCAATTTTGATAGTTCTGTTAGAGATGTTCTTGTTGAATGAATTTTTTTTGATTTTTTGATACTTTCTGGGAGCGGAATTTGATTTCCAGTCGATTGGTGGTATTTTCAGAGCTCTAGAATAAAAATGAGCAGAGTTATAAGCAATTGAAAACAAAAAATGAATGAAAACCCAAAAAAAATAGTTATTTACCTGATGTTCTTATCGAAGGGTCTTTTTGGGATTTTTCGTGCTTTTCTAGAACTAAAATTTCATTTTCAGTCGATTGGTGTTCTTTTTAAAACTCTAGATGCAAAGTTTGACTATATTTTCAAAATTTTCAATGGCTCATTTCAATTGTTCCAGAACCGTTTGGGGATGTGAAGGTTTCTAATAAAGGGCCCACCTGTACACACATCGTTATCTTGATTTACGATGTAATGTTTTGGGGAAGAATATGTCAGTGGTATGTATTATTGTATTGATTATTTATGACATTACAAAGGGACCGACAAGTCCCGCCCCTTTTTGACCTCTAGGACACACCTGGACAGACTGTATATAATCAAGGATCCTGGTCATTTTTGGCAGTTTTCCAGTGGTCTTTAACATTTTCTACTTAGACGGTCACTTTATTATCGATCCTTTTTCTTTTCGAAAAATTTGCTCATTCGGTCTAGTTCATTTCCGTTTTTAACTTTTGCTCCGATTCATTTAATTATCCGGTTTCAAGAGTTGGTTTTAGGTTCTAGAATTCTTCAAATTCTCAGGGCCATTAGCTCGGTTACTTTTTGTCAAACATCCTAGCTTAAAAAATGGGACTTATCTTCGAATTTATTCACTCTGCTTTTCGAATATACCATTGCAAGGAACAGTTTTGAAATTTTTTTTTGTAGGCAACGTTCTAGTCTCTGTCGACTTTTTGCCAATGATTTTTGAAACAGTGCAATTTTTGAAATTCGAATTGCAACCAGCTCAGTTTCTAGCAAAAGTTATGGCTAAAAATCAGATGTTTAAAAAAATTATCGATCGATCCGTCCCAAGGACAATCTCCTCCCCTTTATTCCCAGAGGCCTTCCCGTACCCTTCTTTCGTATCGAGAATATTCATTCTTCTCATTTTCTTTTTTCCGTGATGCGGTTTTTTATCTCCCTCTCGTTCTTCTCTCTCAATACTTATGTATTATTGATTTTTTTTTTTCAATTGTTTCGAATTTCAGGAGACCATGGAGTGCGTCGAAGGACAAGTCGAGAAGGCAACTTCAAGGATTCAACTGCAGATTCGAGGAGCGAATCGACGTCGAGCGGAGTGGAAAAAGTACGGTATGCGCATCTAAGCTTGGGTCTAGATTTCTCTCTAAAGTTATCGAATGGTCGTGGGGGAATTCCGTCTGTAGCCTGAAGAAACACCTCCTTCTAGTCCACACTCCCATACAAACACACTAGTTCTAAACTTCATGGATTCATTAGAATGGTTCACTTTAACACGCAGTTGCATAAGCGCAACTGTAAGAGCTTTCATGCTGAATTCATTTATGAACCATTCTGTGATCCTAAAGTTTGGAATTCAATAGAAACCACACTCCCATACAAACACACTAGTTCTAAAGTTCATGGATTCATTAGAATGGTTCAATTTCAAACGCAGTTGCATAAGCGCAACTGTAAGAGCTTTCATGCTCATTTCACTTGTGAACCATTCTGTGATCCTAAAGTTTGGAATGCAATAGAAACCACACTCCCATACAAACACACTAGTTCTAAACTTTATGGATTCATTAGAATGGTTCAATTTTAAACGCAGTTGCATAAGCGCAACTGTAAGAGCTTTCATGCTGAATTCATTTATGAACCATTCTGTGATCCTAAAGTTTGGAATTCAATAGAAACCACACTCCCATACAAACACACTAGTTCTAAACTTTATGGATTCATTAGAATGGTTCAATTTTAAACGCAGTTGCATAAGCGCAACTGTAAGAGCTTTCATGCTGAATTCATTTATGAACCATTCTGTGATCCTAAAGTTTGGAATGCAATAGAAACCACACTCCCATACAAACACACTAGTTCTAAACTTCATGGATTCATTAGAATGGTTCAATTTTAAACGCAGTTGCATGAGCGCAACTGTAAGAGCTTTCATGCTGAATTCATTTATGAACCATTCTGTGATCCTAAAGTTTGGAATTCAATAGAAACTACACTCCCATACAAACACACTAGTTCTAAACTTCATGGATTCATTAGAATGGTTCACTTTAACACGCAGTTGCATAAGCGCAACTGTAAGAGCTTTCATGCTGAATTCATTTATGAACCATTCTGTGATCCTAAAGTTTGGAATTCAATAGAAACCACACTCCCATACAAACACACTAGTTCTAAACTTTATGGATTCATTAGAATGGTTCAATTTTAAACGCAGTTGCATAAGCGCAACTGTAAGAGCTTTCATGCTGAATTCATTTATGAACCATTCTGTGATCCTAAAGTTTGGAATGCAATAGAAACCACACTCCCATACAAACACACTAGTTCTAAACTTCATGGATTCATTAGAATGGTTCAATTTCAAACGCAGTTGCATAAGCGCAACTGTAAGAGCTTTCATGCTCATTTCACTTGTGAACCATTCTGTGATCCTAAAGTTTGGAATTCAATAGAAACTACACTCCCATACAAACACACTAGTTCTAAACTTCATGGATTCATTAGAATGGTTCACTTTAACACGCAGTTGCATAAGCGCAACTGTAAGAGCTTTCATGCTGAATTCATTTATGAACCATTCTGTGATCCTAAAGTTTGGAATTCAATAGAAACCACACTCCCATACAAACACACTAGTTCTAAACTTTATGGATTCATTAGAATGGTTCAATTTTAAACGCAGTTGCATAAGCGCAACTGTAAGAGCTTTCATGCTGAATTCATTTATGAACCATTCTGTGATCCTAAAGTTTGGAATGCAATAGAAACCACACTCCCATACAAACACACTAGTTCTAAACTTCATGGATTCATTAGAATGGTTCAATTTTAAACGCAGTTGCATGAGCGCAACTGTAAGAGCTTTCATGCTGAATTCATTTATGAACCATTCTGTGATCCTAAAGTTTGGAATTATATAGAAACCACACTCCTATACAAACACACTAGTTCTAAACTTCATGGATTCATTAGAATGGTTCACTTTAACACGCAGTTGCATAAGCGCAACTGTAAGAGCTTTCATGCTGAATTCATTTATGAACCATTCTGTGATCTTTGAGTTTGGAAAGATATGCCCCTTCACAACCCCGTCTGTTTTTATGAAGAAGAATGCATTGCTCATGATAAAAATGTATTATTCAACTTTCAATAACTACAGTAATCCATAAATTACATCATCTCCCCGCGGGTGCTCCACACGGCGACACTCCACACTTATTACACGTCCGTCTACAGTACTGATTCACGAAGTCCTCCATACCAGGTGTCGTACAAATTGTTGTATCATTTTCACATTCTGGTACTAAATCAATGCATCCATTGAAATCACAGAATCCACAGGCGGCTGGACAGTCTTCGGCGAGAATTTGACGCCAAATTGGGGATTGACATTGGGCACGGGAGATGGTCTGGCAGTTGACACGGGGGACTGAAAGTAATTTAGACGTTTTGTAACCGGGACATTTTGCAACCTACCATTTTTGTTGCTACACTTGTAGGCACTTGTCAGGCAACACAATCCGCATGTCTTGGGGCACGTGGCAACCGCTGCCGCTTGAGCATCATGGCTAATCGGAGCAGGGGTCGCAGTATTCAATGTGTAGCACATTAGGGGTCTCTCCGAGTCGTTTCCCTCGGCTGGTGGTACGGAGTATGGGTCTGGGAAAGGATATGCGACTCTACAGTAGGCATCGGACATTGGGTTTTGACAGTTGACAGCGGAGGCCGTGTAGACGTACTGAAAGTGTTGGGTTTTGGTGGTGAGGATGTTTCGCAACTAAGACGTTTCGCAAATGGGACATTCTGCAACTTTCCAATTCCCCAACTCACATCGGTCCCATTAAACACCGTACAGTTGCGATCGTACATCCCAACT
Source organism: Caenorhabditis zanzibari (assembly GCA_963966625.1). Classification (NCBI taxonomy): domain Eukaryota; kingdom Metazoa; phylum Nematoda; class Chromadorea; order Rhabditida; family Rhabditidae; genus Caenorhabditis; species Caenorhabditis zanzibari. Next base: position 20,312,808 of record OZ016472.1, on the reverse strand, counting down.
CGGCCAGCAATCTGTGGAGCCAGAATAGACAAAATCGCTAGGAAAATCATTTTTGATGGACATTGAGCATTGACCTTTATTAAATAGTACGAGTATCCATGTTTGAACAGATTTAAATTTTAGGGCGATAAGTTTTTGATACAAAATATAGTGCGGGGATGGCAGGTGGGTAAATAAGGAAAAAAATAGGGAAAAGTTCATATGGATTCCAAAATAATTACAAAATATAAGCTTTCAAATAAAAATTAGATTCATATTAGTCTCTTGAACATCAACTGATCCTCTGGATTCTCCTCGCTTGATCGAAAAGAAATGAAAAGGGTATTCGTAGTATCTGGAATCGGAAAGACCCATGTGAGGGTCTTACCGTAATCCTCGACATCCGGGTCGACTCCGCCGAAGGCGTTGACGAGCATTACTTGCTCAATGGCTTGAGTGAAGACCTCGATCTTGGAGAGGCACTTCGAGTAGGAGAAGGCCTGGAAATGAAAGATATGGGGAGTTGGGAATCTAGGGATTTGAGAATTCAAGAATCTGAAAATCTAAGAAGTTGAGAATCCAAAAAACCTAGAATCCAAGATTATAAAACTCCAAAATTCCATGAATCCGAAAATCATCAGAATCTGGAAATCTAAGACTCTGGAAATCCGAGAATTCAAAATTCAAAACTCCAAGATCCCATTAATTCGATAATCATCAGAATCTGAAAATTCGAAAATCTCAAGAATCTAAAAATCTCCCGAATCCAAAAATTCCAAAAGTTTTAAAATCCGAAAATCCAAGAATATCCTGAAAATGAAATTTCCTGAATATCTCATCTTAAAATTTCTCGGTTTCCATCATTGCTCATCCTAAAATTGCTCAGTTTACATGATTTCAAAATTGCTCAGCTATAATATTACTCATATCAAAGTTCTGGAGTTTCATAGTTTTTATAGTGTGCTCATACTCTAGATTGCACAGTTTCCATCATTGCTCATCTTAAAATTTCTCAGTTTCTAGTTTTGCTCAGGTTCATACATAGTTACTGTCAATTTCACTATCACTCATCAAAAATATTGCTCATTTTCTAGATTGTTCATCCTAAAGTTGTTCAGTTTCTAGCATTACTCATTTGATCTTGAAATTGCTTATATTAGCCCCTTACTGCTCATTCTATTGCTCATTTTAAAATTGCTCATGGTCTAGATTGCTCATCATAAAGCTGCTCAGTTTCACTATTGCTCATCCTAAAATTGTTCAGTTTCAAGATTGCTCATCATAAAATTACTTACTTTCAGCTTTACAGTTTCTGCCAGTTTCAAGATTACTCATCCTAAATTGCTCATACTATCCAAAATTTGCTCTGTTCTCAAGACTGCCTAATTTCTAGATTGCTCATCTTAAAATTGTCCTATCACTCATCATAAAATTGCTCAGTTTTACGATTGGTCATCCTAAAATAACCATTCCCTTACCTCTCTCATTCCCCACAACTCCTGTGTCGAAACTTGCACCAATGTCAACGACACTTTCCGACAATGCAAAAAGCTCTGAACATCAGGGCTCCTCTGGGCATTTCCCAGTGATATATTCTCCATACTTTTCCACGAGTTTGTCCTTGTGAGCTCATCCAAATTCCGAAGAGCCACATCTGAATTCAACTCAAATTCCTTGACCATAAAATGGGATACAAATGGAGTTATCAGGTGTGGAGGGGTGGCATCAAGGCACAGGTATTCCAGTTGGATGGGGTGCGTTCGGTGCGCCATTTCAGTTTGCAGGTGGTCCAAGAACGTGGAGATCTGGGGAGTTGGGTCTCGATCCGGAAAATTGACTTTGCACGTGGAAAAATCGATATCCAAAGCGTCAATACTCATATGTTGATTTGCCAACAGTCTTCCCATGAAGTTAGTCACATGAACCCCAGGGGCCCCGGGGAACAAACTCCGGAATGTCTTCGCTGGATTCTTCCGGAAGAAGGTAAAGTTCCCGGTGGACCCTTCATAATCTTTGTACTCGAATACCGTATGCTTCTCGTCGGAGAGGTTGATATGCACCATACAGTAGACTGGGGAGAAGTGGATCTTCATGAACTCGATGTGGAGGGGGAGGTTGTCGCGAAGATGGGTGCACACGCGTTGGAGGGAGAATCTGGAAATGAAAATAGTTGCGAAACGTCATTTATGAAGCGTTGTGGTTGTGAAACGTCCTTACAACTACAACCGGTGATTTCGCAACAGGGGCACTTTGCAACTAGGACACTTCGAAGCCATGACACTTCGCAACTATGTCACTTCGCAACTAGAACGTTTCGCAACTGGGACGTTTCGAAACTATGACACTTCGCAACCACCCATTTCGCAACTAGGACACTTCACAACCAGCCATTTCGCAACCGGTCATTTCCGAGCTAGTACATTTCGCAACTAGGACACTTTCCAACTCAGCCATTTTGCAACTATGATACTTTGCAATTCGGACACTCTGCACCTAGGACACTTCGCAACTAGGACACTTCGCAACTGAGACATTTCGGAATTATGAAACTTCGCAACTATTTCACCTCGCAACCAACCATTTCGCAACCTGTTATTTTGCAACTAGGGCACTTTGCAACTAGAACACTTTGCAACTAGGACACTTCGCAACTAGGACACTTCGCAGCTAAGACACTTTGCAACTATGATTTTCCGTGAACAGGACACTTTGCAACTAGAACATTCTGCAACTACTACTTATTGCGTTTTTGGCGATTTCTGGGACGTTTAAAACTAGAATACTTCGCGACTATGGCACTTCGCAATCAGCCATTTCGCAACCAGCCATTTCGCAACTTACTGTTCTTCAATGGTCAAATATGACATAATATGTTGCAAGGCAGCATCTGGGATGTCCAAGAAGGTTGGTGGACCCTTGGAAGCTTTTGGGTCCCTAGGCTCATGTGGAGCGGATTCAGATGCGAAAGGATTTTGAATCGTGGCTTCTGAAGCTCTCGAAGCTTCTGGAGCTCTCGAAGCTTCTGGACCACCACCCCGAAGAGCAATTCTATTGGGGACTGGCTCAGGCTTAGAGACCTGGAAAATTGGGATTCTGGGATTCGGAATTTCCAGATTTTTACCTTCTGAAGAGCTCCTGGATAGTTGGGATTTTGAACACGGCACATACGGAGATCGATTGCTCCACTAGTAGATGTGAATGGAGCATTCTGAAAATTTGAAGATTCTGAGGATCCGAATCCTAAAAACCTACATTTGGAACCAAGTAAGGATGTAAAATTGGGGCATTAGAAGTGGAGGGATTCTGAAATTTTTGGGATTCAAAATTCCTTAAAATATTAGAAAGTTTTACCTTTCCAGAAATATTGAGCAATCTCATAATCTCACTCTCATTTTGTGGGAAATATGTGATTCCAGCTCTTCGGCGAGCCTGGAAATTTTTGGATTTGAGATTTTCAGATTCTCGATTTCTTACATTCTCAACAATTTCAATGGCACCCTTTACTTTGCAAGGGGGCAGTAAGACGGAGGCCACGAAATTGAAGAACTGGAAAATTTTAGGGTTCTAGAATTTCAGGACCCTAAGAGTCTGAAATTTTTATGTCAGTTTTAGATTCTTACCTCTGGATGCATCTGGAGCAACATTGGTCCAACAATTGGTGGCGGGAAGCGAGGTGGAGGTGGAGGCGGTGGCCGAGAATCTTTGGAGACGTTGAGATTCTGAATATTTTTGGTTTCTGTGATTCTGAATCTTAAGTTCTGAAGATTCTCACCTTGTCAGAATCGGTGAGCAAGCTTGCAAGAATTGGGCTAGCTGGGATGGATGGTGGTGGTTTTTCGGCCATTCTGAATAAAAAATGTTTCGGAGTTTATGGAATTCTGAGAATCATGAGATTCGAAGAGGAAAGATCCTAATAGATTCTGATAGATCCTATGGATTCTAAGATTTTTGGAATAGCGAGATTCTGAAATTTGGAATTTGAGATGAGCAATTTTAAGATGAGTAATGATGAAACTGGGCAATTTTAAGATGAGCAATAACGAGAAAGTTTAAGATGAGTAACGATGAGATTGGTCAATTTTATATTGAGTGATGTTGAAAATAAGAAATTGGAATCAAGGAAACTGAGCAATTTAAGATGAGCAATGAGGAAACTGAGCAATTTTAAGGTGAGCAATGATGAAAACTTGAGTGATTGTATGCTGACATGAGAAAAAAACGGGAAATAAGCAATTTTAGGATGAGCAATTTCAAAGTGAGAAATGATGTAACTGATAGTGAGCAATTTTACGATGATCAATAATGAAAACTGCACAGATTTTTGAAATCTGGAGGTTCTTGAATTCTTGAGATTCTGAGATTTGAAATTTTCAGATTATACGAAAATTTTATATTGAGAAAATTACATGCATCACTCAAGACATGATTTTCTCAGATTGATAAATTTTGCAATCTGAATCTGAATCAATCTGAAATCTTCATAATTTTCAACTCTAAAAATCTTCAGATTTCGAAAATCAATCTAAAAAAAGGAAAAGTGCAAACTGCCCCTTCTGACGTCATCAGAAGGATTAGGATCCAAAATCTTTCTATAACACAAGAAACCTCATTTTCCATTCGTAGAGTTATATCTCCACGAACTGGAAACAAATTTTACCTGCTCTACTAAATACCAAAAGGTTTGATGTTAAAAAAAACGGGCGGAGCTTAAAATAGCATTTCTAAATTCTTAATACCTCCAGTATCTACTGAAGTCTCTAGAATCTCCCTAGAATCTAGTCTGTAATTTTGGAAACTCAAATTTTAAATGATCTCGAAACAAAATGTGCTCCACATGACAAGACTTATATGCATGCACTAATAGTAGCCCTAAAAACAAAATCATATGACCGAAAGTGTGAAACTTCTCAAAAGCCTTATGCTCATATGGGCGGTTCCTTCAAATCCACAGCAAGATATTTGAGATTTTGATCCCTCCCATGAAGGTAGTACAAGCTAATAAGAAACGGATTAGCGGACCGGATCAAAATGAAAAGAGAAAAATGCTCATTAGTATCGAAGCGAGAAAAAGGGAAATATGATGGTGTCATGTTTCGTTTAGGACAAGGAATCAGACTGGACTAATGACGTGAAATGTCAGACACTTCTAAATGAAAAATGAAAAGAGAGGAAGGAAAAGTTTTGATACATATGAAGGGCTTCCGAAGGGATAAGCATAGTTAGCGAAGTTGGAATCAGAAAAAAGGAATATCTTGTCAAAAACTGAAGGACAAAGTTTGAAGACGTTTAGGTAGAATTCTATTAGAAAATACGATTTTTCAGAACTTGAACAATTTTTAGGGCGATTTTCAGACAGACTCTCTAAGTTTTAGCGACTTTATGGCCAATTTTCAGACTGTCTTTCTAAAGTTTAGCTTTCATAGCTGAGACAAAACGATTTTCAATCTATCTTTCAGAGCGATTTTAGCTAGTTATTTTGAACAATTTTTTGTAGCTGGATAAGAGAACCATAGCTGCATTTAAGCGATTCTCTTAGCTGAATCTGTACGATTTTCATAACTGGTTCCGAGTGATTTTCATAGCTCTAAATCATGAAAACAATACCTTTAATATCAGTCTCAAATTTGAATAAAAGCCCTAGGAAGGACTTTGAAGCGGAGACTTACATTCATGTGTACATATCAGAATTATTAGTATAGTGCAAAACGAAGGAGAGAGATTAGGAGAGGATTTGAGAAGTTTTAGTTTTAGGCACCCAGATTTACTAATAATTTTATGCAGGAATGGATATCTGTATGTACTTTGATGAAAGTTATTCGAATGAAGTTTTAATAGAGTATGGAAGAGTTTCACCAAAATGAAGTATTTTTTATGGATTTAAAAACTATTATCAAAAATTTTACCTAAATCAAACTGCAAGGTCCCGAAATGCCAGGAAGTTGGTAAATTTGTGCAAAATTTGAGTCAAACTGAACAAAATTATCAGCATTTCAAACTCACTTTAAACTTCACTGGCGCATCAGTTTCAGTATAAAATTTGCGGTTTTTAGTAGAGTGTCGTCTCACGAGCATCATTGCTCGACGAGCACGAGAAATCAGTGCGAGACTCGCAAAAAATCGCGAGTCTCGTCTCGACTCGGCTCGCATAGATGCTCGTCTCGGCTCGTGCTCGCAACTGCTCGCATCTGCTCGGCTCGTCTCGGCTCGCGCTCGCAAATGCTCGCAATTTCTCATTTCTCGCAAACTGCTCGCAAATTTTTTGCGAGTCTCGCAGACTCGCATTTTTTCTACGTTTTCATGCGTGACCTCAGATTTCTTCACTTTTTTAGAATTTTCGGGAAGTTTTCATTTGAAATTCTATTGATTTGGCAACGTGGATTTTGAAAAAAAACGTTTTCATTTTTATTTATTTTTTTGGCTCAAAATCCACGTTGAAAACTTCCCGAAAATTCTAAAAAAGTGAAGAAATCTGAGGTCACGCATGAAAACGTAGAAAAAATGCGAGTCTGCGAGACTCGCAAAAAATTTGCGAGCAGTTTGCGAGAAATGAGAAATTGCGAGCATTTGCGAGCGCGAGCCGAGACGAGCCGAGCAGATGCGAGCAGTTGCGAGCACGAGCCGAGACGAGCATCTATGCGAGCCGAGTCGAGACGAGCCGAGCGGGACAATTGCGAGCATTTGCGAGTCTTGCGAGAAAATGCTCGCGAGACGACACTCTAGTTTTTAGCTATAAATGTGAATTTCAATTTCCATTTGATTGGAGGTATTTTCAAGGTATTTGGATCTTAATGAAATGAGTTATGAGCATTTGAAGTAAACAAAACAAGACAGAAAAAAAATTTCAATAGAAATTAGTTTGAAACATCTACAAATATACACCAAATTTCTTTGAAAATCTCCTATAAGGGTGTTTCCCAAGAAAAAAAAATTAGTCTCAAGATAAAACTCTTCTCCCGTCCTAATGAAAAGTGACAGCAACGGCCGACTGTGGCAATTTGGAAATCAGTGAAAAATACATATCTATGGAGGAGAAAAGGAAAAGAAAAAAATAGAAAAGACGAAATGGGAACGTGATCGGAAGGCACATAGAAACGGAAACTAAAAGGGAATCTCTGAGAAAAAATATTGGAAAAATTTGGAAAAAAGTTAAAAAGAAAAGAAAAAAGTTCTGCAAAATTCGATCTTCAAGAACTTTTTGAAAAAAAAAGGTGCATAAAAAGATTACTATATTTGTCCAGATGTCCAAGAAACCTATGATCAATGAGTCATCATTAAATTGCTCTAAAGCTTACGGTAGATTTTTCATAATGCTGGAAACGAAAAATTCTGGATTCTGGAGGATTCTCAACTCTCAATGGCTCCAAATCTTACTGTAGATTTTTTTCACACTTCAGAATCCACTTTCTCCTTATATTCTTTCCTTTGAATCTCAATTTTCTGGTATTTTTTCAACAATCCACAGTCTTTCAGTTTCTTGTTCGCCACCCTTTAAAATTCTATCATTTTCTTACATCTCAACATTTTCAAAGTTCATTTACATTCCCTTCTCAAAGTTTATTTCAATTTCTATTTGTTTTTCTCAACTCCAATTTTCCCTCTACTATTTTTCCGCTTTCTCGATTACTCATACTCAAACTGCTCATTAGTGTGCCAAAACACCGAAACTCAACATTTTCATACAACACTGCTATATACCCCCAAAGGTATGCTCATTAGAGTGTATGAGTTATCACATGATAAAGTTTTGAATTCCAAGAATCCAAAAGTCTTGTGATTGAAGGTGTTTACGAGATATGCAGGGGTCCCTGGAGGCATTCAAGGGGAAGGAGAAGGTGATCGTATGGGTGCACTTTGAAGAGATGATCAGGTGGAAGCAAAATGGTCTTGGATTTTTAGAGGGGGATTCACAGAATTCAGGATGATCCCGGAAACGGTGTACGATACATATACCATCATACTCCTAGCAATAACAATATATGCACGATCAATAAATTGGTACATTAAATCATACGATCCATACGATTCATAGGACCATACGATCCATAGATACAATTCATCATACCATCAATCATACCATTATAAGCTCAAATCACCATTATATCCCGATGCTAATTTCATTGTATACAGGTAGTCACTTGGGTCTTGATTCATTTTTCACAGAAATCCTGGACTTGCCATTCGATCCACTGACCGGACTTTTGATTCCAAACGTCTGATTACCTCACATACTCCTTTTTGTTCCATTCTTCATTTAGATTATCGAAACCTCTCATTAACTATCTCCTGTTCTTTCTCCCGATAAAAACAAGCCAACAAGCTACCCATCACGTCATCTACAAGCTCTCCATCTGAAGTGAAAGCTACCTTCTTTTTTTTTAAGCACCCCCGACTGTCTTCCAGTCTAGCTTCCCAGTGAATCTCGAAGTAGAAGCTTTCCAATATCTCTACTGTCTTCCAGCCTACCTTCCCGATGAAGCTCCACCGACTGGCACGGAGCCTCTCTCGGTTCTTCACGATCCCTCGCTCCACCTCTGTCTATCTAGCGCCCCGACGGTGCGATTCTGTGCCGGCTGGCACGGAAGGGACTCCAGGGCTCTTCTAGCTCTCAGACTGTCTGTTTCCATGAATCCCAAGGTCTCTCCATCCGTCCATCACAACGACTTCTTCTAGAAGCTTCCACTGTCTCCACGAACCCGAGAGTCTCTCTCCATTCTTCACGACATCTCTACCTGGCTCCTACTGTCTGTCGCTCGAGCCGAACTCTTCTAACCTGGCCTCCAACCTACTCCTCTTCATGTCTTCAACACAATGCTCATTAGCAAAATACATCGAGCCGGCTCCGCCTCGATAAGCATACTTATCAGCCTCACTTCCTCCTTCTTTACTCATTTCGCATAACGCTTCATTAAGTAGCTAGTTTTCTTCTTGATAACAGGTAGCAGAAGAAATTACACGTTTGCACTTGTGTATTGAACGTTTTATAGGTTAGATTATTGGGAACGAAATAGCAAGAAGACCATAATTAGTAGAGAGAGTGGAAAGTAGAAGAAGTATACAAGAGGTACTGTAGAACAAGCAGAACTTGAAGGAACGTAAAGTGAGTAGAAGAGTCAGTAGGGGGTGCGAATTCCTGGTCGGTCTGATGAGGCTAGCAAGACGGTAGCTGGTCTTGAATGCCAGTAAGAAGGTAGATGAGACGGTAATACGGAGACAGTAAGACAGTAGATGATATGGTACGGTAAGACCGTAAAACGGTAGATGGTCAGTAAGACATTAGTTGGTCTTAGTTGGTCTGAATGCCCCTGACGTAATTGATGCTCTATGCGCTATGACCTATGCCGTACTGTCATGAACCGTACTTCTCCCAGTCGACCTTTTTCTCTGTATTAATTGTAGCTACCATGGTCCAGAGCCTCTTATCCTTTTGACAGCTTCACTTCGGCGCGCTTCCTACCTTGTCAGTCTTTCTTTCCGCCTCGCTCCCACTTCTAGCTTGTTCTTCTTCCTCTTCTCCGTATTTCTTCTTCTTCCGCTTGCTCTTCTTCTTCACCTTCTCACTTCTCTTCCTCACAAACCTCATACAACTCAAGATACCTGTAATCCCAGGAGCGTTCCGGGGCGCGTGCTCCATCAGTACATCACATACATATCTGCCTTGCTTTCTCTGACTGTCGTACTCATTTACGACACACTCTCTCTCTCTCTCTCCTTCTATCAGGTCATTTCTTCACTTGACCCCGCCCATCCCTTCCTCAGCTAGTAGTTTTTGTTTCAGCGAGAGCCTTGTCTGCGTCTCTCATCTTGGGATCGAGTTGGCGAACGTCGCCTAGCCTCCACCGGTGAGCTTTTTCTTCTCTATAATTTAAGAACCTGCTGTCAGACGCTTTCTTTTTAGCATGATTAAAGGTATAATTACCTAAATTTTCAGCTACTTCCCTGTAAGCTCAGTTGAATCGAATTGGAACGTTCTTCTGACTTCCATCTCCTACTGTTGTCGTTGTCGGATAGCTGACGTCATCAGTGTTTTTGAACTTCTGTAACACCTCCACCCTTCAACCGTCGTTGTTGGAGATCTCACAGCTTTCTTCTTCATTGAGGAAACTTCTGTTGCTTCTCTCGATTCTCCCTACAGTCCTCATCGTCGTCTTTGCTTCTCGACGCATTCAAGAAGCCTATTCTCTCACATCTTCTCGCCAATCTCGAGAAGCGTTTACTTTACCTGATACGGACTGAGAGGTAACACATTCTTTGAAGATTTGAACAAGGAATTATTTTTCAGGGCGATCGACTTCGACTCACAGCAACAAAAGCGTGGCTCCCAGCTTTCACATCAATCGCTTCTTCAGCATCCCCAATTGAACGGTAAGAATCTTCTTTTGACTAGTTAAATGTACAGTATGCGGTGCAGTATCTCTTAGAGAGCAAAATGGTCGTTGCACGATCATCGTTCGACAAAAAAGTTTCAGTATCTAGGGGCCCCTCAGCCCAGAATATTACAATTCCTTTTTGGGGTCACGCTGCTTCTAGATACTTCTGAACATTTGACTAACTACTTGTCTAGACATTCCTTCTCCGGGGAGCTACTGTCCTGAGTTTCAGAACTTCCTTGCACATGTCTAGAAGAGTATAGGGATGTTCTGGGTCTCGAAGGGATACTGTGTTTTTATGGGATTTTGACATTAGCAACTGTGAGCAGCGCAAGCCTGGCGTACCTACAACGATGCTTCTCAATTACACGCTTTTTTTCCAGATGTCCTTCTTCTCCCGGTTCTTCAGCTGGCTCGGCTGCACACCATGTCCAGATCGTCAAGTCGCGCCCAACGGCTCCGCGAGCGCCTCCGAGGAAGAAAAAACGCCACCAGCACTAGTTCCAGAAGCCGCAATCACCTACAGCCTCGTTCGCTCCTGGGGTACCACCTTCGAGAATCTCATGGCGTCTCGTTGGGGACAGAAGCACTTGGCAGAGTTCTTGAAGGGAGAGTTCTCGGATGAGAACATTCTCTTCTGGCAGGCTTGCGAGGAGTTGAAGCGAGAGCGGAATGTGGAGAAGATCGAGGAGAAGGCCCGTATCATCTACGAGGACTTCATCTCCATTCTGTCTCCAAAAGAAGTGTCCTTGGATTCGCGTGTTCGCGAGATCGTCAACCACAACATGGGACGTCCGTCGGTTTCTACGTTCAATGATGCTCAGAACCAGATCTATGTGCTCATGCAGAGAGACAGCTATCCGAGATATGTCGCCAGTTCAATGTACAAGGGACTTCTCGAATCATTCGGCATCAAGGAGGAAGTTATTGAATAAATCTGGGTTTTTTCTTGTTCTGGATCCCTGTACTCTTTCGTGTCCCCTTCGTGTGTCCCCTTCGTGTCCCCTTTGTGTCCCTTCTTGTCCCTGTTACCTTTTTCTGCCCCCAAAATACTGTCCGTTCATTTTTCGTCTTGATGCTTCTATTCTGTCCCATGTTTCTTTGTATTGATTTGTTTCTGATTTCTTTACCTTTTTTTTGATTGTTTCCTCAACTCTTTTTTGTTCTTAACCTATTGATGTTATTATCTTTAGATCCTCTGAACCTAATTACCAGGATTCTTGGATTCTTAAACTTTTTTAAGGCCCACAATCCTCGTATTGCCCTGAAAACCAAAAATATCTGTAAATTTGCACCCCCAGCTTCTTTGTTTTATGAATGTCCCAGAAAAATACAGAAAAAAGCAAAAAAAAAATCGAAAAAATTACTGAAAAAAACCAAAAAAATCAGTAGAAAGGTTTTACATTTCCCAATTTTCTATGTTTTTCCCTATTTTCTGTTCTTGTTCTTTCCCTGAATCCCCTGAACCCGCTGCTCTTCTGCTTCTTTAAACCTTCATTTTTCTTCTCCAACACATTTTCATGTCCTGAATTGATTCGATCTCCAAAATAAAATCCAGAAACCCGCGAATACCGTATCTTTTAAGGTGGATTTTATGTATTATAGCTCATTGGAAAGAGCATTGAAAGCTACAAGGGACATCCTGAAGATTGTTTAGAAAAAAGACAAGGATCTTTTTATTGAACTTTTTCATAATGTAAGAAAATATTTGGTTAACCATAATCGAAGTAATGCTTTACTTTATTCACAACTCTCATCGGAACCAGAAGATGAAAATTTGCCTCCGTGCCCATGTCCACGGCCATGACGATTACCATTACCACGTCCGTTCCCATGATTCGGCCTTCTTGGTGGATTCTTACACTTCAGTTCAATCCAGTTAGTAGTATGCGTCCCCACTAGGGATGAAAATGCTATTTCATTCAAATCGGGTGTACGTTTACGGTAGGAGTAGAGGAACGCATTGTTGTAGTAGATCTCGAAGGTGTTTGGAGTTAGTCTGGAATGATAGTTAGTGGTGGGACGTTTCGCAACTAGACGTTCTGCCTAACATTCAACATTTCAACTCAAAAATTCTTCATAAAATATTACACGATTCCGCAAAAACATGAGCTCTCTAGAGTACCTCGCAGCCGAGATACGGGATTCCAATTTTTTTTGAGAGACGCAGACAGTCAGAGTCTCTCGTCGTCTGCACTCTAATCTCTTGGAACTTCAAATTATCATATCTCGGCTTCCAGGGGTACCAGAGACATAATTTTTGAACAGGAATGCATTATTTTTGATGCTACATCATTTGAACTTACTCAATCGCAACTTCATATGGTTGACCGCTTCTCCATGGCAAAGGACTATACTCTCTTCCCGTCCATCCACGAGGTGGAATGAATGAGTCCCAGGCAATTGTGTTCCTCTCATGAATATCAGCTCTCATATGGATAGCAATGATAGCAGAAACGTTCAGATTCAAATTGATACGAACTCTGGAAGAGAATGCGATTTTTTGTTAGTTCCGAAATCCCAACTCACATATTTGCATTATCATTAACTCTTCCATTGACCACGAATCGATCTCCAATTTGCATTGGTCTTTTGAAATAGGTGTCGTATTGACCGAACTCGCCGTACTGAAAGTTATGTAATTTTAAGATTATTATTGATGTCGAAATGAAGAACCCATTGATACCAAAATCAATAGGATTAGATGGATTTCAAGAAATTTTACAAGGTTTGGAAAATTGGTTCTTATAAAATTGATTTTCTACAACTTTGATGGCTCATAAGTCAGCTCAACCTTGAGAAAACTGTTTAAATTTTGAGGGTATTTGTAACCGACTATTTCGAGTCCAAATCCATCATTAGATTTTGATTTGAGACCACTTCGGATAATGACTTTTGAAAAGTCTATCCATATCCATGAACATACCATTCTTTCACATCCCAATGCTCTGGGATTCAGGATGCATTGATATATTGGGAAAAGTAAAGTAATTAGTGATAGAACTTGTAGCTTTAACATGATACTCTCACATTGAACCCAAAGCTTCCTAGTTTTTATAGTACTGCTTCCGAAACCCATAAAAAGGGGTTGAAACTACACATAGAAGAAGAAAACACATATTTGCAGGTGCAACAGTTCCTGAAAATGATACAGTGAACTTTTGAAACTTCGAACAAAGTTTCTATGGTAAAAACAACAAAGCAAAATCTTTAAAATAATTTATTACAAAAAAAACAATACAATCTATCTCCCAAATTTATCGGTCTCTCCCTCTTGTGGATATCCCATTTCCATAAAAATCTTATAAGTACTGACAACCAAATGAGCCTCATTTCCCTCGTCACCATATGGTGTCCGGATACGGTAGACTTTGTAGCCATAATCAACCGTTTGAATTGTGTACCGTCCAAGAAGGTTAGCATAGGCGTGTTGGGGATGTGTAGTCGGGTGAGATAAATGAATTTTGAACATTTTGGGAGTGTTTGTGGCGAAGAAGACCTGGGAGATGGAAAATGAAAGTTTTGTGAGATGATTTCCTCAAATTGAGAACCTCAAATATTACATTTTCAAGTTGATCTCAATGGATTCAGCATGAAAAAAAAACGCATTTCTGTGAAAAAAATCACTGCTCTAGGGTCACTAATAGCCGAGATACGGTCACTTGAAGCTAGAGGAGGTTAGAGTGCAGACGACGAGAGACTCTAACTGTCTGCGTCTCTCGTCGTCTGCTCTCTAGCCTCCTCAAACTTCAAATGATCATAACTTGGCTCCCAGTGGTCCTAGCGAAATGATTTTTGAACAGGAGTGTATTATTTTTGCTGCTGAATCGTCTGGAATTCAAATTCAGTCGAAGTTCAAAAAATTAAAAAAAAATTTTTTTTTGGCGCTTTGTCACATATTTTACTATTTTCAGAGCTCATTTTTGGTCTTCTAATCTCATTTCTTTGTTATAAAAACTCACCTGTTTCAACCTCTTCAAGTCGTCCAAAGTGACACTGTTAAACTCGGCATGAAACTTTGTAAAATGAAGAAATCTACTTGGAAACTTCACAATAAAATCTCGAATCTCCACGACCTCTGCATTCTTCCAAACTTCCAGCTTCGAAATTTCCATCAAATTCATGTTCCTTCCAGCCTTACAAACTGATCTTCTTCCATTCTCCACTATGATTTCTTTCAAAGTTTTTGGCGCCAAAAATGGAAGAATCGATTGGAATTCCGAGGTATGGTAGATTCTCAGAGTCAATTTTGTGGATTCAATAAGTTTCCCTTGGCTTAAAACTTTCTTAAGATTCTCAAAAAGTTGGTTGGCTCCTTTCACAAAGCTCTTCACTGTGAACTCCTCAATTGGAATTCGCTGCCGAGATAGGGATTTCAAAAGTATTGCGAAATCTTGAGAAAAAATTTCAATAAAGTTTGAGCTCTCCAGAATTGTCTCTTTCCTGCTCCGTTGAGTCGCATTTTTGACTATTGAGCAAGACCTATTTTTCTCATCAGTATATCTCAAGTCAAGGTTGGGCTCTTTGGGTATCAAAAATTTCACAATTAGGTAGATTTCTGAAGGAATCTCGTGTCGAACTTGAATCGATTTGATTTGGGAGCATGGGGAGAATCTGTCAACGAAATTGCGAAGTTCCCAGTTGGTTTTTCGGAGGTGTTGACTGGAAATTTAAAAAATTTTTCATTACAAAAATTAATTTTTTAGAACCAAAAAACTCACCAAGCCTCATATCCAGAATCCTCGCAGACTTTGAGTAAAACTTCCGGTGGAAACTTGAGCAATTTTGGTGCCTCCATGCTGAAGAATTTTAAGATGGGCAATGAGGGAAAACCCGGGAAGAAAATGGGTATGAGCCTCTTGTGAGCCTAAAAAGAGGAAAAAACACCAAAAAAATAGTGTTCAAAAAATGAAGACGCAGATATTGGGATTAAAAATGGCTTCCCTGGAAAAAGAAGAAAAAATGTGAGACCACATGAATCAGAACACAAGTTTTCATGCGATCTTACATTTTTCTCTTGGTTTTCGTGAGATCTTTTATTTTGGAAACTGATGTTACAATTTTTGAAGAAAATGGAAGCTTTTAAGATGAAATGAAGCGAAAAAATAGAAGGAAACAGCTCTCAAAATAACGAATTAAGAAAGATTTGGAGACGCAGACATTGAAAGGAGAACATTTGATGTATAAGGCACAAAACATGGGCCTGATCTTAGAATTGACATATATTTGGTTCTGATCTTTGAAATAGTCAAACTCTGGGAAAAATGGAAGACAAAAATACATTGAGGTTTTCGATGAGAAGAAAATGGGGGAAAAAAAAACTCGAAGTTTATAATTCACAAATCATCGTACACACTTCTGTAACAAACCCTTTTCTAGGGTCATTAAAACCCGAGATATGATCATTTGAAGTTTGAGGAGGTTAGAGTGCAGACGACGAGAGACTCTGCCTGTCTGCGTCTCTCGCCGGGTGCACTCTAGCCTCCTGCAACTTCCAATGGTCATAACTCGGCTTTTAATGGTCCTAGAGAGACGATTTTTGAACATAAACACAGCAGAGTTTATGCTGAATCGGCTGAAATTAAAATAGTCGATTAAAAATTTAGAAAAAAATCCAAAATTTAAAACTTACAAATAATCATAACTTGATTCATGTGAACAGTAATCCATTAAAAAAAGCTACCAATCGACTTGAAATTGAGTTTTACCTATTTAAAGTTGTCAAGGATAGAATATCATACCGATTGATATAACTTTCATTCAAATCGGTCCAGTGGAATTCGAGATATTCTTCATTACAATTTTTCATTTTTTAAAAAATATTTCGTCTTTTCAGTTTCAGCTGTTTTCTGACAATCTAGCTTTATCTTTGGTGCTTCAACCCATTCGAACACTGTTTGAGATTTTCAGATTTTGTCATTTTACTTATTTCAACTTGTAATCAGGTAGTGCTCATTGAGCTGAATCTAAACCTGTAATTTTCTTTGCATTTGGACGCCTACAACTTGAGTTATGACTTTTTCCTGGAACTAAGATTGATAGAGCTCAGAGTTCAGCTGCCCTCTCTGCGTCTCCCTTTTCTGTATACTCTCTCGCTGTTATCACAAGTATATCCATATTCATATCTTTGCTCCTTGGCCTTCTCTAGACCCTCTTTTTTAGCCTCCTGGTACCAAGTGGCACGGAGCTAGAGAGCGAGAGAAATAAAATTTTCAGTATAGATGTCACGCCCTCTCTGGCTCCCCCTAGATTGCTCATTCTTCTCTCCAAGGGACGCTTCTGATATGTGACCCAATAAATTTTGATTTTATTCTACTGAACTCTTTTTTTTTCTTAATACTGGTATTCATTATTATGGGTTTTTATTACTGGTGAATTTTGTTAACGGTTAAAATGAGTTTAATTTTTTTTTTGATTTTGGAAAGTTAAAAAAAAATTTTCCAGATTTATGGGTGTAATATACGAGGATGTCTTGGACCGTTAAAAAATAGTGAGTCCAAGTATTGATGGATTTTCTTTAAAATTTGAAAATTTTTCAGATTTTCGAGTACAAAACCGCATGCACCACGGTGATTGACATGAAATAAAGAAGGTAATTTCATATCTGAAAATTTAAAAATTTCGAAAATTTTTCAGATTTCCGGTTAAAAAACCACTTCTACTCCAGTTTCTGAGACGAGTTGAAGAAGGTGATTTCATATCTGAAATGTTTTTAAAATTCTGAAAAATTTTCAGGTTTTCGGGTACCCAAAGCTCTCGAATGCTTTTCCAAAAACGACGAAATTGGGTTGAAATTTTGTAAGTGAATTTTTTTTTTGAAATTTTCAAAAATCCATGTTTCTAGAATCGGTTCAAGCAGTTCAAAAAAAAAATGGCTACAGCATGGGTTTTCTGGAGGTACAGTGGCGAGATGTGGTGAGTGTACCTTTGATTTTCAGTGTATAACTTTGCTCAAACATGTCCGAATGACCTGAAATTTTGCATGTTTATTAACGATATGACTGAGAGTAGAACACATAGTTTTTTGAAAATGAAAATTGCTTCTGGGCTCCAGAATCCTTCCGGATGTAGGCGTCATCCAAAAATTAAAAAAATAACTTTTCCTGTGACCAATGAATTTTTGTAATTTGTTCAAGAAAATGTTGGTACTAGATGAAATAAGTAACATACAAAGTTTGGTTCACTTTGGAATGTTGGCTCCGGAGATATAAACGCCGGAGCACTAGATGACATGTTTGGCACAATGAGTATATCTCGGCGGAAACTGATTGTAGGACTTTCAAATTTTCAGGGAATATGTATCTTTGAATGTACTACAAAAAAGCAAAAAGAATATTTGATTATGAGCAAAAAAATTTTTTCGATACACTGCATCCATTTGGTCAGAATTAGCCCTGTACTTCGCCAAAATATTTTTTGCTCAAAATTGAAAATGATTATTGTCATATTGTAGTACATTTAAAGATACATATCTACTGGAAATTTGAGAGTCCTACGATCAGTTTCAGCCGAGATATGCTCAATGTGCCAAACATGCCATTTGGTGCTCTGACGTTCATATCTCCGGAGCCAATCATCCAAAGTGAACCAAACTTTGTGGATTACTTATTTTATCTAGTATCAACATTTTCTTTCACAAATTACAAAAATTCATTAACCTCAGAAAAAGTTATTTTTTTGACTTTCAGATCACGCCTACATCATGTAAAATTCTGGAGCCCAGAAGCATGTTTTATTCTCAAAAAACTATGTGTTCTACTCTCAGTCATATCGTTAATAAACATGCAAAATTTCAAGTCATTCGGACTTGTTTGAGCAAAGTTATTCACTGAAGATCAAAGGTACACTCACCACATCTCGCCACTGTAAATCTTAATTTTTTTTCTAAAGAAAAATAATATGAATTTTTTCAGAATCGGGTCAAAGAGTTTGTTACAAATGGCCTCTCCCTCATTTATTTTTTTGAATCTGGAATCAACTGCCAGAAAGCTATTTGTAGAAGCTTTATAAATCTTCAAAAATAGTTTATTTCAATAAATTTGAATTCGATTTAATGTCTTAATGACACCAGATGAAGAGAGCTCATTTAATTACTTTAGTAGACTTTTAGCTTCCCTAGATTCACATTTTTTCTGATTCTTTCTAAATTTTTTCCAAAAGATCCCCAAATTCCTAGTGAAAAGCATTAGGATTTTATTCAAATTCGTTGGAGTGTCTATTCGGATTAACATATAGAATAAGCCGGATTAGTGAAGAGGACAACCTCTTAAAACTTAGAGAAATATGAGAGTTTTGAACTAAAATTTGTTCCAATAACAACTGAAAATTCTCTGAAATTTCAAGACAACCGAAACCTGATGGTATATATACAATCAGATTCAAAAATACATCAATTTGTGACCCCAGGAATAATACTCTGCGAAAATCTACAAATCTAGTAATACAAAAATAAACACTTTATTGAATATCATTTTACAGAACCACATAAAATTCAAAACTCAATATCCAACAATCAATGTTCTATACGCTCGATGTCCATTCTTATCTTTCTCCGAATACATCGTTCTATCCCATCCTGGTCTTCCATCATTCCATTTACAATTGACACCTCTGATCACTTCGCCAAGGTGCCCCGTAACACAAATGAATCCGCAAACAATTTCTATTTTCCTCGCCAACTTTTCCGGATAGTTCTTATAGCTCTCTCGAAACTCCTTCACATCGAACTCAATTCCTTTCACTTTATTCGTCAATTTTTCCATCCATTCTTTATCTAGCCAATTTGCATTGATGGACTTGTAGATGAAAACGTTGGTTCCATGGGGACCGAAAATTTCTATAAATCGCTCAGCTCGATTTGTAGTCGTAAGTTGATAAGTGTAATACATATAGCGATCCCTGTTGTTATCCCAGTTATTGAAGACACCAAGGTAGAAAGAATCGCTGAAAATGTTGGGCATACTATAATTGTAAAGTTTTCCCCCTGAACTTACTATGTAATAATAGTTCCCAGAAACTCTGCCAACTGGTCCGCTGTTTTCTCATTGCTCTGCTTTGGATGCTTCACCAGAATCTCCCTCGCCTTTTCTTCTAGGTGCCCCCAGTACTGAGTATTGTTTCTCTGAAAGATGTTCAGTTTTAATTATACCCTCTAACAAGGGGGTTACACAAAGTCGTGCTTTGAACTTTTTCTGAAACTTTGGCCCTAGACTAATTTGCCCCTGCAAAGCCCAAATCTGCAATAAATATGGCTCAATGTTCCTCTAACTTGAGAGATGAGCCCTCAAAATTGAGGTCAATACTAAAATGAGATACTTTGAGGACTCCTATCTCCGCTCAAAATCACTTTCAGAATGTCTGGTTTTTTGTTTTGAACTCACAAATTGATGCTCAAAAAACCCTATATTTTTCAAAAGAAAAACTTTTTGATCGCAAATTTTCGAAGTTTTGACCCAAAATTTTTTTTCAAAAAAAGTGCAGGTTGCATCAAATTCTGCATCAAATTCTGAGTTTAAAACAAAAAACTAGACATTCTGAAATTGATTTTGAGCGGAGATATGAGTCCTCGAAGTACCTCATTTTAGTATTATCTCGAGTTACGTGAACATTTCGCCATTTTTATTGCAGATTTGGGCTTTTCAGGGTCGATTTAGATTGGAGCCGAAGTTTCAGAAAAAGTTCAACTCACGACTTTGCGGAACCCCCTTGTGAGTCCAATACCTTTAACTCCTCTTTCCACTCTTCAATCCTTTCAAAAAGGTGATCCGACTTTTCCATAATCCTATGAGAATTATACTCGCTATGCTTCTCCAAAAGCCCAGAGCCGAAAGCTTCCAAGAAGAGCTGAAGAAACTCATTTTTCAGAAGATTACTTTTGTCCCGATACTCACAAACTCTCCGAGTACACCATTGATAATATCGTACCATTTGTTGAAAGTGGTGGTAGTTTTGAAAACGTCCGCATCCATGGCCATTTTTAATGGATTTGTGGATTTGCGTTCCAGGAGACTTAGAACGCTCTGAAATTTATGGTAGTTTCAGAATCGAAGAGTCCCGCTCACATATGCCAGAATTAACGGTGGATTTTTCTCATAAGCAGCTATGAAATTTTGCACTCCTTGCTCAGATGGATGCTTCATACAGTCCATCATAAGTTTCATTAGGTTTGATGCTGGATTCATAATCTCCACATAAAAATTTAGCTCCACAAGGAAGGCTTTCAAGTCGTCAAACTTGGCGCTCATCTTTTCGGAGAGCTGAAAACAGATTATTTCAAAAAATAGGTTTAGAAAACCTCACCTTATCAATCTTCCCCTCCAGAACCCCCAATTGCTCAAAAATCGGATTCGGCTCGTCTGGTATGAACTTCATTATGGCCTTCACCAGCCCTCCAACTCCGACAATACTTCCTAGGGCTTCAGCGACATCCTTGAATACAAACTTTCCGAGCTCTAAGAATTTGGACGACAAGTCGATCACTTTTTCAATGTTGTCTGGAACATATTGATTTGAAACGTAGAGAATTTTTTAGTACCAGTAGTTTTATTCAGAACCACAGAACCACGCTTAGTGTCCTTTTTCTTGGTGTCTTCTGAAAGAAAAGGAGTTCGATAGAGCGTTTTTTCAACCTTTGAACTTACCTTTCTCATCTCCAAAATCCAATTGATCCACGTCCACAAAATCTTCTTTATTCATGTCCATAGTTTCTGCTACCATCTTCAAGGCAATTCAGAGAAAGTAATTGAACCTGATATTTCTCCAACCTCTCTTATAGGCAGTTTCTCGTACGAAGATCAAGAATCCTTATCAGTTTCGTGTTTTGTGTGCCTTATCGTTGTTATCTTGGTTTTGGCTCTCATTCCAATATCCATTTAGTCTTTCTAGTACAGAAACCGAGAACGTCATCGGCCACCTTTTTCATTTTGAAACAATTTATCTCAGAAAACAAAACATATTCAAGGTTTCAACCATAACACATTGATAAGAACGGATAGGAATGAAACGGATCTAACGGTGATCTTTGTACGAATCTTGGTATAAAAAGGTTATTCAAAGTCATGTAAAGTCATACTTTCATCGCTTCTCCAAATGGTTGTCGGTTGGTTTATCTTAGGCTATATTTTTTCGATAGGGAAAATTTTCAGACATGACTGATGAACGCTACATGGATGTCTCCAACTTTGTTGACATCGATCCTACGATGACTGACGATGTGATAGATTTGTACGCTGTCGCCGATGCGCTTCCCACAGAGCCTTATATGCCATCGGATAAAAATGAGCACGTTGGTGGGTTTGTATTCCATTATATTTTTGAGCCAAAAATTTTCAGACAAGATCGACAAGACTATTGATATCGCAAAGGCTTGCCTTGACTTGGGACAGTTTGCGTTCAAGAAACTCGCTCCAGCTCTTGGGAGCATCGCTGGTGTAGGAACGTTGATTTCCGCATTCTTGGCATTGGTCCCAGAAGAAGAAGATCCACACTGGAAGATGATGGAGGAGAAGCTTGATGCTCTAGGCGACAAAATCGACAAACTTGCTGACAAGATGAGTGGGAAGTTTGATGACTTGAAATCGTTCCTTGTCGAGTTTAACTTCTTCATAGACATCATGAACCCAACATCTAAGCTCATGAAGTACATGGAAGACTGTATGAAGTTTCCATCAGCTCAAGCCAAGAAGAATTTCCAGGAGGCTTACGCTAGAAACACTCCATTGGATCTAGCCTATACCGTGTTGGCTTACATGGAGCAAAATTCTACGAACCCTTTGAAAATCGCAATGACCTCGGATAGGTTGAAGACCAAGAACACCTTTAACAAATGGTTCAATATTATTGATGGGGTCCTTGGACAGTTTTTGTTTTTGGAAGCGTTCGCTAGTGGGTTGCTCAATGATGGGGACACTTACAATGCCGAAAGATTGAAAGGAAGAGCTGAAAAGTTGTTCGTGTTGATTGAAGGGTGGAAGACGGAGTACTTGGTGAGGTTTTGGAAGAGAGTAGTTTCTTGTAACATGTAAGATTTCAGGAAGTTAACGACGACTACTGGCCAGAATTGAAGAAAGAGGCTAGCGAGTTTCTGGACGATCACAAAGATTGGTCGAATGGAGCGAAAGCGGACTACCTTCAAAAAATGTGCAACTCAATTCTGACTCGTGACGCTTTCTATATAACAGTGTTCAGTCACTGGCAGAAAGATTGGACACAGTTTTCGTACTACACCACATCCGACGATCGCCTTCATCTGATCTATGGCCCTGGCAACGGTAACACGTTCATCTACCGTAGTCGTACAGCATGGAAAGCTAGCGATAATGAACTGAGCACGATGAGGAAGCAAGTCAAAGGAACTCGCTTTGATGTGTATGGTTACCTAACCAACTTAAAAGGATATCCTGAAAAATTGCGTGGGCAAATCGATGGAACTGGGTTCATCTGTTTAGTAGGATTTCTGGGGGAGGAAACTCGTGCCGCCAACTTTACACGAAATGATGGGGAGCCGGGATGGTGGACTACTATTGATGGATGGTATAATCTAAGGCAATACTACAGACGCATCATTGTAGGGCTACCTTGAATCTTTTTTGTCAGCTTTTTTGAATAAAAACATAAAGGCACTCCTTGATTCTTATCATTTCTTCGTTTGAGTTCAGTTCACATAAACAACTTTTCTGTCTTGATACAGTGATAAAAGTGAAGTTTGACCTTACCTAGAAATAAAATGAAGTCTGATCAACCAAAAGAAGATAGAGGCAAACCGTTGATACTTCTGTACTGTGAATAGAATAAAACTGATGCGGAAATCGATAAAGAAATTGTGTCAAGGAATTTACTGTTGAACGCTTCTGAAGCTTCGTAGAAAGTTTTCCAGAACACCGTCTCAAAATTGTACAATTTATTTCGTAAACACCAATGTTACCGTTTCCTGGTTAATTAACTATGAAAGAATCAACTAACAATCTTTATCAAATACTGGAATTTCACGGAAACCCAACAACGAGCAATAATTCCTGTTCCAATTCAAAACGCGTCTCCGACGCAATGATTAATTCCCAGCTGCCGGGTCCTTTCTCATCGTGTCCTGGTGTCAAGCAATGGCGCACCACCGGATGCCGAACATTCCAAATCGTGCAAATCATTCCGGCATTGGTGATTGGATTGTCTCGGAGTTGGCCTGGATACCTCTCAACAAATGTGCCTAGACTGAAAGCTTTTCGATAAGAAGAGTTGGTTTTTAGGGAGACGAACTGTCATTTGAGAGATGAACGGAACCCTCATGGAACCGTTCTTGTCGCATGAATGCAGTAAACAATTCAAATAATTTCTTCTTGAAATTTACGTTGTTAGACAAGTGTTGAGCTCGTCAATCAACTTCTGCGCACGTTCTTCATGCTTCAAGTCTTTAGTCTTATCTTGGAAATCCTGTACATACGACTTCATGCCATCCCAGTAGTTGTTCTTCTTTCTATACTCCTCCTTCAACTCATCCATACCTTGGATGATCTTCTTTCCATTCTCCAGCATTCTGTCACTATCGTTAGTGTCTTTAGACTCCGTAATTCCGCTAGCGAACGCTTCAATGAACAGAAACTGCGCCAGAACTCCACTAATAGCATTGCTCCACTTATCGAACGTTGTACTAGACTTAATAAGATCCGCGTCCATGGCCTTCTTCAATGGATTCAAAGTATCGTTAGTCATCGAGTTCATCACCGTCTGAAATATACCTTTTTTAAATGAACGAATCTAATAAACTCACATAAGCCAACTCCAGAGGCTTATGCTTCTGGTAGTATTCCGAAAAGTTGTCCGTTGCCTTCTTGGATGGATTATTAATAGTATCTTGTAGGTACTGTAGGAGCAGTTTAGCGGGTTTCATGACGTTCTCCTCGAAGTTGACTTCAGTGATAAAGGCTTTCAAATCCGTAAACTTTTGGTTCATCTTCTCGCCAAGCGTGTCAATCTTTGTTCCCAACTATTTCAGCTCCTTCATAACTGGATCATCTTCAGGAATGGTTCCAGACAGCTCCTTGATTGCTTTGCCGAAAAAGCCGATCGCCTCGAAGGTGGCTTTGCCCTCAGGGAAGATAAATTGTCCAGCTTCCACAAGACCTTCAGTAACCTTGGCGGTCTTCTCAAGATAGTCTAAATGTAAAATCTGTTAAAACATAGAAAAGCTCAGAGAGTTCATACCCTTCAAATCCTTCTCGGTCATGTTGGGTGCCACCGTGACAACAGCTACTGAAAAAAAGTATCTGAGAGAGGTCAAGTTTTAAAAAATTAGTTACCAGTCATTGTTGATCGTGAGATGAAGATGAAATAAGGGTGTTTACATGAACCCTTTTATACGGGGTTTTCGAACAAAGATCATGGTTATCAAAGCACAAACTATTGGTCTTTTTACGTATTGAAACGGTTTTGTATCTTTCTGTGTTTCGTTGAAACCGAAAGACTAAAGAAACATACCGATATCCTATTTTTTTGGGAGATCAAAAACCTTCTGTGTCACTTGATGACTACAGTAGTAAAGAGATTGTTGCCGTTCATTTTTTTATGTGCTCCGTTTCGAAACCCATTGTTAGCTCTAGAAGGAGGTCGCGGACGCCCCAGTAGCCTATGGTTTTAGACTGTTTGTTCCATCCAAATAACTTTTGATCTGCGCTATATTTCTTATCAAAAATAGTAGTTGTATTTTGAGTCTTCAAACCAAACATGGATAAACAATTTTCTGACATTTTCTGATATTTCTCCAATCCATTTTATAGTCACTTTCTCGTACGAAGATCAAGAATCCTTATCAGATTCGTGTTTTGTGTGCCTTATCGTTGTTATTTTGGTTTTCTAAATTCTTCGATCGACCCACCATGAACTTCATCTGATTCTTTTATACCCCTACTTGAACCGTTTTTACACTCAGAATGAAGGTTTTCTGATAATTAACGTCATTTGTCCAACAATCACTTGATAATGAAACATCCAAACAAAAGACTACGCAAATTCCAATGAAACTCCCTTTGTAAGAAAAAAGTAAAAACCAAACCACAAAATTATATGATAAGATGTGATCTTCGACTTGCTATAACCGTATAAAAATGCATTAGGTTACACGGTTTGTTATCAATTTCTAGTTTGAAACATGCGAGGTTGGTCAAAAAAGTTTCTCAACTATTTAAGGAACCGTAATTTACAGAAGTCCTCGGAAACAACTTCACCATCTCGGTGACCAACATCAATGTGCAAGTGTTGGAGTCTGGGGAGACCTACAAGTTCACGGATGACGTTGAGAAGGCCATCGACACTGCGAACACGCTTCTTGAAATCGGGGGATTCGTTTTTCCGGAAGTGAAAGCGGTAGCGGAAGTGGTTTCCACTGTTGGAGGGATCATCAAGAAGCTGATCGGCCTATTCCCTGGACCTGATCCAAAACCTGATCCAGTTTTTGAAAAACTCGGGGAGCTGGAGAAGAAACTCGATGACTTAGCTTATAAGATGGCCGGCTACTTTGCCGATATGAAGGAGTTTATCACGGAGGTCAACTTTTTGACAACGATTACTGTGCCAACAACGAATCTGATGAGATTCATGCAAGATTGCTTGAAGAGCCCGAACGAAGCGGCAATGGAGAACTTCAAAAGTGCTTACGACGATCGTAAGCCACTGAAGATTGCCTATGTGAGTAACCAAATGGTTTAAAACAAACAAATACGTTTCAGGACATGCTGAGTCTTCTTGAACACGAAAAGACCAACCCACTTGTCATGGCTATGCTAGCAGACCCCCTCCGGAAAGCCACTACTTTTGACGCGTGGCACAAGAAGTTGGAAGCAGCCCTGGGTCAGTTTTTGTTCCTAGAACTGTTTGCCGTGGGTTTGTTCAAGGAGGAGAATGATAAGCAAATGTTTGATGCGAACACTCTTATCGAGAGAGGCCAACAGTTGTATAAGACTATGGAGGGATGGAGAGAGGGATATAAGGTAGGGCTATAATCAAAGGGATCTCGAGAGATGAGGCTTGCAGAAAGATCCAGCATACTTCAAAGGCATGCAAAAGCATGTCGAAAAGTTCCTGGAAGATAATTCAGGAAATCAACGCTGGGTGATAGCCGACAAGTTGAGAGACGACTTGAGCAAAGTGTTGCTCACAAAGTGAGACTCTGTAGCTCTTTTTTCCATATCTTTCCGAATTCCAGCGACGCTCTTTATGTCATCGTGTTCATGAACAAACCAAGCAATGCTAGCTATGCAGTAGCGGCGAGAAATTCGGATCAGCTCGTTGAAGTATTGAACAAGAGCGGTGGTTGGTCCATTGTAGTCTACCGCAGTGTTGAGGCAAATACAGTGGATAGTGAGAAAATCGACGAGTTCTGGAAGCAAATGGGGATTCTCAGAACAATGCTGGTTCCGTTAGTTGGAAACACTGCTATCTAGTTAAACGTGCCTCAATTTCAGTTCTTTCAACTATTCGGATTACCCGAAACGCTATCTTGACCACTTCTTCCCAAACGCCGGATGCGTTTGTCTTGTCGAGTATAGACACTGGCCGGAAATCCGATCGGTGAACTGTCAAAAACGTGCCAATGGGCCTGGAGTGTGGGAACAGGTTACTTCAGTTGAGCTACCTTTCATTGGCAGACACACTTTGCATTTCATGGTTGCATATAAATAATCTTAAGTTTCGAATACTAACGACGTCTCATTATATGGCTACCTTGAATCGTGTTCATCAGTTTTTTTCTATTGTTAATAAATATGTATAAGACACTCATTGATTCTTATAAATTCTGTTTAGGTTCAACTCATATCAGAAATTTTTGTGTCTTGATACAGTAATTAGAGGGCTTTTGTGAAATTCGAATGTGCATCTTGACGAAATTGAACAATGCCCAAATAGTTTGAGAGAATACGATAACTCCTTTTTTTGGAAAGAATCTGATCAACTTCATTGTGTATGACTTTATCAGTGTAGCCTATGGTTTCTACCTGTTTGTTTTATCCAAATAACTTTTGATCTGCGCTATATTTCTTATCAAAAATAGTAGTTGTATTTTGAGTCTTCACACCCAACATTGATAAACAATTTTTGGTGGGCGTGGCTCCTTCTATATAAACTCAGCGGAACAACAAAAAAGACAACAAAGTCTTCAAAATGAGTGGTAAGTTTTCATAGTAATCCCAATTGGACTCAAAATGTCTGTTTTTAGCTGCTGAAGAGTTCTCCTTCTCTCCAGACTCTGTGGCCAATGTTATTGCCTTAAGGGAGGCTCTGGCTACAACGCATAGCAATGGTGCGCCATGTTTGGGGGCTTCTGGAGCTCCGAGTTTGGGAAATTCTAGGGCTCCAGGGGCCAATGCGAAGGCGGCGGGTCTCTAGGAGCCTATAAAACTAACTTATATACTCTTAACTATCCCAGGACCCAATGAACCCCTCAAATTCCTTTAGACCACTGACCAACTCTTCGCTAACGTTGACAAAATGAAATCCATGGTCTCAGATGCCAAGTTCGAAGAAAAAGTGATCCAACCAATGCAAAAGTTGGCAGAGTACATGAACGATTGTCAAAAAACACAACACTGGAAGGCCAATGACAACTTCCTGGACGCCTACAAGAAGTGTACACCATTGGATATCGCTTATGTATGTCAAAATTAAAAGAATCCTTGAGCCAAGTTTAAAAATTTCAGACCATGTTCGGCCTGATGAAACGAGACTCCACAAATCCTATACATAATGCAATGGCAGTTGAAAAATCCATAGCGGTTTTTGATAATTGGAGAGAGGTTGTCCGCTTGACACTCAATCAAATTGTAAGTTTTCAGACTGTGTCAGAAATTATGTACAAATAAACAATGTTTCAGGTAATCCTAGAAGGCTTCGCCCTTGGATTATTGCAAAGCTCCGAGAAATTCAACTTGGAGAGAATCCATGAGAAAGGAAGTGCTCTTTTCGAGGATATGAAGCAATGGAAGGAGAAGTATTTCAGTGATAACAAGAGTTTCTCGTTTTGATAATTTCGTTTACAGTGAATAATGATCGAAAAATTCTCACACTCCTAAATTCTTATTAGTTTTTGTGGTCAGTCCGTATAAACAACTTTTGTGTCTTGATACTTTTTTGACCGTACATAGAGACACAGTGAGGTCTTATCAATGAGGAGATGATAGAGGGGTGTGATTTCTGATCTATTGTGTTTGTATCACTGGTACTTTGACGTTATTTATTGCTGGCGAAGGTTTGTACATGTTTCAAGAGAGCCTAACAATAGCAGAAACCTTCGTCGATTAGAGAGAAACTCAAATGCTCCAAATGTTCCTTTACAAGTGTACTTGAAGCGGTTTAAGACAAATTGCCTGAGAGACTCGACCACTGACCAACTACCCGGCGACACATTGAAAAGGGTCAAAATTTTTAAATTGACTAAAATTGAACATTGTAATTGTACTAAGTGTCCGAAATGCATTAATCGTGCTTTGAGCCCAAACGGTCCCCTAGGTGCTGAAATACGGTCAAAAGTCTGAAAAAGTGAAAATTTTTTCCTAATTGAGATATCAATCCAATCTTTTTTGCAATCAATTTCTGGCATGTTTTTAAGCATTTTTTATGTTCAAGTCAATTAGATACCTTTACTCCTTCATTTAGAAAAAAATGAAAAAATATCACATTATTTACTTTTTTTTTCATAAAAATACATTTTTTGGCTCGGTGAGCCGAAAAGACCGGTGTTTTTATTTCAGATTCAAAGTCTACGCGAAATTTGCTACAAAACCCATATTATGCTCTTGCATATCTCGGGAGTACTAAAAAGTTACGTTGCCCTAAATATAGTGTACTCGAAAAAATTTTCCGGGTTTTTTCAGAGAGCGCTCTTTAATTGATTGGGGTTCACCGTTTTCGATTTTATCCAGTTTTCGATCGATTGTCAGCTGTTTTCAATAATTTTTGACGTATTTTCAGTTTTCCTGTTTTGATTTTTCTTTTATTGGGATTTTTAACAGCAATTCTAGCACTCATGGTCCATGCTATATTTTAACAACCGCCAAAGGACCAACTGTGTGGCGAATTGTGTGACTAGAGCAAAACTCAAAACAGGAAAACTAAAAATACGTCAAAAATTATTGAAAACAATTGAAAATCGATCGAAAACTGGAAAAAATCGAAAACGGTGAACCCCAATCAATTGGGGTATATACTATCGCTTGGCTGGTATCTTGTATGGCAACTTTGACCTCTTACAAAACGGTTCATAGTGAAGGTACAATTATGATTTAATACTTTTTTGAAAGCTTAAAACAAGCTTATTTGAATAGCCTACACAGTTTTTTAACGTTTAGTGCTGACTCTAGTAGAAAAAGAGCGCTTTCTGAAAAAAACCCGGAATTTTTTTTCGATTACACTATATTTAGAGCAACGTAACTTTTTAGTACTCCCGAGATATGCAAGAGCATAATATGGGTTTTGTAGCAAATTTTGCGTAAATATTGAATCTGAAATAAAAACACCGGTCTTTCCGGCTTCCCAAGCCAAAAAATTTATTTTTATGAAAAAAAGCAGACTTGTCACGGGCCGGGCCGGGCCAAAACAGGAAAGTTCTCCGGCCCGGCCTGGCCCGTGGCCCGGCCCGGGTTGACCCGTCGGCCCGGATCTTTTCAAAAATTCTTTTTTTCTTTCAAAAGCTTCCAGCGATTGACTTTTTTTGTTGTAGTTTGAGCGATTTTTAGGCAAAATTATATGTTTTTAACCCTTGTAACTTAGTTTTGGTAAGATTTGGGCAAATTTTCTGTTATTGGGCAATTTTTTTTACTACCAACCACACATTTTTTTAAACCCGGGCCGACCGGGCCGGGCCGGGGCGGCAAAATTTTTCATCGGTCCGGAAAATCACAAGCCTGAAAAAAAGTAGAAAATTTGACATTTATTCATTTTTTTCTAAATGAAGGAGTTAAGCTATCTAATTGACTTAAACACAAAAAATGCTTAAAAACATGCCAAAAATTGATTGCAAAAAAGATTGGATTGATATCTCAATCAGGAAAAATGTTTCACTTTTTCAGACTTTTGACCGTATTTCAGCACCTAGCGGACCGTTTGGGCTCAAAACACGATTAATGTATTTCGGACACTTAGTACAATTACTATGTTCAATTTCAGTCAAATTAAAAACTTTGACCCTTTTCAATGTGTCGCCGGGTAGTCGAGTCTCTCCCGCAACGCGTCTTAAACGGTACCTACAATGTAGACAGATCAGTCGATATCAAAACTAAGGATTACCATCGTCTTTGCCAATGTATTCGAATGACAAATTGCTAGTTCAAGCAGATTACGAAAATGAAGAAGAATCACAGGACCAATTAGACTACACCTCATGGAAATGTTCTTGTGGCAAGGGACCTCTCTTCTCCTCTTAAACTTTTCCTCATTTTTGATACAGGATAATATGAATATTAATTATTACTTTGATTTCTATTCTTCAAACTTCATATTTTGAGTTGTCTTCTGAAAATTTACCAAAAGATCAGCACCATTTCAATGAATGTTCTTATCTTATTAATGTGTTCTGCGGTTTAGACTTGTTTGTCTCGGGGAAGGTGACTTCTGGACTTTTTTCTTATCAATGCAAAAATTGTTTCGCTTCACACGTAACTAAAGTTCAATGAAGCTAACAAAGAGTTCCGTGACGTAGTGGCCTTTCCAGAGAGCAAGACAGTGGTAGAAAAAATAATAAGTTTATGGTACACAAAATAGTCCCTGTAATTCGGAAAATGTTGAACAATCACACATTTTCAGAAGTGAATCCCTAAAACTCGGCACATCTATTCAATCTCCCGGTACATCTATCCTTTTCAGTTTTGTTGACCAAAAAATCAAACAGTATTTGTTGTGTAGTAACTGATAACGCTAATGTATTTTGTGGTTTCACGTATCCGTTTATCACTTGATCACGCCACAGTCTTTTATCAAACAAATATACACTGATCTTCGTTCGATGTGACTATAAAAGCCTACGGTGGTGAAACTTCATTTTCATCGTCATATTTTATTCCAAATATTGAGGACAAGGAATATGAGTGGTGAGTGAGAAGTTCTCTGGGAGCTGTGTTAGATTAAGTTTATTTAAAAAATGACTATACTTCTGCATACCTTTCAGAAGAAGCTCAAGCTGTGTCTGTGGACAGCAATGCCCAACAAGAAGACCTAATTACTATTACCAAAATTGAGGAGCTTCCAGTCCGAGTTTTCAGAAAAAAAGGTAAGACTGAATTTATCCGGATGGACAATGTATTCAACCTTTCGGTTTCAGAAAACGAAGTAAAGGTTAGAGCGGCCAAGTTGTTTGAGGATATGCAGTCACAACAGTATATGCCAGGAAGCGATGAAAGCGGTGCGATTAGTTTACCACATATCAGCTTGCATTATAATAATTTCAGAAGTCGTCGAACATCTTTCAAAGGCGCTTGATGCTTTCAAAGACGTTGGGCAGCTGTTGTTCCCTGAAATTAAAGAAATTGTGCCTTGGATTTCTGCAATCGGAGGAATGGCTGCGCTCTTTGGGGCGAAGATCGAAAAGAAAGATCCGATAATGGAAAAGTTGGAGCAGTTGGAGAAAAAGATAGCTGAGCTCGGAGATATCGTCCGTGGTCAATTCGCCGATTTGA
Source organism: Caenorhabditis zanzibari (assembly GCA_963966625.1). Lineage (NCBI taxonomy): Eukaryota > Metazoa > Nematoda > Chromadorea > Rhabditida > Rhabditidae > Caenorhabditis > Caenorhabditis zanzibari. The sequence goes on along the minus strand of OZ016472.1, from coordinate 20,280,809 downwards.
AAGCTTTCATGACAGAAATAAAGTTTAACGAGACCATCATGGAACCAGTATTTTTGCTTCAACAATACTTGCGAGACTGTATTCGGTCCCCTTCACCGGATGCTATCAAAAATTTCACAACCAGTTTCAACAACAACAAACCCTTGAATATGGCTTATGTGAGTGTTCAATATTTTCATATATCACTTTAGTGTTTTTTACAGAAAGTGCTAGCCCAGCTGAACCTGGATGCATCAAATCCGTTGAAGATGGCCATGGCCGCAGACCCATTGAAAACTTGCACAACATTCCACAGATGGGAAAATATATTCAGTTGTGTTTTTGAAGAGTTTGTGAGTTTTGTTATATGAACTGACAAAATTAATTATACTTTTGAAGATGTTTTTGCAAGCTTTTGCTATGGGCTTAAGCAAGGGCGACGGCGCGTACGATTTGTCAAAAATGTCGGATGCATTTGAAACTCTCGCAAAAAATGTTCAGGAATGGAAAATCTCGTACACGGTGGGCAAAAGTGCACAGCTTGAAAAATGTTTGAATCTTCCAGGAGGCGAGTGAGTACTGGACAGGTTTGAAAACTTACTTGCCACAATTCGTGGATGAAACTACAAGCTTGAACAACTTTGAAAGAGCGACGAAATTGGCGGAACTGCTGAGCACCGCGATGACTTAGTATGTGTTTATGAAATCTTTGTTTTAGATCGTTAGATGCACCCTTAGGCCCCGGTTACTATGATGGTTCCATGACTAACAAGATTTTTACCTAGCCCGAAAATATTACAGTTAGTAGGTAATCAGAATACAAACGTCTGCTTGACATCACAAAAATCAATTAGAGCTCAAAATATCAGTTAAAATGTAGTCTGGAAAGCTTCAAAACGATGGGTTCCGGTACCCTCAAACATGAGCCCGGGGCTCAGGTCATGATCATTTGGTCCACGACCCTGAAAAAGATCACATTGAAGACGGGAAAGCAGGCATTAGGCGAACTTTGTTTTGCATTTGCTGAGAGTCCTAATTTGTGACCCTAAATGAGGTTCCTAGTTTTTATGAGGCGATGTCCCAGAAAGTCGACCATGGTCAAGATTTGTACACATCCCCCATTTTATCGCATCTGGCTGATTTTTTGATTACAGGGTACTTGGGGTGAAGCAAGTAAAATACAATTTTCAGAATCAGGTTCCGCCCCTTTCAGAAAGCTATCGACCTGACAGGTCACGAACTTTCTCTGAACCAACTTAACCGTATTCTACAGAAAATTTATGATTTTTGAAAAAATTTCCTTTTTTTACCAAAAATCATAATTTTTCACCAACTTGAAGTACTGGAAAATATATTTTGAACGAAAAAATGATTCCCAGCTATTAATTTAGCCTCAGTGTGTTGCCTGACAGCACAATCAGCTCCGGGCGACGAACGGGCGGGTTAACGTCAAGCAACGAAACAACGTTTTGAAGTAAAAAAATAACTTTGGAATCATTTACACGTTTGTTTTTCTCTAATTTCTTTCACATTTGTAGTGATTCGATGATTTCTCTGGTCACCAACAAAGGGAAATCCAAGTGGGAGTATGCAGCCAAGTGCTTGAACGATGAAGGGGAACTCCTTGAACTGTTTGATCGGGGAAATCACAATGTGATTGTTTACCGCTCGAAAAACGGTACTCAGAAAAACCACTACTTCCGCGAGTGTTGGCAACAAGCGCAGGAAATTTCAGATAAAAGGTTTATCAGATCGTAAGTAATTTCATTTTTTATCAAAGAAAAATGAATAAACTCAGAAAATCACACTACTACCCTTATCTGGATGATCTAACGGGTTATATGAAATTCGCCTCCTTCCTTATTTTGCTTGATTATGATCTCAATCCCTTTATCATTCCCTTTATTTTTTCCCTTTATTCCCTTTATTTTTTTATTCCCTTCTCATTCCCTTTATTTTTTTCACGGGAGGTGGTGACAATTTCTCATCCTCCTCTCAAGAAGAGGGAATCCGTTCTTCGAACCGCGGCAAGGAAAGAACGTAGCCAACAGTCATGACGAAAGACGCCCTCTTCCGACTGCTGAATATGAATGTGCAAAGTCTGAGGACATCCAGAAGAATGGTGATGATGGAGGAAGCACTGAGCAAGGTATCGTTTGATGTGGCTGGATTGTGTGAGACATGGAAAGATGGAAAAGGAAGAGATAAGTTGAATCATTCTGGTGATACGCTACTGTATAGCGGAGGAAAATATGGAAGAAAAGGAGTTGGATTTATAGTGCCGAAAAGAATGATAATGAATGTAGAGAGGTTTGAACCAATAAGTGAACGGGTATGCTATATAGACATAATGCTTAATAAGACCAAAGTTAGAATAATACAAGTCTATGGACCAACGGCAACGGCAGACGATGCAGAATATGAAGCCTTCCTGTCAAGCATCAAAGACAATTTTGGAGAGAAGAAAGAGAGGATAAGCCACTTGATTATAAACGGCGATTTCAACGCTGCTGTTGGATCCCAACAACATCGCCTAGAGCCAGGAATCGGGCCGTATGGAATCGGGACGAGGAACCACCGTGGACAAATGCTACTAGACTTCTGCTCTGAAAACGGCTTAATAGTGGCGAGCACATTCTCGAAGCAAAGATTCGGCAGGAAATGGACGTGGAGAACCCCCAATGGAACAGTTCTGAAAGAGTATGATATGTGTCTGGTGAAGTCATCAAAACAGGTTGTCAGTGTCAGTGCATTAAATCGATTTGAGTTCCAGTCGGATCATAGAATGGTTAGAAATATCCTGAAGATAGACGGAAACAAGAAGAAAAGGTACAATGGACCACAGAACACGAGGACGGACTGGCTCAGATTCCGTAGAAATGTAGAGGAAAAAGAAACGAGTCTTCAAAACGGAACGGGCACGTCAAAATACGGGAATATTTGCGAAATTCTGAAAGAAGCGCATAGATCCGCTGCGAAAACAGAACCAAAGCCTCCCCGCATATCAGAAGAGACAAGAAAACTTTTTCGGAACAGAGCACGGTTGTTAAACAAGACAGATCCTTTGAGCCAAATAGAATTGGTGGAAACGAACAAACTCCTGCGGAAGTTTGTCGCTAGAGACATAGAAATAAGAAAACTGAAGCTTTACGGAAAAGCAATGGCGGCCAAAAGAATCCATGAGAAAGTAACAACACAAGGAATGTGGGAGATCCTGAAAAATGACGGAACCGTAACATCGAACCCAGACGAGATAAGAAAGACAGTGAAGACGTTCTACGACAATCTGTATTCATCAAATGTAATCGTCAACAGAAGAAACATCCAGGAACCTGAAAAACCACCGGAAGTACTAGAAAAGGAAGTGGAATACCATCTACAAAGAATGAAGATACGAACAGCTCCTGGTCATGATCAGATTAATAGTGCAATGCTCCGCAACTGCAAAGAAACCATCATCCCACACCTGAAGGATATTTTCAATCAAATTCTGACGGAAAAACTAATACCACCTACCATTGCGGACTCAATAACAACACTGATTCCAAAGAAAGGCGATCTTCGTAATATTGGTAACCACCGCCCAATTTCTGTGCTACCATCAATCTTCAAACTTTTGACGCGTGTAATCATGGGAAGGATCCAAAAACCGCTAGAAGAAAACCAGCCACCCGAACAAGCTGGGTTCAGAAAAAGTTACGGAACAGTTGAACACATTTACAACGTCCGTCTGCTCATCCAAAAGTCCAGAGAATATAACATCCAACTATATCTGGTCTTTGTGGACTTCCAAAAAGCATACGATAGTGTAGAGTTTAATGCCGTCTTCAACGCCTTAGAAGAACATGGAGTTGAGAGATACTATGTGGATGTCCTCGAAAGAATCTACAGAGAATCGTCCTCCAACGTAAAAGTGCTAGAGCAAACGACCTCGATAAACATCCAAAGAGGAGTACGACAAGGATGTGTGTTATCTCCGCTGTTGTTCAATGCGGTGCTGCAACAAACCTTCATGAACCTGAAATGGGAACAAGAAGAATACGGAATAAACATCAACGGATCTCAACTCACCAACCTTAGATACGCCGACGACGTAACCCTTGTAGCACATGACCCGGAAACAATGCAGAAGATGATAGATGAGTTGGTGGAGCGTAGTAAGGAAGTTGGACTTCAAATCAACAAGAAGAAGACAGTGGCCATGACCAACATAAGTGATAAGTCCACGGATGAGCTAACTATCAGAATAAGGGGGGAGCCTGTGTCAATAGTGGAAAACTTTATATACCTCGGCACTAATGTTTCATTCCAGACCAACATGAAAGAAATCCAGAGAAGAATTGGCTCAGCGTGGGGGGCCTTCACACAGCACCGCATCTTCCTGACAGACAAAAGGGCACCACCCAGGCTAAAAAGAAGAGTATTCGTCACCTGCATTATGCCCTGTTTTCTCTATGGATGTGAAGCGTGGACCCTGAAACTGGAAGAGAGGAAGAAACTAGATGTGGCCCAGAGAAGAATGGAGAGAGCAATGCTTGGGATCTCCAGAATGGATAGAGTGAGGAACGTAGAAGTTGCCAGATGGACAAGATTGCCACGTGTCACAGAGCTGGCAAGAAAGCGAAAGATACAGTGGGCAGAAAAGGTTGCCAACGCGAATACAGAAAGGTGGTCACGGAGAATAGCGGAATGGTGTCCAATGACGTACAAACGGACGAGAGGCAGGCCACAACAAAGATGGGAAGACGATATCAAAGAGCGCCTAACCGAGAAAGGATACCCTGGAGTCACATGGATGCGCATGGCAAGACAGCAGAAGAAGGAATGGCGGAGAATCATGACTCCAGCGAGAAACGACGCCTGAACTAGAACTCCTATTTCTAAATCATTCTCTGAACATCTGGTTAATAAATAGAAATAGAAATAGATCTCAATGCCGAGTTCGTCGTCAGCAACGTTGATGAATATGCCGGCCAAGCCATTTACAGTTTCCAGAAAATATACACCGAAGGAACGAGATGGTATGACCCAACATCCTTTTACATGTATTTCGCTGCTAAGGCCAAACCATAAAGATAACCGTTTGTGTGTAAACCGTTTAGATGAACCTCATTTTAATTTCACATAATTAAATGAATCTTATTTGTTTTAAATCAAAACTGTTCATTCACCAATATATTAGTCGAGTTGACTATGCTACTACTAAGTCGACCATGAGCTTTGGAGAGTCTATAAAATAGCTCAAAAGCTTCAAATGTACCACAGGATCCAAAGAGCCCCTCAGATTTTTTCCGACCACTGGCCAACTCTCCGCTAACGTTGACAAAATTAAATGCATGGTTTCGGATGCCAAGTTTGAAGAAAAGATGATTCAGCTAACGCTTGGCAGAGTACATGAAAGATTGCCAAAAAACCGAAAACTGAAAGGTCAGTGACAACTTTCTAGACGCCTACAAAAAGTGCACAACATTGGATGTCGCTTATGTATCTTACAATCGGAAGGAACTTTAAGCTAATCTGGGAAATATTAGACCATGTTCGTAATGAAGAAACGAGACTCCATGAACCCGATTCATAATGCCATGGCAGTTGAAAAATCCTCGGCGGTTTTGGACAATTGGAGGGAGGTTATCCGCTTTGAATCAAATTGTAGGGCATAGAATTTCGTACTTTCTACGGCCTATTTTTCAGGTAATCCTAGAAGGCTTCGCTCTTGGATTGCTGCAGAGCTCCGAGAATGAAGCAGTGGAAGGAGAAGTATTTCAGCGATAATAAGAGTTTCTCGTTTTGAAGATTTTGTTTACAGTGAATAAAGATCAAAAGATTCTCACGCTCCTAAATTCTTATCAGTTCTTGTGGTCAGTTCGTATAAACAACTTTTGTGTCTTGATACTGTGCATAGAAACACAGTGAAGTCTCATCAATGGAAAGATGACAGCGGGGAGTGTTGATGTGATTTCTGATCTTGTTTGTTTGTAAATCTGGTACTTTGGCGTTATGATTTTGAAAAAATATATGTATATAATTGTTTTCTGCGATTGCAGAGATGTAATTCATTATGTGCCCAAAATTATACATTACATAAAAAAAATATAAAGCATATCCAGCAAGCAAAATGACACTGTCACAATCCTTCACACCGGTTTTAGCAGTTTCAAACCATCCAGGTCCGTAACCCTTTGGATACTTATTCCATCTAGTGAAACGGACTGATCTGATTACTGGTTCATACTTGGAATTCATCATGCAAATAACACTCTGTTTTGACCTCTGTTTTGACAGTGGACCGCTGAGAATGTAAAGAACCGTTATTCTGGGACAGAGCCAATTTGGGCTAACTAACTGGATCACAATCAAATCAAAAAGGTTTCAACTAGAGAAATGGAGTTCTTGAGTTGCTCTATACATCCCTAAATTTCAGAAAAATCGGACATCTGGAAGCCACTAGTTCAGACCCTCAAATTTGACCTTTTTCGATTAAAAAGCGTATTATTTTTGGCCAGCACTGTGTATATTTCCAGGTATTTTAATTCCAAATCTCAATTCTAAAAAATTGTACTTTTCTCAAGTTCCTTCTATACACACTACATCCGTTATAATCCATTTATTCTCATTCCACTGATGAAGACATTTACTTCGAAATCGGAACTTGTTATTGGCATATCCCGACCTCTAGGGATACCTTGATTAGAAGAAGAAAAAATTCTGTCTTTATTCCCCACTACTTTTTTCCTTGAAAGAGGAATAAAGTGAGAGCTCGTTTGTAATTTGGATTGATTTTTTCTGCTGACCATTCTTGGCTGAAAAAAGAGCTTCAGGGCGTTTCCAGGATGAATTTATCAGGTGAGTAATATTTTTTTTTAACAATGGATATTTTGGGGGTACTGTGGGAAATAGTAGAGAGGTTTTAGAAGAAAAAAATGGTAAACTATTGAATTAAATTAGAGTAATAAATTAGAATTTTTTCAGCCAAAAGTAAATATCCGCTATTTTTATAACCAAATCTGAAGCATTTTTGTGCTCTAAATTACATGTTTTAATAATTTAAAAAAAACTGGTTTTTTGAAAAATGTTTTTTCGCGAAATTTTATCCAATAAAATGCTCCAAAACATTCTCAATCGTTTTAAAGATTTGCGCCTTTGTGTTTTTGAACTGTTTCAACCAAACTGCGGTAACATGATTCCGATTAAAATTGTTTCTTCCAAAATATAATTTCCTCTATTTCGCGTCACTATCTAAATCTGAATATCTCTGTCCAAATGTAGTTTGATTTTCCCAATTTTTTTCTCTAGATATCTGGATTAGTAGCCATTTCCAATGGCTCGCAAGGAAATGTGTTCCAAGAAATTTGTACTTTTCTTTTTCTTCTGATTTCATACACCTGACGTTTTCCAAAATTCTTGTTTTGACGAATCTGATTTTTTCACGAATTTCTGTTTTTTGGAAAGAAAGTGGTTACTGATTTTCCAAATTTAGACATTTCCCAAAAACCCAAAAGTCTAAAATTCCAATGTTTTTTGATCCACTTATTTTTCTGATTCAGAATTTATACCCAGAAATTCTCGAGTTATTTACCTCGTGTTCCCACTTACTCACTAGGGACACTAAGTGAGGGGTTGTATAGTTTTTATTCTCAAAACTAACCATGATTATATGTTAGATAACAAATTATATATTGTTTTCCATCTCAAACTTCCTTAGAACGAATTTTCATGGTTTTTAGTTCTCAAAAAGTTATAAAAACACTGATAGAGCTTTTCAATTAAAGTTAGAGATGCTGTAAGCCCCATGAAAACTTCTAAAAAACAATTTCCCACGAAAAGAAATCGAACTTATGACTTTCCCCGCTCCAAAGTCATCTCTCTTACCTATTGCGCCACTTGGACATCAGAGGCGCGTCGCGAAAACACGCCGCGACGCCTCTCGCGCGCGCTTTCCAAATGGCGCAGTAGGTAAGAGGGATGACTTTGGAGCGTGAAGAGCCATAGGTTCGATTCCTTTTGATGGGAAAGTGTTTTTTAGGAATGTTCAATGGGGTTTAGCTATAGAAAACTGGTTCCTGAGGCTCCTGTACCTCAAAATTCACAATTGTTGATAAAATTTTATCTTCCAGAAATGCCCAACAACACTCTAAACACAACTAGAATCCCCGGCAATCCCTACTTTGCCGCTGCCAACTTCGTCATCCTTGTCTACTTCTTCATCGGAGGGATTCTGGCGAACAGTTGGATGTTGGTGGTCCTCCGGCACCCCAAGGTCCGGAAAAATCCGATTTTCGTAGGGTTCTTGGTGATTGGAATCGCCAACTGGTTCTACACCATTTTTCATGTCGTAGAGGTGTTTGTGGAGGTAAGTGGGACCCCTAAGACTAAAATATTGTTGAATTTTAGCCCTGGGTTTCGCAATCCGACTTGTACCACTTCTCTTGCCGCTCAGATGCCATTAAATTCCTCATCTACCGTATAATCCAAGCTACCGTAATCTCTTCAACCCACGGATTCATAGTCCTCCTTGGAATAGTCACATTTATCCGCTTGAAAGCCGGAAAACACCTACAGTATTCCATTGCCCCCAACAAAATCTTCCTATACTCCATTGGGATTACTGTAGCTTGCCTGCACATCCAAATGGGCCGTCACTTTTGTTTCGCGAAAATTCTGGAGAATTTCGAAGTGCAATTCGATTCCGAAGTTTGTGAGCGATGCCGAGTACAATTTTGCACTACTATGAAATATTTTGGAGCAATTTTCTATTTGGGGCACCTTCTGGTAATCAAGATTCTCTGGAAGCATAGGGAGAGGTGACTTTTCTTCAAAAATGTTCCCGAATTCAAATTTTTTAGCTACGATAGAGTCTACCTGGTCATCCTCCTCCAGATTATCTATTTCGCAATCGACCTCCCAGGGCTCATTGTGCACCCAGTACTAACCCATATAAACTTTATGAGTCAGGAACGGAAGTTGTAAGTATCAATTTTTAGACTCCCAGTCTTTTTTGAACCAAAAATTCCAGATTCATCGAGTTCCTTGTCTTCAATATCATGGAACTCATCAATTTGCTCCGTGCTGGAATCTTACATTTATTGCTCTACGGATACTCTGAGCAATACGCTTGTTATACAATCAAACTGTGGAAAGTCATGTTTTGTTTTTTGACTCCAAAGAGACATAGAATGATGGTGAGCTTGAAAACATGGTAGCTTGGTAGCTTGGTAGCTTCGTAACTTGAAAACAAGTTAGCTAGCCTTCTTAGCTTACCGTCTTAGCTTACCGCCTTTGCTTATGCCTAGTTTACTGGCTTAGCTTACCGTCTTAGCTCATAGTCTTACCTTACCGACTTAGCTTACCTTCTTAGCTTACCGCATTTAGCTCACACCTTACCCTAGGTTAGTTTACTAACTTAGCTTACTGTCGGTTAGTTTACTAGCTCAGCTCGCCTCCTTAGCTTACGCTTTTGCTCACCATTTTAGCTTACCGCCTTAGCTCACCGCCTTAGCTCCCAACCTAAGCTTATCGCCTTAGATTACCGCATTAGCTCACCACTTTAGCTTACCATTTTAGCTTATCGCTTTAGCTCACGATCTCAGCTCACCGTGTTAGCTAACTGCAATAGCTTATTTTTTCAGCTTACCTTCCTAGCTTACGCTTTAGCTAACGCTTTAGCTCACAGTTTTAGCTTGCCATATTCGCTTACCTCCTTTAGCTTACGTCTTACTAACTCAGCTTACTAATAGCTTAGTAGCTTAGCTTACCGCCTTAGCTTATCTCCTTAGCTCACCGTCTTAGCTTGCCGTTTTAGCTTACAACATTAGCTTACGCCTTAGCTTACCTTATTAGTATTAGCTTAGTTAGCGCCATAGCTCACGGTCTTAGCGTACCAGATTAGCTCACCTTCTTAGCTGACCATCTGAGCTTCAAAAAATTCACATTTTCAGCTCCATGTCCGCGGAGGGCCACCAGAGGAAATGTCGAGTGAGATCGCTACAGTAATGCAAGATGGATACTCGCTTCCGATTCACAATTGATCTCTATACCTGTTTATTCCAAGGTTATTGTACAATTCCCCTTCTTTCAACGTTCAAAATTTTTACTCGCTTAATGAATGATACTGCATAAAAACTTTTATTCAATCTTCTTCTTTGATTAGTTGCCAAATGAGCGGTTTCAAAATGACCAGAAGAAAAACAACTCTTTATTCAAAAATATCAACCCAAAAATATCAAACCCTAAAAAACTCAGGCTCCGTAAAAACAATGTTGAACATGTCGAATAGCATCGCAATATCCATAGTGTCCTCTCTTTTGAGTTGAATGTTCTGAAATTCGAAAATGGGCGGAGCCTAAGGAGCCTTCACTCACCAACATTTGATTCACTATCTGCATCATTTTTGCCAACCTTGACGCGTAATTTTTCTTGTTTAAAGTCTCAACTACCCCTTCCATACTCTCAGGGTCTTCTGGAGCCCCCAGGGCTTCTGAATCAGAATCTGAGTTTTCCTCATAATAGGAATGTAAATTATTCAAAATTTCCTCCAAAAATCTCTCTCCAGCCGCCTGAGTTTGTCCCTGAAGACGTCTTCCAGCATAGTTCCAAATGATTTGACATAGAATATATGTAATTTCAGTTTCGGATAATTTCAACTCGAGAAAAGGTTTCACAATGATATCGAAGTATTGGATCATTTTTCCGCCGAAAACACTGGAAATTTTTATATGAATTTGCTAAGCCACGCCCCCAAAAAACTCACTTATTGAACCTCTCAAATCCATGATCCGACACATTTGAGTAGTCTATATAGTAGTTACCAAATCGAGCAGCAGCTTCATGGGAATGGAGCAGAATCTGAAAATTATAAATTAGATTCAAAATTAAAATAATTGAGTTCACTTTCTCATCATAACACCGCTGTCCAAAGATCTCCGCGGTCATTGTGTACCTCTCGAAACGTCTCCAAACTGCCCATACTATTTTGAATATTGCTATCTGAAAATTTGAGAAATTTTGAGATATCGTTTTTAGAAAGAATAATTGAGTTTTTAAACTTTATTTTAAGCTGAAAATCATAAACATCGGCTGAAAATTGACGGAGTTATTGAGGTTTGAATTTTTTTTTTCATCAAATTTCAAATAATGTTCAAGATTTTCAAAACATTTTCAAAAAAAAAAAAATTAGGAAAGTTATATATTTTTTTCATCAAAATTGAGTTTTTTAGCTTTATTTCAAGCTAAAAAACATACAAATCGGTTGAAAATTCGCAAAATTATAACTGTTTGAATTTTCGAATGTCATATTTTCGTTAATTTTCATTAATGTTCAAGATTTTCAAATGCATTTAAGAAATTTTTTATCTATTGAAAAACATGAAAATTGAGTTTCTCAGCTTCATCTTAAGCTAAAAATTGTAAAAATCGGTGAAAAATTCACAAAATTATAACAATTTGAATTTTTCAAAACTTTGAATATTATTTACTTTTGGTCGTAACTTCATTAGTTTTCCACATTTTTCAATGAACTTTGGTTTTCTAGAATCATAATTTTCTTCTTATCCTTTTTATTTTTTATTCCCCAATAAATTCAAGGTATCTCACTCTCTCATGCGTCGGCAACTTCCTAAACTCATCCGCATGCATCAGCCAAGTGGCCGTATCTCTCATCTGGACCTCCCACCAGGAGAACATTTCATAAAATTTGATATTCACAAAAAACTCTGGATTCCAGTTCTGTTTCTCTCGAATTTTCCGAAGAGAATGCACCATTCGTTGAAGTGGATTCAGATGAGCAATTGAGTCTTCGTCAGGGAGGTAGTACTGAAAAAAACAATTTTCAGATGACGTCGGGGATTCTGAATTCAGATGCCTTACTGTTTCCAGAATAGCTCTAGATTTCTTAATAATCGCATTAACATCTATCAACATCGCTGGAGCTCTGGTTTTCGGATTTATTACACTGTATTCTACTCGATTCCCAATTTCAGCTTCCGGTTGGTATGACGTCATCTGAAGGGGTACGAGGTCAGATGACGTGGAACTGGAGGATGGGGAATCTGCTGGAGGCTCGTCGTCTTTAATAGAAATGTCGGTGCGGACATCTGGAAACTGGGAAATGAAGAATTTGAAAATCTAAAAATTTGGAAATTTCCAAAAAAAAAATCGGACAGAAAGTTTCAAATCTTTCTAACTCTGTTTTTGAGCATTTTTGTTCGTTTTTGGCTCATTTTAAAGTTAGAAATTTCAACATTTTAATATCAGTAAACCCTAAAATTTTCAGACAATCGAAAATTTATAATTACAAACAAAAATTTTGAGGCAAAGTTGAAATTTTTAAAAATTTCAAATCACTTCAACTTGATTTGTTTTGCTCAGATTTTTATGATTTTTCGCTTATTTTAAAGCTGAAAATTTTAGTCTTTTGGGATATATATTGTCTCGAATTTTGAATATTTATATATGAATCATAAATCTAAAAAACTACTTCTAATATTTCGAAAATTCTCAAATTTTCAAATCCTTCTAGCTTTATCATTTTTGTTCAGATTTTCATGATTTTTGGCTTAAAACGAAGCTGAAAATTTAGATTTCTATATTCTGTAAACTTTCAAATAAAAAAAATCCAAGAATCTTAAATATTAGCAAAGATAATGCAAAAACTTTCTCCAAAAAATTTTTTTCAGAGTTTTGAAAATTTGAAACTCCATTATTTTTGACAGTTTTCAACCTATTTTTATGATTTTTAGCTCATTTTGTAGCTGAAAAAAATCTAATTTTTTATTGAACAAAACAAAAACTCACTCTCCGTAGTCATCCCCAAATCAATACACTTTTTGAATCGACAAAATTTACACATCGACTTTTCCTCATCTCCTCCAATTCGACATTTTCCATTTCTCTTGGTACACTTGTATTTTCGATTCAGGACTACTGTACGTCTGGAAAATCAATCATTATAATAGATAATTTTAAAAAATCAATTAAAAAGTTACCTAAAAAATGCTGCACAAGCTCTGCAAGTTTCTATACCAAAATGTAGACCATGTCCGGTTTTTAAGCAAATTTTACATTTTACATTGTAATAGTCCATTTCGGTGGATGACGTGGGGACTTCCATTTTCTGAAGAAAATTCGAAAAATCAATTTGATGCATCAAAGTCCAGTTTGAATTGAAGTATTGATAAGGAAAAATCGAAAAAAAACCTTAAGGAAATTACTTTTTTTCAAAAATCAAATTTTGAACAACTAAACTCAGGATTGGCAGTGACCTCAAAGACATCCTAGACATTAAAAAAAATTAGATTCAAAATTTGAAAATCGAAGAAACCAAAAGTTATACACATACACCATAGAAACAGACAAATAGTGAAGAAAGAGAGGCGTAGAAAAGTAAACATTGGAAATTTTAGAGAGTTAGAGACGCAGACAGTTAGAGAGCCCATGATTAGTCATTGGAGCACATGTAAGGTAAAGAAGTATTATGATGTATTACGGAAATATTGAAAATGATAAAGCTTGAAGTACAGAAATACGAAAAAAAATTGAAAAATTTTTATTGAAATTTGAAGATTTTCAAACCTCTATAACATTGCTCATTCCTAACTAAATTTTGGGATTTTTACACCAAAATTTTTCAAATTTACTGTTCTTCATTTCCTATTGATCGCAATTTTCAAGTTTCTGAATAGAAATCCACTATTCATGAACAAAAAGTGGATGCTAGAAGCGTAGACTAGATGTGGCAGAACTGAAGCGATTTCCATTGTCTTTAGGGCTTTGGAATCTTCAATTTTTAATTCTATGAACTTTTGAAATTATAAATATTTATTAACATTGTGACATTGTTACAGTAATCCATAAAAAATGATTCATCATTCTTTATCGGCCTCCTTGTCAGCTGGAACTTTGACTGGAGGATCTCTCAAGTCTCTCTTCTCACGATCCGCTTCCTTGTTAGCTTCCTTAGTTTCAACTGGCTTTTCTGCCTCCTTGGTGTCTTTTCTTTCACGGTCGGCTTCTTTGTCGGCCTGAAAATAAAATAATTTCTGAAGGAAGGGGTCAATGTACTCGCCAAAATGAATGCGGACTTCTGGCTTTCTCAGTTTAGATATTTCAACTTCGAGGGTCTGAAAAAAGGGTCTCCAGACACCCAATTTTTCTAACAATTACTAGAAGTATAGAGCATCGAAGAACTCTATTTTTGTAGTTGACAATTTTTTCATAGCACCGCAATCCAGTTAGTTAGGCCAACTTGAATGACGTCACCGCGAATTTTGACCATTTTTGAGCGCTTTGGTTTCCACGCGACCTAACTAACTAGATTGTAGTTCTACAAAGAAGTTGAAAACTACAAAAGTGTAGTTCTTGAGTTGCTCTATAAATCCACAAAATTTCAAAAAAATCGTATACCTGAAAACCACTTTTTCAGACCTTCAAAGTTGACCTATTCCAACTGAAAACACCATTGTTTTTGGCCAGTACGGTATCCAGAATTTGGGGCAATTTCAGACATTATTCAGCGCAAATTTACCTCTCTGCCAATTTCCGTGCCCTCATCCTTGAGTGGTACAGACTCTCTCTTCACTCTTTCTTTCTCGGCCTCCTTGTCAGCCTCCTTGGTTTCAGCGGACTTCTCGGCTTCCTTGGTATCTCTTCTCTCACGGTCGGCTTCCTTGTCAGCCTAAAATTTTCACATAATGCTAGCTATAAAAACTGTTTCGCTAACTATAGCTTAAAAAAAACCTAATGAGATAGCTAGATTCACTGGCTACAGCTAGCAAAGCTTAGCGAAATGGTTGGCTATGAGCTAAGTTTGCTAGCGGGATTTACTAGCTATAATCTTGGAAGCTAGATTCGCTAAGTGTAGCTAGCTATGAGCCTGATTCGTAGTTATAGCTAGCTATGTGTCTATTGAGATAAATGGATTTGCTAGCTATAAATCTAATTTACTGACTATAGCTAGCTATAAGCCTGATTCTCTTGTTATAGCTATATTTAAGCCAGATTCGTTAGCTATGGCTAGCTAGAAGCCTTACCTCCTTCTCAGCTTCCTTGGTATCTCTCTTCCCAACTGGATGATGTTTTGGTGGTGGCAATGGAGCCTCTGTATTTGGACTGAACTCTAAATCCACTTCAGAAGGAAGTGGAAGAGAATAGGCAACATAGGCCGAGATAGCGAGAAGGGATAGGATGAGCAATTTCATGGTGGAAGTTCGATTTGCACTGTGGGGTCGTTTCTTTTATACCTTTTTAGAGGGTCAGGGATCAATTCTACAGATTTTTTCGTATCACATGATAACACGGAAGAAGAAGGATGGAGAGTTCAGCGAAAAACAACAAGGAAATGGATCCCAACAAGGTCATTTTTGAGATAAGGATCAATGAGAAACAAACAATGATTTTTCGACCTTATAAAATTTCGTCAGAATCTTATTATAGTTCCGGGTGCAAATTTTCAAGAGTCAAAGAGCTAAAAATCTCAGGATTCAAGAACCCAAGAATCCAAGAATCCAAGAATCTCAAAATTTCCAAAACTCAAAATTTCTGAATCTCTTCATAGTTTTTTTCCGTGTTTGGGACGTTTCACAACTAGGACGTTTCGCAACTGGGACGTTTCGCAACCAGACGTTTGGTAACTGGGATATTCCGCAACTGAGACGCTTGGCAACCGGGCATTACACAACTGGGACATATCACAACCAATTTTTTTTTCAAACCCTAATTTTTTCAATTGGAAATCAAAAACTTTTTTCCCTGAAAATTTTTGTTATCTATTCGAAAATTTCTGCTCTTGGGTGACTAATCTTTCTCTCTAACTATCTGCATCTCTCATTTTTTCTTGTTCTCTATTTTTTCTGATCAAATTTTGCTTTATTTTCATACTTTTCTCGCTGTCATGAATGCTAGTGAAATTGAAAAAAAATTTTGAAAAAAAATGTCCGGAAAACTTTTAATGATATTTTTTGCTCATTTTCTGACCCAATTTTTTCAGAATGTCCACAGCATCAAATATCGCTTCCGAGTTTTCCCCAGAACTCTCATATTTTGCTGTGAAATGCAAAATTTGCTCAAAAACTGGACATGGTCTACATTTTGGACTGGAAACTTGCAGAGCTTGTGCAGCGTTTTTCAGGTGAATTTTTAGTTGATTTTTGATTTTAATATTGATTTTCCAGACGTACAGTAGTCCTGAATCGAAAATACAAGTGTCGAAAGAGAGTTGGGAATTGTGAGATTTTGATCGATGAGCAAAAGAAGAGCCCTTGTAAATTTTGTCGGTTCAAAAAGTGTATTAATCTTGGGATGACTGCGGATAGTAAGTTTTTGAAATAAAATCTGAAATTCTTAGCTTTAATTTGAGCTAAAAATCTAAAAAATCGGTTGAAAATTGACTAAAATATTGGAGTTTGAAAAAATTTTTTCGAATTTTTTGGATTTTTTGTCGTAACTTTTTTAGTTTTGAAGATTTTTCGCTGAAATTTTTTCCACATAATCTTCACTTTTCCAGATGTCCGCTCAGACCAAAAACTACTGGATTCGAATTCAGAAGACCTCCCTTCGACGTCATCTGAATTGGTTCCCCTTTCTGAGCCCGAAGACCGTGTAGCCTACAAAATTGCACATCCAAAAACAAGAGGGCCTGCGTTACTCTTGGATGTGAATGCAATTATTAAGAAATCTAGAGCTATTTTGGAGACGGTGAGACTTTTGAATTCAGAATCCTCGACGTCATCTGAATTTTTTTTCAGTACTACCTCCCTGACGAAGACTCAATTGCTCATCTGAATCCACTTCAACGAATGGTGTATTCTCTTCGGAAAATTCGAGAAAAACAAAACTGGAATCCAAAATTTGTAGCAAAAATTGAATTTATTGAAATGTTCTATGGATGGGAGGCTCAGATGAGAGATACGGCCACTTGGTTGATGCATGCTGATGAGTTTAGAGGGTTGCCAGGGCATGAGAGGGTGAGTTGGAGAATTGAATTTTTGGAATTTGAATAGAAAAATGAGCGTAAAATTCTGATTCTACAAACCTAAATTTCTTTGAGAAATGTTAAAAAATAACGAAGTTATGACCGAAAATCCAAATTATTCAAATTTTCGAAATATTTCAACTGTTATAAATATGAGAATTCTCAAACAATTCTTATGTTTTTAAGCTCAAAATATAGTCAAATCATTTAATTTTAATTTTCATCTATTAGTCCAAAGTTTTAGGTCAAAATCTTGAAAACTAATGGAGTTATGAGCAAAAATCTAAAATTTTCAAATTTTTTGAAAATTCAAACTCTAACAACTCTGTCAATAGTTAACCGATTTCTATGATTTGTAGCTCAAAATAAAGCCAAAATATTCTATTTTAATTTCTGTTTATCAATCCCCAGTTTCAGTAAAAAATATTAAAAACTAAGGGAATTATGACCAAAAATCCAAAATTTTCAAATTTTTTGGAAAATTCAAACTCTAATAACTCTGTCAATAGTTAACCGATTTCTATGATTTGTAGCTCAAAATGAAGCCATCATATTCTATTTCAAGTTTTTTAATCAATATCAACTTTTAGCTAGGAATCTCAAAAACCAAAAGAGTAACGACAAAAATCCGAAAATTTTCATTTCTCGAAATTTTCAATCCTCAATAACTTCGTTAGTTTTCAACCGATTTTTATGATTTTCAGCTCACAACAAAGCCTATAAACTCACTTCTCATTTCTATCATCTCTCCCTCCAATTATCTCAAATTTCCAGATAGCAATATTCAAAATAGTATGGGCAGTTTGGAGACGTTTCGAGAGATTCACAATGAGCGCAGAGATTTTTGGACAGCGGTGCTATGACGAGAAAGTGAACCTGTTTTTTGGATTTTTCAACAGAAATTTAACTGTAATTTCAGATTTACCTCCATTCTCATGAGCACGCTATAAAAATGGAGGAGTACTCTATAGACTACTCAAATGTATCGGATCATGGATTTGATAAGTTCAATAAGTGAATTTTTTGGGGGCGTGGCTTAGCAAATTCATATAAAAATTTCCAGTGTTTTCGGCGGGAAAATGATCCAATACTTCGATATCATTGTGAAACCCTTCCTCGATCTGAAATTATCTGAAACTGAAATTACATATATTCTATGCCAAATCATTTGGAACTATGCGGGAAGACGTCTTCAGGGACAAACTCAGGCGGCTGGAGAGAGATTTTTGGAGGAAATTTCGAATAATTTACATTCGTATTATGAGGAGAACTCGGATTCCGTAAATCCGCAAAATTATGCGTCAAGGTTGGCAAGGATGATGCAGATTGTGAATCAGATGTTGGTGAGTGGAGGCTCCGCCCACTTTTTAGGCTCCGCCTACAGGCGCAGTTTTCAGCCGTTTTTTAAATGGATTCAAGGCACGAAAACCTTTTTCTGACACTTTTAGATTCTCTATGTAGTATTTTGCACTATTTTGATTATATTACTCCGCCCACTTTTAAGCCCCGCCCACTTTTAGGCTCCGCCCACTATTTTTATTTTCAGAACATTCAACTTCAACTGGAAAACACCATACAAGTGGCATTCCTTTTCGACATGTTCAATATTGTTTTTACGGAACCCGAATTTTTTAGGAATTAATTTTGAAGGGAAATTTGAATTTTTGAAAGTTCAAAATTTTCAGAATTAAAAAATTTTTTTTTGGAAAATCAATAAATATGAAGTGTTAATTTTTTTTATGTTCAATATTTTTACATGTTCAATTCACAATCAAAAAACCATCGAAATGTCTTGATTTTCTTCTTGATTTCACTATTATATGATCCATGAAATTGTAGAATTTCAAAGTGGGCGTGGCCAAAATTTCAGGGGATATTTCCAGGGAGTTTTCTTCAATTTTAGGGTCCTCGAAGTCATCAGAGTCATCAAAATCCTCGAATTTCAAATCTAAAGGGTCGAATTCAGATTTTCGAATGTAGGTGGGATCTGAAATTCAAAAAAAAAATTGGAAAAACATTTTTTTTTTAATTTTTTGTTTTTTCAAAACTCACTATGTCGATCCCATTTCCATTTTCTGAAGTCTTTTGTGTACACTTTTTTCCAATTTCTGGGTTCTTGAACAGTATGATAAGTCACGATTTCCATGGTTGTAGGGGGCCATCGAACTTTTTTGGTGGAAGAGCCGTACTGAAATGTTGAAAAAGTTAGGTCATGATTTTGGGATCCTAGGCCATCACTTGGAATCCTAGGCCAACTAAGAGGATTCTAGTCCACCACTTGCAATCCTAGGCCCTCCTAGACAATCCTAAGAAACTCTAGGCCAACCCAGTGGATCCTAGCCTACCTTAGAGGACCCTAGGCCATCAAGACACAACTATTGGGAATCCTAGGCCATCATTTTGGAATCCTAGGCCACCTCCCAAAACCCAATTCCCCTCCGGTACTTACATATCTTCCAACTCCACCGAATTTCTGCTCATTATAATCTCCATTTTTCGAAATTTCATAACTTTTCCGAATCTTCGACCCCCATAGTGCTGTTTGAAAATGTGGAGCCATTAGTTTCCCTGAAACTTTTTTTTTGAATTTTTGGAATTTCCCGCCAAATTTTAACTCACAATCATCCACTAGACTCCTGACCGAGACTCTTTCGAAAACCATGACATCCAAATTTTCATTGATTTCTTGAAGACATTCTAGAATATTCTGATTGCATTGAAATTCCCATCTTTTTTGTTTATTTAGAGAATACATCATATAGGGGACCAGATCCTGGCTGAGATATGGGGATTCGAAGATCTGAAATTTCAGTTTTAGAAGACGTCAGGATTCAGAATCCAGAATCTTACATTTGAAAGTTCTGGATCCGCGTGGAGCAGTTTGAACACACTTCCGTGTTGCTTCATTTGACCAACTTTCCAATTCAAAAGGGTGTTGTATCGATATTTATGACGTCGATAACAGGATTCTGATTCTGGCATGTTTTTGAGATCTGAAAATAGGATTCCAAAATCTTTATAAACCAAAGTACAGAGGGACAGAAAAACATGACTTCAAAAACATGAATTTAGGGCAAAAAGTAGTCCGAAAAATCAAAATTATGAGGAAAAAACGACGGAAAATTCGAGTTTTTATTCAAAAAATTGATTTCCCTATCCTTACTATACTTTTTATTCAAAAAACCCAAAAAAAGAATTGCGAAATCTTTCAAAACTTGGTTGCCTGGTTTCTCCTTCTTGTGTATACACAGCTGTGTGTAGAGGTTGGTCATTGTTTCCCTGGAAAAAAATGACGAATTTCGATTCTTTGAACTTTCTCTTATCTTTGAAGTCATGATACTGATTCTGAGTCATTTTTAACATAGTTCTAATCATCATTTCTTATCGAAAAATGGTATAAAAATGGGCGTTTTGTCATGTTTGGAAATAGTGGAATTTTTGATTTTTAGTGAGTTTTCAAAACACTTTTTTATATTGCAAATTGGAGATTTTTAAAGGATATATATTGATAGTTGTAGGCCTTATTAAGAGCTACATTTTGCTATACGTTTTTATATAAAAATCTCAAATTTGTATAGAGAAAATGTAACGCAAAAAATGCAAATATAAATTTTTTTTGAATTTTTTTCGATTCTTTTTTTTCGAATTTTGGATATTTTTTTATTTATAAATAAGAATTCTAGGTCAATTGTTATTTAAAAATGTAGGTTTTATCAAGAGCTACATAATGGTCTCAATTTTCATATGAAATATCTGTTTTTGAATGGAGAAAACTGATTCCAAAAATACTCGAAAACAATTTTTAAACTTTTTTTTCGATTTTGCACTTATGCATTTTCAGACCCGTTTTTTTCAAATATTGCCTCAGCAGATTTTACATTTCACCTTTTACATTATTTTTTTTAGAAAATGCTCCAAAAGCCATCCCGTCCATCTCGGCTCGCGGAGCACACCATGTCCCAACTCAAAACATGGAAAATCCTTGTGAAAACCTTCCACATCCCAGAAGAAAACTTGAAATACTTTGACTTTTTCGATTCCGATTTCTTTCCATTTCTACCGTACTCCATGAACAAAAAACGCAGATGGGAAGTGGATTTTCTGGAGGATTTGAATGGAATCCAGAAAAGATACAATGAGAATTTTGATGTCCTGTTTTTGGAGAGAACCCGGAGAGGGGCGTATGATTGGGCACGTAAGTTGAATTTTTTCAGATTTTTGGGTTTTTGAAAGCGGGAAATTTGAATTTCCAAATTTCAGGTTATCTCGAATTCACACTCCCAGAGCAATTCCGAATCCGTGTGGTGCATAGAATCTGTGAAGATGAATCTGGCTCCAAAATCTACGAAAAACAGCAACTCAATTCTATATTTGGACAGGATTTCCAAAATTTCGAGGCCTTCAAATTGGAAGAACATAGAGGAATCGTAGCCTACAACTTCTTGGATTCCCCTGAAAATCATATGAAAATTTTTGGAAAGAAATGTATTAGCAAAAAGGATGATGCATGTGAGTTCCCCAAGTCCCTTTTTTATACGGGACCCTCAACTAAAAAATATCATTTTCAGGGCCCTATACCACTGGTTGGATAAGAATCAGAAGGCGGAAAAATTTGATGAAAGAGTTGAGGTTTTTGGAAGACGAGGAGGATGATAATTTGGATTCTGAAAGTTTGGAAGATGATGCAAAAGTAGATAAGGATAGAAAATAGTAAGTTATGCAAATTGTGACCCCAAAAAATGAAGTTTTTTAGCTATGATCTCACGGAACACTTGGTGGAAAATAGACGTGTCAAAAAGAAACGGAGCTAACCTAAATACGGAGTTAACTTTTTTCGGGTTTTTGGAAAATGATCTTGCGGAATGAATATTTCTTTAATTGTTTCATATGATTTCCAAGGGAACCCAAGAAATAATAGACTACGATTCCTCATTTGTCTTCCAATTTGGAGACATTGAAATGTTTGAAATCCTGTCCAAAAATTTAGTTGAGTTGCTGTTTTTAGTAGATTTCGGAGCAATATTCCTCGTCACAAACTCTATGAACCACACGAATTCTGAATTGTTTTAGCAATGTGAACTCTGGATGATCCAGAATTTAGAGATTCAAATTTCCCCCTCTAAAAACCCAAAATCCACGAAAAATCCCACTTACCCGCCCAATCATAGGCTCCTCTCCGGGTTCTCTCCAAAAACATAACATCAAAAGTTTCATCGCATTTTTCTCGAATTTTACTCAAAACTCCAAAAATTCAATTACTATCTGCGCTTTTTTATTCACGGAGTACAGTAGAAATGGTCAGAAATCCAAATCCTCTCCGGGTTCTCTCCAAAAACATAACATCAAAAGTTTCATCGCATTTTTCTCGAATTTTACTCGAAACTCCAAAAATTCAATTACTGTCTGCGCTTTTTTATTCACAGAGTACGGTAGAAATTGGAAGAAATCGGAATCGAAGAAGTCGAAGAATTTCAGATTTTAATCTGTAAAATAAGTATATCAACTTTGAGGGTCCGAAAAAGTGGTTTCCAGTTATGCAATTTTTCTGAAATTTTGTGGATGTATAGTCCAACTCAAGAACTATATTTCTCTAACTGACAATTTTTCATATGATTGAAATCCAGTCAGTTATGCCAAGTTGACTGAAGCCTTTCCTGTGACCCTTCTGTATATTTCATCATGGTGTCTCTCTTCTTTCTCGTTTCACTCTTTGGCACACCAATTGCTCACTCGTTTCAATGTTCCCCCTCTTTCCCGCCAAACACCGGCTGTCACCAACATTCGCTTTTCCTTCATTTGCGCTTCTTTTATAAATTGAAAGGGTTCCTCTTCAAATTGCTCCGTTTCATCTGCTTTCTGTACCACTTTATTCTCTTTTGATTTTTAGGCGATTTTAACTTCTCACTTTGATTAGATCATAACTCTTTAACATTTCAAGATATCAAAAAGGTGTCAACTACAAACTTTATCTTTTTAAAATGTTACATATTTTGGTAGTGTTCAGTTTTTTGATAGCTCCGCTCCTTTTTGAGATATTTTTCAATGAATACCTTACCTTTTTCTCTCTGTTTCTTCATCTATTTCTCTACCCTCTCTTCATTTCCTACACTATTCCTCTCTTTTTTTCTCTTTCTTCTAAAAGCTTCTCTGTCCCATAACCAATTTGGGGCCCCACATCAAGTCTTCTTCCCACCATCTGCCATTTTCCTTTCTGCGTTCCTAGTGCTCCGTAGAAGGGCTCAATTGCTCATACAAAGAATTTAGAGTACACATAGAAAAAGCGAGACGCAGACATACAGAGAACGGAGCAGCATTTGGAATTCTATCCCTGTGAAAGAGGGGGCCTGTTGAATATGGAATGTATGGAGTGACATGTAGGCGTACTTGTATGTGTGACTAGAGCTTCACTGTGAGTTTTCGAGAGTTTTGGCACATTTCTTGTTATAACTAAGCTCATAGTGGCTCAATTTGGATCATTTTTGTATAGTTCGATAGGGAATTCTTTACTGATAAAAGTATAGTTTGAATTTTTCAAAAATCTATATCTTTAGAGAACTGAGCTGTTTGGGAAATGTTTTCTTGATAGTTCTGTGTTACTCGGATTCTAATGGTTCAATGCGAACAATTTTTAAAACTTTTTATGTGGAATTCTCTTTTTTTCACCTTGATAAACTTTATCCCTGTTTTTCTGCTCGAACCTTCTCAATCGCGCCAAAGGCACGCCCTTTTCGCTATTTTTACACATTTTTTTAAGCTACCGATGTCCCACAAACGCCCGGCTTCTAGAAGAGCAACCACTATCCCGGAACCTCCCAAGAAATCCAAACTACTAGAAGTTATAGAGGAAAATGAGGATTCAAATGAGATCGTCCTCCTAGAGGACAACAAAGACAAAGCAGCTCCTGAAAAAGAAGACAATTCCCTTGAAGTCATCCCTGAAAAGGAAGACTCCACAATATCCGAAGACAACGAGGAAGAGGCTCCAGAATTGGAGAGAGAAGAAGTTGAAGATGTGGGGAAGATTGAGGAGGAGGGTACTGTGGAGCTCACAGATGAGGAATTCAGGAAGAAGGAGAAGAAAGAGTTGTTGGAGTTGTTTGGGAAGTGTGAGCAATGTGAGTACTATTTTCGATAGTAAAATTGGTAAATTTGAGCCTGCAATTGTGAAAGTCGAGCTCAAAAATAGCAATGCTTCCGTTCGAAATCATACTCGAAGGTTGTTCAAATTGAGCTTGAAATTGACTAGTTGGACCTGAAATGTGTTAATTGTGAGCTCAAACTAGACAAATCCGAGATCGAAAATTGCTTTTTGAGCTCAGTTTTGAGCTCAAAATACTGTATTTCAAGCTAAAAAATAGTTCGTTTTCAGCTCCAAACATTCAAATTCAAGCTCGGAATAATTTTCTGAGTGTAATAGTGAAGTTCACGCTCGAAAATGGTTAAATTTGAGCTCAAAATAGTGTATTTTAAGATAGAAAATAGTTAGTTTTGACCTTCAAAAAACCAAATTTGTAACTGAAAATCTCCAATTTTTGGATCGAAATAGTGAAGTTACAGCTATAAACCGGTTAGATTTATCAGTACGTTTCGAGCTCAAAAATTGTCGATTTCCAGCTCAAAATAGCGAAAATAAGCTCAAAATCTATAAAAATCGAAAGCTCTAATTCAGGCCTAATACCGTAAAAATTTCAAATATCTCAATCAAAATCTCTTTTTTTTCAGTAGGCGGCCCCGACTTCGAAGCCAATCACGAGAGGGTCCTTATCGAATTGGACAAGCAAAAGGATACCATCAAAAATCTTCTGGATGAGATAAAATTGTGGAAGTCTCAACAGAAGACGTACAACATGCAGACGATATTGAAGAAGGCTACAACAACGACGGCATCAAAAAAGACTAAATCGAAACATTGAAAACATGATCTTTGAGATTTAATAAAGTTTTGAAATTTGAAAATTTAAATTTTGGAGTTGCAGAGCAAAATGGCCTCCAAAATAAGCTCCAAAAATTGATCGACTTATTTTTCATTACCTTCCTCTACTCTTGTTTCTACAAAAACAAATTTGGTTACCACATGGGCACCATTGCTCACTCTTAAATTTTCGGCCTTTTTTCTCACACAACTTTGTTTCATTCCTTCTTTCCACTCTTGCTCCACCATGTCCAGCTCCTTGGCTTCTCTAGATGATAGATTTGGAGAATCTGAACATCGCAGTTTCATGAGCAGAATATTGAGCTTTTTGGAGTATTACAGGAAGAAGTTATCGGTGAGTCGAAAATGGTCTAGAATTATCCAAACTTCCATTTTTTAGTCCCTGGTTATCTACATCCCAATTGGGAAAATTATCATCTCATGTTTCAATTATTTGTGCTCATTTATTCTGAAGCACGTGGGATTCCAAGTTGAGCCAATAATTGAGATGGACTCTATGATACACGTTGGGTTTTTGGAAGATGGAAAAAACTTGGAGAAAAGGTAGTTTTTAAACCAATTTAGCTTTTAAGAAACTTATTATTTTCAGTGAGGAAGAGAAGAGAATCGAAGAAAATTTCATGGTAAAAATGAGAGTAAAACGGGAAAAAGTGGAGGCAAAACTTTTGGAATGCGAAGAAGTGTGTAAGGAGTTTGATGAGGATTTTGAGACAGAAAGAGTAAAAGCTTTGCAAGAAATTGAAGAGTTAAAAAAGAAGGCAGAGAAAGAGAGGTGAGTTTTTGAGATCCAGAATCTTTACCACTTCTGGGTTGTTAGATTCTTAGATCCTAAAATCATCGTCAAATTTCAGAAGCTCCGATACTGACCGTGAAAATACTGTCAACCTTCACCAAAACTTGATAAATATCTTGGATAAGTTGGAGTCAGATGAAGAGTTTCTACCACATCCAAGTCAACTCAAGAAAGTTGCAAAAGAATTGAAAAATTGAGATTTCTGGAAACTTTTTCTCCAAAATAGTCCATTTAAAAAAAAAAAAAAACTTTGAACCATTGAACGTACCAATTTTGACTTTGGATTTTTATTTTTAAATAAATACTGACACCGGCTTTTTATTAAATATTGGTCGAACTACAGTACCCCTAGTTAACCCAGATGCAGAAACACCTACAGTACTTCTAACTGAATGTAGCTAAAACCACAGTACATTATTCTGGATCGGAGACTAAATTATTCTAGATCAAATTATTTTATCCTTGAATCTTGGCCAATTTACAGTATTCCTATAAAAAATAGTTTAAAATGCAGTGCTCTACGTGGAATAACATTATAAGTGGTCAAGCTACAGTACCCTTAAATCTAGCAAGTATGACAAATTGAATCCAGGTCAGGCTACATACATCATTCTAGATCAAGCTACAGTACCTTTGCATGAATCTAAGTCGAACAACAGTACTCAACAATGTTTAGTTGGTTCAGCAAACCGAGATAGTCTCCAAAACAAACTTCAAAACGAGCAGACGTCAGCAATTTCCAACTGATTACTTTTTGTTTATCGCACGCATGCTCACTTTTAAACTTTCGGGCTCTCTTGTTTTTTTTCTCCGTCCATTTTTTTTATTTTCACCTTCCTGAACTCATTTTTCAAGTCCAAGATGGTTGGCTCATCTAGCATGGATGACCTCCTTGGAGTAACTGAGCATCGAAGTTTCATGAGCAGGATTCGTGGCTTTTTAGAGTGCTGCAGGAAAGTGCTATCCGTGAGTTTGGTTAGAATAAAAATTAGTTCAGCATTCGAATTTCAGAGCTTGGTTTCAATTGGGAGAATGATGTTGAGACAGATTATTTCGTGTTTCAATAGTGTGTGCTCATATGTGAAAAATCGCTTTGGATGTGAAGTTGAGCCAGTTCCTGAGATGGACCCTGGTAGTGGAAAATATGGAGACGTTAAGGTTTTTGAAGACGGCGAAAACCTGGAAAAACCGAAATGTTTGAGGTGAGGTTTTATTCATTTTTTGTACTTAAATTATCTACGAAAATATCAATATACTTCAGTAAGGAAGAGAAGGAAATCGCAGAAGAGTTCAGAGCAAGAATGAAAACTCAACAGGAAAACTTGTTGAAAAAACTTTCTGAATTCCATGAAGAGTGTAAGGGGTTTGATGAACATTTTGAAGCAGAAAAAAAGAAAAGCGAGCAAAGAATTGAAGAATTAAAAAGGAAGGCGGAGAGGGAAAGGATTGAGAAGGATGAGGTGAGCATTTTTTGGATTCTTTAAAAAATTTTGGGTTTTTAGGCTGCAAACCAGGAGACTGAAAAGTTGATTCAAGAGACCAGAGAGATGTTTCCACGTTTCGTGTCAACGGAGAGGTGGGATTTTGAGATTAAGAATTTTACAGGCTGATTTTTTCCTCATAGTCACTCTCTATTTTCAGAGGCTCCGTCACTGACCTGGAGTTCAATGAAAATCTGGAAAGAATTTTGGATAATATGGAGCCAGATGCGGAACCTGAAACTCCATCAAACGAAACTCCACCACCAAATTCTCAAAATGGAAAGATTATTTTGGAAAATTGAAATTTCTGGAATTGTTTTGTCCAAAACGGACCCCTTGTAAAAACAGTTTAACCTTTGAACCTGTAGCTACATATTTTGACTTTCGGTTTCTTCTTGTATAAATATTACGAAACTCTGTGTGTATTTTCAAATTTCACAACCTCTTTTTTTACTCTTTTTTCTTCCCTTTCTCACACTCTGAACTCCTCTCCTGTTTACATAGTAGTGTCTTATAAACCTGACCACTTTTTCTTCTGTTTCCATTGTCCATTGCTCATCCTTAAACTTTATTTTGAACACGAGCCGAAACTTGGAAAAAAGGAGAAACTGTTTAACTTCAATTCTACTATTCACAAAATTTCCAGATTCGAAATGTTATCAGTGAGTTTTTTGTCACATCGAAAGGTTCAGTCTTTGGCCATACCAGAAAACGGAAGAGTGACTCAATTTTTATCAATAGAAAGTTCAGTTTGAACTAGTATTCTATTTAGAATCGTTTCACTTTTTTCTAACTCTGAAATTGAATTTTCGCCCAATTTCAATAATATATTATTTCTGAAAAATGATTACTGTAAGTTGCAATTTGCGAATTTTGAATATTAGGCCACTGTCATTCATCTAGAGCAAACTACAGTACCCCATTGTTTCCATACACGTAGAAACATCTACAGTACTCCTGACTGGATCTAGATGAAACTACAGTACTCTTTTCTGAATATACGACAGGATACAGTACTCTAAATCAGTCTGAAGTGATCTTGGTCAAGTTACAATAATCTAGGACAAACTACAGTACCCTTGAAAGAATCTAAGTCGATTTAAAGTGTTGCTTTAAGAATAGAAGTCAATCTATAGTATTCCAGATGAAACTACAGTTCTCTAGGTCAATCTACAGTACCCTGAAATGAGTCTAGGCCTTTCTACAGTACCACGGATCTGAATAAAGTTACAGTAATCCTATAGTAATCTATTACAATCTTCAGTAGTCTAGGTCAAACTACAGTACTCTAGGCCTAACTACATTACCCTTAACGGAATCTAGGTCAAACTACAGTATCTCTCTACTTTCAGGAAACCTTTCGCAACCTATGGCAACAAGTCCTCGACCACTGTATTTGGCTGAAAATGTTGGTTTACGTGAATCGACTGGATGAACAATATGGAAAAGAGACAGTCAAATCCAAGGAGAAAGTTCGATAAACTTCATTATTTTCGTACAATTTTTGTGTATTGAACTACCTCAAAGATAAAGTCTTCCTCACTCTTAACTTTCTGACCTTCAAAACCTTCTTGGTCACATTTTGTTGACAACAATCTCTATTGCTCATCCTTATTTTTGACACTTTGTTATTCTCTCTCTTCTCTATCATATTGAAGCATGCAAAAAGTTGTGGATAATATTAAAACGTATACAGAAGAAAAGCTGAAAAGTGTGAGTTCTTTTCAAGGATTACTGTAGTGTTTGAATCTCGAATTTCAGAAGAACGTCTCGTTGAATAATTCCATTTTGATTGGAGCTGTTACTATCGGGGGAATTTATTTTTTATACAAGAAGTTTGCCAAGAAACCACAACTGGTTCTTCATGATTGTTCAGACATTCAGTGAGTTAAAAAAAAGGTGTTTTGAAAAAAAAAATTGAGTTTTTGAAGATCCAATGTTCCTCTAGAATCAGAAGAGGACGACAACTCCAGAAAACAAAATTTCGAGAATAGACTAAAGGAAACCCGAGGGGACTTTGACCTGACTAGGAAACAATTTCACGAAGAAGGATGGTTTCTAGATGAAATAGCAAGAAAAAAGAGACACGAGACTTGGGAGAGAATTCAAAAAATCAGAAAAGATGCCAAAAAGGAGAGAGATTTGAAGGACGAGGTAGGAATGTTTGTCCGAATGTCCTAATCTAAAAGTGCTTTCAGGAAAATATGGAACTATTGTTTGCAGTTCAAGGAAATTTTTAATTGGACACATAATTGTTATCCGTTACTATTCTGTGTATTCTGAACATAAATTAATTTCTAATGTAGTTCAAACTACAGTATAGTCAAGTTTTAAAACTGTAAATTGTTTTTATGATCCTTTTTTCCCGAAAACCGGAAAGGAAAAAGGACAAAAAAATGTACTGACCAGTACACAGAGGACATGAATATAGGAGGACGAAATCAACGATTCATATACATACAAATTGTCAATAGTCGGTTGTCAAAACTCTATCCGTCCATTCGGTCCATCTCACATACATACGAGGGCGAAGTACTGTCACAGGGAACACTGCGCCAAAATCCACGGGAACCGAACAACGTGCAAGTATTGAACAGAGAACTTCCTGAAGTAACTATGCATCAAAAATAACTTCTACAAGACTTACCATTTTCAAAGTTAGTGTAACCCCCTTCTAACTGTGTACCATCGCCCCATTGACAGTCGCTTGGAGTGTTACACTGTAGGCCGATCCAAGTTTCATCGTGGCCCCACATAAAGTCATGCATCCATTGATCTTCATCGGCATTTTTTACTGTGGCCAAGCGGGCACTCATTAGATAACAAGCGCCTTTTGCTATTAAAGACGTTGTCATAAAGCCGTCGAAAATACTCCAACATTTCGTGGATTCAGGACTCGGAAGCCTGAAGTTGTTTTTACATGGTTCTCTCGCTGAAACATGTTAAAATTGATAGGTTTTCTTTTCAGACTTACGCTCAATAGTTTGAGCATTCTGAGAAGTCGTTGGTACAGGTTGAGAAGTAGTTTGAACAGGTCCCACTGTACTCGTTGCAATTGAAATCCCATTATTTTTTGTCTTCAATATTACTACCGTACCAACAACAAGAAAAATGATGATTACTCCAACAATAATCACGAAAAATATCCAGTATTTGGAGAACAAACTTATCGATTTTTTTGAAGCTTTCGGAGATTGAGGAATCTGCGAGACAGGGACCGGTGGACAATAGTTGTCATAGGGTTCTTCATAGCTATACGGGTTATCAGCTGCATAATTATAGTATTGACCGTAATCCTGACCGTATTTCGGATTCTCTACTCTATGAAGTCCACGTGGAGAATGGGTTGAAGCAGGGTAGTCTGGTCCGTAGACACTTCTAGAGGCTGGAGTCTTCGAATTGCCTCTAGTCATAATAAATATGAAAATAAGGACTGATTGTGAACTCTATCAGATTATTTATATGGAAACGCCAACAAGCAAAAACAGGAAGTGTATAGGTTTTTATTAGCTTTATCAGTAGAAGACAGTACGATTGGTATCCATAGTATTGTGTTATTGCATTTGTAGGTTTGAAATGAGTAATATGTAGAAACAACGATTTTTGAACTACAAGAGAAGGTATACGGTAGCTGTTCTCATATTAAACGATACTGTCATTACTGACGTCTTTCCGAATTTTCAGACAAATCCAACGACTAGGAAACACATTACAGATCCGCAAAGTTGACAAAAGTGCAGCCCTAACTAGAGATGATACTCTAGAATAACTCTCGACTACTGTACTATAAAAAAGAAAACCTTTTTTATTGAAATATTTGCGTTCGTGGTATGGGAAGATTAAAATAGTTAAACCCATTTTATTTCTTCCTCAACAGTTCCGCGACCTCTATAACTAATTTGAGGTCTTGTTGATAATGGAATTAGATAATTTTTCTCTTCTTTTCCAAATACTTAAAATTGTTAGAAAATGTCAAATATTGGTGAGTTTTTTCTCAAGAAAATTTACATAGATGTTTTTTTTTTTCAGAGAGTATTGAAATAGCTGACAATGAAGGAAATATAGATATTTTTTACGATGATAGTAAGATCTCGATCCTTCTTTGAATGTTTTTCAAAACCAAAGTTTCAGCACATCCACGATTCATTCACGGACCAGATTACCCTGAGACTCGCTTCACTTCAGTAAACCGTATAGTTTTAGAAAACCCAAAATATGACTCAAACTATGGCAAAAACTACCAATACAACTATATAGAAAGCGAGGGACCCGAGAAATCTCAGATTTTCATAATCGATGAAAATTGTCGACCGCCGATTCCAACTTCTAGAATTCCACAGACGCCGCAAAGTATTTCGATTCCAAATGTAGAGATTAGTCCATTTTTTCCAAGCTCGAAAGTTCGAAAAAGTTTTTTCACCTGGAAATCATTTGCTGTTGGAGCTGCAATCATCGGAATATTTCTTGTTCTTTTCATTTGGATAATAGTCCAGGGAATACAAAATGAAATACCTGTTCCACAGAGCACTTCAAAACATGTTCAAACTACTCCATGTAAGTAAACAAACATTGACACTTCTTTTTTTTTCACAAAAATTTCAGCTTCTGAATGGTGTGCAGATAATTTCACACTTCCAAACTCTGCCGCCTCAAAATGTTGGAAATTGATGTACTATGAATATTTCGAGTATAGATTTTTCACAGCAAAACAAAGCTGCAAACAAATTGGTGGGCATTTAGCAACAATCAAAAGTGCAGAGGAAAATCAATGGATGAGAGATTTCATTGGAGACAGCTTGAAAGCTTGGATAGGTTTAACGTGTGATGATATCGAACCAACTGCCTGTAAATGGGATGATGACACCAGGCTAGCTGACGGATACACAAATTTTGATAAAAGTTTGTAGAATTGGGGCAACAATTTAAGTAAAAATAATCTTAATTTACAGGTATTCCTGATGAAAGGACGTGCACATTGTTCGACAATTCTAATGGTCTATGGAGTAGAGTTAATTATGATACTAGTCTTCCTTTTTATGTGTGTGAGGTGGATCGCTAGGAATTTGTTTATGACAACTTTTTTGTGTCCAAGTTTTTGCCAAATTATGTGTACATAAAAACTTGCAAAAAAATAGTTCAAAAATTGAAATGTTTGTATTTGCGGTATAGGAAGATTAAAAATTGTAAACCTATTTAATTTCTTCCTCAACAGTTCCGCGACCTCTATAACTAATTTGAAGTCTTCTTGATAATGGAATTAGATCATTTTTCTCTTCCTTTCCAAAGACTCAAAGTTGCTAGAAAATGTCGAATATTGGTGAGTTTTTTTTCAAGAAAATTCACAATTTGAATTGAAATTTAGGTAACAATAATAATATAGAAAGGGAGAGCGGAGTATGGACGGAAATCA
Organism: Caenorhabditis zanzibari; assembly: GCA_963966625.1. Taxonomy (NCBI): domain Eukaryota; kingdom Metazoa; phylum Nematoda; class Chromadorea; order Rhabditida; family Rhabditidae; genus Caenorhabditis; species Caenorhabditis zanzibari. The sequence goes on along the minus strand of OZ016472.1, from coordinate 20,248,250 downwards.
AGTATGATGATAGTAAGTTTTTCTAAATTTTTTTCTAGAAATTCCCAAAAGTTTAGTTTCTAAAGGTCCATATACCGTACACGGACCCAACTATTCTCAAAATCTAGGTGGATTGAAGGACCATCGAAAAATTGAGAATCCGAGATACAATTTGGATTATGGACTCGATTATCCGTATAACTATGTGCCGGAAAATGGAGAAAAGTCAAGACAAGATTTTGTGAAAGCAGTACCTCCAAGACCGCCACTCCCCTCTTCCGAAATACCTCACTCGAGGAATACGACGTTTTTGGATGATGTTATAATTTTTTGTTTCGATTATTGGAAGCATATTTTGGTGTTGATTGGAGTGGTACTGGTGATGGTCGGCGCGTTTTTGATACTATTTTTTGTTGTCTGGAAGCCAAATGAGAAAATGGATAGTACTACTGTAACTCCAACCACGACAGAAGGTGAGTGGATTTTAACGATTTTCAGCTTCAATTTGAACTGAAAATGAGTGAAAATGCTCAGAAATAACAAATTTACATGATAATGCAATTTTTTTTGAAATTTTTTGAGGTTTTTTGAACAACAGGAGGCTTTCGGAAACTAGGCTGCGAAACGCCATAGTTTCAAAAAGACTAGTTGCGAAACTTCACAATTTCCAAATTTCTTCTCGATTTCAGCCAATTCCCCTTTTTGCCCCCTTGGATTCAATTACATCAACGACAAGTGCTGTAAGTTCGTCGACGGTAATAGTACTGGAGAAATTGCTCGAGAGTTTTGTGAAAAACTTGGAGCTCATTTGGTGACTTTGAAGAACTTACTTGAGAATGAGTCGTTAGTAACATTTACTGGAACGAATTCCTCACTTTGGATTGGTCTGCGTTGTTGTGGAATCGAGGTGGCGCAGTGTGAATGGATGAATGATGATGGAGATTATTTGCAAAAAGATGAGAAAGCTTATCCGTTTGCAGATGGTGAGTAGTAGTACTAGCGATATAGCTCAGACAGGGCTTAGGCTTAGCGCAATAGCATAGCTGTGACTTTCGCTTAGCTTAGTTTGGACTGAGCTTAGCTAAGACTGGCTTAGCTCAACTGGGACTTAGCTTAGGTAGAGCTTAGCTTACTTTGGTTGAGTTTAGAGCTAGCACAGTTAGGCCTTACCTTAGATAGCGTTCTTTGAAAGATTACTGTATTTTAGGAAACCCAAACTGGCTCAACGGACAATGTATGTATTCGGCAGCTGGTGAATAAGCTAGGATGTAAGCTATCAAATCTTATTTTCTTACTGTATTTTCATTGCAAGTTCACAATTTCCAGCGTCAACTCCAACACCGAAACCATCGCGTTTAAGACGTTCTCGCCCATCACCTAAATACTGTAGTTCTGAGGAAAATGAAGAGATCCCTCTGACCAGTGAAGTAGTAACTTATTTTACCAGTTTGACGACAAACGCAGGAGTTTCAACGATTCCTGCAGATTATTAAAAAATAACATTTTGCAACAGGTTTCTTTTTGAACGAATTGTATCTTTTCTCGCTGTTTTATCGTTGAAATAACTTTCTTATCAGTTTTTCCGCTTCAATTAATGCTATTAGTTAGAAACTAAACAACTCGGCAAATCTTGCCAAGTCTTGTACCAATGTTGGGGTATACAAGTCTTGGCTACACCTTTCACAAGTATAGGACTCAGCTGCCACAAGTCTTGGCCAAGAATCAGCTTATTGATTTCGAAATCGCCGATGCGTTCATTTTTCATTTTCCCCTTCGTTTTTTTGTCTATTTTTTTACATTTTGACCCCAATTTTCTTACTTATTTTTGGAAATTGCTCAGATAATTATTTTCATCTTTACTAGTTTCCAGAAATGACATCAGTTATCACGGAAAGAACACCGACACTCGGAAGTTTTCGATGAGCCGGATTAAAAGTGGAAAACAGGTGAAGTATATCGAACGGTATAAAAATAGTGAGTTTAATGAACCGATTTCCGATTACATGACTTAATCATAATTTTTCAGGAAAAAATTCTCCGATTTTTGACAATCATAATGTTCTGACAACAATATCGAAACAACGACATTACTTTCTCCAGAACAACTACACCATTTTCGGAATCGGACGGAAGGAATTTTTAAATTTTTCTTTGTTTTTTTGTCTTTTTTCTGTAATTTAGGTAGTTCTTTTTAATAAAATTGACTCAATAATGTGTTTTTGCATCATAAAACAAATTTCGAAATTGAAAACAAAAGGAAGGGCTGCCGCCGGTTTTTCCAGCTGATCCACAAGTCTTGCACAAACTTCCCACAACTATTGGACTGTGCGTACGTAACAATTGCGGGAGGCTTGTGCAAGACTTGTGGTGAGTCTGTACAAAACTTGGCGAGAGTAGCCGAGAAACACATAAAAATACAAACGCTTTCTGAAAATTTCCGTAACTACTTTGCATTTTTCGGACTTGTTTTTTCGGAATAAGGCTTTGTTTGTTTCGATAAAAACATAGAAAGGGACATGATTAATTACACTACTAGCCAAAAAGAATTGGCATTCCTAGTCGAAATAGATCAACTTTGAGTGCCTGAAAAGTTATCTGATTTTTCTGAAACTTTGCTGATGTAAACAGCACTTCAAAAACTTTATTTCTGCCATTGACTGCTTCTTAATAGGATCACGATCCAGTTAGTTAGACCACGTTGACTGACGTCACCTCGATTTTTGATCATTTTGTAATCTCTTGGCATCCACGCGACATCAGTATGGGTCGTGGTCCTTTAAAAAATTAGTCAACTACAGAAAAAAAAATTCTACAATTCCTTGGCTTCCTTGTCAGCCTAAAATTCGCACGTATATTCAGCTAGCTTGCAATAGGTTTATTAAGATAGCTGGATTCACCAGCGATATTTAGCTGGATTTTCTGTTAGCTTTCCATAGGCATCATAATAATTTGAAAAATGTCCCGGATGCACTGATTTTCGAACATTTAATAAATGTTACTAAATACATGCAATTATTTTCCTTTGTCGCCAAAATCGTTTTTGATAAACCATATGCAAAACTTTTTGGGGTAATAACCCAATAAAAGTTTTACAGCCCATTAAAATTGGAGTATTCTTATCTTTCATCGCCCATTATGTAGGCATGCATTTTCACACTTGTTCACCAATTTCACCAGCTACATTTTCAAACTTTCGTGCTTTCGTTTTCGCTCTCATCATTTCAACAAAAATCAGTTGTTTCAGAAAACGAACTGGGGCGATGCCGGGACATGTGTTCAACGACTTGTCTCCGGCTCAAAGAAGCAACATTAAGTGTTTTTTGTTAACGTGTTATGAAGACGAACTCAAATTTACGGTGGTTCGATTGATACAGGAAAACGTCACTATCAGTAAAGAAAATCTAGATATATGGTACAGAGACAATGAAGGAAGTACAAATTTGGATTTTGCGAGAACCAGAAAAGTGGTTGAGCAGAATTTTGTTTCTGTTTTTTGTGAAGATTTCAACCTGTTACTATCCAGTTCAAAATCGAGGATTTTTGCCATTAGGCGATATGAACAAGGAAACCGAATCGTTCTGGAATCAATTATGGATCGAGTGTTTGCATGCTTAGAAGTATCTTTGAAAGCGGACCCGTCTACTCGTTTGTTTCATCTCGTAGTGGAACCCCTTACACTGGCTCCAGTGATGAAAGCAATTTCGCATATTCAATTTCAAGCAATCAGTTTGGAAATTAACTTCTTTAAAGACGCATGTCCAATCAATTTGGAGAGTTTGTTGAACTACAAAAACAAGGGGAAATTAATTAATTTGATTATTCGCTTCTACGAAATAACGCTCGAAAACATCATCATGTTGAATGAGGTATTGAGCCATGCAAATACTTTTAACACTACGAATTGGAATTATTTCAGATGTTTCCTGCCTTCAAGGAACGCATGGATAATTACCCCTTAGAAGTTCACTTTTCCACTTGCAAACAAGAAGAAGAAGTAAACGCGTGGATTACTGAAAGCGGCAAGATGAACTGTGTAGTTGATTGGGATAGAAAGAAAGTTTGCTATGTAAGTTGAAAACTTAGTTCTTTATTCAGAGCAATCGTCATTTTTTAAATAGTCACTGTACTGCTTCATTTGATTTGTAGGTCAGCGAATATGAGAAAACAATGTTAACGCGGAGAGTTTTCGAAAACGGCGACATAATGAAGTCAGTTTTGGAAAACTTAAAAAATGTAGATATGTAAGTTTTACTCTAAATTTTTGTCTAAATCAAAGCAAATATTTCAGTCAAAGACTTCGAAAAGTGTCACGTGGAACCCGTAAGTGTGTCGATGACGTACAACCTAATCCTCATTTGACTGCTTACTGCATTGATGTAGAGAGATCAAGAATTGAAGTGGAAATCAGTGTGAAGAGTAGTGCGAAAAATGAAATCGTTTATTATATGTTCGGAGGGAAATGCCATTTTTCTAAATTGAGATCATCCCAAACAGATATGCAATCAATTGTGTTGCAAGATTTCGAACTCAACACAGCCTGGCAGAAAGAACGTATGAAGGAGCTTAGGGTGTATTATCAGTGCTTCGATGATGATTTGTCCGAAGAGATGAAAATTGAAGGGAGCCGATACATGTCCAAGTTTTGCGCGAGTCTTGGAGAAATTCTGAAAAAAAGAAAAGGCCCATTGAAAGTGGAAATGTGTGGTATTGCAACAGAAAGACAGGAAGATTTAATGCATGTATTGCCACACATCGATCCGTATTCACTGTATTACATAGACGTTTACGGCACAGGAGGTAATTATGGCGGTGAGCTCAAAGTTGATGAGGTTTCGAAAACTGAGCAGTGGAAAGAAGCACGCCAGTTGATCATCTCAAGTAGGAGTTTACCGAGTCCAGTGGAAGATTTGAACATTGCGCATTTCACTACAGCGGTAATCACACTCACTTCAATTTCGTCAGATGACGTGTCCTATTTGAAAACAGTGAGTTGCGCTCACTTATCAGAAAAATATAAATTTTCAGGAGCTCTTGAAATCTTCCAACTTCAAAAAATTCGACATCAAGTTTGTCACCTCGACAATCGACGATAATCTCCATACTCTGATTGGTGAACCGTACCGCATTATCGCTGACGTCAAGAAGATTTGGTACTTCCGAATGCCTTACACTGAGTACTATTTGCGTGTCGTGCTTGATATCCGTGAAGCTCAAGAGGATACAGCTGATTTTGCGAATTTGAGAACCATACAGTTCAACCGCGTTGAGAAAGGCGACACTCCGTTTTTCTAATTTGCTTTGATATTTTGTTTGTATTTTTATTTTTGCTAGTAAAAAATGACTGTAATCCTACTTCCAATGATTATTTCTTTTGTGTTTCTGAAAAAAATAAAATGTTTTTGAAAAATAAAATGGCATTTCATCATAACAGATAATCGCTTTGAAAACAAATATGTTCATAAAAAAAGTTAAGAAATAGCGAAACTCCACCCAAACTCTGATAAGCTGGAAAAATACCATTTGGTTTAATGCCTCAGTGCAACAAAGCGATAGAGAAATCAAGATGGATCCAAAAAATTTAAGAAAATTCATTGGCATGTTGGATTCTGAATTTCATGGAAAGTTTTCGATGAATCAAATCATAAACTGTTAATATAATTTTCGCTTCATTTTCCCCTCTAATTTTTTGCCAGCAAATATGTGCATATAATCCTATCAACACCGACCAAATTTATCAAAAATTTTGTCACTTTTTGATTTTTTTCTCCAAACTTTTTTGAATTGAAAAATGATCACGGACCGGCAAGTCAGAAGGAGTGAGTTTTTTTTTTCGGTGAAAATTTCAAAAAAATGTACATTCAGGAAGATCCGAAGATGATGTATCATTCTCCAGTGTTGTGAAGGAACCAATTCCAGACTCATTTTCATATTCTGAAAATGTTGATAGTAGGAGCGTTATAGTGGCACCAGCATCGAATACAGAAGGCACTCCAGACTTCGATCCAGTACAGTAAGATTCAAAGATTGTGTACTCCTCGTGGACAACTCCAAACTTTCAGACGCCTGGGTCTCTTTGGTATCCTTCACTACACCATGAACTCTCGTTTTCATAAAGTTATGCTTATCGGTTTGGTCAATGTTATATTAATAGTCACTTTTTTCCTATTCATGTTCTTCTTCGTAATCCGACTCAAGTATGGCCAACAAGTAGTCTATATGACTACAGTACCACCTACAGTACCCCCAACAACAAAGAGGCCAAGTACTGAAGGTAGGTCCTTTGAGAGAAAATACGCTCTATTGATAAAATTTCAGCTCCGGTTAACTTTAACTGTCCGGATGGATACACTTTGATGGATACGGTATGCTGGAAGAAGCAAGAGGAATTGATGAATTTGAAAGATGCTAGGGGACAGTGTAATAAAGAAGCGGCGATTTTATTTGAGTTAAAGAGTGAGAAGGTAAGGATTTTGATTAATAAAATTTTGAAGTTTCAAGCTTGAATATGAGCCAAAAAAACAATAAAATTACTGAAAAACTAACAAAGTTACACAGATTTTAATTTTTTTTCGATTTTTATATTTTTCTGAAATTTTGCAATTTTTGATTTTTTGATTTTTTGATTTTTCTTCACAAAAAGTGAAGTTTCAAGCTTCAATTTAAGCTAAAAATCAGCCAAAATTCTCAAAAACTAACAATCTTATGAGGGGTTGAAAAAAAAATTGGAAAATTTTTTTTTTCAAATTTTTTGAAATTCTGAAAATTTTGAACTTTCGCTTTTTGACTTCAACATTTTTGCAATTTTCAGCTTTAATTCACGCTTGAAACGGACTAAAATGCTTAATAACTAACAATCTTACAAAGGTTAGAAAATTTCGTAAATTTTTTTTTGGATTTTTTCGAAATTCTGAAGTTTTCAAATTTTTCGGTCTTTCGGCTTCCAGATTCTTTTATTTTCAGCAAAACCAACTATTCCTTCATTTTCTCAACAACGAATACACCAAAATCTGGATGGGTATCACTTGTGAAGCCAATGTAACCACATGCAAACAAGACGATCTTCTAGTATGGCCATTTCCATACTCCTCGTTTGCTCCTGGTGGGATTACTGTAGATTTACACATGGATATTCGACGAATTTTTGTTTTTTAGGGTCCCCCAATGGCGGATGTATCTATTATGATACTACTGTAGATATGAGTAAAGCATGGATCAGTGGAGATTGTGGTCAAAAAATGGGGTCGATTTGTCAGCACACTCCGAAAGTAACCGGTAATAATTTTTTTGATCTACCTTCAAAATTCGCGTTATTTTTCAGTAGGCATATGCTCCAATAGCTATGGCAACCATTGCTACTACTACTACAGTACCCCAATGACATTCTCAGGGGCTCAGGATTACTGTAGAAGCCAATGTGGACACCTACCATCTATTGGGTCAAAGGAAGAGAATTTGTTTATTCAAAGTTTACCAGAAATCGAGAATGAATGGATTTATCTTGGGGGACTAGTGGCAAATAGGAACCAAGTACTATGGACAAATGGAGGAGTACAAAACTACAGTAATCTACAGGAATATAATTCCAGGGAATCTTGTTTAATGTTGAAAGTGAAAAGTGGAAATTGGTCATCGGTGTCTTGTAGTGTTGAAGTTCCATTCGTTTGTAAAATTCCAGAAGAAGTGGATTGTTAGAGCAATTTTACGATCAGAAATCCACTATACTCTCGATTTGTCTTCTGAATCCCTCAACTTCCAGATAATTCGAGGTAAAGTGAATTCTGTAACTTTTCGATTGTAATTTTTGGCAACATAATAAAACTCACTTTTTCATTTTTCTTTTTGTTCAATTTTTCATGAATACTCTCTGAATGGTTTCCACCGAAAACAGCTTAAAAGTTACTGATTTTTCGAAGCTTGAAAAGATACTTTCATAACTTTTGTTAATACAGTTTTTGTTACACACTAGATTTTATAGCAATATTCACTTTCTTATTTCATACATGACTCCTTGAATACCTTCTGCTCATGTTTGTCCATTTTTTACTGATAAGGGGGACAATATGTACCTATTGTTTCTGCTTGCAGGTACATACGTCAGTAACATCTAATCATCGAAAACCAAAATCAGTTTACTTTTTCTGAAGAAAGTATGTGTGGTTTGGGTGTGTCGCAGGCTGTAACTCGGCCCAAACCTAACCTATTTCGATGAAAATTTTACAGAAAGATCAGAAATTCGTCTACGTTGATGCACATACGTTTAAATTTTTGATATCTTAAAAATTGAGCAAGTTACGGCTCTTTCCATAAAACACAGTACTTAATTTGGAACCAAAAATGTGTTGCAAGTCATAAATCGCTTCAAACTCGACCGATTTTATTGAAATTTTCAAAGTTTGTTAGACCGTTGTTTATTGAAATTCGACCGATTTTATAATGGCCAACACGGATCTTGTTTTTGATAATTCCAAATTGCCGCTTTATTACAATTGTCGAAATCTACATTCATTTTACATTTAGAGCACATTTTTTCTTCATTTTCCACAGAATATTTGCTCATTTTTTCAAGATGCCTACGTGCTTCTTCAAACTTTCAATTTCACAATTTCCTGTCCATCCTTTTTTTCATATTTACCTGTTACTTTTGTTACCACATGACTTCTTGATTTCCTCACCCATCAATGACGTTTTTCTACTGATAAAATGTGCAATATATACTCACACATTTTGGTCAGTAACTTATTACTCTAGTTTGCAATGTCTGGTTTGGGTTAGTATTCGAATTGTATAGTTTTTTAAGATTGGAAATTTCAGGACAATCTAATTCAAATCACTACGAAATAGAAGATGAGGAAACTGATTGGGCGGAGATTAAAGACGAAGATGGTGAGTGGTACAAAATTTAAAAAAATTTCAGCATGTAAATTTTTAGTTATTACAAGTGTACATGGACCCGACTATCCGAAAAGCGAGTATGTCGATGGACTATTTCGGATAGAGAATCCAAAATACGACCCAGATTACGGGAAAAACTATCAATACAACTATATTGATAGACTGCAAATTCAAGTAGACTCATATCGCCCGCCAATTCCTACCTCGGAAATTCCATTCTCCCACAGGAAACGTTCCTTTTCACAAAAATTCCAGGATTCTTTTCTCAAATATTGGAAATTCCTCCCAATCGCTTTTGGAGTTCTTGTAATTATTTTGACTGGAATTGTGGTGCTAGCAGTTTTAGAGAGAAAAGAGCACCATATAGTGGAGGCGAGCTCAACTCAGTGTAAGTTGAATAAAAAAACCTTTCAAAAAAACACTTTTCAGCCCCCATAACATGTAAAGAAGACTTCACTCCAATTGCCAATAAGTGTTGGAAGTTTTACAACGAAAGAGTGTTCCTTGGAAACGCTACAGACATTTGTTATAAATCTGGAACCTACTTGGTGACTATTAAAAATGCCGAGGAGAATCGAGCGCTTGGAAATTTCATTGGGGACTCTACGGATGCTTGGATAGGGCTACATTGTGGTTCGTCGGCGGTGATGAAGTGTCAATGGGATGATGGGACAGAGTTGAAAGGATACAGTAATGTTGTGCAGGGTGAGGAATTTTTAAAGGCGCATGAAGGCTTTCAAGGCTACAGTACTGGCCAAGGCTTTTTTGTGAAAATATGTCAACTTTGATGATCTGACAAAGTGGTTCCCAAATATCCACATTTTCTGAATTGTTGTTTAGAGCAAACGCTAGAAGATGTATAGAGCAACGCTAGAACTATATTTCTTTAGTTGACAGTTTTTAAAATATGGTTACAATCCAGTTAGTTAGGTCGCGCGGAAGCCAAAAAGCTCAAAAATTGTCGAAATCGATGTGACATCAGTCAACTTGTCCTAACTACCTGAATTTCGGTCCTATAAAAAAGTTGTCAACTACAAAAATAGAGTCCTTGAGTTGCCTTATACACTCGCAACATTTCAGAAAAATAAGATACCTGGAAGCCAGTTTTTCAGACCCTCAAAGGTGGTCTATTTCAACTGAAAACGCGTATTCACTTTGGCCAGTACAGTAGTTGCTGCGAACTAAACTAATAAGTTTTCAGAAGCAAACACATCGTGTACCCATTACGACAAGGCTACTGGAAATTGGTACGTGGATTACTGTATGCTGAAAGCGAGACCGTTTGTATGCGAAACGAGTGGATTGTGATTCTTTTTTTTGTTATTGAAACTTCCTGGTGAAATTTTTACACAAATTACTTTTGTTGGTCAAATGTGAACTTAGAGACAAATGCATACAAAATTTAAAAATTTACAATAAAGCAATTAATAAATTCTATCGGTCTCACACGTGTAGGAAAATGTCATTGTGCTGCTAGGAACACTATGCCAAACACCACTAACATCGAATATTGTGTCCGTGTTCATAATCAAATTTTCTGAAATGCAAAGACATCGAAATATTCCGCTTCTCCTATGCTCACCATTTTCAAAATTATTGTACCCTTCCAGATTGCTTCCATCTTCCCACTCACATTCAGCTGCATCATTGCTATCACAATGTAGTCCTATCCAGGTTTTCGTCAACTTTCCCATGAAATCCACCATCCATTCATTTTCCTCAGCGCTCTTTACAGTTGCCAGATGAGAATCCATGGCACTACATGCAACTTTCGCAGCAAAGTACGGAAATGGGATGCCGTCAAAGATACTCCAGCATTTTGTGGCCTCCGGACTTGGAAGTCTGAAGTTGCTTTTGCATGGATCGGAAGCTGAAAGCTTTGCGAAATATTAATAACAAAGTTATTGGACTTACGCTTCGTGGTAGGAATGGAATTAGAAGTTGTTTGAACAGGTTGAGCAGTAGTTCGGGGAGACTGAGTTGTTCGAAACTTTCCAGAAGTGGTTTGCACAAACTGAGGAGTAGTTTGAGAAGACTGATTTGTTTGAAAATTCCCAGAAGAAGTTTGAACAGGTTGAACAGTAGATCGGGAAGACTGGGAAGTGGTTTGAACAGGTCCCACTGTACTCGTTGCAATAGAATGTCCATTATTTTTCGTCATCAATAAAACTACCGTAACCCCAACAGCAGCTAGAATGATCAACACTCCAACTCCAATCACAAAATACATCCAGTACTTAGAGCAAAAACTTTTCGGCTCCACTAAAGTTTTAGGAGGAGATTGAGGAACTTGAGAGACAGGAATAGATGGACAGTTGTTAGCGTGGGGTTCTTCATAGCAAGACGGGTTATCATCTGCGTAGTTGTAGTGTTGACTGTAATCCTGACCGTATTTTGGATTCTCTATTCTATGGAGCCCGTTTTCGAGTTGCCTTGATGCTGGGTAGTCTGGTCCATGAACACTTCGAGGGACTGAAAATAGGCAAAAGTTTTAAAAAATCAGTAGTTTGGGCTACTCACCATTTTCGTTGGACATGTAGGCTTTAACCAGTTGAAAGGTTCAAGCTTAAAACAACTGCTAGAGCGCCAAAATATATATGGATTACTCTTCTAAACAAACAGATAAGAAAAATATGAAGAAGGAAAAACAGGAAGTTTTTGTTTTTAAATAGACAACTCGAAATACGATTTTTACGGTCACTAGAACACTATGAACCAGTTTATTTCTTTTTTTTCCATATTTACATCAAATTCATGAACAACACAATCATTACGTACGACCCAAATTTGTTATTATCAAATCCATAAACATACTGTAGATATTTCCTCCACTACCATTTCATAATAAGTACATTCAGGCAAGTTATGAGTTCAGTTTTAATCTGAAAAACAGCCCAATAAGTACACTCGAGGTTTTTTCTAGACTTACGCCATAGATCCTGTTGCAATGTGAACAGTACCCCAGCTACTGCCAGAACCACAAGAATAAAAATTCCAACAAAAAGAATGACACATTTACAGTACCTCCCTCTCTTCGAAGTAGATTTCGCTAGTTCAGGAACTTGAGAGGACACTTGAGATGGAGTTTCATCTGTCATAACCTTGGGAATTTCAGAAGTCGGAACCGGTGGTCGAAAATTTGGATCTATCGTGAAAATTTTCATTTTTTCGAACCCTTCGTTGTCTATATAGTTGTATTGATAGTTTTTGCCATAGTTTGGGTCGTATTTTGGGTTTTCCAGGATTTCTTGGTAGACAGAGGTGAAGGGGGTTTCCAGGTAGTCAGGCCCGTGAACAGATCGTGGTCGTTGGGCGGCCACTGAAAGTCAAAACTTGGAAATTGAGTTGTTTAACGAAAAATTAGGCTTACTATCATCGTAAGCAATATCAAGCTCCGCCCACTTTCCATCATCCTCGGAATCAGAGCCATTGGTTAGATACGCATTCGCGTCCTCCTCGTCAGTAAGTACTTCTTCAATATCCCCTAAAATCCGAACTTGCTAGAATCAGAATACTTGAGAAAAACTCACAAAGACCGGCCATTTTCACAGGAAGGAATATAAAGGAAGAATGTGATCGAATAAAAGAGTGTGAGTTTTTGCAGTTCCTTATCAAAAGTCGAATTCCGAAGAGAGGAAGGAATGTTTCGTGCGACTTGTCAAAAGTCAAGGTTCAAGAATGTGTCTTCCTTTTATGACATGTAGATAAGGCGAGAAAAGTTCAATTCATTACCAAACACAATTATCCATTATACGCACAGTGGATCAATTATCGTGCCAAGATCAATCAAGCTATTTTTTGCGCTATGTCACATGCCCCACAGCCTCTTGATTTTCGAGATGTGAACTAGATGAAGCATAATACAATATTTCCAAGAGAAAGGAATGTTAATCGGAGTCATCAGAACTCGAAGAAAAAAAAGTTTCCTTCCTTTTGATGCCTCCGGTTTTTTCACACACTGTTTTTACTATTACTAATTCCTTGGAATCCGCCTTTTCGCTTTATTAGGCCACTGATAAGGTAGTCTAAATTTCTTCTAAATGATAAGCAATTTTGAGTTCTTCGTTTTACTATTCTTGCTGGACATCCTCAACAATGTCCTGCCTAGGTGAGTCCTTTGAGTTCATGTTTTCATTACTTTCAATTTTCCAGGAAACTCTGAATGCTATGGATCTGTAGAAGAAAATAGTTCAAAAGACGAATGGACTGAAAACAAAAATAAAAGTGAGATATTAGCATTTCAAACCATTATGTAGTGTTTCAAATTTTCAGTCTCAAAATACGTACACGGACCAGGTTACCAAATAACTCACCTCCCTGAATCCACTTTGAAACTTGAAAATCCAAATTACCAGCCGTCGCCTGCGATACTCATCCAGTCGCCACAAAGAATTATGGATTCAAGACAACTAACACGTTTTCTTTTATACTACTGAAGATTCGTTTTATTGAGATTAAGAAAACAGCAAAAACCCAAACCAAATCAAATAGAAAATCCAAGATACGACCCAGACTACGGCTACGAAAACGGAAATATGGATAATTCTGTTGAGCTGGGAATCAAGGAGGAATCATTTTTTTCCACCAATCCCTACATCTCAAATTCCTCAGATGCCTCGCAAAGCTTCGATTCCAGAAAATTTCATGAGTTTTGTTGCGGAAATAATGGGTCGTCCATTACTCCCTCAACCTTGTAAGAATCCTTCCCATCTGGGGCCTCTTGTCTCTATCCCTATCCGAGGGTCATTCATTGCACACACACTTCATAGGTACTATCTCTGAAAAGGAAGTAGTGAAGGTTCGGCAAATCCCGTGAACTTCCCCTATCTCTGTTCAACATCTTATCGGCACGGCCATCTACGACGTGGAATTACCACTATAAAAGAAGAGGAAAACCAACGAGAATCACAGTTCATCCGAACCACCAACGAAAGAAGCGCAACACCGATGTCTTCCCGTTCCGACGAGGAAATGCCCACCGTACACTCAAATCTCTCTTCGAAGTCGTCAAGCTCATCCGGAGGCGAGTTAGAGTTTTAGTATCCTTTGTCTTGTGTCTCTTTGTCTAATAAATGGTTATACTTTGATTCCTCCAACATGGTGCATCGACCTCGACCAACTGAATCCGTCAGTTTGGAAAAGAACCTCGGTGGGACAAGAGTTGCCTTTCTAGCAAAGAAGATAACAGTCTTTGGTTCATCCGGAACATTCGTCGTTTAAGTTCGTCTGGAACTTTCGCCGTGTCTGTTCGTTCGGAACTGTCACCTTTTCGGTTCATCCGGAACCCTGGACATCAATGGTCTAGTGTGGGGTCGTCTAACGATGGGCGATGTGGCAACACACTAGAAGGCTGACAGACAACACCAAGAGTATTTGTATCTGACAAACTGAACCACCAAAAGGATCGGAATACGAGCGACCGAGATCAAGGAATCGGAAATCAACTCGCTTCGTACCAGTTTGTTGTGTCTAGCCCAGAGAACAACAAACACACCACACGAATAGTCATCAGGACAAAAAAGGATGGGAAGCCTAGAGAAGTATGGAAGCAGTATCTAGCCAGATCAAAACGGAACATGCAGTCAACATGTCAACATCCAGGAACCTCGAGTGGATAGGACCACTAGTCGGAAGAGGGTCCGAACGGACTTCTGCAACTGGAGACCGACCCGTTTTCGTATCTGAATTCAACCGAGCATAACTACAGGAGTCATCACAAAGCTTTCCCTGATTAGGGCCCAAAAATCGGGAGAAAGCAGAAGATGAACCAAAGGTTATGAAGCTTAATGCAACTGACAGGATGACTCGAGACATCTGGCATTGGCTCCCTGGAGAGGGTCGGATCGTAATCCAAGCATCTACACCGAAAGATCAATTGGATAACCAATCGAGATTCTGTCGACTTGCAGACGACCATCTTGATTTGGGTCGCAACAACGTGGGAAAGAAGCCGAGGATTGCAACGATGAGCACATCTGACATCTTGCATCGGCTCCCAACCTGACTCAAGGAAAGTTCGAAGGAAGAGTCGTAATGCAGACGACTACCCAACTTTCATGACGTCTGTAACACACACGCCATAGCAGCTCTTCCGGAGCACGATAAAAACTGGATCATTTTTTTGGAAACGTCTATTCGACTTTGCTATCGAAATGTGATCTTCAGCCAAGAAAGGTTTTTTTCACACGTGAAATAACCTTGCTGATAAGATCTGATAATCTCTACGATCTCTTCGTGGAATACTCGACGTAAGAAGAGGGAAATTCTACAAATCAGTATCGAATTTTGTCAATCCTCGACCACGACCAAACTTCAACTGCTCTCCAAAAATGACTCCAACTAAAACCAACACCGGCCAATCGGCCCTCCAACCGCCTCTTGACGACATCAAGAACAAATGTGAACACTTCATCGCTGGAGTCAACACGCTATGCTCGTTATCCGAACGACTCGTCCAGAAACCTCTGGACAAAATTTCCGTATTCACTGTTAGTGAATTCGTCCAGGATCTGAAGGATAAGCTTCTAATACTTGAAGCCATGCCTAAAGATCATGACAAGTTCATCCGGAACTACCCAGGATTGGGCTCCACCAATCAACTCTACGAAGCCAATCGGACGGAACTTGAAGCTCACCTTGAATCGCAAGGTTACGAAGAAATCAAGGATCGTGTCGCGGAACTCATCGGGTTGAGTCTATCGGCTATTGCAACCTTCGAGGTCCACGAGCGTCGTGAAATTCAATCGCACCAAGGAAATGCTGTAGATCCGCTACAGGAGAGCCCGAGTCTCTCAGAATCGCTGAATGAGAAGTCATCTCAAAAGGAAGCCAATCGTGGACCCGAGGAATACGCATCGATTCTCCGGAAAGAATTGGACAACTCGTGCCACATCTCGTCACTTCCCAACGTGACATCTAAAGAAGAAGAATGCTTATCTGAAGCCGTCAAAATGTGTATGCAAGGAGTTGAAGAACTCCAGAAAACCCAAGAGAAGATGATGGAAGTCATCAACGCGATGAGCATAAAACTTCCGGACTACTGGGGACATTCGGTCCAGAACGGTCAACGTTCGTTTACATCGGTAAAAGAAGTCAAGTCGGATGGATCCTCGACCAAATTCCATGTGAGCCACCCCGAATCACCTTCCAGACTTCAATTGATGACAACTCACAAGAGTGAGAAGAAGCTGCAGTCGGCAGAAACAGGGCAATCTGTGCCACAAGGGAAAACCGTTCCTACAACTCCGAAATCAGTCACCACACCTGCAACTCCAACGAGCAATCCGGTATCTTGCCTGAAACCAAACGTGCTCAAGGATATCTTCTCAGCAGTCTCGCCGTTCACCGGAAAGAAAGAGGAGTACCTGCTGTTCAAGCAAATGTTCGATATGTTCGTCCACAATCACCCGGATCTTTCACCAGAAATGAAGCAAATCGTACTTCTTCGTCTTCTCGACCAAGAAACACGCGAATTGGTGACTTCGTCAAAAATTTCTGGTGGAGGATACATCCAACTTCGAGAGAATTTGGATCGACAGTTCATCCGGAACGAAAGGGATACAATCGATGAGTTGGTGAGACAACTGCAACGCCACACATTCCACGAGAAGAACTACGACCAAATGGTAAAGGATCTCAATAAGTTCACTGTCATCGTCAACCACCTCGAGGCCAGAGGATGCTCAACAGATGATCCATTGATGATAGATTCGTTCATCACAAAACTGCCAAAAGGGATCATGTCAACAGTCCTGCACAAGGAAAGGAAGAAACGTCAGACTCTCAAGGAACTGATCGATTACACTCACTCCGTGATCTCCATGGAGCGTGAATTGAACAACATAGCAGAACGCAGGAGACCACAGCAGTTATTTCGAGACGAGGAGGATGGGACCTCCGGAACTAAATAATTGCATCGGCAATTACTTGTTGAATCGATCAACACTATATGGAAGAACATCTGGTTCTAAATCAAGGTACTCGTTAGCTGATTCCGTCAGCAATGTGTTTCATGAGTCCTTCACGAAAAATTTGTCCTTCGGACACACTGGTTTTTCCGTTCCATCCTGTGGTACGAAACACAAGTGGAAGGAAAAAAGAAGTCATGAACTTTCTACAAAGTTCATCGTTTCCGCCCCCGAGTGTTGCGGAAATAATGGCTCCACCATTCCTTCCTCAACCTTTTTACATCTGGTAATAAAGATTAAAGGAATTAAGAGAGTATCTGAGCTACGTGTCGACCAATGTCATCTTATCTTGTCAACGATCTCATCGATCGCCGCTATATAAGCTGAGACTATCAATGGGATAGTCACTATTCAACTGTTCAAACTGTTCATTCTACACTCTTCACCGGTACAACGAGGAACGACGGGACGACGCCAGAAGTCTACACTCCACTCCATCCGGGAGCTTCACACTAATTGAACCATCTATCTGTTTGGTCAATAAACTGGTTATATAAAGACTTATAGTTATACTTCTCCTAGAATTAGCGCTCTCTTGTTCTCTGGACGGTTACGGGCTCACCCCCCAATATGCCGGTTCCAACAAGTTTCTCATCTACACGTCAAATATCTGAGTCTGCTTTGAAAACTTCCGGAAAACCATACAATTTTTGGTCCAAATGCTGGATGTACTTTCGTAAATCGAATCCTAATTATCGCTTTTATCAGATACCAAGATTAATTTCGATCGAAGAAAAAGTGATAAGTTTTTTGGCCGTTATGGGGTGTGTCTATTATTTGGACTTTTGCTCTTGCTTCCAGCTATTTTCGTTTTAGTACTCATCATTGTAGTTAAGGAACATGAAAGTGAGAAAAATGATATGATATAGATATGAAAAAAAAACTATATATCTTTCAGAAGCCAGTTGTTCACCGTACTACAATTGCTAATCTTCATGCTGTAACTTGATGAACGAGTACACATTTTTCTGTTTTACCACTATGCTTGAATTATTTTTGTAGAAATAAAAATTAATATAGAATACCAGAGTCGCTGCGCGCCTCTGGCGCTTGAACCCTCTAGTTTTCAAAAAAAAAGTTTGATACGTAAGAGACTTCCGAGACATGCAATGCGCTGTTCACACTTCCACACCCAGACGCCTCAAAATGCTGGAAGTTGATGAACACTATAGATTATAGTACATATTCCGATGCACAAAAAGCCTGCTGGCGAATCTTTACTATTAACAAACGCAAAGTTCTGTGTGTGTGTGTGTCCGTACTGCGTAGGTATCCCGCCCTAGCTCAGTCCCCACTGGACCGATTTTCACCAAATTTGGGCAGGTTATCAGTATTCTGTCTCTAATGATGCCCGTCTATTTTGTTTTTCGATTCATGTAGAAATGAGGTCAGGAGAGCGCAAAAACCCATTTTTGGGACCATTCAGTAGTTTTTCTTATCGAAGGGGAGAGAGTGGCGAGTTCACGGTATTATTTTTCAAAATTTCAAAATTTTCATTTCTAAAAATTTCACGTTGCCCGAAGGGCCCCAGAGGGGCGTAGCCCGTCTGGTTAGTGGTCATTTAGCAACAATCAAAAGTGCTGAGGAAAATCGATGGGTGAGAAAATTCCTTGGATACAGCATGGAAAATACAGTGGCGAAAATAGGTGAGTACACCTTTCTTTCTAAGTGAATAACTTTGCTCAAATAAGTCCAATCTACTTGAAATTTTGCATGTTTGTAGCCAAAGAGTCTGTGAGTAATACCGATAGTTTTTTGAAAATCAAAATTTACTCAGGGCTCCAGAATTCTACATGATGTAGGCGTGATTCAAAATCCAAAAACTAACTATTTTCTCAGGTGATTTAATTTTTTTCATTCCATTCAAAAAATGTTGCCAATTCATCAAATAGACACCACAAAAAATTTGGTTCGATTTGAATGATCGGTTCCAAAGATATGGACGTCCGAGCACAAAATGGTACGATTTGCTCATTGGCCCTATCAACGCTGAAAATAGTCCTAGAAGTTTAAAAATTTGGAGGAACATGTATCTTGTAATACTCTACAAAATGGCAAAAAGAAATTTCAGTTTTGAGCAAAAAAAATTTTCTTGATGTACTGACCTCATTCGGTCCAAATGAGCTTCATACTTCGAAAAAAATTTTTCTGCTCAAAATTGAAATTTCTTTTTGCCATTTTGTAGAGTATCACAAGATACATGTTCCTCCAAATTTTGAAACTTCTAGGACTATTTTCAGCGTTGATAGGGCCAATGAGCAAATCGTACCATTTTGTGCTCGGACGACCATATCTTCGGAACCGATCATTCAAATCGAACCAAATTTTTTGTGGTGTCTATTTGATGAATTGGCGACATTTTTTGAATAGAATGGAAAAAATTAAATCACCTGAGAAAATAGTTAGTTTTTGGATTTTGAATCACGCCTACATCATGTAGAATTCTGGAGCCCTGAGTAAATTTTGATTTTCAAAAAACTATCGGTATTACTCACAGACTCTTTGGCTACAAACATGCAAAATTTCAAGTAGATTGGACTTATTTGAGCAAAGTTATTCACTTAGAAAGAAAGGTGTACTCACCTATTTTCGCCACTGTAGCATTTGGATAGGTTTACAGTGCAGCACCACTAATACAGCTGACTGTCGTTGGGATGATGGTACCAAGGTAGCTGATGGATACACAAATTTTGAAGATGGTTAGCGAATTCTTCTGAAACTTTAACATCAAAATTATGTATTATTGGTGATCTCAGAGCAGTTTTAATTGAGATTCGTCTTCCAGATAATTCAATTATGGGTAAATGCACTTCGTTCGACAATATAAATGGTTATTGGTCTAGTCAGCCATGTGAAATCGGAGAAATCTCTGCGAAATTATTTGCATGTGAGAACCACAGAATTGACGATTAAAGTAATTTTCGAGTTTTTGTACAATAAACGAGGATTATTATTATTCATTTTAATCAAACTATGAGCTCTCAAAGTTGCATTAAACGTATGCTATAAACTTGTCTAAAAAACATAGTCCTTAGAATTTCCTGAAATTTTGTCATTTTAAAATACGGAAAGAACCGGAACATCGAAAACCCAACCAAGTATTAAGGATGACTGTTAAAGAAATGTGAACCGGCTTATCAGATGGAGTAACATGTGGAGTTACACTAATTTGAAGGAATTTTTGCTTCTTTATCAGCGGTCAAGTGGGTATTGTACCTTTTTTGACTTCTGAAATCCCTCTACAAGTATTTTTTTCCAAAAGTATTGCATAAAGAAGATAAATAGTTTATTCAATCAAGCTCTGAAATTTGAGATCCAATTATTTCCTGGTCATTGTTGTTGCCGTCGTTGTCCTCAAATCTACAGTATGAATGTTTTTAATACAGCAAACAATCTACAGTAACCCACCATTTACAGGCTGCTCACATACAAATGGACGCTTTTCCTCAGCGCAATAATCACTAATCCATTTTTCACTTTTTTTCGAGTAGAAAACACATTCACCAACAAGCCAATTTGGAAAATCTGAAAATAACTTTTTAAATAAATTTTTAAGAATTTCAGAGGGGTAACCTTTCTCAAAAAATCCACTATTATTCTCTTGAAGTCTCTGTCCATCTTCCCATTGACAATGGGTCACTTCATTCCCTTGACATGTTAAGCCTATCCAAGTAGAATTATTTTCTCCGATAAAATCTCCAAGGGCCTTATTTTCATCGGCATTTTTTATGGTGACTAAATGAGCCCCAGGAGTTTTTTGACAAGTTACCAAAGCATTTGTAGATGTATCAGGAATACTAAAAAGTTTCCAACAGTTTTGCGCCACCAAGGTATAATTTGAAGGGCAAGGAGGGTGGGGGTCTGAAATTTTTTGAAAATTTATGTGTTGTATCAATTTTTGAACCTTACTGTCTGTGGATGCACTTATTGTTGTCCTTGTTTGATTCTCTGGTTTTTGGCTAATCACAATGCATATTAAAACGATGGAAAGTATGGTAAATACCACTAAAAGTAGTACAAATAATACGAAGAAAAATTTCACTCTTTTTCGTTTCATTTCTTCTTCAAAATCTGGAGAAATATCGTTCATTGAAATTTGAATGCTATCATTGTCCATAGAGGCAGATTTTTTACAATCTGAAAAAAAAATTATTTCAAAAATTTTCGAAATTTTCTTCTCTTATGACTCACCTCCCAAGGGCCCATTTCCAACCTCCGTATGATGTTGGTACAAATTTCCTTGCGCTGTTTCAAATTTCGACATATTTAAAGTTAATAGGACAATAGAATGAATTTGTTGTGATGTTCATCTTATCACTCGATAGTTGTTGGAATTTTTGTGGAAGAAAAAAAGGTAGAGGAGCGGAACTTTTGATAAGGGAAGGGAAGCAGCGAAACTGATTTTTTGGTTGGAGAAGAGTTTGAGGATCCTGTTGAGTAATACGTAAACTGACAAATGTTCTTTGATAGGATTATAGAGGGGAAGAATGACGGAAACGGAAATTTGGAAAATGAATGTTGTGTTTGAAAAATTTATTTATAGTAGGATGACAGTCATTTTTTCTCAAGTGATCGTCCCAATTCCATTATTTACGAAAATAACAATATTTTTGCACAAAAATCGTTGAAACTCGAGAAAATCGATTTTCAAGCCTAAACTTTTTCTAACATATTTCAATGAATGTAGAATTTTTCGCTGATTCCAACGCACCTAACATCGCTGCTCAAAACGTAATATGAACATTTTTATGAACAAATTTTCAATTGTCGCGCCGACCGCTGCCGACTTAATTTTGCTGTCGCGCTCGCCGCTGCCGGCGCATACGTCGGCAGCGGTCGGCGCGACAATTGAAAATTTGTTCATAAAAATGTTTCTACTTGGTTTTGAGCAGCGATAATAGGTGCATTCGAATCAGCGCAAAATTCTCGATTCATTGGAATAGGTTAGAAAAAAAAGTAAGTTGACGTTTTGAAAATCGATTTTCTCGAGTTTTAACGATTTTTGTGAGAAAATATTGTTATTTTCGTAAATACTTGAATTGGGACGATCATTCGAGAAAAAAATGACGTTAATCCTACTTTAAGAATTTTGCTAACCTGTATGTAAGTTGGCCTGAAAGTTGCAAAAATGTTTTTTTTTTGAAAAATGAATAGTTTCTAGACTACTGTATTTATAGAATAACGTTGTACAATATAGCGATGTACTTATCACAAGAAATATATAGAAACAATACTATTTTTTGGTAATAATTTGGACTATAATGTATCTACAAGTATATTGCTTCAGTTTTCTTCTGTTATTGGCTCTAATTACAGTATGCAGCCTCCATAACCTTTGTCTGCTCTGAAAATCCAAAAAATTGAACCGTCAGATCAGTTAGCCTGAGCTCACCATGTTTAGCGATCTCACAAACAAAAGCCATTTTATTCACAGTACAATCTGTACTGGTCCATTGACGATTGCCATCGTAGTACACACAGTTCCCATTGAACCAGTTTGGGCTGTCTGAAATTGAGCATAACTCTATGTAATTTTAAAATACAATAATTAAAAACCGTACAAAAGCCAGACATTTTAAGGAAATCTAGAAGCTAAGAAAATCTGCCTTCAATTTTACACTGGTCGAGCCTAAAAAGGGTTAAAACTCGGCTCAAGTGACAGTTTTCGAAATTTTGATTACAGAAATAGATTCCTCGTGTTGGATTACATAGATAATCAATTTCGCTAACAATTATTCAAAAAATTATCGGAAATCAGAGCCCTCTTGCTAGTTGCTCTGATAAGATACAATTCTGCTTACTTTTTCAATTTTTTTTTTGCAAAATCAACTGCGCTCCATTGATAACCCTTACTCACCACTCGAAAATGGATAGTCTCCCGGATCATTATCCAGATACGCTCCACCTTCCTCTACCCATTGACATTTGTTCACTTCATTCCCACAACACTGTAGACCAATCCAAATCGAGGAATTTGTATTTCCACCAATGAACTTTTGCAAGGATTCATTCTCAGTTGAAGTCTTCAGAGTCACCAAATGAGTTCCAAGAGAGTTACAAGCTTTTTGAGCTTCTGTAGAGGTGATAGATTCGTTTATGAATTTCCAGCACTTGTTGTTAATGTCGGTGAAATTGGGAGGGCAAGTTGAGAGAGGGGCTGAAAATATGGGTACTGTAGTTAGAAGGGGTTAGAGTGTTGATATTCATAGAATTTAGAAAGCTAGGTACTGTGCCTAGTTCTGTAGATACTGAAGCTAGTACTGTAATTAGTATTGTAGCTAATACTGTAGCAAGTACTGTAGCTAGTACTATAGCTGGCATTGTGGCTACTGTAGTTAGTACTGTAGCTATTACTTTACATAATAGTGTAGCTAGTTCTGTAGCTACTGTACCTAGCTGTTACAGTATTCTGTTCTCCACCGTATTTTCAAACCATTTTGATTGAAATGGAGTACTGTAAAATGGAGGACTACTGTGGTATGGATCCAAAACCATACTACAGTAGTCATGACAACATACTGCAGTATCAATAGCAAGAAGTCCTGTAACAACTGTAGCTACTGTACCTACATAGATACAACAGAATTCCAAATTTTTCACCACATTTTTCTAAAAGATATTTTGTATACAGTGGTACTGTAGCTAGTACTGTAGCTGATTCTGTAGATATTTCTGTTGATATTATTGTAGCTAATTCTGTAGATACTGTAGCTAATACTGTACCTAGTAGTGTAGCTATTACTGTAGCTAGTATTTTGGCTAATACTGTAAAAAGTATTTTGTATAGTTCTTGAGGTAGTACTGTAGCTAGTCTTGTAGATAATTTTGACGCGAGCACGTTAGCTAGTACTGTAGCGGTAGTTACTGTAGCTAGTTTTGTAGATAATACTGTAGATATTACTGTAGCTATTACTGTAGCTAGTACTGTCGCAGTAGATACTCTAGTTAATTTTGTATTAGAATAGCTAAAAATAGCTAGAAATGTAGCTAGAAAGCTAGAAAGCTAATAGCTAGAAATGTAATTAGTTTTAAGCTAGTACTTTAGCTAGTAATATATCTAGTACTGTAGATAATACTGTAGCGAGTACCGTAGCTAGTAAAAGTAACTTTCAAAATCACTTACCTTTTGTCGTAGTACTTGTCGTTGTGTCCACAGTATCCCCCTTTCCATCCGGCTTCCAAACCACAAAGAACAGTATCAAAAACGTGACCAACATCACTAATAACACTCCAATAACCACTAGAATATACCTCCAATATTCGAATGAAAAAATGATAATTCTATCCAAATATGAAATATTTCGAGGCGGTGGTATTTTTGAGGTTGGAATAGGAGGTGTTTCGAATTTTAAGAATTCTGGTGGGATTTTTTCATCTGGATTTTCCTTCACAGTACTGTATATTTCATCAGGTAAATAATCGGAATCCCTGCTGTTTTGGGTGTAATGATAAACTTCGACACCATTGATATAGCATAGGCCATTGGGAACTGCAAATTTTAGTCATACTTTTGAAAATTTCAGGCTAATCTTACTTTCATCAATTTCAGTCCAAACTTCTTCTTCTTCTTTTGGTTCTTTCTTCTCTTCATAATGATTTTGAGAGCACCCTAAAACTTAAAAACTAGAATTCAAAGTTCCCAAAAAAACCAACCTGGACTAGACATTTTTCCGACAATTTGGAAGTGTTAAAAAAGAAAAAAAGCGTCAGAAAAACCAAAAAGTGTTGGGAGAAGAAAATCTGATTACATGCCAAAGAGACACAGACGTAGTAAAATGTTGCTGATAACCGCCGATTTCAAGCATATTCCGACCGCAAATAATAAAAAGGCACGAATTGCGAAAAAAAATTTTGAAAAAGAGTTTACGAGTTTAGGAAATTAGAAGAGACAAAGTAGTACAGCGTAGGGTTACTGTACTTTGTAAAATAGAGTACGGTTACTGTAGTTTGTAAAAATTAGGTTTACGCTTCTTCGAAGCATTTTTACTCTTTATGAAACATTTTACCACTTTCTGAAAACTTTTTACGGGTTCTGGAAACGTCTGAAGTTTTAAAGTTTTTTGAAGCATTTTGGCGTATTCTAAAACATTTCGATGCTTTCTCAAGCGTTTTTTTGTCTTTTAAAAGCTCGTTACCGTTCTCTAAAACGTTTTGGAGAACGAGGTGACGTTTTTCGAGCATTCTAAAGCATTTTGACGATTTCTACAAAATTCTAACGTATTCTAAAACTTTTTAACGCTTTCTGATAAATTTTAACGTTTACTTAAGCATTTTGGAGTTTTTTTAAGCATTTCGACGTTTTTAAAAACTATGACGGTATCTAAAACCTTCTGGAGTTTTTTAACGCTTTCTGAACACATTTTATGTATTTTGACGCTTTCTAGCATCTTAATAACTTCAGAATTATTATGACGCTTTATGTAGTATTTGCAACGCTTCCTGAACTATTTTGACGCAATTTGAGGTATCCTGGTTCTGATTTTTTTCATCAAAATACAGAAAATTTTGGAATAACTTTATTCCTCTACAATTCACATTTCACCCCAATAGGTCTCTTACAAACAAACCAATTCACTCCAGAACACCTATCCGTGAACCAACTTCCATTAGTACTATCCCCAACATGCATATATAAACATCCTCCATTGCTCATTTTCTTATTATTAATGTAAAATCCTTCCGATAGATCACTCCAGATTACTGTAGATAAGCTAGGCGCCATTCCACCTAGAATCACTTGTCCTTTCTTATCAAACAAAGAGGCCACGTATCGATTCTCAAGCTCAGAATGGATGGAGACGAGCTCAGAGCATTGGGTTTTGCAAGAGTCGTGAGAATGAGAAACAGTGTGAGGGGTTTCGGTGTTGGGGTAGTAGCAGTAGTGGTTGTAGTTGTGGGGGCAGGGGTCTGGAAGGTATGTGATTTAGAAGAGCTCTTTTCAGGGATCCTAATAAGCCTAAATTTGTCACTTTAGGTGTTCTGGAAATTATTCTAGACAAATTTTAACAAAAAATTTCAAAAAAAATTTTCAAAAAAAATTTTCCCTACCTTCACTAGTCATCGGAACCTCACATACAAACACCAATTTTTTCTCACATTCTTCACTAAACCATTTTGTCGAAGCTGTATCATAATATACACAATTTCCATTATTCACATTTGGATTCCCATCAGCGAAATACATTGCACCTTGAGTTCCATTGGCATTTGGTGTTGGGGGCCCTCTACCAAAGGAAAAACTGCAGGATTCGGGCTTAGATTGAGTGCATTTGAGACCCATCCAGGTATGATTAGCGTTGTGGTTTTGAAGGAAGGATTGGAGGGATACTTCGGTCTGGAAATTGAGGGAATTGGAAGTTTGAGACTCTCTAGGAGTCAAAAATTTAGACATATAAAAAACCAGTGATTCGAGAATCTAAGAGTCCAAGGATCCGAGAATCCAAGAATCCAAGAATTCCAGAATCCAAGAATCCAAGAATCTAAGAATCCAAGAATCCAAGAATCCAAGAATCCAAGAATCTAAGAATCCAAGAATTCAGGAATCCAAGAATCCAAGAATCCAAGAATCTAAGAATCCAAGAATCCAAGAATCTAATAATCTAAGAATCCAAGAATCTAAGAATCTGAGAATCCAAGATTTCAAGAATCCAAGATCAAAGAGTTTCCAGAATCTTAAAATCCTCCGAAAATAATAAGTGAAAACCTATAATAGATGACGTCAAGATTCAGAATCCAAGAATCCAAGAATTCAAGAGTTTCCAGAATCCTGAAATTCTCAGAAATTTCGAAGTGCGAGTCCAGGTGACCTCATGATTCAGAATTCTAGAATCCAAGACCCTCCTGATTTTTAAAATCCTTCTAAATCCTTCGATAAATCTCCAGATGACGTCAAGAATTAGAAACCAAGAATCCCCAAAAATGCCTTACCACTTTATTCCTCACTGCCACCAATGCTCCTCCTCCATTCTTCAAGCACTCATTTTCCGCATCTTCTTGTTTCATTGGGGTCCCAATGAACTTCCAGCACACTTTGTTGTTATCTTCGTAACCATCCGGACATATGGATTCAGAATTTGTCAGAAGGAAAATTTGAAAAAATAAGAATAAAAATGAAAGATTCATTTCTATAATAACTTTCTTATCGCTAACAAAAAAATTTACAAAGAATATAATCCTATTAAAATGACCCGAATTATGTCTATCTGTAACTCCACATTTCCAGATGTCGCTAACACCAAACCCCGGTCCTCCTCTTACAAATAAACCATCTATTCAACTTGCAGCTCTGCGTATACCACTCCCCAGTCCTATAATTCATATTCAAGCACCCCCAATAATAGCTAAAACTACTGTAATTACTATGATAAGTGTCTGGAGTTCGATCCGCCCATATAGTGTATCCCTTATCCGGAGCCATTCCTCCGAGCCATAAAATGAAGTATCCATTGACATCGGGGTAGATGGATTTGATGAAAAGATTCTCCAATTCTGAATGGATTGAGACCATTGTGGCACAGTTTTCCTTGCAAATGTCGATTCCTTGTTGGAAGGTTTTATAGTAGTCTTGGCGGAGGTAACAGTAGTTGTTGTAGTTGTGATCACAAGTGTCTGAAAATAGTGTAGTACTGTAAAATCAACAATTGGAAACTACAGTATCCTTAGAATCTACAGTAATCCTAGAGACTACTGCATTCGTTTATTAGAATTTACAGTATCCTCAGAATCTACAGTACCCCGAGAACCTATTGTATCCCTTCCCTAGTTCCTAGAATCTACAGTATCCTTACCTTAGAATCTACAGTATCTCTAGAATCTACAGTACTCCCAAAATCTACAGTATCCCTACTTCAGAATTTACAGTATCCCTAGAATCTACTGTGTTCCTAGAATCTACAGTACCCCTACATTAGAATCTACAGTATCTTAGAATATAAAGTATTCTTAAAATCCACAGTACACCTAGAATCTACAGTATCCCTTCCTTATATTCTACAGCATCCCTTCTTCTGATTCTACAGCATCCCTACCTGAGAAACCACAGTATTCTCAGAATCTACATCTCTATTCAAACTTACAGTACCCCTTCTTTTCGTAGAATCTACAGTATCCCTTCCTCAGAATCTACAGAACCCCTACCTTAGAATCTACAGTATCCCTTACCTTCCATCGTGGTTGGCAGCTCACAGACATACGGTAGTTGTACTGTATCACAATCTTCACTGACCCAGGATCCATTGGAATTGAAATATGTGCAATTCCCATACATCCAATTTGGATACCCTGGAATTGAATAGTGTTGAAACTGGGACGTTTGGCAACTACAGTTTTTGGAACCCACGACGTTTTGCAACCATCCCATTTCGCAACTTTCTCTCCTACCTTCCGCAAAATTACTGTACCCCTCCACATCTCCTTGCCCATGATCCCATTGACACCAATACTTCTCATTTCCTGGACACTGCAGCCCCAGCCAGATCTGGTCAACGTGTTGATGGTAGACATAATTTTGAAGGTCCTTATTTTCTTGGACATTTTTTACAGTGGCCAGGACTGCTCCGGAGTACTTGACGCATTCTGAATCCGCATTGAATTGGGTGTCTGGGGTGTTGAATAGTCTATAGCATTTATTGTTGATCAAATCGAAGCCATTGGTGCAAATTTTGTTGCTGGGCGCTGGAAAACAGGTTAAGAAGTAGCTCAAAAACTAGAAATCTTACTATTTGATGGAATAGGAATTGGTGTGGTTACTCTAGTGGTCAATGCTTGGGTTACTGTAGATCCACCGGTTACAGTAGATCTACTGGTGGACACTGTGGTTGGGGTTACTGTAGACCCATTTATGGTTACTGTAGTTGAACTTGTAGCTACAATACTCCCTCCTGGCTTGATCCACACAAAAAATACAATGATAAAAATAACGATGAGCAATATAACCAAGCCAACGATTCCGAGAACTATGATTTTCCAATAATCCAGAATAAAGTTCACTGTAATTTCAAGACAGTCCCTATTATTTTCCGGGGCCCCGGATTCCAAATCTTCTGAATTCACAACAGCTTCTCGATATTCTGGAGACGTTAAACGGGGTCGAAATCGGACGGGTTCTTCAGATTTTTCAGAATCCACGACGGATTCTGAATCCTGGAATTCTGGAGGTGGACTATGTCCTCTTGGATTCTCAACATCACCGTGCCAATTTGGAATGGCGTAATCTGGAAATTTGGACGTTTCTCAACCACGAGATTTTGCAACCGGGCGTTTTGCAATTCATTGGTTTCATTTGAACGCTTATTTACGACAAACTAACTGAATTTTTTGGTTGCGAAATGTCTGGCGACAAAGGGGCCTTTCACAGCTGTTAGGACATCTTGCAACTATGATATTTCATAACCACGACGCTTGGCAACCAGTCATTTCGCAACTCACATCAGTTTCGCAACCACGACGCTTAGTAACCTCTCATTTCGCAACTCATTGAAAAAAGCTCCATCAGAATATGACTTTATTGGTTGCGAAACGTCATAATCTTGTGGTTAGAAAACCGATTAAAAAAAAAAGAAAAAAACCAATTGCGAAATGTCGTAGTTGCGAAACGTCCGGTTCTCAGAATCTTCTAGAATCCCGAAACTCACCTCCATTCCTCGATGATTCTTTTTCAATATTTTCAACTTCCAGTGCATCCTGAACATTTCCGAACCATGAGGGGATACTGTAGTCTGAAATTTTTTTTAATCCAAAAAGAATTTTTTTTCCAAAAACTCACAGGGATCATCACTATCCGAATGCTCTTCTCCGGTTGCATAAAGTTTTATACATTTCATTTTTTCTCCAAAAAAAATGTGTTACGAAAAAATCAACAAAAATTGTTAGTTTAATTTATAGGATTAAAAATTGTCATTGATAAGACCCCCACTTGAAAAGGAAGAGATTATAAAAGTTGCATTATTTGGTCTTTCTTTTAGTTTTTTGGTCTCAAAATGATCAATAGAATATCCCAAATCTATCAGGATCGACAAACTCGGAAAAGTAAGTTTTTCGAAACATTTTTTTGCAAAAAATTTTTTTTTAGGATCCGCCCAGCCTCAAAATGAGCCACGAACCCTTGCACCCTCCGAAGAGCCCGAAATTGAGCAAAAAAATGAATTTGTCCCTGCAGAGTAAGTGATTTTTACCCATTGCTCATTATAAAATTGCTCAGGAAACAACGTCATTTTGGAATCCTCCACTACACTATGAATGATCGGTTTCGGAAGATTTTTTTGATTGGTTTGGCGAATGTACTTCTTCTAGTGGCATTTTTTCTGTTTATGTTCTTTTTTGTGGTTCGAGTCAAATGTGAAGATAAAAATGGGTCAAGTACAGTACCCCCGAGGACTACAAAAGGGGCGGAGCTTGATGAGACTACAACTACAGTAGCCCGTGAGTGTTTTTTCTTTTTTTTTACTTTTCGAAATCTGTAACGCTTTTAGCCCTTCTCAATTACACATGTAGCGACGAATTCAAGCTGGTCTATCAGAAATGTTTGCTTGAAAGAATCGACCTACCACATAGACAAGGTGCTGAAGACATCTGTAATAGTCTCGGAGCCATACTAATGACTGTAAAGAGCTCAGAGGTGTGATCCCATGTCAAAAAACTATTCTGAATAGGAAGGTTTTAGGAAAATCAAGCGTTTCGGGCATGGATGGCTAATCGTCATCATAGTGTGTGGATTGGGATGACTTGTGAAAATGGAGAGAAGAATAATTGTGAATGGGATGACTTGGAGAAGTGGCCATTTCCTTATGAGGCTTTTTTGGATGGTGGGTCAATTAGGAAAAAGTAGGTCTCAATGAGATCTACAAATTGATATCTGGAACAGTAATTTAAAACGTTATAACTCTCCCTGTAGCTTGACAATCCCTCTTTGGACATATCAGGTCGAACGGTTTTTGAAATGATGTATCTTCCCAAGGAGCAAAGCAATCAAAAACTTTTAACAAAGAAACTGCCTGAAATTTTATGCTGAGCAATTTCATAGTTGGACGCTTTTTGATAACTTTGCTCCTATTCGATTCATAGAGCTTTGAAATCAGTACCCTTTTTGTACGGCCTTGTTGTGTTGACTCTTTAAATTTTGGTGTGTCTTTAAAAAATTTGAAAAGTTGTACAAAACTTTTGTATAAACCATTTTATAGGCTTTTTCAAAATCTCCAATCTCTGTTTCCAGGCTACCCCAACAGTACTTGCATTCAGTACAACATATCCAATCCAATTGGAAAGGAATGGTACAGTAGGAATTGTGAAGAGCCCACATCCTACGTCTGTGAACAACCCAGGACTGTTTCAGGTTTGCCATCCTGCAGTAATTTTCAAAAAACCTGCACATCTTATAGCCTCCTGCACCCACAATTTCAATATGCATTGCTACTACTATTTCTCATCTCCCAAAACCTTCCCCGAAGCTCAAGACACTTGTAGAAGCCAGTGTGGGAATCTACTATCAATAGAATCTATTAGAGAAAATATCTACGTTCAAAGTATAAAAGAAATCCAGACAGATTGGATATATCTTGGAGGATTCGCAACATCTCAGGATCACATTGTATGGATGGATGGATCCTCGATGGGATGGAATAATCTGCAAGAGTATGATGACAAAAAATCATGTTTGTTATTAAGGATGGGAACTCGAGGAGGGAATTGGAGTACAACGGAGTGTAGTGAAAGTCGACCTTTTGTTTGTAAAGTTCCTATTGGAAAACAGTGTTAAATTCAAGAATTTCTTATCAATAAAAGACATCCTCTCCTCGAAACCGATTTCTTTCTCTCTTATCAGTAACGAAACCAATGTGAAGGGAAGTAACTCGTGTACTGAACAGTATAAAAAACCAAAATGTTCGTATTTCAGTACAATTTTATAAAAAATAGAAGGAAGGATTTATTTATTGGCACACAGAATTTATACAAAATTACAAAACAAGAGTTATCAATCTCTACATCTCCTTCTC
This sequence comes from Caenorhabditis zanzibari, assembly GCA_963966625.1. Taxonomy (NCBI): domain Eukaryota; kingdom Metazoa; phylum Nematoda; class Chromadorea; order Rhabditida; family Rhabditidae; genus Caenorhabditis; species Caenorhabditis zanzibari. Next base: position 20,216,422 of record OZ016472.1, on the reverse strand, counting down.
AACACTGCATTAAATTTCCTCGGAAGAACAAAGTTATGCTTCGACTTGTCCAAATCTGGCAGATCTCCTGACGGCAAGACCTCGTATCTATTGAAAATGTTCGCAAAGAATAGGAACAGTTCCATTCGTGCCAAACCTTCTCCAAGGCACTGTCTTTTTCCAATTGAGAATGGGATTAGCTCGTCGACCTTTTTCAACTTTCCAGATGCATCCAAGAAGCGATCAGGGTTCACACGGAAGGGCTCTGGGAAGATCTGAAAATGTCCTCCATATCAGGTTACTGTACCCTCTAGCTCACCTCCTCATCCAACATTACTGTACTAATCTGTGCAATGACTCCGGTTCCTTTGGGGATACTGTACCCATCGATTTTTGTATCCCGAGTAGTAATGTGAAGTAAGTTTAATGGTATAATATTTGCACATCGTTGTGTCTCATTGAGAAACGCTGACATATACGGTAGACTGTTCTTGTCAGCTGTGGTGATTAGTCGATCACTTCCAATAACTTTGTCGAGCTCTTCATGAATCTTTCGACGAATTTCGGGGTCATGAAGGTAGTAGGAAATACCCCAGGTTAAGGTGGATGTAGTGGTAAGGAGACCAGCAATCCAGAGGTCGAAGCACATGGCGCAAAGTTGTTTGCGGCTGGAAATAACAAATTTGAGAGTACAGTAACCTTAAACTGAGTGGATGGCTGAGCCTGCGCCTGAGCCTGAGCCTCAGCTTCCGCCTCAGCCTGAACCTCATCCTAAACTCTCACCTAAATGTCTCCATATCCCCATCAGCCTCTCTCTTCCTTTGCTCCTTCAAGTAGGCTTCCACGAAATCGAAATTCCCTTCCGTATCAAAATCTATCTCCTTAATATGCTCATCAATCTGACTATAGAAGAAATCATCCAACATATCCCTTCTCTCCTTCACTTTTTCTCCGAGAGTTGGGCTTGGGAAAATATTTGAGGTCCATGGAACTAAGAATTGAATGAAGTATCGGAACTCGGATACCACATCTCTCATTCCATCGATAAGTGATTTCAAATGAGCGAATTCGTCGCGTTGGTTCTGAAAATTTGGATTTCTGAGGTTTAGAATCTTTTAGAAGTGGTTACCGTCTCAAATCTCTTATTAAACAATGTCAAATTGATAACGTTTCCGACACTTCTATCGATGAGAGCCGGGAAGTCGAAACCCTTCCCATTCTGAGCATCAATGTCTTTGAAGAGCTCCACGACTTCCATTAGGATCTGAAAATTAACTTGATTTTATTTATCTTGAAGCTCTTGGTTTGCTAATTTTGAAAATACGGCTTTCTTGAGTTTCGAAGTAATAGTGGCCAAGATATAAGAAGGTTGAAATTTGAAACTTTTTAGTATTTCATTTTTTTCTGATTAAAACACGAAATCACTGCACGTTGCCACGTTCAGCAGAAATTGCAGATCCACATCTGCTGTAAATCTGGCAAAACAAGGGTGATCTAAGCCATTTTGCCAGATTTACAGCAGCTGTAATTCTGCAGTTTCTGCTAAACGTGGCAACGTGCAGTGATTTCGTGTTTTAATCAGAAAAAAATGAAAAACTAAAAAGTTTCAAATTTCAACCTTCTTATATTATATTTTGTACCAGCCTGCTTACAGCAGGCTGGATTCGCGGCTTCGCCGCTCAACTTCGCTTAGAAATATCACGTTTTTATACGCCCCCGATCATTTGAGTTTCGTTACACGTGTGGTGTAGTTGGTTGTGGGCTGCACTGCCACGCGATAGTCGCGGGTTCGATTTTGTGGCGCGACCAAATTCTTTAACTTTCGGAAAACTAAAGCGGACATCCTGACCAAGCCACAGACAAACTTTCTAGCGGATTATATATAAGTAAGATTTTGTACCCTTGGGCCCCGGGATCCTAAAATTTGAAAAATTTTAAACCTGGCCATGTTTAAACTCATTTTGAAGCTTTTGCTATGTCATTTCCAAAAGTGTAGGCTTCATTAAATTTGGGGCAAAACTGACCGAGATACTGTAGTTTGTAATTTGTACCCCTTGGGCTCTGGGACCTCTAAATTCGAAAAATTCCAACCAAACCTGTCCATGTTTATACTCGTTTTGAAGCCAACTCTCAACTTGCTGATTACAAATATACAGTTTATGTTGAGTTTGGAGCAAAACGAACCGAGACACCGTAGTTTGTTCCCGCGGCTCAAAGATCTTCAAAATTTTAAATTCTTCAAACCTAGTCATGATCTCATTTATTTTGAAGCTCTTGATTTGCTGATTTCAAAATAGCAACATTTGTAAAATTTGAATATAAACTCTTTGAGATACTGTAGTTTTTAGATTGTGCCCTTGGCCCCTTGCGCTATGGGCCCCCAAATTTGAAAATTTTTAAACCTAGTCATGATTATGCTCGTTGTGAAGCCGTTGGCTAGCTGAACACAAAAATAACAGTTTCATCAGATTTGAAGCAAAATTACGGTAGTTACAGTAATTTTGACCAAAAATTACTTTTTTCAACTTTGACCTTGATTATACTAATTTTGAAGCTCTTAGCTCGCTCTTTTCAAAAAAATTAGATATCTTCCAATCAGGAGCATTTTGTAATACAAAAATGTCTCGCCAGACATTTGTATTATTTTCTGGATGTGTGGTACAGTAAATGCGGTGATTATATATATTTATTGGGTTAAATATAAGTCGGTATAAGAGAGGTGCCCGAAGGCAGCCGTCTTCGACCGATGCGGTGCAATAGAATGAAGAGTGGAGGGTGTTCACCCTGGCATATGGTGCGCGTTGTAAACAACCGAGGTCACAGCGATAATTAATACGATCAGATAACACACGGAGGAATACGCAAGTAAGAGAAATGATAGGCAATCTTATTGTCCTATCACAATTTTGAGCCAAGTTATAGCAAAAAAACTCACTTTCTCCTGCATCAAATCCTTTCCCAATCCCAAGTCCCGCAACTGTGTCAACGCGAATCTTCTATGAACACTCCACATCTCTCCATTGGTATCCAGGACCCCATAGTTTTGTCCAAGTCTTTGTTTTTCAACAGATCCCAATTGTTTATCAACATAAGTGTCTCCATCCTTGACGAAAGTTTCTTTGAGTTTTTCATAGGAAGCGATTATGATGAAGGGGTTCTTGGCTAAAAAAATAGATCTTGAAATGAAAATTTTAGTAGAAAATTACCCATTCAAAACGTAAAAACTGGTCCATATTCCTTCTTCCATTTTCCAAAAGCTTCGTATCCTGGTTTCAACTTGTTCAACTCCAAAAGATTTCCCATAAATGGCAATGGTAAAGGTCCAGGTGGCAAACTTCTTCTCTTCCAGTATAGCTCATAGAAAAAATAAGAAAAAATAACAGAAAAAATCAAAAATAATAGCATTTTTAGTTTGAAATCTACTGTGAGAAAGAATGGGCTAATTCGACTTATAACAGACTTTCAAAAAATGATGTATCACCAGAAAAATTGCGAAGAGACGTAGAGAAAAAAAGCCAGGGCAAAAAATGTATGATTTGTGTCTTCTACCGTTGTATACTGGCATAGAACAACAAGAAATTGACTAGTGTGGTCTCTGCTAGGTCAATATTGTTTTACTTGATTTTTGAGGAATTGGGGAGGTTGGGGGTGAAGAACATAGAAATTGTGACAATTTGTCATTTGTAGAAGACCAAGAAATAAGACGTTTGAAAATACCTAAAACTTGCTATCACCTTGAAGAAAATTAACAGAATTCACAGTTTCAAGCCAATCGGTCGACGGAGATTTCAGTTTAAAAAATTGCACAATTTTGATAATTTTATAAACTATTATAAACTCAAGAAAGTTCCTAATGAATCAAAAATTATTTTATTCATTATATTTTATCCAAATAAAGAATGCAAACTAATATTGGAAATCTGGAAAAAAACTGTGGAAAACGAGATCATTACAACTAATGGAATGGTTACAATAAGCTTCGTGAAAAAAAAATCGTTATTAAAATTCAATTATCGTCGTTTGATAGCCGTGCCAAATCCATTGGGAATCGGGGAGACTGGGGTGAATCCGAGACTAGATTCGTTGTTTTTCTGGAAAAAGGTACAGTAATCTTTACATTTAAAAATTCGAACTTTATAATTTCGCTCACTTTTTGGCTCAAACTAAATCTTAATATTCCAAGTCTTCAAAATAATACAAAAAATCTATACAAACCTGAAAAAACCGTATCATATCCTCATGTGTCACCAGTCCATCCTTATCCGCATCCAATTCCCCAAAAATCGTCGTCGCTCTCTGCTGGACCGATTCCTTATTGATCTCCTCATTTCCCCCTTTTCCCTCGTTCAATTGGAACACAGATTGAGTGAAACCCAAGAATGCGGTGTATCCAAAACAGTCGCCTTCTCCCCCGGTAATCAATCTCATCGTCCATTTGGCATTGGTCTCAGCTGTTTGAGGGTGGACATGGGAGAGGCTGTCGAGGAGGTCCTGAAACCGAAAATATAGTGATCTGTGGGAAAGCATAGGAATCTAGGTCAATCTACAGTAATACAGGACAAAATACAGTAATCTAGGTCAAGTTACAGTAATCCAGGGCAAAATACAGTAATCTAGAACAAGCTACAGTAATCTGGGTCAAGGTACAGTAATCTAGGTCAAGGTACAGTAATCTGGGTCAAGGTACAGTAATCTAGGTCAAGCTGCAGTAATCTAGGGAAAGTTACAGTAATCTAGGTCAATCCAGAGTAATCTAGGTCAAGGTATAGGGAACTAGGTCAATCTACAGTAATCTAGGTCATCTTATCGGAAACTAGGTCAAACTACAGTAGTTTAGGTCGAACTACAGTAATCTAGGTCGTTATTGGAAACTAGGTTAATCTACAGTAATTTAGGTCAAAGTACAGTAATCTAGGTGAAGCTACAGTAATCTAGGTCAAAGTAAAGTAATCTAGGTAAAGCTACAGTAATCTAGGTCAAGCTACTTCAATCTAGGTCAAGGTACAGTAATCTAGGTCGAGCTGATGTAATCCAAGTCAAGTCACAGTACTCTAGGTCGAACTACAGTCCAAACTACACTGAACCAACTAGAGGAAATTTTGATTTTGTTGTATCAATTTCGCATACCTACACAGTAAATTGAAAACCTGTTTTTTTATTCAGGTCAAGCTACAGTAATCCACGTCAAACTACAGTAATCTAGAACAAGCTATAGGAAAGTAGGCGAAACTACAGTAATCTAGGTCAAACTACAGTAATCTAGGTCAAACTACCGTATTCTAGTCTACAGTATCCTACCTCAAAAGTGATGGTCTTCTTATCCTTTCCGGCAAATGCTGAAAATAGTCTGGAAATGTACTGATCTGTGGCTTTTTCTGGAGCTATTATGGATGCCAATAGATTACGGAACTCCTCTTCCTTCATTTTTCCGGTAGGGGATTCCTGGAAACAGAAAAATTGTCCATATCTTGGTACAGTAAGACAGTAGCTCTGAAAGCTAGCTGGCGCACATTTGGCGCTACTAAGCTTCTTTGTGCGCCTAGAAGCGTCAAAGGCGCGCCAGAAAGTACTAAATAGAAAACTTACATTCTTAAACCTCGCATACATGTACTTGATCCATTTCGGACTAAACTGCGTTTTCAGAGTTAGCGCTTCGAGCGATGGCGGCTGCACCCCAAGCTCCCATTTATCGACGACCTCGTCTAAATCCATATCTTCATTTTTGTAGAAAATCTTGAATTGAAGTGCACGTATCGACCAGTAGATACGGTGATAGAGAGTGTCAAGGATTGAGGAGCTTGTGAAGAGTTGTGGGGGCTCCGAGTAGGCTTTGTGGACGGCTCGGTCGAACTGGAAAAGGAAGGGGATTTTTAGGGGAAATTCGAATTTTTTGGGTGAGAGAGATAGCGGATAGTGAAGGCTTTCCAGATTACCTATTTTTAGTCTTTGAAGTTTTTGAAAATTTTTGATACTTTTTAATCCCGGTTTTTAATCTGGAAGGATCAATTTGATCCCAAGTTGGATTCCCAACGAAAAAATATCATCAATTTTTTCTAGTAATAACCAAAGGAAATTAATAACCTAATACTAACCTCGTTTTTCATCAAAAACGACAACTTGAAACCAAAATATTTTTGAAATATTGACTGATTTTTATAGTCAAAATCACCTGTTCCAGGTGGAAAATGTATGTGGGGATCGTTTTTAATTGGATTTTTTTGGGTTGAAAACAAAAATGGGGAGAGAGCGATTTTGAGAATCTAAGAATCTTGAAAAAACTAGTTTAAGATGAGTGATGATTAAAACTGAGCAATTTTAGGATGAGCAATCAAGAAACTGATCAATTTGAAGATGAGTAATGATTTAACTGGGCAATTTTGAGGTTAGCAAAGAGGAAAACTGAGCAATTTTAATATGAGTAATTATGAAATTAGGAAAGTTCTGAATTTTCAAACTTTGAATTCTAGCAGCCTGGGATTTTCAAACATTAAGAACCTAGAAATTCAGGAATCCAAGAATTTACGTATTCAAAAAACCCCAGAATCGGAAAATTCCAGGCTTCGAGAATCCAAAGTATAAAAATTCTGAACTTTCACGATTTATACTTATTGCTCATCTTAAAATTGCTCAGTTTCATTATTGATCCAAGAATCTTAGAATTGAAAAATACAAAGATCACAGAATCATCAGAAGTTGAAAGTCTCAGTATTTATGAATTCAAGAATTCGAAAGTTCATAATTGAAGAACTTTCTTTGTTATATGATTGCTCATCTTAAATATGCATTTCTCCTTATTGCGCATCACAAAATCGCTCAGTTTTGTCACTACTCATCTTAAAATTGCTCAGTTTTCTTCATCACTCATCCTAAAATTGCTCAGTTTTCTTCGATGCTCAGTTTTAAATTGCTCAGTTTTTTGTTCATCTTAAAACTGCTCAGTTTTATCATAACTCGATCTTTAGACCTAAAATTTCAAGATTTCTTTTAGCTATTCCAACATTGCTCATCTTAAAACTTCTCAGCCTTACCACAGGTGAGTCGCAAACTATCCGTTACGGGTGGATCGCCAGTCGCGCGCGGTTGAAATAGGAATGCTATATGGATCCATATCCGATCCGTAATGGATCCGTCGTTAACGTTTGTTCATCCGTTTTTGATCCGTATTTAACCCGTTGCGTGCTTTTTCGTTCCTCTACTATTACTTTTAGATTCTTGTCATGTCATGGAAATGGAAAAACGAACAGTTTCATATAAGAGAATAAAACCAACAAATAACAACAACATAGTAGTAATTAAAAAAAAATGGAACAAAAAATGATTTCAGTTATTGGTGAATAAACAGTGGAGACGTTGAACTGGTTCGGCACCCGGATCCAGGAGAGATCTGGAACAATAGGCTAACGTTCATAGTCATAAACTTCTGTCTCACCTGTCAATCGTTGCGTCACCGGATGAGAGGGACGTTTTCAAAGAGGACGTGATTTGTGCAAGGTTGCACTGTCGATTCTTGAGCTCCTTTCTGATTCGATCTCTGCAAAATAATATAATTAATTATCAGAAAATCAGGGTGAAACTTACAATAGATTGACTAGAACTTCTCGAGCCGCACAGGTGCACGTGGTAAGGATGTCGTCAGTGAACTCCTGGCCAAAGCCATCGGCGGCGAATTCTGAAGAAGAATATGGTAATTTAAGCTTTAGGAAATTTTTTTTAGCAGTGAGCCAATCCATGACAGTTTTCTTTCTTTTTTCAAGTGGTTCGCGAGATACTGCTGGTTTTTTTATTTCCTCTGGCTCTCATTATGATCGAAAGTAAACTCACTTGAGACTTGTTTATAAAAGGTCTCTCCAAAAGGAAGATAGCCTTGACTAGAGTACTCCGAAGCGGTGTAAACACCGAAATATGGATCCATAGTTGCTAGCTGAAAAGAGTTTGTTGAAAATTAGTACTGCACAATTCGATCTTACTTTTTTGAAACAGAACCTATATATTGATTTTGTATGCTCTTGAAATTCTGACGACGTGTATTTGGAAGCCTGTACTGGCGTGATCAGTGAGCTCATCATGAAGGTTCGAAGACTTGGAAGTTGAATTTTAGCCTCATTTTTTCGAGCTCTATTCAGTGAAAATCCTACACCCTCCATGATCTCAACCTCAGCCAATCCGCGCCCACTATCCTTCTTCATTTTTTGAAATGCTCTGTTGTTCTGAAAAATGTGGGAGAGTTTTAGCAAAAAGAAATCTATTGGTACCATAACAGTGTGAAAGGCAAGGCCGAGTGAGAGTTTTTCCAAGTCTGGATGTGTCCCGTGGAATTTTTGAGCCAATTCCAAAAATGGGAAGTAATCCGTCTCTCTTGAGTTTTTTGTGAGCTTCTCAATCGCCTCCTAAAATGCTTATTTGGAGAAATTTTGTAAAGCACACTTACCTCGCACTGTACTCGAGAGAGAGGAACTCCAGATTCCATGTTATAAAAGTGATTCATAGCGAAGTTGACCGGATTCCAGCGCCCGTTTTGGATCGATTTTCTCGTTTCGTCCATCAATTCGTTTCTCTTGCCATTGAGATTCTGAAAGAACTTTTTATTAACTGGAAATATTTAAAATAAGCACCGTATCACGTAGAGGAGAGATTTCTTGTCGTCTAGTGTAGGATGGAGCTCCAAAATAGTCGTCATTTTCGATGTTGTGTGCCAGATTTGAAGCAGAGCTACTGCTTTGACCAGAAGGCTCAATTGGCTGTAGATGAAGAGGTAGACTATTTGACAAATTGAGAGAATATAATCCTTGCTCAACGCGTGAATTCTGTAATCATATTAATCTCATACAAACCAAGCGATGCTTATTTCTTACCGTCTTGAGCTCCTTTTCAATTGGATAACGAAGTGGTTGTAAATCGTGGTAATTTGAGCTGTATCCATCACCAGGAAAATCGTGAAGCACATCATCATCATCATTTCTCTGAAAGGAAAACTGTAAAATTGAAAGTAGATCGACTTAAAATTACATTTTCAACAAACTCATGGGAATTCCATTGGTATTCGAAAGATTCCTGAGCACCGTTGCGAAAACGAGATGAAAGTTCATGCTCTCCATAAAATTCCTCATCTTCCTCAATACCGTATTGGTTTCTCATAATCTTTCTGGATGGCTCCGATGAAGCTACGTCAGTTTTTAGATTCACATCTTTTTGTTTCTTTCCTCTAACTTTCAGTTTTTCTTCACCGAGTTCATCATCGAATTTTCCAATCATCGACTTTCTTTCTCTTGGTTTCTTAACAGGAGTGTAACGTTTTTTGGCATCCTTAGAAACAACTTTCAACGAATTCAATTCAGCTTGCTTTGTTGTTGGTTGACGTGCTCGTCTTGTTTTTGGTGGTGTCATCTGTGATAGGAGAAAGGATTAAGTTTGGGCAACAAACAGAATAAGTAAAACGCTGACATGCAAACAGCTTATATGTGAATGAACGTAAAAATTGATTAGATCTCATGCATCGTTCAGTTTCTAAAAAACTTCGATTAATTGTGCACAGGCGCACCGTTAACAGCAACAGCACAATAGTCATTCTCACATAAAACATAAGAAGCTACCGAACAAATGGAATCAACACTAATTAATTGTCTAACATTTGTTTTCGTGCAATATTTGATTCCTTCGAAGCGTTCCATCATTTCCAGAGTTTTGAGTCCATGGAAAAGATCCTGTCCACGTAGAGTCTGTACAGCTTTTCGAAGTGATGGATATTGCTTTGATAGAGGCAATTCTTTCAAAGGTTCAAATAAAACGTCCCCTTCGTCTTCTTTCCAAACAAATGCAATGAAACGACATGCGGTTAAGCTCCCAGAGTGAGCAAGTGAAAAAAATATATCGTTTGTCGTATTTTTGTTGTAGTAGACGGATTGTAGGCTCCCAAAGCTTAGTGATAAAGTACTGAAGATAGTTGCACCTTCCAAACGTCGATTCAACGAAGGTGAGGAAAACAATTCTTCGTCAGCCAGAGAAGAAATCGGATTCTTGAATTTAACGGCCTTCTTAGAAAAAGTGGGGGTTGCAGTTAAAAACTTCAGAAGTCGTGGAGTAGGATTATTTTCCGATCTTTTTTCCAGTTCTCTTCTAGTGGTGTTAGCAATAACAACTCTGAAATAGTTACTCAAACTTAAAACATATCATTAATAAGGGAATACCAACCTTGAGCATACATTCTCTACAAAATTTCGAGTTAACTTTGAACTATATCCTTTGAGAATGTACTGATATGCTGATTCAAAGCTGAAGGTGGAGAGTGGGGCGGTGTTACCGAATCTTCTGTTGACGTAACTCAGATGATACAGTAGCTCCTTAAAATATAATAACTCTTATTTTTATATTCATAGTCGCACTTACGTGAGTCTTACAAGTGAAATATGTTTCACTAGCTTCCATTAACATCCAGCGACAAGTAGCCGACAATTCATCATCGAAGTTTTCTGGGCATCTCCCATTTGTGTACAGCTTGTTCACCAGTAATGCTAACGAAATGATCACAATGCGAGCTTTTGGTGTTAGAGACTCCTTGCAAACGGAGTTCAATCCAAGTACCAAGCGAAAAAACTGAAAGATGTTTTTAAACTTTCTTTCAGCTTCCACCGTTTCTCTACCGAAATTTTGTCAGTTCCATTTCTGAGTTCCGAAATGTTTTTCATCACAAGTGGTAGTTTTACAAGCGATAGCTCTTCTTGTATATCGCGACAAATTGGAGAAAATAACTCCGATTTCCTTTTTGTTGAAGGGAGGCAAACTTCTGCAATTCAGTGATAATTTGCAACGTCACCATAATCAAACCTTTGATGATAATTTGAAATAGTCCCTCTCCAGTATTGTGAAGAATATCAAGAGGAGTTTCATAAGGAAGAACCCAGTTTAGAAACAATGAAGGTGTGTCGCAAAAACCATTCGAACCATTTTGAGAGTCTTCAATGGTTAAAGCACCATGGCGATGTAGATGTCTAGCTGAAGAATATGAAATCAAACGAAGTCGCAAGAGTTGTATGCCTTTTCCGGTTCCTTTGTATAGAGTTCCGTCTGCTAAGCAGAAAAAGCAAGATCTTGATGAGTTGTGCCCTTTCATTCCAAACAATGCTCTCTTCGCCTTAAAAAATTAACATTTCTTCTTAATTTTTGATATTAAACATACGGGTTGATCTGAAATGCTACTGACGACACGAAGGTTCAATTTGAACGGTCCTAAAGTATATTGTTCCTGTTCCAAATCGACCATCAATAAAGAATGTATCTGATTCCAAAACTTAGTAGAAGGGTTGATGTCACATTCAGCGATTCCTTCAAGAAGCATATTTTCGGATCTCTGCATATCAGCAGTGGGGAGGTCAAGAATCATCAGGGTTACAGGCCAAATTTTCCTAAAAAATTATATTACATCTAGTTACTGGCTTAGGGAAACGTACTTGGTGCAGCCAACAACCGAGACGCCATCGATCGATAACAATCCCGATAATCTCAATTCATTTCTTTCCTCAGATCTCCAGCGGGGCGAAAAAAAGGGAGCGGATATATTATGCTCATGATTCTTCCCAGCTCGTAACATTCGTCTTATCTCCAAAATCGCACTAATATTTCCTCTAACAACGTCCTGTAGCTGAGCAGCAATTCCGATTCGAACAAATTTCACAATTGGACCACAACTGAAAACATAAAGTGTTTTGTCACACTGACAGCGACAATATACCATTCTCCACCGCTTCTGATATCCTGTCCGCACGAATTACATGTATATGTTGTCGAATACGAGTGTCGCTTCTGATCCCATACATCGTTCACTATTGTTTCGAATTCAGCGCTGTGCGCGGAAAGGAATCTTCTTAACTCTGAAAATATTCGGAGTACCGTATCTTATTAAACTCTTACCTTGTTGTGATAAACGAGATTGGCACGCAGCAGAAATGAACTGCAGGACGTTGTCGGGGACATTTTCCATTTCTTCTGGCAGTTCTTCACCTTAAATTTTCGATTTGGAATTAACTTTGGAATTTTAATTTTACCATCTTTGTTCTCATAATCAGTCGAAATTTCTTTATGTCGGTCAGTTTCCATATCTCCAAAATTCATCGCGGATTCATCAAAGATTGAGTGAAATTGTTCATTGTTAAAATCGTCCAACGGGGGTTTTCTAACGTTAACTGGAAAAAATCTGGTAAAAAACCAATTTCAAATACGTACCTTTTAGTCTCCTTGCGTTTCTCTTCTGAAAATCCCTATAGATAGATTTCGGCATTCTGGAACTTCGAAATATCAGCTTGAAGACGTGAAAAAAACAATGAAAGAATTACGAAAAAATGCCGATGGAAGAGAATTTCGCCTCAATTCGGCCATCCGTAACGGATCCGTACGCGAATCCGTATCCTATCCGCGCGCGAGCCCACTCCTCCTACCCACATCCACCCGTATCCCATCCATATGCGCACCCGTATCCTGTCCGTATGCGAACCAACATGATGTTTTCAAAATACGGTCCGTATGCGAATCCTTGTTCGCAAAAACACCCGTAACGGATCAGTTATGCGTCGAATACCTTACCTAGACCCAAACGGATCCGACTGCACTTCACCTGTGACTGTACCTCCTAGAGACTCACCCACTGCTCATACAGTGTCTGTTCATATTCATCTTGTAAATGTGTGGATTTGCGGCGTGTGCCGTCACCGCGACGCGAGTCGCGTGACGCTGCACCGCCCATAATAATAGGGATTACTGTACTTTAGGAATTAGAGGTCATTTGTAAGCCATTATGAGCTCCTCGAGTTTTTCTGGTGGTTGGAGCTTGGGGGGGGGGGGGTGTGATGAGATGATAAGTGATAGATGGGGGGAACCAGAGGGGAGGCTATAGGAATAGATGATGATAACAAGTGTGATATAGTGGAGTGGTGGAGGGGAAATGAAAAAGATATGAGAGAGATTTTGAGGGAAAATAAAATGTGAAGGGATAGAGAAGAGAGAAGAACCCCAATTTCTTTTAGTATTTTTTTTTTGTTTTTATGTTTTCAGTGGTGGAAGGAACACGAGGAGCAATTCCCCCTGGTTTCATCGTTTTATGCTCTTATTGACACTAGTTTTTTTGGAGGCGAAAAAACTAGGGGATTTTATACCCGGGACAACACCTGGTGAAAAATTGAGATTCTTGGTCGGTTTTTTGGAAAGGTGTCTAACATAAGGTTTCGAAATTGGCCAACTGTTTTTAAGATGAGTAATGATGAAACTGAGCAACTTTAAGATGAGCAATACAGAAAACTGAGCAATTTTAAGATGAGCAATAAAAAATTAGTGATTTTAAGATGAGCAATAATAATACCATATTGTGGAAAACTGAGCAAATTTAGGATGAGTAATGTTAAAACTGAGCAACTTTAAGATGAGTTATGATGAAACTGAGCAATTTCAAAATGTGAAATGAAGAAAACTGAGCAATTTTAAGATGAGCAATTATGCAATTTAGGAATTTTCCAATTATGAACTAGAAGCCTGGGATTTTCCGATTTTGGAGATTTTGACATTTTGTAATCCTGGGTTCCTGGATTCTTTAAATCTAAATCTCTAAAAATCCCATGCTTCTATCTTAAAATTACTTCTTACGGATTTTAAAATTCTAAAAATCTTTCTCCCTGCTTTTCGGTTTCAACCCGAAAAAATCCAATTAAAAAAGCTTCACCTGAAACAGGTGATTTTGACTATGAATCTCAGTCAAATTTTCAAAAAATATTTCGGTTTCAAGCCTATTTTTTAAAATGAAAAACGAGGTTAGTGTTAATTTCCTGTGATTTTCAGTTACTCTTAGAAAAAATGATGCTATTTTGCGTTGGGATCAGTGTGATCCTTCTAGATTAAAAACTGGAATTTAAATGGAATTGGAAAGGTTCTGAAATTTCAAAATTTGAATTCTAGAAAACTGGGATTTTAAAACTGTGTAGATTTTTTGCATGTTTGTATTCTTGGATCAAAGATTTCTTGTACGCTGAATTGCAGAGATTTCAAGATTATGTAAACTTCAGCTTTCCTGAAATTTTCAATATTTTTGTTACTGTTTTTATTGTCAATCCTAAAAATTGTAGTTAAGAATTTTGACAGAAAAAAACTTTAAAAACCAAAAACATTGAATAAATTTGAAAAACTACCAAAACGGGGCCTAGCAACATCAAAAGACCCCTTTAGAACATCAAAAACTCTTCAATTTTAATCGTAGAAACTCTCTAGCTTTTATAAGTTACACAAGTTTTCCAGCTCTAGCTGAAAAGTCAGTAGTAACCAACCCCCGAAAAATCAAATAATACAATATAAAATCTAATCCAATCTCCTCTAGTCAAAATCAAAAATAACAAGGGAACAAGTTTGCGTTTTCCCCACTTTTTTTCAGAAAAATATACATAAAACACCCGCTTTTCTTTCTGAACAAATAAGAAAGAAAAGAACGAATTGACTACAGAAAAAAAACTGGAAGAGAAGAGATGGAGAAGAAATACATTTCCGTTTCTTCTTCGTCTTCTTCTTTTGGATTCAATATCTCTTTTTTATTTTGTTCTCACAAATTTTTTTTCCATAAAAAAATGGGATGGAGATGAAAAGGATAGATGGATATTCAATTCGTTGGAAAAATAGAAAGGTTCCGATGGAGGGAAATGAATTAGTTTTATGGGTAGTGAAGATTTCCTTAGTCTTGGAAAAATACCGATGGGAAATTGAATTCAGAAGATTTGGGATTTATTTAAAAATTTTGCGTCAAAATTCGAAAGTCTCTGTGCCGAAATTCCCTAGTAGAAAAATGTCGGGAAATTGAAAATCATTGGTATTTGAATACAATTCAAAAGAAGAAAACTGAAATTTGAATTTCGCGGCAATTCGAAATGTGAATTTTCTATTTTCAGCCGTTCCAAGTGATTCAGTAGAATACGAATTCAAAATTCTAATAATTGGAAAACTTCCGGAGCCAGAAGCTAGACAGAAGAATCAGAAGACTGTCAGAATAGTCAGAACAGATTCAGAAGAATCAGAAGACGTTCAGAAGACGTCAAGGAAATAATTGAAATAATTGAGTACGTCAGAAGGCTTCTGAAGACAACTGAAGAGGTCAGAAAGAAATTTTTTAAAATTGAGTTTACAGATCCCACAGAATCTAAAAATCCGAGAATTGAAACCTTCTGAAATTCCGAATTCCGATAATCTGAACAATAAGAACTCAAGAAAATGATAATCCAAAAATTTCAAAATCCCAGAATAAAAATTCTGAATCTCAGTTCAATCTCAACACACACATTTTTCTTGTCTTCACTCTCCAGAATCCATCTTCTATGATGACGTCAGAATCTCCAGCGTACCCAAAAAAAATAAAGTGCACTTTTTTTCCAGAGAAAAAAGAAAGAAAAAAATGTTTGAAAATCAAATAAATGCTTCTTGTTTCTCATTTGCTGTTTCAAAAACGTGTAATCCGATATAGACGAAATGGGGGGAGAACGAAATCAGAGCCCCTGTAAAATCAAGTAAAAAATTTCTAATTTTCATTTTTTAAAGGATTCTGAAGATTTTCAGAATTTTCAGTCTCCAGAAAAATGCCACCAAAGAAAAACTAAAGATATAAGAAAAGTTCTTCTCTTTTTCTTTCAGCTTCATTAATTATTCTTTGACTTTTCTCCACCCTATCTCTTTCTTTCATTCATTTGTGGATATGTACATGTATTTCTCTGAGAATTTGTTATAGTTGGATGCATACATGAATAACATGCGCTCTATCGAGAATAACACTTGAATTTTAAGGATAGTCCACGAGGAGTACACAGCGACCCAAAATTTCGAGTATCCTTTTGGAAACCTGTTTTTTATGAAATAATACAAGAAAAGTGGATGACGATTCTAAAAATATCATACTTTTCATATAAATAATAAAGACTCATCATTCGTTTCTTTTTTTTTTTGGACTTCGTGGGTACATCCATGAATATTTGAGGGGAAAAATGGCTTGAAAAAAGGAAAACTGGGGAAATTTGGAGTCAAAAACTTGAAAATTAAGGTTTTCCAAAAAAGCAAAGACTCACCTGACTCGGTCTCCTGCGCATCCGCTCACTTGCCAATGGTGAGAACACATTTTTGGCTGAAAACATTTCTTAAAATCCACGATCTTTATGGTCCGCCCAATAATTTGTTCCTAAAATCCATATTTTGAATGCAAGATTTGAGAAAGAATTGCTCAGTTTGATGATGAGCAATAATCAATGGAGAATCAGAACAAAAAGAAGGAAATGTTCAAGAAAAAAGTTTTCCCAAAAAAAGTCATCCGCCTTTTTTATGGCTTCATAGATGCTCCAAGAGCACAATGGAGGCCTACACGGGACAGACTACATCATAGAATATAATGGGAATGTGTACATGCATTCCTTTTTTTTTGGGGCCTCTATTATGAAGCAAAAAAAACGAACTAGAAAATTATCGAACGGAGGTTCGATGGGATAATTATTCAAAATTGACGGGTAGAACATATAAGAGACGTGTGATTTCGAAAAAAATCTTTCTTGAAAATTTTTGAAAGAAATTTCAATTTTTCTGTAAAATACGTAGTTATCCCTGCCCTGCGATAACTTTGAATAAAAGAGAAAAACAGCGTGATTTGTACAAAAAAAAATTGAAATTTGTTTCAAAAACTTTCAAGAAAAAAAAAATTTGAAATCACACGTCTCTTATATACTCAAGAATTGGTTAAAAAAATGCTAACATAGCTCAAATTGGAATGGAGTGTTCAAAATTTCTGAAAGTGATCAAAAAACCAATAAACAAAAAAGTGGGGAGGAGCAACTATACCAAGTTTATGAATAGTCAATGAAGTGATATCAAGTTACTCAATTTTTTCCTTCAAGGTTCGGTTTCTCAAGAAAGTTGAGTTTTGGTGTTAGAAATCAAGAATCTAAAAATTTAAAAATCCAAAAAACTAAACGTTATCAATATTTTTAGAATCCGAAGAGTTCTGAAATTTCCAAAAAATTTGAATCTCAAAAATTTAAAAATCTCGAAAAAAATATTATTCGAAAATTGGTATACAGAAATTTCAACACCTCAAAAAAAGCTCATCTTGCAAACTCTAAATATTGAAATTCCAAAAGTTCAAAAATTCCAAGGTACTCATAAACCAGACTCTAGGAATTTAGGAAAACCTAGAACACAAAAGCCTAAAATCTAAGAATCTTAGAGTCTCAAAATCGAGTGATTCCAAAACCTCGACCTTCAAAATTAGGACTCTGGATTTGTCAGAACTTTTAAAAAACTCAAATGCCTAAAATTCAGATCTACACTTCTATGAAAAGAAAAAAGAACAAGACTTTTCGAAAAAACCTTCGACTTTTCTACATTTTCTTCAAAAATCTAAGCCCTTGTCGTTGTATCAGTGGAACAAGAAGAACAAGAAGGGTCCGCGTTTCCCCCCTACAAAAAGTGATGGTTTTAAAATGCAATTTCCGGCACCTTTTCTCTCGTTTTGTAACACAACAGGCTAGATCAAATTTCGCGCGCTCTTTTGCTGTCTCAACTTTTTCTTAGGTTCCCTTTCCTTCATGTTTCTATTCTTCTTCTTGTCTTTTCTTTTCTCCATTGCTCATCAATGAAACATCACATGTCAGACGGGTTTGATGGGAAGACGAGAGGGGGGTTCTTGACCAGGGATGAACTTTTTTCATGGGCTTTATTGTTTTATATATTTATGAGGAAAAAAAGGAGTCAGAATCCTGAAGAGGGAGACACTTTTCATGAGGTTTTGGGATTCGGAAGAAAAAAGTGAAAACTTTTTTTTTTGAAATTTTTTTTAATTTTCAGATAGAGGGGTCGTGTTTAAGATACTGAGGAATTCAGAATTCGTTTTTGAAAAATTACTTTTCAGAATATCAAAATCATTAGCTAGGTTTAGAAGCACAACAATTTAGCATTCGAAGATGTTAGGATAAGAAATTTCAGATTTTCAGAATCTCGAAATTTCAGATTCGAAAAATTTCAGAATCACAGAACTGCATAATCTCCAAATACTAGGATCTCAGATTCTTATATATTCAGATTTACAGAATTTTAAAATCTCCGATTTTCAAAAGCCCAGAACCTCAGAATTTGACATTTTCAGAATTCCACAATTTCAGCATCTCAGAATCTCAAATCTTCAGAATCCTGGAATTCTAGAATCACAGTTTCTTGAAATTTCAGAAACTCGAAAATCAAAATCCTAGGTTATCATATTCTTGAATTTTCAGATTTTTAATATCCCAGAATCTTCAAAAGTACGTTCATAATTTCAGATTTTCCGTTGACTCAGAATCTTTAAAAATTTTTAATTTCAGAATTCACCGGTATCTCTTATGTCCAGTTTCCTAAATTTCGAATTTTACAGAATCTCAAAATCCCAAAATTTCAGATTTCCCAATTTTAGAATCTCTGTACCCTTCAAAATACAGTATCCCTCAAAAACCATCGAAATCGTAGAATCTCAATAATAATAATAATAATACCAAATTAAAACATTTCCCCAAAAAACTCACTTTCCAAACTCCCAAAATTGTCCACAGCGTTATAGTACGTCATGAATGTCGAGCTGAAAAAAATAATTTTAGTTGAAAAAAATTTTTCTAAAAAATCTCAATTTCTGTTTTTTCCATCTACTAGAGACCTCAGGAAGTGTAGACGTATGTAAAAGGAAATTCCAAAAATCATTCAGAAGACGTCGACGACGTCTTCTAAGAAATTCGAAACCTCCAATTCCAATTTTCACCAACAAGAAAAGATGATCCGTTTTTTTTACGATGCGTTAAATTGAATTCACGCGGGGCCCTTTTAGAAAAAATTCCAGAAAAAAAATAGTTCAAAACTCACTTGTTGTAATACATGGTGTTCTGGAGCGTCAAAAAATTTTCAAATAGAAAAAAACGAAAAAAAACTTTTTTGAAAATTTTTAAAATTTTCCCTACCCCAATAATGAGTTGTTCCTCTTCTTCCGAGTGCTCCGTCGTCCGTGTCGGACCATAATTGGCTCAGTTGAAGACATGAAATTCATTTTGGGAAGAAAATTGGGCTCAAAAACCTGAAAAATTACTTCAAAAACACAAAAATTTTGAAAAAAAATTTTGAACGCAATTTTTTCAAAAAAACTTTTTTTAAAACGAAAAATAGGACTCTAAAGCTTCTGAAGTTGTTAAAACCTATGAAAGCGGATTTTTGACCCCCTAAACTTGAAAATAATGGAAAAAGGTACTTGACTTCTAATGGAGCATGAAAAAAACCATTTATTGAAAAAAAACGGGGTACTTGACATGAAAATTGGATATCTCTCTGTGTGTCCGGATGTCTCAAAAATTCAAACATCATTCATAATTCCAAGCTGATCTCGACTGTCAACGATGACACGAAGGGAGTTGAGATTTCCAGAGTTTTGACTTTGGCGGCTGGAAAAATATTGATTTTCAGCTATAATTTTTTTGGGCTTAAATTGGCCTCCTGAGCCTTATTCGGTTTTCTAGGCCTAAATCGCTTTTTAAGCCAAAAATGGCCTCCTGAGCCTTGTTTGGATTCTCAGGCCTGATATGATTTTTGGATCTAAAACGGCCTTCTGAGCCTCGATAGGCCTCTTGGGTTCAAATAGGCCTTTGAGCCTAGATTTTTATTTTGATCCTAAATAGGCCTGAGAGCTTTAATCAGGCTCTTGGGCCAAAGTAGGCTTTTTGGGCCTTTATCTGTCTTTAAGGCCTAAATAGGCCGTGTGTGCCCGAATAGACTTTTTGAGCCTAAATAAGCCTTTTAGGCCTTGATTGGTCTTGCGAGCTTTAAAAAGCCTTTTGAGCCTTGATTGTTCCTTTGGGCCTAAATAAGCTTTTTGAGCCTTGATCAGTCCTTTGGGCCTAAATAAGCCTTTTGAGCCTCGATCGGACTCTTGAGGCCTAAGTAGGCTTTTTGAGCCTTGATCGGTCTTTTGGGCATAAATAGGTTTTTCAAGCCTTTGTCCCTCTGTTGGACCTAAATGGATTTTTTGAGCCTTGATCGGGGTTTTGGGCTTCATTCGTTCTTTCAGGCCCAAGTAGACCTTCCAGGCCTTGATTGGACTTTTGGGCCTAGATAGGTCTTCTAAGCCTTGATCGGTCTTTTGGGCCTAAACAGACCTTTTGAGCCTCGATTGCTCTTTTGGGCCTAAATTGGTCTTCTGAGTCTTGATCGATTTTTCGGCCAAAATAGGCCTTTTGAGACTTCATAGGTTTTTTGGGCCTCAACCGACCTTTTAGCCTAGATGTCTCTTTTGGGCCCTGGTCGGCCTAATTTCATTTTACGCCCTCAAAAACTTACGACTCTCTTCTCCTCCTTATCCTCGTCAAAAAGTAGATATGAATCGGGGTGATTGGGAATTGCATTAGGTAGAGAACATAGACAAATGCGTCGAGCTGAAATTGTTTTTGGAAAATAATTTGGAGGATTCTGATTCTGGAGAGTTTGAGGAACTAGGACAGTTTTTGAACCTCAAAATGTCGAGTTGTAGTTAAAATATGGTGGTTTGAAGTTTCAAAAAAAAATTTTTTTGAAAAAGTATATTTTGGTTTTTTTCTCAAAATTTTGATTTTTCCAGAAGTTTTTGTACTTCAAGGAAGTCAATTTTAAGTCAATTAATGATAATTTTAAAATTTGGCGCAAAGTGTTTTTTCTAAAAGAAATTTTTTCCACAAAAACTAACCCTCAAAAAAATCCTCCTAATATCCATAGAATCACTATCCTTGAGATTGAAAAACTCATCCATTAGCTGAAATTTTTAAAATTTCAAATTTCCCGCCCTATTTTTGTACCTGTAAACAATAATTTGGTAAATTCAAAAACAAAGTGATTGTAGCGGAAAGCAAGCATCTTCGAATAGCATTGGATCGACGTTTTTGGGAGTTCTGAAATTCAAATTTTGAGCTCAATTTGAATTTTTTGGCGCCAAATTCAAATTACCCTCAAACTATTTGATGAGACAATCTTCATATGGCTATGCTTCCTGGACCCAGAATCTCCAGAAGTTTTGGATCGAATTTCTTCTTGGGAAACCAAATTTAAGGAGAATCCCCAAGAAGTTTTCCATGTTAGGACAGAGATATCTGCGAAGATTGTAAGGATCAGAGGGAGGAAGAATGTGGAGAACACTTCGAGAACCATGATGAGTTGGGTGTGGCTGAAAAGAATACGGTAGGCTCGGGGTCCCCAAAAATATTAAAATTTTAAATATAGGCATGATTATACTCATTTGAAAGCTCTAATCTTGCTGATTTCAAAAATTTAGGTTTCACTTGTCTATCTTCAGTTTCAGCCGAGTTATGGGCCTAGTGCCCTAGGGCTCAAATTCCCAAAATTTTAAATATAGCCATGATTATACTCACTTGAAAGTTCTAATTTTGCTGATTTCAAAAATGTAGGTTTCACTTGGCTATCTTTAGTTTCAGCCGAGTTATGGACATTGGGGCCCAAAAACTCAAAATTTTGAATATAGGCATGATTATACTCATTTGAAAGCTCTTGACTTGCTGAATCCAATAACACAAGTTTCATCATTCCAAGCTGATTTTCATCCAAGATAGGTAATTTTTAACCCTCGATTTCTGATTGATTACAGTACTCCCACCTTGAATAACTCGGATCCTCTGCACAATAGATATTATCCATTTGACTATCCAATCTTTTCCCAGTTATAAAAATCGGTGTCCATAATTGAATACACATTGATATAAACAAAATGAAGCCCAAAATGGACCGAGTCCGACATGGATTATGGGTACGAAAGCGAAGAGGGAAAAAGATGTAGCAGAAGCGCTGAAAAACTGATTACTGTATGTAATTTGGGCTCCTTGGTTACTGTACCTCTGCATACATGGCTACCCATGTCCAATGGATGAAGCAGGAAGACGTGTTGACTAGAAAAGCGGTTATTTTGCAGAGGAGGAAACCAGGGATCAGGTCTGAAATTTTGAAAGATACAGTAACCCAAAAAATCAAAAGTTTCAAATATAGTCATGATTATACTCTTCCGAACCGTCTGGAGATTAGCTGATTTTGAATATTTAAACTTTACAATCCTGCCTTTATTTTGAGCCAAGATATATAGTAGTTTTTGTGGCTGGGCCCATGGGGCCGCCGAACTCAAAACTTTCCAAATCTAGTCATGTCTGTTCACCCTTTGAGGCCTCGTGAGGCCCCAAAATCTAAAGTTTTAAAATCGAATGATTATTATACTCATTCGCACCGTCTAGACATGCTGATTACAAATTTTCAATTTTACTGTTCTCATTTGATTTTCCAAGCCCCTAGACTTCCTCAACTCACCATACACCACATCGGTATTCTCCATTAGAACACTTCCCAGAAGGGTCCCCAAAAGTACCATATTCCCTCCCAAAATTGCACATAAGTACGGAACATAATGTCGATTCGGGCGAGTTTTCCATAGAATCCAACAAAAACTGAAGGATAGTATCGGTAGGGTGAAAATGGCGACTGTAATGACCGAGTAGAATAGAAGACGAGAGGAGTTTGTCCATTCTTCAAGGTAAATTTCTTCTTCGGAAAGCATTGAAGGTTGGATGAAGGAGAGAAGAGGCATGGTTATAGACATGGTTGGGTCTGAAAAAAGGGAGGGGAAATTTAAAGAAAAAATGGAAGAGAAAATCGAAAAAAAAACGTTGTGGCATGTTTATACTCATTCGAACCGGCGAAATTTGATGGATACAAAAATATAAGTTTCATGACACAAAAATGAATTTGAGCCGAGATACGGTAGTGGGCCCCGGGTTCCCGAAATTTTTTTAATTTTAATTATAAGCATGATTATGCTCATTCAAACCGGCTAATTACGTTGATCACAGAAATATAAGTTTTATAGCACCAACTTGATTTTAAGCCGAGATACGGTAGGGGAGCCTGGGGCCCCAAAATCCGAAAACTTTAATCATAGGCATGATTATACTCATTCGAACCGTCTAGTTTCAGTGATGTTGAAAATTCAACTTTCTTAAAATTTTAACAAAAAATGACCAAAAATTATCCCGAATATTAGAGTCATTCACAATAAAATATGATTATGAGCCATTTTCTCGAAAAATAATTTTTTCTGCATTTTTTTTCATTATCAAAGAAAATACTACTAAATCTATTTTCACTAGTTTCAAAATTTTGAACTACTTCTAAATCCAAGAATCCAAAAAAACTGCTCTGAATCTCCATCTCTCCAAATCAACTGAAATCCTAAGCTCCGCCCATTTTTTTTGCTCCAAAAACTAGGATTAGAAAATAATCCATGAACCCCGGCCAAAAGTCAATCCGCACACATACATATGTATTCTATTATTAAAATTGTATATTTTTGACATTGCTCATCATAAAATTTGGATAGAGAGATTAGTGAGCATGTGCTCTTTTTGCTCTAATCTCTAAAAAAGTGGATTTACGTAGAAAATCCAATTTTCTTTTGGCTATTTTTGAATTATCATTGTTTTTGTGGATGGATAATAGTAGTGGAAATAGAAACTCGGGAAATGACGAAAATACAAAAAAGGGTTGACATTTTCGAAAAATTTTCAAACAATTTTTTTGAAAAAAGCTTCCTTTGAAAAATGTGTGAAAAAAAATAAGAGGAAACAAAGAAGTTTGGACTTTAGTTTGAAGATTTTCAGGATGAGTAATGTGAGAAATTTTTGGAATTCTGAACTTTCGAAACTTCGAAATTCTGACTTTTCGAGATTATGAGAATCCAAGATTATCGGATTCTAAAATTCTACAATTCTGCAATTCTGAAATTCTTCTAGAATCCAAAAATCAAAAGATCATTTAAAAATGAATTTAGAATTACTTTCAAGACCTTCAAATCTCTATAGAAATGTTCAAATTATAATCAAAAAATATTTTGCACTTTTTGAAATTTCAGACTTCTAGATAGTCTATATCCTATTTTTAGAAGTCTAGAAGATAAAAACTACATCTAGAAAATTTTTTTGAATCCATAATAAAAATGAGTCACGTTTTTTCCTTAGTCAAAGTTATTCGAGAAAAAAATTCGCAATTCACAGTTAATTTTTCGTATTTTTTCTGTCTTCTTCTTCTTTTCGAAAAATATGTGAACAAATTCATAATACATTTCTTCCTCACTTCCTTCTCCTCCTTCTTTTTTTCCTATCCAGTTTTTTCCTTATGAGTAAGTGTGCATAAACACGCAATTTTCCAGAGGGAAAATTAGAAAATGAGAAACAAGGGGACCCTAAAAATTGAGCCAAAAAACTTGAAATTAAACAATCTGAAAATGATGAGCTAGCAGTTCAAAATTGAGCAAATAAAGCAGAAAATGAAAAGTTTTCAGCCTCGAAGAAGGGAAATTTTCTGATATAGCACAGAACACAAAGAATGGGCTCCAATGAGCCAAAAAATAGGGATTATAAAGGAGGTCAAAATCTGAAGAATAGAAGACAGAAAAGTGGTAAAAAATCCTTTGAATTCAATTCATAAAGTTGAAAAATGGAACAAGAAATAACCTGAAAAGATATCTAGAAAACAAGACAAAAAATGTGATATTTGAAAATTTTCCAATTTCATGAATTTCCTTATTTCATCATACATTGTTCTACTTAAAATTGCAATTTTCTATTCGAAATTTATATCAAAATGTAGAACTTTATGAGGTCTACAAAATGGTACTAAAATCAATGAAAAGTCATTTTTCACTTTTCCTCTAAAGTTCATTGAAAACTTCAAATCTTCTACGATCTGTAGGAAAAAATTGGACTAACAAACATTATTGATTTTTACATCTTTTTGTAGAAAATTTTCGGAATTTACATTTTGATATAAATTTCAAATCAATAATCACTATTTTGAATAAAGAAAATTGCTGGAAAAAAACTGAAAAACCAAAGAAATCAAGACCTAGAAAAAAAACAGGTGAATAGGTGGGAAATCCAGTGTTCAGAAAAACAGGAAAAAAAATGAAAGAAAACCTAGTCTAGAAATATTGCCAAAACAAATTTCCCAGTGTTAAAAAATTGAATTATGATGAAATATTATAAGAAAACCTAAAAAAAATAATATAAAAGCCGATAACTGAAAAAAAAACGCGTCAAAGGTACGCCAGACCATGAGCTCAGTGATTTGAGCCAAATGGTTTGACTTCACTGTTAGCTGACTACCAAACTATTTTATGATGAGCAACTTGGGCTTCAGAACTTTGCTTATTTCAGGCGCAAAAAGTTGGAAAATCAGTCTAAATAACTCAAATCCCTATGTAAGCTCAAAATGAAACTATCTTTAGCCCTAAATTTCCTCTCCTAAATTTTGCCGACTTTTTTTGGAAAGACACTCTAAATTAAATTCCAACTTTTTTGTCCCTTGCTTCAAATAAATTAAGGATGCATCTTTAAGTACATCCAATTTCATCTCCTTTTTTTGGAAAAAAAGGAGAGGGAGCCATGATGAATGCATGATGATGAATGGATGAAAAAAGAAGAAGTAAAAAATGAGATGTTCTTGGAAAAAAATGGACACGGTTCTAGTTCATATTATTCTATAGAAAAAAATGATTCTACAAATTTTGCAGAAACCTGAACTAGAGAAATGAAAATATACTTGTAGCTGTGATGAAATTTGCAAAAATGAGCTGGTACTTACAATTAGCTCAGAAGTAAGCTAAAGTACGTAGCTCAAAAGTTAGCGAAACTACATACAGTGCTGGCCATAATTCTATCAAATTTTGGTTTTTTGACCATAACATTTTTTTGAGAAAAGGTACGTGCGTAAAATTTTGGCACAACATTTTTAGCCGAATCAGCCACATGTCTGCCAATTTCCATGTGGATATCTGAAAAATGGATGATTTTGTGAGCGAAATGGTGATTTGGCCAAAAAGCTGATTTTCAGAGATTTTCAGTAGAACAGTCATATCTTAACAGAAACATGGTTTATCGTAACAATTTATGGTGGAAATAATTCTCAGAGCCTAGTACTTGATTGCGAACCTTTTCCCATCAATAACGGCCTCCGTCTTCTGAAGATTGAGTCGATCAAAGTATCGGTTGCAGACATGGAAAGATGATTCCATTCCAGTGGCTGTTGGGCAGATTTTTCATCCGTATTTTTAACTTTCCTGGCTTCCAAACGTCAGACGATGTGTTCCCATAGATATTCAAGCGGATTTGAGTTTGGGCATTATCTTGGAGACTCCATAGAGTTGACTCGGAGACTCCTGAACGAATCCTACAGCAGAGAATAGCTGTAGCTAACTGACTTTTTTCTTAAATTGAAAAAGAATAACAAATGTTTCGGTTCTTTTTCTAGTTGAAAATGACTTCCTCGACCCATAGCCTTCAGACACGGTATCGCTTGACATTCCAGAATGTCCTTATAGGCAGAGAGATCCATGATTCCAATCGTGGTCGGAACAACGTCGATTTCTATTGTTGGGGAGTGATGGAATTCAATGGATTCGAAGATCTATGATTACCAGGTATGATGCTTATTACCAATTACCGATCGTGAAACAGTAGGTCTCTGATGCTATCGAATTCCATCACTCCCCAACAATAGAAATCGACGTTGTTCCGACCACGATTGGAATCATGGATCTCTCTGCCTATAAGGACATTCTGGAATGTCAAGCGATACCGTGTCTGAAGGCTATGGGTCGAGGAAGTCATTTTCAACTAGAAAAAGAACCGAAACATTTGCTATTCTTTTTCAATTTAAGAAAAAAGTCAGTTAGCTACAGCTATTCTCTGCTGTAGGATTCGTTCAGGAGTCTCCGAGTCAACTCTATGGAGTCTCCAAGATAATGCCCAAACTCAAATCCGCTTGAATATCTATGGGAACACATCGTCTGACGTTTGGAAGCCAGGAAAGTTAAAAATACGGATGAAAAATCTGCCCAACAGCCACTGGAATGGAATCATCTTTCCATGTCTGCAACCGATACTTTGATCGACTCAATCTTCAGAAGACGGAGGCCGTTATTGATGGGAAAAGTCAGAAAGGTCAAAAAACCAAAATTTGATAGAATTATGGCCAGCACTGTAGCTCAAAAGTTAGTTTGTACATAATTCAAAAGTAAGCTAACATAACTTGATAGTTAGCTAATGAGCTTGTACATAGCTCAATAGTTAGCTAAGCTACATAGCTCAGAAGCTAGCTAAAGTAAGTAGCTCAAAAGCTAGCTTGTACATAGCTCAAAAGTAAGCTAAATTGTATAGCTCAATGTCAAAAGTTATCTAAACTACATAGCTCAACAGTTAGCTAAGATACATAACTCAAAAGTTAGCTAATCCCAAAACTGAGCTAAATAACGTAGCTAGAAAGTTAGCTTAACTACTTAAGACAGCTATTTTTTGATAGACCATTTGGGGTATCTTTGAGAGTCCACCATTTCAGTGAACGGTAACGAGAGGCCATGGGATTTCACCCATGTTATAAGGGGTAGTGGTACTACAATTTGGCCGAATATAAGCCAATTTTCAAATTTTGAGTTTTTGTCGTGTATAGGGATACGTGAAAAAATACCGAAAAATGGCATATTTTGACCTCTAGCAAAAATACGTCCCCCCTAAATTTTGATCGAACTACGTTTATCTGGACCAAAATTTAACAAGAAATCCGAATCTAACAATATCTCGCCGGAGTGACTTATCGTTTTCTCACAATTTTCCATTTTTAGTCGAAAATACCAAATTTTCAGTAAAAGTCAAAGTTATGTCATGAACCCGTCTTGTTAGAAAGTTGGTTTCAACACATAAAATTCTTAAAATTATGCGTATTAACCATTCCCAACAAAATCAGACCCAAAAAACATCCAGAAAAAAATTTTGGTTTTTCAGCCAAGCATATGCATATTTCAGCCAAAAAGGGGCGGGGCCAAAAGGGGCATGGGTCAAAGTTATTAGAAGTATATGGGTACCTACTATACCAAACACAAACCCATAAAATTTGATTTGACTTTTTTCTGTACCATGGGTCAGTAGTGGTAAACTCGAGTCTTACAGAGAACGTGTCTTAACTAGCTCAAAGGTTAGCTAAGCTAGATAGCTCAAACGTTAAATTGGAAATAGCTCAAAAAGTAGCTTGTACATAAACTGAGAGAACTCTCATAGAGCTAACTTCAAACTAAAGGAATCAAAAAATAATAGAGTCGTGAGATCACATTAAGCCAAAGCTTAATTCTCAAGCCTTTAGCACGTTCTTTTGCTTTTTTGCAGTGTCATGATCATATGTGTGACCTTAACGTTAATAAGAGCATAAGGTTTCTAGGGATTGTAATTCTGGAAGTCAATCTTTTTTGGGAACAGTTTTTACATCCTTAGAAGAGCAAAAACAGGAATTTTTGCTAGTAAGAAAACGAGATTTCAAATATTTATTGCTCATCATAAATCCTCAAAAAATTCCACATGAGAAAATTCCACAGTATGCACATCGAACACCTTCGCCAGCTTCAATTTTGAACGGATTTGGATTACTTCTTCCTGAAAAAACATCAACTTTCGGGACCCCAATACTTGTGAAAACAAACTTTAATCTTCCTATTAATCTTCAGAATCTGTGCCAATCTCCCTGAATACCTCGGCGTCTCCTTTTGATTCACATAATAGTCGTGTAGATTATTTCCCAATTTTTCCATCAAATTTCCACAGATTTCTTCAGTTTCCCCGCGGAATCGATTGGCGGCGTGCGAAAGAGCAAGGTCTGCTAGCATATAGGAAAGTTCCACGTCATCTGGATTCAATTCCATCATTTCTTGAGCGTACTTGTAGGTGATGTTGTTTTCAGAGGTGTCGTAGAAACTGAAAATTTTTTATTTTTTGAAAGTTAGGGGTGATTATACTTATTTTGAAGCTCTTGCCTTGCTGATTTCAAATATGAAAGTTTAAGCTATTTTGGATCAAAACTGTTCGAGTTACGGTAGTTTGTGCGCTGAGCCAGAGAGCTCAAAAAATCAAAATTTTCGAATCTAGGCATGATTATATTCATTTTGAAGCTCTTGGTTTGCTGATGTTGGAAAAATAGGTTTGAGCTGATTTGGAGCAAAACTGATAGAGTTACTGTAGTTTGTGCTCAAAATTTCGAAAATTTTGAATCTAGGCAAAATTATACTCATTTTGAAGCTCTCAGCTTCCTGATTGTAAAATTTTAAACAGTTTTGATTTCTGAGCAAAACTGGGCTTAGAAAATGAGTTACAGTATCCGGACTACCCAAAAAAAATTTTGAGCCTAATTGAATTTGCCGATTTCAAAAACATCAAAATCCAAAAAAAACTCACAACTGCATTTGCTGATTGCTCAACCTGGCACACCACGTTAAATCCAGCTCCATATTCTTCATATCCATTGTGTAGTATTGATTTTTACTACTAAACATTACAAAATCTCCACATAAATTTTTCCTCCGACCCATTGCTGTGATAGCTAGTTTATCGAGACGAGACCATACATGCCAGACGGATGCGAGGATTTTTAGCTGGAAATAAAAATTTAATATGTTGATATATGGAAAGAAGATTTAATTTGAAGCAATTTGAGCTAAAAATTATAAGAATTGATCAAAATCTAACGAAGTTATGACAATTTGAAATTTTTTGGCAAAATTTTTTTTCCAAAAATTCATAACTTTCTCAATTTCCATTCACTTTTGCTGATTTATAGCTCAAAACGTTCCAAATTATCTCGATATTTATATTTACTGTATTAAACTTACTTGCTGCTCCTGCGCCAACTTCTGGAACTCATCAAAGTATGTAAACCATTTTGCGGCTCTCAAAAAGTCACTCTCCCAAAATGCCATCGTTTCAGCTTCTCCGTAACTTTTTATCATTTTTATTACAGATTTATGGTTTTCATGAGTTTTTTTTCTTCCCAGAGCCATTTTTTGAAGAGTATTTTGGGAGTAGAATGGGGTTTCAGAGCCCTGAAAAAAATGAAAATTTGGAAAAATAATTTTATAAAACTTTTTTGTTAAAAAAATTTACCTCCCACAAAATCCTCTTCCCTCTCTCCACAAATCCCTCACATTCTATAATCCTTTCATTGAATTTTATTTTTAATAAATTTGGTTCACAAGAAATCACAAAATGCGGTCGACCGACGAATTCTTCGATACTCTGAAAATTTTCGAAATTCTTGTCCACGAGGAGTACAAAACTTTTTTCTTGGAAAAAAAAACATACCGATGGTATTTTCATTGCCAATACATTGACTTTAGTCCTTATCAAATCTCGGTCAAATTGGAAATCTGAAAATATCAAGTTTCAAAAAAAAAAGTTTTCAAAAAAATTTAAAAAAAAATTTTTTTTTTGAAAATTTTTTTAAAAACTCACTCTGAACACTCATTCCAACTTTAAAACACTTTTCCAGACGACATTTTTTGCACTGAAACCATCCATTTCCATTGAAAAGTTTACAAGTGTTCGTTTTTTTGCATAGCAAGTTTTGGTCATTTTGAGTAGAGGTACGGCTGAAAAAATGGGAAGTTGTGGATGGCCTAGAAAACTCTGTTGGCCTAGAAACCCAAAATACTAAAAACTAGGTCACTAAGACGTCTTTAGGCCATAAAGTGTTCCAAGTGGTCTAGGAACCTTAAAAAATTGGAAAGAAGGTCATTTGGGAAAAAATGGCTTTGAAATTAAATTTTGGAATATCTAAGCCATTTAAAGGGTTTCTAGGCTATCAGTTCTTCAAAAAAGTCTGATAGCAAGATGGCCGAGAAATCCGAATTTCTGGTTTTTAGGTCATCTAGTACATCAAAAATTCTCAAGTGGCCTAGAAACTCAAAAATTGGAAAGTTAGTCAAATTTTTTTAAAAATGCCCTGGGAATTTGTTTTTTCGGGCTCCAGGCTATATTTGGCTTTCTAGGTCACTTAGAGGGTTTCTATGCCATCAACTAAATAGAAAGTTAGGTGGCCTAGAAACTGTAATACCCTCAAACCTAGGCCATCAAAATGCTGACCGAAAAAACGCTGCACAAGCCCGACAACTGTATGCTCCAAAATGCTTCCCCTTGGCTGGTAGGTCACAAACTGCACATAATTTTGTTGGATTTGACGACGTCAAAATAATGGATTCAGATTCTGACGATGTTGATGGAGACGAAGAAGAGGTGGATGGTAGGGAGAGCATCTGGAAAATGAAAAAGAAATCGAAGAAATTTTTTTCAAGGTTCGTAAAAAAAAGTGAAAATCGTAAATTTCGTCAAAAAATTAACGTAAAAATATTTTTCCGCTCAATTTCATGTAGCATCATAAATTATTTGATTTCACAATCAAACTAGGTAAAAATCAATTCAAAAAAGATTAACTACACAAAAAACGAGGGACAACAAAGACCATTGGCAAACAATTCTAACTATGGAGGCCAAAATTGAGAGAGTACAGAGAAGCAAAGAAAAAAAGAGACTAGAACATATGAAATACGAGAAAAGGTGTATTTTGTTACCAATTTTAAGTGGAGGGGTACTATTGGGTTATTTATAGGGGTGGCCGAAAAAAATGCGCAAAAGTGAATCTTTTCAGTTGAAATAGGTTAACTTTGAGGGTCTGAAAGAATAGTTTCCAAAATCTTATTTTTTTGAAATTTTGTGGATGTATAGAACAACTCAAGAACTCTATTTTTGTAGTTGACAACTTTTTTATAGGACCACAATCCAGTTAGTTAGAACCTGTAGAAGCAAAAAGGCTCCAAAATAATCGAAATTGACACAAAAAATTTTGAAACTCTATTACTTATTTAGTGTTTGACCGGTTTTTTAAAATTTTGGTTTAAAAATGATTCTGGAAATCTGAATTTAATTTGCTAGAAAACAAAATTCGGCAAACACCAGACAGTTTTGCAAGTTTCACGAAAGAAAAAGGTGTCAACTACAAAAATAGAGTTCCTAAGTTTGCTCTATACATCCACAAAACATCAGTAAAAGTACTTTATATGTATCTATTTATTGTCTACAAGTATAACTATGGAAAAGACAAAAAGAAAAGAAGATAGTGTGATCAGGAGAGGGGTGGGGGGCTAGAATGTACCCCAGAAAGATAGTTGGTTAGAACAGAGAACAACAACAGCTTGGGAAACACGTGCGAAAAAATTGAACAGTTTATCCGGATGTCTGTTAATGTGTTTGCCAAATTGAAGAATTTGAAAAAACTATAATTTAATGGTTTCCAGCATGGATTCAGAACCGTCTAGAATCTGAAAATCCGTAGAACAGCTCGAATCTCAGAATCACGAACTTCTAGAAGCCAAGAATCTAAAAAATGTTTCAATTTTCACTTTTTAATCAAAGATCACCAAAATTATGTTCATTTTATGATTTATACCCCACTCCCTTTCTTTTCCCCTCCAAATTTTTTTCCTGTTTTAATTTTACTCTCTATGTGTGATCAGGCAAATAGTGTGATTTTACCTCTCTTTTCTATGACTGTCTGCGTCTCTTGTTCTCTTTTTAATTTTTCTGTGTGTGTCTGCACTTTTTCGTTATTTTCACTCAAACATTAATCGTCATTTTCTGTCAAATTTTCATGGTTTTTTCACTCGATAATGAGGTCAAAAAACAAATTGCGTCATCTTAAAATATTGATTTGTCAAAGCTTTCAAATCTTCTTTGAAGCAGTTTTGACAGTTTTTAATCGGATTTTTGGCCAAGATTCCGTCATTTTTCTTACTGTACTTTACTACCGTATACTTTTCTTCAGAATATGGAATCCGATGAAGAGCCCAGTTCGAGCACCCTCAAGTGCTCCGTTTGCACGGATCCTGGAAATGGGATGCATTTTGGAGCATTTACCTGTAGAGCATGTGCAGCGTTTTTTAGGTGACAAAAACTATGAAAAAATTCAAAAAAATTGAGTCTGGAAACTTTTTAGTTTGATTCAAAGGCTCAATTTTGATTCAAAAATGTCTTGGTTCAAAAAATATTTTGCAACAAAAAAAATATTTATTTTCAGAAGAGCCGCCACTGTCAAGAACCCGAAAAAATGCAAAAACCATCTAAAACTCACCCAAAAATGTCGAATTTGCCGACTTCAGAAGTGCTATGAAGCAGGAATGAAATCGGATAGTAAGTTGAAAAAAATTTTTTTTCAAAATTTTTCAACATTTTTTTTGAATTTTCAGAATTCCAATTTTGTCGAGATCTCATCGGAGCCAAGTCAGTAATCCCTAAGAGTCAAATTTATCGGGTAATTAGAAAAAAAAATTTTGGATTACTGTACTTTTTTCAGTCCATGGAGCAATTCGTGGGCCGCCCGCACTTCGTCCTGAGTTGTAATCCGGAAATTTTGGTTTTGAGAAAAGATGTAATCGATTGTCATCCTTTGTTGGAAAAAGCATCTGGAGTTATGAAAATGGTGGGAACTTGAACTTTTAAATTTTCAAAATTTTCGCAAAAAATTTTTTTCAGGGCTCCGAGTCCCCTCTATTCTCCAAAAATCGACTATTAAAGCTGGCTCAAGGACTTCAACAATTTCAAGATTCCCCATCTTCCCAAGTCAGATTTGTGGAGAAAATGGGAAAAAATGAAGTGATGTCATTTTTTGAAACGGATTTTTTGAGGGCCTCCAAGTGGTTCACTTATTTGGACGAGTTTCAGCTTTTGGGGAAGGATACACAGGTAGATATATGAAAATAAAGATTTGGGAGGTTGAGAGCTTCAAAATGAGTATAAACAAGACTAGGTTTGAAAAAGTTGACTTTTTGACCATGAACATTCGCGAACATTCTCGAACATTCACCAGCATTATTTTTAGTAAAACTAATTTTTTATCATTGATTTGGTTTCAGCGGGTTGAGGGCTTCAAAATGAGTATACACAAGACTAGGTTTGAAAAAGTTGACTTTTTAACCATGAACATTCGCGAATATTCTCGAACTTTTTTTAGTTCTAACTTTGTTAATACTTATTTTTAAACCACAAACTTTTGAAATTCGGATTCCGCATATTGAGTGCTTCAAAATGAGTATAAACGCGGCTAGGTTTGGAAACTTTTAGTTTTTAACCATGAACATTCTCCAACATTCTTGAGCTTTTGTCAGTGTTCTTTTTGACTTAAACTGAATTGTTATTAGGGAATTGTTTTCAGCTTGTCTAGAGCTTCAAAATGACTATAATCATGACGATGTTTGGAAACGTTGAGTTTTTAACCATGAACATTCTCCAACATTCCCCAACTTTTTTTTACAAATCTAGTCTTGTTTATACTCATTTTAAAGCTCTCGACCTACTGGGTTCAAAAATCACCTTTTTATTCATAATATTTCAGCTCCTCCTAATGCAAGGAATCTGGCACGTTTGGTCACGTCTCCAAAAACTTTCCGTCTCAGCGATGGGCAGACGGCGTGGATTTTGTGACAAGGATATGGTGATGGTCCACCATCAAAATGAGTTTGCTGTCTGTGATTTGGATAAGATTGAAGTGGATATGACGTGGTGTTCCAACTACAGTAATGAGCAGATGAGATAGTGAGTTGGAGATTTGAATTCGGGATGTTGAGAGCTTCAAAATGAGTATAAACAAGGCTGGGTTTGGAGAAGTTCGATGTTTAACCATGAACATTCGCGAACATTCTCGAACTTTTATTTTCAAATTTTTAAGTCTCGCTGATGTTGCAGAAGTTTGTTTAAAGGGTTTTCGGTTTAAATTGGTAAAAATTCTTGAACATTCTTGATTTCGAGGAAAAACCATGAACATTCCCCAACATTCTCGAACTTTTTTCCACCCAAACCTAGCCTTGTTTAGACTCATTTTGAAGCTCTTAACGTGAGGAATTCAAATTCGACAGGTTAAAACTTTAAAAATTAGTGTCAACGATACTACATTGAAGTAACAAAAAAGTTCGAGAATGTTCGCGAATGTTCATGGTTAAAACTCAAAGTTTTCAAAGACAGTCATGACTATACTCATTTTGAAGCTTACAGTCTGCTGAGCCCAAAAATTTAAGTTTTGTTTCAGAAAACTTATGTTTGAGTCAAAAAAAGTCAGAAGAAAAAATTGTATACAAATTTTTGACAACTTATTTTTCAAACTAATATTTCCCACAAAAATTTCTATTCTTCATAACTTTGCTCATTTTCATTGAATTTTTGAAATTTTTCCCACAAAAAATTCCAAACTTTTTTCAGCTTCCTTGACACCTCCCATGACAGTTACATTTATCGACTAATGGATGAGATGTTGGCTGTGAAACCCAATGACGTGGAATTATCTTATATGTTATGCCAATTGTGTCTACAGTATGCCGGGCAGCGATTCCAAGGAGAGATTTTGGAATTTTGTGAAAAAGTTTTGGGATTCTTGGCGGACGACCTACATTCGTATTATGTAAAGCAGCAGAAGATGACAAATTATGCGGCAAGGCTGGCAAGAATGATGAAAATCAATAATAAAATAAGGGTGAGAAATTTTGAAAATCGTAATTATAAGAAAAATCATGAAAAACGAGACGAAAATCATAAAAATCCGTCGAGAAAGAACGATTTTATGAATCTTTAAATTTTGGTGTTTTGAACTACAGTAACCTACAGTAGTCCAAAATTTATTTCCTAAAATAAGCATTTTTTCTTGTAGGAAGCCATCCTAAGAACACGACAACGTCAACATATAGCTGATATCTTCAATGTTTTCACTGTGGAATTTTCACATCCCGATTTTTTCGTTGATGCTTGATTTTAGTTTTGATTGATTTTGGAATATTTGAAACCATGAAAATGAGTAAAATGAAGTATTTTAACATAATTCCATAAGATACATACAAAGTTACAGTAATCGCAAAAAAAAAATTTTTTTGGACGAAAATAATTTTGATAATTTTTTTTTTTCAAAAGTTTTCAAACCGTCATAACTTTGTCGGTTTTCAACCGATTTTTGTGATATTCAGCTAAAAATGATTCTGAAAATCTGAATTTTATTTGCTGATAAATACAATCTTAGAAAAAACTAATATTTTTCAAAAATTTTCATAGTAGAAAAAATTTTTCCAAAAAAAAAATTTCGAACCTTCATAACTTTGACAGTTTTCAACCGATTTTTATGGTTTTTTGGATCAAAACAATTCTGAAAATTTAAATTTGATTCAAAAATCCAATATGCAAAAAAAAATCGCAAAATTCTAATATTTTCGCAATTTTTTGAACGAAAAAAAAATTTTCCGGAAAATTTTTTTAATACATCTAAACATTTTTGAACCTTCATAACTTTGCCAGTTTTAATCCGATTTTTATGGTTTTTAGCTCCAAATAATTCTAAAAATCTTGTTTTCATTTGCTTAATACAGACACCTATATAACATCGATAATTCTTTCAGGAAGACATTCTAAAAATCCGTCAACGTCAAGAAATCGCGCAAATTTTCAAGGCATGGAATGTGGAATTCTCTCATATGGAATTTATCAAGGATGCAAGGGCATAACTGTTTTATTGAACAAAATTGACCTTTCTGTTTATCTGAATTGAAAAAATGAACGTTTTTTGATTGCTCAGCTTTTTTTTCGCTCTTTTTGAAAATCGAAACATGTCCATCGATTTGATTTTTTTTTTGGAATTTTTAAAATCATGATTCTTTCAAGTGTAAAAAAAAGTTGCAGGTCACAAAAATGGGTTGAATCTGGTGGACTTTCCACATCTCAGGATCAAAAGTACAAAATTAGAAATTCAGGTAAAAAGTGAGTTTTTTTTTTGATTTTCTGGACTTTTTTGGCCATGAAATTTTAGGGGACCATTTTCCTGGAATTTCGAAATCTAGGGACCACGAATTCTGAAGTTCTAGACTTCCCTGATTCTACTCTTTATTATTAATTTTCAAAAATCTCTCGAATCTTCTAGCAAAACAAAAACGACCATGAACCAAAGACCACTACTATAATCTTTTTTGTTTTTTCCTTATATACTATTTTTTGCTCAAATTTCTTCAAACTACCCGTGTTTTTCATAGATTATCGTCCTTCTTGATATCGTATTTTCCAATAACACTAATTACACATGTAGTATATAATCATAATAATATATTTAAATGGAAGGAGTATAATCCCATAGCACATTTCCTTCTTTTTCTCCTCTCTCATTATTAGTAATCCTCCTCCATATTCTCATTTGTTGATCATTTCTACACTCTTAACGGGACCCCTCTCCCTTGGTTACTATGGAAACCAGGGGGGACCTTTTTGCAGGGGAAAAGTTCTAAATTTTGCAGTGAAACATAGTGACTGTCGAGAAAAGTTTCATTTTTAGGACCCAGAAGAGCAATTTTCAGCATTTTTGATAAATTCCACATGAAAACCCTCCACCTTCGATGCCTTGAAAATTTGTGCGATTTTTTGACGTTGATGGGTTTTTCCTGGAAGAATTTTCCACTTTTCCAAATTTTTGTTTTCTAGCAAATAAAATACAGATATTCAGAATTATTTTAAGCTGAAAATCATAAAAATCGGGTAAAAACTGACAATGTTATAACGGTTTGAAAATTTTTGAAGAAAAATTTTTAGGAAATTTGTTTTCAAAAGTTCCAAAGAACTTTGGGGGTTTTTCATAAGATTTTGATCCCTAACAAATTAAATTTAGATTTTCATAATAATCACGAAAATAATCCTAAAAATCGGCAGAAAACAGATAAAGTTATAAAGGTTTTGAAAATTTTCGAAAAAAATTTTTTTGGAAATTTTTTTCAAAAGTTCCAAAGAACTTTATAGGATTTTTAAAGATTTTGATCCCTAACAAATTAAATTTAGATTTTCATAATAATCATGAAAATAATCATAAACATCGACAGAAAACTGATAAAGTTATAAAGGTTTTGAAAATTTTTGACAAAATTTTTTCGAAAAATTTTGGAGCATTTTTTGAGGAATTTTTACCGTTTCTACTCCATCTTTGTTGAAAAAATTTATAACTTTTTTGTGGGTATTTTTCGAGAGATCCCTCTATTGTTTTCCATTTCTTTAGACCCTGAAATTTTCCAACCAAAAATTATTTTCCGGAATCTCAAAAAAATCAAAAGCTGTTTTCAAAAATAGAGATAGTCTGATCATAGAAGAACAGAAATTGTTTACATAACCTCTCAAAATTTTCACCTGCTCTTCCGTTTTTGGTGTTTTGAACATTATAAGATTCCAAAATTCAGGTATTCTTTGATTTTGATATTCTGGGATTCAGATATTATTTGATTCTAAGATTCTCAAATTTTCAGATTTTGAGATTTCAGAATTCTGAGATCACGGTATTTTCAAACTCTACAGTTCTGGAGTAATAAGATTTGTGGAGTCTTTAAGAATCTCTCTTCGATTCTGACCTAAAAATGTTGAAATTCTGAAATTTTATAACCTTTACAATTTGTTTGTTCTGTAGTACAAATTTAGGGTCCAATATTCTAAGATTCCAAAATTCAGGTTGATTTTGAGATTCTTAGAATTAGACCCAGATATTCTGAAATTTTTAGGCTTCCAGAGTTTTTGACTTCAAAATTCTGAGATTACTGTATTTGAAGACTTCTATTGCCTTTACAAAACAAAATTTGACTTCCCGCCAAAAATCGAGTTCAAAATTTACCACTTATGTACATCAGTTACTTCCTTCTCAAGTGGTTCAAAGAACTTCCAATCTTTTCTAATTTAAATTCTTTGATTCTTCGCCTTTTCTTGTTCATAATTTTGTTTACCACTGTATTTTTTTTGATGTCACAGTCGATTTTTTTGTTTCACATCTTTATGTACCCCCAACATTCCCGATTCCTACCAAGAAGAAGAAATTATCTACCTTCTTT
Source organism: Caenorhabditis zanzibari (assembly GCA_963966625.1). Taxonomy (NCBI): domain Eukaryota; kingdom Metazoa; phylum Nematoda; class Chromadorea; order Rhabditida; family Rhabditidae; genus Caenorhabditis; species Caenorhabditis zanzibari. Next base: position 20,177,664 of record OZ016472.1, on the reverse strand, counting down.
TATATTTTCCCTTGATTCTGATTCCTCTTTTGACTTCTATAGGTGGTAGATATTATCTGCCTTCTATATAGATCTCCGAGATAGTTTTTCCCGCCAAAAAATTCCATCCTAATGACCTTTCTAAGAAAAAAACCATCTTTAAAAATGATGGAAGATCAGAACAATAATAGTATAGGTAAGTGTACTTGAAGTTTTCGAAATTTTCCGAAAAAACATTTTTTTCCAAAAAAAGTTTTTTTCAAATTTTTCTGTTTTTTACCTCCCAGCTTCATTTACTATCCCCAATAAGAATTTTTTGGCTTCCTTTTCTGACTTTCTGACTCTGAAGAAAATCCCTCTGTTGTTTTTAAAGAAAATTCGATTACGTCAGCTTTATTTTTCAAAAAATCTCACTTTCTAAGATCACCACTGGATATACTTTGATTCTGAAGTAAAATCCTATTATTTTTCCAGACAGCTGCACACAAGTTTTTGTAGTTTACATGATGTGTACATAGAGTCTAGTGGCTGAGTCATAGACCACAATGATTATGATAAAAAGAGAGAGGAAAGGAAAAATTACGGAGCATTTTAAAGATCATAATTTTGTTTTGGAATGGATCTTTGTTTACTTGGACATTTCGCAACCAGTTATGTTGCAACTAGAAAAAGTTTGAAACTGTTTGAATCTTCACAGCAGGAAAAGCATGGAAATTACACTGCTTTGGTTGCAAAATGGCGTGGTTGCAAAATTAACGAGAGTTGTGAAATGACTGGTTGCAAAACGTCCCAGTAGCGAAGTGTCGCAGTTGCAAAATTTCCCAGTTGTGAAATGGCTGGTTGCACAACGTCGTAGTTGGAAAATCACTGGTTGCGAAATGGCGTAGTTGCGAAGTGTCATGGTTGCAAAATAACCAAAAATATTTTTGATTTTCTGGCTCTGTTTTAGCAACAAATCGTTGATTTATGAATTTCGCAGGTGAAGTTTTGTGAACCTTGTTTTGACTGCATTTTTCACGGAGTTTGTAGTCTACTATGTACGCGATACCAGTAGATGATTGCTCATCTTAAAGAATTGCTCAGCTTAAAATCCTTGAGTATTTTAAAAGTTCTTTTAAAAATCATGGCTCATCTTAAAAATTACCAAAATCAATTTAAACATGAGCAATCTTAGCCTGAGCAATTTGAAGCTGTGCCGTGAGCAATTTTTCCCTGAGCAATCTTAAGATGAGCAATCATGAACTGAGTTATGCTTTGAACCTGAGCAATCTTAAGCTGAGCAATTTCGATTTGTACAATGCAAAATTTTACTCTGATCAATAATAGCCTGAGCAATCTCAAGGCGAGCAATTTTAGCTGGTAAATTGGCAGAAATTTTGGAGCGTTTGTAGTTTTTATAGATTCTGAAAATCTGGAATTTTGAAGTTTCAGAATACTTGGATTCTCCAGAATAAAAGATTTCTGATATTCTAAATCCTCTAAAATCTAGATTCAAAACCATTCAACCATGAAAATTTCGCCTCTTTTTCATATGTCTGGTTTCTAACACTATAAATAATTCAGTGCTCCATAGACCCCTTAAAAATCCAGAAATCCAAAATCCCATTCTCATCCCAAAAATGAACCACATTCTTCTATTTCCCACGAACAATTTTTCTCATGGTTACAGTAATCTTGATTACTGTATTCGCTATAACTATTATTTGTCTAGCATTCAAAAATCGACAGTATTCAACTATGGGAATCGGAAGAGATGGAGTAGGTACACTAAGACTGAGTGAAAAAAGGGAGAAAAGTAGCTACAGTAACCCATTTTTTTTCAAAAAGCGGACATTTCGCAACTAGGACACTTCGCAACTACGACATTTCGCAACCTGTCATTTTACAACTAGAAAAAAAATCTCATAATATATACCGTATTTACTCCAATAGACCGGCATGCCGGTTTATTTTTCGTGGTCCTCATTTTGATGCCGGTTTATTAGAGAGTGCCGGTCATTTAGAGGGTGCCGGTCTATTTTTCAAAGAGTCAATTTATAAAAAATTTAACAAAAAAATGTTGCTTTTTCACTGAAAATGAGCATGATAAAGCCTTTTTTGAATAGTTTAAAAAGCAAACACTATTCGAAATGCTGATAAATATTGAAATTGTGTGAAAAACACTGGAAAAAATTCGAATTTCTCAAAAAATAGTACTTTCCAATTTCATTAATTTTTGGGGTGCCGGATTATTGGAGGCTGCCGGTTTATTTTTCAAAATGATCATTTGACTGCCGGTCTATTAGAGGGTGCCGGACATATAGAGGTGCCGGTCTATTAGAGTAAATACGGTAAGTTGCTGAACATCGTAATTGCAGATTTTCAGAGTTGCGGAACGGCGTAGTTGCAAAGTGTCCCGGTTGCAAAATGGCCGGTTTTAGTTCCTAGGACATTTTGCAACTACGACATTTCGTAATCTAGACACTTCGCAACCAGTCATTTTGTCATTTTTTTGACACTTCAGCCCCTATAAGTCCAAGCTTGTAGTCTAAAGTTACCAAGAAATCAATTAGTATAAAATGCTTCCTTGTGGGAGGTGGTCCCCTCTCCTATTTTTCGTCACCATTGATCATCCCCTATAGATAATCTTTTTTCCCCCGAAATCCTATTTCCCAGATTTCCCAGGGTGGCACATAGATCCCATCAAGGGGCGTTTTGAAGGCTATAAAATGAGGGTTTTCAAAAAAAATTTCCAGACAAAATGTCCAATTCTGCATCTCCATTATCATCACAAGAGGAGACCGCGGAGCCTCTAACATGTGCTGTTTGTGATCAACCGGCTCGAGGGAAGCATTTTGGAGCAATTGCTTGCAGAGCGTGTGCAGCGTTTTATAGGTATGGAATTAGCAGGCCCCTTTTTAGGATTCTCAAAATTCTGTTAACTAACAAATAAAATATTGATTTTCGGAGTCATTTTCAGCCTAAAAGCAAAAATACCGGCTAAAAACTGACAAAGTTATGACGGTTTGAAAATTTTTGAAAAAAAATTGTTTTTTTTTCGGAATTTTTTTTCACATCGAAAAATGACGGAATTTTTGGAGTTTTTCAAAAGTTGAATTTTAAAACAAACAAATTCAAATCTTCATGATCATTATAAAACAAAAATTATAAAAATCGGTTAAAAACTGAAAAAGTTACAGATTCAAAGTTTTTTTTTTCAAAAAAAAATGTTTTTCTTCGAAATTTTTTCTTCCAAAAAAATCTTCGAGTTTTTATGAAATGTGCTTAACTCGCAAATAAAATTCAGGTTTTCAAAGTTATTTTAAGGCAAAAATGGTGAAAAAGGGTAGAAAACTGACAAAGTTATAGAAGTTCGAAAAATTTCAAAAACAAAATTTTTCAATTTTTTTCCAGACGCGCCGACGCTTGCAAAACCATTGTAAAACCATGTAAAAAAGGTGGAAAATGTCAATCCCTGGTGAACAATAACGGATGGTTCGACTGTAAATATTGTAGACTTCAAAAGTGTTATCAAGTTGGAATGAACACTTCAAGTACCGTAATCCTAGAGCTACAGTATCCCAATATAGATTTTCAGACTTCCAATTTGATAGGGACCCCATAAGTACAAAATTTAAGCAATCGGAAATTCCAAAAAGCATGGAATGCTTTTTGGGCCGACCGCACTGTGTAATTTTTGTGGAGCCGAGGAAGGTACAGGTGAAAAAGGATCTCATCGATTGTAATGACCTTATGCAGAAGGCGAGGGCAGTTTTTGAAAAAGTAAGTTAAAAATTGAATTCAGCACATTAAGAGCTTCAAAATGAGTATAAACCAGGTTAAGTTTTGAAAAAAAAGTTCGAGAATGTTCGCGAATGTTGATGGTTAAAAACTCAAAGTTCCCAAACATTGCCTTGTTTATACTCATTTGAAAGCTCTCAACTCCCTGAATCCAAATTTTTAACTTTCAAACTTATATTACAGGGCTCCGAGACACCGCTTCACAACAAAACAAAGCTTCTAAAACTCGCTGAAGCATTACAATCCCTGGATAAGGCTCACTCGAGTGGTCCAGTGAAATTGGTCACCAAATATGGGAAAGAGGAAGTTTTGAGCTTTTTCGAGCAGGATTTCTTGAAGGCAACAACTTGGTTTTCACATTTTGACGAGTTTCAAGAGTTGGAGATTGAGCAGAAGGTAAGGATGAGTAACTTTAATATGAGCAATCTTAAAATGAGCAATATGAAACAGAGCAATCTCTACCTGATCAATCGCTTTATGAGCAATCAATCTGAGCAAATTTCCAGCTGTGCCATGAGCAACACTAACCTGAGCAATTTTAACCTGAGCAATATTGAACTTAATTACGTCATAAGCTGAGCAATCTTAACCTGAGCAATCTTTAGATGAGCAATATTGAACTGAATTACGTCATAAGCTGAGCAATCTTAATCTGAACCATGTTTGAAACATGAGCAATCGCAGCTAGAGCAATCTTAATCTGAGCCATCTTAGCATGAGCAATCTTAGCCTGAGCAATCTTAAGATGATCAAGCTTGATTTGAACTTCCTGAAGGTTTCAATTTCGATTTGCAATCTTAAAATGAGCATTCTTAACCTGGGCAGTTTTAATCTGACAAGGGAAGTGTTTTCGGAGGGGCTTTGAGAATTTTCTGAAAATTGGTACACTAGTACTTTCGACCATGCTGAGAAACGTGGTAAATTTATTTTTTGCCCCTTGCCCCTGTGGGCCGAGATATCAGCTAAAAAAGCAAAATCCAGTACAAAAATTGCCGATTTTTGAGGGCCTGTAACTTTGCTCCTAGGCACTTCCAAAAGGTCTAACTTCTTGTTTTGGACTCACAATTGATTGTATAACAATTTCTGATGCTTTTTGGAGAGAAAAAATTTTGAGCCAAAACTTGAAAATTTTCGACCATTTGGGTGCAAAATTTTTCCAAGTTTTTTGGATTTTCAAAAAAAATTTCAACCTTCCAGATTATGGTTGGAAACGATAGATGGATATTTGTACAGCACTCCTCCATATTTTCGTAACAATACTTGTCACTTTTTCAAAAAATTAGATCAGTTATGCGCCAAAAACCTTGAAAAAAATTCAGCCATAATTTGACCTATAAAAAGCACCCTAATTAGTGAAAAAGTACATGAAAATTTCAAGAACTGTTCTACAAACCTCCATCTATCGTTTCCAGCCAAGAACTGCCAGATTGGAAAAACAGTTTTGAAAATCCACGTACTTCAAAAAATTTCGCACCCAAATGGTGGCAAAATTTCGAATTTTGGCTCAAAAAATTTTTTCTCCAGAAAGTACCGGAAATTGTTATACAATCAATTCTGAGTCCAAAACAAAAAACGAGACCTTCTAAAACCGCCTAGAAGCAAAATTACAGGCTCTCGAAAAATCCCCTTATTTGTACTGGGGAAAACTTTGTCGGCTGATATCTCGACCCACGGGGGCAAGGGGCAAAAAATAAATTTACCACGTTTCTCAGCATGGTCGAAAGTACTATTGTACCAATTTTCAGAAAATTCTCAAAGCCCCTCTGAAAACACTTCCCTTGTGAGGAACGTCACGATCTGAGCAATTTTAAAGTGAGCAATATTATCCTGAGTAATTATACGACGAGCAATGCCCTGAACCTGAGCAATCTTAGCGTGAGCAATCTAAACTCTGAACAATTCCAGCTAGAAATGATGCAAGCGATGTGGCACGTCTTCTCTCGCCTCTACAAACTCTCCACAGCGGCAATCGGAAAACGACGAGAAGTGTGTAAGGACCAATTGCTCATGATAAGTCATGACTCGGAGTATACTGTAATGGACCTGACGAAAATCGAATTCGACTACTCGTGGTGTACAAAGTACAGTAATGAGCAAATGCAGCAGTAAGGGGATACTGTAGTCGTGGTGGGACCATTCAACTTTTCAGCTTCATCGACAACACGGAAAACAGCTTTCTCTATAAGCTGGTGGACTATATGGTGGACCTCAAGCCTTCCGACGCTGAGCTATCTTTCATGATATGCCAGGCATGCTTTCACTATGCTGGACAACGATTCCAGGGGAAAATTGAAGAGATTTGTGAAGAATTTCAAACGAAACTTGCAAATGACCTTCATGAGTTCTATGTGGATGAGTGGAGGATGCCAAATTACTCTGGGAGACTCTCTTTGATGCTAAGGATCAATAATTGGATCAAAGTAAGTGGGATATTTGAATTCAGCGCGCCGAGAGCTTTGAAATGAGTATAAACAAGGCTGAGTTTGGAGATTTTGAGTTTTTAACCATGAACATTCGCGAACATTCGCCAACATTCTCGAACTTTTTGATTTTTCCAAACCTAGCTTTGATTATACTCATTTCAAAGCTCTCACTCTCCTGAACTCAAATTTCTATATGAATTTTAGTTTTGAGACCCCCTGGGTCCCTGGGGCCCTGTACCCAAAAAAAATTTCCCTCAAATCTTGCCTTGATTATACTCATTTTGAAGCTCTCACTCTCCTCAGCTCAAATTTCACCATATTTTTTAAGGAAGACATCTGGAAGTGTCGTCAAAAGCAAGAAATCGCGGACATTTTTGATGTCTACTGTATAGAGTACTCGCATCCGGAGATTTTCAAGGATATCTGATAATTTTGGAGTTTTTTTTTGGTTTTGAGCTTTACTTGTAGAAAATGTGTCAGTGTTTTGGGATCTCATATAATTCTTATTGATCTTGATTAATAAAAAGGATTACGTGAAATTTTAGAAAAAGCTTAGTGGCTTGAAAAATTTTTGAGATTTTTTTTTTGTTATTTCTAGTTTTAAACAATGGATTCGTTTGATAAATGTGAGTGTTAGTTGCGAAATGACCAGTTGCGAAATGTCGTGGTTGCGAAGTGTCGTAGTTGCGAAATGTCTCAGTTGAAAAATTTACTAGTTGCGAAATGATGTAGTTCCAAAATCGGTTAGTTGCAAAATCACATAGTTGCGAAATTGCGTTGTTGCGAGATGTCGTAGTTACGAAACGTCGCGGTTGCGAAATGACGCGGTTGCGAAATATCCCAGTTGCGAGATTTCGTGGTTGCAAAACGTCGTGGTTGCGAAGTGTCCTAGTTGCGAAATGACCGGTTGCGAAACGTCACAGTTGTGAAATGGCATAGTTGCGAAATGTCCTGGTTGCGAAATATCTTGTTTTCAAAAAGTCATGGTTGCGAAATGAGATCATTTGAATATTTACAGATCCGGTTCAAGGAATGTGTAGAATTGAAAATTTTCGAGAAGAAATTCAACACGCAAGCGAGTTCAGATGCCGTATAGGACAAGTTGCAGGACTACGGGGGTTAGTTTTTTTTTTCGAAGTTCAAAAAGAACAATTTTTGAACTAAAAATTCTTTTCAGAACCCTCTCTCTTACAGTACGTAGACACGGCCGAATTCTTCTTAAAATTTCTCCTAGAATCATTTTTGGAGCCCACCGTTTAAAATACACTGTATGTGACTATCGTCTTCGCCTCGTCAACAAAAATAAGAAAAAATGCGAATTTTCGAAAATATCGTTAACTAAAATATTGAATGAAGAGAATGGATGGATAATTGATGGATCATTGATAATCGAATTTGGAGTTTATGTGAAAAAAGTGCAACCAATAGACGACATGATATGGAGATTCAATTTTTGGGGACAAGATTTTTGATTATTGTGAAACTCAACATATGATCACTTTGAAATCGAATGGGACATCTTTATATACTCATAAACAGGTAATGTAGACTCAAAAATACCGTACTCTCAACCTCCTGAAAATGAAAAATTTAATTTTAAAAAAGTGCCCATAGCTCAGTTTCATGAAGAAAAAATCAAAATTTTCATTGTGAACCTAATCTACTTTTAGCAAGGAATCGATTGAGGTCATTTTCAAATGCCTTAAAATCCAATTAGGTGCTCATTTTTAGCTCAATTTAGTACGGTATTTCAGCTCTTGGTGTTTCACTCTATCCTCTTTTCAACAGCCCCGGTGAATTGGAATATCAAAGAAAGACACCATTTCAAAGTGACATTTATGGAAGTTTGTTTGCAATTGGTTCATGGAGTGAGAATCAAGATTGATGGTAGGTATAATGCTTCAAACTTTTACAGCGAAATTTTCGCTACAAAAGTTTGATTGTCAATCAACGTCACAGGTTAGATGACCGCACATCACAATTTTCTTTGTTTTTAGAATCCGAATTGAAACTTATGATTACTATCGCAAGATTTTTCGGATTCGACAATGTGGTCCACTACTGTCAATATCAACCTTTGTACCTGGAAACTTCTAAAAATCTGAAATTCGCATCGGAATTCAATACTCGTCACTACTTGTCTCATTTGATAAAGATATTGGAATCCCGAGAAGAATTGAAGAAGATTTTGAAGGAAATGGATATTCAGAAGATGTCGGGAGAAGCCATGAAACAGTGTACTCGATTTTTGTTTGATACGTGGAAAATTGAATAAATGAGTCTCGAATTTTCCTACGTGGCTGGTTCTTATTTTATTATGAGAAACAATTGTTTTATTTCCGATTTATCATGGATCCTATCATGAAATGTAAGTCTTCTTCTTTGCATATTTTTGATTTGAACATCGGATTATAGATCCCTTGTATGAAGTATTCAAATTTGAGAACATAGAAGAACGGATCTATGGTGTGTGGCGGTTTATAGAATCAACTCCTCTTGAAGGATTCGACAGATGGTAATTCCGTTTTTTCTCGAAATTTTATTGTGAATGTCTTTTCAGTATTTTGTTGATACAACGAGACGAACAGAACAGTCCATGGATCGATTTTACATTTTATGTGTGTGCACCAATTTTTGTATCAAAACTCCGAGTCAGTATATTTGTACGGTTTGTGAATAAAGATGGGACAAAATCGAAAGTTTATAAAATCGATGAAGAAGAAAGCGATGACAGAAAAACACACTTTTTGGATCAAGTGTTAATTGAAGATATAATGAATCCAGAGAATGGATGGATAATTGATGGATCATTGATATTTGAATGTGGAGCATATATGAAAGCATTCCGTGGACGTAATGGAATTTGGGAATTCAACTTTCGGAGTCCGCTTTTTCGCATTGAAAAACAGAAGAAAAATATGATAACATTCTTTAATAGAGACTCTTATTCTTACGCTCATAAACTATTGATCAGTTATCATTCACCGAAAATTTTCAACACCCTCCACGACGATCAGAATGCTAGTTTCAATCATGACTTCTTTTATATGGCTTTTTCTGATTGCCTTCAAATTGTTCACGGAGTGAGGATGAAAGTTGAAGGCAAGTGAAACCTTGTTTAAGCCTATAAATATTATTTAAGATCTACTTTTTTTTTCCTATCTGGAATGTATTCTGCAAATCGCAAGATACTTTCAATTCTACAATGTGGTCCACTACTGTCAATATCAAGTTTTGCAACTGGAGCCACTTCCAGAATTTGAAAATTTGAAAATTGCATCGGAATTCAATACTCGTCACTTCTTGTCTTATTTGCTGAAGAAATTAGAATCCCGAGAAGAATTGAAGAAGATTCTGAAGAAAATGGATATTCAGAAGATGTCAGGAGAATCCATGAAACAGTGTACTCGATTTTTATTTGATACGCGGAAAATTGAATAAATGACATTTGAACTTTCCTACGTGGCTAATTAAATTTTTTCATAAAAACTGTTGTTTACAATTATTACATGATTTACCATGGATCCCATCAAGAAATGTAAGCTTTCTTCTCTGCATTTTTTGATATGAATAAGAATTATAGATCCCTTGTACGCAGAATTCAAATATGAAAACATAGAAGAACGAATCAATAATTATATCCCAAGAATGGCTATGGGACCAACTCGCGAGGAAAGATTGCCGGTATGGTGCCTTATAAGTCGTTTGTGGATAGATCGAGACGGAGAAAATAGTCCATGGATGGATTTCCAACTATTTTTCTGTTTTTCACATTATTCCAAAATCCGCATCAGTATACTTGTCCGGCTTATGAACAAGAATGCGACAAAATCAAAAGTGTACGAAATTGATGACTAAGAAATCGATGACGATAAAGAACATTTTTTGGGTAGAGTGAAAATTGAAGATATTATGAATCCAGAGAATGGATGGATTATTGACGGAGCGTTGATATTTGAATATGGAGCATATGTGAAAGCAGTCCTTGGAATTGATGAAATTTGGAAATTCAACATTCGCGATCCGCTTCATGACTTTGAAAACCAGAAGAATATGATAGAATTCAATAAAAGAGGATCTTATTCTTACGTTCATAAACTCCTGATCAGTTTTCATTCACCAAAGTTGATTGATTTCCAACAAAGCTATCAGAATGCTACTTTAAAGCATAACTTCTTCACGAAGCCATTTTCCGATTTCCTTCAAATTGTTCACGGAGTGAGAATGATTAAAGGCAAGTGAAGCTCCGGAAACTGATAAATTTTATTCAAAACTTACAGACTGTTATCTGGCTGGTATTCTACCTATCGCGATACACTTTCAATTCTACAATGTCTTTCACTACTGCCAATATCAACTTATCTATCTGGAACCAATTCCAACTTCTAGAAATCTGATAATGGCATTGCACTACAATACTAGTCATCTTTTGTCTCATTTGTTGAAGAAGTTAAAATCCCGAAAAATATTGAAGAAGATTTTGAAGGAAATGAATATTCAGAATATGTCAGGAGAATCCATGAAACAGTGCACTCGATTTTTATTTGATACGTGGAAAATTGAATATTGAATAAATTGCTTTTCAACTTTTCTACGTGGCTAATTGATATTTTTCCATAAGAACTTTTGTCCACAATTATTTCCAAATAAAATGTCGTTTCCTATCAATAAATGTAAGTGTCTTCTGGATGTTTCGCTTTAAAAACAAAGAGAGTTTTCAGATCCCCGATATGGATACTTTAAATTTGAAAACATTGAAGAGTTAATCAATGAGAACCGCCCAGAATCGCTTATAATATCCAGAGAAACGGATGGTCTTCAGAGATGGTAGTTATTTTTCAAAATTTCAAAAGAAAATTTAAATATTTTCAGCCATATGACAATGACCAGACACGGAGGAATCAGTCCATATATGGATTTCAAATTGTTTTTCGGAGTTCCGATTTCTGGAAAATCCATGAGGATTACTGTATTTGTACGGCTCTTGAACAGAAAAGAGGATGTCTCGAAAATATTCCAAATCGCGAGAGAAACAACTGAAGATGATGAGATGGTGTATTTTCAGACAATGAGTGTTGAAGATGTTATGAATCCAAAGAAAGGATGGATTATTGATGGATCTGTGAAATTTGAGTGTGGTGTTATAGTACATGCGATTCTTGGAAATGATAAAATTTGGAAGTTCAACTTTAGAGATCCATTTTTTGATCATGAAAATAGAGAGGATATGGTTAAGTTCACTACGGTTGTTACGGAGTTTCACTCTCATAAATTGCTTATTTCTCATCATTCTCCAAACTTATTGGACTCTGGAGATGAAATTGATGATGAGACTCCAGTCTATAATTTGGATTTTGAAATATTTCTTCAAGTGGTTCATGGAGTGAGAAGCAAGAATAAAAGTTAGTTATAATATGCTAAAACTAATGTAATGTCTTTTTTTTGTAGAATCCAAACTGAAATCTGTTCTCGAAATCGCAGAATCTTATCGATTCTACAATGTTGTTCACTATTGCCAATATCAACTTTTGAAACTGGACCCAATTCCAACTTCTAAAAATCTGAAATTCGCACTGAAGTTTAATACTCGTCACTACTTGACTCATTTATTAGGAGCATTGAAATCTGGGAAGAAACTGAAGAAGATTCTGAAGGACACAGATATTCAGAAGATGTCAGGAGAATCCATGAAACAGTGTACTCGATTTTTGTTTGATACGCGAAAAAATTGAATAAATGACCTTTGAACTTTCCTACGTGGCTAATTGAACTTTTTTCATAAAAACTGTTGTTTAAAGTTATTATTACAGATTTACCATGGATCCCATCAAGAAATGTGAGCATTCTTCTCTGCATAATTTTGTATTGCATACTGGATTTCAGATCCCACATATGGAGTGTTCAAGTTTGAGAACATAGGAGAACAAATCAATAACTATAACGGAAGGTTTTCTAGAATACCAACTCCTAATAAAGGAATGGAGAGATGGCTAGTTTAATTTTTTTGTAATTCATAGTGAATGCTTTTTTTCAGTGTTTTGTGGATAAGTCGAGACGAAGAGAATAGTCCATGGATGGATTTCAAATTATTTTTCGGTGCTCCATATTCTCAAATATTGAAATTTCGAGTCAGTATATTTTTACGGCTGGTGAACAAGGATGTGGAAAAATCCATGGTGTACAAAATCGATGAAGAAGAAAGCGATCAAAATAAAACACACTTTTTGGATAGAGTGAAAAGTGAAGATATTTTGAATCCAGAGAATGGATGGATAATTGATGGATCATTGCAATTTGAATGTGGAGCATATGTGAAAGCACTTCTTCAAACCGATGAGATTTGGAAATTCAACCATTGGGATCCAGTTTATGACTTTAAAAATCAGAGAAATATGATAACATTCTTTGGTCGCTATCAATTTTACGCTCATAAACTTCTTATCAGTTTTCATTCACCAAAGTTATTCAATTATCTCCACAACGATCGGAATGCTACTTTCAAACATGATATCTCTATGACCTTTCTCTATTTTCTTCAAACTGTTCATGGAGTGAGAATCATTATGGAAAGCAAGTGAAATTCTGTACAAACCTATAAATTTTATTCGAGATTTACAGAATACGAACTTGAATCAACGCTCACTTTTGCAAGGCTCTTTCAATTCTACAATGTCGTCCACAATTGTCAATATCAATTTTTGCATCGGGAGCCACTACCAACATCTGAAAATCTGAAACTTGCATCGAAATTCAATACTCGTCACTACTTGTCTCATTTGCTGAAGAAACTAGAATCCCGAGAAGAATTGAAGAAGATTCTGAAGGAAATGGAGATTCAGAAGATGTCAGGAGAATCCATGAAACAGTTTACTCGGTTTTTGTTATATTTTAAGAATTGAGTAAACGACTTTTCAACTTTCCTACGTGGCTAATTGAACTTCTTACCCAGCCACATTTCAATTAATTGCAATTTGACTGTGAAAAACAATTATTTTATTTCCGATTGCCATGGATCCTATCAAGAAATGTGAGTCTCTCTTTTCTGCATGTTTTTTATTTAAACATTCGATTAAAGATCCCTTGCATGGAGTATTCGAGTTTGGGAACATAGAACCACTAATCAATCGCTATAACGGGAGGTTTTCTATGAGACTAGACCCCGATGCAGTATTGAACCGATGGCATTTTTCCAGTCGCTTGTAGATAACTCTAGACGAAGGGCATAGTCCATGGATGGATTTCGAATTACATTTCATTGTTCCATCTCCCGTTGCATCCCGTTGTTTCCGACTCTGCATATTTGTACGGCTTGTCAAAAAAGTAGCGGAAAAATCAAAAGTGTACGAAATTGAGGAAGAAGAAAGCGAAGACAATAAAGCACTCCTTTTGGATAGGTTGCGAATTGAAGATATTATGAATCCAGAGAATGGATGGATTATTGATGGATCATTGAAGTTTGAGTATGGAGTCCATTTGAAAGCATTTCTCGGATATGATGGAATTTGGGATTTCAACTTTTACGATCCGCCTTATGACTATGAAAAGCAGACGAGGAATATGATAAAATTCTATGTCAATCGACATTCGGTATGGTATGCATACGCTCATAAGCTTCTTGTCAGTTTTCATTCACCAAAATTATTCGATTTTCTCAAGAACGATGAAGACGCTACTTTCCAACATTTCTCCTACAACTATTTGGCATTTATCGATTGCCTTTAAACTGTTCACGGAGTGAGATATAACTTTGAAAGCAAGCGAAATCTTGTTTAAATCTATAAATTTTATTCAAGATTTTCAGAGTTCAGGCAGAAAGATATTCAAAAATCGATCTGCATGCTACTGACTATCGGGAACGAATTCCAATTCTACAATGTGGTCCACTACTGTCAATATCAACTTTTGCAACGGGAGCCACTACCAACATCTGAAAATATTCAGTTTGCATCGGAATTCAATACTCGTCAGTACTTGTCTTATTTGCTAAAGAAATTAGAATCCCGAGAAGAATTGAAGAAGATTTTGAAGGCAATGGATGTTCAGAAGATGTCAGGAGAATCCATGAAACAGTGTACTCGATTTTTGTTTGATACGCGCAAAAATTGAATAAACTCATACTTATGATTCAAATTTTCTATTTGACATTTCATTTGCTATGTCGTTTTTGAATCTCGTATCAAAGGGATATTCATTTCTATTAGAGCCTGCCCTTCTACTTTTTTCCCTGCCAGTTAGCATACAACATAGTTTACTTTTCAACAACAGAAAAAAAACAATCTTATTGAAAAAAGGAACTGCAATTTCAGACCTCGACTAACGAGCTACCACTCCATACATTCGTCTTGCTCTTCGTTTCGTTCACTTCCATTACAGGTGCTCTTCCAATACACATTTATTTAATCTGAAATGAAAAATGGAACACCTGGAAGTGTAAGGTTTCCGAGAAAAGTTTCAAATCAAAACTCATTAATTTAATCCTTAGAATACAACAAAAATCGAGTACACTGTTTCATGGCTTCCCCTGTCATCTTCTGAACATTCATTTCCTTCAGAATCTTCTTCAATTCTTCTCCAGATTCTAATTTCTTCAACAAATAAGACAAAAAGTGACAAGTCTTGAACCCCGAGGCAATTTTCAAAGTTCTAAAAGTCGGGAGTGGTTCCAGTTGCAAAAGTTGAAATTGACAGTAATGGACCACATTGTAGAATTGAAAATATTGAGCAATAGGCAGAATATCATCCAGATCGTAGACTGTAAATCTTGAATGAAATGTATTGGTTTCTACAGAGTTTCACTTGCTTTCATTATTGATTCTCACTCCGTGAACAATTTCAAGACAATAGAAAAAGGGCGTGCAGGTGAAGTCATAATTGAAAATAACATTCTCATCGTTTTGAATAAAATTTAACAGTTTCCGTGAATGGTAACTTATGAGAAGTTTATGAGCGTACAACCAACGCCCATTGTCGAATGTTATCATATTCTTCTGGTTTTCAAAGTCATAAGGTCGCCTCCAAAAGTTGAAAATCCAAACACCATCATTTCCAAGAAGCGCTTCCACATAAAATCCATACTCAAATGTCAATGATCCATCAATTATCCATCCATTCTCTGGACTCATAAAACCTTCAATTTTCACTCTATCCAAAAAGTGTGTTTGATCACTTTCTTCTTCATCAATTTTATACACCAGTGATTTTGTTCTATCCTTGTTCACAAGCCGTACGAATATACTGACTCGGAATTTTGATACAAAACTAAGTCTAACACCGAAAAATAGTTTGATATCCATCCATGGACCATTCCCTTCTTCTCGTTCTATCGACAAATTACTGAAAAAGCATTCACTAGAAAATTCTGTAAAAAAATGGACTTACCATTGTTCGAAATTTCCAATCGGAGTTGGTCTCATAGACAACCTCCCGTCATAGTTATTGATTCGTTCTTCTACAGATTCAAACTTGAATACGCCATATGTAGGATCTGAAATCCAATGTTCAAATAAAAAATTTTCAGAAAAGAACGCTTACATTTCTTGATGGGGTCCATGGTAATCAAAAATAAAACATTTGCTTTTCTTAATCAACTTACAATCAGCCACGTGAGAAGGTTTAAAAATTGGTTTATGCAAGTTTACGCGTTGCAAAAACAAAAAGTGTGCGAAAATATTCCTAGTTGCTCGGGGAAAGGGCTCTAGAAGACTTGAAAACTGGAATTTCGAAAAACAAAACGACGTTCATCACTCTTAAATACTCAGGAACAAACGTTGTAAATTTTGGAAAAATCAGGTAACTTTGAAGCGAGTGCAACGCAAGTTTATAGTCAAATTAAAATTAGCCACGTTTGAAAGTTCAAATGTCTTCATTCAATTTTTCCATCAAACAAAAATCGAGTACACTGTTTCATGGATTCTCCTGGCATCTTCTGAATATCCATTTTCTTCAGAATCTTCTTCAATTCTTCTCGGGATTCTACTTTCTTTAGCAAATAAGACAAGCAGTGACGAGTATTGAATTCTGATGCAAATTCGATGTTTTCAGATGTTGGAAGTGGCTCCCGTTGCAAAAGTTGAAATTGACAGTAGTGGACTACATTGTAGAATTGAAATGTTTTCCCGATAGTCAGTAGCATGCAGATCGAATCATGAATATATTCCAGCTTGAATCCTGAAAATCTTGAATAAAATTTTAGAGTTGAACAGGATTTCGCTTGCTTGAAATCATGTTCGCAAGAAGCATTCTTCTTGTTGTGTACCAAATCAACCAACTTTGGTGAATGATAACATGTAAGAAGTTTATGAGCGTAAGAATAATAAGTGTTCTCTATTAAAGACCTTGTTCTCTATTAAAGAATGTTATCATATTCTTTTTCTGATTTTCAAAGCCATAAAGCGGACTCCGAAAGTTGAATTCCCAAATTCCGTAAAATTCAAGATTTGCTTGCCCATATGCTCCACATTTGAATATCAATGATCCATCAATAATCCATCCATTTTCTGGATTCATAATATCTTCAATTTCCACTCTACCCAAAAAATGTTCTTTATCGTCATCGATTTCTTCGTCATCAATTTTGTATACTTTTGATTTTGCCGAATCCTTGTTCACAAGCCGTAAAAATAAACTAACTCGGATTTTGGAATAATGGGAAAAACTGGAAATTTTGAAATCCATCCACGGACTATTCTCTCCGTCTCGATCTATCAACAAATAACTCGTCCCCATTCCTTCATTAGCATATGGGTTCTCCCACAACCTTTGGACATAGTTATTGATTCGTTCTTCAATGTTCTCGAACTTGAATACTCCATACGTGGGATCTATAATCCAATTCAAATCAAAACTAGGCAGAAAATAATACTTACATATTAACGAGAATATATGAAAAATATGTTAAATCGTTTAATAACTCCGGATTGGCAGTACGTAATTACCTGAAAAACCTACTCGGCTATATGCCCGCAACTTTAGGGCGAAAGTTGAGCCATTTTCGGCTTTTGAGCGAAACTTAAGCAACTTTTGGGCGGACTTTGTCCAAAGTTCGGCTTTTGGGCGAATGTTCAGCAACTTTTGGGCAAAGGTTGACGTGGTCAAGCATCTTCGTATACTAGGCGAAGGTTTGACGGTGCTACAGCGGCTTTAGAGCGAGAGTTGAGCGACTTCTGGGCGAGGGTTTTGTACCAAGTACACGAAATGGTGTGTGGCAACTTCTGGGCGGAAGTTTGTCGGCTTTTGGTCGCACGTTGGGCGAAAGTTTGGCGAACGTTGGGCGAACAAGGTGTTATGGCAGTGGAGTCGTACACTTCTCCTGCTGAGCGATGTTTCAGCGAACCTTGGGCGAACCTTGGGCGAACCTTGGGCGAGCTTTAAAGGCGAGCGGCTGCGTCGCGTCCGCCGAAACATCAAAACATTTTTTTCGTAAAGTTTTTTTTTTCCATTGTTTATATTGTCGCTTGGCTTATTGTATGGCAAATATCTGCTAAATTATAGATCTCACTCACTGTTTTCAAGTTTGGACAACTGCACCTAGACTACAGTACAAAAGTTTTGTGGACTTCAAAGAATTTTCGGTTCGAATAAAAGGAAAATATTAATGTAAGTGAAAATTGTGATAATTGGTTGTTGAACTCATCTGTTTCAGAATTCGATAAAAATTTCGGCTCAATTCAAAGTGCTACACAGAAAACGATAGTCGTTAAATGGATTTTGTCCAAGGTAACTTTGACAGAAAAAGACCAACTTCTATTAATTTTTTTTCAGAAGATCGCTGAATGAAGTGACTATGGAGAAACCACAAAATTCATCAAGCTACTGGAGGAACAACAGTTGGAATCAGCAAAAACAAGGACACAATTAAAATTAATTTCGACTTTTTGATTTTTTCAGGTTCTGCTATGTTTTTCTTCTTTTTTTAATGTATTTCTTGTAAAATTTTAATAAATTGTAATAATGTATGAGTGTTTTTGTTGTTTTTTTAAAGTAATTCAGCAAGAATATGAAGGGAGCCCCTACGGCCGATGATGCAAACGGCGAAGGTTAGGCGAAGGTTAGGCGAAGGTTGGGCGTCTTTTGAGCTGATCTTAGGCGGCTTTAGTAAAAAAATAAGGCGACATCCGCCCAAGGTCCGCTCAGAAGACAACCAGACTTCGCCCAAAAGTTGCCGAGAACAGCCGAGTACACAGTGTTACTATCACTATTTCGAAGAAATTTATTGGGGAAAATTTTGGAAAATATTTTTTCTTCCCGAGAAAACGACAATTAACCTGTTTTTCAAGCCAAAATTTGCCTCACGCTGAAATTTCTTACATTTTTGAGAGAATCCACATTTTGTTACGCAATAAAATTGAATAAATGACTTTTGAACTTTTCTACGTGGCTAATTGTAACTTGATTTTGAGAAAAAAGTTTTGTTTCCTATTACCATGAATTCTATCCGACAGTGTAAGTATTCTTATCGGAATTTTTTAAAAAATTGAATAATTGATTGAAGATCCCTTGTACGGAGTATTTGAACATGAGAACATAGAAGAACTAATCAATAACTATAACGGAGGCCTGCCTACGGGACAAACTTCTACGGCAGGATTGGAAGAATGGCAAGTCGATACTTTCTTGAATCTCAAAGTGAATATTTTCAGTGTTTTGTGGATAGATCGAGACGGAGAGAACAGTCCATGGATGAATTTCCAATTATATTTTGAACTTTCACTTTCTTCAGAATCAAAAATCCGAGTCAGTATAATTGTACGACTTGTGAACAAGGATAGCGCAAAATCACTGGTGTATAAAATCAATGAAGAAGAAAGTAAACAAGATAAAACACACTTTTTGGATAGAGTGAAAATTGAAGATATTATGAATCCAGAGAATGGATGGATAATTGATGGATCATTGAAATTTGAATGTGGAGCATATGTGACAGCACTTCTTGGATTTGATGAAATTTGGAAATTTAACTTTCGCGATCCGGTTTATGACTTTGAAAATCAGAAGAATATGATACAATTCAAAAGTGGCTTCACTTCTTCCTACGCTCATAAACTCCTTGTCAGTTATCATTCACCAAAGCTATTCGATTTTCTCAAGAATGATCGGAATGCTATTTTCAAACATGACTTCTACGATCGGTTCTTTTTCTGTTTCCTTCAAGTTGTTCACGGAGTGAGAATGGATATTAAAGGCAAGTGAAATCAAACTTCCAAGTTTTAGTCAAAATTTACAGACTACCCCCTGGAAGCTATTCTTCCCATCGCAAGATTCTTTCAATTCTACAATGTCGTCCACTACTGTCAATATCAACTGATGTATCTGGACCCACTACTAACATTTGAAAATTTGAAAATTGCATCGGAATTCAATACTCGTCAGTACTTGTCTTATTTGCTAAAGAAGCTAGAATCCCGCGAAGAATTGAAGAAAATTCTGAAGGAAATGGATATACAGAAGATGTCAGGAGAATCCATGAAACAGTGTACTCGATTTTTGTTTGATACGCAAAAAAATTGAATAAATTACTTTTGAACTTTTCTACGTGGCTAATTGAACTCCTTTCATAAAAACTGTTGTCCACAATTATTTCCGATTGAAATGTGGTTTCCTATCAATAAATGTAAGTGTCTTCTGGATGTTTCGCTTCAAAAACAAAGAGAGTTTTCAGATCCCCGATATGGATACTTTAAATTTGAAAACATTGAAGAGTTAATCAATGAGAACCGACCAGAATCGCTGATAATATCCACAGAAGCAGATGGTCTTCAGAGATGGTAATTTTTTCAAAAATTTCAAAAGAAAATTTAAATATTTTCAGCCATATGACAATGACCAGACACGGAGGAATCAGTCCATATATGGATTTCAAATTGTTTTTCGGAGTTCCGATTTCTGGAAAATCCATGAGGATTACTGTATTTGTACGGCTCTTGAACAGAAAAGAGGATGTCTCGAAAATATTCCAAATCGCGAGAGAAACAACTGAAGATGATGAGATGGTGTATTTTCAGACAATGAGTGTTGAAGATGTTATGAATCCAAAGAAAGGATGGATTATTGATGGATCTGTGAAATTTGAGTGTGGTGTTATAGTACATGCGATTCTTGGAAATGATAAAATTTGGAAGTTCAACTTTAGAGATCCATTTTTTGATCATGAAAATAGAGAGGATATGGTTAAGTTCACTACGGTTGTTACGGAGTTTCACTCTCATAAATTGCTTATTTCTCATCATTCTCCAAACTTATTGGACTCTGGAGATGAAATTGATGATGAGACTCCAGTCTATAATTTGGATTTCGAAATTTTTCTTCAAGTGGTTCATGGAGTGAGAAGCAAGAATAAAAGTTAGTTATAATATGCTAAAACTAATTTAATGTCTTTTTTTTGTAGAATCCAAACTGAAATCTGTTCTCGAAATCGCAGAATCTTATCGATTCTACAATGTTGTTCACTATTGCCAATATCAACTTTTGAAACTGGACCCAATTCCAACTTCTAAAAATCTGAAATTCGCACTGAAGTTTAATACTCGTCACTACTTGACTCATTTATTAGGAGCATTGAAATCTGGGAAGAAACTGAAGAAGATTCTGAAGGACACAGATATTCAGAAGATGTCAGGAGAATCCATGAAACAGTTTACTCGATTTTTGTTTGATACGCGAAAAAATTGAATAAATGACCTTTGAACTTTCCTACGTGGCTAATTGAACTTTTTTCATAAAAACTGTTGTTTAAAGTTATTATTACAGATTTACCATGGATCCCATCAAGAAATGTGAGCATTCTTCTCTGCATAATTTTGTATTGCATACTGGATTTCAGATCCCACA
The DNA here is from genome assembly GCA_963966625.1 of Caenorhabditis zanzibari. Classification (NCBI taxonomy): domain Eukaryota; kingdom Metazoa; phylum Nematoda; class Chromadorea; order Rhabditida; family Rhabditidae; genus Caenorhabditis; species Caenorhabditis zanzibari. The sequence continues at coordinate 20,156,656 of OZ016472.1, read as the reverse complement.
TATGGAGTGTTCAAGTTTGAGAACATAGAAGGGAGAATCAATAACTATAACGGAAGGTTTTCTAGAAGACCAACTCCTAATAAAGGAATGGAGAGATGGCTAGTTTAATTTTTTTGTAATTCATAGTGAATGCTTTTTCAGTGTTTTGTGGATAATTCGAGACGAAGAGGATAGGCTGTGGATGGATTTCAAATTATTTTTCGGTGCTCCATATTCTCAAATATTGAAATTTCGAGTCAGTATATTTTTACGGCTGGTGAACAAGGATGTGGAAAAATCCATGGTGTACAAAATCTACGAAGAAGAAAGCGATCAAAATAAAACACACTTTTTGGATAGAGTGAAAATTGAAGATATTTTGAATCCAGAGAATGGATGGATAATTGATGGATCATTGCAATTTGAATGTGGAGCATATGTGAAAGCACTTCTTCAAACCGATGAGATTTGGAAATTCAACCATTGGGATCCAGTTTATGACTATAAAAATCAGAGAAATATGATAACATTCGATGGTCGCTATCAATTTTACGCTCATAAACTTCTTATCAGTTTTCATTCACCAAAGTTATTCAATTATCTCCACAACGATCAGAATGCAACTTTCAAACATGATATCTCTATGACCTTTCTCTATTTTCTTCAAATTGTTCATGGAGTGAGAATCATTATGGAAAGCAAGTGAAATCCTGTACAAACCTATAAATTTTATTCGAGATTGACAGAATACGAACTAGAATCAACGCTGACTTTTGCAAGGCTCTTTCAATTCTACAATGTCGTCCACAATTGTCAATATCAATTTTTGAGGGCATAGTCCATGGATGGATTTCGAGTTATATTTCGTTGTTCCATCTCCCGTTGTATCTCGTTGTGTCCGACTCTGCATATTTGTACGGCTTGTCAACAAAGTAGCAAAGTAAAACACTCCTTTTGGATAGGTTGCGAATTGAAGATATTATGAATCCAGAGAATGGATGGATAATTGATGGATCATTGAAGTTTGAGTATGGAGTCCATTTGAAAGCATTTCTCGGATATGAAGGAATTTGGGATTTCAACTTTTACGATCCGCTTCATGACTTTGAAAACCATAAGAATATGATAAAATTCTATGTCAATCGACATACGGTATGGTATGCATACGCTCATAAGCTTCTTGTCAGTTTTCATTCACCAAAATTATTCGATTTTCTCAAGAACGATGAAGACGCTACTTTCCAACATTTCTCCTACAACTATTTGGCATTTATCGATTGCCTTCAAACTGTTCACGGAGTGAGATATAACTTTGAAAGCAAGCGAAATCTTGTTTAAATCTATAAATTTTATTCAAGATTTTCAGAGTTCAGGCAGAAAGATATTCAAAAATCGATCTGCATGCTACTGACTATCGGGAACGAATTCCAATTCTACAATGTGGTCCACTACTGTCAATAGCATCATTCGCCAAAGTTGTCTAAGAAGCTTCGTCATATCAAGAATAATATTGTTATAAAACATGACTTCTTCTTCTCTGGTGACTTTTTAAAATGTCTTTAAATTGCTCACGGAGTGAGAATCAATTTTCTAGCAGGTAAGTGAAATCCTGTGGGTACTATTGTGTGATTTTTGTATGGATCAATTCAGATTGTTGCAAACAAAAAATATTGTCTTGGAGACATGTTCAAAAATTGACTTAAATCAAGTTAAAAGCTCTCAGTGCCAAAAAAGCGCTTTCTACGGAAGACCATGGAATTTTCTTAAGCTTTTTTCTCTTAAAACAGGATCAAAGCTATTTTGGCACTTTGAGAGCTTGTAACTTAGTTTGCGTGAGGTTTTGGACATGCCTCCAAGAGGATATGTTTCGTCTGCAACAGTCTGAATCGATTCATGTAAAAATATGTTTAAAAAAACACTTACAAGGGGATTACGCGAGGACGCGAGTTGAACTTTTCACCATAATTTGGCTCAATGTAGAACCGAACCTGCTGATTCAGAATCTGAAATAAAAATTGGCGAAATGTTTACGTGAGTCGAGTTATGACCTCTTAAAATTTTGCTAAATTTTCACGTAATCGTCTATGAGAATATTATCTATAGGTTTCAACAACGTGAGTGGTGAAGTGGTAAGGAGTTAGGGTTCCAGTAAGTAAGCTATGGTTCGATTACCCCGCGGGCAAAATTTTTTGAAAATTTTTTTGTCTGTGTTCCAGTCAATATGTATGTGCTCGAAATGATTAGAACTGACTTGATAATTCATAATTCGACCGAAGTTCGAGGTTGTCATTGGTTCGGTGAATGATTTTTCAAAACAAATTTCATAAATCAAACTTTAGAATTGAATCGCTCAAAAAGTTCGTCAACCTAATCATGGGCAGATTTCCGGCTTCGGTCGAATTATGAATTATCAAGTCAGTTCTAGCAAACTTTTCGAAACTGCCTCAGAATCCAGTAAAACAATGAAAAAATGCACAAAAAATTTTTTTTTAACAATGAAAAAATGCACAAAAAATTTTTTGTGCATTTTTTCATTGTTTTACTGGATTCTGAGGCAGTTTCGAAAAGTTTGCTAGAACTGACTTGATAATTCATAATTCGACCGAAGCCGGAAATCTGCCCATGATTAGGTTGACGAACTTTTTGAGCGATTCAATTCTAAAGTTTGATTTATGAAATTTGTTTTGAAAAATCATTCACCGAACCAATGACAACCTCGAACTTCGGTCGAATTATGAATTATCAAGTCAGTTCTAATCATTTCGAGCACATACATATTGACTGGAACACAGACAAAAAAATTTTCAAAAAATTTTGCCCGCGGGGTAATCGAACCATAGCTTACTTACTGGAACCCTAACTCCTTACCACTTCACCACTCACGTTGTTGAAACCTATAGATAATATTCTCATAGACGATTACGTGAAAATTTAGCAAAATTTTAAGAGGTCATAACTCGACTCACGTAAACATTTCGCCAATTTTTATTTCAGATTCTGAATCAGCAGGTTCGGTTCTACATTGAGCCAAATTATGGTGAAAAGTTCAACTCGCGTCCTCGCGTAATCCCCTTGTAAGTGTTTTTTTAAACATATTTTTACATGAATCGATTCAGACTGTTGCAGACGAAACATATCCTCTTGGAGGCATGTCCAAAACCTCACGCAAACTAAGTTACAAGCTCTCAAAGTGCCAAAATAGCTTTGATCCTGTTTTAAGAGAAAAAAGCTTAAGAAAATTCCATGGTCTTCCGTAGAAAGCGCTTTTTTGGCACTTTGAGAGCTTTTAACTTGATTTAAGTCAATTTTTGAACATGTCTCCAAGACAATATTTTTTGTTTGCAACAATCTGAATTGATCCATACAAAAATCACACAATAGTACCCACAGGATTTCACTTACCTGCTAGAAAATTGATTCTCACTCCGTGAGCAATTTAAAGACATTTTAAAAAGTCACCAGAGAAGAAGAAGTCATGTTTTATAACAATATTATTCTTGATATGACGAAGCTTCTTAGACAACTTTGGCGAATGATGCTATTGACAGTAGTGGACCACATTGTAGAATTGGAATTCGTTCCCGATAGTCAGTAGCATGCAGATCGATTTTTGAATATCTTTCTGCCTGAACTCTGAAAATCTTGAATAAAATTTATAGATTTAAACAAGATTTCGCTTGCTTTCAAAGTTATATCTCACTCCGTGAACAGTTTGAAGGCAATCGATAAATGCCAAATAGTTGTAGGAGAAATGTTGGAAAGTAGCGTCTTCATCGTTCTTGAGAAAATCGAATAATTTTGGTGAATGAAAACTGACAAGAAGCTTATGAGCGTATGCATACCATACCGTATGTCGATTGACATAGAATTTTATCATATTCTTATGGTTTTCAAAGTCATGAAGCGGATCGTAAAAGTTGAAATCCCAAATTCCTTCATATCCGAGAAATGCTTTCAAATGGACTCCATACTCAAACTTCAATGATCCATCAATTATCCATCCATTCTCTGGATTCATAATATCTTCAATTCGCAACCTATCCAAAAGGAGTGCTTTATTGTCTTCGCTTTCTTCTTCCTCAATTTCGTACACTTTTGATTTTTCCGCTACTTTGTTGACAACGAAAAGTTGGGTCGGAAATTTTTCCGTCGGGAAAAAATTTCCGAAAAAAAAGTCGGAAAAATTTTCCGAAAAAAAAGTCGGAATATTTCCCGTCGGAAAAATTTTCCGAAAAAAAGGCGGAATATTTCCCGTCGGAAAAATTTTTCCGAAAGGAAATTCCGATTTTCCGATTCCGAGCAAGCCTGACTCGAACCAGAGACTCCCTGCTTCACATCCCAAATTCTTACCACTGCGCTATACCACTGTTGAAATTAGTAGCAAATTTCATAAGCTTTCGAATGGTATAGGTAACTTGTAAAAACGCCAGTTTTTGTGTAGACCATTCCCTAGTCAAAAAAAACCTCGAAAAAAAATGGTTCAAATGTTATTGAAAAGTCACGTGCTCTTTTTTTAAAGATACGTTGCCGGAAAGTATATAATTGGAATGTAGGCTGTTCTTCCCCGTGAACTATTTGGTATAGTGGATAGTGCTTTTGATTATCGTTCTCACGCGTGTGGGTTCGAATCCTCCAAAAATCCCTATCTAAAAGCGAGCAAAAAATGTAGGCTAAAAAAAACGGCGCCCCAAAAAAAACCCCGGCGGCGCCCTAGGGTAAGAATACGGGCGCGCAAATAACTGTTTTTTATAATCAAGTTACAATTAGCCACGTAGGAAAGTTCAAAAGTCATTTATTCAATTTCTTTGCTTATCAAACAAAAATCGAGTACACTGTTTCATGGATTCTCCTGACATCTTCTGAATATCCATTTCCTTCAGAATCTTCTTCAATTCATTTGGGGATTCTAATTTCTTCAGCAAATAGGACAATAAGTGACGAGTATTGAATTCCAATGCAAGTTTCATATTTTCCGATTTTGGAAGTGGCTCCCGTTGCAAAAGTTGGTATTGGCAATAGTAAATCACATTGTAAAATTGGAAAAACCTTGCGATAGGTAGAATATCTTCCATATCGAAGTCTGTAAATTTTTACTTGAACTTGTAAATTGGATTTCACTTGCCTTTAATCCTCATTCTCACTCCGTGAACAATTTGAAGGCAATCGGAAAAGGCCCAAAAAGAGAAGTCATGTTTGAAAATAGCATTCTGATCGTTCTTGTAAAAATTGAACAGTTTCGGTGAATGATAATTGATTAGAAGTTTATGAACGTAGGCATAACAGTTTAAACAATCGAATGTTACTACATTCTTCTGATTTTTGAAGTCATAAGGTGGAATCCGAAAGTGGAATTCCCAAATTACATCAATACCAAGGAATGCTTTCAAATATGCTCCACACTCAAATATCAATGATCCATCAATGATCCATCCATTTTTTGGATTCAAAATATCTTCAATTCTCATCCTCTCCAGATGAATCATATATCTGTCTCCACGAGTTTCATGTTCAATTCTTATTATTTTTGATTTTCTAGCATCCTTGTTCAAAATCCGTACAAATAACATAACTCGTTTCGATTTTCCATAAATGCAATCATTGTAAATCAGCTTGAAGTCCATCCATGGACTGATTCCACCGGCTCTTTTCATCGTCATCCAACTGAAAGAATTCAAACATTTTTTGGAAATGTTTTGACACTTACCATCTCAAAGCTCTGGATTCTATCGGATCATTGCGTAATTCTGGAATGTTCTCGTTGATTTGTTTGTTTGTTTATTCAAAAAGGGTGAAAAACCACTAACACTTGAATGCAGAAAAAATAGAGACTAATGGCTAAGACGGCAGCGCACCAACGGATCAATATGTTTTTCTCTATACTCAAACACTCTTCATGGAAAATCTTCATAAAATGCTACGTTGTATATGTTCGACCTCTACTGGAATATGGATCTATTATCACTTCTCCAGTTATAAAGGAGCATATTATAATGCTCGAATCTATTCAAAAGTCATTTATATTCAGAATTTTCAAGAAATTCAATATGGCGTATGCTTCGTACTTTGATGCTCTACAAGAATGTGAACTGGAATCTCTGGAATATCGGAGATTGATTGGAGATTTAATTTTTATATACAAACTTATAGTTAGTAAGGAGGTGATTATTGAGGAACCTATTTTGGAACTATGGAATAATACTGGATTTTTGAGACGTCATCAATATTATGTTAGATCGCTTACGAAGAACTCTTCCAAACTATCCAGTCAGATACTCTCTAATAGAGCTATCAACTGCTGGAACTCGCTACCGGTTACTGTATTCCCGGTGAAAATCTCTACTTCTGGATTTAAATCTAGGTTGTCTACTTGCAATTTTGAACATTTCCTTATTTTGAACTCTTCTAATTATTAATCCCCCCCCCCCCCCCCCCCCCCTTCCCGTTTTTCGTCTCCTAATTATTACTGCCGTCTTAGCCATTAGTCTCTATTTTTTCTGCATTCAAGTGTTAGTGGTTTTTCACCCTTTTTGAATAAACAAACAAACAAATCAACGAGAACATTCCAGAATTACGCAATGATCCGATAGAATCCAGAGCTTTGAGATGGTAAGTGTCAAAACATTTCCAAAAAATGTTTGAATTCTTTCAGTTGGATGACGATGAAAAGAGCCGGTGGAATCAGTCCATGGATGGACTTCAAGCTGATTTACAATGATTGCATTTATGGAAAATCGAAACGAGTTATGTTATTTGTACGGATTTTGAACAAGGATGCTAGAAAATCAAAAATAATAAGAATTGAACATGAAACTCGTGGAGACAGATATATGATTCATCTGGAGAGGATGAGAATTGAAGATATTTTGAATCCAAAAAATGGATGGATCATTGATGGATCATTGATATTTGAGTGTGGAGCATATTTGAAAGCATTCCTTGGTATTGATGTAATTTGGGAATTCCACTTTCGGATTCCACCTTATGACTTCAAAAATCAGAAGAATGTAGTAACATTCGATTGTTTAAACTGTTATGCCTACGTTCATAAACTTCTAATCAATTATCATTCACCGAAACTGTTCAATTTTTACAAGAACGATCAGAATGCTATTTTCAAACATGACTTCTCTTTTTGGGCCTTTTCCGATTGCCTTCAAATTGTTCACGGAGTGAGAATGAGGATTAAAGGCAAGTGAAATCCAATTTACAAGTTCAAGTAAAAATTTACAGACTTCGATATGGAAGATATTCTACCTATCGCAAGGTTTTTCCAATTTTACAATGTGATTTACTATTGCCAATACCAACTTTTGCAACGGGAGCCACTTCCAAAATCGGAAAATATGAAACTTGCATTGGAATTCAATACTCGTCACTTATTGTCCTATTTGCTGAAGAAATTAGAATCCCCAAATGAATTGAAGAAGATTCTACTATTGTCAATATGAACTTTTCCAACTTGATCCTTCTCCAACATCTGAAAATGTTCGATTTGCATCGGAATTCAATACTCGTCACTTTTTGTCTTATTTGCTGAAGAAGCTAGAATCCCCAGAAGCATTAAAGGAGATTCTGAAGAGAATTGATATTCAGAAGATGTCAGGAGAATCCATGAAACAGTGTACTCGATTTTTGTTTGATACGCGAAAAAATTGAATAAATTACTTTTTAATTTTCCTACGTGGCTAATCGAACTTCTTTCATAAAAATTGTTTTCCACAATTATTTCCGATTAAAATGTTATTTCCTATCAATAAATGTAAGAGTCTTCTGGATGCTTCTCTTTAAAAACAAAAAGAGAGTTTTCAGATCCTCGATATGGATACTTTAAATTTGAAAACATTGAAGGACTAATCAATGAGAACCGCCCAGAAGCTCTCATAATGTCCACAGAAACCGATGGTCTTCAGAGATGGTAATTTTTACAATTTTTTTCAAACTTTTAACATAAAATTCTTTTCAGCCATATGACAATGACCAGACACGGAGGAATAAGTCCATATTTGGATTTCAAATTGTTTTTCGGAGTTTCGATTCCTGGGAAATCCATGAGGATTACTGTATTTGTACGGCTTTTGAACAAAAATAGAGAAGCATCAAAAATATTTCAAATTGCAAGAGAAACCACCGAAGATGATGAGATGGTGTATTTTCAGACAATGAGTGTTGAAGATATTATGAATCCAAAGAAAGGATGGATTATTGATGGGTCAGTGAAAATTGAGTGTGGTGTGATAGTGCATGCGATTCTTGGAAATGATGGAGTGTGGAAGTTCAACTTCAGAGATCCATTTTTTGATCATGAAAATAGAGGGGATATGGTTAAATTCGATGAGGATTTCTATTCTCACAAATTGCCCATTTCTCATCATTCTTCAATGTCTGTAGATGAAATTCTGGATGACCCACCATTGTATAATTCTTATTTTGAGAATTGTTTTCAAGTGGTTCATGGAGTGAGAAGCAAGATTAAAGGTGAGTAATATTATGTACAAATATACATAATTATTTCCTTGTAGAATCCGAACTGAAAACTGTTCTCGTAATCGCTGAATCTTATCAATTCTACAATGCAGTCCATTACTGTCAAAATCAACTTATCTATCTGGACCCAATTCCAACTTCTAGTAATCTGAGAGTTATCCGATGGTTCGGATTCAGTGGCCTTTGTAACGATAAAACGAGATTTAGTCGAGATAATTACAAATTTATCCTTATCCAAGGACTAAATAGTAATAAAAGATATAAAACAAAAATGGAAAACCAGCAAAAACCCTAGAAAACCACTTCAAAAACTAAACTGTCAAAACCCTAAAAGAAAACTACTAAAAAACCACGACTTGCCACGTCGTCGGCGAGACGGGCTGTACGCGTACGGCATCAGCGGAACAGCGGAGCGTCGTTGCGAGTGGGGCGCTGTACCGTAAGAAAGGGTTTATGAGGTGGCGGGTATGCCCACCGGCAACTTCCCCCTCCTCCGAGAAACCGGACCCCTGGCCGGTGACATGAAAGGTACAGGATCACTCGACTTACACTCCACTCATACTCCTTTGAAATTACCGTCACGTTACCCTACGCCTTCCTACTCAATCAATAACACAAGAGATTCCCTAACATGTCTTAACGGCCTCAGATTACAAAAATTGAAACGTCCTATTGACCTCATAAAAATTCTAACTGTCCTATTGACCTCACTAGTTACTACAAAACAAAACAACAATAAACATTAATATATTCGGCTCCTTCGCCCTGTCCTTAATTTGCACGATGCTTTTTGGTCTTTGGCTCCGGATCTTCGACATCTGCTCTCAGTCGATCCACCAACAAGTGTCCTGGGATGGCGCACGCCAAGTATTCCACCATCTTCTCTAACGATCCTGGTTTCAAGTCGCTCAGAATCAACGGCGTCTTCTTTGGTCCTACTGGAGTCATTGGATCCACGACTTCCACATTCAACGCCGTCTTCCTCACTTTTTGCCATGTTTCGGTGACACCTCCAACCTCGTCGTATCCGCACTCCATTCTTGCCGGTACCACCACCAACTCCCCAACTTCCTTGGCTATTTCCTCCACCAAGTTCGCCAACGCCTTCAACTGTTTATCATCCTTCGTCCATTCTACCAACACCACCGCCTTCTCCACTTTCTCCCATCCAAACTTCTGCTTCCACGTCGAAATCGTTGACGTTCTTACTTCGAAAACTGCCTTACTCTTCAATCCCATCCGTTGACCCACGAGAATATACTTCTCCTGGATTATCGACTTTTGTGGTTGATTCCTCAACATCACCTCCTTCTTCAAGCTCTCCGCGGCCTCTTTCCAATCCACTTCTGCCTCCTCCCAGTCGCTTTTCATGATCTTGCTGGCCCATGTCGGACAGATTCCAGCAAACTTTCTCAGTGCTTCGAGTCTTTCCGACTTGCCGAGCTTCTTCTGAAAGTCCTCTTCACATTTCATCAGATTCACATCTTCAGAAGCGATCTTCTCGTTCCTCGCCAATATACTCAGCGCAAGGCTTTTCGGATCATGACACTCTCCTCCCAAGGCTTCCACATAGTGCCCGTTTCCTTTCGAACATCCGCATTCCTCTTTCTCTTCTTTTCTGTAAGAATTTACATTATCCAACGTCAAATTCCTGTCATCTTTTTCATTGCTTTTCCCTTCTTCTACTACATTCACCGCCACCTTCTTTTTTCTACCGCGCTGTCCCCGTCTAGCCTCGGTTTCACACTTCACATCTGCCATCTCCTTTGGAACCTTCCGAAGTTGCTCCCACGGGATCCATAACTTCTCTTCTCCTCCTATGAGCTGTACTTCTGCGGAGTTTACTGTCGTTGCCACCACTCTATACGGTCCTTTCCATGGGTTAACTAACTTTGCATTTCTGGCTCCCAATTTCTCCGCAGGAATCTTCACCAATACTCTGTCGCCTACTACTGGGTACTTCCTCCCAACCACTTTATACTTCTCATCAAAACCGTCCTTCATACTCTCTCGCTCTCTCTTCATATGCTCTCTTGCTGCTTCCTGAGCCAACTGCATCTGTTCCGCGTGGCGTGACTTGTACTCGTCTACGTCCACCTGGTACTTCCCCACCAACTCCGTCTGGTCAACCTTCATCGGTATTCTCGGATCTCTCCCATACATCAAAAAATGCGGGCTTTCCCCAGTCGCTTCATGTTTACACCCATTGTAAGCGAACACAGCGTACTGCAACTTCTCATCCCACTCCGTCGGTATCAACGTAACCTTCTTCAGTACTGACTGAATTGTTCTGTTGAACCTTTCCACTCCTCCATTCATCCTCGAATGGTACCCTTTTGTCTTGATCATTTGGATATTTGACATTTTTGCAATCTTCTCAAAGGTAGAGTTTGCAAACTCTAGTCCCTGATCCGTCAAAATCGCCTTCGGGATTCTCCCTTCCTTCAACATCCAACTCTCTACAAACGCCTTTCCAACTGTTTCCGCCGACTTGTTCGGAATCGCCACAACCCCCGCGTACTTGCTGAACAGGTCCACAATCGACAACACGTACCGATTTCCACTGGAACTCAACCCCAAATCCAACAAATCCAACGCTACAATTTCCAATGGCTCACTTGCTTCAATCGGTGTCAACGGCGAAGTCAATATCTGTTTTGCGTTCCCGCACAGACACTGCTGACATTCTTTCGACCATTTTCCAATCTCTGCCCTCATTCTTGGCCACCAAAACTTCTTTCCCAACATCGCCTCAACCTTGTCTGGATTCCAATGCCCACCGAATGTTCCGCCATGTGCTTCCAAAAACACTTCCTTTCTCTTTTCTACCGGCACCACTCTCAATGCAGCTCCATACTTCGTTACAAACATCAACTCCCGTCCCATCATCATAAACTCCCTAATATCTCTTTCTCCATCTCCTGGAACTTTCACCTTTCCCTCATGACTCCCATTCTCCAATTTTCCCACAATTATCTTCCATCCCTGATCCTTCATTATCAACTCTCTCCAGCCTCTCTCTTTCCTTTCATTCTCTTTCACCGCTTCTACTACGTTGATCACTCGCTCAATCTCCGTTCTGGCTTGCTCATGAGCATCCCTCATCTCCTCAGTCTCTTGCGCTCCACCTCTCGACAACGCATCTGCTACTGCATTCGCTTTTCCTTTCAAATATACAATGTTCAGCGCGAAATCCTGCATTTCCATTGACCATCTCAACAATCGGTCTGCCAAGTTCTTCGTCTTGAAAAGACTCGTGAGTGGCTTGTGATCAGTGAACACTGTTGTCGGACACCCGAAGATGAAATGCTTGAATCTTCTTGTCGCAAACAACACAGCCAACGCCTCTTTATCGCTCACATGGTAGTTTTTTTCCGCCGGACTCAACGATTTCGACGCGAACGCAATCGGATGTACTTTCCCGTCTTTTCCCGCTTGCGCCAACACCGCTCCAATCCCGTACCCAGATGCATCCGTAAATATACAAAACGGTCTTTCGAACTTTCTCGCCGCTTCCACGTCTGGTTGTGCTAGCACTGGTGCACTTGTCATTCTTCTCTTCAACTCATCAAACGCCTCTTGCTGTTCCTCCGTCCATCTCCATGGAATCTTCGGAGACGTCAACGGTGTCAACGGCGCCGCAATACTTGCGAAATTCAGTACAAAATTCCGGTAGTACGCGCACATTCCCAGAAACGTGTGCAGTTCCTTTCTGTCCTTCGGAACTGGATATTTCTCCATTTTCTCAATTTTCTTTTCATCCGTCCTCACTCCCCTTTCATCAATAACATGTCCCAAATATTCCACTGTCTTCTGAGCAATCTTACACTTCGACGCCCTCAACTTCAGTCCACAGTCTCTCATTCTCTTCAACACTTCCAACAAGTCCTTCTCATGCTCTCGTTCACTCCCACTAGCAATCAGAATGTCATCGATATACACGTAAACAGACTTTCCAATCAAATCACCCAACACATGCTCCATGGCTGCCTGAAATATCGCCGGACTCGTCGCCAACCCAAACGGCATCACTTCGAACTGATACTGCTCGTTCAGCACTGCGAAAGCTGTCTTTTCCTTCGACCCTTCCTCCATTGGAACTTGCCAATACCCCGCCATCAGATCCAACGTGGTAAACCACTTGTTCTCTCCCAAAGCTTGCAACGTCATCTCGATATGTGGCAATGGGTGTGCATTCAGCTTTATCACACTATTCAACTTCCTATAATCCACACACATTCTAATACTTCCATCCTTCTTCTTCACCAATACGACCGGACTTGCCCATGGCGACTGACATTTCCTTATCACTCCTCTCTTTTCCATATCTTTCAGCATCTCCTTAACTTTCTCTTGAAGCGCCAACGGCACTGGTCTACATTTCTGCCTTATTGGCTCATTCCTTTCCAACTCAATCCCACACTTCACTACTCCCGTCTGCGTCAACTCATTGTCTTCCATCGCGAATACGTCGCTGTATTCCTCCAGGACTCTTTGGATATTTCCATCCGGAAATGCTCCATTCCCTCTCAACGCCTCTATTACTTTCCTTACTCGTTCCACTCCCTTCAGTCCCTCCTTCTTATCCAGATCCATCATATTAACCATATGATTTCCTTTTCCCTCTGTCACCACTTTCCACTCTCGATTGACTACACCGACCGGCTGATTTTTCTTTATCAACAACGGCTCATCCTTCCAATTCGACACAACAACCATCATTTTCCCATTCTCCTCTTTCCTGCATAAACTCGTCGGCAACCACTCCTCCGCGGACTCCAACAGCACGTCATCTCCCAAATCGGCTTCTACTCGCACTTCTATTTGAGCACAACTCTGCGGTGGAACTCTCAACTTCTGCGTCGTTACTGCCACCGACTTCTCTGCCTTCCAGTTCAACTCAACACCCATGCTTGCAAAAGCATTAGTTCCCAACAAAAAGACATCCAACTCATTCTCCACGATCTGGAAAATCACATCCGCTTCGATTCCTCTCACACGAATCACGGTTCTCATTTGACCCACAACTGCCATCTTCCTCTTTGACGCATCCCTCAGCGACAACCCTGGCTTCTCCAACATCTCCACCTTTTCCTTCCAATTCTTCTCCAGTCTACTCAACAATCCAGTTGAAATGACCGAGACCACAGCTCCACTGTCAATGACGATTCTCTTCTTCTTTCCGAGAATCTCTGCCATTTCCACCATCTCCTTTCCCACACTACAGTCCTCTTCCTTTTCCTTGGCTTCAACCTCATTGAGCCCCTTGGAAGTACACTGTCTCGCAATGTGTCCAACACCACCACAGTTGAAACACTTCCTTGTATCTCCCGATCTACGTTCGCCCATATCGCGTCTCCCCCCTGTCACCCCTCTGTCTTCTGTACCACTCGATTTCTCTCCCGTCTCTGTCTTCTCTTTCTTAAAATCTCTTCCTTTTCCCTTGTCTCCTCCGAAGAATCCCTTCTGCTGATTCATCCGGAACTCATCGTTCTCGTGCTGCAGTACTATATCTTTGCACACTTCATATTGCTCCTCCAACCCTACTTCCAATCTCTTCGTGATCAACACCCTATGCAACAACCCATCATGTCTGATCGCCTTCATCAATTTCGTTACTCTCATCTGCGACATCGTTTCTTCTCCAATCTCTCCGAAAGCCTTCTTAGACCATTTCTCGATCTCGACGCAATACTCCCACATCTTTTGCTTCGGACTCCTTCTTAATCCTTCAAACACATTCAACGCCTCCGTCCTCGCGTCGCCCTGTCTCTTTCTCAACTTTTCCTCAAACTCTTCGAACAACTTCTTGATCGGTCGCTCATGTCGTTTGCTTAGCGATTTAAAAATCGATTTCGCCGGTCCCTTCAAGAACTGTGACTCCAGAATAGCTACTAATTCTTCATCCGAATCCGTCACACTTTGGAATTTCAACAAGAATGCCCTGCGGAACTCCCGAAAATCTCCTATCCCATCATACACTTTCGGCGCTGGCAACGCGGCGGCTCTCGCCGACGATCTCATCATTTCCCCCATACTCTTCACTACATCCTCTACCATACTCCTTCTCGAGACTCTCGACGCGCTTTCCCACACCTCATCTCTGCTTTTCACACTTTCCTCCTCGTATTCCTCACCTGAACAACTCGATCCACCGTTCGAACTCTCCAAGTCTTCCATCCGCCGCCTTCCTGTCTCCTTGAGCTTTGGCGAGCTTTCCTGCAAATCTCTTTGGTTTTCTTTCTTCCTCCACTCTTTTCTCTCACTTTCAAGATGCGCGATGCTGCCCTTTAGCCTTTTTTTATTTGCATTGGCATACAATGCTTGTCACCTTTTGTCTCATTTGCTCAAGAAATTAGAATCCCGAGAAGAATTGAGGACGATTCTGAAGAGAATTTATCATCAGGAGATGTCAGGAGAAACCATGAAACAGTGTACTCGGTTTTTATTGTACTCGGAGAATTGAATAAATGATTTTACAACTTTCTTACGTGGATAATTGATCTTTATTCATGAAGAGTGTTGTCCGCAGTTATCAGTTCTTTATTAAAGGTGGCGGGACAGCATTTTCTCGGGGGAAATTCCGGGGGAAAATCGTGCATTTTTGTGTGAGCGTGTCAGTTGGGGTGTATGCGTACCATGTCCCAAACCTAACGACATTTCTTATTTTAGCCCTGTTTTCTGACGGAAATCAACCAAAATAGGACAGTTGGCATATCAGAAATTGCTTGCACTATCTATAGCTTCAGTTTACAGAAGTATCAGAAAAACTAAAATTTTGCTGTGTGTAGTCTGTATTTCCTTCCGTATGTTGCCAGCGGTGGATTAAACTCAATCGATTTCTAATTTTGGAAACGAGAAATAACTTGCTTCAAAGTTACCCGATTCTTTCGAAATTTGCAGCGTTTGTTCCTAAGAATGATGTACATCTTTTTGTTTTTCGAAATTCCAGTTTTCAAGTCTTCTAGAGCACTTTTCCTGAGCAACTCGCAGAAAGAGGGCGCTCAGTTTTTATTCGATACACGTTCAATTGAATAAATGACATCTGGACTTGCAAAACGTGTCTGATTGCAACTTGATTTTGAAAAAGTCGTTATTTTTGATGATCATGGATCCTATCAAGGAATGTAAGCATTATTTTCTTCGTAGTTTTGATATGAATTGGATTATAGATCCCATGTACGGAGTATTCAAGTTCGAGAACATTGAAGAACGAATCAATAACTATATGCGAAGATTGATGGCGACACCAAATCCTGAGGAAGAATGGGAGACGCACCTTACCAGTTATTTGTTGATAGATCGAGACGGAGAGAATAGTCGGTGGATGGATTTCAAATTTTTCAGTGTTTCAAATTATTCCAAAATTCGAGTCAGTATATTTGTACGGCTTGTGAACAAGGATTCCACAAAATCAAAAGTATACAAAATTGATGGCGAAGAAATCGATGACGATAAAGAACATTTTTTGGGTAGAGTGAAAAATGAAGATATTATGAATCCCGAGAATGGATGGATCATTGATGGATCATTGATATTTGAGTGTGGAGCATATTTGAAAGCGTTTCTTGAATTTGACGGAATTTGGGAATTCAACTTTCGGATTCCGCTTCATGGCTTTGAAAATCAGAAGAAGAATATGATAAAATTCTTCAATAGAGGATATTATTCTTACGCTCATAAACTTCTCACCTGTTATCATTCACCAAAGTTGGTTGAATTCCTACACAACAATAAGAATGCTACTTTCAAATATGACTTCATCAATAAGGCCTTTTACGATTGCCTTCAAATTGTTCACGGAGTGCGATATAACTTTGCAAGCAAGCGAAACCATTTTCAACTCTATAAATTTTATTCAAGATTTTCAGGATTCAAGCTGGAATATATTCATGAATCGATATGCAAAAAATTGTAAAAATTACCATCTCTGAAGACCATCGGTTTCTGTGGACATTATGAGAGCTTCTGGGCGGTTCTCATTGATTAGACCTTTAATGTTTTCAAATCGAAAGTATCCATATCGGGAATCTGAAAACCGCTTTTTTTCATTAGAAAGATCCAGAAGACTTTTACATTGTTTAATGGGATCCATGGTGATCAAAAATGAATCTGGACGAAAGTTTTTTATGAAAGAAGTTCTGTTAGCCACGTTTGAAAATATCCTTATCGAAAAAAAAATCGAAAATATTTTATCATTTATTCAATTTTCCGCGTATCAAACAAAAATCGAGTACACTGTTTCATGGATTCTCCTGACATCTTCTGAATATCCATTTCCTTCAGAATCGTCCTCAATTCTTTTCGGGATTCTAATTTCTTCAGCAAATAGGACAAAAAGTGACGAGTATTGAATTCCGATGCAAATTGAATATTTTCAGATGTTGGTAGTGGCTCCCATTGCAAGAGTTGATATTGACAGTAGTGGACCACATTGTAGAATTGGAAGGCATTCCCGATACACAGTAGCATGCATATCGATTCATGAATATATTCCAGCTTGAATCCTGAAAATCTTGAATAAAATTTATAGAGTTGAAAATGGTTTCGCTTGCTTGCAAAGTTATATCGCACTCCGTGAACAATTTGAAGGCAATCGTAAAAGGCCTTATTGATGAAGTCATATTTGAAAGTAGCATTCTTATTGTTGTGTAGGAATTCAACCAACTTTGGTGAATGATAACAGGTGAGAAGTTTATGAGCGTAAGAATAATATCCTCTATTGAAGAATTTTATCATATTCTTCTTCTGATTTTCAAAGCCATGAAGCGGAATCCGAAAGTTGAATTCCCAAATTCCGTCAAATTCAAGAAACGCTTTCAAATATGCTCCACACTCAAATATCAATGATCCATCAATGATCCATCCATTCTCGGGATTCATAATATCTTCATTTTTCACTCTACCCAAAAAATGTTCTTTATCGTCATCGATTTCTTCGCCATCAATTTTGTATACTTTTGATTTTGTGGAATCCTTGTTCACAAGCCGTACAAATATACTGACTCGAATTTTGGAATAATTTGAAACACTGAAAAATTTGAAATCCATCCACCGACTATTCTCTCCGTCTCGATCTATCAACAAATAACTGGTAAGGTGCGTCTCCCATTCTTCCTCAGGATTTGGTGTCGCCATCAATCTTCGCATATAGTTATTGATTCGTTCTTCAATGTTCTCGAACTTGAATACTCCGTACATGGGATCTATAATCCAATTCATATCAAAACTACGAAGAAAATAATGCTTACATTCCTTGATAGGATCCATGATCATCAAAAATAACGACTTTTTCAAAATCAAGTTGCAATCAGACACGTTTTGCAAGTCCAGATGTCATTTATTCAATTGAACGTGTATCGAATAAAAACTGAGCGCCCTCTTTCTGCGAGTTGCTCAGGAAAAGTGCTCTAGAAGACTTGAAAACTGGAATTTCGAAAAACAAAAAGATGTACATCATTCTTAGGAACAAACGCTGCAAATTTCGAAAGAATCGGGTAACTTTGAAGCAAGTTATTTCTCGTTTCCAAAATTAGAAATCGATTGAGTTTAATCCACCGCTGGCAACATACGGAAGGAAATACAGACTACACACAGCAAAATTTTAGTTTTTCTGATACTTCTGTAAACTGAAGCTATAGATAGTGCAAGCAATTTCTGATATGCCAACTGTCCTATTTTGGTTGATTTCCGTCAGAAAACAGGGCTAAAATAAGAAATGTCGTTAGGTTTGGGACATGGTACGCATACACCCCAACTGACACGCTCACACAAAAATGCACGATTTTCCCCCGGAATTTCCCCCGAGAAAATGCTGTCCCGCCACCTTTAATAAAGAACTGATAACTGCGGACAACACTCTTCATGAATAAAGATCAATTATCCACGTAAGAAAGTTGTAAAATCATTTATTCAATTCTCCGAGTACAATAAAAACCGAGTACACTGTTTCATGGTTTCTCCTGACATCTCCTGATGATAAATTCTCTTCAGAATCGTCCTCAATTCTTCTCGGGATTCTAATTTCTTGAGCAAATGAGACAAAAGGTGACAAGCATTGTATGCCAATGCAAATCTCAGATTACTAGAAGTTGGAATTGGGTCCAGATAGATAAGTTGATTTTGACAGTAATGGACTGCATTGTAGAATTGATAAGATTCAGCGATTACGAGAACAGTTTTCAGTTCGGATTCTACAAGGAAATAATTATGTATATTTGTACATAATATTACTCACCTTTAATCTTGCTTCTCACTCCATGAACCACTTGAAAACAATTCTCAAAATAAGAATTATACAATGGTGGGTCATCCAGAATTTCATCTACAGACATTGAAGAATGATGAGAAATGGGCAATTTGTGAGAATAGAAATCCTCATCGAATTTAACCATATCCCCTCTATTTTCATGATCAAAAAATGGATCTCTGAAGTTGAACTTCCACACTCCATCATTTCCAAGAATCGCATGCACTATCACACCACACTCAATTTTCACTGACCCATCAATAATCCATCCTTTCTTTGGATTCATAATATCTTCAACACTCATTGTCTGAAAATACACCATCTCATCATCTTCGGTGGTTTCTCTTGCAATTTGAAATATTTTTGATGCTTCTCTATTTTTGTTCAAAAGCCGTACAAATACAGTAATCCTCATGGATTTCCCAGAAATCGAAACTCCGAAAAACAATTTGAAATCCAAATATGGACTTATTCCTCCGTGTCTGGTCATTGTCATATGGCTGAAAAGAATTTTATGTTAAAAGTTTGAAAAAAATTGTAAAAATTACCATCTCTGAAGACCATCGGTTTCTGTGGACATTATGAGAGCTTCTGGGCGGTTCTCATTGATTAGTCCTTCAATGTTTTCAAATTTAAAGTATCCATATCGAGGATCTGAAAACTCTCTTTTTGTTTTTAAAGAGAAGCATCCAGAAGACTCTTACATTTATTGATAGGAAATAACATTTTAATCGGAAATAATTGTGGAAAACAATTTTTATGAAAGAAGTTCGATTAGCCACGTAGGAAAATTAAAAAGTAATTTATTCAATTTTTTCGCGTATCAAACAAAAATCGAGTACACTGTTTCATGGATTCTCCTGACATCTTCTGAATATCAATTCTCTTCAGAATCTCCTTTAATGCTTCTGGGGATTCTAGCTTCTTCAGCAAATAAGACAAAAAGTGACGAGTATTGAATTCCGATGCAAATCGAACATTTTCAGATGTTGGAGAAGGATCAAGTTGGAAAAGTTCATATTGACAATAGTGGACGACATTGTAGAATTGAAAGAACCTTGCGATAGGAAGAATAGTTTCCACTTGGTAGACTGTAAATATTGAACAAAATTCATACTTAAGTGTTTTTTAAACATATTTTTACATGAATCGATTCAGACGGGTTGCAGACGAAAAAATATCCTCTTGGAGACATGTCCAAAACCTGACCTCAATCAAGTTACAAACTGTCAGTGAAAAAAACTTTATAGTCCATGATAAAGTTGGCGTTTTGAAAATCGATTTTCTCAACTTTTAACGGTTTTTGTGAAAAAATTGTTATTTTTGTAAATACCGGAATTGGAACGATCATTCGAGAAAATTGAAAAATGAGTGTAATCCTACTTCAAGTCAATTTAAGACATTTCACCAAGAAGAACTTTTTTGTTTGCAACAATCTGAATCGATCCATACAAAAAATTACACTTTTTGGAACATATTAGTACCCACACGATTTCACTTGCCTGCTAGAAAATTGATTCTCACTCCGTGAGCAATTTGAAGACATTTTAAAAAGTCAGCAGAGAACAAGAAGTTATGTTTGACAACAGTATTATTTTTGACGCGATGAAGCTTCTTAGATAACTTTCGTGAATGATACTTGATGAGAAGTTGATGAGCGTACGAATAAGATCCACCAATGAATGTTATCATATTCATCTGATTTTTGAAGTCATAAACCGGATTCAAAAAGTTGAACTCCCAAATTCGATTACTTTTAAGAAATGCTTTCACATATGCTCCACATTCAAATTTCACTGATCCATCGATTATCCATCCATTTTCTGGATTCAAAATATCTTCAATTCGCACTCTATCCAAAAAGTATTCTTTGAATTGAGCGCTTTTCTCTTCATTGATTTCGTACACTTTGGATTTTGCCGTATCCTTGTTCACAAGTCGTACAATTATACTGACTCGGATTTTTGATTCTGAAGAAAGTGAAAGTTCAAAATATAATTGGAAATTCATCCATGGACTGTTCTCTCCGTCTCGATCTATCCACAAAACACTGAAAAGGTATTCATTCATGAAATTACAAAGAGAAAGAACTTGCCATTCTCTCAATCCTCTCCCAGGAGTTGGTCTCGTAGACAATCTTCGGTTGTAGTTATTGATTCGTTCTTCTATGTTCTCAAATGTGAATACTCCATACCAGACGGGCTACGCCCCTCTGGGGCCCTTCAGGCAACGTGAATTTTTAGAAATGGAAATTTTGAAATTTGGAAAAATAATTCCGTGAACTCGCCACTCTCTCCTTTCCATTAAAAAAAAACTACTAACTGATCCCAAAATGGAGGTTTTTGTGCTCTCGCGACCTCAATTCTTGACGAATCGAAAAACAAAATAGACGGGCATCATTAGAGACAGAATACTGATAACCTGCCAAAATTTGGTGAAAATCGGTCCAGTGGGGACTGAGCTAGGGCGGGATACCTACGCAGTACGGACACACACACACACAGAACTTTGCGTTTGTTAATAGTAAAGATATGGGATCTGAAATCCAATTCAAATCAAAACAAGGCCGAGAAGAATGCCTACATTTCTTGACAGGATCCATGGCAATCGGAAATAATTCTAGACAAAATTTTTAAAAAAAAAGTTCAACATGAGAATCGGAAATAGAACAATTTTGTTTAGTCGAATTGCAATTATCCACGTAGGAAAGTTCAAAAATCATTTATTCAATTTTTCCGAGTATCAAATAAAAATCGAGTAAACTGCTTCATGGATTCTCCTGACATCTTCTGAATATCCATTTCTTTCAAAATCTCTTTCAATTCTTCTCGGGATTCTAATGTCTTCAGCAAATGAGTCAAGTAGTGGCGAGTATTGAATTCCGATGCAATTTTCAGATTTCCAGATGTTGGAAGTGGTTCCAGATACAAAAGTTGATATTGACAGTAATGGACGACATTGTAGAATCGAAAGTATCTTGCGATAGGAAGAATAGCTTCCACTTGGTATTCTGTAAAATTTTGAATACAACTTCATAGTTTAATTTCATTTGCCTTTAATCTTCATTCTCACTCCGTGAACAATTTGTAGGCAACGGAAAAGGGGACGATAGTTGAATTCATGTTTTACATAAGCGTTCTTCTTGCTTTGGCGAAGTTTTTCGAATAAAATTGGCGAATGATAATTGATAAGGAGTTTATGTGCGTGAAATCTACTATAGAATGTTATCATATCCTTCTGATTATTGAAGTCATAAATCGGCCACCAAAAGATGAATTTCCAAATCCAATCCATTCCACAAAATGCTTTCACATATGCTCCACATTCAAATGTCAATGATCCATCAATGATCCATCCATTTTCTGGATTCATAATATCTTCAATCAAAACTGTATCCAAATAATGTGTCTTGTCTTGATCACATTTTTCTTCCTCAATTTCGTACACTTCCGATTTTGTCGCATCCCTGTTCACAAGCCGTACGAATATACTCACTCGGATTTTTGATACGAAAGAAAGTGTAATACCGAAAAACAGATGGAAATCCATCCATGGGCTATTCTCTCCGTCTCGATCTATGCACAAACGACTGAAGAGACATTCACTGTAAAAATACAAAAAGAAAATAACTTGCCATCTTTCTATTCCTCCCTCAGGAGTTGGTCCCATTAACAACCTTTCGTTGTAGTTATTAATTTGCTCTTCTATGTTCTCGAATATGAATTCTCCGTACAAGGGATCTATAATCCAATGTTCAAATCAAAATTATGCAGAAGTATGTACTTACACTTTTTGATGGGATCCATGATAATCGGAAATCAAACAATTTTGTTTATAGTCAAATTAAAATTAGCCACGTTTGAAAGTTCAAATGTCATTCATTCAATGTTACGCCTATCATTGATGTACAGTACTATCCTTCTGAAAATTACAGTTATTTTGACCTGACTGTCTACCCCCCTATTTCAGTAGGTCAAAAATGCAGGTCACCTCCATTCAGATTCGCGTTCTACGAGGATACCTGAAGCCTACGCGACTTTTCTCCCCACACACACACAAACGCTCCGAAAATCTTATTTCAAATCTCTGAAGAAGAAAAGGGATCCGGATTCTTCCACAAGATAACAGGAATATTTTCAGATAACCATCTTTTATTCAGTGTCCCCCTATACTTCGTGCCATTCTCCGTACCCGCCTGTGTATGCACCCACAGCGAAAAGAAGATTCGGAGGAGAACACGTATTCAGTTGAATATGTGAGGTTTTGGATACTTTTTTTGGATGGGGTTCAAAGGTTTGAGATAGTTAGAGGTACTAGCCTCATTTCCAAGTGTACTATGATTACTGTACGCCTTAGTTCTATAAGCAGTAGACTTAGCCTTACTACATATTTATTAGCCTTGTATGCACTAGCCCTGCACTTATTTTTTTTAAAGCATAAGTTATAAAGTTCTCCTTTGTTATTAATCTTCTCCTTTAGTCTTGTTGTTATACCCTTTTTTGCTTGCCTTGTAAGTACATACAGTACTGGCCAAAATGAATAGCGTCCTCAATTATAATAGGTCAACTTTGAGGGTCTGAAAAAGTGGTTTCTAGACATCCGATTTTTCTGAAATTTTTCGGGTGTATAGAACAACTCAAGAACTCTGTTTTTGTAGTTGACAACTTTTTCATATCATCACAATCCAGTTGGTTATACCAAGTTGAATGACGTCACCTCGAATCTCGCCTTATTTTGGAGCCATTTGGCTTCTACGCGAAATAACTAACTGGATCGGGTTCCTATGAAAAAGTTGTCAACTGCAAAAATATAGTTCTTGACTTGTTCTATACGTCCACAAAATTTCAGAGAAATCGGATGTCTGGAAACCACTTTTTCAGACCGTCAAATTTGACCTATTTCAAATGAAAACGCCAGCTTTCTTTTTGGTTAATTCTGTAACTCGGCTAAAAAGTGTCCAAATTTTATGAAAATTGTACGTATCGATAGATAATCTTATGTTTATTAATTTCTTGTTGTTCCATCATTATCTCTCTAATATTTTGATTTATCTTGTTTTGTTCAAACATTTACTGAAAAATAGTTTTCAAATATATTTTTTCAAAAATTTCAAATTCTCGTAACTCAGCTCATTTAGATGCTAGAGCTTTGAAAATACTACAAATCAATTAGAAACTAAATGTTACTTTCAATAGTAAAACAAACTAAAAGTTCAAAAATTCGCAAAAAAATTTCGAAAATTTTTTTTTCAAAATGTTTGGAAGTTTTCAAATGTTCATAACTCGGTTTGTTTTGATGCTACAGCTCTAAAAATACTACCAATCGACTCGAAATTCAATTTTACACAATTTCATGTTATATGTCTTCAATGGTTTCCCTAGAGTCAGATACAAAAACTTGATTATTGGCAATCTAATAACAAACAATTTTTGTTCCACTATCTCTAATTCCATTTTTACAAGTAAACTTGAAATTGGAGCACTTTGAGCCAAGTTATTTTCACATTTCAAATTTCTGATTCTCCTTGACTCCATTCAACCTTACTAACCTCTTTACCCAAGATTCTAATCACAATGTTTATACCATCTCCCTTTGATCAAACTCCAATTTTCTACGTCACAGGAAAATTTCTGACGTCGGTACATTATCTTCCTTTTTGAATTACCAGTAAGAAGGGTTTGTCTCTATTTTGAACCCTAAATGAAAACCGGTTTTCAAAATCCCTTTATTCTTCTCGATGTCGTCGTTCGCTTCAGAGATAAGATCAGAATTTGATTTTTTTTTTCGACAAAATTTTGGATAGTGGTAATTCTCTATGAATTCTTAATTCTAAAACCTTATTTTGGTTCCCAATTCCTCAAAAACCAAACCGGTTCCAGTTTCCAATAAGAAATTTCAATTTCATTTCAGTTTTAGTCCCCCCCCCCCCCCCCCTCCCGATCTTGTTCTCTGTAGGCTAGGCTAGAGATAGGCTACAGATCCTAATCTGATTTGTGTTCAAGGAAAGGGGGGGGGGGGTGTGGAAATATATATATACATGGAATATCAGATGGTCTTCTAGAATTCCTCATAAAATTCTGACTACGTTTGTCCTCTTGGAATACAAAAGCCCCTTATAATCCCATTAGCCAAGTAGTTCAAGGACTCATACTTTTGGATTTAAGGTTTTTAATAACTTTTTTTTGGGATTACTGTAGAAAGTTTTGTCTGGAGTTAGGCTTAGTTAGGTTTTAGCTAGCTAGCAAATGATCTTGCTAGCGAATTAGCTATCTATCGCTAAATGAGCTCATTTTTTTTCCGTAGCCGGATTTCTTATGTTCCAATACTTTGAAACGGAATGTCTCCTTTAAAAATAACAACTTTTGTATCGAAAATTATACCAAAATGTAGCTCTTTTTAAGACCTACAAAATGGTGTACAAAACATTATTATTAAAGTTTGAAATATTCTGCTGACGGTCGATTAAAAATAGCCATGACTACAAGCTTGACACAGTAGATTATATTATTTGCAGTGTTTCTAGATTCCCTGCAATTTGAAATAAGACTTCAAATGATTATATTTTTAAAGCAAAATATCTTTCTCAAAAATCAAGATTTTCTTATCAAAAATTATACCAAAATATAGCTCTTTTCAAGATCTACAAAATGGTATATAAAACAATGACATTCAAAATTGATAGTTTCAGCTGGGAGCCGTCTAACAAAAATTTCAGTTTAATATTGCATTGTTCTGTATATCATTTTGTAGGCCTTATTAAGATCTACAGTTTGGTATAATTTTAGTTTAGAAAATCTCAATTTTGAGAAGACATAGAAGCTCCCAAATATTCACAGCTATATCAGCCAGATTCCTGATAATTTGATGACCCCTAGCTTGATACCGCAATTATTAATATGGCTGTTTTATACACCATTTTATAGGTCTTATCGCGATCTACATTTTAGTATAGTTTTTGTTTAGAAAATCTCGATTATAACAAGACTTAATAACCCTCAAAAACTCGCAGCTATACCTACCAGATAAAACTATCTCTAACTGTAGCAATCCTCCAAGAGACTAAAAATACAAGAAGATGCTAATTAGATTTCCCTTGTACGGAACGCAAGTACTCGTTTACAGTACAAACAAAAGTGTTTCCAAGTGGACATTCCAACGAGATTGCGTATCCATAAAAAGCAGTGAAGCATCTCTCCCCTTTTACTACTACATACCACCTCCCGGTTGCCTTCTGATCTCATTTTGAATAGAAAGGAGGGATAGGATTCTTTGATCTCAAATGATACTGAGAATGGGATTCTTATTGTCCTATTAGTCAGCTTCCAGAATATGCTGTGTTTTGATCGGTTTATTATCTGAATAATGAGATTTTTAATTTGCAATATAAAAGGAAAATCAAAAACCTTCAATTTGCGCCACAAATCATGAAAATCGGTTCAATAAGAAGTGAGTTGTTGATATTTGAAAATTTTTTTGTAAAAACTTTTTGAACCCTTTGTTCTCCTTTTATAATATGAAATATTTATAGAATGTTTATATCAAAATGTAGATCTTAATAAGGTCTATAAAATGGTGTATAAATCAGTAATATTTGAAATTTCGGTTCTCAACTAGAAGCTTTTGAAAAAGGGAAGGCATACTGTACCTTTCTGTTTTTTTTACGGCTCTTAACTTGGAGGCGCCAATTCAACTATAACATTTTTATATACCATTTTATAGATCTTAACAAGATCTACATTTTAATAAAAAGTTTGATAAAAAATCACAATTTTGAAGGAAGATATGGTCTTTTTGGCGTTCAACACTTTTTTTCGCTTTTTTCTCCTAACCTTATCACCAAGAACAATGAAAAAGAACGATTTTGTTTCCCTGATCCGACCTCCTTCCCGACCACCTTTGTAATTCATTTCCTGTCCTTGACTATCTCTCTTTTCTTCCATAGACAATTAGATCTAGACACTAGACACCCCCTCGGAGAAAATGATATAGGAGAATGAGAGAAAAAAAACGTACTGGATAATGTATAATCACATAGAATATATCGGGAACAGAATTATAATGGGATGAGAGAGATAGAGAGACGCAGAGAGAGAAAGAAAGACGATGGAGATCACTTGTACTTTTTCTTGCACTTAGTGGAAGATTTTGATGGGTTTTTTTTGGAAATTGAATTTTGAACTTTGATTTTAATAAGAAAAACGAAATTTCTGTTTTGAGATCAAATTGTATAACAGTTTTAACGTTTCTCAGTTTTGACGTTTCCCGGTTTTGACGTTTCTAACTTATTTTCACGCTTTCACGAATTTTTACGTTTTTTTCTACGTTTTTACCGTATTCCGATTTATTTGACGCTAGAATTTGAAGTTTTTTTGGTTTTGACGGTCCTCAGTTTTTACGTTTCTACCATATTTTTAACTTTTTAACAATTTTAACGCATTTTTACATTTTTCACATTTTTAACGTATTTTGACTTATTTGACGTTAGAATTCTAAGTTTTTCTTTGTGTTTGACGGTCCTCAGTTTATACGCCACTCCGTTTGTTATCTGTATCAATTTATACGTTTTTTTAGTTTAACATTCTTTTTTGACGTAATTGAACGTTTTTAAATTGTTTAGCGTACTTTAAACGTACTTTAACATTTTTCACGATTTTGACGTTTCTCTGTTTTGACGTTTATCCTTTACTAACTTTTTGAAGTTTTTAACAGATTTTGATTTTTTTAACGTTTTACATGTTTTGACAATTCTCATTTTTAACGTTTTCAGTTTTCTCGTATTTAGCGAATTTTTCGAATCCAGAAACCACTAATTTTTTCTTTTTCTAGTCCAAAGATTTTTCGCTTCACTGATTTCTCATCCTTAATTTCTTATTTCTGTCTGTGTGTTTTTTACCTCCAATTACCTCTATTCACTTTTTTCCGTTCTTTTTTTCATCTCTCTTGTTCTTCTCGGTTTTTTTTTTCAATATTTACACAAAAAACTGAATAGACAAACATGAATGACCCCTTAAAACTGTTTCTTTTTTAACCAGGTGACCGTATTTTGGATTTTTTCACCACAAAATTGAATAGTACTAAAAATTACGTTTTTGTTTATCTTTTTCAGTGTTAACGGAACATTTTTATAAGTCAAATGACTGAAAGGTTTTGAATTTGGAATTCGGCGAAAAAAATTGAAAATTAGAATCAAACTAGATTCAGTTTACTTTAATTTCGTGTAAATTTGCGATTCTGAAGTTGACGTCATTTTTTAAGGTTTGGTTTTTTAAATTTTTCGAATTTGCTTGTTTCTTGAGTAATGAAAAAAGTTCTGAAAAAAAAATTGACGAAAATTTTTTAACGAAAAAAAATTTTAAAAATATGTCAAAATTTAGATTTTTTAATGTTTTTTACGTTCTGTGTATCTTTTTTGTCCGGATTTCTTTCGTTATTTTCTCCGTCATTTTTTTTCACTTTTTTTTCAAAAAATAATCTTTTTTCAGCAACCATGGGTATAATAACCGCCTCAATAATAGTGCTCACAATCACATGGATTATTCACTTCGCTTTCCGAAAAGCTAAATTCATCTATGACAACCTTACCGTATTCCAAGGACCCGCTGCCCTGCCCCTCTTGGGAAACTTTCATCAGTTTCACTTTTCGCCAGAAGAATTTTTCGAACAATCTCAAGGAATCGCTTATATGATGAGAAAAGGAGATGAAAGAATCACGAGAGTCTGGTTGGGAGGTCTTCCATTTGTATTACTGTATGGAGCCGAGGAAATGGAAGCGGTTTTGGGAAGTCCAAAAATGCTGAACAAACCATTTTTGTATGGATTTTTGAGCGCATGGATTGGAGATGGATTACTCATTTCGTGAGTTTTGTTTTAACATTTTTGTATACTAAAAAACGTAATTTTTAAAGTTATCTTCATTTTGAGCTAAAAATTTTTCGATACTAAGAATGATCAGTTTGACCCAGAAATAAACATGCTGCAAGATTTTCAAAAAATCAACTGAAAATCGCTATTTTTCGGAGCTTTTTTTAAGATTTCAAAAAAAAAACTGGAAGACGTGTGGTAGTTTTTCCTAATAGGGGAGAATAATGAAACTTTTTTGGAAATAAAGAGTTTAAGAAAAAAGGTTCTAGTAGACACGATACCCTTTTTTCGGAAGCTTTTAGAAAAAGACTGTAGATAAGTTAAGTGTCGAAAACAGCATTTCACGGCTAGAAAATGGAAACAAAAAGATTTGTACTGACTGGCCAGATGCCGAAGCATCTGTGGAACCCTTTCGCCACGGTGAGGCTCAGTACGTGAAAGGGAAATTTTTTTTTTGACATGGGGAAAACTAGAAAAACCCCGTAAGAAGAGAGAGGGAGAAATGAAAGAGGGCAGCGGTTCATTCTGTGAAGAAATCACCGTTAGGGAGAGAGCAGCGGTTCATTCTGTGAAGAAATCACCGTTAGGGAGAGAGCAGCGGTTCATTCTGTGAAGAAATCCCCGTTAGGGAGAGAGCAGCGGTTCATTCTGTGAAGAAATCCCCGTTAGGGAGAGGGCAGCGGTTCATTCTGTGAAGAAATCCCCGTTAGGGAGAGAGCAGCGGTTCATTCTGTGAAGAAATCACCGTTAGGGAGAGAGCAGCGGTTCATTCTGTGAAGAAATCCCCGTTAGGGAGAGGGCAGCGGTTCATTCTGTGAAGAAATCCCCGTTAGGGAGAGAGCAGCGGTTCATTCTGTGAAGAAATCACCGTTAGGGAGAGAGCAGCGGTTCATTCTGTGAAGAAATCACCGTTAGGGAGAGAGCAGCGGTTCATTCTGTGAAAAAATCCCCGTTAGGGAGAGAGCAGCGGTTCATTCTGTGAAGAAATCCCCGTTAGGGAGAGGGCAGCGGTTCATTCTGTGAAGAAATCCCCGTTAGGGAGAGAGCAGCGGTTCATTCTGTGAAGAAATCACCGTTAGGGAGAGAGCAGCGGTTCATTCTGTGAAGAAATCACCGTTAGGGAGAGAGCAGCGGTTCATTCTGTGAAGAAATCACCGTTAGGGAGAGAGCAGCGGTTCATTCTGTGAAGAAATCACCGTTAGGGAGAGAGCAGCGGTTCATTCTGTGAAGAAATCCCCGTTAGGGAGAGAGCAGCGGTTCATTCTGTGAAGAAGTCCCCGTTAGGAAGAGGGCAGCGGTTCATTCTGTGAAGAAATCACCGTTAGGGAGAGAGCAGCGGTTCATTCTGTGAAGAAATCCCCGTTAGGAAAGAAAGAGAGAGAATGAAATAAATGACAATTTCTTAGCCCTTATATACCCACAGAACGGAGCGTTCAGTGGGCGGGGCTTGTCTGTCCTCTTTGTTTTCTTTGGCCTAATCCTGATAATGACATATTTACAATCTGTTTCTTTTTATTTATTCCTCACCATATTAGATCGTAAATAAAGATAAAAGTGTGTGTGTGCAGGTGTCCCTATTGTATTCAAAAAAAACCTTCACTTTCACCTTAGTTTCTAGAACAAAGGTAAAGTGAAGGTGAAGGAAAAAGTTGAGCTTAAGGGTCCAGAAGATCAGGCTGAGTATCAAACTTGTTGAAAAGTATGAAGCCTAATTTAGAAATCGAAAAATCATTGCGAACTCGATATTTTCTTCGTTTTTTCGATAATTTTTTTCTAATTTTTTGCTTCCTTAACAAAAAAAGCCGTCAAAATGGTGAAAATTTTATCTTTCGTTATTTGGGGACTTAATAATTAGAATTTACACAGAATTTAGAACAAATTCGTGATATTCAATACTATTCTTTTCGATTGATATAATTTTTATTCTAATTGGCCAACTGGTACTGTAAATATAGATGTTCGAAAAATCCGGTTAAAGTTTCTACAAAAATCCGAGCCACGTAAAAGTTCATAATTACGATAAACTAAATATGCGTCAACACCCAAAATTACGTTAAAATTCAAAATTTTCTCAGAATCCAAATTTACGTAAAAAAAAACCAAAATTACGTAAAAATGAAACTTTTTGTCAAAATCCAAAAAAAAAAACGTTAAAATTCGAAATAACGTAAAGACTCAAAATTACGTAAAAATTAAAATTTTCGACAAAGTCCAAAAAAACGTTAACATCCTAAATTACGCTAAAACCCAAAATAACGACGAAATCGCAATTTTTGTTAGAAACCAAAATTACGTAAAAAATTTAAAATTACAATTTTTCAAACCCTCATATCTCGGCTCATTTTCGAGCTAGAAGCATCATTTTACGCTAGAATTTTAGGAAATTTTTTGAGCGTCAAAATGTCATAATTTACGGACTTTCACATTTTCAGAAAGCCCGACAAATGGCGTCCGCGTCGTAAGCTTCTAACTCCCACATTCCATTACGACATTCTCAAAGACTTCGTCGAAGTGTACAATCGCCATGGAAAGACCCTTTTGTCAAAATTCGAAAACCAAGCGGATACTGGAAAATACGAAGATGTCTTCCACACAATTACACTTTGCACATTGGACGTGATTTGTGAGGCTGCTCTAGGAACATCGATCAATGCTCAGAAGGACCCCCATTCTCCATATTTGGATGCTGTATTCAAAATGAAGGATATTGTCTTCCAAAGGCTCCTGAGACCCCATTTCTTCTCGGATACCATTTTCAAGTGGATCGGAAGAGGAGAGGAACATGATCAATGTGTTAAGGTAGGCACTTTTTTAGATTCATGGATTTTGAAGATCCCTAAAACTTCCAGATCCTCCACGAATTCACTTCCAAAGCCATCTATGCTCGTAAGGCTAAAGTCGATGCTGCTGGGGGTGTAGAGGCCCTGTTGGCCCAGGAAACTGCTGAGGGAAGAAGAAGAATGGCGTTTTTGGATTTGATGTTGGACATGAATTCGAAGGGGGAACTTCCAATGGAGGGAATTTGTGAAGAAGTGGATACTTTTACTTTTGAAGGTGAGGTTTTGTAATTTTGTAGTTTTTAGTCTAGTTTATTGTCTGAAAACTAGTAGTTTGTAGTCTAAAAACTTTAAAACTCTATTCTTCGTAATCAGAAAGTGAAGAGCTTCAAAATAAGTATAATCATGACCAGATTTGAAAAATTGAATTTTCGAGCCCCTGGGCCTGGGGTACATAATGCACTATCTCGGTTAGTTAACGTCTAAACTGCATGAAATAAATATTTTTGAAATCAGCAAGGCAAGAGCTTCAAAATGAGTATAACCATGTCTAGGTTTGACATTTTCGAATTTTCGAGGTACCTGGGCCTAGGGCCAGTAACTACATATTGTATCTCGGTCAATTTACGTCCAAACTTAGCAAAAACTATATTTTTAGATTTAGCAAGGCAAGAGCTTCAAAATGAGTATAACCATGTCTAGGTTTGACATTTTCGAATTTTCGAGGTACCTGGGCCTAGGGCCAGTAACTACATATTGTATCTCGGTCAATTTACGTCCAAACTTAGCAAAAACTATATTTTTAGATTTAGCAAGGTAAGAGCTTCAAAATGAGTATAATCATGACTAGCTTCGAAAATTTTCACAAATTCGAGTTTTTGACGATATTTACACTCACCCATAACTTTTTTTTATTTTTAACCCATTTTTATCAAATTAGGCTCAATTTTTTACAAATTTCCAGGCCACGACACCACCTCTGCCGCTATGAATTGGTTCCTCCATCTAATGGGTGCCAATCCCCATATCCAATCCAAAGTTCAAAAGGAGATAGATGAGGTTCTTGGAGAAGCAGACCGTCCGATTACCTATGAAGATTTGGGAAAATTGAAATATCTGGAAGCCTGTTTCAAAGAGACCCTTCGTCTGTACCCATCGGTCCCATTGATCGCGAGACAATGTGTTGAGGATATTCAAGTCAGGGGACATACTCTACCATCTGGAACTGCTGTGGTTATGGTACCATCGATGGTACATAAGGACCCCCGATATTGGGATGATCCGGAGATTTTCAATCCGGAAAGATTCATCACTGGAGAGTTGAAGCATCCATATGCATACATCCCATTTAGTGCTGGAAGTAGAAATTGTATTGGTACGTAAAAACTTTTTTCAA
Source organism: Caenorhabditis zanzibari (assembly GCA_963966625.1). NCBI lineage: Eukaryota > Metazoa > Nematoda > Chromadorea > Rhabditida > Rhabditidae > Caenorhabditis > Caenorhabditis zanzibari. Next base: position 20,123,910 of record OZ016472.1, on the reverse strand, counting down.
AAATTTTTTTGACGGTGTAAAATTTTCCGTCAGAAAAATTACGTGAAAAATTTTTCCGTCTAAAAAATTGCGTCAAAAAATTTTCCGTCAGAAAAATTACGTGAAAAATTTTTCCGTCAAAAAAATTGCGTTAAAAAATTTTCCGTCTAAAAAATTGCGTCAAAAAATTTACTTTGAAAAAATTTTTTTACGTTAAATTTATTTTAACGCGTGAAAAATTTTTTGACGTCATTTTTTACGTTAAAATTTTTCACAAAAAAAAATTGACGGAAAAATTTTTTTTGACGTAATTGTTTTCATTTAACAATTTTTACGTTAAATTATTTCAACGCGTGAACATTTTTTGGCTTAACATTTTTTTAGCGTAAAAATGTTTTCACGTAAAAAAACTTTTTTTTTAAATTTTTTTTTCCGTTAAAATAATTTCTTCCAGGTATGAGATTCGCAATGATGGAGGAAAAGTGTATTTTGGCGATTTTACTCAAGAATTTGAAAGTCAAAGCCAAATTGAGAACCGATCAAATGAGAGTGGCTGCGGAGCTTATTATCCGTCCAATGTTCGGAAATGAGTTAAAATTCGAGAAGAGAGAATTCGGAGATTATACGCCGATCGTGGAGTAATTTTAATTTTTATGTTATTTTTAACAAAATTTTTTTAAACGTTTTTCTGTGGAGAGGATCTCGGTTCTTACAAAAGCTTCAATTTATGCGCAATTTTTTTCAAATTTGATTATTATTTTTATACATCATTTATAATATCTATTTACAAATAAAGTGTACCCGTATTTTAATAGAGAGAAATCGAAAAATTGAGAAATTGAAAAAAATCGTTAAAACTTTTCATCTTTTTCGTAATATCCTATATCCTTGACATGAATCGTTGTGGGAAGATTATGGGTAGATGAAGTTGTGGAATCCGTTATTTTTAGAGATTTTGATCTGGAAATACTTTTTTACGCTTTAAAAAATTTGAACGTTTAAGATTTACCTGCAACTGCCTGCAATATCTTCAAAGAAAGAGAGGAACACTGGAAGAACTATGAGGCCATGAAGAAGTCCAAATGTGCAAACAAGGACTACGGTCTGAAAAAAAATTACGTTAAAAATTTTTTCCGTCAAAATTTTTTTTCGTGAAATTTTTTCTCGTAAACATTTTTTTGTTGAACTGTTTCGTTAACAAGTTATGCCGTCAAAACAATGTTTCCTTCAAAATTTTTTCCGTCAAAAATGTTTTTCAGTCAAAATTTTTTTTTCGTCCAACATTTTTTTCGTCGAAATTTTTTTTTTTTTGACAAAATGCTTTGTTTTCAATAAAAACATGTTTGACAAAATATTTTCGTCAAAAAAATTTTTCCGTCAAAAATATTTCTACTAACCTTCAAAAACACCAATCCCAAATAACTTGGAGCAATCACAATTGGGCTCATTGCAATCATCGTCGACAATCCTCCTTGAAGTGTTGGCCATCCGATATGCGTAAAAACGTGTTCCAATTTTTGACGGGGTGTCTGAAAATACAATTTTTACGGAAAAATTTTTTTTTACAAAAAAATTTTTTTGACGAAATTTTTTTTTCGGAAAAAATTATTACTCACCGGCTTATCAACTTGATAATAATGATAACTGATATGTGCACTAATATCCACCGAGAATCCAATAGACATGAGCAATGAAGCAGTGGAAACTGGATCCATTCCGACACCCCATAAGCTGAGGAATCCAAAAACTCCAAAGTTGACGGAGAAAAGAGCAAAAACCGCGGAGCAAATGGAGACTAAATCGGGGACGAATAAGAGGAAAGTTAATCCCATACAGATGACTTCAGAGATTACTGTATTCCAAATATTATCAACCATATCGACGGTTTGATCCACGAAATTGGACCGCTCGGTGTATGGATAGACTTCGAGTTGGGGGTAGTTGGCAGCGATTCTTCTGAAAAAAAACATTTCACGTTTTTTTTCCTTTTTTTACGTAAAGCATTGTTTTTTACGTTTCCACATAAAAAATTACTTTTCACGTTTTCTCGTTTCTCGTATTTACGTTTTTTCTCTTTTTTTACATTTTCACGTATTAGTTGCCGGAGGCATCAAACGTCGCCGTGACCCGAGGACTGCCACGTGGCGCCACGATGCCCCGCCATATATCGTCGCCCTTGTGATCGTGGAAGAATTCAGTTTAGAGTTTTCTATAATTCTTGTCTCTATTCTCACCGCTTGGTGCAATAAACGGTGTCGTCGTGTGATTTGAGTTTGTTTCGTGCTTCAAAGGACCTTATACCCGATACCACGGGCAACTTATTTACAATTTTCACGGTTTTACGTTAATCGAGATTTTCACGGTTTCCCATTTTTACGTTTCTACGTTTTTACGCTTCCACTTTTTAACGTTTTCGCGTTTTCTTACCTCCAATCCTGTACCACTGGATACATGTCATTGTACCGTACTACTGTCGTGAATCCAGTTGTAAAAATAAACGAGTCCAAACATTTCGGAGAATTCCTATCGCATTCCGTTTCATTGATCCTCAGCATTGGCTTGAAGTGAGATTCAGAATTCAGGAAACTTGGAAGATCCGTATAAGTGAAATTGATGGGTTTTCGAATTCTTGAAGTCAGATTCTGAGAGTCAACGTCATAATCAGAATCCTCTTCAGAGTCCTCATAGAATGCCAAGAAGTCCAAATAAGAATCCAGCCAACATATCGTTGATTCTTTTCCATACGAATATTTTGCATGTTCATAGTCTTTGATCAAATTCTGAAGATTCTGAAGCTCCTCGGGATTCGTCAAATTCCCAGGATTTTTCACTAGAATTGCCACTGACTGCATTTCTTTTAAAATTTGATCTCCCGCGCGTTTGAATTTCACGATTCGGGCATCTGGGTCGGCCATTTTTTGGATGGAGAGGTCGGTTTCCATTGTGAAAATTCCGTAGACGGAAAGGTACCAATAGCCAAGGAGAATTGAGATTGTCAGAATTCTCATCCAGTAGGTTCCGATGATAGCTGAAATTATTTGAATTCGGCGGGGAATTTGAAATTCCAAACATCGGTTTTTTTTTAAATGTTTTGGCGTTTTTTACGTTTCCAGAATTTCACGTTTTTACTTTTTCACGTTCTACCATTTTCATGGTCATACGTTTTTTACGTTTTCACTTTTTTATGTCAAAATAACTTTTACGTGTTCAAGTTTTTACGTATTTACGTAAAACATGATTTTTTACGGGAATCATAGTTTTCACGTTTTTACGTGAATAATGATTCTTACGTTTCTGGGTTTTTACGTTTTCACGTTTTCACGTTTTTAGGATTTTATAATTTTTACGTAAAAACGAAAAACATTATTTTTACATTTTTACGTTTTCAAGTATTTACGTTTCTGCGTTTTTACGTAAAATATGATTTTTACGTTTTTTACGCTTTTACTTCTACATATTCACATTTTCACAGAATATTTGAATTTTGGATTTTAAAGTACTCTCGCTTTTACGTAAAACAAAATGTTTTCTATGTTTTCACGGCTGCACAAAAATTTTTTTTACGTTCTCACTATCAGATTAAAACGTAAAAACGGAAAACATGATTTTTACGTTTCTAGGTTTTTACGTTTTTACTTTTTTACGTTTCCATGTTTTTCATATTTTTGACGGAATTTTTTTTTGATTTCAGATTTTCAAAACAAATCTTGGAATTTTCGTTCCCCATCAACCTACCCGCCAACTGATGCCACATCTTCTCCGACCATTCTCCTAATTTTCCCACAAATTCCCATGTCTTTTCCTCTTCCATTTTTCCCAATTCCTTGTATTCTTTTGGTGCAGTTATAGCGATAATAGCCGGGAAGATGACCAATTGGTAGATGTAGCAAACAACAGAGGCGACGGAGGAGTAAATAGCAAAGGTCTGAAAAAAAATTGGGTGAAAATGAGTCAAAAAATCGGAAATTCGGGTGAAAATTACGCTGGGAAGACTTTTTGAAAATTTTTACGAAAAAAATGTTTTTACGCGTAAAAATTTTTTGACGAAATTTTTTTGAGGAAACTTTTTTTGACGAAAAGTTTTTTGACGACATTTTTTTGACGATATTTTTTTTGACGATATTTTTTGACGAATTTTTTTCTACACAACTTCTAAACTATGTAATTTTAACTTTTTTTGACGCGTAATTTTTACTATTTTCACGCGTAATTGTTTCACTCTACCTGTAACACCGGCGTCGTCGACAGCACTCCATTTCCAAACGAGACCAAATTGGTTACTGTAGTCACCGTCATCGAGCATCCAGCGTCCTGTACAGTCAACGCCAGCCTTTCAGGAATATCCAAATTCTTATCCGATCTATGCCAAGCCGCAAGGATGATAAAAACGTCGTCAATTCCAATGGCAATCACCAAAAATAACGTGGAGACTATGATACTTTGAAAAGCGAGCCCCGTAGCGGATACCATTCCGACTGTAGTGAGGCCCGAGAGAACGGGGATAAGGGCGCCGAGGCAGGCTTCGAGGGGCTTGGATTCTGAGCGACGATATCTGAAAGTTTAAAATATAGATTTAGTAGAAAATTTGAAACATTTTGGTACCAAAAATCAGATTTTTGCATGAAATCGAAAAAATTTGACAACGACTTAGCGATGCTTATGTTTAACAAGCGCTAGCCAGAAATCGAATAGAGCAATTTTGTTGAATGATACATTATTTTGTAGAGTTTTCTACGTTCTACATTTTCATATACCATTTACATTTAAAAATTTCAAGTTTGACGGCCCAGGCGCGCTGATAAGCTGATCATAGGGTTTCAAAGTACCACAAACGTAAAAATGATTTTTTTAACGTTAAAATTAAGATTTCATTAGCAATAATTATACCAAAATGTAGCTCATAATAAGATCTACAAAATGGCATAAAAGTCTAACTAAGTTTTGACGCTCTGCGCTTTCCTAGCTCTCCTGAAACCCCCAAGATTACCGCATTCTATGCCGAAAATGTATCGGTTTTTTTCAACGACTTGTAACAAAACATAAAATGCAGTAATAGTATAATATTAACTACCATTTTGTAGCTCTTTTTACGCTCCACATTTTCATATAAATTTCAATTTTAAAATCGCAGTTTTGAGCTTGGAAAATCGCTAACTAAACTCGGCCTCCATAATTTTTGACAACCATATTTTCCATAACCCCTTTCCTAGCTCCCAGGACCCCAAACCCTTACAAATTTACTATCAAAACGTTCCAAATCTTCTTACAAATCCATTTTTTTTTATTTACTTCCTTTCATTTACTCACCTCAACGAGCAAACCACCAAAAACGCGCACAGTATCGCCAATGCCACTGACAACCATGGAGCAGTCGCTGTTCCCAATCTCCTCACTTCCTTCGCTACCAAATTATCGCTAGCAACTTGTCCATAAATCAATGGATATTTTCCAGAGTCGTAAACCAATTTCACTATCTCATTTTCAAAATCTAACATTGGTTTTTCCGTCGGATTCGTTAGGTAGAATCTGAGGATTACTGTAGAAAATGAAAGGATTCGTTTGGTTTCTGGCTCGGTTTTTACGCCGTATATATTGTTGGCGAGAAGCATTTGATGGCCAAGAATGTGTGTTGTAGGGTAGGTAAGCTGAAAATGACATAATTTATTGCTCGAAAAAAATTTTTTTTTTGTCAAAAATTTTTACTCACCTCAAAAGAGTCGGTTGAATTCGTCTCAAAGATGTCCAACATTGCAAAAAATGCGTCGTTTTTCTCACAATACGGCTCACACATATCCCCATAAGTCTGTTTTTTGCCATATGTATTCACACTGAGATCCTCTACGATCTCCTTGGAGACGCCGAGGAGTTGATGACGGTAGGCGGGGCGGAGTAAGCTTCCATTGTCGTGAGCTTGGAACATTACCTGAAATGTGAATGTGATTATTAATAAAATGAATTTTCTAAAGAATTTCAAGAGCGTTAAAATAAGCCAAAAACCGTGAAATTTGGTTGGATATTGACAAAGTTACATTGCTCTAAACTTCTGGTGTTTTCGTTGTAATTACATCAATTTTGATTTAATTTTTGCTGGGATTTTACTTCTTTTATTAATTATTTGTTGTTATGTTCCATTTTTACGTCTTTAGCCCTTTGAAATAAGCCCAAAACTATAAAAATCTGTACAGAATCCCCAAAGTTACATCATCTTAAAATTTCCTAATTTTCCGTTAATTTTCGATTTTCTGGTCGAGATCAATCGGTCATTCCGAAAAATGACACACTTTCGAAAGTCACAAAAATAAAGAGAAGATAAGAAAAAGTAGTTGGCCATGACCAAAAAATCAAGAAAAAACCGGGTGTGGTTCTCCTTGGAGGGGTGTAGTTTGAACCGAGTGGTTTTGAAGTTGTGGCTTCGGTTTTTGAGGGTAAAAGGGGTTTATTTTTAGGATTTGGGTCTTGAAAATAAATTTTTCAAATTCACCACTAAATTTGGAGCATTTTGATATCCATATTGACCAAAAATGAGTAATTTGAGGTTTTGGTGAAATTTTCAGAAAATTTTCGAAAATCCAAACTTTTTCGATTTGGACTTCCAATCAACTTTTGGTGCCTAAAAAAGATTTAAATTCAATGAAAATTATTTCTTCGAGTTCTCCTTAAAATTTGGAGCATTTTGATGCCCATAGTACCTCTTTTTGAAGACATTCGGGATCTGGGCGGAAGTTCGAATTTCGACCCGAATTTTTGTACAGTAATACAATTTTTGATACAGTAATTCACTTTCGGATCCTACAGTAATCCAATGTTCGATACAGTAATTACTATTTTTTAATACAGTAAACGTATTTTTTCTACAGTAATCCCAATTTTTTGATACAGTAGTTCAACTTTTGATACCTTAATCTCTATTTTTCTACAGTAATCCCAATTTTTTGATACAGCAGATTTTTGATCCGCTTGACGTCAGAAATCCGCTTTACATAGTTAGACATGTATGTTCATTTGGCGTGATCCGTTAATGTTGTTAAGAAAGACGAAGAACAAGAACACAAAATATCATCTAGACCATACCATAAGGGGGAGAAAATGTGTGTACTTGGTCAGTTGAGTGATATCACACAAATGTGTATGGTCTATAGAAATGGATAGGACATGTGTTAGGATACTTGTAGTTTGTAGGATGTGTGTTTGGGAAGCAGAAAAAAGGGGTACTGTACTTTTTGGGATTACTGTACGATTCGAAGGGATTACTGTAGAATCCAAAATGCAGTACTGGGAATAGGATCCAAGATAGATTATACTAGCAAGAAAGGGGATTGCTGTAGAAAAAATTAGATTATCGTATAAAATATTGGATTACTGTAAGATCGAAGTGGATTACTGTATTTACAATATGTTTACTGTTGAATCCAAAATAGATCACGGTACGGTGAAAATGGATCACTGTGGGATCCAAAATGGATTACTGGCACAAAAAAACATGAACTACTGTAACATAAATAGGAGTACTGTAGTAGACAAATGTTGTGGCGTGAAATGTACTAACCCTCTACGTGGAAGATCTACGTGGCGATAAGAACTGCCTATAAAAGCCTATTGAACTCAGTGTAAATTGGTTCTCTCTTATGTAAATAAATGAGATTTACTCTCCTTCTCGAGGCCACCGTAAGGACATAACAGTGGCGATCAGGATGAGATAGTGGATGCCGGAATGCCGAGATGCTGGATCCAACGAGCAATGTCTGGTGTGCTTGGCGAGGAAGGAGGAGGGACCCCGGTGGGGACCGGTGTTGGGCACCGTAAGTAAGGCGTCGTGGAAGAGATCTTGGAATTCGATGTTCGGAGAGGCTGTTGGAGCCCTGGATGGAGGGACTTCTGCGGAAGGTAGAACTGGTCTACGCTTCCCGACTGCAGCAACGGTTGGCTCGTATGGATGGATTCGCAAGTATGGTATGGACACCCGATGCGCTCGTTGCGTTTGAGATGGAGACGATTACTGTAGGATCCGAATCACACTACAGTAATCAAGTACTGTAGCTGTTACTGCAGCTATGAATGTAGCTGATACTGTAACTGATGTTGTAGCTACTCCTATGTATTACTGTACTTAATATTGTTTCTATTATTGTAGCTGATAATGTAGTTACTACTGTAGATACTGTCGCGAGTAGTTTAGTTAGCTGATACTGTAGCTAGTACTGTCGCTACTACAGTAATCCCCAAGTTTTCCCCATGTTCCTTCAAAATATACTTTCTCACACCTATCCCCCCATATCAATCTAGCCGTTATTTCTTCCCCAAAAAAACTCGTTTTTTTCTTGTCCCCTTTCTGTAGTATCTGTAGTCTCTCTATACACTTACCTCAATCATGTGAAGTGTACCATTTTGTCTTAAAAATTCGAAAAACATGGAACCCTCTTTGTGACTGGGCGAGTCATGAGCGGTGAATGTGACACGGGCGTTGTTGATCTGAAATTTTGGGATATTTTTCAAAGTGAGAAATGGCTATTGGATGAATTTCGAAAAAAATCTAAATTTGAATTTTGGATGATGTCATTTTCTTGAGGAAAAACAAGGTAGTGGTTCGTTGGGGGCTAAGGTGTTAAGGATCAAAATTTTGAGATAATTTTTTTTGATATTTGATTTTCACACTATCTTTAGATTCGTTTTGAGTGAAAACAATAAGGAAATACTTTTCAAGAAAAATTAAACTCATTTTTAAGAATTTTGATACCAAAATCGGGTAGATTGGAGCATTTTCAGGTTTGTCCGAAAATTCCAAAACATCGGTTGATTTTTACATATTTTCGACTACATTTTTACGACGTACTTTTGATGGAAGTTTTATAAAATGTAATTTTTCAAATTTCCCACAAATTTTGGAGCGTTTTGATACTAAAATTGAGCAAATTAGAGCACTTTCAGGTTTGTCCAACAATTCCGAAAATTCAGTAAATTTTAACATATTTTTGACTGTCTTTTTAATTCATGTTTTCATGAAAACTTCAAAAACAAAATCTTTGAGATTTCCAGCAAAATTTGGAGCATTTTGATACCCATATTATCAAGATAAGAGCATTTTCAGATTTTTTCAAAAATTCCAAAATTTGGGTCGAATTTTACTTATTTTTGACAACATTTTACGTCGTATTTGTTGAGAAAAACGTAAAAAATGTAATTTTTCAAATTCTTCTCGAAAATTAGAGCATTTCAATACTAAAATTGAGGAAATTTGAGCATTTTTAGTTTTGGTCAAATATTCCGGAATTCCGGCCATTTTTTGCTTATTTTGCGCCAACTCTGTGCATTTTTATGGCTCAAAAATGAATATTTTTATTGAAAATTTGTTTTCCGAGAGTTCTCCATAAAATTTGGAGCATTTTGATACCCATATCACTAGATTTGAGCATTTTCAGTTTTGGTCCAAATTTCTATAATTTTTTAACTGATTTTTTCCGGCACATTTTTGATGAAACTTTTCAGAAATATAATGTTCAAATTCTCCCTAAAATTCTATACATTTTGATACCTATATCCTCTATCTTTCAGCCCTTTTAACTCCCTCAAAAAGCTCCCCAAAAATTTCATGATTTTTGAATTTTCTCTAGAAAAATGTTACCTGATGAAATCTCAAAAATCCCAAACACGAAAACGCAGTGACTACTAACAAAAATCCGATACACTTCCTTGGATGTGTTCCGATGAAGAATCCAAATTTATAGAAGAATTTTCGCATGTGAACCTCATATTTGGCGGTGGGTAGCCGCATTTTTTGTTCTGAAAAAATGGGGATTTGGCGGGAATTCAAAAAGATGTTAAAATTAAAGATCCAGTAGACATTTATAGTTAAAAAAGAGACATTCTCATAAAAAACCGGGAAAATACAATTAAATAAGACTGAAAATCAGGCACCCCTAAAAGTCCACTTTGACTATTATACTTTCGAAAATCACAAAGTGGGCGGAGCCTAATCGGGGGAAGGATATGTAGTCGGAATGATAAGGACACAAAATAGAACACAGTCACACGCTTGGTGATAATGATGATTAGTATGATTGGGGGATTTGTAGGCTAGAAATTTTTGGAGGGGAAAAAATGTTTTTTTGACAAATTTTTTTCACAAAGTTTTTTGAGCGATTTTCAAGAAAGATTTTTTTTACAAAAATTCAGTATTATTGGAGGTACGAAGATTGGAGAGAATATTAGTGAAAATATGAAAAAAGTGTTATTTTTCACGCAAATTTACGAATTCCAAAAAAATTTTTACGATTTTCGTTAAAATTTTGAAATAGGTTTTAATGTTATGAGCGGTGCAAAAATTTTGGATGGATTACAGCTCAAAAATGCAGAAATTTTCAAAAAAAGATTAGAAAAAATTTTTGACGAGTTTCGAAAAAAATTTTTTTTGACGAGTGTCAAAAACATTTTTTTAGTTTTAAATAGTTATTTAATTTTGTGTCCAGCACAGTGAATTTAAAATTCCACAAAAAAAACCATTTTTACGGTTGGCCTTACCGTCTATACGCCAAAAAGTACGCGTTAAAAATGATACTACTACAAAAAGTAACAACAATTCCTCAAATTCCCAAATAAACAATGAGAAAACAAGTGTACTCCCCTTAGACACCCCCCCCCCCCCCCCAAAGGGGGTGGCTAAAATTGTGAAACAGTATGATGGTCACTATTGTTTTCTTTTAACACCAATCAAGAAAAAAATGATGTCAAACATTTACATTTTCATGTACACACAAAAAGAACGAGAAATTTGAACCATTAGTGTAATCTCCGTTGTTCTCTGGAAGTTTCTTATGTGGGCAAAACAATGACCATTATTTGGCTCCGCCCACTTTTTTGGACCCCCTGTGGGGGGTGGCGGTTAATTGGGGGAAGAAGAGTACGAATAATAAAGTAAAACTTTTTGTTCTTGGGGCAAAGACGTTTCGCAACCAGGGACGTTTTGTAACTGGGACATTTCGCAACTTTTTTAAAAGTTCAAAAACTGCGTAGTTCTCATCGAACATTGAACCAAAAGTACTGGTTATCCGTTTCATTTGTCGTGTTTTTTTGGTTGCGAAACGTCCTGGTTGCGAAATGTCCCGGTTGCGAAACGTCCCATAGTCGCTTTTCCGAGATTGCTACCATGACTCTAAGTTCAAAATCTCACATTTCCGATCCTGGAAAGTGGGCGTGGCTTGAACGGAAGTCTTTATCCACCGGGATATCGGAGTGTCGTTGTTTTAAACATTTACATACAGTAACCTAGCGTTATATCGTAGTGTCGTAGTACACTTGTACTCATCACTCATTATTTTTGAACGCATGTCTAATTAGCGTGAAATTGCGTGAACGTGTTCATCTTTCCCGAGAAACCGAAATTTTCAAGGTTAAGAACTGGAAGATGTGAAAACAATAATAAATTAAGAAAGGGGGGGGGGGGTCCAAGGGGACAACAAAAGACATGGAGTAAATAGGTGAAGTGGGAGGAGAAGGTATTGAATGAATCACAATTTGTACTTTTAGTTATTCTGGAAGATTCTATGTTACTGTGGTTCAGAAAGTGTTTATATGGACAGAAATTATTGTGTTACTACTTAGTCAAGTGAAAAAAAGATAAGATTAATCTAACAAAGTTTGGATTACTGTATCAATTGAAAAGGATTACTGGTAGAGTGAAAAGTGAAAATTTCGAAAATTTCAAACTTGAAATTTTTGGACAAATAATATTACAGAAATATTTTCCATCGGTTTTCCTACAAATTAGTATAATTTTCATAAAAATCGGTCCACTAGGAGTCGAATGTAACGAATTTAGGGTGCCAGGGCACAAGGGGTAAAAATTACAAACTACAGTATCTCGGTCAGTTTTGGTCCAAAATTCGTGAAATTGAGTGTTTTGGAATTAGCAAAACAAGGGCTTCAGAATGAGTATACACATGACTAGATGTGAAATATTTCAATTTTTGGGGTCCCAGGGCACAAGGGGCATAAGGTGCAAACTACAGTATCTCGTTCAGTTTTGGTCCAAAATTTGCGATACTTTGGTTTTTGGAATTAGCACAATAAGGGCTTCAAAATGAGTATACTCATGACAGTTTGAAAGGTTTCATTTTTCGGGGTCCCAGGGCAGAAAGGGTAAAAATTACAAACTACAGTACCTCGGTCAGTTTTGGTCCAAAAATTATGAAAATTGTATTTTTGAAATTAGGGCAAACGGGGCTTCAAAATGATTATAATCATGACTAGATTTGAAATATTTCAATTTTTGGGGTCCCAGGGCACAAAAGGTGCAAATTACAAACTGCAGTATCTTGGTCAGTTGTGGTCCAAATTTTATGAAATAGATATTTTTAGAATTAGCACAAAAATGGCTTAAAAATGAGTATACACACGACTAGATGCAAGAATGTTCATTTTTTGGGTCCCAGGGCGCAAGGGGTAAAAAATTACAAACTACAGTATCTTGGTCAGTTCTAGTCCAAAATTCCTCAAATTTACATTTTTGAAATCTACAAATCAACGGCTTCAAAATGAGTATGCATATCATTGTTTTCAAATTGTTTATTTTTTGGAGTAAAAGGTACAAATTACAAACGACAGTATCTCGGTTAACTACCTTTTCAGACACCTAAAGTTAGAGGTCTATAATACAAAACAGAAAACGTAAAGTAACCAAAAAATACGGTCAAAGTCTATCCTATAAGTCTGCCCTCAGACCCCTGATATCATACATAGTACAAATCAGAATCCCCTAGAAAAAGAGAAAATTCATATTGGCCAAACTATGTCCCTCCTAATATGAGGATACAGCGAAAACTATGTACATATTTTCCTTATATACATAGTTTCATCTTCCCAATCAAATCATCCTCCTAATATTCGCTAAAGAAGCCTCTTCTCAAAGTTTCTTTGGTTTAGAGATCATTCATTGAAAGGGGGGAGGTAGAGACCACGAGGAAAAAGAAGACACGAATCAGAATGACCAGCTGGTCTGGTGTACAAACAGTTCTTTTTATTATTTCGGATCTTTGGACAAAACAAGGAATGAAGGAATGAGAATTTGATGAGTTTTGAGTCATTCGAATTTCAAGGATCAAGAACACTTTTGAACGATGAAATTCGGGTTTTAGGATAGACTGAGATGAGTCATTAGTGAAATAATATAAAATAATATAAAGTAAATAATATAAACTTCAGTACACAAGATTTCTGTGTTTTTCTGCAAGGCAAACTTGATTTTTTGAAATTTTTGAGTAATTAGTTATTTCCTTAAAATTACAGTACACAAGATAATTTTTCTGCAAGGCAAACTTGGTTTTTTTGCAATTTTTGAGTAATTAGTTATTTCCTTAAAACTACAGTACTCCAAATTTTGAGCTTTTTTCTGCTAGATTCTGAAGCCAAGGCCCTATTGACTGTTCCACTGTAGTTTAGCCTCTACACTTCCCTTTTTTATGTAAAATTTCAAGTTTTCAGATTTTTTTGTCCTCATAATTAGGAACTTGATAGCTTTGTTCATCTTTTTATGCTAATTTTTCAGATCCCCGAAATTACATCATCATTTAGAACTTGATATCTTTCGTTTTCACTTCAGCTAAGATAAACAGAATCATCTCATTATGTTCCTTTTCTCTTCTCATTTCCACGTGTTAATGTTCCCTTGGGCGAATACGAATACGGAATCACGAAAATCGACGATGCTGCTTTGGTTTCGAATAGCTTTATGTGGAGTGTAGAGGATGTATTTAGCGAATGATGGATTCTTATTGAGAGGCCTTGATTTTTTTTTGGGTGTTTTGGATCCTTGAGGGAACAGTCTCAAAAAACTAATGTAAAAATGCAAACAATTTCTTACGTTTTGAGCCAAAAATCATATAAATCGGTTTACAACAAGCAGAGTTATGGTTGTTTGAAAATTTGGGGGTAATTTTAACGTTAACGTTAAAAACTCATATTAACAAAACTTTTGAAATCTAGTCGTGTTTATACTTATTTTGAAGCCCTCGACACGCTAATTTTAAAAATAGAAGTTTCACTAAATTTGGACCGAAACTGACAGAGATACGGTAGTTTATAATATTACCCCCTCGGGCCCAGGCACCCCAAAATTTGAAACTTTCCAAAATTAGTCGTCAGTATACTCGCTTTGAAGCCCTTAACATGCTGATTCCAAAAATGTTACTTTCATAAATTTTGGATGCCAAACGTCTGAGATACTGTAGTTAGTACCTTGGTCCTAGAGAGCCGAAAAAGATACAACTTTTTAAACCTAGTCATGATTATACTCATTTTGAAGCTATGTAAACGCTGATTCCAAAAATATAATTTTCAAAAATTTTGATCTCAAACTGACTGAGATACTGTAGTTTCAAGTTTATGCCTCTTGTGCCCTAGGATCCAAAAAAAATTGAAAATTTCAAACCTAGTCATGATTATACTCATTTTGAAGCTATGTAAACGCTGATTTCAAAAATATAGTTTTCATAAATCTTGGACCGAAACTGACCGAGATACGGTAGTTTATAATTTTACCCCCTCGGGCCCAGGCACCCTAAAATTTTTTAAATTTTCAAATCTAGTCATGATTATACTCATTTTGAAGCTCTTGGCTTGCTGATTTCGGAAACACCAAAATTTTAGGTCCTAGCACGAAAATAATAGGATTACGGTTGTTTTAGTGCATAATGTTGGAAGATTCAAAGAACCGTAACTTTGTCAATTTTCATCGGAATTCAACGGTTTTGAGCTCTTTTTTTTGGATTTTCACATTTTTCATACTTTGTCAAAAAAAATTGTCAAAAATTTCAGATCCCCCGACGCCTGGTGGTCCAACAATGTCTGGATTACTGTACTTTTTCCAAACCCCGAAATTATTAACAATGTCCATTTTTATTGAAAGCGAAGAGTTTTGATGTTTTCAGAATAGAGAATAAGTTGAGTAAAAAGGCATAGATATTTGAAAAAGACGCTGAGAACGAGAGAAAAACGAGAGAAAGTGTAATTTTAAAATTTTCAGATTTTCAGAGAGAGAAAGGGGGATTTGCACACACAAATCAATCAACATTTTGGAAATCAGACAGACAAAGAAATTTTCGAAAAAAAATTTCCGGAAAAATTACATTAACAAGAGGAATTATTTACGGCCCCAAGCGAATCCCAAATCGTTCCAGTCTGGATTCTTCTTGACTGGGTGAAGAGCGCGCACCAGGCGACGGGGGATCTGAAAATTTTCATGTAACATTTCTTGAATAATCTAAAAATCTAAAACTACAAAAAATTCCAAAAAATTGGAGCCCGAAATCGTCAAAATCCGATGAAAACTCGCAAAGTTACGGTACTCTGAATCTTCTAGTCGTGTGCACTAAAACTACCGTATTCCCATTTATTTTTGTGTTGGGACCCAAAAAATTGTTATTTTCGGATTCAGCTGGTCAAGAGCTTCAAAATGAGTATAATCATGACTACATTTGAAAATTTTCGAAAATTTCTGATTTTTACGACAAAATTTCAACCCACCGTAACTTTCTTCATTTTTCCCTGATTTTTACGACTTTTAGCTCAAAATGCGTTATTTTCTTCTGATTTTCAATTTCCGAGTTACAATCTGAGCCTTTCTCACCTCACTGGCCGGTACGCTCCTCTTTCCCCACGCCCATCCCAACTGATTCCACTCCGGGTTGTTCTCCGGCTGCAGCAGTGCGCTTCGCTTCATGGTTCGCTCCGATTCTGATGGGAGTCCTAAAATAGTATAATTATTAGGAGAAAGAAGAGTAAAAATAGGAAGTTTTGAGCCTAAAATCACAAAAATCCGGTGAAAATGAGCAAAGTTATGGGTGTTTGAACATTTGAAGCGTCAATGTTAAAAATTAGCGTCAACGTAAAAAACTATTTTTACAAAACTTCTGTTACCTTTCCATGATTATACTCATTTGAAAGCCCTTGTTTTGCTAATTCTAAAAATATAACTTTCATTTAATTTGAACCACAACTGACCGAGATACGGTAGGTAGTACTTTGTGCTCTGGAATCCCAAAAATCAAAAATTTTCAAATCTAGTCATGATTATACTTATTTCAAAGCTCTTGACGAGCCAAATTCAGATCTTTAAAAATGTTCAGGTTCAGACTACAAACTACAAAGTTACACCCCTAAAACTACAGTATCCCATAACTCCGCTCAATTTCACTCAAATTTCATGATTTTGGGCTCAAATTTTCGGAATTTTTTCCTATTATCAAATAGACGTAAAAAATGTCAACTACCGTACCTGTCAAGTAGAGACTCGCCGCATCGGTGGTGTACAACAGTTGCATGACGGTGAGCCACACGGCCAACACTGTCGCTATTTGCACCTTCATTTTACCTGAAATTTTTTAAGTTTTTTTTTTGGCGGGAAGTTTGAATTTTAAAACATAAGTAAACAATGGATTCATCTTGAAATCCCGCTAGTCTTTTTGAAAATTTTTCCGAAAATTTTTTTCGAAAAAAATTTTTCGAAATTTTTTTTGGAAAAATTTTCCGAAAAAGACTAGCGGGAGATGAGAATCTGATTTCAAAGGAAAGAAATAGAAAATTCTATGAAATTTGAATAATAAGGTTACCCATAGGGTCCCCCTAAGCCCCGCCCCTTTCCTAGGCTCCGCCCCTTTTCCCTCCTACTGTAGGGACCCAATTAAAAACCGGAAAAAAGTGGGAGGACTCTAAATTAATAACAAATTGAAATGAAAACAAAGCAAAACTCGTAATAACACCGGAAGTTTTGATTCTTAGAAGAATCCCAACAACGTCATCTAATTACACGTCATCTCTTCAGAATCCGCCCTCTTCAGAATTTTTCGAAATTCAAATTTTGTGTCCCCGAGATTTTGTATACACGTACATCCAATTAGTGGGGTTGGGAAGATTCTAAATTTGCATTTGAGAAAGAAGAGGAAAAACAAAAATTTAAAATTGCAAATTTTTTGGGGACCCCTTCCTTTTATGAGATTTGGTGTGCACAGATTTTTTAGAGGAAAAAGGGGGCGGAGCTTCAGATTTCAGGGTAATTGGATACAATGTGTTTTGATGGTCAGGGATATATCTTGAAAATTGAAGAAAAAAATTTTTCGAAAAAAAAAAAATTTGAAAAAAAATTCGAAAAAAATTTTGTCAAAAAAATCAAAAATTTTTAAGCCATTTTTTTTTCATTTTTTGTGCAGATCACTTTTGAGACCTTTCCCCAAATAATGACGAATAAAAACAACACAAACCAAGGAAACTGAGGAAACCACTTGAGATCATACTCATGTTTACTGTTGCATTTTAGGTTCTATTTTTTTGGCTCATATCTCGATTTAAGGTTATTTCTGTGACTCGAGACTAAAATTTTTGAACTCCTCGTACTTTATTTAGTAGAGTACAATCAAAATCTGCATCAAAAATTTTTGACTCAAAATCGAAAAAAAATTTTTTGGACAAAATTTTTTTTTCAATTTTTTTTTTGAATTTTTGATTGTTCTGTACTAAATCAAGTGGGAGAAGTTCAAAAAAATCTTAGTCTCAACTTATATAAATGATGTTGAAGCAAGATATAATCTTTTTTTTTGAAGTCAAAATTTCAGTTCCAGACGCCAACATATTTTGGTCCATATCTCGGCTCAAATTAATTTCTGTGACTTGATACTTATTTTTTGGACTTCTCGTACTTGATTTAGTTTAGTATAATCAAAATCTGCACAAAAAATTATTTGACCAAAAGTCGATAAAAATTTTTTGGGAGTTTTGAAAAAATATTTTTCAAAATTTCCCAAAAAATTTCAATGTTCTAGATTTCTTCACCTTCTTTTATCCTCCCTCCTTCAACCGGAACTAATTAGACTTTTCATTTCAAAAAAAAATTAGTATCAAAATTCCCATAACCTTCCAAAACTCTCATAACCTTCTGAATCCTCCTCTGAATCCAAAATTTTCCCATAATTTTCCAAAAATCCAATTATCCCCCACAATGCTCACCTTATTCGATCAAAAAGTTCAAGAATCCAAGGGAATCCAAAAATATAAAAAGCTTTACTAAATAAAGTTGAAATGAATAGACTGAACTCGAATTTCAAAAAGTGTATATGTATACACTCGGAAGATTCTTGAATAGTGTAGACAAACATAGAAATACTAAAAGTGCAATATTTGGGGAGAGAAAATAAAGAATAAATTAAAAACTTTGATACGAAAAAAAAAACGAGACATTATGATTTTTCTGAGAGAGGGCGTTAAAAGCATATGGAGGATAACAGGGATACTGAATAATATTAAAAACCAACAAAAAAAGTGACGAAAAGCTCAACAAACGAAACTCGGAAAAGGAAGATTCCAGATTATCAGAAAAAATCTAATACTTATAAGCCAACGAGCGAATCTTGGTGAACTCATCGACTGTGGCATCGGTGACAGTCTTCCGTCTTTCCGCCATAACCGCCACGATTTTCTGCACTTCCTCAATGGCCATCGCCTTCAACTCTCCGGACAACATTTCTCCCTTCGTGTACTTCTCGCGGACTTCGGCGAGCTTCTCGTCGTCCTCTAGGAAGAAGCGAAGGAATTGATAACTGATATCGACGTCACAGTTGCCGCCCTTGGCGCGGTGCTCTTCTTGCGTTTGTTGGCCTCCCGAGAACGCGTATTTGTTGATCTGAAAAAAAGTTGGAATATTTATTGTCATTGCGGCGCAATGACAAAATCCCACTCTGTCATTGCGGCGCAATGACGAAAATTTAGCTCGGGACGAAATTCGTCGATTTTCAATGATTTTTTTATGAATTCTTTTTGCTAAAAATATGAATTTTGTGCAAATTCGAACGCCCAGAGCTCGATTATCACCCATCGTTCATCGTTTTGAGCCAAATTTTATTCATTTTTATCGTTTTCGGTTGAAATTGTGAACAAAATTCGTCGTTTTTTTCATGATTTTCATGAATGTTTCTGCTAAAAAATGCAATTTGAAGTAAATTAACACACTAAAAATTCAATTTTCAGTACTAAAAGCTCGATCACCGCCAATTTTTCACTGTTTTGACCCAAAATTGTTGTCCATTGCTCTTTTTCGTAAAAATCATGTTTTCAACTAGACTATCTTCCTTACAGCTCAAACTACCCCTAATCACTACAAACTACATGCTTTTCTATATATTTTGATAAGACCTTCTCGTCTCCGAAAAATTAATAATTTATCATCATTAAAACTGAACTATCTGGAAATGTCATCATTTTCGTAGTTAGCTTTTTGATAAGGGCCTTCAATTCGTATAAAACGAGTTCGATTGGGATCAGTTTTCTTGTTAGTAGATTTTTTCTTTCTCTATTTCTGTTTGTCCAAGGCAATTTTAACGATTTTTTTGAATTCTGCAGCTTCTGGAGCTCACCTTATTCTTAATCTGCTTCGGTGTGTCATCCAAGAAAATACACGTATTCGGCTCCGACGCGCTCATCTTCGTCTGCGCGCCCTGCAACGCTGGCAAGAACGTCGAGAAGATCAACGACGGTTTCGACGCCTTCAGACGCGGTGCCACGTCACGACACATTCGGAAGTACGGATCCTGATCGATGGCGCACGGGATCAGGCAAGGAATATCGTTCTTTCGTCCGCGCTCTCCGAAGATGTGTGGGAACGAGGAAGCGAAGCACGGCGCGGCTTCGACGGCCGGGAACGCCGCCTTTCCCAGGCAATCTTCCGGCGTGAATCCGAAGATGGAGCGTGCCTGATTGGTGTTGACGACCTTCCAAATCTTGACAATATTCTCGTAGAATGGTGGACACATGTAGTCGAAATCGTTGAAGATGAAGGTTTTCGTTGGATCGAAGCCAACGGAAATGATATCCTTCATGTTCTCCCTGGCCATCTTTTTGGCGTCGTCGACCTTCATATCCTTCCACAAGAATTTCTCATCATCGGTCATCTGAATCACAAGTGGCACGTCGAACGCCTCCTGAAGCCATTTGGTGAAAATGAACGGAACAAGATGCCCCAAATGAAGAGATCCCGACGAGGCTCCACGTCCAGTGTACAAGAAGAACGGTTTTCCTTGCTCTTTTCTGTCGAGAATTGCGGAGAAATCACGATGGGCGAAGAACATGCCACGACGAAGCATCGGGCACGCCTTGCGGCCGGTGACACGTTCGAAACGGGCGATGATGTCCTCGTCGAGCTTTCGGCATCCGAATTTTACTGAAAAAATGGATTGGAAATTTTGAAAACCCAAAGAAAATCACTGAAAAAATATTTTGTCATTGCGGCGCAATGACAAAATCCAACTTTGTCATTGCAGCGCAATGACAAAAATCCTCTTTGTCATTGCGGCGCAATGACAAAATCCAACTTTGTCATTGCAGCGCAATGACAAAAATCCTCTTTGTCACTGCAGCGCAATGACAAAAACCCACTTTGTCATGGCGGCGCAATGACAAAATCCAACTTTGTCATTGCAGCGCAATGACAAAATCTCAATTTTCTTCATTTTTCATCGAATTTTCCCCATTTTTTTTCGCATTTTCTTACCAATCAACTTGTCATAATCAATTCCAGTGGCCTTCGTGGTTGTCACCTCCCACGGTGTGACCAAATCGTCGTCTTCCTCCTCCTTATGATCGACTCCGTTCACTTGGAGCGTCTCCACTTTCTCGGCAACACTCTCGGCTGGTGTCGACATTTTTCTTTTGATAACCCTGAAGTATTAGAAGATTTTATGGAAATCCTGGATAAAAAATAGAGCAGAAAAAGGTATAAATTTGTTAAATAAACATTAATAAGCAACAAAAATCCATCGAAGAAACCATGGAAATTCAAATTTATACTTGTCAAAAAGATAGGGGAAAGAAAGATCAATGTATCGAGAGTAAAGATATAAAAAAAAGATCATTAGAGGGGAAACAGGAAAAATGAAATAAGTTAAAAAATAAAACAATCGTTTTTACAATGGATTCAATTCTCTGGCATAGGAGCGTCTTGTGGAGTTTGAGCTTCGGAAGCCGCTGGAGCAGACGTCGTTGAAGCACCTTCAGGCTCCTGCATCTCATGATCCATATCCTCAAAATGAATATCCGCCTCCTTCTTATCATCCATCTCCTGCTTCTTCTTCCTCTCCAACGCCTCTCTCCGCCGCTTCTCCTCCTCAGTCTCCGCGTCCATCTGTGTCTCATCCACGGGCGGATTCAGAATCCTCTGCGATTCCATGTACTCCGCCATCGCCGCATCGTACGCCTCCTTCATCGCCGGCAGATTTCCCATGTAGAACTCGTGCACAAAGTGTGTCATATGAAGGGTATCCTCGATTTCCATCGGTGCTCCGTCCTGCGACCGCTCGTTCAATTTTCGTTGAGTCGGGTAGGCTTCGAAAGGCAAAATGATGAGTTTCTCGGGTCGCGAGGCGAAGATTCGCATGGCTGGCGTGAGCTCCAGACATTCCATGAAGACCTTGGCTCGTCCCAGGACGTAAAGACCAAGGCGGGCACGCGAGAGAGCCACAACAAGACGACGAACATCACGAATATGACCAATGTTGCGGGTTTTGACTAGGGAAAGAATCACGTAGTCGTTTTGCTGTCCTTGGTATTTATCAACCGTGGAGATCTGGAAAAAAAATTCTGTTTGCATTATTTTATGTCCCGGGGACCATCTCTGACACCTTAATCCCCAATAAAAACTATTCTCCTGGGCAAAAAGGTGCGAACGCTGTCATAAAAACTATCAGAATTTTAGAATCCCTAGATTCTGGAGATTCTTACCTTTCCAGGCATTCCAATCAACGGATTCGTCTCGCATCTCCTCTTACAAACGTCGCGAAGTAATTGTGCCTGTCCATTGTACGTCGTCAGCAGCGAGATCTTCTCAGCCGGATAACCCAAAATTCGCATATATGTATAGAGTGCGACGGCGTACTCGGCTTCTCCAAGATTCTGGTAGAAGTGAGGGCTCGGCTGCGACTCTCCTTGACCGTTGAAATCGGGCACATTGATGAGCTGGAAGGGGAACGCGAAGCCGGCGTTAGCGTTCTGAAAAATGGTGGAAATTGGTGGAAGAATGAATAAGAACGAATAAAAATGAATAAAAATCGTCTAGAGCAAGTTTTGAAATTTTGTCATTGCGCCGCAATGACAAAAATTATTCAACAGTTCGAAAAACCGTAATTTTTGTCAATATTGAGCCAAACTTTTCATATTTTCAGAAACTTCAGCTACAAAAATATTCTAAAATTTAAAATGAAGGCTCTGCAACTAAAAATAAGCCAAAAAACACCGAAAATACGCAATTTTAGGCCAATTTCTTCTCACTTTTACAGAAACTTCGATACACTCATCGTAAAACACATCACTTTCGTTGTCTATGTCTCTTCTCCCTCTCTCTTCTTCCGCGTCACTAGAGAGGCGCCATGAGGAAATTTCTATGTTGTGTTCTCGTTTTTTTCTCCTCAAAGGCGGTGCAAGAGGGACAGGAAGAGACGAAACCCGAACAAAACCAGGAAGGAGGGAAAAGTGATGCAATGTGACTCTCTAAATTTGGATAGCGACGAAATGGGTACATTCAGGAGTCATTTGAGGGGAATTTGAAGGTTTCATAATCAATTTTAGGTTGTGAAATTTGGTATTGAACATAAGGAAGTTCTGAAAGGGTTTTTCTAGTGCAAAAATGGTCCCCTGGGATCGCTCCTCGGCGTTCTTTGGCTCAGAAGAAGCATTGCTTTCATCAAAGACTGGGGACCGGGATTAACTATAGAAACGACATACAAACAAATTTTTCGGCGCATTTTCGCGACTCTTTTCGGACTCTCTTTGGACTTTTTTCGGCTCTTCTTTTATTACATAATTTTTAAAGGCTCTGAGCTATTTAGGGCTCTTTTTCTACCATAAAAACTCTACAAATCTCCTTACCTGGAATTGCGGCAACGCCTCAACGTGTGGCAAGTTTCCGAGTCCCTTGTATTTCCATTGGTAGAGTTCGGCGATTCTGAAAAAAAAAAAATAGTACTACTAATAGAAAAAATGGCAACATTTTGAGAAGGATAGGAATTGATAAGAGGCGCTTCACTCGATTCTTATCAGTTTTTAGACTACCCCCTGTCAATTAACGTCGAAGATTGGATTAGTTTTAAAGCTACGAGCCCAGAAAAAAACACAAGGAATTTTAATTAAAACTGGCGGCTAGAAATAGAGAAAGCAGCTCAAAATGAGATTTTGAAGCTACATTTTTTCTTGTCTAAAGTCAACTTTCTCCCTTTTCCACATTTTAGAGCCCCATACTCACTGAGCTCTCGCACGTCCTTGTCGATCCAACTCCACATTCGGCACACTCAACCTCACAAGTCTCGCGAACAACGACTGCTCCATGTTCGAGTACTTCTGGAACGCCTGATTCTGAACCACCGGCGGCAGCTGATGATGATCTCCAATCATAATCCATCGCTTTAGGCGATTGTGTCCGTCTTGGGGATTCTGGAGCAGAAGAGGAATGAACGTTTCGACTTCGAGAATTTGCGCGGCCTCTTCCATCACTATGTTGTCGTAGCGGAAGCCGAGTTTGACGAGCTCGTTACGGCGGAGAGCGGCGTGTGTACAAGTCATTGCGATGATTTTGGCTTCCTTGATCTGAAAAAAAATACATTTTTGATTTTTGTCATTGCGGCACAATGACAATTTTGGATTTTGTCATTGCGCCGCAATGACAAACTTGGATTTTGTCATTGCAGCGCAATGACAAAAAATCTTGAACTCTTATTTTTTAGATTTTTTTTCCACTTTTTCAGTGCCAAAAATGGATTTTTCTACTGTTTCGTTGACTCTTCATCATTTTTATTACTGTTTTCCGGGGGAGAACATAAATTTTATCACTATTTTACAGTATAAAAGTGACTATTTATTAGTGTTTTCTCTTCATTTTGACTCCGAATTTCGACTCTTATTATTATATTGACATGTTGCACGTTACTCATCGCCACTGTTTCAACACCAAATCTTCTAAATAATTCATTCGAGCGGGGCCCCAGTAGCACTAACGCTAATTAAATTTACACTTGTATCTCCACCCATTCTTATTTTTGGATAGTAGAATTTTTCGATAGAAAAAAACGCTCTTCTTTTTGAAACTCCAAAAAAGTTGGAGCTCAATTTCCGTTCTCTTTCGTCATGATTTCCAATTTCCGCTCAATTTCACTTCAATCCATTTTTGCTCCATTGCAAAATACCCATTTTTTCAATGTGTTCTCTAGAAGATCTAACACCGGGTACAGTATCCCCCGGAGAGGTGTCACCCAGTGTCACCCAGCCATCATGCCTCTGCCCAGGAGCACAGTTATCACCTCTCCATAAGATTCCCCAACGGATCCCCCAACGTAACACCTTCCAAACATTCTCAGCTCGTCTTTGATCGAGCTGGAAAGCCGAACACTATGAAACTCTGGAATGGGTTTAGCTCCGCCTATGCCCATCTGTTGCTATATTTTTTATGGAGGTGATTGGTATCCCAAAGAGTCATTCATTCACTCATTTGAAGTCCTCTATTCGGTGACTAGTCTCAAAACCCAAATTGAGCAATGTTCGCTTATGGTCAAGAGTACTATACACAGCAGCAACAAACTTCTTATCTCAACTCTCCCGACTCCCAATCCTCTGGATCCTCCTTCTCCGATGGCTCTCCTATCCAGGGGGACCTTTCCTTGGGAACTCCGTTAGCGACTCCATGTTTTCCTGGTCAAGGAAATGGCGCCGGATTCCAAGAGTACCAGAGGCAAATGGCTCAGGCTCAGGCTCAGCAGTCTCGATTGTCCCCGAATGCTCGGGTACAGCAGGGAGAAATGTCCATGGGTACCCCACAAGGGACACCTTGCTTTCCGGATCCGTATGCAGGATATCAAGCGCTCCAACGACCAGTGGCTCAAGCTCAAGCTCAGTCTCCGCAATTTTTGGCTCCAACGTCACCAATGAGTATCGACGAGATCAATCGGATCACATTGATGTAAGTTTTGTCTAGAATTTCATGGATCCGGTTTCAGATAAGCCTATAATTATGAAGTCCCGGAACCTATAATTACAGAAAAAAGAAGAACACATTTGTTTTTCTTTTGTTTTTTGCCAGAATCTCGATTTTTGTGATTGCGCCGCAATGACAAAATCCCTCTTTGTCATTGCGGCGCACTGACAAAAATCTTTTTTTTTTTTACGAAAATCAAGCTCCTCCCACTATTTTTGTTATTGGGCGGCTTCTAAATCAGAATCGCTCGCCTTTAAGGGATTAGTGCTCCGTTGGCGATACATCAAATTGTAGTATCACATGATCTAGGTCACTAGCGTCATTATGACTTTTCTGATTCTCTTCATCTTCCAGGCAAGCTCAAGCGACGGCTCACACCAACGCCTACTACGCATGGACGCAACACCTCTTCAACCAGCCATCCCATGCTCCGTACAGTAACATGTACGCCGCCCATCCCTACGCTCTCACGCCGGATCTCATCACCGACGCCTTCCAAATCGCGCAGGCGACAGCTATGGCGCAGCAGCACGGAATCGGAAATCAGGAGAATCAGGGAAACTCCAAGAACCGTCGACGCCTACCGTACAACAAGCGTCAGTTGAGCGTTCTCAACGCTCGCTTCGCCAAATCCAACCAAATCCACATTGCGGAGCGACGTGAGCTCTCCAAGACCATCGGGCTCTCGCCGGACCAGATCAAGGTCTGGTTTCAGAATCGACGATATAAGTGTAGAGAAAACGCTCGGAAACAGCAGGAGAAGGCGGAGGAGAAAGCGGAGCAAGAAGAAAACAAGAAGGTGTTGAAGGATTTAGAAGACGTTCTAGAGGGCACGGCTTTGGGGGACCTCGATTTGGGAGGGTTTGCTTATTAACATGTTTTGTATTGCTTTTCTTTTTAGTATTTTTATCCCGGGTATGTATGTAGAATAAATTATGACATTTCGGGTTCTGGTTTTTTCTTATCAACGGTTCTCAAAGATCCACTATCTAACTACCTTTTTCTTTCTTTCTTTTCTGAGGGACCACCTTCTTCTGCCTCCCTATAAGCCTAGAATACTTTGGGGGACCAATTATCCAAGGTACAATTTCAAATCCTCTTCTGGCTCAGCTCGGACCTCCTTCTTTTCCTAGAGGATCCTTTCTTGGCTCATTTTTCTCTCCAACTCTTCCAGAATGACCACTTCTCCTCTATGGACCCCCGAACAACTTCACGTCCTGGAGACTCAATTCCAACAGAGCCAACATTGCACTCTGGTTGACCGGAAAGCTCTTAGTGAGAGACTCAATGTTCCAACGAGATTTATCAGTAGATGGTTCGAGGAGCGACGTCAGGCATTTTCCAACTCTGATCCTTCCTTTTTAACGATGTATCGGTATCCAAAGTTTGCCAGTGGTCCTTCAAAGCCTCCTCCTATTCCAACGTGAGTTTCAGTGAGCCGAACATATTGAAATTGTGAGCCACAATTTTCAGAAGCTCCTTCGAAGACCTCTCCTTATCTCCATCGCCAGTTGATCTGTCTTTGTCTTCTGTGAAAACTGAGGCTGCGTCCCCAACTTTTCAATGCAATGCAAATCTCCCAGTGAAAACTGAAATTGATGTAATTCAATCTGAGCCAATCCACAATGAAGCTCCGCCTCCAAAATACATGTGAGTCCCCTAGAATCTTCCTGAGCCTCAATTTTATTACAACTATTCCAGAAGCTCCATGGAAGAATTAACCCTGTCTCCACCGACTATCGACTTGACTCCGTCCTCTCCAGAAGTCTCTCCAGTAGTGAAAATTCGAAGTTCAAAGAAACCTCGAAAATCAAGCTGCTCTGAAGATGTTCCTGGAGACATCGAATCACAGCTCCGTACCCAACTCGAAGCCGAGTACAACTACAAACTTTCTTACGCCATTGCTAACCAAAACCTACCCCTTACAGAAAATAGTAGAAGATACTATGAGAAGAAGCTGGAGCAAGCTAACAAGCGCATAGAGCATCTACAATGGGAGCTCAATAAGGATCCCGATGCTCAGCTTCTCTCGTTCCTTGAAACCCTCATCAATTCGTATATGATTGACGAGCGGATCAATGCAAAACATAAAATCGCTCGATCTAGTATCCGAATGTGGCATGGGCGACACAAGTTCGCGATTCTACAGTACGCTGAGCTCAGTCAGCGACTCAACGATGAGAGCTTGCCGGAACAGGAAGAGGAATCGATTTTGAAGGGAAAAGTTGGATTGACTTCAGATGATATATCGTTGGCTTTCGAAAGAGCTGCTGTGGAAATCGCTGTTGAGGAGAACCGGGAGGAGGAGAAAAGTGAGACTTAAAAAAGAAAATCGTAGAATTATGAAACGATAATTTTCCAGATAATCCTTCCACAATGGAAACCCGTGCAGATTTTGGATACCTTTCCCCGCATTCCTTGGTTTTTCGGGACGCTCTGGAGGTTCGATTCGGCTTCGATAGGAAACTGTATCGGAAGAGGAAGTCGGAGCCTTAGCTCCGCCCCTTGGTCCTTCCTTTGATCTCATAGTAGATAATATTGCTTCAAAAGCCTAATAAACCATCGCTTTATCTTTAGGCTCCGCCCCTTTTATTCCAATTTCAATTCCAAAACCCACCAACAAGTACTCCGTTCGATCCTTTCCATTTCTCAACAGCTCAAAAGCTCTGAACTCGTCGAGTTTCTCGAAAATGCCTTCAATATACTTCCAGCAAGAGTTGGCCACTTTCAGATCTTCCGTATTGTTTCCCTGGAAAATTTCAGTTTTTTTGGATGCTTTTTAGCTCCTTACTTACAGAGAAAAGGTCTTGAATATCCTTAAAGAACGCCGAGAATGGGAAGGCCTTGGCAACCAATCCCTCCTCCAACTTTCCAGGCCCCTTAGCCGTCGCCTTCGCCAAAAACTCCTCCCACACACGGCACACCGAGAATCGGAAAAAGTAACCGGCGTTCTCACAAGTGTACGCAACGTCTCCAACCACTTTCAGAGCCTTGGCAAGCTTCTCAACACGATTGAGCAACTGGAGCCGCTCCTTGAGCACATAGTTCACACGTCCGTATCTCGAGAAATCCTTCTCCGTCTCCAGCGCCTCCTCTCCGTGTCCCATACGAAGCAAGTGACGTTCGTCGACGTCGAGAGCAATGATTTTCTCGAAGAGTTGATTGAGAGCCTGATTGGAGTGTGTGACGATGAGGGTACGCTGATTTGGCCAGTTGTGGTAGATGTTGGAGATGATTTGAACAGCGACGTCGGTTTTACCGGTTCCTGAAAGCCCAAAATGTGATTGAAATAATAGAAAAATCAAATTTTTTTGTTTTGTCATTGCGGCGCAATGACAAAAACCTTCTTTGTCATTGTAGCGCAATGACAAAATCCAACTTTGTCATTGCGCTGCAATTACAAAAACTAAATTTGTCATTGCGGCGCAATGACAAAATCTCACTTTGTCATTGCGCCGCAATGACAAAATGTGTAGCTCTCTTTGTTTTCACTCGTTTTCTTCGTTTTTTTGCAGAATTTTCTTTTTCAAAATCTCCAAAATCCCTCACCTGGCGGTCCCACAACCATCGTCAACCCCGGCTGCATGCCCGACTTGATCGCCTCCACCTGACTCGGCGTGAACTGTACTTGATTCTTGTTCGGGAAGTACGGATACGGTGTGACCTTCTTGCGTACCATCGGCGTCACAGTAATCGTTTGCGCCTCACCGGGCTTCGTCTCCACATCCTGACGACGATCGAGCTCGTGGAAGTGAAGTTTGAAAGGGGGAATCATGGCGTCCGGCTCGCCGTTCGCCTCGATCTTGTATCCCGGGAAACTTTGTTTGACGTGCTCCAGCGAGAGGAATGTGTCGTTGAAATCGAGCTCTGGCACAGCGCTAGAGAGCTTCGAATAGTGAGCACTGTCGGGCTCACCGTAGCCCAAAATCACATCTGTCAACCAGTCGGGAACCACACATTCCGTATTGAGAAGATCGCGAATCGTTTGAAGGACAGCCTTGAAGTTGTTGGTTTTGGAGTCACGACGGACTAGAAGATTGAAGGTATCATATATATCATCCTTGTTGCCTTGCTCCATATCCAAACGATACTGATTAGGGTCCAGAAGAAGTCGGAACTTTCGCATATCTCCCGGAATCTTTGCCTTCTTCTCGTAAGACGTGTACTCCTCGAGAAGGTGTCCCTCTTGATCCAGCATTCCTTCGACATCACATCCGCGTACACTTAGCACTTCTATTTGCTCGGCGAACGGGCGACGGACATCAAATTTAAGCCCAGTGGCACCACGGCGAGATCTGCACGCGACCAAGAAGCAGACATCGTGACGTCGGAGATTCTCCCATTCTTGACGAATATCTTGACGTCTTCCGATGTTGACAGTGACCACTCCTCGAACCACAGCCGGCGATTTCTCACCAACCAGAGGCTTAGCGACTTCGGTAATCTGGAAATGCTCGATTTGAAGCGCCATCTTGGCCCAGCCAGCGAAGACCGTCTCATTGCGAGACTCGTGTTGGAATGGCTTCATTCTGAAGAGCACGTCTTCAAGATCCTGGCGAATCTCATCTGAAAACAATACTTTTTGAATTTGAAAGTCTCAAATAGCAACTCACAAGTGGACTCCAATTGGAACAAATTGAAATTCCTCAACAAGTAGTCGTGAAGTGTCAAAAACTGCAAATTGAGCTTGTCCAGAGCGAGAACACCTTCTCCAGTGTAGCTCTCGTAGGGGACAACGTTTTCATCCCAGATGACTTTCTCTGTCGGGAATAGGGGCTTCTCGTTGAGCTGGGTCAACTGATTCGGGCGTCGTTCGCAGTGGAGAGTGATCGTTTCGACGAGATGCTGGTGTGAGAAGCGGGCGAGAAGGGCGGCCTGTTGGTCGGCGTCGTCTGGAAGAATAGGGAAGTTTAGAAGGCTTAGAATATGTTTTTTAGTTTGAAATAGCTCATTTTTAGGCTTACAAAACTTTCAAAATTGAGAAAAGTTGAATTTTTCTCATTGCTATTGCAAATTTTGTCATTGCGCCGCAATGACAAAAACTCGCTTTGTCATTGCAGCGCAATGACAAAATCTTTCTTTGTCATTGCAGCGCAACGACAAAAACTCACTATGTCATTGCGGCGCAATGACAAAATCCCACTTTGTCATTGCAGCGCAATGACAAAATCTTTCTTTGTCATTGCAGCGCAATGACAAAATCCCACTTTGTCATTGCAGCGCAATGACAAAAACTCACTTTGTCATTGCGGCGCAATGACAAAATCCTACTTTGTCATTGCAGCGCAATGACAAAATCTGAATTTTCTTCGTTTTTTTTTTCAAAATTTCCTTAATTTTTCGGGTTCAAAACCTCACCTCCAAACTCTGGCACCAAATGCAAATACTCCGCGAATCGATACACCTCGTTATGGGCCATCCCTCCGAACTGCTTCTGAAGCGCGCGTCTCGTATCCACTCCACTGACATTCAACAAATAGAAATCTTTCATGTTTTCATTGAAGAAACGGAACGCCGCCTTCTGAAGTCGTGTCACACTCTCATAGTGCTCCTCGGAGACCTCCTTGTGCGTCAACTGTTTACCTGATAGATCGTCTATCTCGAAGCGAGCGTAGAATTTCAGAAGCTGAACTAGCTGGAAGAACAACGAGCCAGCGTCGGTGGTGATGAGCGGAGAGAGAACGCAGTTGGTGAGAAGATGCGAGGAGTGGAGGACGGAATTGAAGAATCGGCGGGTTTGAAGAATGGATTCCAGGTCGATGAGAAGCTCGATGAATCTCTCGCAATATTTAATCGAATCCACAGGATCCTCACCCTCTTCTTCCCCTTCTGAACCATCGAAATGTTTCAAAGTTCTCTTGAATCTCTCGATCAGATTCCACAAATACTCCCGATGAAATTTGGTATCATCGCTCATCTTCTTCACAACATTATCCCAAATCTTCCTGAGCTTCTTCTGTTTTTTGAACAAATCCTCTCTTTGCGATGGCAAAAGACCGTTCCAGATTTCGATGGATACCAATTTTTTCGTCTCCTTGTGCACAATCGGAGTCTCTACAGAGGTGAATGCGTTGACGAGGAATGTGAGAAGGGCGCAGTGTTCCATTGGGGAGAGTCTGGAAGCATTGATTTTCAATTTTGAAAATTTTGTATTGCGCTGCAATGACAAAGTGGGATTTTGTTATTGCAGCGCAATGACAAAGTGGCGTTTTGTCATTGCAGCGCAATGACAAAGTTGAAATTTCAAGATAGATTTTTCGGTTTTGAGCTCAAATTTTGACTTCAGGCAGCAAAATATGTACTTTTAAAGGAGTTTTGGTACAAGAAAAGGGCTACTTTTCCAGTTTTTTGAGGTGAAAATTGACGGTTTTATGGCGAAATTAGCATTTTGAGACAATGAGGTTTTTGGCATTACTAGCTCAGTTTTTTCAATTCTTAAGTCTTTCAAGATTTTGCAATTCTTAAGTCAAATTTCAATCTATTTTAAAGGTTTTAGGCCAATTTTTCAATTTCTTTTCTCCACTAACCCCTCATCTTGCAGCGAAAATTCCAAAATCTTTCTAAAAAACGCCGAAAACTGCTCAGGCTTATTGGCAAAACACGCCCACGAGTCCAGATTCCTCTCTCGAAACTTCTCATTCACCATGACCACAATCGACAAATTGTAGGCCTTCGACGCATTTTCAGCCTTATAATTCGGCCATAAATATTCCTCCAGATACTGCGAAAACTCGAGCATCATGATTTTTCTCGAGTTAAACTGCGTTTTCAACATCTCATTCTCGTAAATTGTGTCGATGAGTTTGGCTTGGAATTCCTTGTGATTACCCTTGGTGAATGGCGCCCAGTAGTCCGCGGAGATCTGGAAAAACCACTTTTCATTGAAAAAAGTGTTCGTAAATCAAATACCTCCGATATAAACTCCTTTTCCATGCCTTCTCTGGTTACCACTCCATCCTGGTGTCGTTTTTTGACCATTTTCTCTGGAAAAATATGATTGAAGCCGTTAAAAAATCGATTAATTAAGTCTTCAGTGAAAAATTTTAATAAAAAAATAAGTTTTAACGATAAAAAATGGGGAAAAACTCCCAGAAGAAAGAAGGAAAATAAATAAAAAATTATTTTTCGAAAAAATCAGTTTTGCGCCCAGAGAGCATGCATGGCGCGTTTCGCGATCACAGCTTGCGTATTTTTGGTTTTCGGCGGGAAATTAAATTTCAAAGATTCTTCCAAATTTTCATATAAAAAATTGTTTTTTAATGAAATTTGAGTCAATTTCCAATCATTTTCAGTCGATATTAGGCAAATATTATTCATTAATTCATTATCGTTAAATATCACATAAATTTTCAAAAAAAATAAATACATCACAATTTAAACTGAATCTTCTCATCTTTCCATTCGGATTCTTCCACCTTTTCTGCAGCTATCATTCGTCTCTCCAATACCGTAACCTCGTCGTTTTGGTCCACTAGGATAATGGTGTGCGAGCGGGTACCGTATCTGAAAAAAAAAGATTTTGTCATTGCGCTGCAATGACAAAGTAGGGTTTTGTCATTGCAGCGCAATGACAAAGTAAATTTTTGTCATTGCGCCGCAATGACAAAACTTCAATTTTTCGCTATTTTCTCACCTTCTCGTCTCGGGAAACCTAACAAAAATCGATGTCAACGGCTTGTAGACGTCTCCAGGGAATCCAGTTTGCTCCCGAATTTGCTCATCCGGGAAGCAGTGCTCTCGACACGTGGCAATTTCGAAGAGCCGCCGGAAAACCTCCTTCTCGTCCATTACGTCGGATTTTTCAAGGCTTTTTGAGAATAACTCTAGGCCCAGTTCGGCTTTTTTGAATGGAATGTGTGGTGGGCTATTCGAATAGACGTGGAAAGCATCGTTCCATTTTTGAATCTCAATCTTCTTGACCAACTGATTCGTCAACGAGCGCACTTCGAAAAGTCCGGATTTCGAGTTCTTCTCAATTCCCACAAATTGAAATCCATTGAATTCCTCGGCTCTAGCTTTGAGTTCTTCTAAAAATTTTGTCGAGTTTTCATGTTTCAAATAGTCATGCACTATTGCTCCACGGCTCGGCGCATTTTTGTGCTTCGTGTCCACGGGTTGTGTTATCGAAAGAAGCATTCCAATTTTCCCGGCGCGATCCATTCCGAGCCATGTGCCACGTGCCACATCCTTCTCGTCGACTCCACTTAGAATCCCGTCGTGCCAATGGAGGGGCGCTGTTGGGCGGTCCAGATCCTCATCTCGGTTGTTCAACAGGATTAGTTTGTATTTTTCTGTGCTCGATGTGGCCACCTTGATGAATCCGATGCACATTTTGAGTGAATCTGAAAGTATAGACCAATTTTTTAAACTAAAAACATTTTGCAAATTTTTTTTCGAAAAAAAAGTAATAAGCCACAGTGTAGGCCTAAAATGTGACCAAAATAGGGTCTACTAGGTCTAGAATAATATTTATAGGAAAGTGACAAAGTACATGTAGGAACCGGTTTTTTTTACAAAATAAACAAAAAAAAATTGTACATTTTAACGAGATTTATCATCATTTTCATGATTCCGTCGAAAGTGTAGTCTCAAATTGGTCATTTTCTCCGTACTATACGCGCATTTGGAGCACGGAAAATGGCCTCCTTTCACACTGACGACACGCTTGAGCCGAAGTACATGGGCGGTTTGTTTTCCATGTCTATATAACGCTTTTCGATTCTTAAAGCTCGTTTTGCACTCGAAGCACACCAATTTTTCCAATTTTTCTTCGGAGTTTCCCACGCCTTCGGAAGGCGGCTCTTCTGACGTCGTCTCAATTTGCGGATTCTCAGAAGTCGTTGTTCGATAGTGCTTCAGCGCTCGCGTCGTGTGCTTCGTGGCGACTCCGTGTCTGTAGAGGGCTTTTCGATTGTTGAAGGCGTGGCCGCATGTGAAGCAGAATAGTTGGTTTGACGATGTGGATGCGGAGAAATCGAATTGAGTGGCCAGGAATTCTGGAGAATTGAAATCATCAGAAGACGTGCCGGCAGCGAAGAAGTCGTTTGTGGGGTTGAGATAGTCGTTCTGGAAGAAGTTGAATTTTTTCATTGCTTTGGGAAACTTTGTCATTGCAGCGCAATGACAAAATCCAAGTTTATCATTGCGGCGCAATGACAAAAACTCACTGTCTCATTGCGGCGCAATGACAAAACCCCACTTTGTCATTGCGGCGCAATGACAAAATCTCAATTTTCTTCATTTTGCTTCGTTTTTCTTCAATTTTTTCGTTCTTTTTTTCACTCACCACCACACCCATTCCCATATCCACCAAATAGTCAGTTTTCTCGCCAATGGCGTCCGCAAAAACGACACTATGGGATAGTTGCTCCACTGTTTGATCTAGTCGTTCTGGAATTTTTTTTGGTAGCTTTTTTGGATTTCCAAGAAAGTTCTAACCTATCGCATCCACTAGACACTCCTCTGGTAGAGTTGAAAATGTGGTTTTCAATGTTTCAAGTTGATCGATGAATTGATTCATCTAGAATTAATTAGAATTTTGAGCCAAAAATCTTTTCAGAATCCAAGAATCCAAGCACGCAAGTATCAGATTCAACGCTTTCAAAAGTAGTCAAAGTCGTCATAAAACATATAGTATTTAAAACAAAAATACAAAGAAAAAATCAACAATTTATGGCATTCTGAATCAAATAAAAACCCGAAATCAAATTTAAAAAAAAACAAAACATTAAAACTCCTCGATGACCTCCTCCTCAATAATCTGCTCCTCCACATGATGATGTAAATGATGTGGATTCCATTGTCCCTCATACACCTCTTCCATCCCAAAACGCTGCTCCATCCGCGTCAACATCCCATCCGCTCGATCCAACAACGCCGAAAACCGATCCTGATTCTCCAGCTCCCTCCGTATCAGTGTCATTTTCATATCGAGCAAATTCTCAGTCTGCTCATTCGAGAATCGCGCACGTTTCAGTGTTGGAGGTTGATGCTCCTTCTCCATCATCTCATGATCCACAACGATCTCCGTCTGTCCGGATGTCTCCACAAACTCTTGCTCTTCCTCGGCCATCTGTTGAAACCTCGCATAATCCTTGGCCTCCGTCCGCACCGCGTTCTGCTTATAAATCGGCTCAAACTGAATCGGCTCTCCTTTCCAATAGTAGACGATCACCGCGTTGTCCGGTGAGCCCGGGAAGCTGCTTTCCGAGTTTTTCCCCTTTGCCGTGTAGATTTTTCGAACGAATTTCTTATCAACCTGGGTATTTTCATAGCGTTTCGAGCTAATCTTCACATCGTAATCTACACCAGCCGGTAGTTTCCCGGCTTTATCAACTCTCACCGCATTCAGGGAGTTTCCGTTTTCAGCGAACTTGTAGAATCGACTAAACCCCGATGGCTTCGTCCATAGACCATTCTCATCCCTCCGAAGCTCCAGAAGACAGTATCCCATCTTTTTGAGGTCGATAACGAATGTCCCGTTCTGTCGATAGCCTAGCGGGACCGATGAGCACAACTTATTCGCATCTACAATCGTGGCGCCCAGCATAATCGACGCAGCCTCGTCAAAATTAATCACGCAGTGCGAGTAGATGTTGAAGCCCTCGTAGAACGCGGACACCATCTGCGGCATGCTCGTCATGTTCACCTTTTCCTGAAAAAACCCCGAAAATCAAAAAAAAATTTCAAATTTCTTTCAAAGCATACATACATATGACTTTTTCTCCCAATTCGGCTTCCGGGAGATCGCCTTCGGATCGATGGGCGGTACGAAGTTCCAGGGACGTCCGTCGCTCCATGAGTAGGATATGATGGCAAATGGGAGACGGGTTTCGCCTTTGTAGCCGGTGTAGATCTGAAAATAACAAACATTTTCAAGAGCAATGACAAAAATTGCAGGAGCAATGACAAAATTTGGAAGAGCAATGACAAAATGCGTAAAAGCAATTTTTTATAAAAATTTGAGAATCATAATTTTATGTTTGAATTTTAAGCTCTAAACCCAAAAGTTAAGAAAATTATTGTTTCAAAATTAAAAAAAAAACTTTCAGAATTTTTTTTCTCAAAATTTTAGATTTTTTCAACTTTTGTCATAAAAGTTTTATGGTCTGAAATTGCACGAAAATTTGTAATTCATAACAAAAACCTCAAAATATGAGTGCAAACATTTGAAAACACTAAATTTCAGAAAAAAATAAACTTTTTTGAAATTTGAAAAATTTCCAGAATTTTTTAAAAAGATTTTTTCAACTTTTATGGTCTAAAATTGCACAAACAAAATTTCAAATTCATAACAAAAACTTTAAATTATGAGTCCCAACACTTGAAAACGCAGAAAAATTTTTTTAGTACTTTTCAGAAATTTTTTTTCGATTTTTTAATCTTTTATGGTCTAAAATTGCACGGATAATTCAAAAATACTAATTTCAAACTTGAATTCTGCATTATAAACACAGAAAATCAAAACTCAAGAAGGAAGTACTTTTTTTAATTTTTGATTTTTCAAAAAAAAATTGAAAATTAAGTTTTTTTCAAAAATAAAAAAAACTCCAACCTTTCTCTGAAAGTGTCCTCGTCCATCATCGGCACACCTCGTCACTTTATTCTCATACTTTTTCAGAATGATCTTGTACGTATAATCCTTACACCACGCCTTCAGCCGTCCCTTCCCATCATCCACTCGCACCATATTCTCCGCCTCCATCTCCTTATAAAGCCTGCATTTTCCACTCGGATTCTCCCATCCCCCGTTATCATCGTTAAAAGTGTCCCGCGCGGATCGCAAGTCCACCAGAAACGTTCCTTCTTGTTTGAACTGCATCGGAAGCGTCTTGCACACTTTCTCCTCGTCGATTTCTAGCGCGCCTATGAATAGCTCACAGCACTCTTTGAAGTCGATCGCTCGATTACTGTACAACGGCCATTGATCGAAAACGCTATTATGGAACTCCTCGCCGAGGCGTTCTAAAGGGGGCGGAGTTTGATTCGGATCATGGTTGATGTCCTCTTGCTCTACGACTATTGGCTTCTCATTATCTTCCATCGCTTCGGCCTTCAGAACTTCTTCAGTCTTCTTCAACGCCGATTCTCGCAGCACACCAAACATATTCGTCATTCCCGGAAGGTTCCTGTTGAGCACCGAGCCATTTCTATTGATCGTTGGCACCGCCGCCTCAGGCTTTCTTTGCACCGATTTTCCTGATTTCGCTAGATACGTGGCTTTCTCGTTTTTCAGCGATTGATTTGTGAGCAAAACTGTGTTCGTTGAATAGGCAGAGCCCTCTTTGATGAGAAGTCGCTTGTTGGTTTGTGGAGGAGCATTTGATGTAGAAGGCAAGGATTCGACCTGAAAAAAAAACTGTTTTTCAAAGCGGAATAGTTTTTTGTCATTGCGGCGCAATGACAAAATTTCACTTTGTCACTGCAGCGCAACGACAAAACTCAACTTTATCATTGCGCCGCAATGACAAAATCCAAGTTTGTCATTGCGGCGCAATGACAAAAACACACTTTGTCATTGCGGCGCAATGACACAAACTCACTTTGTCACTGCAGCGCAATGACAAAATCTAAATTTATCATTGCAGCGCAATGACAAAAATCCGCTTTGTCATTGCGGCGCAATGACAAAATCTTGTTTTTTTCTCGTTTTTCAATGCATTTTTCACTCACATATCCCTCGTCGCCGCCAACGATTTCTTCGTGATAAATTTCTTGCGATAAACCATCATAAGCGGGCTCATAGACTAGCGTCGAGCCATTCTCCGTATAATAAATCGGCTCGTATTGCATCGGAATCGAGGCGGCTGGAAAAATCGATAAAATTTTGTTTCGCAACTTTTCGAAATCTCTATTACCGCTGTACATTTGTCCCTCATCATCGACATATTGCACCGGTGGCTTCTGCTTTTCCGGAATCTGACCTGATGGCTCCATTCGAATTACCGCCAAAAAAGTGTCAAGGAATTGAAAGCGTATTCCAAACACTTTTGCGTCACTGTCGCTCGTGCGTCAATGGAGCGCACTTGCACAACACGGAGCGGGAATTTGAAAAGAAAATATTTTATTCAGGAGACAAAAAAAGAACGATGCCTTATTCGGGCTTCGCGAAAAAAGAAAAGTGTGTGTGATAAAGCAAGTGATATGGAAACCCGAAATACATCGTGAGAGAAAAGCGGAAAATTATACAGGAATATTTCAAGAGCAATGGAGCAATTGGGGGCGGAGACGAGAGTGTTCAGTAGTTGTTGGTGTGAAATGTGTGAGCCAACTTGAGGAACTGCTCGTTGCGTCCCCACTCGAGCGCTTGTTGGTACGACTTTTGGCAGGCGGCTGAAACATCGGAATCAATTTTTCGTCATTGCTAAGAATTTCGTCATTGCGCCGCAATGAAGATGTGTGATTTTGTCATTGCGGCGCAATGACAAAGTTGGTTTTTGTCATTGCAGCGCAATGACAAAGTGGGTTTTTGTCATTGCAGCGCAATGACAAAGTGGATTTTTGTCATTGCAGCGAAATGACAAAGTTGGTTTTTGTCATTGCGGCGCAATGACAAAAGGGTTTTTGTCATTGCAGCGCAATGACAAACTGCGATTTTATCAAATTTCTCACTTTGCGGCGCCGCTGTCGCCGTCGCTGTCGACGTATTCAACGCTGTATCCGACGACGATCTCTGAAGCGTTCCGACTGAGGCGGCTGGCGCGTCGCCGGCGCTTCCCGTATACTGTGCCACGTCGAGCATCGTCTGCGCACGTCCGAATCCGGGCGTCACCACCGGAACCGTCTGCACCAATGGATTATGTTGTTGTTGTTGTGGAATTGACGATGAGTGTTGACCCATTTTTTTTCCTGGAAAAAAAATTTTGAAATTTAAAAAAAAAAAAACTTTAATTTTTTTTTGAAAATCGATTTTTACGAACCTTTTAATAGACTGCTTTGCTTTTTTTGTGATTCGCTGAGAGGTGTCTTCGTTGGAAAAGAGACTCAAAGCGATTAGGCGAGCATCTGAAAAAACTGATTTAAATTTAAATTTTCAAACCAAACTCATGTGATAAACGAGTGTAAAGGTTAACGAACAATAAAAATCACAAAGAATATTCAAAATTTTCCATTTTTCCCTTCACAAAAAAGCAACAAAAACCACAGAGCGCGAGACAGAAAAACACAGAAAACAAACAATTCGAAAATCAAAACACTTGTCCGAGAGGACTACAAGCCGAGCTTCGCAACGAGACTCCGCGCAGGATTTCGCGCAGTGTTCCTTTAAGGGATTACGGTTTCCATGGAGAAATTGATTTTTTTTATTCAACATAAAAAATACCCGAAAATAAAGAAAAATCACCCGTTTTTTTTGTGAAAAAATACAAATGTGAAAAAGAAAAAATATATGGGAAAAATGTGGCGTTTTTTACACAACCAGCTGTTCTTTGGTGGGCCTTCGTGGAATGCTCAACTCGGACTCTTTTTCCCATAAACTTCCGTAGTGCATCCATCCAACGGAAGTGTTTGAACGCGTTAAAGTTGGCTCACCGCCAAGGCGAGCAACGATTTCGTCGACGGCGAGGCCAGCGGTTTCGAGCATCTGAAAATAAATGAAAATTTTGAACTCTGTAAAAATTTTTAAAAGCTTTTTTTAAAACATTACGGAGAGTCGTAATCAATGCTAAAATCGTTAATTTGAGTAAAAATCGGCAATTTTAAATACCAAATTCAAAAATCTCAACTTTGTAAAAAAAATCCAAAATTCAAAATTTCAAATTTCCCTCCCAAAATCAAGGTCCCCAAAATTACCTGAGTATGCAGAATAGTTGCCAGAGCTGCACAGCAAGTCGCCAGAAACAAAAACATTGAAAATCCGAAATGTGCTCGAAGGGTTGGGAACATGAAGACTTCCAGGACAGCGATGGCGATTGGGGGGACCTGGAAATTTTAAAAAATTGAAACTCAATAAAAAATTGTGCTCATTTTGAAGAGCATGATTTGCTGATTTCAAAAATATAAGTTTCATTAATTTTGGAGAATTTTGAGCCCAATTACAGTAATACTTGCTCTGGGGGTCAAAAAAAAAACTTTAAAGTTGCTCATGATTATACTTATTTTGGAGCCCTTGATTTGCTGATTTCAAAAATATATAATTGACTAAATTAAAGTGAGTTTCCACAGAGATACGGTAGAAACAAAAATTTTTGAAAAAATTTCACAAATAAAAAAATTTCTGAAAAAATTCAAAACGTTTCTTCACTTCATTTTTTGTAGTTTCCACTTTTTTGTTTCATTTTTGTGGTTCCTGATCAAAATTGGTTGAGATACAGTAAGAAAACCAACTTTCAAAAAAATATTTTTTTTGAAAATTTAGATTTTTTTCAAAAAAAAAATTTTAACGGAAAATTTTGAGAGTATTATCAAAATCCGATAATTTTCATGAAGCACTTAACTTGTTTTTCGAAAAATATAAATTTCGTCGAAACATGATAAGTTTTCATCGAGATACGGTAGAAAACATTTTACAAAAATTCAAAAAAAAACTGACAAAAATTTTTTTTCGAAAAATTTCGTTTTTTTTTTCAAAAAGTAGCCTTACTTTCTATCTAAAAGAATAAGAGTCTAAAAACGTCATTCTTACAGTTTTTTTCTGAAAATGGGCGGAGCTACAGTAAGAAAACAAAAATGGGACACAAATTTTTTTACCACAAAAAAATTTTTTTGTCGAAGAATTTCTTTTTTTTTTCAAAAGTAGTCTAACTTAAAAACTAAAATAAGATAAGTCTAAAAACATCATATTTTTAGTTTGTAACCTACCTGTGTAGCTTGTCCAACCTTGGCTCGAATATTATGTGGGCACAACTCGGAAATCATAATCGGAGCCATCACAAGCATTCCCAAATTCACGGCACTTTGTCCCAAAACCGCGGCGCCACAAGCGAAAATCCATCTCGACTCGAAATTCCATCCAAAATTATTGGCCATTTCCGGAATCGCCAGGCCAACCCATTCAAAGGCGCATAGCCAGGTGAGGAGCACGAAAATCGGCCGGCGCCCGTATTTTTCGATTATTAACGGAGCGACGAAGCTGACTGGGAGGGAAATTGCACTGATTATCATTATAGCGATGGTGGATTGAGATTGGGAGAGATTGTAGGAGATTAGGAGTTCCACGAGGTATTGGGATTTGATGTTGAGCCCCGAGAAGACGGGGACCAGGGAGCAGATGAAGACGAGGAAAAGGGAGAATCTGAAAAGCGGAAATTATGCGGATTCCAAAAATATGAAAATCATAAAATTTGGACCAAAATGGGCGGAGCTACAGTAGAAGGCACAAACCCTCGATTTTTTCCAAATTTTCGAAACATAGTCATGATTATACTCATTTTGCAGCTCTTGATTTGGTGACTTCAAAAATATAAATCTTATTCAGTTTGGATCATTTTGAGCCAAGGAACAGTACCCCTTGCTCCGTGAGCCAATATCTCAAAATTTCAATTTTAGTCATGATTATACTCGTTTCAAAGCCCTTGCTTTGCTGATTTTGAAAATTATATGTTTTGTGTTGTTTGAACCATTTTGAGTCGAGATACAGTAGTAAATGTTCCGTGAGCCCAAATGTCGAAATTTCAATTATAGTCGTGACTATACTCATTTTGAAGCTCTTGATTTTCTGATTTCCAAAATGGTAGTCTCACTCAGTTTAGAGTATTTTTAGCCGAGTTACAGTAGTCCTTGCTCCGTGAGCCCAAAAGTCAAAATTTCAATCCTACTCATGATTATACTTCTTTTGAAGCTCTCACTCTCCAGATTTCAAAAATACCAATTTTATTTAGTTTGGAGCATTTTGAACCAAAATACAGTACCCCTTACCTATGCGTCCTATGTTGTAAAATATCCAAAATTCCATAATTTCTCTTCTGAGCCTGCTTATTTTCATGAATCATTTCTCGAATCGCTCCATCAATTTCTTTCACTTTTTCATCTCCGTAATAGAACTTCAGTGCTCGCCGAGCATCTTCTTCATTATTTTGTTGGATGAATAGATGTTTCGGAGATTGTGGAAGGAATACGGTAACGATGAGATGGATTGTAGCGAGAAGAGCCGTGATGCAGGGCAGGAGGAACCTAGAAAAATTATAATCATTTTGAAGCTGAAATAGTGATCATTACAAAAATATAAAATTCATCCTATTTGGAGCACTTTGAGCCGAGTTACAGTAGGAAAACCAAAAATCCAAAAAATTTCAACCTAGTCGTGTTTGTACTCATTTTGAAGCTCTTGATTTGCTGGTTCCAAAAATATTAAAATCATCTTATTTGAAGCATTTTCAGCCAAGTTACAGTAGTTTTTGCTCCGTGACCCAAAATGTCAAAATTTCCAACCTAGTCATGATTATACTCGTTTTAACGCTCTTGAGTTGCTGATTTCAAAAATACCATTTTTATTCAGTTTGGGGCATTTTGAGCCGAGTTATAGTAGTTTTGCTCCATGAGCCAAAATGCAAAAATTTTCATAGTTGATCATGATTATACTCATTTTAAAGCTCTTCATTTCCTGCGCCCAACAAAACCGTATTATTTTCACGTTTGGAACATTTTTAGACAAGTTGGAGCTCAAAGATCAAAAATTCTTACCACAAATTTTCCGTCCCCCATACACTCGGTAGGCACAAGGGTGTCACCAGCAATGTCATTATAACTCCTCCAGAATTGATAAAAAGTGAGGTTAGTCCTCTTTTTGAGTCCGGTGAGCACTCGGCAATCCAAATAATCAAAACCACACGGAGCCCTTGGAGCATTCCAGCGATTAGATGGCCAATGACATAGAGCTCGAATCGGTTGAGAAGAAGAGATGTCAACATGCACATTGAGCCGAGGATTCCGAGGAAACTTCTGAAATTTTAGAGTTGAAAATGTATTCAGCTTGTTAAGCGGATTCTAAAAAGTAAAATTCCATCAACTTTGGAACATTTTGAGCCGAGATACGGTAGTTTTTGCACTGAGGGTCAAAATCTCAAAATTTTGATCCGTGTCATGCTTATACTCATTTTAAATTTATTTTTTGCTGATTCCAAAATTGAACGTTTCATTCAATTTGGAGCATTTTAAGCCGAGTTAAAGTAGTTTTTGCTCCGCGAGCCAAAATCTCAAAATTTCAAAAATACTCATGATTATACTCATTTTGAAGCCCTTAACTTACTGATTCCGAAACAAAAAATTTCATCGATTTTAAAGCATTTTTAGTAGAGTTACAGTAGCTTTTGCTCGGTGAGCCTAAATCTCAAAATTTCAAACCGAGGCATGATTGTACTCATTTTAAAGCGTTTTTCTTGTTGATTCCAAACATATGAATTTTATAAAGTTCGGAGCTTTTCGAGCCGAGTTACGGTTATTTTTGCTCTACGAGCAAAATT
Source organism: Caenorhabditis zanzibari (assembly GCA_963966625.1). Lineage (NCBI taxonomy): Eukaryota > Metazoa > Nematoda > Chromadorea > Rhabditida > Rhabditidae > Caenorhabditis > Caenorhabditis zanzibari. Next base: position 20,080,545 of record OZ016472.1, on the reverse strand, counting down.
TACTGGATTACTGTACTTACCGTAACAAAATCGTCTCCTTCCTTCCCAATCCATCCATCAATCTTCCCATGACTGCGAATGAGATGGCCAAACCGATGAACATGAATGAAGCGCATGCCGAGAATATGGTTTCAAAGCTGAAAAAACAAACTTTCGTGGTAGGACCCAAAAAATATAGAAATTTTCAAACCTAGTCATGATTATACTCATTTTAAAGCTCCTACTTTGCTGATTCTAAAAATTTATGCTACAAATAATTTGGAGCATTTCGAGCCGAGATGCAGTACTAAAATCAAAAATTCTAAAATTTCAAACCTACTCATCATTATACTCATTTTAAAGCTCCTACTTTGCTGATTCCAAAAATTTATGCTACACATAATTTGGAGCATTTAGAGCTGAGTTACCGTACTAAAACCAAAAAGCCAAAAATTTCCAACCTAATCATTATTATACTCATTTTAAAGCTCTTTTTATTTCGATCTCAAAATTTTTTTTTCACTTTTTTATTCTCAAAATTAACCAAGTTATAGTAATTTCTAATTTTGCACCCAAAAACTCTCATTTTATCATATGTTTCCGTTTGCAAAATTTCCGCTATTTTTAGTCGTTTGACCCAGTTTTCAATGACGTCCGAATCAGAACTCGAAAGGAAATGTACTGATAACAAAAATCGTCTTATCTCAACAAATGATACGTAATTTTTGTGTTACTATGAGAAAAATTTATTTTTACTAACAGTGAAATCATATGATCCATGTGATCCTAGAGAAAAAGAGTGATCATTAAAAATCTAAAAATCAGTTTTTGTTTTAAGAGAACAAACAAAACTTGGTGTTTTAAACGCAAACAATTTGAAAATGTTTTTTGTTGGTAAAAATGTGTTTTGGGAAAGTGAAAACTAAATTTTTGAACTTAGGAAGGAAAATGCTTTAAAGTAGGATTACAGTCATTTTTTTAATTTTCTCAAATGATCGTCCCAATTCCATTATTTACGAAAATAACAATATTTTTGCACAAAAATCGGTAAAACTCGAGAAAATCGATTTTCAAAACGCCAACTTACATTTTTTCTAACCTATTTCAATGAATATAGAATTTTGCGCTGATTCGAATGCACCTAATATCGCTGCTCAAAACGCAATAGAAACATTTTTATGAACAAATTTTCAATTGTCGCGCCGCCCGCTGAAGACGCATGAGCATTCAGCGGCGAGCGCGACAGCAGATTTGAATCGACAGCGGGCGGCGCGACAAAGTGCAATTTCGTTCATAAAAATTTTTCTATTGCGTTTTGAGCAGCGGTATTAGGTGCGTTCAAATCAGCGAAAAATTCTACATTCAATGAAATAGGTTAGAAAAAATGTAAGTTCGCGTTTTGAAAAGCGATTTTCTCGAGTTTTACCGATTTTTGTGCAAAAATATTGTTATTTTCGTAAATAATGGAATTGGGACGATCATTTGAGAGAATAAAAAAATGACTGTAATCCTACTTTAAAATGAGTATAATCAAGACTAGGATTGGAATTTTGAGATTTGGGCTCACGGAGCAAAAACTACTGTAACTTGGCTCAAAACAGACAAAACTTGATGAAACTAATATTTTCAAAATAAGCAAGTCGAGAGCTTTAAAATGAGTATAATCATGACTAGGTTTCAAATTTTGAGATTCTGGCCCACTGAGCAAAAACTACTGTAATTCGGCTCAAAATGGTCAAAACTTGATGAAACTAATACTTTTAAAATAAGAAAATCAAGTGCTTCGAAATGAATATAATCATGACTAGGTTTGAAATTTAGAGATTTGTGCTCACGGAGCATTTACTACTGTAACTTTGCTCAAAATGCTCCAAATTTGATTAAACTTACATTTTCCGATTGAACAAAGCAAGAGCTTCAAAATGAGTATAATCATGACTAGGTTTCAAATTTTGAGAGTTTGGCTCAAAGTATAAAAATTACTGTAAGTCGCTCAAAATGCTCCAAACTCTATGAAATTCATATTTTTGGAATCAGAAAGACTTCAGCTTCAAAAAAAAAATCACTCTCAAAATCCAAAAATTTCAAAATTTCCCATCCACTCACCTCTCATCACTTTCAACACCGTAATTTTGCCTCAAACTTTCTCGAAAGAACTCCTTAATGGGTACATTCATCAAATTCAAACAGGCCGCCATAATTTCTCCATATTGGGAGAATATGGCATGTGAAAGGGTCGCCCAGAATAGACGACCTTGGAAAAGCATTCTGGAAATAAGTTTAGAAAAAATAAGAAAAAAAAAATTTTTTTTTCGAAATTATAAAAACTTTAACTTTTCGAAATAGATATTGAGAAGTTAACAATCAATGAAATATAATTCTTTGGAACTTTAAAAATTTAAAAATAAATAGAAAAAAACGCACGGCACCCTGGCACTCCAATTTAGCGTACTGTAGAATTCTGTGAGACCGCAAACACCGCGGCGAAATGCTCCGCATTTGCGCGTAAAATTTTGGGCACGATTTCGCGAAAACTTCAACCTTGTCGCCCATAGTTTAAAACAAAATTTTCCGGTCAAAAACAAATAGAAAATGTTAATATAAAAATTCTACATCTGAAAAGTATAAGAACATCAACTTTCGTCAAGTTTTGAGGTAGAAATCGGTGAATTTCGTTAAAAATTTTGAATGAATAGAACTCCTCTTACGCTGAACTAAAATGCATGTTTTTATGCTTTTTAAACAGGAATTCTCTCAACTTAAAAAAACTAGAGAATTGTTTATAGAAAATAAGTTTGTTTCTCAAGAAATTTATCAATAAGTGATTTTCCCGTTGTAAAATTGCAATAAATTTCTTCGGGTTACTGTAGTTTACAAAAAAATATTTTTATGCGTCAAGGAAAGCTACACAAAGTGCGTCAACAATTGTTTTCGCATTTTGGAGGCGCAGGGTGCCGTGAAAACGCTCAACCTTTGAGATTCTGGAAATTTCAAATTTCCCTCCAAAAAGCCTAAAAAATCTCCTTTTTTCACAGAAAAAACGCCAACCAAGAAAAGGAGTCTTATATTTAATAATTTTCAAAAAAATGACTCCAAATTTATATTTCTTATCAATGCCAAAAAAAAGGGGGGGGGGGGGTCGGTCTGTGTCTATTTCCTCCTCCCTAAATTTTCGTCATAATTATGAATGTTTTTTCAGGAAATTTGTAATTATTTTCAAGTTTAACGAACAGTATTCATGAATAAGGAAATAGCTTATTTTTTGATTCGTTAATCAAAAAAAAATTATGAAAAAAAATTTTCCCAGAAAATTTTTCTCGTAAAATTTTTTCAAAGCTCATCAAAAATTGGAATCAACATGAACGGTACCAGGTGAATTGCTGACATCAGATAGTGGTCAGAAAATTTATTTAACGATTCTGGAGAATTTGGAAATTTGCAAAAAAAAAGTTTCGAAGAATTTTGTTTTTAATTTTGCAAAAAAAAGCTAAAAAAATTACAAAAAAAGTTTTCGAAAAAAAAAAAAATTTTTTTCTTCGAAAAAGTGATTCCTGGTATCCATAATTATATAAAAAGCAGTATCAAAACCCAATGTTCTCAACAAAAACAGCTAGTAAAAACCTATTTTTTCAGAAAATTAATCAAAAATATTTTTTTTCCAAAATTATTTTTTCCACAAGATTTATTCGTGGCCCCTATAAATTATAGGCTATAATAATATATGTAGTCGTGGTTCCAAAATCTAAAATTCTCAAAAAAATAAATAATTTTAAAAGAGAAAATATTTTTCGAAAGTTTAAAAAAATTTGCAAAATTCCCCCTTCTGTAAAAAAATTATCTCCTACTTTTCCCAAGATAAAAAAAATGCCAATCCAAAATTTTTTCCAACTTTCCTTTGTTCCATTTTAACTTTGCACTTTTCCTTCTCCTCCCCTCCTATGCCCTTCTTATCACTCTCTCCCTTTTTTGTCTCCTTTAAAAAGTGTCCATGACAGATGCTCAAGTTTCAGGCTTTTGAACTTTAGGTCCAATCGATCTTAGAAAAGAACAATAACAAAGTTTAATTTTCTATGTAAAAAAAGAGAGGAACAATGATATCTAGAGAGGACTAAAAAACAGAAAAAAACACTATAAAAAGTTGAGAACAAGAAAAGTGATTCCAGACATAAAAATGAAAAAAATGAATTTCAAAAAACAAAAAAGTATATTTGAAAATTTCTTCAAATCCCCAACATCTTCTTCATCTGTCGTCCATATTCTCTCGTCTTTTCAGCAGTCTCCTCCGTATTTCGATACGTCTTCCACATGGCTCCAAATTCTGTCACCGCCTTCTCATCAGGCTTCAATCCAGCCGTCTTGGCCTTCTCGATAAGATCCTCGAGCTTTGTCTTCGTTGTGGAGCCCTCGAATTCCACTTGTAGATTGTCGGCGCGTTCCTGAAAACCCATTTTGGTTAAAATGACTCGAAAAACAGATTTTTCAACATTTTTCAGATTAGAAATTTCAATTTTAACATAAAAATCTAATAAAATCATCGAAAAATCAAAAAAATGGAGAAAAATGAGCAAAATTGAGCAGAGTCATTAGGAATCATTATAAAATTTTTGCCATTGCGCTGCAATGACAAAATCCAACTTTGTCATTGCAGCGCAATGACAAAACCTCACTTTGTCATTGCGGCGCAATGACAAAAACCCACTTTGTCATTGCGGTGCAATGACAAAATCCCACTTTTTCATTGCAGCGCAATGACAAAATCTTACTCTGTCATTGCAGCGCAATGACAAAATTGAAGCAAAGTCAAAAATTCAAACCATCGTATCTCTGCTCATTTTCATCCGTTTTTCATCATTTTTAGCTCAAAATGGTGCAAATTTCTCACCTTAAGCTCCGCCCACGGCTCAACCTTATTCGCCTCGTGATACAACACCGTCAACAGATAATGTGCATAATCCAAATTCTGCTTTCTCGTATGACATCTATCCGTGATGATCGTCAACTTTCTGGTCTCCGGATTGTATCGTTTTCCAGCTAGCCTCATGAACTTCTCCAGTGAAACCCCCTCGAGTTTCAACGAATCCACGTCGACGAGCATCGTTACAACACGACTTCTGATGTCTCGAATGTTGGTTCCTTGATGAACATAGGTGGAGTATTGAACCTGGATTGGGAGAATGCTAGAAGTGAGAGTGGGGTCGGCGAGGAGCTCTGGTGGGAATGGAGTGCAGAATTCTGGAAAAAAAGTACTGTGAAAAATGAAAATTATGGGGGGTAACTCATTCAAATGTGAATGACTTTTTTTTGGGTAAAAATACAGTCAAAATGTTCCGGTTGAAAAATCGTCAGATTTCATCGAAAATTAACAGAGTTACGGTAAAATCGCCAATCTCTCGGCAAAAAAAGACGTAACTCTGTGAACTTTCAATGAACTTTGACGATTTTTCAGCCAATCGATAGCATTTTTAATAAGGAATATTTTGACCGTATTTTCACGAGTTGCCGAAAAGCCAACTCACTCTTGATGGCTTCACAATGCTGTTGAATAGCAACCGGTGTTAAATGAAGAAAATTTGGAATCTTCACAAGCTCCAAATTTCCCTCTTTCTTAAACGGCGCTCGTTTCTCGACGTTCGGCCGCGATCCCATACGAACTGGCAACGGAACGACACTGGCGGCGAACGTACGAGCCGCCGGCCAGATATCTGTCCATTTATGCTTTTCTGGATCCATCTCCTCGCTTCTTGGCGGTCTTTCAGCGAGACGGTCTTGTAGATCGAATCGACTACGAGTCTTGATCTCGGCACGTCCCGTGGCTTGTTCCAGTTGGGTCTGACCGCGGAGTTTTCGCTTTGGCATCACGTAGAGCTCTCGGAAATCGTCGCCCTGAAGAAATTGGCCAATTTAGGTGGCGTTCCATCTTTCAGAGTGAGAAATAACTTTTGAAAATTTTTTTCAAAAGTTTTTGTTGTGAAATTTTTTTTTGCAATTTTTCAAAACTAAAAAATTGCACAGGGGTGATTTTCATGCCAATAACACTAATTTCCACGATTTTGCAAGATTCTAAAAGCAAAAATAGACGATTTTAAAGCATTTATAGGGTTGAAAACCCCAAAATCGTCCGACTTCGGAAAAAATTGATTTTCAGCCAGTTTTTTCAGTATTTCTCAAATGTTTTCATGTCTTTTTTGATTTCGAGGCACTTTTGGCAGCGAAAAACTTGTTTTGAAACATTTATAGGCTTGAAAACTCTAAAATCGGTTAAATTTGAATTTTTTCGAGAAAAATCAATTTTCAATTAATTTTTTCAGTATTTTTCAATATTTTCCATGATTTTTTCGATTTCCACACAATTTTTCATCCCCACATTTTCATCTTTCGCTGCAATCGAGCCTGCCGACAACGCTTGCTTCGCTTTTCCATACTCGGCGCCCCCAACGGCGTTACGCAGTTTATCAGCGAGTGTTGATCGATTCCGGGTAGCCAGTTGGTTTAAGCGATGCATTTTTACCTTAAAAATTGCTTCATTTTTGATTTTTGGGCAGGAAAATCGCAAAAAAAGAGAGAAAAACGATGGAAATTGAAGAAAAATTGCAAGCTCATGTTGTCCGAGAGGACTCCGAGCGATGGCGGCCGAAGATCGCACACCTAGTCCCTCTGGTTTTTTAGCGGGAGATTAAAAATAAATCATTCTTATTTTTGTGATTTTCAGGCAACTGTAGTCTTGTTCTCAGAAAAAAAAACATAAGAAAAATAGAACAGGTCATCAGCTTCATTTTAAAACATAAATTACTTTTTTAGTCCAAAACTCGCTGAGAAAAACTTGGAATTAGATTTTCCACTCTAATGTTTGGCTTAGAAAATTCAAATTCAAGTGCTTCTCAGCGAGTTTTCAACCAAAAATAGTGATTTATGTCTTAAAATGAAGCGAACGTCTGGTTCTATCTTCGCCATAATTTTATTTTTGAAAACAAAGGTTGGCTGAAAATCGCAGAAATAATGAAAGACCTATAGGCACGGGGGTCGAAAAAGAGAGATATGCAAACGCGCTCCCCTGATTTGGCCCTTTTTTCCGAACTTTGACGCCTTCTGATTCAGTATATTTCAGTATTTTTTCTGAATTTTTTTGCGTCAGAAAAATTCAGGACTAAATTTATTGTCTGTTCAATAAAACGTCGGCAAGACACGCCCCTTTTCGGACACGCCCCTTTTCACGCAACTACTAAAAAATTGATCTACAAGCTAACGTGAAAAAGGGGCGTGTCCGAAAAGGGGCGTGTCTTGCCGACGTTTTATTGAACAGACAATAGTACCGGAATAAAATAAAAATTTCAAAAAAATGAGCGGAATTCGGGTCGAAAAAATTAATTTTAGGCCCGGCTTCTCCAGAGAGCGCGTTTGCATACCTCTGTGTTTCGACCCCCGTGTATAGGTATTAAAAATGTAGATAAAAAAGACAGAGGGAGTCGAGAGACGCAGCAAAAACCCATGCGAGGGGACCCTAATGGAATATGCAAATGTGCTCTGTCGGAATTGCTATTGGTTCGTTACAAGTTATTTAAAACTTACTGAGAAATCTATACAATGTTCGCCGTTCTCCAAGCTGTGCACCAAATACTCCTGGCCAATGAAAGCCCTCGCACATTCCGATTCCTTCGAGTTCCAGTTTTGGTGCAACAAGAAATATTGGCCAACATGAGTTTTATCGATTTGTGAGTTTGCCAATTTCAGAGCGACTAAATAGTTGTTTTTTTTCCCCACAGATTCCTGTTCTCCACTCTTTCTGAAAAAACCAAGAGAATAGTGAGAAACTTTTGGGTTTGGAGGCAGTTGAAAGTTGTCATTGTTTTCCGCTCTGACGACATTCACATTTTACTGCCAAAGGATATTCTTCAACTGAAACTTCGAGTTTGCATCTGTCCAATGCCTCGATTGACAACTTTCTTCATTAAAGGTCGGCTCCACTGTTTTGATTTTATCCTTTCGATGGTTTGAGGGGTCGCCTTGATATTTCTAAAAATGAAACTGTAAAAATAGACGGAGAAAGTCTTGAACACAGCAGTTCGTTCTGTTGTAGCTCCTTTCAAGGGAACATTTTTGATGCCACAAACAAATTGTTTTTTTCCATGACTAGAGGTATTTGACAGAAGATCATACTGACTTTTTTTTCTCGCATTTTCATTTTTTCATCTGAAAAATCTCGGAAAAACTCGAGATTGCCTCGAGAAAAATCTCGAGAAAAAATCTTGAGATAATCTCGAGAATGGGGTCGATTCATGTGGCGGCGCATAGGGATAGCGGAGCATCGTTGTTTTGGTTTTCGCTGTCGGAAACTCGAAAACAACTGCTCGTAAAAATTCCATACTACTGATTTCTGTAAACTCATTAAAAACGAGATATTCCAAAATGCAGGGGTGAACCTTTCTTTATTTGGAGTACTACTGTATGTATTTGTTTTTTTAATTTCAGACAGCATAGATTTTGGTGCGAATTGTGTGAAGTATAAGCAAGACGAAGTACATCAAGTTCTCGAAATCTATTGGGACAACGTGATTTATGGAATGGAGACTGTTGGAAATTTACTGTTCGACTTATGTCCAAAAACCGAAATTTCACTTCACCTTTGCTCAAAACCAATGATAACAATGAATCCAGTAATTGGTTGGCTAAAGAATAAAAATGTTAAGAAATGTAAGATTTTTTCCTAGCAATCTCAAACCAAATATATGTTTCAGTGAAAAATTTGACCGTGGAGGGATGTCTCGAAGGGCCCATCGGAGTGAATATAATTTTGAAGAATTTCGAAATTCTCGAAAGACTCGCTACGCATGTGGAACACGACTACCCATCGAATCCGACGGACATCCCATCGAATTTGGAATTTTTATACATAGCGCACAGTCGACAGTTAAAATTGAACCATTTCTTTCACATTAACGCCAAAATCAACTATCTCTTCGAGTCTTCGTTCACTTCTGGAGAACTGAACGATTTGCTGAAAAAATGGATAGAAGGCGAGACGAACGATCGAATGGAATATTTTCTATGTATACCAGTTGGAGAGATTGATAAGCGTCGAGTTTTAGCGGGCATCGACGGGGTGCTGCAATCCAGAGACCTTAAAAGAGCATACAAACTGTGAGAATTAGCGTTAGAATGGAAGAATAAAATCCCGTTTTTTGTTCAGAAGTCAGTTGCAAACACTATATGTTTCTGGTGGATTCGATGTCAGAAGACGTCACGATGGAGCACTTGCCACAGTCAGATGGAGAGGAGGATTTGAAATGATTGTGTGGACTGATTAGTTTGTTTTTCTTTGTTTGTTTAACTGTTACAACAAAACGCAAATAATTCTTCTTCAAAACATACATGTCAAACCCGGGCCGGCCGGCAGTTTTCTCTATTCACGGTCTCCTACGCGTGAAAAATTTTTTTGTTTTCGTTTTTTGTGTGCTTATTTTTTAAGAGAGGATACTCTCTCCCTTTTTACTGTAATTTCAGATATCTTCTCAGGTGTCAATCGAGACGATTTGGAGCTAAAAACTTTGGGAAAAAAGGAATTGACATGAAACAGGCTGAAACTTTTCAGTTTGACATGTTTTTAGAGCTAAAAATCAGCAAGAAACCACAATTTTCTTGATCTAGGTGAGCAGGTAAAAATTCTAAATCGTTTTATCAAAAATCGAATCCCACAGTTTTTTGGACAATTGAGTCATTGGTGAGATGTGATATGAATCGAACGATTCGAATCAAAACTGAAAGACTAGATATCAAAAAAGTTTCAGTACTAAATTCTCGATTTTGGGACAAAATTGAGGATATCTCGAGAACTAGGTCAGCTACAAGAAAAATCATGTTTGAAAAGTTTCAAAATTTTTCTACGCATCTTTTGAGCTATCATACTCTCCAAACGGTAAACAATGAAAAATGTAGTTTCAGTTTTTGTGGAGCCTCTGAGCTGATAAAGTTCTGAAATAATTTCTGAAAGAACCAGTTGGAAAAAGCGTTTCGAAGTAATCATTAATTGAACAGGGAAGAAAAAATGTACAAAAAAGAGCAAAAAAAATCAAATGGTTAGTAAAAAAGCAGCCCAGTTAGCTCTGAGCAAGTTCACAATGTCCCGGCTCCACAAAAACTGAAACTACATTTTTCATTGTGGATCAATCTGAAAGTGAAATAGCGCAAAAGATGCGTAGAAAAATTGTGAAACTTTTCAAACACGATTTTTCTCGTAGCTGACCTAGTTCTGGAGATATCCTCAATTTCCACTGACTCCCAATCGAAATAAAAGCTTTGGGCCAAGACTATGCAGAAATTGTATCTAATAAGACATCAGAATCATTTCTAATTTCTCATCTAATTTTTTAGTTTTTCATTTTTTCCAGTTTTCCATCATTGTAGGGGTACATTGAAGTAGGGATGTGGACTTTGAACGATCATTGGAAGCTTAAAACTTTCGAAGAACAGTTTATTTTTAGCATATTTAGCAGGGCTGGGCGGCAACAAGTTGCCGATTGCCGAAGTTGCCGAAATTTCGTTGCCGAATTGCCGGTGCCGATTTCGGCAACGAAAAAAATATTGCCGAGTTGCCGTTGCCGATTTCGGCAACATATATTTCGGCAAATTTTACAACGCAAAAAGTTGGTTTTTGGTGCAAATTCCGAGTTAAAAAATACGACTGCGTCATTAAACACAGTAAGCTTTGATTTTTTTGCAAATTTTTTCTCAAATCCCTCAAATAAGGAAAGTTTTGGCTCTAGTTGTACATTTAGTCACCGAAAAAAGTGTGAATTTTCAATGGGACGAGCAAATTTACGTTGCCGAAAATTGCCGAATTTGCCGAAAAATAGTTTTCGGCGATTGCCGAGTTGCCGAACGTTGCCGAAAGGCAATCGGCAAGTTGCCGAGTTGCCGATTTGCCGAAAAAATGTTGTTGCCGCCCAGCCCTGATATTTAGCAATTCATGTTGTCCGAGAGGACTCCGAGCGGTGGTGGCCGAGGAAAATTTCGGGCGGCTGTTTGAAATATATTTTTTAATGAAGAATTTTCCGAATTTCTAACGAAAATGGAGGTTTTTCACACCGTTAAAAAGGTAATTTCCTCGAAATTATATGATAAAAAATAAATTAAAATATTTCAGACACTATCAGCTATCATTTCCGATGCCAACGCCGACGATGAAATCAACCTTAGAAAGCTCGCCGCCATCGGAGGCCTCATCAAGCCAGAAGTTGTTGCCACGGTAGAAAAACATCGAAATTGAAACAAAAAATTCGAGTATTTTTAGAGTTTTCAATTAATGGAGCGAGGCAAAGTACGAGAGCTCAGGATTCCACAATCTTCGATTCGACAGAAGCCACGTGTTTTTGAGGATTTTGAAGAACCGGTGATATTCGATTGGAGAAGTGAATGGGAATTGAGAAGGATGAAAAAGAAAAGAAAATCGGAAGGAGTCGTTGAACTTCGAAGGAGTTTTGTGGAGGTATAGATTTTTTGGACATTTTAAAGAAGTCTTGAATTTAGGAGCATTAGAATCAGAAAGAAATTTGCACCATTTTGAGCCAAAAATCATAAAAAACGGATGAAAATGAGCAAAGATACAATGATTTCAATTTTTGTCATTGCGCTGCAATGACAAAGTTCGTTTTTGTCATTGCGGCGCAATGACAAACTGGGATTTTGTCATTGCGCCGCAATGACAAAAATTACAAAAATTTTCCAATGATTCCAAATGGCTCAATTTTGCTCATTTTTTAAAAAATTTCTCTGTTTTTCCAGGTGGAGCACGCGAAGAAAAAAGAATCCCTCCAATTCTTCTACCCTCGAATCCACTACTGCCCGTGTCGTTATTTTCAAAACTCCGTTCTCCAGAAGCAAATCGACTGGATTTGTGTACACCTTCTGGCTTATTATTTCTCAAGAAGTTTCGCAAAGATGGAGACAATTGAGTGTAAAATGGAGATAGTTGAGATACTGAAAAAGATTTTGTTGCGTTCTGTTGTAATAAAATAAGTCTTTTTATGTATTCGATTAACAATAGAAAACGATAATGGGGAAAGGAAAACAAAACAATGAACAACAAAAACAAATTCAAACAAAAAGAGACTCAAATCACACGACTTCCTTTAACCACCGCCTTCACCGATCGCTTCTCAACAATTTTGTGCTTCAAACTAGTCTTCAACTTCTTCGCCTTGTTTCCACCAATCGGCAGCATGTTTCTTCTCTGAAGACTCTTCATCCGATCATCCAAAACGTGTCCCTGTGGTTTGATTTGTCGCAAATTTCCAGTCAACTCTTCCTCGAGAAGGAATGGGTCCTCGGCGTCGACGAACTTTCCGCGGCCAAGCTTCTGTCGTTTTGTGAGCTTGTTGAGCAGCTTCTTCTTCTTACGCGTCTCCGATTCCTCATGACGTTGCTTTTCTTCCTCGTCGAGCTCTTTGTGGATTTGTTTGGTGCTGGAAAATAGGAGTTGTAGAGGCTCTCAAATATTATTCTGAAGCTTTCAAAAAATCTAAAATCCAAAATTCAGCCCCCCATGGAGTTCTCAGAATCTCCAATAGCTCAAGAACTCAAAATTTCATATTTTTGATGTTTGGGATATTTTAAAAGAATCTTGAGTTTAGAAGCATTAGCATTTAGAAGCATTAGAAGCATTAGAAATTTGCACCATTTTTAGTTAAAAATTATAAAAAACTGATGAAAATGAGCAAGGATACGATGAATTGAATTTTTGTCATTGCGTCGCAGTGACAAAGTGGTATTTTGTCATTGCGCCGCAATGACAAAGTGAGTTTTTGTCATTGCGCTGCAATGACAAACTTAGATTTTGTCATTGCGCCGCAATGACAAAAACCTCAAAAATTTTTTTTCAGTGATTCCAAATGGCTCAATTTTGCTCATTTTTCTCCATTTTTTTTCCAGGTGGAGCACGCGAAGAAGAAAACTGCCTAAAATCTCTAAGACTCACCGATAAACATTATGCGAGTCCTGCTCGCGAGCCTTCTCCTCCAACCGCTTCTTCTCCTCCTTCTCCAGACCCTCGGCCTTCGCCTTCTTCTTCTTCTGCTCCTTCGTCATTCTCTCACAAGTCACCGGCCCATTTTTGACTGTCTCTTCTGGAGCACTAGTTCCTTCTGGCTCCTTCACCTCCTCATCGTCCTTGTCAAACTTCGGATGAATTCTGAGCCCCTCGGCCATCTCCAGGAAACGCTCATGCTCGGTGGTGACCTTCTCCCACTGCGGCTCAATGCCCCGCTTCGTCTTCTGCTCCGAATCGATCAACTTCTGCTCCTCGCCAGCGATTCTCTGCACATACTCCTGATACTCCGACGTCTCCGGATTGTACGAAGCTCCGCCCTGCGCCACCTCGACGGCTGGCAACAGTGTGGTGATCGATTTTCCCGGTGCCTTCGGCTGCTTCTTCTTGACAACCTTCAAATAGTGCTCCGCCGCTTCCGGTACATTCAACTTTTCCGCGGGAATCGAAAGAGTCATATCAGTGCTCCAGACATCAAACTTTGGCTGCTTCTTCACTTCCTTCTTCTTAATTCCGCTCGTCTTCGTCTTCAGAATCGCGTTTCCACGTGGAAGCTTCGCCGGCTTCGCGAGCTTCTTCCCGCTGGGTTTCGGCAGTGAAACTTTCTCGGCGGTGATGTTCCGAGTGATCTTGTCCAGTGCGGCCTGCTGTTTTCGCGTTCTCTGTGGCTCATCGGCGTCCTTTTTCGTGGCGGTGGCGGTACGATCGACGAAGAAAATATCCTCATCTTTCATATCCTCGACGACTCCTCCAGTGGCAGCTTGGCGAGCTTTGCCGTCTGAAAAATTGGAAATTTAGGCTTGAAAAGCGAATTCTTTCGATTTTTTTGCCATTTTCACTCAAATTTCAAACTGCTGCCCATTTTCGAGCAATTTTAATCAATTTTTTAATGAAGTTTCGATTTCAAAAACTCACGAATCGCATCCTCGATCTCCGTGATATCCGTTCCCTTTCTCCAGTACTTTTTGCTGTGACGAGAGCCCTTAGCGGCGCCAGTACGTTTCCCAGGTGCCATCTGAATGAGAACTTGGGTTTAAAAGTCGAAAAAAAAAGGCGAAAATAGAAAAAATTGAGCTTCAAACTCGTGAAAAACGCTGAGAAATCGGGTAAAAAGAGAAAAAATCGATCTTTATAAGCTAAAATCTACAAAAAAACAAAAAATTAGCGTCTGGCCATTCTGAAGAATCGAACGACGTTGACTTTGAGTGCCGGCCAGATGAGTTGAAGGTTTCGGCGATACCATTCTCTGAAAATCTCCCTTTTTAAAATTTATTTCAATTTTCCTTTCCCACTTATTATAAGCCATCATTGCCGAATGTCGATCGTTCAAAAAATCGCGATAAAACTCGCTCAGCTCATTCGCCGACACATGTTCCAGTCGTCCCAACGCCGCCTGTTTTTTCTCAACGAATTCCGATTTTTGCCGATCGAACTGCTGATTGTGCTCGGCCCAAAAATCCGAATTCCACTGGTTCAGCTCTTCCCGAGCCGTCCGGTACTGCCGCTCGAGTTCCGATTCATTGTCGACGCGGCGGAGCCTGCAAAATTCAATATTTTAGTGAAAAACTACGAGAAAATGCAAGAAACTTGCGAAAAAATGCTAGAAATTGGGTTGAAAAATATTAAAAATCGCAACGAAAAAATCGAGGAAAAAGTGTGCGGCGGGTTGCAAGCGGCTAAACTCCGCCCACTTTTCCCTGCCGCACCAGATTTTTCAACGAATTTCGGTGATTTTCATGGGTTTTCCAGCCAAATTTTCAAATGTTTCTCAGAATTTTTCAACCTACATAATCTTGCGAATCTTCGAGACGTTATCCGGCGGTCCAACCCAATCGAAACGCCTATCCATTCGCACATTTGACGAGGAAGCGGAGGTCATCTTGAAAAATTAGATTGGAGGGGAATTTGGGGTTGAAAAGAAGGAAACTGGATGGAAAACCATGATTGTTGATTGAAAACCAATCAGAATAATTCAGGAATGTATATTTTTAATCAACAATAACAAAAACAGTCAAAATCATAAATAACAACAAAAAAAACTGAATCAATTAAATCCCTTCTGAATTTTCCAACGACTGCCGAATCAGCTTGAACATTCGATCGTACTCGGACATATTATGACTGAAAAAAAATACATTGTGACCTAGTTTTAACTCAAATTTTCCCCTACATCACTAGCAAAATCGACGCCAGCAGCTCCTTGGTATTCAGAAGATGTTGAAGGTATCCCTTGGTGTATTTCGTACACGTATAGCATGCACATCCGTCGAAAACCGGTGTAAAATCATCGGCGAACTTTTGATTATTGAAATCCACGACTTCATACTTAGAAGACGTCGGGTAGTCGTCTGCTAGACAGAAGGCGTGGCCTTCTTCAGCGAGCTTGATAGGGAACGATGAGTCGAAGAGATCAATGCCTTGTTGGACGAGAAAGAGCACGGTTTTCGGATTGAATGGACCGGAAATGCAGCGGAGTTTGGTGGGAGGAAGGGGGGACTGAAAAAATCGTTTTTTGGGATTTTGTCATTGCGTCGCAATGACAAAGTATGTGTTTGTCATTGCGCTGCAATGACAAAGTGGGTTGTTGTCATTGCAGCGCAATGACAATGTTGGTTTTTGTTAGTGCGCCGCAATATCAAAATCCCTGCTTTTCATAGTTTTTCTCCGCAAAAAAAAACTCACAAACGTCTCCTCTAACAACTCTTTCATCTCCTTCTCGTCCGTCTCTTTTCCCTCGACGAATTCATGAAATTCTACAGAATATGCTGCGGTATTTTCAGCCAGCCCAATGTCTACTGCACATTTCCGCCGATGATACTTGCTAAATCCGCCGCCAAGGCTGACCACTCGTTCTCCGGCGATTTTTTCGTCCTGAAATGAGGGAAATTAGTAATTTTTGGAGCTTGGGGTCGAAGTTTAGCAATTTTTCAGTGCAAAGAAACGGAAAAAAAATATTTCCCCCAGATTTTCTGAGCCAAATTTTCCAACCTGCTGAAAAAGCTGATCATGAAACGTCTTCGTCCTATCCACCGCCTTCAACAACTTCTTCTGCCCGGCGTCCCGCGGCAAATCGTAATCCACCAACGTCTCAAACGACTGACAACCAAACGAATTCACCACACTCCGCCACGTCTTCACATCCAGCGACACCTTCCCGTTTGCCGTCCACACCGCAATCGATTTCGAGTCATTGTAGCCGCCCGGAAGTTTTCCCAACGGATCGAATGGCGTCAGATGGATCGCTGCGGAGCTCTTTGGCATTCCACAAAACTTTGCGGCTCCTTTTCCGAATTTTTCAATAATTTTTGCGTTGGAAACTAGCGAGGGGAGTGTCATTTGATAGATGGGAGTCTGGCTTAGGCTCAGCTGATTCTCAGCGACATCCCATGTGAGGTGTGGAATGTGTCCGGCTCGGAGATAAGTCATACATGATGGAGTATGGTGATTGACTTCCGCAGCTCCCCATGTGTCGATTTTTCCGAGCCGCCCGAGTAGGGTCTTCTTTTCGATTTGAAATTTTACCATGACTAGGAAGAGAACAAATTTACGCTTTCGTTGTTTTTCGGGGTTTTAAAAATAAGAGAAATAACACAGGCAAAAATCACCTGAATTTAATTGCACAAAAAAATAGATTTTCACCCAGAAAAAAAAAAGAATATTTATATCAATTTACAGATCATTTATCATTCCCCTTGCGCATTCAACTTGTAGTTACAGTACTCGGGTTTCAGACACCACAGCGATTTGTGTGGCGGAGCCGTGTTGTAGACGGCGATCTCCTGAAGGACCTCTTTGACGTAGCTGACGGGTTGTTGAAGGATTTGTTGAAGGTCTTGGAGTCTGAAAAAAATTGAAAAATTTAGTGAAAAAAGGGATTTTGTCATTGCGCTGCAATGACAAAGTTGAATTTTGTCATTGCGGCGCAATGATAAAGTGGGGTTTTGTCATTGCGGCGCAATGACAAAGTTAGTTGTTGTCATTGCAGCGCAATGACAAAGTGAGATTTTGTCATTGCGCCGCAATGACAAAACATGTAAAAATCAAGTTTTTCGCTCATTTTTCATCGTTTTTTCTTCGTTTTTTTCAAAAAGTACCTGTAATAACTGTGCTTCTCGAACTGCTTAAACAGCGCTCCTCTCAACACATCCCGATCCGCTCTGTACGTCTTCGCGCCGTCCTTCTTCTGCTTATTCTTGATCATATCCTCCGAGTGTTGTGACACTGGCTTAAACTTCACCGCCGCCTTCTCAATCATTTTCACCGTCTTCTTCGGCTGCGTATTCTTCACAATGTGCGCCAACTTCATCTTCATGTACTTGGAAGTGGCCGGCGGGCGACACTCGGCTCGCTTCATGATTCTTCCCTCGATCGTCAGCTTTCCCGTCTTCACGCTAGCCTCGGCACCCAGCGCGGACTTGTCCTCGCAGAGTACACTCATCGTGCTTCCCTTGACATCGTGGAGCAGAAAATTGTATTGTGTGGGAATTTCCGAGGCTTCTGGAGCCGGCGCCGAGGTACCCTCGCCCTCGTCTTTTGGCGGCGGTGGTGGCTGAAGACCTTTCGTCGTGTTGAACTGAATCTGCTGCCCGATGTGCAATTTGCCAATGACGGCTCCCTCGTTGGCCTCCCAGAGTTCGGATAGGTAGCGTGGCACTTTGACGAGCCAACATCCTCGCTTCGCCATTTCGCACTCCACATCGTTGCTGTATCGCTTACGTGACGATGATGATGATGAAGCCATTTCTGGGGGAAAAATTGTATGAGAAACAAAAAAAATTGAAAAAAGGTAAAAAGGGCTGTGAACCCAAAGAAAAATTACTAAAAGTGGAATATAAAAAAAAAGATTTTCATTCGGAATGCAATATAATTAAACCCGCTTATTAATAAAATCCAACAGCTTCTGGTCGCTAATTCCCTCCCAGCCTGGAGGCGTCGGCAACACCAAGCCCTTCATCGCCGCCGAAATCTGCGCCAGCTTTTCCTTATCCAACGGTATCGTCGTCTCCGGAATCGTCTCCACGCCTTCAAATCCCGTCGGCGCGATTACAAAATTCAACCAGAGCCCTGCGCTAGTGGTAACGTCTTCAGAATTCACGTATTCGCCTTCTGATTCTTCCTCAGAATGCGAAGTGACGTTGGGAATGTTTCCGTCGCCGATCATCTGGTAGCCGTTGTGAGGCTCATCGTCATCGGTGTGCTCCGTGGAGGTGTTTGGAAAGCGCATTGTGGTGCTGAAATTTTAAAATCAACGTTGAAAAATAATTTTGTGAGACTTTGTCATTGCGGCGCAATGACAAAAACCAACTTTGTCATTGCGGCGCAATGACAAAATCCAAGTTTGTCATTGCGCTGCAATGACAAAATCCTACTTTGTCATTGCGGCGCAGTGACAAAATTCTACTTTGTCATTGCGCCGCAATGACAAAAACCAACTTTGTCATTGCGGAGCAATGACAAAATCTCAAAATGTCGATTTTTCTCTAAAAAAAGCTACTCACATCAAATCTCCGGTTACGAACTCTTCCTTGGTACCTTCTGGGACATAATGAATCGTACAATTCACCGGTGTTAGCTTCTTATTCACCCAGAATTGCTCATCCAAACCATACAAAAGTTGTCCCTTATCACTAACATCATCGCTTTCCCTCCGTCGCTGTGGCTGCTCAGGCTCCGCCCTCTCTTCCTCCTCCTCATCTGTCGGCGGATCGGATTCGAATCCGCTGCTTCCATCGTCATCGTCGTCTCCCCCAAAATCCAGGACGGAATCCTCGCTAGCGGAGGATTCTGAATCTGCGACGTTATTGGCTTCTGGAACGTCTTCAGCGCGTCCGACTCCATTCATCGCGACGCCGTAGCCGACGTACCAACCGTCGGCGTCGGGAAGATTCTGATTCGGCTCATCGTCCCGTAAAGCGAAACAATCGATTTGAAGAATTTTGACGGGCTCGGTGAGCTTTTGTGCCGCCTCGTGCTCTTCCATTGTGATTCCTTGTTTTCCCAGGGTGTTTTTGAGAGTTCGAAGCTCTTTTTTGGTCAGAGGGCGGTCGGATGGTGGTGGTGGTGTTTCTGATGACATTGGCTGAAAATCGGATCCTCAAAATTATAAAAAACAATTCTTGAGGAACTTCTAGGTATAAAATGACGATTTCTGACATCAAAATTGTTGCAAAACAGTGAAAAATTATCAAAATTCAGTCGACTTTAAAACAAAAAAATTGAAAAAAAAGAAACAATTTTTTGTTGAGCTCAATTTTTTGGATGAAAAATCTCGGGTTTCCAATTCCAATTCCAAAGGTTTCGAATTCCAATGTTTTCAAGAGTGTAGAATTCGATTTTAACAGTGGAATGTACGGGAAAATACGACGAAACTGTCATAAATTAAACAAAAAAATGTTTGAGTGAAAAAAATTGGCTTGAAAGAAAGTGCAAAAATTGGATTTTTAGACGAAAATTATTGAAAAGTAAAAAATTCAAAGGTAATTTACCGTCGAAAATTCTGACTTTGCACTCTAAATTACTTTAAAATAACTGCAAACTCTTGAAAATGTATTTTAAACTGAAAAATCGCTAAAATAAAAAAAAATTTAATGGAAAATTGTCGAAAATTTATGATTTTCAGGTTGACTTGCATTGAATAAAAGCGTAAATTATGCTTTTTTTGAATGAAAATCGTAAATTTTATTGATTTTTACTTCAAAAATCGAAAAAAAAGAAAAAAAATTTGGTCGAAAAAATTATTTTTTCCCTATTGAAATTTTTACTGAAACTTGAAAATATGATAATTTTTATACTTTCTATCCAATTTTTAAAATTTTTTACAACAATTTTCACCCAAAAGCCCTCCAAACAATTTCGAAGCGTCAAAAAATGGCGAAAAAATTCCCCGCATCAAAAATGCGCAAACAAGGCGCATTTTCGGTGCGCCTCCTTGACGCACCTGGCGTGCTAACCCTGACACCCCCTCTATATATTTACACACACTAAGAAAAGCGCGGAGAAAATCAATTTTTATTATATACATATTCCATGACAGAAAACGACAAGAAATCCTCGTATTTTTCGAATAGCGACTTTGAAAAAGTCGCTGCTGATATTATAAGCAGTCCGAGACGACTGAAACATGCTAGTCCAGGTAACAACTTTTACGTTAAAAATTGGATAAGAAAAAAAATTTTTGACGTAAAAAAAATTTTGACGTAAAAAATTTTTGACGAAAAAAAAAATTTTTGACGTGAAAAAAATTTTGACGTAAAAAATTTTGACGTGAAAAAAATTGTGACTTGAAAAACTTTTTTGACGCGAAAAAAATTTTGACGTAAAAAATTTTTTTGACATAAAAAAAATTTTTAACGTGAAAAAAAATTTCGTAAAAATTGCAAAAAATTTTTTGGCGGTTCAGCTGAAGACTCACTCTTCAAAATAACGCCAAAACAACAGGAGTATTATACGAAATGTTTTCGACATTTGATCAAAACGACACAGGGAGCCGTCGACCTAAACGGGGCCCTGTGTGGAGCCGATACCAGAATAGTGGCATTTTTCAAAAGATCCGCTCTGGACATGGGGTCCCTGTCAAAAATATGGTCCCTGGCCGATGTTAACGAAGATGGATGGTTGGATTTGAACGAGTTTTCGATAGCGATGCATCTAGTTGTTCTGAAAGTTAAAGGAGAGGTCCCGATACCAGAGGTCCTTCCAGTTTTTGCCAGACCACCCATGACAGAGCCGAGGGGAGAAAAAGAGGACAATAATATTGATGCGAAAAGTGTGAGCCCGGCGGCAATTAGTGTGACAAGAAGTGAAGGGAAGAATAGTGTAAGTTATTATTGCATAAATTTTGACGCGTAAAAAATATTTTACGTTAAAAATTTTAAACGAAATTCACGTTTTAGAAAAGTTTTGATTAGAACTATTGATCATCGGACGCATACCTCTGCTAGAAAAAAAAGTTATTAAAATTTTTTCGTAAAAAACTTTTTTGGTCCAAATTTCAAAATTTATTAATGAATCCTTTTGGTTTGGTTTCAATGCAACGGAAAAGTTTAATTCACGGAAAATATTTTGGCTCTGTCCCAGAATAACGGTCCTTTACATTCTCAGCGGTCCTTTGTCAAAATAGAGGTCCGTTGATCAAAATAAAGGTCCTTTGAGAAATTGAACGGTCCTTTGGTCAAAAAAGCGGTCCTTTGAGAAATAAAACGGTCCTTTGAGAAATAAAACGGTCCTTTGAGAAACAAAACGGTCCTTTGAGAAATAAAACGGTCCTTTGAGAAATAAAACGGTCCTTTGGTCAAAAAAGCGGTCCTTTGGTGAAAAAAAACAGTCCTATGAAAAATTCGCGGGTTAAACAGGATTTTTGACAAAATATAAGGATACCAAATTAATTGTTCGTTTGATATTCAGGCTTAGAAAGGGTTTGGAGTGCTTTATTACGTACGAAGTTTACTGACAAGACGTTTCTAAGCCTAATTTGTAGTACTGAATGATAGGAAGAAAAATTTGAATTCATGACAGACTTACTCCCAACGTCAAAGGACCGTTATATTTTTCTCAAAGGACCGTTTTTATTTTTCAAAGGACCGTTATTTTACCCCCACGGACCTTTATATTTCTAAAAGGACCGTTTTTTTGACCAAAGGACCGTTATATTTCTCAAAGGACCGTTTTGTTTCTCAAAGGACCGTTATATTTTTCAAAGGACCGTTTAATTTTCCAAAGGACCGTTGTAATACCCAAAAGGACCGTTATATTTCTCAAAGGACCTTTTTATTTCCAAAGGACCGTCGTAATACCCAAAAGACCTTTATATTAACCCAAAGGACCGTTATATTTCTTCAAAGGACCTTTATATTTCCAAAGGACCTTTTTATTTCTTCAAAGGACCTTTTTATTTCGCGCCGGACCGTTATTTTCACAAAGGACCGTTATTCTGGGAAAGAGCCAATATTTTTTACGTTAAAAAGTTTTTTTAACGAAACAATAATTTTTACGCGTAATTTTTTTTCTTAAAAAAAATTTTTCCGTCCAAACTTCAAGATCTATTTGTGGGTTCTTGTGGTTCTGATGCAATGACAGCAATCAAATTTTTGGAAAAAATTTCACACTGAAAATTTTTTTACGAAAAAATTTTTTTTTGTCAAAATTTCAAAATTTATCGGTAGAACCATTTTCTTTGCGTGCAACATAAAAAATCAAAACTATGCAAAACATTTTTGGTTAAAAAAAATTTTCGTTTAAAAATTTTTAGGCGTAAAATTTTTTTTAAAAAATTTCCACATTTTTCTGTAGACTCATGTGTCTTCAATGCGTTGACAAAAATCGTTACCGTAAAAAAACTGTGCCTTAAAAAATGTTTCCGTAAAAAAATATTTTTTTCAGTGGACCAACCAACCGATCATCAAGCAGTTCTCTAACACCCCACCACTTCTTGTTGATAGCAGACCAACTGCTATTAAACATTCAGCGCTGTTAGCACTGAAAAGTCCTCTGGGTATGGTTTTTCAAAAATGGATTTGTAAAAATTGAAAAAAAAAGAAGAATTGGAGTCTTAAACCTTCTAAATGGACACAGTAAGGAGTGTGAACAAAAAAAGAAAAAAAAATGCAAAAAAAAATCCACAAAAAGAATAACTTAAGGTTGCCTAGTAACCCATGTGACTGGGAGAGGAGAGGTGTCTAAAATTAAAAAAAAAAGGATTTTCGCAAACTTGCAAAACATTTTATTTTGATGTGATTTTTCGACTACTGCAAACTACTTTTCTCACCTCGACCACACTTCTTTTTCACTAAGAAAGTATTTCAGCGATGTAACTTTTCATACTCTTCATATAGCGATCGTTTAGCTCAGTTCCAAATGAAATCCATATTCCATCGTCGCATTATCCTCATCCTTCGAACCTACCATAAAATCACCATCAATCAATACCACTTCCCTTCACTTTTGTCCACAGTCCAACGCACAAAATCTCCGCGACACCCTTATATGTTAAGTGTAAAAGGTCCTCGTACCGAGTGCTTCCTGCATGCCAATTTGTCCCTGTGGAACAGAATAACTAAACTTATTCCTGCCAATCTCAGTCCGATGGCGTTTGCGACGCGCCTAGATGCCCTCCCCTTGCCCTCACTCCTTCCCCCCACTTGACCACCTGGACTATAGCTGGTCCAACAGGTCATTTAATCTTATTTGCTCAGTTTCATCCCCTTTTTACTTGTGTCATTTATTTTTGTATACCCTGTGAAGCCAATAAATATTATTATTATTATTCGACCGTTGTGGTCCAAAAAACCAACAAAAAAATCATAAAATTTTCAGGACCCCCTCCCCCACCACCAGCTCGACCACAAAAAGGCCATAATCGATCTGCTAGCTTGGATTTAAAGTTAATTGGCTCTTCAGCAAAATCTGGAGGAAAAAATTCGGACCCCACAAATAACGCCCCGCCCACCACACTATCCTTGTGGTCGAACAATTCGGATCCAGTGCAAGCGAACTCTGTGAGCACCACCTCGACGGCGACAACTACTTTTGCATCGTTTCCAGGTAAGGGTTTAGAAGGATTTTGAATTTGGAAAATTTTAAGCCTAAGTTCGTAAAAATTGAATAAAAATTGACATAGTTAGAGGGGTTTAAAATTTTTCAAGTAAGAAAAAACTTTTTTTGAAAAAAAATTGAAATTTTTTTGAAAACAGAAAATGTTTGATTAGGAATATTTGAAAATTAGTTCTGTGTCAAAAAATCGACAATTTTGACAATATTTTTGAATTTTTTTCGAAAACAAAACTGAGAAAATTTTTTTCAAAAAATTCGAAAAAAAAATTTTTTTGAAACTTTTCAAAAATTATTTTTTCGAAATCTGAATTCTAGTAGTAAGCATTCTTTGATTCTTGATTTGCCTTAGATTCTCGGATTCTTACATTCTTAAATTCTCAAAAAGTTTCAGCCACCCCCGACAGTATCCCTCCACCAATCCCCCAGAGAATCACACCATCTCCATTGCCGGTAAGTCGAAGACTACAAAAACTACAAAGACTACAAAGACAACAAACTACAAACTACAAAGACTACAAACTACAAACTACAAAAACTACAAAAACGAAACAGGCTAATAGGCTAACAAAAATGATTGCATAGACTGTAGGAGCTACGAAGCTTGTGTAGACTACAAACTACAAGCTAAAAGGACTACAAACTACAAAGACTACAAAGACTACAAACTACAAAAACTACAAACTACAAAAACTACAAACAACAAACTACAAACTAGGAAGACTACAAACTATATAGACTACAAACTACAAAAATGAATTGGACTATTACGCTAACAAACATGATTACATAGACTGTAGAGGCAACACAGTCTGAGCAGACTACAAACTACAAACTACAAAGACTACAAACTACAAGGACTATAAACTACAAACTAAAAACTTTCTTTCAGAGAGTAATCGAGGAAGAAAAACGAACCACAGACGCCACGACACAAACTTCCGGAATCTTCTATTCCGAAGAAGACGTCAAATCGTTTTTCACAAAAATCGACGATCAAATCAATGATTTATTGGGAGAAGAAATTGTAGCGACAGAAGGGGAGCGAATCGAGAGATTCAACAAGCGATGCGCGGCACTTCGAATTCAGAACGCTGAGCTCGAGGCGGAGAGAGCCCGATTGGCTCAAGTACGAATTCAATTGGATATTAGGGTGCAGGAATTGGAGGAGCGCTCGAAAACGGCTTGTAGTTCATCGACACTTTGAAGGAATAAATAATAACGAGAAAACAATTTTTATTGAAAATTTTTCTCAAGTTTTCGAAAAAAAATTTTTTTTTGGAAACTTTTTTTCGAAAATTGTGAACTTTGACACCAAATCTTCTCTCCCAAATGTAACTTCCCTTTTTTGGATTATCTGTGATTTTTCCCCCCAAAAAATGCTCATAATGAATTTGAAAATTTTATGATGAGCAATAAGCATAAATTGACCCCCATTCTCTTTGACTGTGATAGCATCATATAATACTTTTTTTTTGTTCTGTGTATTATCGACCCAATTTTTATGTGATAATTTTACGATGAGCAATAATGAATAATTTGAGACGAAAAATGCGTTAAGACACGAACAGTGCGCCAAAGCACTGAAATTGTGGCAAGAAATTGAAAATTCGTCAAGGCACCAAAAATGCGCCAAGGAACTAGAAATCCGCCAAGGCACGGAAATTATTCCAAGACACTGAAAATGCGTCAAGACACTGAACTTGAGTCAAGACACCAAAAGTGCGTCAAGGCACCGAAAACGCGCCAAGAAACTCAGAATTCGTCAAGGGGCGGAAAGAACGTCAAGACACTAAAATTGCGTCAAAGAACCAAAAAAATGCGTCAAGGGACAAAAGCTGTTTCAAGGCACCAAAAGTGCGTCAAAACACTGAAAATGCGTCAAGAAATTGATTCTGTGCCAAAAAACCAAACATGCGCCAAGCCACAAAAATTGCGTCAAGGCACCAAAAATGCGTCAAGACACTAAAAATGCGTTAAGGCACCAAAAGTGCGTCAAATTACTGAAGTTGTGCCAAGGCACCAAAATGCGTCAAGACACTGAAGGTGCGTCAAGAAACCAAAAATGCGTCAATAATTTCTGTTGAGGCCGCTTGACGCAATTTTGGCGCCTTGACGCATTCCTTGAGCCTTGACGCATTTCCGGATCCTTGACGCAACTTTGGTTCCTAGACGCATTTTTGGTTTCTTCACGCGATTTCTCGATCCCTGGTGCATTTTTTGATCTTTGACGCATATCTCGATCCTTGACGCATATCTCGATTCTTGACGCATTTTCAGTCACTGCGCCACAAAACAACAAAAAAATTTTTCTCAAATAAATCACATTTATTTGTAAGACTGAAGTTCTCGATGTTTTTGTTCCAAATGGGGGGTTAGTATCCATCATCATTAATAATAAAATGAGCAATCTGTGTGGTGGTCCCGGCCGACGTCGGCACACGCACACGACGGCGTCTCATTTGACTGTTGAAATCCTTGACGTCATCGTCGATTTCGTGAAGTTTTCTCTGAAAATTAGGTCATTGCACCAAAAGTGCGCCAAGGCACCAAAAGTGCGCCAAGACACCAAAAGTGCGTCAAGGTACCAAAAGTGCGTCAAGGTATCAAGAACAATTTCATTCCCATCCTTGACGCATTTCTCGTGCCTTGACGCATTTCCCGTGACACCTACCAAATGGCTCGCGGTCTGCGGGTAGACGGCGTCGGTGACAAACTGAAGACGTTCCAAATTCTCACAGGCCAACGACAAGTGTGCCGCGGCTTGCTCGGCGCACATCTCCGCCTCAATGGTACCATAGAATCCGGCCTTGGGCTTCTGAATCTTCTTCGAAATTCTGACGTCTTCAAGCTCCGCCTCCTCGACGTCTTCTGACACCGTTTTCGTGGTTGTGAAGTTGTCAATCTTGATTTCGTCGTTCCGCCGATTCGTCAGACGCACTTTTTGATACTTTGGACTGAAATCGAAGGGTATCGAGAAATGCGCCAAGGAACAAGTGTTGACGCGTTTTTGGTGCAAGCACCAGAAATGTGTCGGAAAAGTTGGACCTAAAAGTTTTTAAAGCGTCTTGACGCACTTCCCGATTCTTGACACATTTCTCGTGCATGCACCAAAATTGCGTCAGCAACCACCTACCACGAGTCTTCGATGATTTCAGTGGCCGTCTCGTTGATGGTGACCTGCTTCTTATGATGGGTCCGTGTGGTGTGGTGATGAGTATGGGTTCGCGTCGGAGGCTCCGCCCACTTTTTCATATGAAGACGTTCACGGTAGGCTTCGAATGCGTCGGACACCGCGTGAGGATTGTACTGTAAAAAATGATCGAGAAATGCGTCAAGGATCAAGAAGTGCGTCAATCTTCTTGAATAAAAGTTGATGACACGGTGCCATGGTGCATTTTTGGTGCCTTTTTTCTGTTCTCAGCCCCAATAATGCACCAGAACTGTCTAAAATGTGTCACTAGGATATCAAGAAGTTGTTGACGCATTTTCGGTGCCTTGACGCATTTTCGGTGTCTTGACGCATTTCTTGTTCCAACCGCCAATAATGCGCCAAGACAGTTTAGACTGTGCCACCAGGATATCAGAAGGTTGCTGACGCTTTTCGGGTTCCTTGACGCATTTTCGGTGCCTTGACGCATTTCTCGTGCCTGAGCGCATTTTTCGTTTTACGCACTAATAATGCGCCAAGACTGTCTAAAATGTGTCAATCGCTTATTAAAGGGGTGTTAACACTTTTCGATTTCTTTAGCGCATTTCTAGTGCCTTGATGCATTTTCGGCGCCTTGACGCATTTCTCGTGCCTACCGTACCTTTTCCTTCCGCATCGGGGAGAATTTCCATGTGGCCAAATGTTTCGGCTGCTCCGCTTGCTCGCGTTCCCGATTTGTCACGTAGACGTCTCGCGGCTTCTCGACAACACGCTTGGAGTGCTGAAACTGTTTTTTTGTATTTGCAAAAATAGGTTGTATCACTTTTCTCGACGAGACTGGCATAATGAGATGAGTAACGAAAGGCATGAGATTTTTTGACTAGTAGCGAGAAATTTTTATGAAATAAAATTCTTGAAAATAAGTTTCTTACCTTGACCGCGTACAGTTTCGGTCGTGGCGGTGAAACTACCGTAATCTCTTCACGTGAATATTCCACGATGCTCATGGAGCAGGAGGACGTGGAGCCAGTTGTGTCTGAAAAATTTGGGAGTTCGAAAAAATTTTGAAAATCGAAAAAATTGCCATTGAAATAGTAGGGATTACGGCGAGCGCCAGTGGCAAATAGATTGTCCCAGATGTGAGAATTTTTCTGGAAAAAGTGGAAATTTGGCTGTTGTTGGCGCATTTCTTGTGTTGGATCGAAAAAAATGCGTCAAGGCACTAGAAATGCGTCAAGGCACTGAAAATGCGCCAAGACCCACAAAAAGAAATTATTGACGCACTTTTGAAGACCTTGATGTACTTTCGGTGCATTGGCGCATATTCGGTGTCTTGACGTATTTTCGGTGCCTTGACGCATTTCTCGATATTTTGCACCAAAGATGCGCCAAAGGCACTAGAAATTCGTCCAGACACCAAGACAGATATTATTCACACAGTTTCGGTGCCTTGGCGCACTTCTGGTGCCTTGACGCATTTTCGGTGCCTTGGCGCATTTCTCGATACCCTGCACCAAAAATGCGTCAACAATGCCCTTACCTTAGATTGTCTGGTCATTGTGAGTAGCGAATAGAATTGGTGATAGAGACGAGTAGAAAATATAGAAAATATTAGTAGTGAAAATTTCCAACCAAAACTTTTTTCCCAGAAAAAATTTTTTTTTGGTAAAATTGAAATTTCACGTAAAAATTGGAAACAATTTTTCAAATATTTTATTGAGCAGCAACAATATATTTGGGTTTTTCTTGTTTCACAATTACAGTACTCACAATTTGTTGTGAGAATTTTTTCTCCATAGTATGGGTATTATCGACAACTCGGAAGAATAGAAAAGTGGAAAGAATAGATAATAGAGGGAGTACTGTAGTATAAACGTATAAAGGTGCATACGGAGAAAAAAAGAAACATGTCATACAAGCAGCTGCATGATACATTCGAGTTACTGCAAATGACTGAGCACGTCTTTGTGGAAGTACAAGAGCACAAATGACACTTCGGACACCATTGATACAACAATCACTTACTCCGCAGAAAAATGCGATTATGAAGATTAGGGGGTAACTGAAAATGTAAAAATATGAAAGCTCAAAACTTGGCGTTTTTGAAGATCTTGATTTTTTGAAAAACGCATCATTTTGAGCAAAGTTATGACAAAAATAATGTTTAGCCACAAATTTTAACATTTTCACTACAAAATCCTTCATTTTTGATTTCAGTCAAAAATTATATTATTTAACGTATTTAACAAACCAATACGGTCAAAATGAGTATAAATATGACCTACTTTGGAATTTTCGTAAAAATAAATAAATCCGTAAAAATAATTTTTTTTCCAAATATAGTCAAAATTATACTCATTTTGAAGCTCTGGACCTGCTGAATTCAAAAATGCTATTTTCATATGTTTAAAATCAAAATTAACAAAGTTACCCCTCCTCCCTACCTCTGCCCAATCCAAATACTCTTCTCACTTGTTGGTCTCATGGGGGCTTCAAATGGAATCGAAATAGTTGACAAAGTACAGTATACACAGACAGATAAGGTACCAATAACCATAGTTGGTTTCATTCCAAATCCCTTGATTCGTTTAGACATGGATGACACAAAAAATCCGGCTGAAAAATTGAAAAATACGATGTTTGTAAAAAAAATTAACGTTAAAAAAATTATTGTTAAAATACAATTGACGGTAAAAGAGAATAATTTTGTCAATAATATTAACTATGTTGTACAAACTTGTCGTTAAAAACAAACATTTCGTCAAAAAAATTTTCGTTAAAAAATTTTTCGTTAAAAAAAAAATTTTCGTCAAAAAAAATTTTCGTCAAAATTTTTTTAGTCAAAATTTTGACACTTACTCAAAACCTCTCCAATCCCGGCACCAAGTCCAAACACTGCTTGTATATACGTCAAATGTGCATTACTTTTCGTAAAATTCATAGCAGTTGGTAAAATTGACAACCAGAAGGAAACATTGAATCCGCCCAAAATTGTAAGGGGTACAATTTGAATGAGTTTCAACGAGATTACTGTAGAACAGGTTAGTTCTGAAAAAAACTATATTTGGCTGCTTACGTTTGATAGTCAGTCAAAAAAGGGAAATAACTTACTCAAAGAATCCATAAATCCTTGTTTCTTCTCTGCGCTTTCCAGAGAATTTTCAACATTTTTCGATGGCATTAATCCGAAAATTAATATTCCGATAGCTCCAATTCCAGTGTAAACTCCAAAAAGTGATTTTCTGAAGACAAATTTTTACAGTAAAAAATTTTTTTTCGTGAAATTTTTTTTTCTGTAAAAAAAGTTTTATCCGTAGAAATTTTTTTCCGTAAATTGTTTTTCCGTAAAACAAAGAAATTATGGAAAAATTATTTTTCGTAAAAAAGTTTTTTTTTCCGTAAAAAGTTATGTTCCGTGAAAACTTTTTCTCCTTAAAACTCACATCTCCTGATTACTGTATCTCCTTTGACTGTTATCTTGGGTTACTGTAGTGTCCACCGAACTAATAACCGTGAAAATAGTGGCGCTGACGAATAGGCTGAAATTTTGAATTTAGCGTCAAAATTTTGTATTTTAACGTTAACTAACCAGCAACAAGAAACTGCCCATGATATTGACACATTTGATTCTATAGTTTCCCGAGTGGAATGTTGAGATAAATAGCTTCCATTACCCATGAAAAGTACTGTAAAAAATTTCGTCAAAATTTTTTACGCAAAATTTTTTTCTTCAAACTCACAAGCAATTCCAATACCCAGTAAGACACATGAAAAATAGTAAAAATAAATGTTAAAAAACAAAAATCCCAGTGGAAACATTGTGTAGGAGATTGCAGAGAAAACGAGGCAAATTTTAGGAGTACTGATGTTGAGAAGAGATGGAGCAAAAATGCAGGTAATTGTGAATGCGGCAAAAATGACGGCTTGCCTGAAATAGTTAGTTGTCTATTTTTACGCGTAATTTTTTAACGTCAAAAATGTTTTCCGTCAAAAAAATTTTAATGTAAAATTTTTTTGAAGTCAAATTTTTTTATCGTCAAAATTTTTTTCCCTTCAAAAATTCTTTTCACGTCAAAATTTTTTTTTCGTCAAAATTTTTTTTTCGTCAAAAATTTTTTTTCGTCAAAATTTTTTTCGTTAAATTTTTTTCGTTAAAATCATTCCATTAAAAACTCATCCATAATATCCCGCATGCTCATCAATACTAGGATTCCTCTCATGAATTGAATAAATTACAGATTCCAAAATAAACGATTCTGAGTCATAGCCAACCCAAACACATAGTTGTCCAAATCCTAACATTGCAGCGCATAGGAGTTCAAAATTACGTTGCTTCATTTTTGAGTCTGTAAAAAGAATTAGAAAATTGCGTTAAAATGAGAAATTTCGAACTATTTTAACGTTTTGAAGGAATGACGTTAAAATCGTAAAAATTGACGTAAAAAATGTGGAATGTGACAAAAATGTGAAAAAAGTTAAATTTCGCGTAAAATTAGAAAAATTACAAAAGTAAAAAATAACGCAAAAAATGAAAATCGTAAAAATTAAAGTTAAACCATAAAAATTAAATAATGAACAGGAAATTTAATGTCATTCTCAATTAAAGCTCAAACTATAAAAATTTAACGTCAAATCATATAAATTAAAATTTTGACGTTACCCGTTAAAATTGGGTTTGAACCGTATTTTTGCGATTTTTAAGTCAAAATCTGTACCGGGTGGTCAGCATGGTTATAAACCTATTATTTTTGCATTTCCCCATTTTTTTTTGACGGAAAATTTGAATAATCCAAAACCAGGGCAAAGTTTAGTAGTACCATGCACTGGAATTTCCGAAAAAAATGTGACAAACTTTTTATGTATGAAAATTTACCGTAAAACCTTAAAATGAGTACACCATGCACCCAAAAAATTACAAATTGAAAATTCTCCCGTTTCTCGAAATCAAATTATTTCTGTCCTCAATTTCTTCTTGAAGACTGATAAGAAGTTTTTTATCGGATTATTTTTCAACAGTAAATCAGTTTTTCATCATGAAGGTGTAAACTAGATTCAATGAAACCGTGTAAACTTTAGTCTTGCAAAATTTACAAAAAAATTTTTGGAAATTTTTTTTTCAAAAATTTCAAAAAAAAATTTTTTTTCGTCAAACATTTTTTTCACAAAAAACTTCGAATCGTTTATTTACATCAACCAGAAGCTTTAACAACAATTTCCTTCAACTTCTCCATCTTTTCCGCGTTCAATTGCTCCGTTATTTTCCTCTCCATGGTATGAGTATTATCGACAACTCGGAAGAACAGAAATGTGGAAACTACAGATAATAGAGGGAGTACTGTAGTATAAACATATAAGGGGACAATTGGGGAAAAGAAGAAACATGTCATACACGCAGCTGCATGATACATTCGAGTTACTGCAAACGATTGAGCACGTCTTTGTGGAAGTACAAGAGCACAAATGACACTTCGGACACCATTGATACAACAATCACTTACTCCGCAGAAAAATGCGATTATGAAGATAAGGGGGTAACTGAAAATGTAAAAATATGATAGCGAAAATCTTGAGGATTGTGAAAATTTTGATTTTTTGAAAAACGCATCATTTTGAGCAAAGTTATGGCAAAAATAACATTTTGTAAGTTTTCACCAAAAAAATCCTTTAAATTTGATTTTCGTCAAAAATAATATTATTTAACGTATTTAACAAACCAAGACGGTCAAAATGAGTATAAGCATGACCTACCTGTGAGAAAAATGAAATTTTCGTAAAAATAAAAATTTCCAAACATAGTCATATTTATACTCATTTTGAAGCTATTGACTTTCTAAACCTAAATTTTTGCTTTTTTCCGTATTTTTCACCTCTGCCCAATCCAAATCGACTCCTGACTAGTTGGTCTCATAGGCGCTTCAAACGGTGTTGAAATATGGACCAATGTACAGTATACAATTACACTGAGGGCTCCAATAACCATTGTTGGTTTCAATCCAAATCCCTTGATCCGTTTGGACAATGCTGAGATTAGGATTCCCACTGAAAAAAAGGAAATTTTTGATTAATCGTTAAAAATAAAAAAAAAATACCTTAAAATCACTCCCCGTCAAAAGTTTTTTTCAAAATAAACTTTTTGATGAAATTTTAGTCAAAATTGTTCCCCATCAAACGTCACCGTCAAAAAAGTAATTTTGTGAAAAAAACTACGTCAAAATCGATACCCGTTAAAAACTTCCGTCAGAATTGAAATTTCGTTAAAATTTTCGTTAAATTGAATTTTTGTTGAAATTTTGATCCCCGTCAAAAATCAAAGTTAAAAATAATATTTTGTTAAAATTTACGTGAATTTCGATCCCCGTCGAAAAACACAGCTAAAAATGAATTTTGTTAATATTTTCGTCAAAATAAAGTTTCCGTCATAATTTTCGTCAAAATGGAAATTCCGTTAAAATTTTCGTCAAAATTGAATTTCCGTGAAAATATACGCGAATTTCGATCCCCGTCAAAAATTACCGTTAAAAATAAATTTTGTGAAAATTTCCGTCAAAATGAAATTTTCGTAAAGTTATTTGTCAAAATGAATTTTTCGTTAATAACTTCGTCAAAATTAAGTTTTCTTCAAAATAACTCTCCGTTAAAATTTTTCCAGTTTTATCACTTACTCAAAACCTCCCCCAATCCAGCTCCCAAACTATAAATAGCCGGAATATAAATCAAATTCGCATTATTTTTTGTAAAATTCATCGCCGTTGGAAAAATAGCCAACCAAAAAGATACATTGAATCCACCAAGAATAGTCAATGGTAAAAGTTGCACCAATTTTGGAGAGATTACTGTAGATAGTGTTAGTTCTGGAAAAAAAACGTTAAAATTTCAAACTCCCGCGTAAAAACTGTACTAAATGACTCCATGAATCCCATGCTCTTCTCTGTACTCGCTAGAGAATTTTCGACATTTTTTGATGGCATTATTGCAAAAGTTACGATTGCAATAGCAGACATTCCAGAGAATGCAGCGGATAAAAGTTTTCTGTAATTTTGAAAAAAAAATTTTGGCGGGAAATTTAAAAAGTTACATCTCATTATCACTGTATCTTCTTTCATGTTGAATGAATTCCGTAGAGTTTTGGATTACTGTAGGTTCGGGGACACTTAGGGAAGTGATCCCAGCCAGGATTCCAGCACCAATCATTAGGCTGTAAAAATGACGCGTCAAAATACATTTTGACGCAAATATCTGAAATTGCGTCAAGCATCGAAAAGTGCGTCAAGGATCGAAAAGTGCGTCAATGCACCAAAAATACGCCAATAACTCACCAACAACACCCAACGGACCATGAAATCGACACATTTGATTCTATAGTTTCCCGTGTAGAATGTTGTGACAAATAACTACCCATTCCAAGATAATACACTGAAAAAATCAAATTTGGCGCTAAATTTAGATTTAAAATAGTCAACTTACATGAAGTCCCTGCCCCTAATAAAACTGCAGAGAAAAAGTAAAAATAATTGTTGAAAAATAGGAATCCAAGTGGAAATAAGGTATAGGAGATTGCAGAAAAAATGAGCAACACTTTTGGAGTACTGATGTGAAGGATGGATGGAGCAAAGAGGCAAGCAGTCATGTAGGCACAGAATATTACGGCTTGGCTGAAAAAAATAACGTTAGAATTTTTTTCACCAAAAAATTATATCCGTCAAAAATTTTTTTGCGTAAAAATTTCTTAACGTCAAGAAATTTCAAGCGTGAAATTTTTTAACATCAACAATTTTTTACGCCGAAATTTTTTAGCGTTGAAAATTGCTTAAAAATTTTTTTAACGTCAAAGAATTTTATGCGTCAAAATTTTTTGCGCGGTAAAATTTTTGCTTAAAATTTTTTAATGACAAAAAAATTTTCGTTAATATTTGTAAAAATTTCACGTTAAAAACTTTCAACGTCAAAAACTCTTTTTAACGTCAAAATTTTTATACGTAAAACTTTTATAAACGTCAAAAAATATTTTAGCGTCAAAATTTTATCAACGTTATTTTCCACATTTTTATTCGTCAAAAAATTCTGACAAGAATTTTTCGTCAAATTTTTTTTAACGTCTAAAATTTTTTGCGTCAAAGATTTTTACGCAAAATTTTTTTACGTTAAAAATGTTTTCAACGTTAAATTTTTTTTAAACATAAAAATTTTTATGCGCAAAAATTTTTTTGTCAATAATTTCTTAACGTCAAAACTTTTTTGCAGACCATTTTTTTACGTCAAAATTTTTAACGTCAAAATCGTTCCCATAAAAACTCACCCATAATAACCGGCATACTGACTAACTTTCTCGGGTTCCCTCTCGTGAATTGAATGTATTACAGATTCCAAAATGAAGGATTCTGAATCATAGCCAATCATAATACAGAGTTGGCCAAACCCTAACATTGCAGCACACAAAAGTTCAAAATTACGTTGCTTCATTTTTGATCTGTAAAAATAGGTTGGAGTAATTTTTTAACGTCAAAAAATTTGTTAACGTCAAAAAAATTTTTCCGTCAGAAAAATTTTTACGCAAAATTTTTTTTTGCGTAAATTACGTTGCTTCATTTTTGACCCGTAAAAATGGGGTTGGACAATCTTTCAACGTTGAAAAATTTTTTTGCGGAAAATTTTTTTTACCTCAAAAAATTTTTAAACGTTAAATTCCACCGTAACTTCCAAAAAATGACCATCTGCTTGAAACGTGCCATTTTATACAAACCTAACACTTTTGTCCTTGAATTTTGTAGCAAATTAACATAATCCGTCGGGAAAAAAAACGTATTGATATTTTGCACTGAACCCATTTTTAATTCCTGACGGCGAAATGTATGTAGATATTAATGATGTGAGTGATGTTGTGCAATATGATGAATCTAAAAATTGCAGCCAAATAAAAAAAAAACGAATTTATTTCAAAAAATTACTCGTTAAAACTATGATGAGCAATCGCAAGCCCGATTCTCATATTCTCCACATCATAAATATGACAATAATTCCTTATAAAACGTCTCTCATAACCCAACTTCGTCCGAATCCCGAAGAGGCAATTGCGAAGAACGTCAATGCACATTGACCATTTTCAAACCATAAATCTATAATATACTCCGCTGATATTACAGAATAATCGATTCCGCCAATAATAAAATGAAGTTCCGGTTGGGTTTTCAGTGTAGAGCATGGTATAGAGCTCTCGACTCCAGTCGTATTTTTCCCCGGTCGCTTTGACGATTGCAGAAAGGACGGGGGTCGGGACACCAATCCAACTGGAAGCGGTGTCGGAGATCGTCTCGAAATGGAATGGATCAAGAGTCTGAACCGAAAAAATGCATCTTTACAAACCAACTACGGAAAGAAATTTTTGGATATCGTCAATTTGTTATTTTCGACGTTTTCAAAAATCTCGGCGAGGCCTTTGGTGTGGGGAGTACCACGGACGTCATTTCGATATTTTATACATGAAATTAATCTATTCTAAACGGTACATTCAAATCTAGAACCTTAATTTAGTCATACTATGGAATAAAAATCCGCTGACAAGACAATTTGTATTTTTCGACCTGAACCGAAATTACCGGGAGGTCATCAAAATGACGGGTTTACAAATACCACCACAAAATTTTTTCTAGACTAGATACAGCGAAACGAAGCACATTTTCGGATTCCTCGTAGTCGAATTGATTTAGGCAGCTTGTTTTCGAATCAATTAAGCTATGATAACAATTTTTAAAAACGCGCCGAAAAGGGGTCGACTTTCGACCCTACGGGGGAAATGACGACGTCAATATTTGAAGTCCGCAACATTCGATTTTCGTTAAATTTGGCAGACTACAATGTTAACATAATTGATTCGAAAACAAGCTGACGAGATCAATTCGACTACGAGGATCTTGATTTGTATAAGAAATATATCTATATCCATTGTTTCAAATTCAGGGCTCTCTTTTGTTCAATAGTTTGTTATTATAGTTATTTGTATTCATTTATCCTCCCCCAGGTCGTTCCATATGGAACTATCGTTTTCATCAGTATATTTCCTGCGCGTTATTGCTCCTCACGATTTAAAAATAGTTTTCAAGTTCCGCATTATTTGTATACCTATTTATGCATCCATATTTTATTATCGTGTTCAATAAATCGTTTTATGAGAATCTAACAAGGAAGCTCCTTGACCCCTACTGTTGAACTTTTTCTGAAACTTTGGTTATAGACTATATCGACCCTAAAAATACCAAATCTGCAATAAAAATCGGCAAAATATTCACGTAACTCGAGATATGAGCCCTCGAAGTTGCAGCCATCAGAGCTGTTCTTTACCGTAACTGTTCTTTACCGTTTCCAAAATTTCAGAATTTTGAATAGGGGGAGTATCAATCGAGGTAGAAGAGGTAGAATTTAAAGATATCTGGGTCTCACAACAAAAGTAATTTTTTTAAATAAATGTTTTTTCTGAGCAAAAATATTTTTTAAATTTAGATTCAATTTCGAATCAGATCTTTCTTCCGTTTTTTCTTTTCTATTAGGTTGTCTCATAAGTTTTCTACCATTAATGTTTTTGCATCTAATTTTTTAGTAAAATCCTTTTGGTAGTAGGTACCTGATAAATTTCTACTATCACCTATGGTATTCAAGATACCTTGGACCTCTTTGTTGGGAAAAGCGAGATAACTTTTTGAACAGGTCCAATTTGAGATTTCAATTCACATATTTGAGCACACTTGTATCTTGCTTTGGAAGAAGTTTTATGAAATGGGCTTTTAGTATGTTATTACCCAACTCTTCTTCTTTCATAAAATTAACATTATGAAACTCGATGTTTGGTTAACACAGTTTTTTGAACGAATGTATGAGAAAAACGGAAAAATTAGGTTTTTTGAGCGTTAGGTGAAATCTGGTGGCCAGGCTTCAGTATTAGATTTTCACTAATACTTACAATTTTGTGCCAAAAAATTGAGCTAAACAGTCTCTTTTTAAAAAAGTTATAAGAAAATATCGATTTTTTGGTAAATTTCAAAATCGGAATTGTAAGCTTTTTTGCAAATTTACAGAATATAATCTCACCTTGCTTGGGGGAAAATGAAGAGACATTCCATCAACTCTTAAAAACATCTCGACACTTTTTTGGTCTCAAAATCGAAAAATGAGCCATTTCGGTTTTTGCGGCGTATCTCGGGAGTGAAAAGCACAGATGGATTGAAATTTTGCACACATAATGCTCATTATATTGGCTACAAAAGCCGTACAAAACTAACTCAGTACCCCCTCATCCTTTGCCAGGAGGACGATCTAGTTTATGGTAGAAAACTTACGAGACAACCTAATATGAACAAACCTAATTTTTACAGGTTCTCGCATGGCCGACAGATTTTCAGTTCATTTCATATAAACCTTCCTTTAACGAGGCGCCGATTTTCTAGTTCTGAGCCCGAGCTGACAGAATGCTTCCCCAATCGGAAATCTTTATTGTTTTGGGTTCGCACTTGTCAACCCTTTTCCCTTCTTCCAGCTACAATTTCCCGTTCCTAGCCGGCTTTCCAGTGCCACTCTAGATCACCCAATGCTTAATCTTTATTTGGTGGGTTCTCTTTAGTGACACTAGATGGGGGGCACAATTCTCCAACATACATTGAAGAAAACCAGAAGCCAACTGTGACTTTAAATTCTGATACACATAAGGGATTCAAGCCAAGGAACAGTGAAGTCCAAGAGTCTTTCCTCCCATTCTTTCTTCCGTCAATTTCTTACAGTTTCAGATTAGTACCAGGTCAAAAATCAAAAAAGCCTGGATTTTCAAAAAGAGAAAAGAATTTCGTATTGTTTTGTTTTGATCCCGTGAGTGCTCTCTGCTTGGTGTCGTTGTCATTTGCCTGTCTGGAAATCGAAAATTGAATTTTAAAAGACATTCTACGAATAAAGTGACCGTCGGTGTTCACAGTTTTTTTCAAATTGATTATTTCTGTATTGGCTTCGAAAAATGTGTTAAAATCGAACATGTTTCCTTCGATAGATAATAATGAAATATTTTCATACATTGATTGATTGAACTCGACATTTGCGAAACGACAAAGTTTCGAAACGTCAAAATTCTGAAACTTTTCCGTTACCGTACCTCTTATGGTCCAATGAAATCCTTGTCGTTGCTCCGTGCTTGTTGTCGTTGTTATTTGGCTGTCTGAAAAAAATAAAAAATAGAATTTCAAACTGGAATTTTCAAGCAAAATTCAAAATTTGGAAAATTGCGAAAAATATATAATTTTTTAATAAACTGACTTTTTTATAAAAGTACTCACTTTATCGGGGGTCCATTTTGAAGACGGAGCCATGAGGGAATCACAATTGTGGAAAGTGAGGGTCTCTGGAAGAAAAAATGCATTGATATATACCGTATATAATTTAGGGGTAATTATTTTTCAGCGACGCATTCAAGTGTAAATAACTTGTTTCAGGAGAATCATGTAAAAATATTGTCAACAGAAAAAATGTTCTTCATTTAAAAAACTATCGATTGGTTAAAAACCCGTCAAATTTCATGAATAATGAACAGAATTACACCTTTTTGTCGAAAAATTTGTCAAAATTGACGAAATCGGCAACGTTTCGCTAACACAAGCCGTAACTCTGTTAATTTTTTATGAAATTCCACAAATTTTTTAGTAATCGATAGTTTTTTTAATAGGGAACATTTTTCGTGTTGACTATATTTTTACCCAATAACCTAGAAAAAAGTTATTCACACTTGAATGCGTTGCCGCACAGTCTTGTTTCTGAATCAAAAAAGGTACACTTACCAGGTCAATAACCATCAAAAAGACTCCTTGATTCTGAATCGAATATGGTTTTCTTTGACCCAGCGCTTGGCGTCGTTGTCACGTGAACTTCTGGAAATCGATTGTCTTATTCCAAAAGTTTGGAAACTCTTACAAGGGAACCATCAGACCCCGCTAGTTCATTTGCTTATCTCGCTGTAGTAAAAAAATCCTCAAAACAAAAAAAAAAAAAAAAATCCTGAAATCTTGGCAGCATACGTTGTTTTGTCTACGCTATTCAATGGCATAATTTTTGTAGAAAAAAAATTGAAAACAATTTAAAAAAAAAGCATGCCCATTTCAAAAAAAAATTTTTTGTGAAAAAAATGTGCCAGTTTTTACAAAGTTTCAACTCAAAATGCCGTTTTATTTAAAAGGTCCGATAGTTTCCTTGTTACTAGAAAAATACTCACCTGCTGTCCATGTAAGTCGAGCGGTTCCAACACCTTGTAGTCCTTTTGAAATCATCTTCGAGTTCGCCAAAAAGCCATCCATTTTCCACACTTTCGATTCTTTTTTTTCTTCAATTCCTTCGCCTTCTTTCGTAAGTTTTAAAGTCACTAAAACTAATCCCTAATAAATGCTCTAACGCATTTGAGACCTGTGTCCC
Source organism: Caenorhabditis zanzibari (assembly GCA_963966625.1). Classification (NCBI taxonomy): domain Eukaryota; kingdom Metazoa; phylum Nematoda; class Chromadorea; order Rhabditida; family Rhabditidae; genus Caenorhabditis; species Caenorhabditis zanzibari. Next base: position 20,040,400 of record OZ016472.1, on the reverse strand, counting down.
GTGTCAATAAAGTTGAGAACACCCCTCAACACAGAGTTCATAGCATACTGTGGACGCCACTGTACCTGGATTTCTTCCAGTATATTCCAGTGGTCGCTATTCAGGTGTTCTCAGGGACAGTTTTAAGTGCTCTAATAGCACCGAGAGCACCCCTTAACGCCGAGTTCCCTATCATACGGCGGACACCCCAGTACCTCTTGGGAATCCAAGAGTATATTCCTGGGGATGCTATTCAGGTGAAATTCTCTCTGGGGCGGGGGGGGGGGGGGGGGGGGGACTTTTTGAATGCTCTACTCAGGGAATTTTTGGGCAACTTGCCGTGCAAAAAAGTTTGCTTGCCGCTGACAAACGGCAAGCAGGAAAATTTGCACGGCAACTTGCTGATTTTTGCGGCAAGTTGCCGATTGCTTGCTATTGCGGTGCCGATTTCTTGCCCTCACGAATCGGCAACTTGCCGCAACAACAGCAAGCAATCGGCAACTTGCTGATTAGCAAGTTGCCGATTCGCGCAGCAAGTTGCCGATTCAGCCAGCAAATTGCTAACAATCCGGGCAAGTTGCTATTTTCTCCAGCAAGTTGCCTTACGCCCAGCAACTTGCTATTTGCTTGCCCAAAATTCCCTGAGTAGTAGCACCGAGAGCACCCCTTAACGCCGAGTTCCCTATCATACGGCGGACACCCCAGTACCTCTTGGGAATCCAAGAGTATATTCCTGGGGACGCTATTCAGGTGAAATTCGCTCTGGGGGATAGTTTTAAATGCCCTATTAGCATTTGAGACAGTCGTCTCATCTTAGGGGGGAAGTTGAGAACACCCCTCAACACAGAGTTCCCTATCATACTGTGGACGCCACCGTACCTGGATTTCTTCCAGTATATTCCAGTGGTCGCTATTCAGGTGTTCTCAGGGAAGATTTAAAATGCTCTAGTAGCACCGAGAGCACCCCTTAACGCCGAGTTCCCTATCATACGGCGGACACCCCAGTACCTCTTGAGAATTCAAGAGTATATTCCTGGGGATGCTATTCAGGTGAAATTCTCTCTTTAATTTTGATAATTTTAAAGTTGGGGGGGGGGGGGGGTGGATGCTCTAATAGCATATAGTAGATTGGAGGGGGTGGGGCATCCTGAGTCGTTCCACGATCCATCTCATCTTGTCGATCCAGCGAGCGTAGACGTCGAGACATCTGAAAAATATTACATTCTTATTATATTCTTCAAACAAATAGTTTGGCGTTAAAAAAATTTGCTTTGCTACTTCATCTTTTGGGAAAAAGATAAATCAGAAAGCAAAAAAATAATATTTTCTTCTGGGTATAACTCAGCTCACACAGATTTTAGAAAAATGATATTTATACCAATCAAAAGCTCTTTTTTCCAGCTTTTAGATAATTTTTATTTCAACTACTCTCCACTTTCTAGTGGCACATTACTCGCCCAAAAATGATGAGCGCACTGATCATCCTCAGTTGAAATAGGTCAACTTTGAGTGCCTGAAAAAGTGGTTTCCGAATATTCGATTTTTTTGAAATTTTGTGGAAATATAGAGAAACTTAAGAACTTTATTTTTGTAGTTGACAACTTTTTCATATGATTGCAATTCAGTTAGTTATGTCAAGTTGACCGAATTTTGTCGCATTTTGAAGTCTTTTAACTTTCAATCAACTTAACTAACTGGATCGTGATCCTATAAAAAATGTGTGAACTACAAAAATAGAGGTTTTGAGTTTCTCTATAAATTCAGCAACTTTAAAAAAAAGCGGATATCTGAAAACCACAGTTCCAGGCCCTTAAAAATGACCTATTTTCTACTAGAAATCACAATTTTTAGTGAAAAATGCGTCAACTTTGATGGTCTAAAAAATAACTTTCCCGTCAATGAAATTTTTTGGTTTTTTGTGAGCATAAAGTTCTAAAATTGTTTGATACATTTACAAAATTTCAGTTAAATCGGATATCTGGAATTTACTTTTTCAGACCCTCAAAGTTGACCAATTTCCAGAGAAAACGCCCGCGCGCGCGCATTCATTTAGTTTTAGCAACTTATATGAAAAATTCACTCTGTTTCTCGAGATTTGAAAATCCTATAAATTTGATTTCTAGTTGCAAAATAAGTGGTTTCAAAGTGGCAAAGTTGCGAAACGTCTCGAGAGCAAAATCGATATAATTTTCAAGTTACTATGTGCTTAATTTGGCAGTTACGAAACGACGCAGTTTTAAAACGTCATCATCGCGAAACGATTCTGCTACCGTACCTCTTATGATCCAGTGACTTCCTTGGTGTGGCTCGGTGTTTGATGGCGGTGTCATTTGGCTGTCTGAAAAAAAATCAAAAATTGAAATTTTGAACTGTTGAAGATTTAGAAAGTTGCCAAATTACTTGTTTTTTATTCAAATACTTTTCTATAAAAGTACTCACCTTATCTGGGGTCCATTCTGAAGACGGAGCCATGAGGGAACGCAAGTGTAGAGGTTGAGTGTATCTGAAAGAAAAAATCAATCAATAAATATGGAGAATAAAAGCGATTATTGAGATCTAAAAGAAGCCAAAAAACTAGGAGGAAAAACGAAAAAGAGAAAGATAATAAAAAATCAATACATTTTCTGAGATCGAGAGGGGGAGGAGGGGTAGATCAAAATATGTGACCTACGAACAAAAAATTTTTGTTGGAGGTCTAGCGTGGGGTTTTCCCGGGTTATAAGACCTAAAACCTCTTCAACCAAACTTCATTTTTTGTTCAAAAAGGGGAAATTTTGCGGTGGTGCATCGCAGTTTCAAAATTTCACAGTTAGCAGATCCGCGATTATTCGAAATTTCGCGGAGCCCATTTAACGGTTGCAAAACAAAGTTGCTAAATGTCTGGATTCGAAGCGGGATAGTTAAGCTTTTAGAGAACCAAAAGGAGCCAAAAAACTAGACGGAAAAATCAAAAAAGAGAAAGAAAATAAAAATCGATAAAATTCCTGAGGTCGAGAGGGGGAGACGGGGTAGATCAAAATATGTGATCTACAAACTATAATTTTTATTGAATTCTTTACGAGGGGGGAGTTTTTGTTGAAGGCCTAGCATGGGGTCTACTCCGGAACCGTTTTTCCCGGAGACCAATAGAACCTTCTAGATGGTGTGTATTGAGATCGATCGATAAATTTTCCATTTTTCAAATCTTTGATTTTCTAGCTAATTTTCACCGAATATCGATCCTCTTTCATTCCGAAAAACAGCTTCAAACTGAACCAAATATCCAGAAATTGTCTTGGGTGCTCGTGACCGAAAAAAATCCGCTGACAAGACAATTTGTGTTTTTCGACCTGAACCGAAATTACCGGGAGGTCGTCAAAATGACGGGTTTACAAATATCGCCGCAAAACTTTTTCTAGACTAGATACAACGAAACGGAGCACATTTTCGGATTCCTCGTAGTCGAATTGATCTAGTCAGCTTGTTTTCAAATCAATTAAGATATGATAACAATTTTTAAAAACGCGCCGAAAAGGGGTCGATTTTGACCGTCACGGTATTATGTTGACGTCAATATCTGAAGTCCGCAACATTCGATTTTCGTGAAATTTAGCAGACTACAAAGTTAACATAAACTAAATCGATCTACGGAAAGAAGTTTTTGGGTATCGTCAATTTGTTATTTTCGACGTCTCCAAAAATCTCGGCGATGCCTTTGGTGTGGGGAGTACCACGGACGTCATTTCGATATGTTATACATGAAATGAATCGATTCTAAACGGTAAAGTCTATTTTAGGACCCTAATTTAGTCATTCTATGGAATAAAAATCCGCTGACAAGACAATTTGTATTTTTCGACCTGAACCGAAATTACCGGGAGGTCGTCAAAATGACGGGTTTACAAATACCGCGTCCGCAACATTCGATTTTCGTGAAATTTAACAGACTACAAAATTAACATAAACTAAATCGATCTACGGAAAGAAGTTTTTGGGTATCGTCAATTTGTTATTTTCGACGTCTTCAAAAATCTTGGCGAGGCCTTTGGTGTGGGGAGTACCACGGACGTCATTTCGATATGTTATACAAGAAATGAATCGATTCTAAACGGTAAAGTCTATTTTAGGACCCTAATTTAGTCATTCTATGGAATAAAAATCCGCTGACAAGACAATTTGTATTTTTCGACCTGAACCGAAATTACCGGAAGGTCGTCAAAATGACGGGTTATGTCGACGTCAAAATCTGAAGTCCGCAACATTCGATTTTCGTGAAATTTGGCAGACTACAAAGTTAACATAAACTAGATCGATCTACGGAAAGAAATTTTTGGGTATCGTCAATTTGTTATTTTTGACGTCTCGGTCGTCAAAATTACGGGTTCACAAATACCGCCGCAAAGACTAGATACAGCGAAACGAAGCACATTTTCGGATTCCTCGTAGTCGAATTGATCTAGTCAGCTTGTTTCCGAATCAATTAAGCTATGATAACAATTTAAAAAAACGCGCCGAAAAAGGGGTCGATTTTGACCGTCACGGTATTATGTCGATGTCAATATCTGAAGTCCGCAACATTCGATTTTCGTGAAATTTGGCAGACTACAATGTTATCATGAACTAAATCGATCTACGGAAAGACATTTTTGGGTATCGTCAATTTGTTATTTTCGACCTCAACCAAAATTACCAAGAGGTCGTCAAAATGACGGGTTTACAAATACCGCGTCCGCAACATTCGATTTTCGTGAAATTTAACAGACTACAAAATTAACATAAACTAAATCGATCTACGGAAAGAAGTTTTTGGGTATCGTCAATTTGTTATTTTCGACGTCTTCAAAAATCTTGGCGAGGCCTTTGGTGTGGGGAGTACCACGGACGTCATTTCGATATGTTATACAAGAAATGAATCGATTCTAAACGGTAAAGTCTATTTTAGGACCCTAATTTAGTCATTCTATGGAATAAAAATCCGCTGACAAGACAATTTGTATTTTTCGACCTGAACCGAAATTACCGGAAGGTCGTCAAAATGACGGGTTATGTCGACGTCAAAATCTGAAGTCCGCAACATTCGATTTTCGTGAAATTTGGCAGACTACAAAGTTAACATAAACTAGATCGATCTACGGAAAGAAATTTTTGGGTATCGTCAATTTGTTATTTTTGACGTCTCGGTCGTCAAAATTACGGGTTCACAAATACCGCCGCAAAGACTAGATACAGCGAAACGAAGCACATTTTCGGATTCCTCGTAGTCGAATTGATCTAGTCAGCTTGTTTCCGAATCAATTAAGCTATGATAACAATTTAAAAAAACGCGCCGAAAAAGGGGTCGATTTTGACCGTCACGGTATTATGTCGATGTCAATATCTGAAGTCCGCAACATTCGATTTTCGTGAAATTTGGCAGACTACAATGTTATCATGAACTAAATCGATCTACGGAAAGACATTTTTGGGTATCGTCAATTTGTTATTTTCGACCTCAACCAAAATTACCAAGAGGTCGTCAAAATGACGGGCTATGATGAAAAGTAAAAAATATTTAGGTATTACAAGTTCAGAAAATGCCAATCTTGAACATCATTTTTCAACCTTTTTAGACTATATTTTCAATCAGTTTACCCTTGTTCTAATCGGTTTGCTTTTATGAAACCTTCCGAAATTTCTGAAACTAGTTCATCTCCACAGACCTTCTGACTTTTTCACACCATTTCGAACCTTTTCATCCATTTTTAACACTTTGCCTAAAAACCGTTTTTACTCTTTTCAAGCCTTTGAACCTTTTAAGTAACTTTTTTTTAAAATTGCAATATATTGAACATTTCAAACTTTTCAACACAACTTTTGTGAATCTTTTTTAACACCGTTTTTGAAACCTTGGACCCTTTTTTGAAACCATTATATTTTGACATTTTGAACACCATAACCTTCAACCGTTTCAAACTTAACTTCCAACTAGTTTACCATTGTTCTAATCGGTTTGCTTTTATGAAACCTTTCAAACTTTTTGGAACTAGTTCCCCATCACTAACCTCTTTATTATTTCACACCGTTTCGCACTCCTATTTCCCGTGTAGCACCTTGTTGTCTAGCAGAAATCTCGAGACTCAAGCGATCGTGGAGCGAGTTGAACCATTGGCCTTGGAATCGAGTTGAGGGAGAAGTGTAGAAAAGGAAACGAGAGAAACAGACAAAGTTCTATGTTCATGTTCTAAGACACCATCTATAGAGGCTCAGTTCCTCCAAAAACCCTTTGCTAAGAGGCTTCGGGTGAATCCCTAGAATCGTATGCTATGTGGTGTGTTCCTTTGTTGTATATGTTCATGCTCTAAGACACCATCTATAGACGCTCAAACCGTCCAGAAACCCTTCGCTAAGAGGCTTCGGGTGAATTCCTAGAATTGTATGCGATGCCTGTTTTCCTGGTTATGTATATGTTCATGCGTTAAGACACCATCTATAGACGCTCAGATCGTCCAGAAACCCTTCGCTAAGAGGCTTCGGGTGAATCCCTAGCATTGTATGGTATGTTTGTGTTCCGGTAAGTCTGCTCTCTCTCGTCCCTTTTAACACCTCACCCCATCTTCATCGCCCTCCTTTCCGCGCTTCTTCATCCCGATGCCATCCATGTTCTCCACCATCGTTCACCTTTGCCACGACCGTCCGTCTCCTGGAAATAAAATTGTTTTTTTTTTTCTTGAATTGATTGTGTTCTAACATTGTTAAACATGCTATGATGGCTTGGAAACATCTCAGACACATAGAGCTTCAAAAAAGGAAAAGTTACTCAAGAGTATGCATTCAATTTTCGATCGATAATTTTTAACCAGAAAATCAATAAAAATCTTTCCCCTCTAAATTTCCAAAAATGTCATTTCCGCTATCAATTCGGATTCAATTCTCCAAGAAAAATCTTTCGGAAAGCTCCAAGTTTTACAAATTTTCAGGGTTCCGAACCGGTCACGGGCCGGCGATTTTCTCCCCTTTAAATTGAGATTTTCAATGCAAAATTTATATGAAAATGTAGAACTCGATGAGATCTACAAAATGATGTCAAATTCAATGAATTTAAGCTGTTGGGGTTTGCTCAAATGTTTGTTAAACACACGGGCCGGAAATTTCGGCCCGTGTGCGCACGGCCCGTCCGCATTCTGACTTTTTTCGGAAAATTGAGATATGGAATTCAGATATTCTAACTACCATTCTGTAGAACTCATCGAGTTCTACATTTTCATATAAATTTTTGCCTTGAAAAACACAATTTAGAAAGGAGAAAATCTCCGGCCTGTGGCCGCCCCATTTCGACCCAATCCGCAACCCCGAAAAATTTAGTGTCCCGTAAAGTAGTTTCGTTTTTCATAAAGATGATGAACGAGATTAGCTGAGCCCGGGAAATCAAATTTCCTACAAACTTGATTTAAAAACAGTGAAAGAGTTTTTGTTAATATTTTAATGAATTTTTATGTTACCAGCCTGCTTACAGCATACAGCAGGCTGGATTCGCAGCTTTGCCGCTCAAATTTGCTTAGAAATATCACGTTTTTATACGCCCTCGATCATTAGGGTTTTGTTACACGTGTGGTTACGAAACGTCATGATCTTGAATCTTTTCTGTTACCGTACCCCTTTTGAGCATGTAATCCCGTCGTGGCTCTTTGTCGTTGTTAGCTGGCTATCTGAAAATCGAAAATTGATTGTTAAAACTTTGAATTTTTGATTTTAAATAGAATTGTGAAATTTTCCAGTCATATTTTTTTTATTCCCGACTGATAAATTTAACGTTTTCTAAAAGTACTCACCTGAGCATCCTCTTGAAGATCGGCACCATCTGTACTGCAAGACTTGAGGTGAAAAATTACTGAAAAACCATGAAATTTTATAGAGAAAAAGATGACAGAGAGTCGATAATTTACGGAAAGTACGAAAAAAACTTGACCAAAACCAGTGAAAACCTGAGAGAAAAGAGGAAAGAAAGGGTAGAGAGAACAAAGACAAAAAATCGATCGATAATGGGTACTTTCCCAGGAGCCACGGGAGTGGCAACCGCGCTCTATTGAGAATTTAATGTATAGGAAATGGGAGCAAGAGGAGTTGTACTGATTAGCCTGATTGAGCTGATTAGTGGATCCCTTTCGCCACGGAGAGGCTCAGTACGGGAAAGGGATTTTTTTTGACCATGGGGAAAACTAGAAAAACCCCCAAAAAACCAGTGTCATCGGATCGTTCCGTTAAGAAATCTCCGTGAAAGGCAACGTGTGGCAGACTGGCGATTTCTAACCCATACACCACCAAAGGGGCGGAGCTTGTCGGTCCCCTTTGTTGCCTCTGGCCTAATCCTGTTATCTGTTTTTTGTACGTGTTCCTTACATCGTAAATCAAGATACAGTCATTTGTCCAGGTATCCCTATTGTATTTTTTAAAAAACCCTTCACTTTCACCTCAGTTTCTAAAACAAAGGATAGGTGAAGGTGAAGAAAAACGTTGAAGGGTTTACGGGTCTCTAGAAAGTTTAGGGGGAGGGGCTTTGACATCGACTGAAAATTAATTTCGGATCCGTAGATCGATTTAGTTTATGTTGAAATTGTATTCTGACAAATTTCAGGAAAATCGTATGTTGCGGACTCCGGATATGGACGTCGTCATTTCCCCGATAGGGTCGAAAATGGACCCTTTTTTCGACGCGTTTTTAAAAATTGTTATCGATGATGAATTGATTTAAATTCAAACTGACCAGATCAGTTCGACTACGAGGAATCCAAAAATGTGCTTCGTTTCGCTGTATCTAGTCTTTGCGGCGGTATTTTTATTCCATAGAATGACCATACTAGTCTAGAAAAAATTTCGCGGTGGTATTTGTAAACCCGTCATTTTGACGACCTCCCGGTAATTTCGGTTCAGGTCGAAAAATACAAATTGTCTTGTCAGCGGATTTCTATTCCATAGAATGACCATACTAGTCTAGAAAAACATTAGCTGCGGTATTTGTAAACTCGTCATTTTGACGACTTGACTAGAAATGGAACGTAAGAGACAAAACGTGGAAGCAAAGTATCAAATTACAGCGAATTTGGAACGAAAATGGTTTGGAATGAACATTTTTGAAAATTGGAATTCAAAAAACACGAAATGTCGAGGTTCACTATCCTCTGGCTCAAATCTGGATTGATGTATTTATTTATGGTACATATTTGGCATGGTAAAACTAGTAAATCTAAAACGGGTCAATTTGATAGGGTAATTTTTGAAGAAGAGGGAGCTGCTGTAGACGTATTTTTAATATGAATTCCAATGTTGATGCGTCTAGAAGAAATGGTCTGGTCGTGGAGCCTGAGAAAAAGAAAAAATACGTTTTTCCGTTGGAAGAGCTTGAAAACTCACAACGTACGCTTCTCCTTTGTATCCCAACTGTTTCATCTCCTTCACAAGACGCTCTTGTGCAGCTTCAGACAATATCTGAAAAATAAAATTTAATTAAGAATGCCTCAACTTGAAAACAAGGTAAGTTTGTTTGTTTTTTTGGGAAAACTCACGTCATGGACTCTATTACGGGTGAATTTGTCCCCGTAACCTTCAATGATAAGTTCTTTGTTATTCATCGCCACACGATGATCCCTGTGTGCTCGGACTTTGATATCAGAATCGCATTCGACGTAACTGGCGATTACAATCAATCTCAAGATTTCGGATATGGATAGGGCATGGAAAATGGTCTTCCCACGGTGACGCTGAAAAAAAGATTTTAGTTTGATGTTTTCTTTAAAAAACGAGTTTCTTGAAATCTAAGAATCTAAGAATCCTAAGAATCCTAAGAATCCTGAGAATCCTAAGAATCCAAAGAATCCAAAGAATCCAAAGAATCCTAAGAATCCAAAGAATCCTGAGAATCCAAAGAATCCTAAGAATCCAAAGAATCCAAAGAATCCTAAGAATCCAAAGAATCCTGAGAATCCAAAGAATCCAAAGAATCCAAAGAATCCAAAGAATCCTAAGAATCCAAAGAATCCTGAGAATCCAAAGAATCCTAAGAATCCAAAGAATCCAAAGAATCCTAAGAATCCTGAGAATCCTAAGAATCCTAAGACCTCAACAATTGAAATTTGGAAAACTCACTAAACCGTTGGCTGAGAAAATGTTCAGCCATGTTTCTTGCCGGAGGCAAGATGGCAGGTCGGCGGGGCAGTTGTATTCAACTTTGTAGAACATTGTGTGCCAACGCTCATTTAAAAACGAAGGTGTCTGACCCGCTAGTTCCCATTCTTCGGTCTTCACACTGAAATAATCATAGCTTTTTTCCAAAATACAATTATTGTTGCTTACCCATATTCCTGTTCGAGTCGTTTCAAGGCTTTCGATGGCCACCTTTCCGGAAATGACATGAAATAAATGGGGATTGGGCCATTTCGGACAGGCGGGTAGTTTCGGCTGAGAATGGCCTTGGCTCTCTGAGCAATCTGAAAATACTTTTGTTACTTGAACACTATTAGGAAAAAAACACTCACTTGACGATCAGTATGCTCATTTATCGGGGCTGGAAGTTCGAGTGTATAGAGAGTTCTGTCCCGGTCTGCACCTCTTCTTACGCTCACGAAAGGTGCGTTGATCACTATGCTAGCCGTATTCCCTTCTCCTTCTTCCACATCGTCTTGGAATTCATCGTCCGACAGCGTTATGACTGGAACACTAGACGGGATCAAACGCTCCACCAATAGAGCTTGTTCGCTGACTGGAGCTATTCCGGAGTCGTGATTCAAAGCCGATTCTAATTGTGGTGAATCATTCGAATTTCCATTTACGGCAATTTCATCATTATTTCCGGTTTCGGCGCTTTCCGGGGCGCGAGCTGCTTGTGATCTCTGAAATTTCGAAAAATTATGATTGTGCTCTGGTTGTGAGTTTTGGGATCTCTTACCTGGTTTCTACTCACGCGATATGGTGCCCGGCGGATTCTATTTCGGTAAGTGCGTCGGGCGACCTGGTTGTTGCGCTGCCGACGGTTCCCATATTGTTGATTCAGACCCGAATTTCCATTGTTATAGTCACTTCCAATCCGCCCGTGTCTTGGACTCTCGTTCCGAGCCCGAGTGTCACTTCGGTGCTCACTTTGAATCTCATTGTGAGCCGGGCGCCCTTGATCCTGATTTTGCGTTTGGATAGGAAGTGATGGTAGCGTTATGATTCGCTCAAGCAATGGGTTTCCGGTTTGTGGATCAAAAGTACGTTCTATTATGCCTGTGTGCGATGGCAAGAAGGGAAGATTTGGGAATTGCTGAAAAATTCAAGTTTGGAAGGAGTCTAAAAAGTCAAATAATACTTACAAGGGGATTGCGCGAAGTCTTGAGTTGAACTTTTGCTGAATCTTCGGCCACAGACTAAATGAACCCTGAAAAGCTCAAATTTGAAATAAAATATGGCAAAATGTTCACGTAACTCGAGATATGAGCTCTCAAAGTTGAGGTAAGCACTAAAATGAGGTACTTTGAGGGCTCATATGTCCGCTCAAAATCACTTTCAGAATGTCTAGTTTCTTGTTCTGAACTCAGAATTTGATGCTTAACAAAACTCTATTTTTTTGAATAAAAATTTTTTGAGCCAAAAATTCCTACCTTTGGGTATAGGAAAATTTGGAAGTTTTGACTCAAAAAAATTGTTTTTCAAAAAAATAGAGTTTTGTTAAGCATCAAATTCTGAGTTCAGAACGAGAAACTAGACACTTTGAAAGTGATTTTGAGCGGAGATATGAGCCCTCAAAGCAACTCATTTGAGTTCTGACCTCAACTTTGAGGGCTCATATCTCGAGTTACGTGAACATTTCGCCATATTTTATTGCAATTTTGAGCTTTTCAGGGTCCATTTAGTCTGTGGCCGCAGTTTCAGCAAAAGTTCAACTCACGGCTTCGCGTAACCCTCTTGTTAGAAATCTAAATTTCCAAATTTCAACGATTTTAGAACTTTAGAGTTTTCTAATTGTCCAAATTGCATAGATTCAATTGAAAAATCTTACTGAGTTCGTGGTATTATGTCTCATCGTAGTCTGTTGGCTTGATAAAGGTGTCACGCTAGGCGGTGGAAACGTATGTGGCTGATTCGACATGGAAGAGAGCTGGAAGAAAGAAGCAACAGTCGAAGTAAAGGAGAAAAAAGAAGAAAATTAACGAAATTTCAACGAGCAAAAAGCTGCAAAGAGCTTGAAAAACAGGGAGAGAAAAAATCAATGAAGAGTAAAAAAAAACAAAGTCGACGTGGATTAGCGAGAGAACGATGACTGACTGAGAGATTTAGACAGTTAGGGAGGTCCAGGTGGCCATGTGTATGTGTGTGTGATTAGGTCCAGTACCCGTCTGGTAAAAGATTAAATGTTTATTTGTAGACCCATTTCTTTCTGTGCCCTCATCCCCTCACAACAACACTTTTTGATCTAACCCTATTGAGTTTTTAGAGGGAAAATGAGAGGATCTCTTCAAACATCTCGTCAGTCTCCCTCATTTTGCCTATTTTTTCCATTGAATTGCTGCCAAATTTTTTATTGATTTTTTGTTCCATTTTTCTTTTTGATTCTGATTAAAATTAACGACAATTGTTTCAGGGTAACAGCCACACCATGGACAAGCCTCGACCAGTTGAGTGTGGGATGCGTGAATGTGGATATGACTTCAGTATGGTTTTCCTCAATTTTTGATCCACTATCGATAATATTGATTTTTCAGAATCAACTAGATCGCTCACCACAGACGGCATTCGAAAGGATATGAGGAATTGGGAGAGGCAATCGTGAAATGAAGTATTGAAGGTTCGTTTCTCATTCACAATCGACCAGCTGGATTCGGACAAGAACAAAGCGGTCCTCACGATTTCAATGATATTTGTGATCAGCTTTCATTTTTATACCATAATCCTGAAATTTTGGAATCCCCCGAATCGACATTTCGAAATTCAATTATTGAAAATTTATAAACTTTCAGATTCCGAAGGATCCAGACACCAGGACAAACCAGAAGGCGGAATGGAGACGGAACGGTGACAGAACAATCCAGGCGCCGAGCTACTTGGAGTTTTTGGAATAAGGAAGTGTACGTTTCAAAAACTGGCTTTTGGAATATTTTGAGAGTGCTTCCTTTGAGTAATCAGTTGATTTCTATATTTATCTGGATATCAGATGTCATCCTAATTTGAAAAGGAACAATGCGAATGTTTGGCTCCGGGACGTTCCGCAGCCGGACATCTCGCAGCCGGACATCTCGCAGCCAAAAATGCACTATTTTTCGCATAAATTGTCTCAAAATGACTGCAAAATGACAATAATGTATGAAAATGACCGCTGACATTGTTAAATGTCAATGTCTTGTTCATTTTGAGACAATTTATGCGAAAAATAGTGCAATTTTGGCTGCGAGATGTCTGGGCTGCGAAATGTCTGGCTACGGAACGTCCCGGAGCCGAATGTTTCAAAGTGGCTGACAGTCTAGTTTGGAAAATCAATAATAGTAGTTTTCAATAGTTTTTTGTTGATCCTTCTACCAATGTAGTCTTGGTGCATACCAGAGATGAACAAAAGAGCAGTTTTGAAGTGGTAGAATTTTCAAATTTTTGACTGAAGACAGAATTTCGCCACTTCTAATCGGACTTCTCAGCCTAAAATAAACATTTTTTGCTGCTTCGCTTAATGTTAGAATTTCAAACATGAATTAACCCAAAAGTCACTGTTTTTTAAATCAAGTTTGTAGGAAATTTTAGATTCCGCATTTTATCGAATTTTGTCTCTGGTTTCCCGGGCTCAGCTAATCGATTTCATTATCTTTATGAAAGACAAAACTACTTTACGAGACACTAAATTATTCGGGGTTGCGGATTGGGTCGAAACGGGCCGGAGATTTTCTCCTTTCTAAATTGTGTTTTTTCAAGGCAAAAATTTATATGAAAATGTAGAACTCGATGAGTTCTACAGAATGGTAGTTAGAATATCTGAATTCCATATCTCAATTTTCCGAAAAAAGTCAGAAAGCGGACGGGCCGGGCGCACACGGGCCGAAATTTCCGGCCCGTGTGTTTAACAAACATTTGAGCAAACCCCAACAGCTTAAATTCATTGAATTTGACATCATTTTGTAGATCTCATCGAGTTCTACATTTTCATATAAATTTTGCATTGAAAATCTCAATTTAAAGGGGAGAAAATCGCCGGCCCGTGACCGGTTCGCAACCCTGAAAATTTTTAAAACTTGGAGCTTTCCGAAAGATTTTTCTTGGAGAATTGACTCCGAATTGATAGCGGAAATGACATTTTTGGAAATTTAGAGGGAAAGATTTTTATTGATTTTCTGGTTAAAAATTATCGATCGAAAATTGAATGCATACTCTTGAGTAACTTTTCCTTTTTTTTGAAGCTCTATGTGTCTGAGATGTTTCCAAGCCATCATAGCATGTTTAACAATGTTAGAACACAATCAATTCGAGAAAAAAAAACAATTTTATTTCCAGGAGACGGACGGTCGTGGCAAAGGTGAACGATGGTGGAGAACATGGATGGCATCGGGATGAAGAAGCGCGGAAAGGAGGGCGATGAAGATGGGGTGAGGTGTTAAAAGGGGTGAGAGAGAGAGCAGACTTACCGGAACACAAACATACCATACAATGCTAGGGATTCACCCGAAGCCTCTTAGCGAAGGGTTTCTGGACGATCTGAGCGTCTATAGATGGTGTCTTAGAACATGAACATATACAGAAAAGGAACACAAACAAAGCATGCAATTCTAGGAATTCACCCGAAGCCTCTTAGCGAAGGGTTTCTGGACGATCTGAGCGTCTATAGATGGTGTCTTAGAACATGAACATATACAGAAAAGGAACACAAACAAAGCATGCAATTCTAGGAATTCACCCGAAGCCTCTTAGCGAAGGGTTTCTGGACGGTTTGAGCGTCTATAGATGGTGTCTTAAAGCATGAACATATACAGAAAAGGAACACACCGCATACCATACGATTCTAGGGATTCACCCGAAGCCTCTTAGCGAAGGGGTTTTGGAGGAACTGAGCCTCTATAGATGGTGTCTTAGAACATGAACATAGAACTTTGTCTGTTTCTCTCGTTTCCTTTTCTACACTTCTCCCTCAACTCGATTCCAAGGCCAATGGTTCAACTCGCTCCACGATCGCTTGAGTTTCGAGATTTCTGCTAGACAACACCATCATTGAAGCCTGGATTGGGTCGTGGATCGAATATTGGATATAACTGGAACAATCTGGATTCCAATGACAGTGTGAGGGTCGAGAATACAATCAAGGTGAGAAAAAATTGTTTGACGAAAATTCGAAAAAAGCAATGCTTTAGTATCCAGTGACTGTTGGATTTCCAGAGTTTTGGTTTTCAAATTTTTAGCTCTCAAAACTTTCTAAGTAATTTAAAATTTAGTGTGTCAAAAATTATATTTTTTGGAATTTCTTGTGCCTCAAAGTACCCCAGTATCATTAGTGTTATCTGCAAGGGCGCATACCGTAAAATCTGTATTAGTAGGGCATGGCCTTCTATTTTTCCATAACTTAAAAAAGTATTTCTGAATTCTCAAATTGGATTGAAACATCTGTTGGAGACGAGATTTGAAACATATTTTGTAACCTGTCTAGTCAATTTTTGACGAGGATTCTAATAGGACTAATTTCAATTTCTTTAAATTTCAAGAATGTGCTCATTTTGAGCTCATTAGGGCGCTCTTCTATTGAAGGTGCCTTTTAATACAGATTTTACGGTTTCTTGAGTTTCGTGAACATTTATCCGGGTTTACTATATTAGCATATAGTTGAAAGCATCTCTTGTTAGTTATTTTGTAGCAAATTAACTAGACTAGGAGTCAACATTCTTATATTATTCATTTCCTAGTAGCTTCTGCTGCACACCAAATTTTAAATTTTAGACCATTATTAATAAATTCCAGTTTTTTGCAGATGTGCAGATTTGGAAGATCGTGAGGTTCTGGAGCGCCTAGTTGTCAGTCTATCCCAGAATTCGACATCACCATGTTTTCTCCTCGCTCATCGTCGTTGTAGTGGTTTCTGAAGTCCCAATTCTGAAGTCCAAGCCGAAGAGATCCCAGCCAATAAAGATTAACAATTGGGTGATCTGAGGTGGCACTGAAGAGGGTGGTGATTGGATGTGCTCCTGTTGTTGGTTTTGGACTCCAGAAGCTAGAATCTGGAGGTTTCTAGTGGAGAATCGATTCAGGGGTGTGCGGAACGGAATTCCGAAAATTTTGGCAATTTTCGGAATGACATTCCGACCGGAATATTCCGAGGGAAAAATTTCGGAATCAAATTCCGATCTTTAAGAAAACAGTAGCGCAGAAAAAATCATTGTATTTTGAATATGCATTTCAAGTGATTTTCGCTTTTCGAAGCAGCCAATTTACCAAAACGTTTTACTTTAAGAAAGCTTTTCCCGAAAAAGTCCTTTTTTAAGGAAAAGTACTGTGAAAAATGACCATTTTCGATATTCCGAAAATTCCGAAATTCCGACCATTTGAAACTCGGAAAATTCCGATATTCCACAATTCCGAAAATTTAAAATTCGGAATGTTTCGACATTCCTAGATTCCGAAAATTAAAATATCGGAAAATTCCGGCTTTCCTAGATTCCGAAATTTTCCATTCCGCACACCCCTGGAATCGGTCGACTAGCTCCCGCCGAAGGTTGAGCTCGATTTGGAGGATTCTGAAGACACTCGGAGGACTATGGAGAGCGATGGATCGACTAGAAGGCTCCCACCGATGGTTGGAAGACTTTTGAGGATTCTGCTGACGATAAAGATGGTTCCCGACGCTTCAGAAGCGAAACTTCTGCAAAGTTTTCTTCTAGTAGTTCTCTTCTAGTAGTTCGACGTCGAATTCGTAGAGTTTTTCCACTCGAAATTTTCGAGATTCGGATAGTTCAGTATAGGCTGAAATTGCTTAGAAGTTCACACGAATACATATTCGGGGAAGTTTTGACTGATCTTTCATGCCATTCCTACTCTAAAATTGTTTGCAATTCAGCATTATTTCGGTCTCTAAAAGCCGAAAAAATAACTGAAAATCATTAGAAAAGGCTACCAAAGGGTTTCCAACAGTTTTCGGTGATTTTTTCGGAATTTTGAAAATATATTTCAAAAATAGCCTTGGAACGTTATGTAGCAATCTGAACGTGTCAAATTTGGTCTCCACGTAGTCAATTTAGTCAGAATAACATAAAAAATCATTAAAATATTACTCAAGGAATTTTCCGCAAGAGTTGGGCAGGCAGATTGCGCATTGGGGCAGATGTGGGCAGATTGCGCATTGATTTGGGCGTACTGCCCACGTTTTGGGCAAAATGCGCATGGGCTTAACCATAACTATTTTTCTAGGTAGTGGATCTGGATGAAACTTATATTTTGGAATCCGCAAGGTAAGGAGAACACGATAGCATGTTTAGAATCCTGGAAAGAACTCAAATATAACGAAATTCGGTTTTTTTGGAATTTTTCGACCCCCTAGAAAATAGGTCTATTCTGAAATAGGCCTTAGAACGATTTGTAGCGGTTTGAAAGTAACAAATTTGGAATTTACGTGGTCAATACATATAGTCAGAATAGCATAACAAATCAAAAAAATAAAGGTCGAAACTTGGGCCCCGTGTGCTTTAATTTTAAAAATATTATACTTGAAGCCCAAACTTTCTCGGTCAAAGTTATCAAATATTTCCTTGATTTCTTGTAAATTTCGACGACAGAATTTCGTAATTCACTTTGTTCACTAATAACATAATTGGACCTTTCTCCCATCGATCAATTATTTATGAGCAATAACATATGATGAAATTCTCTTATCAAAATTTGCAAATAGCAGTCATACATTTTCTTATCTCATCTTTTTTTGAGTCTTAATTTTTCTTTTCATTCGTTTTTCTTTCGAAGTTTTCAGCAAATTTATTTTGCTTCTCGTTTACTATTATTTTATCACTTTTTTCAGAATGGGCTATGCATATTTATGGCTGCCGGAAAGCGAACGGAAGAAAATCGGTTGTATGTGTTTTTTCTATAGTGCTAATAAAATTGTCTCTATTTTTGGTGCATTACCAAATGATCTGATTATCGAATATAAAAATCAGGGATCTCAGACATCAGTTATCCACGAGAAGAGAGACATGATGTTCGATGCGAATTTCGTTGACGTATTTTGTGAAGATCTGAAACTGTTGATTCAAAATCATAGATGGTGGTTAGACGTATTGATGGTGTTGTATAAAAACGATTGCTGGGAGGAGGGTTTGTTTGACGAAATTCGTGACGAATTGTACAATGAAGAAATTCTGGATCCAATAATCAAGAAAATATTCGACACCTTGGAGACTTCGCTAAAGTCAAGACGACACCTGTTTCCCGCTCGTTGGGTCAAAGTCGCTCCGGCCATTCTAGATCAAGGACTTTCACTCGTAAACCTCTTCAAACAGAAGGAATTGAAAAGTTTCGAAATTCACTTTGAAAAAAGACAGAATCGTGTAGATTTGGAAAGCCTTGTTTTGATTCAAACATGCAACCAACAGTATTGTAATGATATTGAAGTTTATCTTGACGTCATCACTCAGGACCACTGGCTATTGTTGCAGAAGGTTTGATGGATCTTTTAATTAATTTGAATAATCTTAACATTTTTAGCTGAAGTCGATGGAAATTATATATTCACTGGTGGTGCTGTACGAAAATTGTCATCCGGAAAATTTGAGCGAAATGTTTCCAGACACGAATGAAAATGAAAAGATACAATTATCAAAGGTTGAATGGGAATTCGGTGGGGTAAGCATTGACGATGAAAAATTGTGTCTATTCAAAAACATATTCATTCAGAGGTTTTTCACGCCAAGGTATTATCCTTTAAAAAATCAAGAACCTGTGAACGATCAATCAGTCCCATCTATGTCGAGCGAAGTTGCAAGCCAAGTATTCGAGAATCCAATAATCATGAAACGAATTATGGAACACCTTTGCTTGTACGACATGTAAGTACATAGAACGAATAAGTTTCATCTTTTGAAATTTCAGAATTCGACTGCGAAAAGTTTCATATGGAATTCGAAACTGTGTGGATGACGAAAAAACCGATCCACACATAAAATCATATTCATTGATGTTCAGAATGTTTCTGCCGAAAAAACAAAAAGAAGAACAGCGTTGGCAGCAAGTTTCGAATATGACTTCTATGACTATTGAGCTGATGCATGATGACGATAGACGTACAACAAACTATTGGAGTGGTCTCATTCTCGGCCCTTGGCCTACAAACAATGATTTCGATGTGAACGCTTTGTTTGGTGAAGGTTTGGATGATTTTGAGGCTAATGCGAGGCACCAAAAGACATATCTGGAGGAACTGGAAATCGTTTATTGTCAGTTGGACAAATATCATGAAACAGTTGTTAATTTGCGCAGCGAGAAGTTGGCGGAAAGGATTGCTGAATTGTTGGCAAGAAGAAGCGAACCTCTCAAAGTTCGAAAACTTTCAATTGGCGCCAAATATCCGTGGGAAGTGACATCAATTTTATCTCACATTGACAAGGATTCCCTCAAGACTATTCAGTTTCTGAAGGCAGCAAGGAAAGATGAAAATCCCTTGGATTCCAATCCTGTGATGATATTTGACATGGGTGACATTTCAAATGTAGAACAGTGGATGCATGCTGAGAACTTCATAAGTAGTATTGATGTTATTCTAACAACACCAATTCAACAAGCAAATATTACTCATTTCGCTAAAGTCGATATCGTTGTGGATACTCTATCATCAGATGATGTGCTCTTTTTGAAAACTGTAAGTTATTCTTTCACTCTTTTTCTACAATGTACTGCATTGTTATTAATTTCTTTTATAACAACTACTATAGTATACCAAGCTTCAGGTGCTTCACAAGTCTGTCTCTTTTCAAAAATTCAAGATAGTCTTCAAGAAATCAACAATCGATGAAACACTACATGCTCTTATTGGTGAACCATATCGTAATGTTCCAAATGTCAAGAAGATTTGGTACTTCCGTGGACAAACTAATCCCGATTACTATTTGCATATAGTGTTGGACACTCACACTTTGGAAGACAGAATCAGGTCGTTGATATTATCTCGTGTTAAGAAGGAAGATACCCCATTCTTCCAAAATCAATAATCTACTCTCTTTTTTTAAATGTATTTTTCAACAATTTCAGGCAGTTCAATAAACCAACTTTCCACTACAGGGTGGCTGAAAAGTATTGAGACACTTGTTTAGACTCAATTTCTTAAAAACAGAGAACCTGATGACTATGATTGTTAGTTTTTTCGGATAATCATTATTTTTCTAACTTACATTTGAAAGGAAAACTTTGAATACCATAGTTTTCCCTAGATAGAACATCAAATGTGATGTAGAAAAATGAGCGACTCGCTGCACCTTGTTTTTAGTTCTTCATGATGTAACAGCAGATTGAACAAAGGTTGAAAGCTCATGCTTTCAATATGGTTGGAAGAACTCTTCTAGATAATGCTCCTAAAATTCCATATACCTCGATAACCTCTATGTATAGATATGAGTGATTGCATGCAACCGACCAAATGTCTCAAAAATGACTCAAATTTTCAATGTTCCAGTTCAAACAGATAGAGTCAACTAAATGTTTTGAAACTTCTCAAATTATCATTTGTGGACCGTTGAACAATTTTACAGTAAAAATCTTTTAAGCGATCAGGGTTTTTATCAAGATATGCCATTTCGAAAAAAGCTCATTTAGTACTGCGCGGCGAGGCAAAAGTTGAGTTTGCGGTAATGCTCCTCTAACCTATAAAATGCCTTTAAATTCAAAATAAAAGTGTTTAACACAACAATCGAGAGATGTACTATTCATTTTATGTCTCTCAAGCGAAATTGGACTTGACCTTTTGACACAGTAAATGGTCAAAGATGACCAATTTTGTACTGAAAAAGTAGTCAAATTCAATCAAACTCTAATTGTGATCCTGTTACCAAAAGTAGATACATTCTAGTCATCAAAAATTCTTTACGAGTTTTCCAGTTACCCAAAAACATCGATACTTCTAGAAGGAACCGGCTTGCGCCATCATAGTGGCTCTTTGAAAGTAGTCTCAATACTTTTCAGCCACCCTGTATTTTTGCATCATATAAAAATAATATTTTATCTACGAAAATCAACTATTTTTGCATCACTGATAACACCTTTCTCTATATATAAACCTTTCCAAAGCACTTTTTTCTACAATTTCTGAAAATGAAGATATCAACATTTTTCATATTCCTAGCCTTTCTAATCGGACAAATTTCCACAGCCTCATTTTCAATCCCAACTAAAAGTGTGCCATCGCTAAGAGAGAAGTTGATTCAGGAAGGAAAATATTCGGACTATTTGGTAAAACAGAATGCTGCGAGAACTGAGCAATTGAGCAGTGGAAGTCAACCGTTTATCGATTATATGGATGATTTTCGATACCAAGGTCTCCTCCACTTTTGTCTCAGAAACCAGAAAACTTCAAAAATAAGTAAATTCGTATTTTCCTGAAATTTTTGCCCCTATAGCAACCCCAATAGGGCAATTTTGAAATAGCTCGAAACAAGCCTTGTATCGTTCAGAAAATGTTTTTAAAATTTTCGTAAAAAAACAAGATTCAGTATTTATTAACGATTTCAAATAACAATTTATCATTGATTTTCGAAGAACGGAGTATCTTCCTTCTTAACACGAGACAATATCAACATCCTTGTTTTGTCTATCAAAGTGTGAGTCTCCAAAACGATATGCAGATAGTAATCGTGATCAGTTTGCCCACGAAAGTACCAAATCATCTTAACATTTGGTATATTGCGATATGGTTCACCAATGAGAACAAGAAGAGTTTCATCGATTGTTGATTTCTTGAATGTGATCTTGAATTTTTGGAGGGCGACGGAATTGAGAAGCTCCTGAAAGTTGGTATACTGTATCACATGTTAGAAAAGAGAATAATAACTCACAGTTTTCAAAGAGAACACATCATCTGATGATATATTATCCACAACGATATCCACCTTAGCGAAATGAGTAATATTTGCTTTATGAAGTGGTGTTGTTAGAATAACATCAGTAGTAATTAATTCTTCAGCATGCATCCACTGTTCTATATTTGAAATATCACCCAATTCGAACTTTTTACTATTTGACATCCGGAATAGCACGTTCTCAAATGGCATCAAAAACTTAATAGTCTTCAGTGAATCCTTGTCAACCAGGTGGCTGTCGCCCCTCCGGGGCTCATCCACCTGGCCTTCGCTTACTTTAGGTTTTGAACCGTCTGTTCCATTTTTCGAGCCTTCGGCCCAGAGGTGTGCGGAATTCCGCGTTCCGCGTACCGCATTCCGCGTTCCGCGCTTTTTTCGTCTTCCGCATTCCGCGTTCCGCGTTCCGCACAAAAAGTTTTTATTCCGCGTTCCGCGTTCCGCATTCCGCATTTTCAGATATGCTCTTCCGCACATCAAAAAATTAATTTATGGTACGATAAGGAGAGAGCTAGAACAAATCTCCTAGTATTTAATGTTAAATGTCGGCCAATTTAAATTAATGGAGAAAATTTTGTTGAGCCACGGTTTTTCAACATTCGAGCTTCATTTTTGGGCGAAATAGATAATTGAAAATTCGAAATTAGAGTCAGAAAATTTCCTCGCACCATTCCGCGTTCCGCGTTCCGCCTTCCGCGGAAAATGCTTCAGTTCCGCCTTCCGCGTTCCGAGTTCCGCAAAAAATTATTTTATTCCGCATTCCGCGTTCCGCGTTCCGCATTTTTCAAAATGCTATTCCGCACACCTCTGCTTCGGCCCTTTTTATTAAAACTGGGATCTTTTGGAGTCTGGATAGAAGACACTCTGTATTCTAAGAGGCCCAATTTATGATTTTCAAAGAAAAAACGTGCGCTAATATTCCGTCTCTTCGAATCGAGACGAACAGAATGGTACAGAATTTAACTAAATTATCTTTCTCCGTCCCCAAACTTGGGTAATTGAACCGGCTTCCCCTCACTTGTCGGCGGGGGTAGTTCAGAGAAGCGGCCGACATCAACCGGGTTCGCGTCGACCACTATACTTTGTGTGTGCGCCGCCTCTCTGCCGCCGCGACTCTGCTTCTCTGTCGCCGCGTGTGCGAAAATGAACCCTGTTGCTCAGAAAAAGTGCTCCAGAAGGCTTCAAAATTGGACTTTCGAAAAGCAAAAAAGTCGTGCATCATCCTCAAATAATCAGGAACAAACTGTGAAAATTTCAAGAGAATCGGTAAACTCTGAAGCGAGTTATGACTTGCAACACATTTTCGGTACCGAAATTAGTACTGAAAATTCACGAAAAGAGCCGTAACTTGCTCACTTTTTGAGATATCGAAAATCTAAATAGATGGGCATCAACGTAGACAAATTTCTGATCTTTCTGTGAAACTTTCATCCAAATCGGTCCAGTTTGGGCTGAGTTACAGCCGCGGACATACAGACAGACATACAGAAATCACTGGTTGTTATTAGTAAAGATGTGAGATAGAATATATGTCACTTCCCATGGATACTTGGCGCCAATTGAAAGTTCACGAACTTTGAGAGGTTCGCTTCTTCTTGACAACAATTCAGCAATCCTTTCCGCCAACTTCTCGCTTCGCAAAATGACAAAGACATCTAGACCTACGGGGTCATAGTTATAGACGATTTCAAGTTCTCCCAGTGTTGTCTTTTGATGTCTCACATTAGCCTCAAAATCATCCAAGCTGTCACCAAAAAATGCGTTAACATCAAAATCATTGTATGTAGGCCAAGAGTCAAGAATGAGACATCTCCAAAAGTATGTTGTTCTTCTGCTCTCATCGTTCATCAACTCAATATTCATGTTAGCCGTCCATTTTTTATGTTTATTAACATTTTCTTTTGACGGCAGAAACATCATGAAGCTCATTGAATACGATTTTATGTGCGGATCGGGTTTCAAGACATCAACACAGTTTCGAATTCCACGGGAGACTTTTCGCAGTCGAATTCTGAAATTTCAAAATATAAAATTTATACGTTCAACGAACTTACATGTCAAACAACTCAAAGTGCTCCATAATTCGTTCCATGATATCTGGATTCTCGAATACTTTACTTGCAACTTCGTTTGACAACGACGAGAGTGACGCTTCGTTCACAGGGTGTCTACTTTTACGAAAATATTCATACACTGATATGAAAGGCCGCTGATAAAATGCGTTCTGATTAAACGAAATTCCGAAACTTCAATGATTACCAGCCAAGATTTCACTTCAGATGAGCCTGCCGCTTGGTTCACACTATTTCCACTTTTTGAAAATAATAATAGTCTGGCGTGAAATATTCCTGAATAAATATGTTTTGAACGAACACAATTTGATACTTCGATGCTTACCTCCCATTCTTTATTTTCAACCTTTGACAATTGTATGTTTTGATTTTCATTCGAAACTGGAAAATTTTCGTTCAAATTTTCCGGGTGGCAAGTTTTGTACAGTACCCCCAGTGAATGTATCATTTCAATCGACTTGAGCTGAAATTTTTATGATTAATTAATTTAATAAATCGAAATATCTTATGAACCTTCTCTAACAGTAACCAATGGTCCTGAGTAATAACGTCAAGTTTAACTTCTATACGATTACGAAACTGTTGGTTGCATGATTGAAAGAAAAACAGGCTCTCCAAATTTACAGGGTTCTGTCTTTCTTCGAAGTAAAACTTGAAAATGTTCAGTTCGTTCTGATTGAAGAGTGTTACAAGGGAAAGACCGTGATCTAGAGTAGCCGGAGCGACACTGACATAACGAGCGGAAAACGGAAGTTGTCTGGACTTTAGCAAAGTCTCCAAGGTATCGAATATTTGCCTGATCATTGGATCCAAAATATCTTCATCGTACACATCGTCAACGCTATAGCTTTTATATAACATTTCTAGGAAGGTTATCGGAAATTTTTGATTCTGAATGAACAGTTTCAAATCTTCACAGAAGACGTCGACAAAATTTCCATCAAACAGCATATCTCTCTTCTCGTGTATAACAGATGTCTGCCTTCCTTGATTTCTGTATTTGATCGGAATATAGTTCAAGCGAGCGACAATTTCGTTTGCGTTATAGGAAAACGTCATAATATGGAGATTTTTCCGTTCGCTTTCAGACAGCCATGAATATGCATAGGCCATTCTGAAAAAAAATAGTTGAATCAAAGTAAACGACAGGCAAAAAAATGTGTTGAAACTTCGGAAAAAAATCAATACAACAAAAATATGCAAGAGGAGTGATAAGAAAATGAGTGGTATTGATTGTATACGTGTCTTTTAAGTGTGTGACTTGTATTACAGTGCTGGCCATAATTCTATCAAATTTTGGTTTTTTGACCATAACGTTTTTTTGAGAATAGGTAAGTCCGTAAAATTTTGGCGCAACATTTTCAGCCTAATCAGCCACATGTTTGCCAATTTTCATGCGGATATCTGAAAAATGGATAATTTTGTGATCGAAATGGTGATTTGGCCAAAAAGTTGATTTTCAGACATTTTCAGTAGAACATTCATATCTTAACAGAAACAAGGTTTATTGTAGCAATTTATGGTGTAAATAATTCTCAGAGCCTAGTACTTGATTGCGATCCTTTTCCTATCAATAACGGCCTCCGTCTTCTGAAGATTGAGTCGATCAAAGTATCGGTTGCAGACATGGAAAGGTGATTCCATTCCAGTGGCTGTTGGGCGAATTTTTCATCCGTATTTTTAACTTTCCTGGCTTCCAAACGTCAGACGATGTGTTCCCATAGATATTCAAGCGGATTTTAGTTTGGGCATTATCTTGGAGACTCCATAGAGTTGACTCGGAGACTCCTGAACGAACCCTCCAGTAAAGAATAGCTGTAGCTAACTGACTTTTTTCTTAAATTGAGAAAGAATAACAAATGTTTCGGTTCATTTTCTAGTTGAAAATGACTTCCACGACCCATAGCCTTCAGACACGGTATCGCTTGACATTCCAGAATGTCCTTATAGGCAGAGAGATCCATGATTTGAACCGTGGTCGGAAGAACGTCGATTTCTATTGTTGGGGAGCGATGGAATTCGATAGCATCAGAGACCTACTGTTTCACGATCGGTGATTGGTAATAAGCATCATATCTGGTAACCATAGATCTTCGAATCCATTGAATTCCATCGCTCTCCAACAATAGAAATCGACGTTCTTCCGACCACGGTTCAAATCATGGATCTCTCTGTCTATAATGGCATTCTGGAATGGAAAATCGTAACGCATCTGAATGCTATGGATCGTGAAAGTCTTTTTCGACTAGAAAATAATCCGAAACATTAGTTATTCTTTCTCAATTTAAGAAAAAAGTTCATTAACTACAGTTATTCTCTACTGGAGGATTCGTTCAGGAGTCTCCGAGTCAACTCTATGAAGTCTCCAAGACAATGCCCAAACTAAAATCCGCTTAAATATCTATGGGAACACATCGTCTGACGTTTGGAAGCCAGGAAAGTTAAAAATACGGATGAAAAATTCGTCCAACAGCCACTGGAATGGAATCACTTTTCCATGTCTGCAACCGATACTTTGATCGACTCAATCTTTAGAAGACGGAGGCCGTTATTGATAGGAAAAGGTTCGCAATCAAGTACTAAGCTCTGAGAATTATGTCCACCATAAATTGCTACAATAAACCTTGTTTCTGTTAAGATATGAATGTTCTACTGAAAATATCTGAAAATCAACTTTTTGGCCAAATCACCATTTCGATCACAAAATTATCCATTTTTCAGATATCCGCATGAAAATTGGCAAACATGTGGCTGATTAGGCTGAAAATGTTGCGCCAAAATTTTACGGACGTACCTTTTCTCAAAAAAACGTTATGGTCAAAAAACCAAAATTTGATAGAATTATGGCCAGCACTGTATTATATTCTTATCTATCGTTTTTCTATGTATTTACTTTTCTTTCTTTCCTGACGATGTGTACGATGAAGCAATTCTGGATCAAACAATCCGAAAAAAAACCATTTATTAACTATTCTGAATCAATTACAAGTTAAAAACTGTGCTTGGCCAACGCAAAACCAATCTTCTCATTTCCAATATCATACACATTACAGTACTGCCTAATAAATGTGTCTCCCAGAATCCAAGACGGTCCGAATCCCATATAAGTCATTCCGAAGAACGTCAACGCGCAGTTTCCTTTCCCCAATCCCAAATCCAAAATATATTCCACAGATTTCACATTATATTGAATTCCTCCAATTGTGAAAATAATGTCCGGTTGGGTTTGCATTGTGGAGCATGGGACAACGTAGAGTTCTGTGGTCCATTCGAATTTCGCGCCGGTG
Source organism: Caenorhabditis zanzibari (assembly GCA_963966625.1). Taxonomy (NCBI): domain Eukaryota; kingdom Metazoa; phylum Nematoda; class Chromadorea; order Rhabditida; family Rhabditidae; genus Caenorhabditis; species Caenorhabditis zanzibari. The sequence goes on along the minus strand of OZ016472.1, from coordinate 20,013,058 downwards.
GCTTTGACGACGGCGGAAATGATGGAGTGTGGGGCCCCAATCCAGGAGGTACCAGTGTCGGAGATTACCTGGAACATGAAAGTGAATTTGTTGAAAACACTTCGAAATGATTTATTCATGATCATACTCATTTGAACCACCTCAGCAAGTGGATTTCAAAAATATAGATTTCAGGGTATTTGACCTATTTTAACGTTAGTTATGACATTTTTTACAGGTAAAACGTAAAAGTAAAAAATTGTAATTTTTTTCATGTTTGTACTCATTCGAACCGCCTTGGCGAGTTAGGCTCAAAAATGTTGGTTTCACGGTGTTTGACGCATTTTAACGTTAGTTATGACGTTTTTACGGAAAAAACGTTAAAATCGAAAAAAAATGTGATTTTTTCATGTTTATATTCATTCGAACCGCCTTGGCAAGTTGAACTCAAAAAAAGTAATTACAATGTGTTTGATGCATTGTGACGCTAGTTATGACATTATTACGGAAAAACGTAAAAATCATAAAATTTTGATTTTTTTCAATATTATACTCATTCGAACCGTCTATTCTTGCTGATTACGATAAATCAATTTTCAACTTCCCCGAGTAAAAATAACCCACCTTAGCTCCCTTTGTCTCCGAGAAAGTTCCAACCGCAAATCCATCCAGTTCAAACTCCCAATAAGTTTTGGCCGTCAATGGAACATAGTTGATTTTCGAGTCACAGTTTACAGTATCCAGAGCACCATAGGTGATAAGTCCACCGTTGCCACCGTTGGAACCTGGAAAGTTGAAAAAAACGTTAAAAATGTAAAGAAAATGGTACGCTAGCTTGAACGTTTTTGAGCCAAAAAAAGTGCAGTTTTTGGGCTACAGTATCCATTGCTTTTGAACTATGAAGTTTTCAGAGATACTAACTGCTCGCTAACCTTGCAATTTCCTGTCCAACCAAACCGTAAAAAGTGGCAAATCCAACTGTGGCAACAAATTCTGCATAGGCGGTACCACTTTATCCTCAGCCAACGCTGGCCATCCCAATCCCAAAATTCCATCCACTGGCTGCTCGGCGAACACCGATGCCAAGTTCTCGGCCACTCCGAATTCTTGATTCTTCACTGTCAATCCTCCCATAGTAATCGTATCCTTTCCAAGATGTCCGGAGCAAGACCCCGAGCCATAGGAAATCGAGAATTTCCTGGTTTCTGAGATGAATGTGGAGGAGGCCTTGGTATCGAATTTATGTTTGGGGTATCCAGATTTAGGGTCTCCGTTGCAGGCCTCGGTGGTGCAGGCAGCGTCAATGACCCAGAGGTTGGAAGAACCGGTGTCAAGGACGAGGGTTACGGTTTGGGCTGGAAAAAGTGAAAAGTTTAATTTTCACGATTTTTGAGTTTTGATAATATTACTAATATTATATTAGTTTTAACGATTTTATCGAAATCTTGCATAAATAAAAATTTGCGTTAAAACATGTTCCGTAAACTATAATATTCTTCACTTACCCGGCGTTCCCACAGTAACATTTCCCAAATAAAAATCATCCATATAATCGATGAATGGTTGACTTCCACTGCTCAGCTGCTCAGTTCTCGCAGCATTCTGTTTTACCAAAAAATCCGAATATTTTCCTTCTCGAATCAACTTCTGATGGCACACTTTTAGTTGGGATTGAAAATGAGGCAGCGGAAATTTGTCCGATTAGAAAGGCTAGGAATATGAAAAATGTTGAAAGTTTCATTTTGAGAAATTGTAGGAAAAAGTGAACTTTGGAAAGGTTTATATAAAGACAATGGTGTTATCAGCGATGCAAAAATTGTAGATTTTCAAAGCTAAAATATGATTTCTATATGAAGTAAAGTTGATTTACTTTTACAAACAGCACAATCACAATCATCTTTAGAGGATTTAACATCCTCAATTTGGAAGAATGGAGTATCTTCCTTCTTGACACGAGACAATACCAATTTCCTTGTTTTGTCTGATAGGTTGTGGGTCTCCAAAATCAAATGCAGATAGTAATCGGGATCAGTTTGCCCACGAAATAACCAAATCTTCTTAACATTCGGTATATCGCGATATGGCTCACCAATAAGATCGCGGAGCGTTTCATCTATTGTTGACTTCTTGAATGTAATCTTGAATTTTTGGAGGGCAGCTGAATTGAGAAGCTCCTGAAAGTTGGTGTACTGCATTTATGTGTTAGAAAATGACTTACAGTTTTCAGAAAGAACACATCTTCTGATGATATAGTATCCACAACAATATCAACTTTAGCGAAATGAGTAATATTTGCTTGTTGAATTGGTGTTGTTAGAATAACATCAGTACAAATGAATTCTTCTGCACGCATCCACTGTTCTACACTTGACATATCACCCATATCAAATGTTATATCGCGACGGGGCTCCCAGGAATGCCCTTTTTTCCTTGTTGTCTTCAGAAACTGAATAGTCTTCAGTGAATCCTTGTCAATGTTAGATAGAATAGATGTCACTTCCCATGGATGTTTAGCGCCAATTGAAAGTTTCTGAACTTTGAGAGGTTTTCTTCTCCTTGACAGCAATTCAGCAATCCTTTCCGCCAATTTCTCGCTGCGCAAAGTGGCATAACTTTTGTGCTTTTCGTCCTCATACCAATAGACGATTCTAAGTTCTTCCAGGGTTGTCTTTTGATGTTTTACATTAGCCTCGAAATCATCTAAGGCTTCTTCAAATAAAGCGTTAACATTGAAATCATTACTTGGAGGCCAAAGGTCGGGAGTACATTTCCATTCATATGATGTACTTCTACTCTCATCATTAATCAACTCAATATACATATCAGTCGTCCGACGTTTTTCAGCCATATGTTCAGGATCATGCTCTTTTTTTGGTAGAAACATTTGAAACATCAATGAATATGATTTGATGTGTGGATCGGGTGTCACATCATCAACACAGTTTCGAACTCCATTTGAGACTCTTCGCAATCGAATTCTGAAATTTCTAAAGATAAAATTTATTCGTTCTATGCACTTACATGTCAAACAGCTGAAAGTGTTCCGTAATTCGTTCCATGATTATTGGATTCTCGAGTACTTGACATGCAACTTCTCTTGACACAGATGAGACAGACACTTGGTTCACATGACTTCTACTTCTGTGAATATGATAATAGTCTGGCGTGAACCTCTGAATGAATATACGTTGATTAAGCACAGTTTGCGGCTCTATTCAATATAGATGGATCAAATTTGAAAATCACATTTCAATAGAGCCCAGTTTGCAAACATCAATGCTCATCTCATCAGATATAATTGACAATTGTATATTTTGATCTTCATTTGAGACTGGAAACTTTTCGTTCAAATTTTCCGGATGGCAAGTTTTGTACAGCACCCCCAGTGAATGTATCATTTCGACTGGACTAAGCTTAAAGTTTAAGGATTAATTAACTTAATTACAAGTTACCTCAAACCTTCTGCAACAATACCCATTGGTCCTGAGTAATGACGTCAAGATAAACTGTTATACGGTTACGATACTGTCGGTTTGATGTTTGAAAGGGAACAAGGCTTCCCAAATCTACAGCAGTCTCTCTCTTTTCAAAGTGAAACTCAAAACATTCCAATTCCTTCTTTTGAAAGAGATTTACGAGTGAAAGACCTTCATCTAGAGCAGCCGGAGCAACTCTGACGTCACGAACGGAGAACGGAAACCGCCTTGACTTTATCGAGGTCTCCAAGGTATCGAATATCTTCTTTATTATTGGATCCAAAATTTCTTCATCGTACACATCGTCAGAAGTATCGTCGAATACACCTTTCACCCGGCAATCGCTTTGATACAACACCTCCAGATCGTATATCCTACATTTTTGATAATGAATCAACAGTTTCAGATCTTCACAAAACACGTCAACAAAGTTTGCATCGAACATCATACCTCTCTTCCCATGGATAACATATGTCTGACTTCCCAGCTTTTTATATTCAATTATCAGATCGTTTGGATATCCATAGAAAACTGAGACAATTTTGTTTGCGCCATAGAAAAACTCCATATCAGAGAGTTTTTCGCGTTGGTTTTCCGGTAGCCATGAATATGCATAGCCCATTCTGAAAAAAAAGTATGTTTGAATCAAATGAAAGTGATGAGAAGAAAAAGAAAAGAAGTTGCAAAACTCAAAATAAATTTTTTTAAAAATAAGACCTAGCAAGAGAAGAGATAAAATTCCTCATCTCTCCGCTACGTCCAAGAAGCGAAAGAAAATGTGTTTAAAAAATGGAAAGAAACCTCAATTTAAAGAAAAATTAAGACATAGCAAGAGAAGAGGTAGAATCCGTAATAATCTCTGTGTCTCTTCAAGTGGGTGTCTTGATAAGTGCAAATTCTTTCATCAACATTTTTATATTTATAGGAAAATTTATACATTTATAGGAAGACACACCATTAAAAGAGACGCAGAGTACATAAAATTCCTTATTATAAAATTCCTTATCATAAAATTCCTTATTGTCTCAATCAATATCAGTCCGGGCTGAATTTTCCCGATTTTTTTGGGAGTGGAATTTAATTTTCGGAGCAAAAAAAAAACAAAAATTACAATTTTTTGAAAATCGTTTGAAAAACATGTTATATTTAAAATTTTACCGAATTAAGGTATGTTCCGTTAACTTTTGATATATTACTGTTGTATTTTCGTGCCAAGATATAGCAGCCAAAAAATCAGAAAAATTCAGCCAGGACTGACATTGACTGAGACTGGTATAATATCTCTCCGCTATGTCTCAAGAAGAAAATGAAAATGTGTTGGAAACATCGAAAGAAAAGCCAATTTAAAGACAAATTTTAGACATAGCAAGAGCGGTCACTGTATTTACTCTGCGTCTCTGTTAAACACGTGTTTTGCTGTTGTTTAATGTTGACGATAGAATTTCATAATTTTTATTGCTTATTAATGATTCATCGATGGGAAAGTTAGAAGCCATGTTCATTATAAAATTCTATAGTCGAAATATACAAGAAATCAAGAAAATATTTGATACCTTAAAGAGCTCAGATCACTCAAGTGGTGTCCGATTCAAAATTATCTTGATCGATCGCCCCGTAAGTGATCAGTCCCGCGGCGCCTAGTTGACAAATATTCAATTTTGGATTCAACCTAATTGTAAAATGTTTCGAGTCGAGTTGCGGGAGTAAGTTTGTAAGAAGGACCATGCTGAAAACAGGATTCCGTCTAGAGGCTCATTTGGGAATACACCAAGACTTTTGAAAATTGAAATTGGACAAAAACATGTTTTTAGTATTTATTATCAAATTGAAAAAGGAGGTTATTATTGATTTTGGAAGAATGGAGTATCTTCCTTCTCAACACGAGAGACAATCAATAACCTTATTCTGTCTTCCAAATTGTGTGTGTCCAAAACGATATGCAGATAGTAATCGGGATCAGTTTGTCCACGAAAGTACCAAATCATCTTGACATTCGGTATATTGCGATATGGCTGACCAATAAGAGTAAGAAGGGTTTCATCGATTGTTGATCCCTTGAACGCTATTTTGAATTTGTTGAACGCGACGGAATTGACAAGCTCCTGAACGTTGGTATACTGTAGTTAATTGTAGTAAAAGAGTAAAAACTTACAGTTTTCAAAAATGACACATCATCTGATGATATAGTATTCACAACGACATCCACAATAGCGAAATGAGTAATATTTGCTTGTTGAATTGGTGTCATTAAAGTGAGTTCAGTGCAAATGAATTCCTCAGCATTCAACCACTGTTCTACATTTGAAATATCACCCAATTCGAACTTATTACTTTTTGACAGCCGGGAATACTCTTTCCTTAATGGCTTCAGAAACGCGATAGTCTTCAGTGAATCCTTGTCAATGTGAGATAAAATAGATGTCACTTCCCATGGATACTTGGCGCCAATGGAAAGTTTTCGAACTTTAAGAGGTTCACTTCTTCTTGCCAGCAATTCAGCAATCCTTTCCGCCAACTTCTCACTGCGAAAATAGACCCATTGTTTGTGATTTTTGTCGTTATGAAAATAGACGATTTCAAGTTCTTCCAGGATTGTCTTTTGATGTTTTACATTGTTCTCAAAATCATCTAAGGCTTGTTCAAATAAGGTATTAACATCAAAGTTGTCGCTTGGAGGCCAAGGATCGGAAATCGGACAACTCCAATAGTATTCTGCAGCTCTACTATCCTTATTCATTAACTCAATATTCATATAAGTCGTGCAACGTTTCCATGATTCTTCTTTTAAGGAATATAAAGCGAACATCAAAGAGTAGGATTTTATGTGTGGTTCGGGTTTCACGACATCCACACAGTTTCGAATTCCATATGAGATTTTTCGCAGTCGAATTCTGAAATAGCAAAGTACAAAACGCATTCGTTCTATGCACTTACATGTCGTACAACTGAAAGTGTTCCATAATTCGTTCCATGATTATTGGATTCTCGAATACTTGACATGCAACTTCTCTTGACACAGATGAGACCGCCGTTTCGTTCAGAAAGTATGTAAAGTATGACAAAGTATCATCATACGGTGGCGTGAAAGACCACTAGAAAAACGGGTTGTACACAGTTTAGGATCTTCTATGCTCACCTTCCCGGGTTCCCATTCAATCTGTGGTAAGTGTGCACTTTGATTTTCATTCCTGACTGGAAACATTTCGCTCAAATTTTCCGGCAGACAAGTTTTGTACCACACCCCCAGTGAATGTATCATTTCAATCGACTTGAGCTAGAAAAGTTAATATTATTCAAATTAATTGAAAGATCCATCAAACCTTATGCAATAGTAACCAGTTGTCCTGAGTGATAACGTCAAGATAAACTGTTATACGATTACGATATTGTTGGTTGGAAGTTTGAAAGGAAACAAGACTTGCCAAATCTACGGAGATCCATTTATCTTCAAAGTGAAACTCGATAGATTTCAGTTCCTTCTGATTGAAGAGGTTCACGAGTGATAGACCTTGATCTAGAGTGGCCGGAGCAAGTCTGACGCTACTAACAGGCAACGGAAACTGTCTTGACTTTAGCGAGGTCTCCAAGGTATCGAATATTTGCCTGATCATTGGATCCATAGTTCTCATGCACGCGCGCATCACTTCCTCCAGAATTCCCATGCACTCGGCCTCGCCCATCACTTCCGTCACTGCACTCGCCCTCGCCCAGCCATCGCCCGTCACTTCCAGTCTCTCAATCCACCCTCGATGATTGCGAATCAACAGTTTCAGATCTTCACAAAAGACGTCAACAAAGTTTGCGTCAACCAGCACATCTCTTTTTTTGTAGTTAATAGATGTCTGACTTCCCTCCTTTCGATATTCGATTATCATTTGCTTAGGAGTGGAAACTAAGAAAGAGACAATTCTGTGTGGGCCATAGAAAACCTCCATTCTCGAAAGGTTGTTCCGGTCGCTTTCCGGCAGCCATGTATATGCATAGCCCATTCTGTAACAAGGTATGTTTCAATCAAGGAAAAAATAAACGACAAGCGAAAGAAAATGTGGGGGAAATTTTTCGACAGAAAAAGCCAATTGAAATAAAAATTAAGACATAGCAAGAGAAGTGATAAAGAATTATATGTGATCGGCTTTTTTGATGTTTGTTAATTTCGACGGAAGAATCATAAAGTTTTTTATTGCTTAATAGCATGTTGATCAACACACGGTATCTTCAGATGGAAGTAGAAAAGAAGAGAAGTAGAATTTTATTTTGCCGTAAACTTTCCAAAAAAGTAGGATTACAGTCATTTTTTTATTTTCCGAAATGATTTTTTTAAAAAAATTATTAAGAAAATTTCAATTGTCGCGCTGACCGCTGCCGACTCAAATCTGCTGTCGCGCTCGCCGCTGCCGGTCCATACGTCGGCAGCGGTCGGCGCGACAATTGAAAAATTGTTCATAAAAATATTTCTATTGCGTTTTGAGCAGCGATATTAGGTGCGTTCGGATCAGCGAAAAATTCTGCATTCATTGAAATAGGTTAGAAAAAATTGAGGCTTGAAAATCGATTTTTTAACGATTTTTGTGCGAAAATATTGTTATTTTCGTAAATAATATGGAATTGAGACGATCATTTGAGAAAATAAAAGAAATAACTGTAATCCTAGTTTAATTTAAAAAAAAGGTTTTTTTGTGATGTAAAAACAGTTGAAAGTTGGGTATTGAGCTCTGAAATAGTTGAAAATCTGATCTCTGACCCGTAAAAACATGTTTTTCATATAATCTGATTTCCAGATAAGCACTCTATTTTCAGCCATAAGATTATAACATCACCAGATTTTTATGACTAATCCTACATTTTTTGAATCCTTAGAATTCACATGACGGATTAATAATGTATTCAATATTTTTTCTATTCAAAAACCACACGGAAATCCATTAGTCAAATGACTCTTTTAGGCTCCGCCCACTTTTTGTCCATATAAAATGGGACCCATTTTGTTATTCTTTATTATGCATTTTTATTCTTGATGTCGTGTGTATAGACGTCTCTAATATTATTATTGATTTTTTGTAAAATTTTTTATTTGTAAATGTGAGTTTTCGAAGGCTTTTTGAAGTCTAAAGATTTTGTGTTTTCAGATGTTGTAAAAATTAAAAAATACAGCTTCAGTTTATTTGTAAACGACAAAAGGGGTACATGCCAATTAATTGTGAGTTTTTTAGGAGGAATTTTTAGAAATAATTTTTAATTTTCAGAAATTGGATGATCTTCTACAAATATGTCCCATTTTGGATAGAAAATTTTGAAATTATTTTTATCATTTTAAATTTCGAATGAATTTGAATTGAAATTATATGGTCTACATTTTTTAAAAAGGCAAAGAGAAAATTTCAGATTTTCAGAAATTAGAATTCGTTTAAATGGTGAATCCATTAAAATTGGAATTTTGTCAGAAAGTTGCGAAATAACTAGTTACAAAATGGCGTAGTTGCGAAACGTCACAATTGTTTACGCCAGAGTTGCGAAATGTCGTAGTTGCGAAAGGTCAAAGTTGTAAAAAATCACAGTTACAAAACGTCACAGTTGCAAAACGTCGTTAATTGTAAAAAATCACAGTTGTAAAAAGATACACTTGTGGAACGTCACATTTGCGAATTGTCACAATTGTTAACGCCATAGTTGCGAAATGTCGTAGTTGCGAACGTCGTAGTTGCGAATCGTCACCGTTGCGAAATGTCTCGGAGTCAAAAAAATCATGAAATTCTAACACAAATTTTCATAGTAAAAAATCAACACCCGTTTTTTTCAAATTTTCTTTTTTTTTGTTGTATCAATCTTCAAATTTTTCGCAACATTTTTGAGCAGAAACTTCTGGAGCAAAATTTTAAGGCATGAATTAATACTATATTTAGTTTCTTATCAGTAAAATTTGTCGTGTAATCTGCCATTTGCAAAAAAGAGCATAACTTTTGTGCTTACAAGACAAAAGACCAGAAATTAATATTTTATTATCAGCAAAGAAAAGTGTGTCCAAATTGTACACTAAAGCGTTACATAAAACTCCAAACAATAATCGCTTAGAAGCTGTGGTGAGCTTGAGCGAAACCGATTTGAGCGTTTCCAATATCGTAAATGTTACAGTATTGACGGATGAAGGTGTCTCCAAGGATCCAGGTTGGTCCGAATCCTCCGTTGCCCATGGAGAAGACAGCCAAAGCGCACTTTCCACCTCCGAGTTGAAGGTCGAGAATGTACTCGACGGACTTGACTGGGTACTTGGTTCCTCCGATGGTGAAGACGAGGTCTGGTTGAGTTTGCATGGTGGAGCAGTCAACGGTGTAGAGCTCGTTGGTCCAGTCGAAGGTGGCCTTGGTTTGCTTGACGATGGCGGAGACGACGGTGTTTGGTGCTCCGAGCCAGGAGGTTCCGGTGTCGGAGATGACCTGGAATAGGGAAAATTTGACATTTTTTTGTGAAGGTTTTGTGGATTTTGGTATATTTTGACGCTAGTTGTGACATTTTTACGGGTGAAATGTTAAAATATTTTAAAACGTGATTTTTTCATGATTGTACTCATTTGAACCGCCTTGGTGAATTGAGCACAGAATATAGGTTTCAAGGTGTTTGACCAATTTTTACGGTAGTTATGTCATTTTTACGCAAAACCGTCAAAATATGAAAAAATCTTGATTTTTTCATGTTTATACTCATTCGAACCGTCTTGGCGAGTTGAGCTCAAAAATATAGGTTTCACAGTGTTTGACTAATTTTTACGGTAGTTATGTCATTTTTACGGGAAAACGTCAAAATATGAAAAAATCGCGATTTTTTCATGAGTATACTCATTTGAACCGCCTTGGCGAGATGAGTTCAAAAATACAACTGTTACGGGCCATAACCCATTTTAACGCTAGTTATGATGTTTTCACGCAAAACCGTCAAAACATGGAAAAATCGTGATTTTTTCATGATTATACTCATGTGAAGCGCCTTGGCAAGCTGAGCTCAAAAATGCAAGTTTCATGCATTTTTGACCCATTTTAACGCTAGTTATGATGTTTTTACGCGAAACCGTTAAAATCAAAAAAATTGCGATTTTTTCATGATTATACTCATTTGAACCGCCTTGGCGTGCTGAGCTCAAAAAACTATATTTCACTGTGCTTGACTAATTTTTACGGTAGTTATGACGTTTTTACGGGAAAGCGTTAAAATCAAAAAATAGTAATTTTTCATAAGTATAATCATTTGAAACGCTTTGGCGTTGTGAGCTCAAAAAAGTATGTTTGAATGCGTTTGACCAATTTTTACGGTAGTTATGCCATTTTTACGCAAAAATGTTAAAATATAATAATCGTGATTTTTTCATGATTATACTTATTTGAACCGCCTTGGCAAGTTGAGTTCAAAAATTTAGGTTTTATGCATTTTGACCCATTTTTACGCTAGTTATGTCATTTTTATGCAAAACCGTCAAAATATGAAAATATCGTGATTTTTTTCATGTTTATACTCATTTGAACCGTCTTGGCGAGCTGAACTCAAAAATGGCACTTTCACGTGAAAAAGTGTTCTGGACCATAGTAAGGCATCCTAATAAACGAAATAGTACTCACTTGGTCCTTCTTGGACTCCGAGAAGGTTCCGACGGCGAATCCGTCAAGAGCGAATTGCCAGTAGGTCTTGGCGGTCAATGGGACGTAGGTGATCTGGGAGTCGCAGTTGGTGGTGTCGACAGCTCCGTAGGTGATGAGTCCTCCGGATCCTCCTTGGGAGATGGTGAGCTTACGGTCGAGCCAGACGGTGAAGAGTGGCTTGTCCAATTGTGGCAACAAGTTTTGCATTGGTGGCTGAACCTTGTCGACGGCGAGTGCTGGCCATCCGAGTCCGAGAATTCCGTCGACTGGCTGGTATCCGAAGACCTCGGCGAGATGGGTGGCAACTCCGAACTCTTGGGTCTTGATGGTCAATCCTCCGAAGGAGACGGTGTCGGTTCCGAGGTATCCGTTGCAGGATCCGGATCCGTATTGGATCGAGAACTTGCGGGTCTCCTTGGTGAAGGTGGACGACTTGGTGGTGTCGAACTTTTGCTTCTTGTATCCCGAGTCTGGGTATCCGTTGCAGGCCTGCGATGTGCATGCGGCGTCGATGACCCACAAGTTGGAGGATCCGGTGTCGAGCACGATGGTGGCTGGCTGAGCTGGCGTTCCGAGGGTGATGTTTCCGAGATAGAAGTCGTCGAAGTAGTCGACGAATGGCTGCGAGCCGGAGTTCAATTGTTCGATACGGGCGGCGTGTTGGGTGGCGAGGAAGGCGGAGTACTTTCCTTCGCTGATGAGCTTAGCGCGGAGCGATCCGGATTGAGTGGCTGGCACCTTGAAGACGGTGGCGGAGCATGCCGCCACGAGGGCGAGCAAAACGAAGGTCTTCATACCTGGAAAGATAGAGGTTTGAGGGTTAAAGTGAAAAGTTAAAATCAAGCGTTGAAGTGAAGCGTAAAATTTAACAAACAGCATTTTTGGGTCTTAAAAAAAATTGAAGACGTTAATTCATTTTTAACTTTGACGGAATCTCGGGGCAACTATTTTGAGATCCAAACTGCATAAACGTCAATTTGGACCGTCAAAATTAGAAAAATAGTTTAAAAATGGGCGTACTACGAAAGCCTTGGCAAAAAATTTCAAACTGTTTTTACGCCAAATTTTGCTCGTCAAAAAGCCCACTTTTTCACGTTTCTAACCGTATAATTTTCATAAAATTTGGAGTAAAATTACGCGAGTTACGGTACTTTTAAGTAGGTGGTCTACTAAAGTCATTAAGGCTCCATAATGGGGCCCGGAAAAAATTGGACCAAAGAGCTCAATAAAAGTTTGAAATTACTTGAAAAACTACTAGGCGTAATTTGACGCGTGAAAATCAAGAAAACTCGTAGTTTTTGGAAGCTACTAGAATAGAAACTACTAGAAGGCCCAATAGAAGCCTCTAGAAGAAATTCGCCTCAAAAATTGATAATGTCTTCCCAGGCCCACCGGCACTCCTTTTATACGCATCTCCTAACTCCGGCTCCCTCCCCCTTTTTTGCCAATTTCTTATCGCGTTAATTTCGGTTTTACGTCATAATTTTAATTTCGATTTCGATTCCATTTCCAAGGACTACACAAACGGTTTTTCTTATCAGTAGAGTACTCTCTCGGTTTCACTTTTTCTGCTGAAACAAGAGAAAGAGTGTATAGTCAAGAAGACTTTGCTCTTCAAATTTGAATGGATTAGTACACAAAAAGTTCACAAAAAGTTGAAACAGCAAAGTCAGGAGGAGATAGAGACCAAAAAAAGGGCAAGTCTATTTTTGAATATGAAAATATGCAGAAAACGTGACAGATTTTTGGTATTGTTATGAAGATTGGACCTATTTTGAGTTTGAAACTTGGGAGCCGATTTTGTGTAGATTTACGAGAGTTTTTGACGGTTTTACTGGCATAATTTGTGTAAAGTTTCACAAAGTTTAGCATCAAAATTACAATAGCTCACGCATTTTAACGTTATTCCTTGAAAATCTAAAATTTAGGTTTTTTGAACTTATTTTCAGTTTGTGAGACTTTGGAGCCGATTTTTTGTAGATTTACGGAAGTTTTTTACTACTGCACTTGAAAATGACGTTAATTAGCACATTTTAAAGTTATTCCGTAAAAATCTGAAATTTACGTTTTTCCTGTCATTTTTTTTTTGCGAGTTTCAATCCTCCGTCTTTTTTACTTTAAAAACCCCAAAAATACATCCGTAAAAGTGGATTTTCACGGTTTTACAGTAAGCTTCATTTGTGTAGATTTTTACGAGGTTTGACTTCAAAATAACGTCATTTTTTGCATTTTAACGACATTCCGTCAAAATCTCAAATTTACACTTTTCAAGAAACTTCGATTTTTAATGATTTTACGTTTTCAAATTCAGTTTTTTTTACAGTTTCAAATAATACTTTATCCGTCTTTTGACCATCTAAAGCCCTAAAGCCCTTCCAAATTCAAATTCCCTCGAAAACTGAAAAATCATTTTCTCATTTTTTTCTTAACGACCCGACAAAGTATCCCATTTCAGAATAGAAGACGTCATTTTTTCTTCATCTTGAATTCTGGAGCCAAAAACGAAGAGAAAACGGCGGATTAACGAGCATCAAAATCGGAGATATTGAATTTCAAATGGGATTTTCACAGGATTTTTTCTGGGCGTAAAAATGTCCAATTAATCTGAAATTGACGGTTTTTCAAAATAACTTTTTCTGGAGCTCCTTTTTTTGTATTTTCGTCAGTTCTTAAAATCTGAAAACCTGATTTGGTGACTTGGAACTTGCTCTCAAATTTCATTTCCCATATTCTTAGAAACTACGAAAATGATGTATACATCAGAAATTGACATTTCCTGTTTTGTTATCACTTGGAAACCTTCAAACTTCCATTCTGATGTCAGTGCTCCTTCAACTTGGACACACAGTGAACAGAAATATTTTTGTTAAAATACGTTTACAAGTTTTCAAATTTAGTTTAGTCTCCGTTTTTGCAAACTTTCATTACCCATTCAGAAATCACAAAGCTATAAAAAATTTTACATTAGTTTTTATTGGCTCATTATTTACAATTCCGGTTTTGAGGACATTTAACTATTTTTATTAACTTTTCCTTATCAAAACTAATTCAGAAAAAGTAAATGTAATTATGAGTCAATAAATAGGGTTAATTGGCATGGGAATCCGGATTTGGGGAGACAAAGAAAATTACAAAATCCGAAATTTGCAGCATATGAAAACTGTAATATTTATACGCATTTTGAAGCTCATAGCATGCTGAATCCAATATTTTAATTTTCATTAAATTCGGAGCATTATTAACGGAGATACAGTATTCAAGATTATACTCATTTTGAAGCTGCATTTTTTACGGGATGTGGACTACCATTAATAACGGAATTTCAATTCTTCATATTATTATAAATTTTGACCCACAAAATACGAAAATGATGTGATTTCCTGATCTTCCAATTTGAGCCAATAGTACTGGTCAACAAGTACTTCTTTCAATTTCACTTCCAACAAAGTCCGGTTCACGAAAAAGTGCTGACAATTATGGGGGCTCCTCGTGACAATAATGACCATTATGATTACTTTTTCTCTAATTCTCTTATCATCACTTTCTTCTTCCGAAAAGGGTACCGCAAATCCGCTTTAGAGGGGCTCTTATCACTAATTTTTTTTCGTTTGTATGTATGTATACATATATTTGCACGGGTTGAGTTGGAAAAAAAGGGGGGGAGAAGCAATGATCATGTACAATTATGGAATTGGAAAAAGTGATTAGGGAGAAGAGAATTAGAGAAATTGAGAAATGGAGAAGAATCAAGAAATGATGAAAATTGGAAGGGAGCAGAAATAATACGATTTGGCTGGAATTAGAAGGGGGTACTTTTGTTTGTAGCTAGGACAAGTATTGTGGAATGGAGAGTTCTGAAATTATAATGGACAAACAGAAATACAGACAGACATATAGGGTCTTGGATTCTTGGATTCTTGGATTCTTGGATTCTTGGATTCTTGGATTCTTGGATTCTTGGATTCTTAGATTCTTGGATTTGGGGTTTTTGGATTTTTGCATCCCAGAATTGTTGTGTATTTGGATTCTAAAGTTATGAACATCTGAAATTTAGAAGTTAAGGATTTCTCAATGTCGAATTCTGATGGAATTCTGAAGCAGTGAAATGTTGAAAATTTTTGGATTTTCAGAACTTTTCAGATTTTTGGATTCTTAAATTCAACCTAAGGTTTTGAATTTTTGAGATTATCAAATTTGCGATCTTTGATTTTGCGGACATTCGAGATTCAGGAGTTCTTTTTTTAATTTTGTAGATTTCTAGTTCTTTCAGTATATCAGAATTTGAGAATTCAAGAATTTCCAGAATTTTCAGATTTTCAGAATTTTCAAGGATCTTTATATTCGAAGATCTTAATTATTCGAAGATCCAAGAATTTTAGAATTTCCGGAGTTTCAAAGTTTCAGATTTTCCAGATTTTCAGAGTTATCAGAATTTCAGAATTCAAGAATCCAAAAATTGCAGAATTTTCAAAATCGCAAAATATCAGGATTTCAGAATCTAAAAGCTTCACAATTCTTCCATTTCTGAATTCTCACAATTCAGAACCCTTCGAATCCCTTCAATTTTAAAATTCCTAGACATTCCTCATTCCCCCCTCACACCTCCTTCTCCCAATATTTCGTAACCCCTCCCCCTTTCTTTCTGGGGTCCCCCTGGGACCCCCAGAAATCCTCGACGCTATTATCTGTTATCGTCCCTTCCATGTTCTTCTTCTTATTTTTTTCAGTGGTCCATTTTCATCCTTCTTCAATTTTTCGCACAGAATGTGCAAAAAATTTTTTGAAGAGATTCTTCAAAAAATTGAAGAGGAAATGATCACCACTTCACTTTTTGAGGAGGTTTGTCATGTATACGTATATTTATTTTAAGATTTTCAGAATCTTAGAATCTTCAAGAATACTTAAAAATTATTTGAAGTTTCATAGAATCTCCTAAAATCCTTCAGAATTGTCTAGAATCGTCTAGAATCCTTTAGAATCCCAAAAAACAACGAAATTCTTCGTAATTTTCTTCTTGATCTCTCTAACCACAAAATTTCGAAAAAAAACTCCTGCTATTTAATTTTATTGTTCAATTTGAAGCCATTTTTTTTCTTCTTGATCTTTCTTAAATTTCATTATTGTCCCTTATTCCTTTTGTGCTCTTTTTCGGGGCTTTTTTTTCTCAAACAAAAAGTCATATAAAAAGAAACGCTATATAATTATTATATTTTTTATGACATGCGCCCCGTTTATACATATATGTATATGTATACGGGAGCACCGAAAAAAATTGCCTTCCGAGAAAAGAATTGAGAGAAGCAGAAACCTAGGAGACCTTTTTGGCTCATTTTATATATTTTTTTGATTGCTCAGCTTAGCTTAGCTTTTTGGCTCATTTTTAGGCCTTTTATTTTATAGACAAAAAAATATATGGAAATTCAAAAATGACAAAAAAAAATTACGAAATTTAGACCTTAATTATGATCAAAATTAATGAGAGAATTTCGACACTTTTTGCTCCATAACTCGGCTCAAAATGCTCCAAATTTCATAAATTTGCTCTTTTTGAAATCAGCTTAACAAGAGCTTCAAAATGAGTATAATCTTAACCAAGTTTATGATAATTTGTTCTCAGTAAATTCGATATTTGGACCGTTGTGCCCTCTAAGCTCCGAAAATGTAAGTTTTGACTCTAAAACTAAATTTTTTTCCAGATTACTGTAGTGATTATAAAACTGAAAGATCATAAGAACCACCTCCAATATTCTCACAAAAAACATCACTTTTTCATGAAAGCTTTTTTCTCACGGAAGTTTTGGATACAAGATTCCCACAAGAAAAAAAATTTGGTCAAGAAACAAAAAAAGTTTCAATTTTCTCCCAAACTAACACCCCAGAATTTGATTAACACTCTAACACTCTCTTTCTGTAATTTGATTTTGAATAGAAATGTAAAAAAATCTGGTCACTTTGTAGAGAAAAAAGGGGAAAAATTGAGCCCTAGGAAAGTTTCAAAAATCCAAAAAAATAGAAACCACTTTTTTCTAATAGTAGGCTTTAAAATGACGTCATTTGAGCCCCCAGACCCTAAAAATTAGTTAGCTATATAATAATCTCAAGCTAGCTAAGCTAGTAGAGCTACCATTAAAATTTCACAACATTTTTTTTTTGAATTTTTTTTTCAAAATTTTTTTTCGCTCATTTTTTTTCCATCAAAGCCCATCCAATTCCTTTTCAATCATTGTCTATACTATAGTCATCTAAATTTGCTCCGTTTGGCTTTTTTCAAAAAACTCTTCATTTATTGAGAGAGCTCATGTCATCTATGATTGAAATGAAAATTTTTCGCAAAAAAAAATTTTCCAAAAAAAATTTCCTTCCAAAATGAGCAATCTCTTCATCTCTCCTTCTGCAATGACTCCATGCTCTATCTTGCTCCACTATTTGTGCTCATTTCAAAGAAATCCCACTCATAAATCATGCACACTTTCTTCTCCTCCCACACCCCCTTTTTCTTCTTCTTCTTGGCTCTGTTCCAATGTCCAGAAATTTTGAAGAAATGGACACCAGAAGAAGAAGAAGAAAAGTTCCTCTTCTTCTTCTGGGGTCCCCTTTTGTTAGGTTTTCTTGCAAAAAATATGCAAAAAAGATGGAAAATTCATGCATACCTAAGCTAGCGTTCTGTGGGAAGGTATTGCTTCCAGAGGGTCTTATTTTTTGGGTCGAGAAATTTTTTTTTCTTTTTGGTTAGTTTTGCTCTAAATCTCATGAACTTCAATTTTTTGTACTCCTCAAGCTTTCAGCTTCAAAACGAGCCCAAACATGACTACCTTTGAAAAATTTTAAATTTTTGTGTTTTTTTTCGTGGTGGGACCCAAAAATACAATTAGTACTGTATCTCGGTTAGTTCTGCTCCAAATTTTATGAAACTTATTTTTTTGAACTCGGCATGTTTCCAGCTTTAAAATGAGCCTAAACATGACTACCTTTGAAAAATTTGAAATTTTTTGGAATTTTCGTGGTAAGACCCTAAAACGTAAATCTTACTGTATCTCGGTTAGTTTTGCTCCAGATTTTATGAAATTTAACTTTTGAACTCGGCATGTTTCCAGCTTTAAAATGAGCCCAAACATGACTGATTTTGAAAATTTCGTATTTTTGCCCATTCCGGTCCAATTTTCATGATTTTTACGTTTTCAGAACAAGAATTTTACGCTCTTTTTTTACAGTTTGCAATTTTCCAACAAAAATCCCTATAAACATGGCACTGAATACTTTCTTGATCCCCATTTTCTTTCCAACTTTGAACTCTCCAGTACTTGGAATTTGTACATTTTTTCATTCCAATAATTCCCGATCTGAAAATGACGGCTTCTCGGAAATTTATTTATAACGTTTATTATCTTATAAACTATCAGAGAAAGGGTCTTTGTGGGCGTGGCCTAGAAACTAGATAATTTATTTTTGATATGTCTAGACGAGCTATTTTTGGTCTGGGCTCCAAAAGTCTCCGCCAATTATTTTTCGGGGTCCTAGCGGACCCCCCAAATCAATCCGAACCCTTTTATTATGTATTCTCTCGCTCAGAATTGTCTTTTTCTTTTTCTCTTCCAATTCTTCGCCCCATTTTCGTTAGTACGTTTTGTGGTGTCCTCTTGCACTTCTTCTTCTTCTCATTTCAATTCTTCCGAAGAAGACGTGGACGTCTTCTGCAGAAGACGTTAGAAGAATGATGATGATGATGATGGAAAAAGCACTTGACGCTTTAGTCCCTTCTTTTTCAATTTTGAGAAAAAAAATTTTGAAAAAAAAATTTTGAAAAAAAAATTTTATGAGGAAAATCGTATGGAAAGGAAGAAGTAGAAGAGGTTGTCATTGGAGCGCATTTTCTCACCCAGTTAAAATTTTTGACACATAAATTGTATATGAAATTGAAGTTTGTTTAAAAAGCTATCGAATGGTATATTTTTCATTGTAGGGGCTCAAAAATGAGCAAAAATACAAAAATTTGAAAAAAAAAATTTTGGCGAAATTTTTCAAACATTTTTTTGAAGTTATTTTTTTAAATATATGTTTTTTTGAGAGAGTTTGGATAAGATTTTCTGGTTTTTTTTAAACTTTCAAGTGTCATTTTTGGCCTTCCAACCAAAATAACCTCCGTTTTTTCCAAAATTTCCTGTCATTGCTCATCATAATTTTCGAATCACTTTCCATAAGAAATTATTGTCAAAGTATCCTGTTTTTCCCGCAATGTAAGTACACCCGCACCCATATGGTCCCAAAATTATGATGTCTATGTATTTTTTCCCGTTTTTTCTTCTTTCCCAGGTACATTTTCTTATTATTTCCTATTCCGCCCACGTCTTCTGTTTCTCCCTTTTTTTCTCATTACTTATTCACTTGGTATATGTATACATATCCTTTTTGAGAATTTATGTAGAATAGGAGTAAACGTATTATTAGAATTTTTTCCAGAAATTTTTTGGGAAAAAAAATTTCCAAAAAAAAAATTTTTTTTTTTCAAACTTTTGTATTTTGGCTCATTTTTGAGCAAAAATAATGAAAAGTATACCATTCGACAGCAACTTAAAGGAGCTTCAATTTCATATACAAATCATTTACTTACAATTTTGAAATGAGTAAGAAAATGCGCTCCAATGACAAATTTTCTAATTTTCTGCATTTCTATTCGTTTTTCTTCATTTTTGGCTCATTTTCTCCCCTTTCGATTTCTTTTGCATTTTTACTATTTTCATATTCTAATTCGCAGATTCTTCACAAAAATGGGGCTCGAGATGTTCTCGCTCCATACAAAGGTGATGAATGGGATGGAGGGACGGATGAGAGAGTCCAACATGAGGATTCTTGTTGGATTGGGTGTCGCAGTCGTCTACCTTTTTGTGGGCGCTATTGTTTTTGTGAGGTGAGATTTTGAGTTGAAATTACGATTTTTGGATTCGGGAGGTTGAGGGCTTCAAAATGAGTATAATCATGGGTAGGTTTTGATTTTTACGCAAAATTTTGATTTTTACGAAAAAATTTTTTTTACAAATTGGGTCATATTTATACTCATTTTGACCGTCTAAACTTGCTGAGTCTAAAAAATTATGTTTCATTCATTTTGGAACAAAGTTGCTCAAGATATGAACCATTTTTTGAAAATCAGGGTTTCTGAACTTTTGAAAGAAAACTTCAAGTCCACTGTAATTTTCGTAGTTTTTATGGGATTTTTACGGGTTAAAATTAGAAAATTCTTTAATTTCTATAACTTAAATGTACAGTAATCAGAAAATTTTTAGAATCGAGTACCCATTGGAGAAGATCGAACGAGAGACTTATTTGGAGTATCAGAATCAATGGAGAGAGAGATTATTGCAGTTGGAAATTGATGGTGAGAGTTTTTAGAGATTGTGACAGGCCAAAAATTTTGGGCGTAAAAAATGGGGTCGGAAAACGTAAAAATCACAAAAATTGTGCCAGAATGAGCAAAGATACGGAATTTTCAAAAGTAGTCTCTTTGGGCTCATTTTGAAGCTAAAAACTTCATAATTTCAAAAAATTAAATTTCATAAAATTTGGAGCAAAAATAAACGAGATACAGTACTATTTGTATTTTTGGGTCCCACAACGAGAACTTTAAAATTTAAAATGTTTCAAAAGTAGTCATGTTTGGGCTCATTTTAAAGCCGGAAAGTTGAGGACTTCACAAAACTAAATTTCATGAAATTTGGAGCAAAACTAACGGAGATACAGTAATATTTGTGTTTTTGGGTCTCACCACGAAAAATATCCGAAATTTAAAATGTTTTAAAAATAGTCATGTTTGGGCTCATTTTGAAGCTGGGAACTTGATGTGTTCAAAAAATTTAATTTCATAAGATTTTGAGCGACTTCAGCCAAATTACAGTAATATTTGGGTTTTTGAGTCCCATCACGAAAAAAACCCAAAATTTCCAAAATTAGTCATGTTTAGGCTCTTTTTGAAGCTGGAAACTTCACAATTTCAAAAAAATTAAATTTCATAAAATTTGGAGCAAAAATAAACAAGACACAGTACTTTTTTACGTTTTCGGGTCTCACCACGACAATGTCAAAAATTTGGAATTTTCCAAAAGTGGTCATGTTTGGGCACATTTTGAAGCTAAACACTTGAGAAATTCCGAAAATTAGATTAAATTTTTGCTAGAGCGCGTTTACATTCAAAAAATTAGAAAATAGTCTCTAATTTTTTCAAGCGAAAATTCGCTAGCTATGTCAAAGCTTGACATTTTTTGAGCGATTTTTTTATATATTTTTTAGGGTTTTTAGGCGTCAAAATTGTTCTCATTTCACTATCTAGCCCAGGACACTATAGATAAGGACACAGAACACACCACCCCTTAAAAACTGATAAGATTTTTAGTGTACATACCCCAAAAAAATATCGATTTTTTCCCGATTTCCCAATTATGTGCCTCTGGTGGACATGTAGCCGACTAGATCACAAATACGCTCTATTAAATCGAGCGATATTTTTCGGCATATTTTTTCAAACTTTTTTCCTAATATTTGGCGCACGAATTATTCAATGGATTGAGATTGATAACGATTTGAGGGCGAGAAGTAAATTCAAATATGAGCTGGAGCAGTTTATGATACGAAATGATGTTTCTCGTGGGTTTTTATTTTGAGATTTGGAATTGGCGGGAGATTCGAAAAAAAATTAGAAAATTGAGTGAAAATGACAGAGAAAAACGCTAGTATCCAAAAATGCGTCAAGGATCCGAAAAATATGCCAAAGATCGAGATTTGCACCAATGATCGAGAATTGCGCCAAGGCACCAAAAGTGCGCCAATGATCGAGAATTGCGCCAAGGATCGAGCAAAGCGACAATGACAGTTGCTTGGTGTGATTTGGTGCCTTGGCGCACATTTTGTGCCGTTGGCGCATTTTTAGTGCCTTGACGTATTTCTGGTGCCTTGACGCAATTTCGGTGCCCTTGGCGCATTTCCCGCTACTTGACGTATTTCTAGTGTCTTGGCGCACTTGTGGTGTCCTTGACGCAATTTCAGTGTCTTGGCGCATTTCTAGTTTCTTGGCGGGATCCCAGCTACTTGAAACGTTCACGGTGCCTCTGACGCCTTTTTGGTGCTCTTGGCGTAATTTCGGATTCTTCTAGAGTCTTGACGCGATTTCCGCTACTTGGCGCAATTATGGATGCTTGACGCACTTTTGATGTCCTTGACGCATTTTCGGTGCCTTAGCGCATTTTTGGTGCCCTTGACGCATTTCTCGATCCTTAACGCAATTTTGATGCCCTTGGCGCATTTCTCGATCCTTGACACATTTCCACCCAAATTTCTTCCAGAAACCGAAATCGACAAGCTCTTCATTAATATCCGTGAAGCTGCTCTCAATGGAATCTGGATGGATCGAAATGTTACTAGCGATCCAAATTGGACATTCGGACAAGCCTTCTTCTTTGCGGGGACCCTCATCAGTACCGTGGGATACGGTAGAGTGAGCCCGAGAACGGAGCACGGAAAGCTGTTTACGATATTGTATTGTGTTATTGGTAAGGTTTATAGTTATTTTAGGCTGTTTTTGTTAGTGGCGCATTTTGAGCCAGTTAAGCTCCGTGAGCCCAAAATCCAAAAAATTCAAAATATGCCATGATTATACTCATTTTGAAGCTCTCACCGAGCTAAACCAAAAAAATTTAAGTTTTATCGGTTTTGGAGCAAAATGAGCCAAGTTACTTGCTCCGCGAGCTAAAAAAATTAAAAAATTTTTAAGGTATCCCCCTCACCTTGGCTCTTCTCTCTGCAATCGTCGCCAGAATGCGTGAACCTTCACATCGGCTCCGAGGTCTCTTGAATCAACGATTGGGACACTTGTTCACAGTGAACCATATTCAGGTGGGCCCTGTGCTCCGTGAGCCAAAATATTAAATTTTTTAAGTTGGTCATGATTATACTCGTTTTAAAGAGGATAACTTGCTGATTGTGAAAATACAGTGCATATTCGATTTGGAGCATTTTGAGCCGAGTTTGTGCTCCGTGAGCCAAACTTCTGAAATTTTCAAAGTGTATCATGATTATACTCATTTTGAAGCCCTCAACAAGTAGAATCCAAATTTCTCAAAATCTTTGACTTTTCATTAATTTGGAGCAACTTACAGCTCATCCACGTCGGCGTGGTCCTTGCCGCATTGCTCATCTTTGTCTTCGCAATTCCCGCGTGGATTTTCTCCGCGATTGAAACCGAATGGACGTATTTGGACGCCTTCTACTATTGCTTCGTCTCTCTAACTACCATAGGATTGGGAGATTTCGAGCCGGGAGATGATCCGAATCAATCGTTCCGTGGCCTCTACAAAATCGGAGCTACAGTATACCTGATGGGCGGTTTGTGTTGTATGATGTTGTTCCTGGCCACACTGTATGATATTCCACAGTTCAATTTGACATCGTTCTTTGTGAAGGATGATGAGGAGATGCGATTTAATGAGGTGAGCATTTGGAGCATTTTGAGCCAAAAAATCGAAAATCGAAAAAGTAGGTCATGATTATACTCATTTTGAAGCTTTTGGCGTGCTGAGTTCATAAATTCAATTTTCAACTGTTTTGGAGCAAAATGAGCTTTGCTATGGCTCGGCGAGCAAAAACATGCAATTTTTATTCTAGTCATGACTATACTCATTTCAAAGCTCTTGGATTGCTCATTCCAAAAATACAATTTTTACTGAATTCCGAACATTTTGAGTCGAGCTACAGTAGTTCTTTGCTCCGAGAGCCCAAATCTCAAAATTTCAATCCTAGGCATGATTATACTCATTTTGAAGCTCTTGATCTCCTGAATCTGAAAATTTCCTTTTGAAAACTATTGAAACAGTTATAGCTACAGAAATCTACAGTAGGAAAATAATGGACTTTTGAAAAAAAATTTGTGCTGAAAAATTTTTTTTCGAAATTTTGAATTTTTTGTAACTTCATCAATTTTTGACCAATTTTTATGATTTTTGACTCAAAAATTTTCAAATTTTCTCTTTTTTCAGGACGATGGAAAATACGGAACCCTGGATTCAAACGTCGTCGAAAACGGATACTATGCTCACCAATAATGTGGTCGTCAAAATTAATTTATTGATTTTTTTGTGATTTTTTTTTTATTTTCTAAAGCTATGGATCTCTTTTTTTCATAATTTTTTCTATGGTCAGAGTGGCAATAATAAAAAATTTCGGTCAGACAATTTTTTTGAAATTTTGAAAAAAATTTTTTTTAGTTTTTTAAATTTTTTTTTTTGAAATTTTTTGAATTCCCGCGTGAACTTTTTTACTGAAAACATAGAATTCCAAAAACTGACGAATGCGGAGAATCCACGTTGAGTGCAAAAATTGCCAACGGAAAACTCGAGGAATCTAAAAATTCAGTTTCTCGAAAATTAAGAATGGAGTTTGGTGGTGGTCTTGGGAGGTAAGAAATTCAAAATTTTGAATTAAAATTTTGGCGGGAAATTCAAAAAATTATGAAATTTGCACCGAAAATTATGATTTTTGGCAAAATTTTACACTAAAATTTGAAATTTCAAAAATTAAAATTCCTCAAATTTTCTGACTCAAATTTTTTGAATTTTTTGAATTTCCCGCCCAAATCTTTCGCTGACTATTATAAATTCAAGATTCGCTTCCACCCCACCAATCCAAAATCTCTGTCGAGACATTGTTGAAGTTCCCGGTGGTCCCGAATGGAAGATTCGAAAATTACAAGAGGAAAATGACGCCTATTGTTGGAAATATCCGGGCAGCTCGGTTATTGTCTACTATCATTTGAAAAGATTACAGGTACAGTAATCTACAGTAGGAAAAATATTGATTTCAGAAAAAAAATTTCGCGAAAAAAATTTTTTTTGGGGTTTTTAACATTTTTGGAAATTTTTAACTTCTTGTTACTTTGTCAGTTTTTGAGCTATTTTTATGATTTTGGGCTTAAAATTTTGGAAATTCATCCCATTTTTCACAAAATGCTAATTTTCAGACCTCCACCTCTCATGAGGATCCCAATCAAAAGTTATTCTACGCAAAAGTTTCCCACTTCATGTCTCCCCTTGAAATCTCCCTTCAACCCAAATATTTATGCTCTGCCCGAAAATCCATCACAAATCAATTGAATGCCGCGTATCAGTGTCCGACTACAGTACCCCCAGAATTCTCAATGGAACAGGTTTTCGTGTCGGTGGCTTGTGCGGTACAGGAATTGGGGATATGGTACCGGGGGAAGATTACGCAGATTTCTGGAGAGCAACAGTGAGTTTTTGGGATGGAGATCAGAAAAGGCGCAAAGGTATCGAGAAGTGCGTCAAGGCTCGGGAAATGCGCCAAGGCACGAAAATTGTGTCAAGGCACTAAATGGGCCAACGGTCCAGTTTTGTGTCATGAAGCTGAAAATATAGCCTTGGCTCGTTTCTGGTGCCCTTGACGCGATTCTCGATACTTGACACCTTTCTCAATCCTTGACGCGATTCTCGATCCTTGACGCGATTCTCGATCCTTGACGCATTATTCGATCCTTGGCGCATTTCTCGATAGTTGATCGCTTTAGGGATCCTTGGCGCATTTCTCGATTCTTGACGCTTTTTCGGACCCCTGACACATTTCTCGATCCTTGACGCATTTCTCGATCCTCGACGCAATTCTCGACTCTTGACGCATTTTCAGTGTCGTCGTCGAACTGGTCGATTTCGGAACCCAAATTCTCGTTTCCCGACTTCTAATCCGCCCACTTCTCCGCCGTTTCGGTCGAGCTCCGCCCCTTTGTCTAAAATGCAAAACGGACGGTCTTACGGTAAACGATTTGGAAATCAAGGATCTTCACGATTTCAAAGACATCGTCTCGGATTGTAATGCACTTTTTCGCGTTGAAATTAAGTCTGTAGAGGAACCGTTTTTGGTGAGTTACCAATTTTTTGAAAAAAATATGAATTCTGAAAATTTCAGATCGATTTGTACCATCCTACAGTATCCGGGCTCAACGTTTGTGAGCGATTTTTTCCGCCACCGGAGGATGTGGCAAAGTTGAATAGGATTGAGAGAAGTTGGGATGCGCACTGCAAGAAAATGGTAGGAGGATCGCATGAGAAATGCGCGAAGGAACGGAAAATGTGTCAAGAAACGAGAAATGCGTCAAAGATCGAGATATGCGCCAAGGATCAGAAAATGCGTCAAGGACCCTAGAAGGTGCCAAGGATCGAAAATTCATCGTAGACGCATTTTTGGATTCTGGAGGCATTTTTTGATCCTTGACGCATTTCGAGATCCTTGGCACAATCTTGGTTCCTTGACGCAATTTCGGATCCTTGACGCTTTTCGGGATCCCTGACCCATTTTAGGATCCATGCCGCATTTTTCGATCCTTGACGCATCTTCCGCCCCTTGACGCATCTGCCGATCTTTGACGCATCTTCCGATCCTTGACGCATTTCTCGATCCCTGGCGCATTTCTCGATGCCTTTATTTCAGAACGAAGAATTCCACGAGGACGATGAAGACTTTGAAGAAGAGCACGGAGACGGTGACTACTTCCCCTCCGCCACCGTCTACACTTCAGAATCTCGCGATTCTGAATCCTCTCCACGTCTCCAAAAATTCATTCAACGTCTTCCAAAGTGCCCACGAGCTCCACGCTTCGAACAAGACACCCTTCTCATCGACCACATTGAGAATTCTCAATTGATCTATCTACAGTATTCCTGGCAATTTGAAAAGCGTCAAGAACTCGAAAATTTGCTTCGAAAATCGTGGTCAAATTTTTTGAAGATTCCCGAAAATCTGAAAACCAAAGATCAAGTCTGTGCGATTCGAAATCCCAGATTTGATATGGTGTGTCGAGCGATAATTGTTGACGAGACTACAGTACTCTTGGTGGATTACGGTAGATTTGTGAAGATTCCCGGGAATGCGGATTTGAGACTGCTACCTGGAGAGGGATCCCTTGTCGATGAACCGTTGGTAAGTAAGAGTTAAAAGTTGAAATTTTGAACTCAGTGTGGTCAAGAGCTTTGAAATGAGTATAATCATGCCCATATTTCAGAAAATCGATTTTAGGGACCCATATGGGTCGAAAATCCCAATTTTTCAAAAGTAGGTCATGATTATACTAATTCTGACCGGCTCGGCTTGCTGAATTCAAAAATCTTATTTTCACTGACCTACAGTACCCCTAACTTCAGATCACTATCATCTCCCTAACCCGCGCTGTCAACCTTATGACCCCTCATCACTCGGAAACCCAATTTTTGCGTCGAAAATTGCCAAGAGGGACCCGCGTACACTTCAAATGGGACAAGAAGTCGAAAGTGACCCCGATGAAAGGGAGATTGTTTTTGAGTGGAGGTGGAAAGAAGGAGCCAGCGTTGAATGAGCAAATGGTTCAGCAGTGAGTTTGGGGGAGAGGGGCACAGAAAATGCGTCAAGGGATCGAGAAATGCGTCAAGGATCGAGAAATGCGCCAAGGGATCCGAAAGTGCGCCAAGGGGTCCAAAAATGCGTCAAGGATCAAAAAATGCGTCAGGATCTAAAAATGCGCCAAGGATACCGAAATGCAACCAGGATCAAGAAATGCGCCAACGAGTTCTTTTGCGCTTTTCCCGATCATTGACGCGTTTCCCGATATTTTACGCATTTCTGGATCCTCGACGCAATTCCCGATCCTTGGCGCATTTTCCCTTCCTTGACGCGATTTTGTTTCCTTGGCATATTTTTGGATCGTTAGTGTTTTTTCGGATACCTTGACGCAATTTCGGATCTTTGGCTCCTTTCCTGATCCTTGACGCAATTTCGGATACTTGACGCGTTTTCGGACACTTAACGCGTTTACGGATCCTTGACGCATTTCTGGATCCCTGACGCTTTTCATGATCCTTGACGTATTTCTTGATCCTTTGCGCATTTCCCGTTCTTCACCCCATATTTTTCCAATTTTCAGCCTTAAACTCCTCAAAATCGACGGATCTTGCCGCCAACTCGACATCTACCGGCCCAGAGCCAACCATCAAATGCCAAGTAATTCGCATGTATACCGTAGTACATGCCATTCACACTACTCGAAAGGAAATAAAGAGTTTTTGTGGATTTGATGAAAAGAAGAAATCCGAAAAATTCGAAAAGAAGTAACAAAACGAGAGAAACTGAAAACTGAAATTTTATGATGAGCAATGTGCATTTTTTTTTGTGAATAAATATTTTTGTGTTTGGAATTGTTAATGGATATTGATTTTTCACATTCAGAAAAAAAATTGTAAAAAATTTTTTCATCATTTTTGGTCACTTTTTTTGAAATTTGGTCTTTTAATCTAAACCATGTTTTAGCAACGTTCTAGTCATCCAAAAATGACAAAAATTCAAATTTGCACTCGACTGAAAAAATTTCGAAAATCGGATTATTCAAATTTCGCGCCCAAATCAGGAACAAAAGTGATACAAAATCGGTGTCAAACCATACCTGAAACATTCTTTTTTTTTTCAATTTTTTGAATTTCCCGCCTAATTTTTTTTCAAATTTCTGTACACTTTAGACCATGGGAGGGGCCCCTACTACTCGGAGATATGAGGTGCTGAGTGCTGCGATGTTGGGATTCGGACACCTTTTTATTATGGTTGGATATGATTCGGAGGTGAGGGAAAATTTTGTTGACGCGTTTTTGGATACACTGAGCGAACTATGCGCCAAGGATCCGAAAACGCGTCAAGGATTCGAAAACGCGCTGAGGATCGAGAAATGCGCCAAGTATACAAAAATGCGTCAAGGATCCAAAAATGCGTCAAGTATTCGAAAATGCGTCAAGGATCCAAAAATGCGTCAAGTATTCGAAAATGCGCCAACGATCCGATAACGCGTCAATGATCCAAAAATGCGTCGAGTGTCCAAAAATGCGTCAAGAAACTCGATTTGAGCTAAAGATCGAAAACAACACAAGTTTGAGTCCTTGGCGTACTTTCCGTGACTTTTTTTTTTGACGCATTTTTTGTGCCTTGACACATTTCTTGATCCTTGACGCATTTCTAGTGCCTTGACACACTTCCGGATATTCCAATTTTCAGTCCTTCGTCCTCGAATCCGTCATACATTCTATCCACGAACGCACCCCGGACGTCATCAGCAAATACGCCGGATATTACGGGTAACTTTTTTGTTGACGCATTTCTCGTGCCTTGACGCACTTTTCGATACTTAATTTTTTCAGCCAAGCAGTGATGTATATTCTCTACATGATTGGATGCATGTTTTCACCGTCGATTTTGAACGAAATTGGATCCAAAAAAATTCTGATTTTGGCGGCGATTTGTTTCGCTTCGTTTCCATTGGGATTCTTTTTCGTGAATTCTTATTATTACTATTTTTCACAAATGTTGCTGGGATTGGGGTACGCATGTGAGTGAATCGCACCGAAAATGCGTCAAGGATCCAAAATTGCGTCAAGGATCCAGAAAGGCGTCAAGGATCCGGAATCGCGCCAAGGATCCGAAAATGCGTCAAGGATCTGAAAACGCGTCAAGCATCCGAAAATGCGTCTAGGATCTAAACATGCGTCAAATGGATCCTTGACGCATTTTTTCATCTTTGACGCATTTTCGGATCCTTGACGCATTTTGAAATCCCTGGCGCATTTTTTGGATCCTTGACGCATTTTCGGATCCTTGACGCATTTCTGGATCTTTGACGCTGTTCTCAATCCTTGACGCGTTTTCGGATCCTTGACGCATTTCTCGTTACAGTATACTATCAAGGAAACGGAGGTTATATGACGTCTCATTCTACTCGAAAAACCATAGAATCCAATGTCAATATCGCTTGGTCCATTGGATGTGTCTGGTGAAAAAATTTTGGCGCGAAATTCAAAATTTTGAATTTTTCAGCCTAATAATCTCATCTGGAATTTTCGCCGGTGTCACACATATGGCTCATGTACAACATAAAAATGAGAATCATACGATTTCGGAAGTTCCAGGAGAACCAAATTTGGATCATTGGGTAGAGAGAAGATTCAGTGATTTGGAAATGTGGGGACTAGAAATTAGAGGGAATTCTAGGCCATCGGAAATTTCAGAAAACTTTTATTTGGAATCTTTCTGGGTGCGAGTATTCTTGGAATCATCAATTTCATAGCGGCGCCGGGAAGGGATGTCACGGATTGTATTCAGGAGACGAAAAAGAAGGGAACGTTTTTCGGAAGTTTTAGTGAGTAAAATGAGAACCTGGGTTGTGAAAGTAGTATTTTTGCGTTTGGGAGATTGAGAGCTTTAAAATGAGTATAAACAAGGCATACTTTGAAAATTTTGGAGTTTCGGGTCCCGGAGCAAAAAGTACTGTATCTTGGCTCAAAATTGTCAAAACTCAGTAAAACTTACATTTTTGAACTGAGCTTCTCTTGAGCTTTAAAACGAGTATAAACAAGGCACACTTTGGAAATTTTCGATTTTCGGTCCTACTGAGGCCCTGGGGCCCAAAAATTTTAAAATTTTAAAGTAGGCCATGTTTCTACTCATTCGAAAGCTCTTGACCCGCTGAGTCCAAATTTCCTATTCATCTCCAATTTTCTCTCAAAACTGGGCCCCTATTTCCAGAACAAACCTGCTCGGCCCTCATCGACCGTAACATGTTGGAGCTCTTCTCACTATTCTCAGTACTTGGGACAAGTTCCTCGTTTTGGTTATCGATTTTTCCAACGGCGATGAATTTTACGGTGGCTAACTCTGGAATGACCTATTTATGTGCCATATATCCATTGGGAATCGGGGTTGGAGAGATTTTGAGTAGGCTTAAAATTTTCTTCCAAAACAAAATTTTTTATTCCAGTGGCCCTTTTTATCACTCAAATGAGTCGCCGATACAAGGACTTCTGTCTTCAGCCTGCTATGACTATGGGTACTGTATTTTCGATTTTGGCTTTTGTTATGGTCCATGTTTCGACTCCATACGATTCACCGCATAAGCCGACTAGAGAAGATGCTCTTTTGTTTGGGCACAGGTAAGATTTTTTTAAAAACGTGTTGTTGTTAGATGTGAAATTTAATTTCGAATCGAATGATTGTATTTTCATCGCTCTAGGAGCAGAATGAACTGAGTTATGAGCCTTTGAAATTTTCCCTCGGAAGTTTTGTGGTTTTGCTTTTACTTTCACTAGATATAAAATTTGGTTTCAAATCAAATGATGGTACTTTCAGCTTTCTAAGTCCAATTTGAAGCAAGTTATGAACTTTGAAAGTTTTATTGGCGCATTTTTGGATACTTGGCGCGTTTCTCGATACCTAGAGTACTTGGGGACCAAAAGTACGTCAAGGATTCGAAAAAGTGCGTCAAAGATCGTGAAAAGCGTCAAGGATCAAGAAATGCGCCAAGAAAACAAAAGTGCGTCAAGGATTTTAAAATGCGATTTTAAGATGCCATAGTTAGTCCCGTTAGATAGTTAGATGCAAGTTAGTCCCGTGACGTCTTTTGGGATCCTTGACGCATTTTTTGATTCTTGACGCATTTCTCGATCCTTAAAGCTTTTTTGTATCCTTGACGCATTTTTCGATCCTTGACGCATTTCTCGATCCTTGGCGCTTTTTCTGATCCTTGACGCATTTCTCGATCTTTGACGCTTTTCTCGAACTTTGGCGCATTTCCTGATTCTTGAAGTATTTCCCGATACTTGACGCATTTCTCGATCCTTGACGCTTTTCTGGATCTTTGACACACTTTACGATTCTTGGCGCATTTTCGGATCCTTGACGCATTTCTTGATCGTTGACGCATTTCTCGATCCTTGACGCATTTTCAGCTACACATTCATCTTCATCATCGGTGTCACCCTTGGATTTGGAGATTGTTGCCTTAATAGTTGCAGATCTGTGATTTGTGCTCTGGCGATGCCAGAGCGACGAGCACAAGCATTTTCGATTTCTAAACTTTATCAGGTAAAAATTTTTGATTTTTTTCACTCAATTTTTTTTTTATTTTTAGGCCCTTGGCTCCTGCGTCCTATTCTTCTTATCACCAATAATCCCATTGTATGTCTATACAATTGGAATATCGATTCATTTGATTATCGCCATGATTTTCTTCTTTATCACTGCCAGAAGAACTCAAACAATGGAAAGGGAGGAGAA
This sequence comes from Caenorhabditis zanzibari, assembly GCA_963966625.1. Lineage (NCBI taxonomy): Eukaryota > Metazoa > Nematoda > Chromadorea > Rhabditida > Rhabditidae > Caenorhabditis > Caenorhabditis zanzibari. Next base: position 19,980,867 of record OZ016472.1, on the reverse strand, counting down.
AGAGAAAGAGGATGTGAAAATTTAATAATTTTTTGATTGTACAATAAAAATTGAAATAAAATTTGTTTTTTAATATTAAAATCATGAAAAATAGAAAACTCGGAACTGAGAGAATTAGAAATCAAAATTTTCGAAAAAAAAATTTTTTTCGAAATTTTTTTTTCAAAAAATTTCAGAATTTTTATTTTTAACCCTCATCGGATGTGCCTTAGGTCCATTTCCATGATTTGATTCCAAGTAGATTTTGACATTTTCATCGTCGTCAAAATTGATTCTTTTTCGGAGGATTTCCAATGCCAATTGGTGGATTTTGTCTGGAAAAAAGCAAAATTTCGAAAGTGTGACATTTCGAAAGTGTGACGTTTCGAAATGTCCGACTGAATATCAAACATAAGCAGCCAAATTAGACTGAGCATCAAACTTACCATCCTCCTTCTCCACCTCTCCGGTAAACCAAAAATCCGCCCCTTTTTTCTGGGGTATCACTTTTTCCATATGAAATTTTCGAAATTCCGCCAAATTTTCAGCCATTGCTGACTTATTAAGAAGGATTCTGGCTGGAAGGGAGAGTACTGAAATTTTGAATTTTTAAAAATTTATATTTCAAAAATTACCGTATTTCTCCAACAGTCTATCGTAGGGTTTGTCGATGAAGATACTGTAGTTTGGATTTTCGATTTTCGAAAAATCGTGAAAAATTTCGATTCGGGGGTCGCGAATATGACGGGTTAGTTTTTGGGCGAGGAGTTTCTGAAATTGGGCTTTGACTGAGTATCTAATGTAAGCAGCCAAATTGAGTTCCAAATTTTTGGCTAAGTACCGAATGTAAGCAGCCAATTTGGAAGCTGACTGAGTATCTTATGTAAGCAGTCAAACAAAAGCTTCCGCTGACTATCAAACGTAAGAAGTGAAATAAAAACTTCTGGCTGAGTATCAAACGTAAAAAGGCAAATTTAATGGTATAGCTGAGTATCAAATGTAATAACAAATCATCAAATGTAATAACCCGAATTGAATAATATGGCTCAGTATCAAATGTAAGAAGCCAAATCGAGTATTTTGCCTGAGTATGAAATGTAAACAGCCAATTTGGAAACTTTGACTGAGTATCTTACTTACAGTGGCGAAAAATGGTGAGTGTACCTTTAAACTTTTGATAATAACTCTGCTGAAACATGTCCAAATGACAAGAAATTTTGTGGAGACTTTGCTGATTAGATTAGGAAAAGCTCTATAAGTTTTTTAAATTTCAAAAATTTTTCGTTCCTTCAGAATATCATCAGAAGTGCCGGTGACGTCAGAATCAAAAAATATATCTTTCTTCGAAATTTTTTCTGTGAAGAGTTTTAAAATGCAAAACGTTTGTTGTATATCAAATAGTAACTGAAAAAAATTGGGAGCGATTTGGATGATCGGCTCCGAAGATATGGACGTCCGAGCACAAAATGGTATGCTTTGAAAATTTTCCGTATCAGCGCTGAAAATGTTCACAAAGATCTCAAAATTTGGTAAAACATGTATCTTAAGATAATCTACAAAATGGCAAAAAGAAATTTCAATTTTGAGCAAAAAAAATTTTTCGAAGCATGGGGCTCGTTTGGGCCGAATGGGGTCAGTACATCAAGAAAAATTTTTTTGCTCAAAATTGAAATTTCTTTTTGCCATTTTGTAGATTATCTTAAGATACATGTTTTACCAAATTTTGAGATCTTTGTGAACATTTTCAGCGCTGATACGGAAAATTTTCAAAGCATACCATTTTGTGCTCGGACGTCCATATCTTCGGAGCCGATCATCCAAATCGCTCCAAATTTTTTTCAGTTACTATTTGATATACAACAAACGTTTTGCATTTTAAAACTCTTCACAGAAAAAATTTCGAAGAAAGATATATTTTTTGATTCTGACGTCACCGGCACTTCTGATGATATTCTGAAGGAACGAAACATTTTTGAAATTCAAAAAACTTATAGAGCTTTTCCTAATCTAATCAGCAACGTCTCCACAAAATTTCTTGTCATTTGGACATGTTTCAGCAGAGTTATTATCAAAAGTTTAGAGGTACACTCACCATTTTTCGCCACTGTATATATAATCCGCTAGAAAGTTTGTCTGTGGCTTGGTCACGATGTCCGCTTTAGCTTTCCGAAAGTTAAAGAATTTGTCGCGCCACAAAATCGAACCCGCGTCTATCGCGTGGCAGTGCAGCCCACAACCAACCACAGGTCGTGGGCACTAAGACGCATAATGTATCTTATCCATACCCGACGCATAATGTGTCCATCTGAGACACATCAGCCAACTATGGACGGCGATGGGTCTAATATGGATGGGATATGGACGCGCCTAGAAACTCCGCTGCGGCGGCAGATGGATCCCAGATGTGTCATGAATGCGCGAGCGATGGATCCCAAATGGGGGATCTGTAACGACGATCCGAATGAACGCTGTATCGTTGTTTAGCGGAAAATGTGACCAGCGATCTCGACATTTTTTCCCCCAAGTCCCAAACTTATACTATTTTCTTGATTTTCGAACTTTTTTTCTAAGTTTTTGATTGAAAAAAAATTATGGCTGGTAAAATAATGATAATTTTCCACTTATTTTCTCTAAATTTTCTGAAAACTACTTTGTTTGGGTTGCGCTCTTTGATTTTTCATTCCAACACTGAAGTATTTAAAGTATTCAAGTTTTCACTTCATAACGATGAGATAAATTCTATTTCAGGTGGATGGAAAGGTTTGTTGGTAAGTTTCTCGTTTGTTATGAAGTGAAATTCGTGTTATTTTCAAAGACTCAGCCATATTTTTTACCGAGCAAAAACTTAGAGTTAAAATTCAAGGTCTCGAAAAATAGTTAAAAAAAGAATAGAACGAGAACGAAATTGGAAGACCTGAACAATATCACATCACATTAGAGCTTATTTAGTTACTGAATGCATCGAAATTCATGTTTCGATGCTTCCTAGGGAACGAGAACGAAGGAAAAAGCGCGCGGCTGGATGGATCGCGTATGCGTCCCAGAGGTGGTGGGCGATGTGTCCCAGATGCCCCATATATGGCTGCTCCTGGGACGCATTGCTTGTACCGTTATCATATGATCGCCATCCATATGAGACCCATTATGCGTATGAGCGCCAACGACCTGTGAACTACACCACACGTGTAGCGAAATTCGAATGGTCGGGGGCGTATAAAAACGTGATATTTTTAAGCGAAGTTGAGCGGCGAAGCCGCGAATCCAGCCTGCTGTAAGCAGGCTGGTCAAATATAAGCAGTTAATTGAAAGCTTTGACTGATTAACAAACGTAAGCAGCTAATTTGGAAACTTTGGCTGACTATCAAACGTAAGCAGCCAAATTGAAAGATATGGCTGAGTATCAAATGTAAGCAGCCAATTGGAAACTTTAACTGAGTATCTGATGTAAGCAGGCAAATTGAGTCTCAAATTTTTGACTGACTATCAAATATAAGCAGCCAAATTTAATGATATGACTCAGTATCGAATGTATACAGTCAAATGAAAGGTTGACTGAGTATCGAATGTAGGCAGCCAAATCGAAAATTTGGACTGAGTATTAAATGTAAGCAGCCAATTTGGAAACTTTGACTGCGAATCTAATGTTAGCAGATAGATCAAAAAATTTGACTGAGTATCTAATGTAAGCAGTCAAATCAAGTACTTGACTGAGAATCTAATGTAAGCAGCCAATTTGAAAATTTTGACTGAGTATCAAATGTAAGCAGCCAAATTGAGTTTCAACTTTTTGGCTGTGTACTTAATGTTAGCAGCCAATTTGAGTTTCAACTTTTTGGCTGACTATCAAACGTAAGCAGCCGAAAAAAACTCACTTTTCCAGATCCAACTCCTCCGAAAATTCCCACCAAAAATCGATTCGACATAGTTTTTCTTTCTATTCAAAAACTGAGAAAACTGGCACGTTTTCTCCAGAAGAAGATCCCCCTTTTAGTGGTAATTAGTTTTTCGAAAAAAAAGAAAAAATTCCCCCGGGAAATTTGAAAAAAAAAAAGATTTCTAGGTGTTTAGGGTAATTGAATTTTTCAAAGTGTGTTGGGGAACGCGAAAAGAGAAAAAATTACAAAAAAATACGAATTTTTCCATAGACATGCAAATTGTGATACAACAAAGGATAATAATGCAAATCAGGGGTGTGCGGAACGAAAATTTCGGAACCGTTTGAAACTTGAATAACTTTTTTCAGTGAAGTCGCCCATAAAAATAGTCAACATAAAACTTGTTCCTGTTAATTAATGCTATCGTTTGCATTAAAGAAGGACGTATTTTGCTCATTTTGGACAGAGTTATGCATGCCATTCCGAAAAAAATTCCGAAAAATTCCGAAATTTTCGTTCCGCACACCCCTGATGCAAATCGAAAAAATGAAAATTTGAACAAAATTTTGAAAAAAAATGTTTGGCTGCTTACTTACATTAGGTAGTCAGCCAAGAACTTTGATTTTGCTGTATACATTAGATAGTCAGCCAAAGACTCAATTTGACTTCTAACATTAGATACTCAGGCTCTTTTTTTAAATTGACTGCTTACATTAGATACTCAATGACAAACTCGAATTGGCTGCTTACATTAGATAGTCGGTTTAAAACCTGATGTGTTCGCTACAAAATTTGAAATTTTCAAAATCCAAAAAAAATTTCGACATTTTTTTGACGTTTTAAAAAATGACGAAAATTTAAATTTTTTCAAATCCCCTCATGATTATACTCATTTCAAAGCTCTTTTCTTGCTGATTTCAAATATGTTAATTTCTCTAATTTTTGATCAAAATTAGAAAAGTTACAGTAATCCAAATGTTCCTAACTACACCAAGTTCATCGAACCAACCTCCCTTTTTCCTCATTTTCTCAAATGCTATGTAATTTTTTCTCTAAATCTCTTTCGTTTCTATACTCTCTCGGCTTTTCTTCTCTTTTTTCCTACTCTAGCTGTCTACGTCTCTTAGTTCTCTGTACTCCCTCTCTCTCTCTAGAATCTCATTTTCCCTTCAAATTTCGACCAATTTTTCTTGTCTTTTTCAATATTTATACCTGATATAATAACATAACGCAAAATAAGATATTTCGTAATTTCAGGTTTTTTTTTCATATTAAAAATTCCAGAAAAGCAATGGTCGCCAGAATCCCGAATTCTCCAGAGCCTTCTCTTCGAAATTCTCCAGATGAAAAATGTGAAATTTGCAAGATTCAAAAGTCACATGGCAACCATTTTGGTGTGAATAGCTGTCGCGCCTGTGCTGCGTTTTTTAGGTGAGTCTTTTTCCGAAAAAAATTGAGAATAAAAATTTTTTGAAGAATATGTTTTTTTTTTGAAATTTGGTGAATTTCGGGGTTCGTAAATATGAAATTCGAAATCACTGTAAAAAATGGATAAAAATGAGTATAAATATGAGTAGTTTTGAAAAAAATGAAAATTTCGTAAAAATGTTTCCAAAAAAATTTTTACGAAAAATTTTTTTTTCGAAAGCTAGTCATGTTTATACTCATTTTGAAGACCTTGAGCTCCTGAATTAGAATTTTCAAATTTCAAAAACAAATTCACGTTCAGCAAGTCACCAGCTTCAAAATAAGTATAAACATGACCGAATTCTGAAAAAAAAAAACTTTTTTCAACATTTTCATTTTTTAGACAATGGTCATGTTTAGGCTCATTTTGAAGCTCTTAATCTCCTGAATTCAAATTTGACGTTAAATTCTACAAATAATGAACCCGTTTTTTCAGAAGAACAGTCCATTCAAGATGGAGTGAAATGAAGTGTCAAGGAGGCAGTTGTAACAAGACTACGTAAGAATTTGAGACTTTTTTCGAAAATTTGAACTCAAAAAATGAAATTTTTAGGTCTTTTTGCAAGCCGTGTAGACTACAAAGATGCTTTGAAGGAGGGATGGTTACAGCTAGTGAGTTTTTTTCAAATTTTTAAATTCTGCAAATTATCCAACAAAAAAATTGAAATTCTGAAAATTTTTAATTTTTATCTGTTATTATGAATTTCGCGATTTGTAAATGGCAAATTCAAATTCACCTCAAAAAATCGAACAAAATGAGTATAAACATGAATATATTTTGAGAAAATAAAAAATTTCGTCAAAAATTATCGTAAAAAAATTTTTACGAAAAAAATTTTTTTTGCAAAAATACCCATGTTTACACTTATTTTGAAGCTCTAAACTTCCTGAGTTCGAATTTCACTTTTTCATTTGTTAAAATCTTCCAATTTTCGTGTTACGACCCAAAAATGATAAATTTGCGAATTTTCAAATATAGCTTGTTCATACTCATTTTGAAGCATTTTAACTGCTAAACTCAATTTTTAGTGTAAATCCGTTGTTTTTTTCAGATTTTCAATACAATCGTGACAATATTACTCTTCCATCATCTTCAACTACCGTATCTACAGTATCCACAATTCCGCCATCTCTAGAAGTCTACCTGGGCCGTCCACATTTCGTCATACTCTCCGATAAAAATCCCACGAAAACTATAATCGATTTACATCGATTATTAGGAGAAGCATCGAAAATACTGAATCTGGGCCCGGCCACGCCCATTTTCAGCGACGGAAATCAGCTGAAAAAATTGAGTTTAGGAATGAAGAACGATTTCAGTTTGGCGAAGCTGAAGATGGCCAAGAAGATGACGAAATCAGAAGTGGCGGGAAACTGGGAGCATTATGTGAAAAAAGTGGCAACTTGGTTGACACATTTTGATGAGTATAAGAAGTTACCCATTGGGTTACAGGTTAGTTGAAAATTTTGAACAAAAATTTTTCGTCAAAATTTTTTACGAATTTTTTTTCGTCTTTTTTTCCAAACATTGTTTCTGATTGAAATAATTGCAAAATTCTGAATCAGCAAATCAGTAGCTTCAAAATGAGTATAAACATGCATTTTTTACACAAAAAAAAATGTTTGTCAAAAAATTTTTCGTCGAAAATTTTTTTCGAAAATATGATTTGGTCAGTTTTTCTCCAAAAGTTGTTTCTGATTGAAATGATTGGAAAATTCTGAATCAGCAAATCAAGAGCTTCAAAATGAATATAAATATGCCTATTTTTGCGAAAAAAAAACTTTCGTTAAAAAATTTTTACGAAAAATTTTGACGAAATTTCCATTATTTTCAAAATTATTCATGTTTATACTCATTTTGATCCATTTTTTACGCTCAATCCAAATTTCGTATTTTGCAATTCCAAAAATCACATTTACAGATGAAAATCCTTCAAACCATTTGGCACATTTGGAGTCGTCTCGAAAAACTATCCACAACTGCAAAATATCGTCGATGTTCTGGAAAAAATAAGAAAACCGAAATCGTTGTTCAAAATGGAGTGCTCATAGATATTGGAGAAGTCGATTTTGATACGGCGTGGATGAGTGATTATCCGATGGAAACTGTTAGAGGGTAGGTAAAGGGCACGAGAAATGCGTCGTGGGCACAGGAAAAGCGTCAATGATCGAGAAATGCGTCAAGGATCGGAATACGCGTCAAAGGCATGAGGAATGTGTCAAGGGCACGGGAAATGCGCCAAGGATCGAGACATGCGTCAAGGCTCGAAAAATGCGTCAAGGTAACAATAAACGCGCTAAGGATCGATTCTCGCGTCAAGAAACACAAATTGCGTAAAAACGTCAAATTTGCGTCAAAAAGAATCTAACTGTTTCTTGACGCAGGTCTGGATCCTTGACGCATTTTCAGATCCTTGACGCATTTTCAGATCCTTGACGCATTTTCAGATCCTTGACGCATTTTCGGAACCTTGACGCATTTTTGGATCCTTGATGCGTATTTTTTTATCCTTGGCGCATTTTCCGATCCTTGACGCTTTTTTTTGGATCCTTAACGCATTTTCCGATCCTTGACGCTTTCTTGGATCCTTAACGCATTTCTGGATCCTCGACGCATTTTTGGATCCTTGACGCGTTTTCGGATCCTTGACGCATTTCTCGATCCTTGACGCATTTTCGGAACCTTGACGCATTTCTCGATCCTTGACGCATTTCCGGATCCTTGACGCAGTTTTGGATCATTGACGCACTTTTTGATCCAAAATTTTCAGCTTTATGATCCATTCCTCTTGTGACCAGTTCTTCGTCACTGACGCCCTTTGTAACCTCCAACTAACTGATGTAGAATTGACCTACATGTTGGCTCAATTATGCTTCCAATATGCTGGAAATCGATACCAAGGGGAAGTCCAGGAAGCTTGTGATCGATTTATGACAGTTTTATCAAATAATCTACACGATTATTATGTGAATGAGATGAATAATCCAAGGTATATACAGAGGTTGGCTAAAATGATGCAAATCAATAATGCAATACAGGTGGGTCCTTTTGATTTCAAATAGAATGGTAGTATTTTCACTTCTCTAGGATGACATTGAACCGAGTTATGAGCAAAAATCAAACTTTTGAAACAAATTTTGAAATTTTTTTTAGAAAAAAAATTTTTGAAAAATGTATTCTACAGTAATTTCTTCCAGCACAACATCCGATGTGGTCGAGAACGCATGCATTTGATTCAAACTTTTAAGCTCCTGAAGTTGGAATTTACGCATCCGGAAATGTTCAAGGATTCTGGGTTTCATTGAAAATTGAGGAATGGAACAAGTTTTTGTAAATATTTTGAACATAATTTCTATTTTTGATTTTTATATTAAGATGTCGAATTCAATTTCCAGTCGAATGGTACTAGTTTCAATGCTCTAGGGTTAAAATTAGCCAAGTTTTGATGCCCTTAATTTAATAATTTTGAAAATTAGAGTTTCACAAAATTTGAAGCATTTTGAGTCAAGATACAGTAGTTTAAAAGTTTTCGTGGTGAGACCCAACATGTTCCTTTAAAGAGAAAGTGCTCCCGGGAAGATGGGTCTCCCGTGGAAATATAATTATTGATTTTTTGACGTCTTTTTTGTCTCTTTATTCTATGAGAATATGCACATACCAATGTATTTTTTTCAATAAAATTTTCTGAAACGAATTCTTCCTATTTTTCCATTGGTTTTTTACCGTACGAGTTATCATTGTATTCATTGCATTTTCATTGTTTTTCGTAAAAATTTCCGTAAAAAATCATTTTTGAAAAAATTTGGTCAAAAAGTTTTATTTTTAAAAAGTTTTTCGTAAAAAAATCCGTTAAAGTAGGATTGCAGTTATTTTGTTTCGTGCTCAAATGATCGTCCCAATCCCAAATAAATGATTTATAACAATTTTCAAGCATAAAAATCGCTAAAAATCGAGAAAATCGATTTTCAAAACGCCAACTTACATTTTTTCTAACCTATTTCAAAAAATCTGGAATGTTTTTCTTATTCAATTGCACTTGGTTTCACCCTTCAATATGCTCTAGAAAACTTTTCCGACGATTTTTTCAATTCTCAAAATTCGTTAATTTTTTTCAAATGCGCGCCTTTTTTTCACCGAGTGTACCGTGGAGCGCAATCACAGAGCATTGAAACAAAATTGTTTTTTTTCTTCAATAAATTCTTATATTAATTTTTTCTCACTGTTTTTGCGAGGAACTACGCGAAAAATACCCAAAATTTTCAACGAAAAAAAAATCATGAAAATGTGTCCGAGGAAACTGCGCTCTACAGCGCCTTTGGCGCGCATTTGAAAAAAAAATTACGAATTTTGGGAATTGAAAAAATCGTCGGAAGTGTTTTCTAGAGCCTATTATTGGGTGAAACCAAGTGCAATTGAATGAGAAAAATATTCCAGATTTTTTGAAATAGGCTAGAAAAAATGTAAGTTGGCGGTTTGTAAATCGATTTTCTCGATTTTTAGCGATTTTTATGCTTGAAAATTGTTATAAATTATCTATTTGGGATTGGGACGATCATTTGAGCACGAAAAATGACAGTGATCCTACTCAAAAAATGATTTCCGTGAGAATTTTCGTCAACATTTCCGTAAAAATTTTTTTTGAAAATTTTCGTCGGAAATTTTTTTTTTTAATTTCCGTGAAAAAATAATTTCGTGAAAGTTTTCGTCAAAAATTATTTGTGTACAATGTTTTCGTTAAAGAATTTTTTGGAAAAATTTCCGTTTAAAAAAATGATTTTTGAAAAAATCTCTGTTTTTGCAAAAACTTCCGTTAAAATTTTTTTTTCGTAAAAATTTACGTCAAAAAAATTTATAAGAAAAATTTGCGTTAAAAATTTCTTTTTTCCTAAAAAAATTCTTGTACCAAAATTATCAATGTTGAAACTTCGTTTTTTTTTCAGGTAATATTATCAAAATGGAAGAATTGAGAGAAGTCAAAGAAGAGCAATTTGACGTCAAAGATTACGGTAGAAATCAAGATTTTGACCTAGATTTGGTGAAAGATGAAGTAGAAGAACCAGTCGAAGATTACGGTAGCAACCAAAATTTTGACATGGATTTGGTGAAGGATGAAGTGGAAGAAGACCCAAAAGAAGAAATCGAAGAGGAAATATCCACAATTCCGAAATTTCTAATTGTGGGGACACTGAAGAGAAAAAGAGCCGAAGATGAAGAGCAAGAACAGGCAAATTTTGAGCGAATTGTGGAAATTGAGTTCAGTGAGCGAAAAATTTCAAATTCAAATTTGGCGGGAAACAAATTCCCGAAATTGGAAGAACCAGAAGTCTCTGATAACAGTATGAAGGAGGTCAAAGAAGAGCCATTGGGAGAAGGACCATCGACATCTGGAACAAACTACAGTAATCCAGAGATGGAGGAGCCAAAAGTTGAGGATGTGAAAAAGAAGGCAACAAAAATAAGCGTAACACCAAGTGATATGGAATCCATTGGGTAAGAATGATTTTTTTAAGGACAGCCAGATGTAAAATTTGATTTCCAATCGATTGGGAGTATTTTCACTGCTCTAGGAGCAAAATGAGCCAAGTTATAAACCTAGTCGCAATTGGCTAGATGGAGAATTAAATTTACAGTCGATTGATAGTGTTTTCAAGTCGATACGTCAAAAATGAGCAAAGTTATGAGCAGTTTCAGTTATTAAATTGAAAACAAATTGAGCAGTAGGGCTCTGTAATGAGCTCAAAAAATGTGAATTTTCAAATGAAAAATTTAATTTCCAGTCGATTGGTAGTATTTTCAAAAAAGTATGTCAAAAATTAGCAAAGTTATGAGCATTTTTAGTATCCAAAAAAGTTTAACATTGAATTTTTGAAAATTTGCACGGTTTTTTAGACTCCACACACCCTACTGCTGTCTTTGCGGAATTATCGAATCCAAAAAACAACACCTAACAAATGTTCCTCTGAAATCTGAACTCCTCATTTTGGCCACCGGATTCATTTTGGCTGGAAAGCTAACCAACGAAAGAGGAAAAGATCTAATGACCCGAAAACAGAGCACCTACTCTTGTCCGGAACATTATCGACAAGCTGATGAGCAAATTTTGACGGCGTTGAAAAAAGTTGAGTCCGCTTTGTTCAGGAATGACGACACGGATTCAATGGCAGTTTTAATGCCCATTGTGAGCGTCATTTGTCCACAAATGTCGAAAGTTCGACTTAGTTATGTTTTTGCGGATTTTCACGCGAAACTTCATCAGAGAAAGAATGTGAGTTTTTTTTACAAGCACAATTTTTATTTTGACGAAAATATCAATGAAATTTGATTTTTACAAAAAATTTTATTCGGAGAAAAGTTTTGACGAGAGTTTTAAATTCAACGAAAATTTTAACAAAAAGTCTATTTTAACGGAAAATGTTACCAAAAAGTTCATTTTAATCTTGACAAAAATTTCAATAAAATTTGATTACGAAAATTAATATTCGAAAAATTTTTGACGAAAATTTCAATGAAATTTGATTTTTACGAAAATTAAAAAAAAAATTGCGTTCTATTGAAAATTTTAGCGCAAGCTTTCATTTTGACGAAAGTGTTGACGGAAAAATTATTTTGACAAAAAATTCGTTTTCACAAAAATTTCATGAAAAAAGTTAATTTACAATAATTTTTGGAAACGAAATTTATTTTGACGAGAATTTTCACTAAAAATTTATTTTGACAAAAAATTTTTACAATAAATTTTTTTGGTAAAAATTTTTGACGAAAAATTCATTTTGACGAAAATGTTCATTTTAACCAAATTTTTAGCACAATTCTTATTTTCGTGCAATTTTTATATTGACGTGAATTTCAATAAAATTCGATTTTTACGAAAAATTTTTGACGAGATTTTTGAACAAAAAATTCATTTCAACTACTATTTTAACAAAAAAGCGTATTTCGACAAAAATTTTAACAAAAAGAGTATTTTGACGAAAAATGAAAACTATATTTTGAAGAACATTTTAAAGAAAAAAAACTTATTTTGACGGAAATTTTTACGGAAAAATTAATTTTAACAATACATTTCACAAAAATTTCATTTTCACGAACAGTATAACAAAAAAATATTTTGACGAAAAATGTTGTCAAAAACTTCATTTTCACAAAAATTTTAAATTCACCAAAATTTTTACGGAAAAATTATTTTGACGAAAGTAACATTTTCCACGAAAAAAAATTTAGACGTAATATATTTTTTAAAAATCAGTTTTAACTAAATATTTTTTTCCAGACCACCGTCAACACATCCGCCACCGCTCGTTGCTCACTCTGCAATCGTCGTCAAATTCCAGAAAACTTGATCGAAGTTCATCAAAAGGGCATAAAATATCTTCTGGCTCTCTCCAGTGTATTCCAAGGCTACCGTAATACAAAACAAGCCATTGAGTTTGCCAGCGGGAATTTCACAAAACGCGTCTGTCATTTTCATCAAAAAGCAACGCTGAATGTGATTTTGGAAAGACTCAAAATCAAAAATGTCAACGAACTTCCAAAGGCGGAGAATTTCAACAATGTGATGGGAGTGGTGCAAAAAATATGGACGGGTTGTACTGAGATTGTGTTTAGTGACACTTTCCGGTGGTTTGCGACAAAACAAGCCGTTAAAAGTTATAAGGTTGGTACGAAACTTTTTTTTTTTGATTAGAAAATTTTTAACAAAAAAATCGTATTTTTACAAAGATTTTAACAAAAATCGTATTTTGACAAAATTGTTCGCAAAATTTTAACGAAAATCATAATTTTATAAAAAATTTAACGAAAATTACATTTTGGCAAAAGTTTTAATGAGACTCCTATTTTGACAAACATCTTACTTATATATAATCCGCTAGAAAGTCTGTCCGATGTTGGTCAGGATGTCCGCTTTAGTTTTCCGAAAGAGAAAGAATTTTGTCGCGCCACAAAACCGAACCCGCGACTATCGCGTGGTAGTGCAGCGCGACACCGACTGCGCTACACGTGACACAGAAACTAGGTGGCCGGTGGCGTATAAAAATGTGAGCAAAAGTGAGCGGCGCAGCCGCGAATCCAGCCTGCGGTAAGCAGGCTGGTTTTAATATAAAAAGATTTTGACGCATATTTTTTTAAAAAAATTTAACGCAAATTTTAACAAAAAATTTTAACGCGTTTTTATACAAAAAACTAATTTACGCTTATTTTTACAACAAAGAAATTTTAACGCAAAAAAAAAAATATTTTTCATAAATTTTTACAAAAATTTTCGTATTTTAACGCAATTTTTTGCAACATAACAAAAATTTTACGCAACTTTTATAAAACAAAATTAAACGTCAAATTTTACAGATTTTTCAAAAAAAAAATCATATTTTAACCAAAATGTTAACAACAAAAATTTTTATCGTAAATTTTTACAAAAAATTGATTTTCACGAAAATTTTGACAAAATTCGTTTTTTTTTTCAAAAAAACGTCACCGTATTTTTTTCTTCCAGTCCAACCCCTACCAACCACCACGCCACGCTTTTCCCGAAGCTGCTCCAGTTTGCTCCCTCTGCTGTAAAATATCGAGTACAACAGAAATCGTCAAAGAAAAGAACACCAAACTGGTTCTCGTCATGGGTGCGTGCTTATCGAGACAAATGGGAATTGCCAAAGCAAAACGATTTATGGCCGGAAATGGTATCAAACCCATTTGTAAGGCTCATTTCACGGGATCGATTACGGAAATTTTGGAAGGATTACAAATTTCGAGTTTTCAAGAATTTCCGACAAAAGAGAGGGCTGAATATGTGACAAATATGGCGAACACAATTTGTTCGACTAAATTTCTATACAAAGATTTTGTCGATACTGCAAATACGTTTTTACGGAATTTTCGTAAGTTTTTCTAATCGTTATTGATTTGATGTTAAATTTACGCATAATTTACGTTCCTTTAAAAATATACTGTTTTTTTTTTCAGAACGCTGACAAAATTGCGACATCTACATAAAGAATCCTTTTACTGGTATCTCCTCGGAAGCTTGATTTTTATAAAATAATTTTTTGTCATGTTTTAATTTTTACTTTTTAATAAATATATGCATTCATTCTTCCGACTTCTGTGATTCATTTTCGTTCCCAGTTTTGTAGCCAAATTGCTTCCAAAATCCCACTATCAGAAGACAGTTCAGGTTCGTCAAACATGCTGATTGGCATCGGAAGAAACGAGAGAAATGACAATTGTCATTTATGGAAAGAGGAAGAGACGCAGAGAAAATCAAAAGAAGATGGTCGACATCAGGCCCATACAAATTAGTCAGGCATTTCATTAGGTCATTTAAATACGAGAGGAGGGGGGGCCTCTTTTATACGTATTATAAACCCTTGGCACAGTGCGTTTACGTTTGCTTCAGCTCATCCTGAATTTTTTTTCGTAAAAACATATTTTCCGTCAAAAACAGTAAAGTTGTTCTTACGTGATTTTTTAAAATTTTTCGTCAAAAACCTTTTTACACTATAATTTTTTTTAACGTAAAAACGGTTTTTTCGTCAATACCCTACCCGTCCTTTTTTGTCGTAAAAAAAGTTTTTACCGTTAAAATTTTTTTTTCGTCAAAAAATTTTTTTCATCAAGACTTTTAATTTTTTTACGTCAAAAATTTTTCTCGTAAATAATTTTTATTTGTCAAAAATTTTTACCGTTTAAATTTTTTTCGTAAACAATTGGTGTACGTCCAAAATTTTTAACGGTAAATCTTATTCAACGTAAAAACTGTTTTTTTTTGTTTAAACTCTACCCTTCTGTTTTTTAAAAAAAAGTTTTGCCGTTAAAAAATGTTTTTTCATCAAAATTTTTTACGTCAAAAAATTTTTTCGTAAATAGTTTTTATACGTCAAAACCTTTTTACACCACAATTTTTAAAAAAGTAAAAACAGTTTTTTCGTTAAAACCTTACCCGACATTTTTTGTCTTAAAAAAAATTTTACCGTTAAAAAATTTTAATTCAACATTTTTTTGTAAATAATTTTTATACGTCGCGGGGGTCCCCCGACGATAATAAAATAATAATTTTTATACTTTATACGTCAAAAACCTTTTTACACCATAATTTTTTAACATAAAAATTGTTTTCTTTTTCGTTAAAACCCCACCCGTCATTTTTTACGTTAAATTTTTTTCCCGTAAAAATTTTTTTCGCAAAAACACAACTTCATTTTTATGACTTTTTGAACTTTCGAAAAATTTCACTGCATGTATTACAGAGTACAAAAACTATCTCTTATCACCTTTCATTATTTTCAACTCTAATCCTTTCCGTGCCTTTTTTGTGTTCCTAGTTTTGCAAAAACGCATTAAAAACGCGCCAGCAACAAAAAAACTACGATACTTGATTCTTTGAAAAGTAAAACAAAATAAAAAAGTTCAAGTGTCTAAAAAAGTTTATTTTGGCGAATCGACTTTCCGATTAGAAAAAATCAGATACTACATTTACATAGAAAGAGACGCCGACAATCAAAAAACGGCAGACAAACTGTCTAACGGAGATCGTGTTACCCATCTTTGTAGACTCTGGTAAATCGTTCAGATGCTAATTCGGGATAGAGCGGAACCTAATCGGGGCAATTCTGCATTCTAACTTGCCAAGATCAGATCCGACTGCAAGCCTGCTCAGGTCCCGCTACAGCCTGGTTAGGTTCCAAAGCTTCGGAGCGGAGCGTGGTTGCTTTTTTCGATATTTAGTATAATTATGCTTGCAGTGAACTAAAACGCTAGATAAAAATCGTTATTTATTAAGATCAGAGAAATACATTCATCAGAAATAAAATCAAGATGAAAAATACTTTCAAAATTTAGTGGAACTTTGGTGGTTTCGGTACAGTCGCATTCATTCCGCATTCATTGCCGAATGCAGCAGTAGGTGTCTCTTCGCTCTTCTTTTGATGATCTGAAAAATTAAGATTAAATTTAAAAATCTGCGACACCCAAAACTTACTAAATTAGGTCTCAACTTGTCTCTTTTGAAACGAGTCCTTCCTTCTTTTTTCATTTTCGTAACGGTATCAGCAACTACTTCCCGTGACGAATGTCGGTCTCTCCGTGTCGTGGCGAGCATCTAATACAACATCAGATTAGTTAGAATTGAAAAAAAAAACAAAAAAAATAGTTAAAATCGAAAAAAGCAAGAAAAATGAATACTGCAATAACTTGAAATATTCAAAAATAGGTGTTTTTCATAAACCCGAATAGATCACCGTTCAATACTGATCAGATCCCGCTGCAACCTGAACAGGTCCGAGTTTTTTTCCACCAAAATTAGGTCTTGCTGAACCACGATTAGGTTCCGCTTAATTTTTCATATCGAATTAGATCCCGCTTGAGCCTGATCAGATCCGATTTTTTCATATTCCTCGTTTAGGTCCCGCTCTATCCCGAATTAGCATCTGAACGATTTACCAGAGGAGTGTAGTTATGTACGTGTGTACAAATCACGGAAAATGGGATTGTGACTTAAAGTGTCTTAAGAAAGTACTTTGGGGGCTTTAGAAATATGACATATATAGGACTAAACTTGAATGACAATTATTTTTTCGCAAAAAAAAAACACATTTTTTCGTAAACTTTTTTAAAGCGTAAAAAACGTTATTATTTCACGTCAAAAAAACTTTTTTTTGTTAAAACAGTATATTCGTTAAAAACATTTAAACGTCAAAAAATCTTTTTTTCGTTAAAAATGATTTGCGTCAAAAAAATATATTTTCCGTAAAAAAATTTTTACGCGTATTTTTTCAATTAAAATACGTTCTCTGTCAAATGTCGACTTTGACATCTCTGACCTTACTTTTACTCATTTTTTCAGCTTTTTTCACTGCTCTTTATTTTCAATGAGTCATTAACCCTGATGGACCCCATCCTCTCTCTCCGTCTTTTTAGAAAATTGTTCCCCCGTTCTTCTTTTTTCGTCTTTCTCCTAATTTGAAACCTTGAGAATCATATTTTCTCCATAAGCTACAAACGACGATTCTGAAGAGATAGAGATCTTGATCTTTTTCTCTCATCTGCAGTTGATTGGTCTGTGTAAATTTTCGCTGTTTTAACGTTTTTTCGTTAAAGAAAATTTATTTGCGTCAAAAAAAATTTTACGTAAAAATTTTATTGCGGTCAAAAATTGTTTCCTCAAAAACTCACTAGGCCTAAAAACAACCGTTTTGGTGCAAAAGTATTTTTAACGTCAAAAAATTTTTAGCGTCAAAAAAGTTTTTTACGCGTCAAAAAAATTTTTTTTTCGTAAAAAAATTTTTCCCATAAAAAGTCGTTTTCGTTAAAAATAACGTTTTTTTTTCAGAATGGATCCCGAAAAACAGTGTCAAATATGCGCCAAGCCGTCCAATGGGATGCATTTTGGCGCAATGACCTGTCGCGCCTGTGCCGCGTTTTTTCGACGGGCAGTTGTGCTAAAACTACAGTATACCTGTAAGGAGAAACAAATGTGTCCTTTGGAAGTTACTGGAAGGTAATTTGAATTTTTCATGAAATTTTCAATTTTCGAAAAAAAAAAAACACCTACGAAATTTTTTTCCGATTTTCACTCGTATTTTTCTAATTTTTTGACGAAATTCAATAATTTTAACATTTTTGAAAATAGCAAGTTTAGAGCTTCAAAATGAGTATAAACATGGTCGGATTTGAAAATTTCGATTTTGAGTTAAAATTTATACGTATTTTCTTTCCAGAATGATCTGCCGCTATTGTCGATTCGAAAAATGCAAGGAAATAGGAATGGATGCGGAAAGTACGCTCCATGGACAATTTTTTTCCCAAAAAAGTTTTTTTTTCAGAAGTCGTCTTGGATTACGATCCAACAATGTCTCAAAAAGTTCCAACTATTTCGCAAAAACCAGTGGAATCTGAAAATACAGAAGTAGTTAAAAATTCAAATTCCGCGCCACTAAACCACGGAGAAAAAATCAAGATCAAAATTGATTTCTCGGAGACTGTGGAAAAAATCGAAGAGATTTTCGAAACTACACAAAAATCTGAAAGCGAAGAAAAGGAGGAATTGTATTTGAATGATTTGCAAAATTTGACGAAAGGATTGAGGTGGTTCCGGCAGAATACAAAGACGAAAAATGAATTTAGGGTTAGTAGGAAAGGATTGAAAACGGAACAATTTGAGTTCGCAGTAAGCAACTCTTGAAATCCTTTAAATCTACCAACCCCGAGTTTTATCTCCACCTCTTCAAAACCTATGTTATTCCATCGCTTGAATACTGTTCTCCCATCTACTCCCCTTCTCCAAACTCTAAACTCTCTCTCCTACTTGAATCTCCACTTCGTTACTATACAAGAAAAGTCTTCCAAAAATGCAATATACCTTACTCTTCTTATCGCCTCTCTCAACTAAATTTCTTCTCTATGAGACATCGTAGACTCAGATCTAAACTTCTTCTTCTTTATAATATGCTCAGCGGCACCTCTTATTGTCCTAACTTATCGACATTCCTAAAGTTTTCGGACTGTCCTAGAAGACCAATGTCCCTTATCCTCTCTTCCAATTGTTCTGATGATTTCTTTAGTACCACCGTCCCTATCTGGAATGCCATAGTTCATCCCGTTCCCGTTTTCTTATCCCCCAGTCAATTCTCTAGTTTAATCCTTGTTTCCATCACCCGGTTCTGATGTCCTCTTGCCTCCCTAATTCTTCGGTTATAGTCTTATATTTTCCCTTTTATCTAGGTTGATCTCGTGAGGGATCCTATCTAGAACTATTGTTCTCTTCTTCTGTTTATTTACTTGTCAATAAATACAATACAATACAATACAATTCAAAAAGTGAAATTTGAAAAAAAATTTGCATTAAAATTGACGAAATTTTGTTGATATTTTCAAATCTTGACTTAAATAACAGATTTCAAATGTGCGTTTAAAGAGCTTCAAAATGAGTATAAACGTGCTTAGGTTTCGAAAAAAAATTTCTGTGGGGACCACCTTGGAAAATCGAAAACTTCAAACCACTGTAACTCGGTCAGTTTTCGTCCAAAAATGATGAAATTTCGATTTTTGAATTTTGCTTTAAAAGTACTTTCAAATGAGTCTAATCATGGCATATTTCTAAAATTTCCCGAAATTTTTTTATTTTCGTGGTGGGACCCGAATTCGTAAAATTTCGAAAATTAGTCGAGGTTATATTCATCTTGAAGCTCTAACACGCCTGCTTCTCAATTTACCTGTGAAAAATCAATTTTTTGAAATGTCGAGCGTCAAAATAACAATAAACATTATCCACCAAAAAAACGGTTTTCCATAAATATCGAAAATTTTCAAAAATTTCAAAAATTGGTCACGATTATACTTATTTTGAAGCTCTTGAAAATTTTTATTTCAAATCTGTAATTTTCATCGACATTGAACAAGAACTAGCCTAGTTACGGTAACTTGAACTTTCGAGAATTTTTTTGAGTTTTGAGGTTACCTACAGTAATCCTTTCCATTCCAGATACTCGGAAAAGCCGACATGAAGATAGTCATTTTCTGGTTGAACGTGAGAATTCGAAAATACGCAACATGGTTCTCCCATGCCACTTATTTGATGGAAAAACTACCGATGGATCAGAAATTTCAATTATATCGGACTTCTTGGAATGTTATCCGATTATTTGAGCGACTTCATATGACATGGGAAGTATTTGGCGACGAGATGTTTGCCGGAAATGTAAGACCTTGAAAATTGAAAAGTTTTAAGGCTAAAATCATAAATATCCAATAAAAACTGACAAAGTTGTGAAGAAAAAAAATTCGAAAAAAAATTTTCCAAAAAAATTTTTTTTTGGAAATTTTTTTTCAAAAACTTATGATTCTATTTTCTCAAATAACGTTTTTGTTTTTTACAGTATCTTTTGGTCAGTGATGAAACCATGATGGTGGTCGACAAGAGCCAAATCCATTTCGAGGAAATTTCCGAGCTTACAGATCAATATTTTGTAAAGTGAGTAACTTTCTGAACTTTGAGTATTATGAAATAAGAATGTTAAATGTGTAATTACCACGTTGTAAGCTTCAAAATGAGTATAAACATCGTTAATTTTTATTTTTGAAAAAACAATATTTTCGAAAAAAATTTTTTTGAACATTTTAGTTCGAAATTTTTTGAACTACCGTAACTTTGTAAGCTTTCGTTCAATATTGATGCAAATCACAGATTTGAAATAAGCGTTTAAAGAGCTTTGGAATAAGTATAATCATGAACAAGTTTTGAGAATTTTCTTATTTTTTTTACGGGTTTCCGTCTTTTTTTTTTCACGAACGTTAAAACTGCCGTAACTTGGTTAGTTTTTGTTCAATATCTATGAAAACTACAGATTTAGGATTAATTTTTCAAGGGTTTTAAAATGAGTATAATCACGACCATGTTTTGAATAAATTGAAATTTATGATTTTTACGGAAAATGGTACATTTTACAGCTTGGTCAGATTTACGCTTATTCTGACGATTAAAGTTACGAAACCTCGAATTTTTACAGCAAAACAAGAATAGGGGTGTTTAGGAGCTTCAAATTGCGTATAAACTTGGCCAACTTTATATAGTTTTTGAAATGTTGAAATTTTCGATTTTTACGAGCCCAACACAAAAATACGAAATGTTGAAAATTATTCGAAATATGTCATGATTATATTTATTCGAAAGCATTTTTTATGCCAAATCCAACAATTTAATTTTCATCATTTTCACACGAATATTAACCGAGTTACGGTAGTTTCAAGTTTTCGTTATTTTCACTCCGGGGTCCCAAAAAAATTTTTTTTCGGAACCTAGGCATGTTTATACTCATTTTGAAGCTCTTGAAGTGTAAATTGTAAATCTGTAATTTTTATCGATATTGAGAAAACATTAACAGAGTTACGACAATTTTGATGATTTAAAAACATTTTCGAAAAAAATTTTTTTAAAAAATTGTTTTTCAAAGTTTTTCATATCAACATTTATACTGATATTGAAGCCCTCAACTTTCTGAATTCAAATTTCAGACTCTTCCATCCATTTCTCAACAAATACATCGAAGAAGTGGCGCGCCCAATGTCCGAACTAAATCTAACCGAAGAGGAAGTCGTCTTTTGTATGATTCACCTTCTCGGTTTTGATGGTATACAGTAATCCCCAGACTACAATTTTCCGTTAATTTTATTTTCAGTAACCGGATTGTCTCCTGAAACCATTGAAGTACTTCACAAGTTCAAAGAAATCATTGCCGACCAAATGCACAATTATTATATGAATTGCACAAACTACAAAGTGTACTCTCATCGGATACGAAAACTCATGAAACTTGTGCATTCAATGACGGTAAGTAAATTATTTGGGAAAATTTGAATTTGGCGGGTTGAGAGCTTCAAAATGAGTATAAATATGGGTAGGTTTTGAAAAAACTTGTTTTTGAACAATTTTTATACCTTAAAACTTAACGTAATTTTGTTAATATTTGATCAATAACAATAAAAAGTACGAATTTGAAATATTCATTTCATGAGCTTTAAAATGAGTATAATCATTTTTTTTTGATTTTGAAAAAAAAATTTTTTGTGGCCTCGAAGTGAAAATCTCGAAATTTTGAAACTACTGTAACTCGGTTAGTGTTGATCCCACAATAATGACATTGGCAGTTTTGAATTTGGCTTGAAAAGCACTTTCAAATGAGTATAATCATGACATATTTCGAGATATTTTTGAAATTCCGTATTTTTCGTGGTGGGACCCAAATCCGTAAAATTGCAAAATTTTTCCAAAGGTTGTCATGTTTTTACTTGTTTTGAAGCTCTTAAACTACCACCTGTGAGTTGTGCTGTGACAATTCAAGTTTTCAAAGTCTTGAGAGTCAAAATGACTTTAAAAATTATCCAAACAAACAATACGGCTCCGTAAAAATTGTGTAAATTTCAAAAAGTGATTTTTTTAATTTGATATGAAGGTAATACTCATTTATAAGCTCATGAAATGCACGTTCTAAAACTGCAAGTTTTATTGATTTTGAACTAAAACTAACTAAGTTACGGTAATTTTAACGTTTCATAAAGAAAATGATGGAAAAATCGAAAATTTCTTTTTTTCTCAAAATATGGTCATGATTACACTCATTTTGAAGCCCTTAAAAAACTTATTCAACACCTGAAAATTTCATCAATATTGAACGGAAATTAACCAAGTTACGGTAGTTTTAACGTTCGTGAAAAAAATGACGAAAAATCCGTAAAAAACGGAAATTCTCAAAAAGTGGTCATGATTACACTCAATTTGAAGCTCTGTAAAAAGCGATATCAAATCTATAGTTTTCATTAATATTAAACAGAAACTAACTAAGTTACGGTAGTTTTCACTTTCGTGAAAAAAGACATAAAAATCGAAAATTTCGAAAAATTCAAAAAGTGGTCATGATTATACTCATTTTGAAGCCCTTAAAAACTGATTCTAAATCTGAAAATTTCATAAAAAATGAGCAAAAAATAATCAAGTTACGGCAATTTATACGTTCGTGAAAAAATGACGGAAAATCCGTAAAAAACGGAAATTCTCAAAACTTGGTCATGATTATACTCATTTTGAAGCCCTTAAAATGCTCATTCTAAATCTGTAGTTTTTATCGATATTAAGCAAAAATGAACCAAGTTACGGCAGTTTTAACGTTCGTGAAAAAAAAAGCATAAAAATCGAAAAATTCAAAAAGTGGTCATGATTATACTCATTTTGAAACCCTTGAAAAATTGATTCTAAATCTGTAGTTTTTATCGATATTGAACAAAAATGAACCAAGTTACCGTAATTTTAACGTTTGTGAAAAAATGACGGAAAATCCGTAAAAAACGGAAATTCTCAAAACTTAGTCATGATTATACTCATTTTGAAGCCCTTGAAAAATTGATTCTAAATCTGTAATTATTATCAATATTAAGCAAAAATGAACCAAGTTACGGTAATTTTGACGTTCGTGAAAAAATAACGTCAATTTTTTTTTTCAATTTCCCAACCCACCCATATGTATACTCATTTTGAAGCTCTTGCTCTTCTGAATCCAAAAATTCATATCTCATTCTAAAAAAATATTTTTTTCAGTCAATCGCCCGTGAAAAAGCAAAAATCAAAGACGTCATTTGGATTTTCGACATTTATAAAGCAGACATCTCGGATCCGTATTTCTTTCAAATGTTTTGATCTTTTTTTCATGTTTTGAAATAAATTATTCTTCTAATTTCGACCACAGTGGCGGTCGAGGGGTGGTCGATTTTTTTACTTTCAGATTTTCATTCAAAAACAAAAACAGAGTGATAACAGAACAAAATAAGAAAAAATAACGAAGTAAAAATTAAAGTTAACAGAAAAAAAAATGGAAAAATGACCCAGAATCTAAGGATGAGCAATCGAGTCAAATTTTGCGTCAAAAAATGAATTTTAAGGCTCTTGCTCATTTCTTCGATTCCAGACCACTTTTTCCCGTTAAAAATGGAATTTCGACAATTTTGGGGTGTAAAAAAACAGTAAAAACAACGAAAATGTAACAATTATTGTGGTTTTCGTCCCGACTGTCGCATCAAATAGTTGCGAAGCGATTTCTGCTGATCGCGGAACGATCGCTGGCGATTGCGGCCGCGAACCTTGTTCTTCACCATCGCGAACACCTTCTTCTTCGAGTTTTGGCCGTTGGTTCTGCCGACGTGGGGGCCCTGAAACAATTCGGTTTTATGGGTTTGGGGGTTTAAGATGAGCAAATTTGAGCCTTTTGGAGCCAAATTTGAGCTATTTCGAGCCAAAACTGAGTATTTTGTGCCACTTTGAGCAAAAATTTAGAATTTTTGAGTCGTTTTGAGCCAAAATCGGGCAATTTTGACCTTTAATGGATATGAGCCGTCTGGGCTCAAAATGAGCAATTTTGAGCCTTTTGGAGTCAAATTTGAGCCATTTTCAGCCGAAAACAAGTAGTTTTGAGCCAATTCCAGTCAAAACTGAGTATTATTAGCCATTTTGAGCCAAAATTGAGATTTTTTGAGTCAATTTGAGCCAAAATCGAGAAATTTCTACCTTCAATGGATATGAGTCGTCTGGGCTCAAAATGAGCCATTTTGAGCTCAAACTGAGCAATTTTTGTTCAAAAAAAGTCAAATTTATGACGCTAATCGAGGATCAAAGGTTCTTGGCTTTAAAATGAGCAATTTTGATCCAATTTGAGATGAAATCGAGCAGTTTTGAGTTCTAATGAATATTAACAATTCGGGCTCAAAATGGGCCATTTTGAGCCAAAATTGAGCACTCTTGAGTTCTAATGGATATTAACAATTCGGGCTCAAAATGAGTCATTTTGAGCTCTGAATTTCACGTTTTCAGCTACTTTTTCCGCGCAAATTTCATAATTTCGAGACCACTCACATTCTTCTTCGGTCGTCCAAACTTATAATCCTCATCGGCACGTCCGGCGGCCACATCGGCCATTCGTTCCTCCTTCGTTTGTCGTTTCTTCTTGTAGAAGTGCTCAATGTCCGAGAGGCGAGCCAAACCGTCCGATGAGCGTTTCCTGGAAGAAAATTTGGGATTTTAGGGGTTTTTTTTTGGGGAAAAATCACATTTTTGGTACATTTTTAAGCCTAAAAATGAGCCAAAACCCGTCCGGAATGAATTTGGCTCGAAAAAGAGCAATTTTAAGCTTGAAAATGATGAAAAACTACCAAAATCTTGCAAAAATGAGCCAAAATGTACTAACATCGATTCTGAAGGAGTTTAGCTAAAAATTTAGAGATTTTGAGCCAGAAAGTAGCAAAATTAAGCCAAAATCCATCCAAAAGGAATTTGGAGCCAAAAATCAGTTGAAATGACTTGAAACTCTCGATTTTTCAGTCAAAAACCGTCCAAAATTGTACTTTACAATTTTGAATAATTTTTGAATGAAAAATCGCGATTTTTAGGTAATTTTAAGTGATTCTTAGCTCCAAATCCTTTTTGGATGAGTTTGAGCTCATTTCAGCTCATTTTTGCTCTTTTCTAGCTCAAAATCTCTCAATTTTCAGCCAAGATTCTCCAGAATCAATTTCGATGGTTTTTGGCTCATTTTCGCACTTTTTAGTCGTTTTCAAACATTTTTTCAAGCTTAAAATTGCTCCAAATGTCTATTTTTAAGCCAAAATCACTATAAATGAACTCAGTCATCTTTAAATAAATTTCGATGAGTTTGGGCTCATTTCGGCCGATTTTGGCACTTTTTAGTTGTTTTTTGCTCATTTCTCGAGCTTACAATTGGATTTAGAGCATTTTTTGAGCTTGAAAGTGGTTTTTTGCTTATTTTTCGAGCTTAGAAATGCTCGAAATGCTTCTTTCTCAAGCCAATTTCATCCAAGGGGCACTCAGTCGGTTTTGAATCAATTTCGATGGTTTTTTGATCATTTTTCGAGCTCAAAAATGCTCTAAATCACATTTTTAAAGCCAAATCCGTTCTCGACTGTTCTCAGTTCATTTTGGATCATTTTCAGCCGTTTTTCGCTCATTTTTCTCGCTTAAAATCGGGTTTTTTCTCTCTTTTTCTCTCAAAACTAACATCTCCAACTTCTCGGTCATCTCCTCGACAATTCTCTCATCGGCATTCGATCTTCCCTTTCCCATTTGCTTCTTCAGTCGTTTCTCTCCAATCAACTGCTTCTTCAACTGATAAGCGCGAATATTCTTGAAATCCTCTTGTGTCAAAATTCGATCCATCGAGTTTTTGGTCGCCTTCTTTTTCGGGTCCTCTTCCAATGCTTCTGGAGCCGCCTTGGATTCTGAATCCTCGACGTCTTCTGTGTCCTCTTCCTCGTCGTCTACTTCTTCTTCTTCTTCTTCATCGTCAACCTCCTCGTCTTCCTCGTCTTCCATCTCCTCTTCATCATCAATCTCCAATTCCTCATCGTCAACGTCTTCTTCTTCTTCCTCTTCCTCCTCATCGTCCACGTCTTCTGAAGCCTCTACACGTCGCTTCTTCGCCGACGGCTCCTCGTCCTCGTCATCCGTATCCACGTCATCCGTGTCCACATCCGACACGTCCACATCACTCTCATCGTCGTCGTCTCCAGAATCCAGATGCCCTTGGCCTTCCTCATCGCCGTCGTCGTCGAGAATCTCGGCGCCCGAGATGAAATCGTGCACTTTGGGACGCGCGAAACCGTTATATTCTTTTTCTTCGTCGTCTTTTTCCTGGGAAAAAATGAGGATTTTGGTGTTGGAAAGGGAATGGAAGGGTTCAGGGAGGTCTAGGAGTCTTCTGGAATCTTCAGGATCCTCCAGAATCGTTCAGAATCTTTTAGAATCCGTCAGATGCCTTCAGAAGCTTCCAGAATCGTCCAGAATCCCTTAGAAGCATGATGAAGGATTCAGAAGGCTCCAGAAGCACTAGGAATGATCCTGAAGGCTTCAGAAGGCTCCAGAAGCACTCTGAACGTTCCCGAATGCTTCTAAAGGGTCCAGAAGTCTTCAGAATCGTCCAGAATACCTTAGAAGCATGATGAAGGATTCTGAAGGCTTCAGAAGGCTCCAGGAGTCTTTAGGAGCTTCTAGGATCGTTCAAAAGCACTAGAAGTGATCCTGAAGGCTTCAGAAGGCTCCGGAAGCCCTAGGAATCCTCCCGAAGCTTCTAGAATCCTTAAGAAGCCTTCAATGAAAAATTTTGGTTTTTGGGTTTGAAATGAGCAATTTTGAGCCATTTCGAGCCCAAATTGAGTGTTTTCAAGTCATTTTGAGCCAAAATCGAGAATTTTTGATACATTCTGAGCCAAAATTGAGCAACATCGATCTTCAATGGATATGAACTCGTTCAGAAGCATTCAGAATCCTCCGGAATACTCCAGAAGCACTCTGAACGTTCCTGAAGGCTTCTATCGTGTCCTGAACCTTCCAAATTGCTTGAGAATCCTCCAGAAGCACTTAGAACGCTCCTGGAGGTTTTTGAAGGTTTCTGAGCCATTCTGGCTCAATTTTTAGCGATTTTTCAAATCCAGAGGCTCTTGGATGCTCCTCAGACGATTCTGATGGTTTTAGGGGCTTCTGAAGGCATCCAAAATGATTATAGAGCATTTCGAGTGTTCAGAAGCCTCCCGGATCCTTCAGAATCTTTCAGAAGCACTTATAACGCTCCTGAAGACTTTTGAAGGCTTCAGGAGTCGTCAGAATCCTCCAAACGCCTCAAGACGCCTCCAAAAGCAATTTGAACGATCCTGAAGGCTTCTAAAGATTTCTGGAGCATTTTGAGGGCTCAGAAGCGTCTGGGATCGTCCAGAAGCCTTCAGAAGCCTCCGGAAGCCTCCATATCGCTAATTTTCAGCCCAGGAACTCAATTTTTGGCTCAAAACCCAAATTTTCAACTTTCTCGCTCAATTTTTGGCTCAATTTTCATAGTTTTTCCCGGCTCACCTGCGGCTTTCCACGATCCTTTCTCGCCAAGAGCTTCGGATTCACGGCACGGAACAGCGTGATCAACGAGCGCGCCGCCATCGACACATTCTTATTCTTATACGTCTTGTACTCGGATAAATCTCTCAACAACTCCTCGGTGGCCGCAAACGGGCAATTCGAAAGAATCTCTCGGATCGCATTGATTCCGACGGTCATCGCTTCGGGAGAGTTTCGATCGGTGACAAAGTTATTGGCAATTACACGAATCAGTTGTTCAATGGTGTCTGGGGGGACCATCTCGTGGCACGCCTGGGCGGCGTAGAGGAGGATTTTGGTGACGTCGCGTTGTTTGGGTTGGAGGAATCTGGAAATTGGGGAATTTGGAATGGTATTGGAGGTTTTTAGAGGCTTCAGAAGGCTTCAGAAGGTCTCTGGAGGATTCTGACGGATTCAGAAGGATTTTGGACGATCTTGAGAAACTGTGGAGGCTTCTAGAGGATTTTGAAGAATTCTGCTCCGAAATCCTAAGAATGAGCCTAGAATGAATATTCCCGACTAAAAATCGATTTTGAGAGTGAAAAATCAACCCAAAAACTGGAAAAATCGACGAAAAATGAGCCAGCGAGAATTCTGAAGGCTTCTAGACGGAGCTTAAGCAGTCTGGAGGATTCGGAGGGCTTCGGAAGCCTTCGAAACCGTCCAGGAGCGTCTAAAAGCCTCCAGAATCCTTCGAAAGCCTCCAGAACCCTCCGGAATCCTTCAGAACCTTCTAGAAACCTCCTGAAGGATTTCGGAGGAGTCTGAAGGTTCCAAGACGATTCTGAAGCCTTCAGAATTGAGCCGACAGGCTCTGAATAGTTGTAGAGCTCAGAATTTATCAGAAGAATTATGAAGGATTCTGGAGGCTTCAGAGGGTTCTAGGAGTCGACAGAATCCTTCAGAACCCTCTAGGAGCCTTTAGAAGCCTCCAGAATCCTTTAGAATTCTTCAGAATCCTTCAGAATCCTCCAAAATCTTCTAGAAGCTTTCAGAATCCTCGAAAATCCTCTGGAGACCTTCAGAATCTTCGCTGGCTCATTTTTCGTCAATTTTTCTAGTGTTTGGGATAATTTTCACTGGAAAAATCGATTTTTCGTCGTAAATCTCAATTCTAAGCTCATTTTTACGATTCTGAAGCTATTAGGAAACTTAAAAAGACTTCAAAATTCTTCAAAATCCCCTAGAAGCCTCTACAATTTCTCAAGATTGTCCAAAATTCTTCTGAATCCGTCAGAATCCTCCAGAAGCCTTTAGTCATAGAACTCAATTCTAAAGAAGCCGTCTGAAGAGCTCTAAAAACTTTTTGAGGATTCTGAAGACTCCTAGGCCGACCTAGATGGGTCTGAAAGATTCGGAGGGCTTCTGGAGCGCTGCGAAAGATTCTGAGCAGTCAGAGGTCTTCAGAATCCTCTAGAATCTTCCATAAACCTCCAGAAATTTTCAGAATCTTCCAGAGTCCTCCAGAATTCTTTAGAACCCTTCCGAATCCTCGAAAATCCGCTGGGGACCTTCAGAATCATCGCTGGCTCATTTTCCGTCGATTTTTCCAATTTTTGGGCTAATTTTCTACTCCCAACATCGATTTTTGGTCGAAAATCTTTATCTAGGCTCATTTTTATGATTCCGGAGCATTTTGGAGGCTTCAGAATCCTTACTGACTCATTTTTTGTCGATTTTTTTTTAGTTTTTGGGCGAATTTTTTACTTCAAAAATAGATTTTTCCTGCTCTTTTCCCCCCAAAAACCTTACCTATGCAAATACGAATAGAAGCTCAACGTGTGCAAACGATGAATTCCGATAATCCTCGCACAAAGTGCAATCTTGAACACCTTCACCTCAAACTTGTCCATTTTCTTGGATTCGAGTGCTCCGAAGAGCTTATCAGCGAACTCTTGAGGATCATAGAGAGATTGAATCGCCATCAGATTACACTCTTTCG
Source organism: Caenorhabditis zanzibari (assembly GCA_963966625.1). NCBI lineage: Eukaryota > Metazoa > Nematoda > Chromadorea > Rhabditida > Rhabditidae > Caenorhabditis > Caenorhabditis zanzibari. The sequence goes on along the minus strand of OZ016472.1, from coordinate 19,951,192 downwards.
ATCGTCCCTCCTTCTTTTGCTTCTTTTTCTTACTGATCATCTTCTTGGCTCTCTCCATATTCTTTGCTCTTTTCCGCGTCTTTTTCACGTTTCTAAACGACGTCATCACCTCTTTCAACGTCTTCTTATTATCCTCGGCGTCGGAATCGATCGCGGAATCGTCGTCCTCCTCGTCGCCATTGTCGTTCTCGGAGCCCAGGAAGAATTTCATGGAGGTGACCTGGAAGAATGTTTGTTCAGAATTTTGTAGAAATTTTGTGAATGGATTTTGGAAGATTCTAGAGCTTTTTGGGGGGCTTCTGGAGGCTTCTAAGGACTTCAGAATCCTTCAGAAACCTTAAAAATGCTCCAGACGGATTCCAGAGCTTTCTGAAGCATTCTAAAGCCTTCTGGAGCATTTTGCAAGCTTCTGGAGGCTTCTGAATTGTCCAAAATGCTCTATATAGATGATGAAGCCTTCCGAGGGTTTCTTAAAGCTTCTCAATCTTCTAGAATCCACCAAGTTGCTCCAGAATCCTTCAGAAGCCCTATAAAGACTCCCGCAGGCTTCTGAAGTGTCCTGAATCTTTCAAAATGCTCCAGGCATGACAGGCGATTCTGGAGCTTTCTGGAGCATTCTGAGGGCTCCTAGAGGCTTCAGAATCTTTCAAAATCCACCAAATTACTGCAGAACTTTCCACAATCCTTCGGAGATCTTCAGAAGCACTATGAAGGCTCCTGTAGACTTCTGAAGTGTACTGAACCCTTCCGAAATGCTCCAAATGGATTCTGGAGCTCTCTGGAGGCTTCTGAGGGATTCTGAAAGCTTCGGATAGCTTCTGAATCTTCTAGAATCTACCAAATTGCTCCAGAATCCTTCAGAATCCTTCAGAATCCTCCGGAGACCTTCACAATTCTCACTGGCTCGTTTTTTGTCGATTTTTACACTTTTTGGGCTAATTTTTGCACCAAAAATCGATTTTTAGTCGAAAATTGTATCCTAGGCAAATTTTTAGGATTCTGGAGCATTCTGAATGCTCCTAGAGCTTCTGGAAGCTTCAGAATCCTTTCTGGCTCATTTTTTGTCGATTTTTACACTTTTTGGGGTAATTTTTGCTCCGGAAATCGATTTTTTCGTTAAAATTCTTCATTCTGGACTTTTTTTTTTGGGTTTTGGGCTAATTTTTCAATCCCAAAATCGCTTTTTAGGCGAAAATCTTATTTCTAGGCTCATTTTGGATTCTGGAGCATTCGAAATGCTCCTGAATCCTTCAAAATCCTCCAGAATCTTCCAAAGACCATTAGAATCCTTCAGAATCCATTCTAGCTCATTTTTTGTCGATTTTTCCACTTTCTGGGCTAATTTTTGACCCAAAAATCGGGTTTTTTTTTGTCATTCTGGCTCATTTTTCATGAATTTTTCCCTTTTCGTCTAATTTTCTCACCTGAATCTTCGGAACCTTATGAAAACACGCCTCGGCAATAACATTCGCCGTACGTGCGTCTCTCCAAAACTTGCGGCGAAACGCATCGATACAAACGAGCTGAGCACATCGAGCAACGATGGATCTCGAGTCCTTCATTTTCGAAAAGCACAAATTCTGAATTTTTCCCAACATTTTCACATCCTTCTTCTTATGATAGACACGTTTCAAATGGGCGCTAATCGAGGCGAGAAGAAACTTTCGAAGCGCTTTATCCTCGACTTTGACCAATTCGAAGAAGGTTTCCAGTAGAATTATCGGGTCCACCATGTCTTGGTTACGGAGGAGGACGAGGGCTTTGCAGAATGACATTCGGACCTGAAAATTTGGGCATTTTTAGAGGGGAAAAATGAGGATTTTCGGTTAAAATTGACGATTTTTGGTGGAAAAATCGGTATTTTTGCGGAAAAATGCATTATTTTTGATTGAATTTGAATTTAGGAGCTTCTGAACCAAAAAGAGAGTTTCTAAAGAGGAAAACGAGGATTTTGAGTTGAAATTGAGTTCGGGGAGTGAAATTTGAGCACTTTCAAGTTAAAGTGAGCCATTTTACATCAATTTTGACCCAAAACGAGCATTTTAGGCAAGAAAATTTAGCTTTTTGAGCCAAATTTGGCTATTTTTGGTGGAAAATGGATATTTTTAGGTCGAAATTTGTTATTTTTGATCGAATTTGAATTTTGAAGCTTCTGAATAACATTTGACAATTTTCGGTGAGTTTTGAGCCAATTTGGAGCATTTTTACGCTAAAAATGTGCAATTTTATTTCAAAAATCGGGAATTGTGATTCTGAAAGAGCCATTTTACAATGAAATTGAGTATTTTTGGTCAAATTTGATTTTGAGAGTTTCTGAATTAAATTTGGCGATTTTGGACTCAAAATGAGCATTTCTACATTAATTTTGAGCCAAAATGAGCATTTTCAGAGGGGAAAATGAAGTTATTGATCCAAATTTGACTATTTTGAATGGAAAATGGATATTTTTTGGTTTAAATCCATAATTTTTGGTCAAATTTGTGATTTTTGAGAGTTTCTGAATTAAATTTGGCGATTTTGGACTCAAAATGAGCAATTTTACATTAGTTTTGAGCTGAAAAATGGATTTTTCAGCAAAAAATGAGCAATTTGAAGCCAAATTTGAGTCTAACAGTCATTTTCAGACTTTCCTCTAATTGGACACCATTGGGTCGTTTTTGGGCTCAATTTGCTCATTTTGAGCCCGAATGGAGCAAAATGAGCCATTGTCATTTCAGAACGATTTTTTTGGATTTTGGCTCAATTTTCCTCGTTTTTGGCTCAAATTGCTCATTTTTGAGCTAATTTTCATAATTTTGGCTCATTTTTTAACCAATTTTCATAATTTTGGCTCATTTTTCACCACTTTCTCACCTCCGAATCCAAACCGGCGCCCTGTTCTCTCAGCAACTCGAACAAACTATCCGAGAACTGTTTCGCCTCCTTCGGATAGTGTTTAGCCAATCCGGAGAGGAAAAGGACGGAATCTTGGAGTGATTGCATCTCTTGACGAGTTTGTTCCGGTTGAAGATGGAGCAGTTTCATCGTTTGCACGAAATAGTTGAATTGTTCAAGGAATTCCTGAAAAAATGACATTTTTTGGTGAAAATTGACTAAAAAATGTGATTTTTGGGTCAAAAATAGTCTAAATTGAGCGAAAATCGCGGAAGTCGAAGAAATTAGGTTCCAAGCCAGAAAATCGAATTTTTAGCTTCAAATTCAATTTTGAATCGAGAAATTTATTTTTTAGCTGAAAAATTGAAATTTTGAGTTTGAAATACTATTTTTGAGCTCTAAAATAGGTTTTTAGTCAGAAAACTGTATTTTTTGAGCTAAAAATGTAGTTTTTGAGCTGAAAAAAAGGATTTTGAGCTAGAAAACTGAATTTTCAGAGGTGAAAAGTCTGATTTTGAGCTCAAAATTTCACTTTTTGGCTCAGAACCTCAATTTTTGGCTCAAATTTCAATTTTTCGCTAAAAATCTCAATTTTTGGCTCAAAATCTCCATTTTTTTAATTAAATTTTTGTTTTTTTTTTTCACTCAAAATCATATTGTTCCGCTCGAAAATTCGATTTTGCGCTTGAAAACTGTGTTTTTGAGCTCAGAATCTGAATTTTCAGCGAAAAATTGGAATTTTGCGCTCAGAATCTCATTTTTTGTTTCGAAATATGAATTTTTGGCTCAGAATCTCAATTTTTCAGTCAAAATTTCAATTATCGATGAAAAATTCAAATTTTAACTCAAATTTAGAGATTTTGGCTCAAAATCAGCGTTTCAGAGCTCAAAATCACATGTTTTTAAGCTTAAAAACTCAATTTTTGGCTCAGAATCTGAATTTTTGGCTCAAAATTTCTTTATCGATGAAAAATTCAATTTTTGACTCACATTTTCGGATTTTGGCGCAAAATCTCAATTTTTGGCTTGAAAAAGCAATTTTCAGTTCAAAGTCTCAATTTTTCGCTAAAAATCTCAATTTTTGGCTCAGAATTTTAATTTTTGACTCAGAATCTAATGCTTTGAGTAAAAATTATTATTTTTGGTTCAGAATCTCCATTTTTACACAATTTTTTGATTTTTCACTTAAAATCTGATTTTTCCAGTTAAAGTTATAATTTTGGCGCAGAGCCTCAATTTTTGCTTCGAAATATAAATTTTTGGCTCAGAATCTCAATTTTTCAGTCAAAATTTCAATTATCGATGAAAAATTCAATTTTTAACTCAAATCTAGAGATTTTGGCTCAAAATCAGCGTTTCCGAGATCAAAATTTCATTTTTTGGCTCAAAATAATTTTTTTGGTTTAAAAACGCATTTTTTCCCATAAAATCTAGTTTTTTTGGCTCAAAATCTCATGTTTTGAGCTCGAAACATCAATTTTTCTCATTTTTGAGCAATTCCGATCAAAATTTGCTCATTTTTGAGCAATTTTCGTTAAAATTTGCTCAATTTTTGACATTTTCCTCCTATTTTTGGTCCTTTTCCTTCATTTTTTCACCCAAATTTTACCTCCTTATAACTCTCGGGATCTTTCCGGATAATCTCCTGCATCAGACCCAAATTCCTCTCGGACATCGTAAAACGCGACGCTTTTCCCGAATTCGAGCCCTCCTGCGGAGCCGAACTTTTCGCCCCATTTTTCTTCTTTCCACTGTTGGAATTCGTTGATTTTGACGATTGACCCATGTTTTTTTGGCTGAAAATGACGATTTTTAGCTGAAAATCGAGGAAAATTGGCACTAAAAGATAGAAAATCGGTCGAAAAACCCAAAAAAAATCATAAAAAAAGGGGAAAATGACACAATTTATAGTAAAAATGGTTCAAAAATTCAGAAATTAAGTGAGATTCAAATTGCGAGTTTTTTTAAGTGAAAATGTACATATTTTAGTTGTTAGAATGAAAATTAGTAGTGATTTTCGAGTAGAATAGTCAATTTTTCGGCGTATTTTCGATTTCCAAGAGAGTTGTTGAGTCGGGAGTGGCGCAGAGATCCGTGAGCTGAAATTTGAGTATTTTTGAGTTAGAATTAAGATTTTTGGGTCAAAAAGGAGCATTTTAGAGAAGGTTTTTTGGGGCAAAAATAAGCTTTTTGGAGCTGAAAAGAAGATTTTTGGATCAAAAATGAGCAATTTGGAGCTGAAAAAGAGCTTTTTGAGGCAAGAATGAGCAATTTGGAGCTAAAAAAGAGCTTTTTGAGGCAAGAATGAGCAATTTGGAGCGAAAAAACGCATTTTTTACGTCAAAAATGAGCATTTTTGAGCTTACGGTAAATTAAGATTTGTGGGTCGAAAATGTTCATTTTTACAGGGATATGAATCATTTTGGAGCTAAAATGAGCATTTTTGAGCAAAATTGAAAGTTTTTGAGTCAAAAATGAGAATTTTGAGCTAAAATGAAGCTTTTTGAGCAAAATTGAAAGTTTTTGAATTAAAAATGAGCATTTTTGAGCTGAAATGAAGCTTTTTGGGTCTAAACTTACCATTTTTGGGGCAAAATTGAGCATTCGGGGTCAAAATTCAGCATTTTTGAGCTCAAAGTAAAGTTTTTAAGTCAAAACTGAGCATTTTTGAGCAAAAATGAGCAATTTAAGGGGAAAAATGAAAATGTTATAGTTCGAAATTGCAATTTTAAAGCCAAAAATAAATTCTTTATTTTTAAATGAAAATGGAGCATTTTAAGTCAAAAATGAGCATTTCAGAGCTAAAATTCAAATTTTTTAACGAAAAATGAACATTTTTAGTTCGAAATTGCGATTTTAAAGCCTAAAATCATTTTTTTTAAGGCTAAAAACCACGCAGAGATCATTTCAGGACCAAAATCGTCCATTTTTTTATGAAAATTTAGCATTTTTGAGCTTAAAAATCAATTTTTTCCACCCCAACCTTCTGTTTCAGCCTTAAAAACGCTGGCTCCTCGAACTGCTCGGCTTCCAAATCCTCCTTAGCCATTACAACGAGTCCATCGAGCAATTCTCGTGCTCCGAGAGCTCCAGAATCTTCAGGACGCGATTTCAACGCGTTCTCCAACAAATCCTTGATTAGAATCTGAAATTTTACAGAATTTGGGTTAAAATTGAGCTTCCAACCATCCTTACATTACCTGCAGTGTCCAAAAGTCTCGAAATTTCCAGAAATCTCGATCCTAGACTCTCTTCTGCGCATTTTGATGGATTTTCCGCAAAAAAATCAATGAATTTCAATAGGAGATGAGCGTTGAGCGGCGTTTGTTGATCGATGGGCGCCATTTGGAGGGTGTTGAGGAATTTGAGCAGAAATTGAGGGAAATTCGAGGTTTGGCATGGGTTGAGAGCTTCGATCTGGAAAAAAATGAGCATTTTTGACCTAGTTGGAGTTTTAGTCAAAAATTCGATTTTTCTACGATTTTGAGTAGTTTTTCATGGTTTCTGGAGTCAAAAATAGCGAAAATCACGATTTTTAACCCTAAAAACCATCAAAAAATATCATTTTCGACCTAAAATGAATTTTTAAATTTTTTTTCGAATTTTTTCGATTTTCCATTATTTTTTAGCCATTTTTTCACTTTTTTCCAGATTTTTTCACTCACCTCTTTCCCAGCTTCATACATATCTAGCCCATGACACGCTACACGCACAATTATTCTTTGAATTTTTCGTTTTTCCTCTTCTCCTTCGAAATCGGCCTGAATTCGACGCCAATCATCGTAAATCGATAGGGAATCGAATTCTGGAGATGGAAAAAATGATTCTAGAATTTTTTCTAATACTTACGATCAAAAATATCCCGAAAAATATCGTCGAAGTTCATTGAAATAGGGTAGAAAATGCGAAATTCGTTGATTTTGGTGTCGATTTACGGCGCTAAACAAGGCGCAATGCGGGTGAACGGAGTGTCGTTGTGCGCGGGAATTTGAATTTTGAAGCTCGTTATTTGGAGAATTTAGCTTTTTGAGCCATAACTCGGCTCAAAATCTGTATTTTCGAGTTTTGAAAAATGTATTCAATCTCTGAGAACTTCTGTAACAAATTTATTCATAAAAAATAGAACATGATAAGAATAAAACATGATAAAAACGGAAGGAAATCATTGAGAATGTTGACGATGTTCCGAAGAGGGTCCCGATTTGTTTTCAAATTTCTTCAGGAAAGGGAACATGTGCGGTGGGTTGGCGGGAGTGGTGAATCTACAAGAATTACAAAAAAAAAAATTCAAAATTCGAAAAAAAAAATTTTTTTTTGAAAATTTTTTTAGACTACAAACTACAAATTCTAACCCTGCGGAATTCGATTTTCCCGCTTGAAGCGGTGTGACAAAATTCGAGTCATTGGAGGCGACGGTGGGCGGAGCGCGGATCGGTTGTTTTGTCGATTGAGAACATGTCATGGATTTTTGTCTGAAAAAAAAAATTTTGAAAAAAAAAATTTTTTTGGTTATAAAATTCTATACTATTCTAGAAGGTTTTTCAACTAGAATGCAGTTTTCAAAACTCAAAAATATCGACTTTGAGCCGAGTTATAAGCCTCCAAAGTTGGTGACCTAGAAATCCCGAATTTCGATTTTAGGCCATTAAATTTTATTAAATTTTCATTGGATCGTGTTTAGCAGGTTCCGCTGAATAAAATGTAGTTTTCAGAACTCAAAAACATCGATTTTAAGCCGAGTTATGAGCCTTCAAAGTTGGTGGCCTAGAAATCAAAAATTTCGGAAAAGTTAGGCCATCAGTATACCATTTGTTTCTACTAGTTCAGAGAGTTCCAAAACACTTTTCAGAACTCAGAAAAACCCATTTTGAGCCGAGTTATGGGCCTCCAAAGTTGGTGGCCTAGAAAGAGGTTTCTAGGCCATAACTCGCTTGAAAATCAAAATTGAGCCTTCTAACCACTACCACTGTGTTTCTCTCGTCTCGGGGGTCATTTTTGACCTACTTAACATTGGTGGCCTAGAAATCCAAAATTTGAGATTTCTAGGCCACCAACTTCAAATGCGTATAACTCGGCTTAAGATCGGTATTTTCGAGTTCTGAAAAGTGTCCTAGAACTCTTGCGGCAAGTAGAATTTGAATCTATATCGGTGGCCTAACTTTTGCAAAACTTGGGATTTCTAGGCCACCACTTTCAAATGGCTATAACTCGGCTCAAAATCAACATTTTCGAATTCTGAAAAATACATTTTAGTCAGTAGACACTGCTAAACACTATCCGAAAAATTCGAGAAATTTTGGTGGCCTAGAAATCCAAAATTTGGATTTCTAGGCCACCACTCTTAAATGGCTATAACTCGGCTCAAAATCAACAGTTTTGAGTTCCGAAAAATGCATTTGAATTTCAGTTTCTTCTAGAACAATTGTCAGAGACTAGAATTCCAAAGTTTCAAATTCTAGTACCTCAAAAACGGCGGAATCTCCATTTTCTGCTTCTTCATCGGTTGGCTATCGGCGGAATTTTGAATTCCCGCCGCCTCTTCTCGTTCCTTCGCGTACATCGAATCGCTGAACACTCGAACCATTGAAGGTGTCATTATGGGGTCCCCAGCGTCCACTTTTGTCTTTTTTTGGGCCGTCGGAGGCGGTTGGGAAGGGGGCGGAGCCTGTCGAAGAGCAGCGAGTTGAGCCGTGGTTTGAGCTAAGCGAAGTTGAGCGAGCTCGAGCTCTTGAGCTTGAATCATTTGGGCTGCTTGTTCGAGTTGTCTGCAAGAGAGGAAATATGGATATTTTGGACTAAAAATTTGGAGCTAATTTTGGCGGGAAATGTGAGATTTTGGGGTAGAAAATTTTGATTTTTGGCTAGAAAATGAGGTTTTTAGCTCAAAAAATGAGATTTGTAGCTCAGAAATTGTAAATTTTAGACGAAAAATTGAGATTTTAAGCTTAAAAAACAAACAGATTTTTAGCTCAAAAATGAGATTTTTAGTTCTAAAAATGAGATTTATAGCTCAAAAAAAAAAAGACATTTCTAGCTGAGAAAAACACAATTTTTAGTTCTAAAAATAAGATTTTTTTTAGCTCAAAAAATGGAGTTTTCTAGCTGAAAAATGAGATTTTTAGCGCAAAATTTGTAAATTTTAGACAAAAATTGAGATTTTTAGCTTACAAAAGAATATTTATAGCTTGAAAATGAATTTTCTAGCTCAAAAATCTAAATTTTTTAAAGCTAGAAATCTAAATTTATTGAGCTAAACATTTCAATTTTTGAGCGAGAAATCTCAATTTTTTGAGCTAAAAATCTCTTTTTGAGCTAAAAATCCCAACTTTTTGAGCTAAAAAAATCTTATTTTGTAGCTAGAAATTTCAATTTTTGGAGCTAAGAATCTCAATTTTTCGAGCTAAAAATTTCAATTTTTTGAGCTAAAAATCTCAATTTTCAAGCTAAAAATCTCATTTTTTGAGCTAAAAATCTCAAATTTTTGAGCTAAAGTTCTCAATTTTTTGAGCTAAAAATCTTAATTTTTCGAGCTAAAAATTTCATTTTTTTAAGCTAAAAATCTCGATTTTTAAGCTAAAAAATTTTTTTAAAGATGAAAATATCAATTTCTCGTTGCAAAATTGAATTTTTCAAGCTGAAAAACATATTTTTAACGATAAAACCCTCAATTTTTTGTCTCAATTTTTTGAACTGCAAATCGCATTTTTTTCAGCAGAAAATCTCCTTTTTCAGTCGAAAATTTCATTTTTTTTGAGCCAAAAATCCTACTTTTTGGGGCAAAAAATCTCATTTCTTTTCGTCTAAGAATCGTATTTTTGAGTCAAAAATTTTCAATTTTTGAGATAAAATTCTTTTTTTTCAGCTTCAAATTCTAATTTTTCAGTCTAAAAATCTTAATTTCTGGCTAAAAAATCTTTTTTGACCAAATATATTTTTTTTTTCCATTTTTGAGCGAAAAATTTCATTTTTCATTGAAAAAATAGCATTTTTACTGTAAAAAAATCACGATTTCCCCTTTAAAAATGCTCAAAATGGCTCAATTTTCCTCATTTCGGGCTCATTTTGCTCCAAATTTTCTCCCCTTTCTTTCAAAATCTCTACAAATAAAATAATACTTTTTATAATTCTCCTTCTTGCTTCTTTCCGTCTTCAAATCCTCTCGAATCCTATCAAAAACCTTCTCTTTTTTCGTCAGTCCACTCAACAAATGGTGTCGTTGTCGAAATTGAAAAGTGTAGATTTTCGTAAATTCCTTCGTTATCGCCGTAATATCGTCGGAAATCGGCTTGAACATGTCTCGAACCTGGAAATAATATTGTAGTTTGTAGTCGGAAAAAATTGAGCCAAAATTCTCAAAAATTGGTCGATTTTGGGGCATTTTTGAGCTCAAAAACTGAAATTTAAGGTTAAAATGTGGGTTCTAGACTAATTTTTTTTGGGCTCAGAATCTGATTTTCGAGCTTAAAATCACAATTTTCGACCCAGAAACTTGGTCTTTAGCTTAAATTTTTGATTTTTGGCTCAAAATTTCGATTTTTAGCTAAAAATTAAAATTTTTGGTCAAAATCACGATTTTCTAGCTCAAATTGTTTGGTTTTTGACGTATTTTTGGGTTTTTATGCTGAAAATCAAGTTTTTATTCAATTTTTTCGCTCCCATACCTGATCCGGCATATTTGGACCCATTTTGAGAATGCGAATCCCGTCGGTGCCACAATTGATGCATTTTGGTTTGTCTGGAAATTTCGGATGTAAATTTTAAGTAAAAATTTGGATTTTTCGGGTTATTTTGGTCTAGAAACATAATTTTGAAAAAAAAAAATTTTTTTGAAAAAATTTTTTTTCTAAATTTCGATTTTTCCTCAATTTTGTAGGGTTTTTCTACTATTTTAAAGCTATTTTGAATTCAAATTCGATTTTCAAACCCTTACCAAGGACACTTGCTGGCTCACACCGAGCCTTACAGTCTACACAAAAAATGTGCATACAATTGGTAATATAAAAATCCAGAGTTTTCGACGGGAAGCAATAGCAACTGAAACAGTGAACAGATTCCATTCTGAAAAAGAAAAAAAAATTGCGAAAAAAATTTTTTTTTGCAGAAAAAACTTTAAAAATTAATTTTTCAGTCATTTTTCATCACTTTTCATGCGGTTTTTTTGCTGAAAATTGTTAAAAATTCATCTAAATTCGATATTTATTAAATTTTCCCCGAAAAATTCCCAAAAATTAGCCGAAAAAACTCAAAAAATCACTAAAAAATCGCATTTTTCCCTCAGGTCCGCAATTTGGCGTCACGGTGTTACGGACTTTTCCTCCCACCGTTTTTCGTCGGTTTTCCATCGTTTTCCATCGTTTTTCCCTGATTTTTTTTGCAAAAATCAATAATTTTCCACTTTTATTTACTCCAGGAAAAATACAGACAGAAAATTTTACATAATTTAAATGTTTTAAGACCAGAAAATGCGGGGATATGAATGTGATATTATAAATGAAAGAAAATCGGGGTGGTTTTTTTCTTGAAAATAATGACTTAAAATAATAAAATTCTAGTAAAATATTCAGAAAATTTCGGCATTTTTCATTCCTCGTGCTCCTGTTCTTGCTCCGCCTCCGGCTCTTGCTCTTCGCCGAGCTCTCTCTCCAACTTTTTGATTTCCAACTCCATTTTTCGAGATTTCATACGGTAGTATGTGGTCATGGCGTCTTCCTGCAAAAAAGATAGTTGAAAAAGGATAATTTTGAAGGGAGTTATGAGCATTTGAAAGTGGTGGCCTAGAAATCCAAATTTTGCAAAATCTAGGCCAGCAAAATAAATTTTGGATTTGGTAAGTTGAGAGGGTCTCAGGGCAGTTTTCAGAACTCAAAAACATTGATTTTTAAAGGAGTTATAAGAATCTCAAAGTGGTGACCTAGAAATTCCAAATTTTGCAAAAATTAGGCCACCAGCATACCATCAGTTTCTAGGAGTTGAGACAGTTCTAAACCACTTTTCAGCACTCAAAAATATCAATTTTGAGCCAAGTTATAAGCTTTCAAAGTTGGTGGCCTAGAAAGAGTTTTCTAGGCCATCAACTTTTACGGCTCATAACTCGGCTCAAAATCGGTATTTTTGAGTTCTGAAAAATGCACTCGAACCCTCTCAACTAGTAGAAACTATCTATAACTCGATGGCCTAGCTTTTGCAAAATTTGAGATTTCTAGGCCACCAAACAAAAACTGACCCTAGCGATCGTTGAGTGCAGCGATTGATTATAGAGCACTTTCGCCTCGAAATCCAATAGTTGCACCGCCTGAGCGTTGTATTTCGCCGACATTCCGGGCATCATTGGTGGCGGATTCAGATGATGCGGGGGTACTGTAGTTGGGAATGGTGGTGGTGCTCCGTGAGCCATGGCGGGTATTGGTGGTCCTGGTGGTGGTCGACGATGGATTGCCGTCGAGAGAATCGGATTTGGGACTGAAATTATGGCGAATTTGGGTACATGGCCGAAGTTTCGCAATGGTGGCCTAGAAATCCAACTTTTCGGATTTCTAGTCCATAGCTTTTGTTTGGCTTTCAATTCTAAATCCAATAAAAGTTTCAGAATTCAAAAATGTTGATTTTGAGCCAAGTTATAGCCATTTTAAAGTGGTGGCCTAGAAATCTCTTTCTAGGCCATCAACTTCGAAGACTTATAACTCGGCTTAGATTAGGAAATTTTGAGTTCTGAAAAATGCTTTGGACTCAGCTTGAAGAGCTTAAGAAAGTTCGAATAAGAAAAAAAAGTTTTGATGGCCTAGAAATCCAAAATTTGGTTTTCTAGGCCACCACTTTCACAAGGCTATAACTTGGCTCAAAATAGGAGTTTTTGGGTTTTAAAAAACCCATTCTGATCAGCAGAGACTACCGAACAAAATCCAATGTAATTTTTCCTAAATTTGGTGACCTAGAAATCCAATTTTTGGATTTCTAGTCCAAAATCCTTACATTTCCCTCCAACCACTTCGATTGGTCTCATCATCGGCGGAACGTCGTCGAGTTTTCGTTTCTGTTGTTTCGGCACACTTGGCCCCGAACTTGAGCTCACTTGTTTCTGCAAAAAAAAATTGGTTATTGGTGGCCTAGAAATCCAAAATTAGGCCATCAACTTCAAATGCTCCTAACTTGCTCAAGATTTGAGATATAACTTTCTAACCATCATCATTGTGTTTCTCGCGTTTTTCTGGTTTTTTCTGACCTATTTAACATCGATGGCCTAGGAATCCAAATTTTGCAAAAAGTTAGGCCAGAAATTTCAAACGCCTATAACTCGGCTTAAAATCCACATTTTTGAGTTTTGAAAACTCCTATAGGACTCTCCTGACTAGTTGAAACAGATTTGTATATTGGTGGCCTAACTTTTGCAAAATTCGGATTCCTAGGCCACCGACCGTAACTTGGCTTAAAATCAACCTTTTCAAATGTTTCTTTCTAGTTTCCTGACTTATTTTTTGCGCTGAATTCAAATTTTTAAGTTTCAAGATTACTGTACCTCCTCATCCAGCCTAGGCTCCGCCCCCTTCTCTCCAGAATCGCCGGGAAGCGCCACCGATGCATCGTTGTCGACGATTCCCAATAGTTGTCGAAGATTTCGATCCGGCTCATCGGGATAACCATTTTGTGCCGTTTCCTGGAAATTTTTCGAAGTTTAGGGGGTTTGGCGGGAATTCAACATTTTCAAAAAATTTTGTGAAAAAAAAATTTTTTGTGGTAAATTTTTTTTGAAATTCAAATTTTCGCGGGCTAGGTTAGTTCTTCACACTGACATTTCTCAGATTTCTGATCACCTCATCGATTTCCGAATCCGCACGATTTTGGCCTTCGTGGTCGGGTTGGTGCTGGGGTGACGTTGACGCGTCTTGCTCGATTCGGGGCACTGAAAAATTGGATTTTTAGGTCACTATCGGGTTCGTCTCGTTTTGGGGGTCATTTTTGACCTACTTATGGCCGGTGGCCTAGAATTCCATTTCTAGGCCACGAACTTTGAAGTTTCATAACTCGGCTCAAATTTAAAATTTCTGGGTTTTGAAAAATGCATCTTATTCAGCATTGTAAGCCAAACAAAATTCAAAAAGACAGTGGTTGAGATTTGGTGGCCTAGAAATCCAAAATTTTGGATTCCTAGGCCACCATCTTTGAAGACTCATAACTCAGCTCAAACTCAACATTATTAGATTCTTAAAAATGGATCTTACTCAGCGTTCTAAGCCAGATAAAATCCATACAAGATCAATTACCTTTGATGGCCTATAAATCCCAAAATTTTGGTTTTCTAGGCCATTACCTTCAAATAGTCATAACTCAGCTTAAACTTAACATTTTTGAGTGCTTAAAACTGCTTTCGAACCCTCAAAAACTCTTCAATCCAAAATTGAATTTGTGTGGCCTAACTTTTAAAAAATTTAGATTTCTAGGCCATCGGCAAAAAAACTCACTCATATCCTCGTGCATAAACGTCTCCAACAAGTTGTCCATGTAGGATTTTGTGTCTTCTGTGACGATGGTGTAGTCTGAAAAGCAAAACTTGAAATTTCTGAAAATTTGAAGATGGTGGCCTAGAAAGAGATTTCTAGGCCACCAACTTTGGAAGCTTATATCTCGGTTTAAAATCGATATTTTTGAAATCTAAAAAGTGTCTTGGGACTGTCTTGTGACATCAAATTTGACATTTGACATGGTGGCCTAGGAATGAAATTTTTGGATTTCTAGGCCACCAACTTTGGGAGCTCATAACTCGGCTCAAAATCAATATTTTTCAATTCTGAAAAGTTTCCTAAAACTTGCAGGGTCACCTAATTTGATTGATAATTTGCTGGTCTAGTTTTTGTTTCTAAATTTGGATTTCTAGGCCACCAACCTTCAATAGTCTTCCGCTTCCTTCTCCGAATCACTGGTGGCGGGTTGTCGGGGTCGAAGTTGATGGCGGCTGGGTGATTGGTTTTCAGATGTCGCAATAGAGCAGATGTGCCACCTGAAAAATTTTAAATTAAAAAAAATAATATTGGGAAAAATTAATTTTTCGAAAAAAAAATTTTTTTTTGAAAATTTTTTTTCGATTTTTTTACTTTTTCTGTGTCAATTTTCACAAGCTTTTCTTTGCTAAACTTCAATTTTTTCGCGCTTATTTTTGAAAGTACCTTTGATTTGAAACTCGGCTTGACAGTAATTACAGGCGGCTCGTTGGCTCTCGGCGACAAATTGTATGTGCTCCCATACAATGGAGCGCCCTTTCGCCGATGGTGTCCATTGTTGCTTCTCGGGCGTATTCAGAAGTGCTGATTCTGACAAATTTTCAACAATTGATGGGCCCTGATCCGCGAAATTTCGAAAATTGAGCGCTTCTTCTGGCTCTTCGAGCTTGATCTGCTTTTCCGGTGTCATTTCTGTCATTTCTGGAATAAAATTTGATTATTTTTGAGCTTAAGATAATCCTAAAATTGAATAAGTAAAAAATTACAAGAAAAATGATGGATTTTGAGCGATTTTAAGCAATTTTAAGCCGGATTAGCAGTGGAGCGCATTTGCAGAGCGTTGGCTTAAGCCGATAGCGGAAAAGGGGGGATTTGAGGGATTTTAAAGGGAAAATTTGTAAAAAATAGCAGAAGTAATGAACAAAATATAGTTTAGAAAAAAAAGAGGCAAAAAAATTCAAAAAAAATTTTTTTTGAAATTTTTTTTCTGCAATTTTGGATTTTCAGGTCAAAATAGACCTCAGAATCTTGAAATAACAATTTGGAAGCTATTTACCACTGGGAAATTCAATAAAAATCAACAAACGTTGTCAAATTTTGTCGACTCAAAACTCTATTATCTGTTTGGATTTTCGTCGAAATTCCAAAATTTCAACCTTCTAATTTTTCTTTCAGACTACAAACTACAAAAAATTCAAACAAGGCTCTAGAAAACCCCAAAAAAAGAGCCCCACCACCCCAAAAACGGATCCATATATCGACTAAAATCGACGAAACTGGACGGGCCGCCCGGAATCCCCACCCAGCAGCCACTAAACCAACGAAACAGTACACAAAAACTAGAGACGCAGACGTGTAGAGCGGCCCAACGATCATCAATCCGCTCGCGGCCCGCGGCGTGTGCGACGGCCTGCGAGAGAGTGCGCGGAGGGAGGAGGGTGGCGAGACGACGGCTGTCGGCAGTCGCCGCTCTTGTCTACGCCGTCGCTTCCCAGGGGGAGTGTGTGCCTTGATAGCTCAGTTGGGAGAGCGTTAGACTGAAGATCTAAAGGTCACCAGTTCGATCCTGGTTCAGGGCAATTGTTTTTTGCTTTTTTTGTGGGATGTTCTGGTGGTGTTTAGATGCTTCCTGAGCCGGGATTTCATAATTTTTTGATTCATTGGGACCGTCTTGAGCCGAGGAAGAACAGGAAAGAGAGAAAGCTACGAAAAAGAGAGGAGGAAAGCCATAAAGAGACGCAGAGAAATAGAAGGTTGCTATGGAGTTTTCTGGAGGTCTTGTGAGCCCACACCTTCTTCGGACATCGATTTCCTTTTTTTCTCCCCCAAAAATGCTCCCGAAAAACGAAAAAGAGGCCCTAGTTGATGTGGATGATAGAATCGCAATGTTGGAACGAAGACTGGGCAATGCTAAAGCGGCAAGGGTATTAAAATTTTTTTTTTTTGAATTAGCCGCGCAATTTGAATTTCCAGGACGCATTCGTTCACCACTTGCGTGGAAAGTACCCGAATTGGACGCCTCCGTTGCCGGCGATGAGTTATCAAGAGGTAAGGGATACTTTAGTTACCGTAATTTTGATTTTGAATCGAAAATTTTAGTGAATTTGAAATCAGCTTGTTTTTAGCTTCAAAATAAGTATAATCACGGCCTATTTTGAAATTTTTTGATTTTTTCGTAATTAGGCCCCGCCACTAAAATTACCGTAACTCGGTCAGTTTCGCTCTGATTTTAAAATTATTAATAGTTTTGAAATTAGCTAGTTTTTAGCTTTAAAAGCTAAAAACTAGCTAATTTGTATCATGACTGGTTTTGAAATTTTTCGATTTTTTCATCATTGGTCCTCAAATCCTAAAAGTACCATATCTCTGTCAATTTTGATCAAAAATAGAAAATATTATTATTTTAATACTCAGCAAATAGTTAGCTTCCAAATGAATATAATCATGATCTATTTTGAAAATTTTCGATTTTTTCGCAATTGGAGCGCAACCACTAAAAGTACCGTATCTCGGTCAATTTTGAGTTGGGTTATGTAGCTGCAGTTTTTCTGTACTCAGCAGGTAATTAGCTTCAAAACGAATATAATAACGACTAGTTTTGAAAATTTTCGATTTTTTCGTAATTGGGCCCCGCCACTAAAATTACCGTATCTCGGTCAATTTCGCTCTGATTTGAAAAATTTTAACAGTTTAAAAATCAGCAAATTGTGGGTTTCAAAATGAGTATAATCATGCCCACATTCAATTTCTTTTTAAATTTTGAGTTTTGGGTCCCACCACGAAAATCTTTCTAAAATTTTTTTTCAGGCCGATTTCCCTACCATCAACCCTACATCAATCCCCAGGGAACCCCTCCAAACTCGTTTATCTACTGGGGACTATCAATGGGATGTCGATGAGCCGAGAGGCAACAAAAATCGTATGACCATGAGAAGGACCCCAATGTTGAGCTCGAGTTTGATCAATTCTCCGATCGATATTCCGACTAGGTGAGGGAAATTTTAATTTTCACTCGGAAATTTGAAATCGGCGCGTCAAGACGGTTCGAATGAGTATAATCATGACCATATTTGTTGGGCTCAAAAATTTGGGCCCAATTTAGGCCCAAAAATTAAGGATGAGCAATATGGTCATGTTTATACTCATTTTGAAGCACTCAACGCGCTGAGTTTGAATTTTTTATTAATTTTGAATTTTAAAGGCGTTACAGTACCCCTTATCCCGAAAAACCAATTTTCAGCGGTCCCCTCCTAGAATCCGACATTCGTCGCTCCAGAATCCGCCTTCGTGAGATTTCCGAAGAACTTCGAAGTCTACGAATTGATCGTATGGCGCTGAGCACAGAGCAATGGTTTCAGGAGAAACCATTCAGAGAAAGAGAGCACAGATGTGAGTTACAGTAATCCACAAAAAATTTTGAAAACAAAAATTTCAACTTTTTTTTTCAAAATTTTCAAATTTGGCGCGGTTTTTCTGGGTTGTTCGGAAGAGTAAATTTGCTTACCATGTTTCTTGTCAAGTCCATAGTACAGTAAGATTCCCTTCAAAGACTCCTCGTGCCTCGATTCGAAGTGACGACGAAGGGCGGCGACGCCATCTGAAAAAGGGGCGGGGCTTAAAGTTTAAAACATTGAAGGTGGTCATGATTATACTTATTTTAAAGCTTGAATAATGAGAATTCCAAAAATACCTATTTCAATAATATTGGACGAAAATTGACCGAGATACGGTACTGTGAAAAATTTTTTAAAAAAAATTTTTAGATTACTGTATATTAATTAATTTTCAAGATATTTTAATGGTTTTTAGCTCAAAATGTGTGAAATTTTTTGAATTTTGAGACCATATAAAGTTAAGCAAACTTAAAAACTTAAATAAGCAGAAAATACGTTCCAATGACAACCCGCCCTAAACCCTCTATAACTCTATCAGTTTTACTCCGTTTTTCTTGATTTTCGAACCGAAATTTCTGGATTTTCTTGCAATTTCGAAAAAAATCACAAACTCACGTTTAACATGATAGACGTTGTCACAATTCCGGCACTTGAACATGTCCGGAGTGATTTCCAGGCCAAGTAGGTGGCGAAAAGCGACCATGGGAAATTTTGGTCTGGAAAAGTACGAATGAATTATTTCGGTCGAAAATTAGTGGCGAAAAATCAAAAATTTGTGAAAAAATCAAGTCAAAATCCAGAGAAGGACTGAAAAATCCAAATTTTCTGATTCCAATTTTCCCTTTCGAAAATGCCAACTCATCATTATCGAAATTTGGGGGTCAAAGTGTAAACAAGATTTTTTCAAGGATTTTTCAGGCCAAAATGGCCTGAAAAATAGGGAAAAGGTCACAAAGGGGTCAATGGGACTTTTTTGGGGATTTTATGGAAAACTTATTTTTTTTGGAAATTTTTTACAGGTTTTTTTTTAAAGATACGATTTTCAGAAATTTTAGGAGTTTTTAAAAATACACTTACGGGTTTTTTTTGCTGCAGAATTTTCTAGACTTTCAGAATTCCAAATATTTCAAAATTTCTAACCTTCATAACTGATTTGGTTTCCATCCATATTTTGTAAATCGAGACCAAAAAAATCTGAAATTTCTTGTATTTTCATTTCTGAATTTCAAAAAATATAAAAAATCTCAAAAAATTGCAGTAACTCATTACTCCAGCGAAACCTCTAGTTTGCCCATTCCGAGATACCGTACTTGGGGGTCCCGACATCAAAAAATAACAAATTTTTAAAACTTCAAAAACCGATCGAGCTAATTATTTGCTGATTCCAAAACTGTCAAAATTTTGAGAATCGGTTCAAAATTCACCGGGATACGGTACTGTTAGTTCCTGGAGCCCATCACGAAAAAATCGAAAATTTTAAATCCTATCATGATTATACTCATTTTGAAGCTGTTAACATGTTGTATTTCAAAACTATCAAAAATTTCAAAACATGTGCGAAATTGGCCGAGATACAGTATTTTTAGGGTTTGGGGCTCCAACTCGAAAAAATCAAAAATTTTCAAAACCGGTCCTGATTATACTCATTTCAGAGCTTGTAATGTGCTGATACCAAAACTGTAAAAACTTCAAATTTTTAATCAAAATTGACCGAGATAAGGTACTTTTAGTGTGTGGTGTCCCATCTCGAAAAAATTGAAAACTTTCAAAACAAGTCGTGATTATACTCATTTTGAAGCTAATAACTTGCTGAATACAACACTACAAAAATTTTCGAACCATACTCGAAATTAGTCAGGTTACGGTAGCTACAGTAACCCAAATTCAAAACCCCCCCCCCCCCCCCCCCCCCCTGTAACTCCATTACTTCCCAATCAATTTTCCTGAAATTAGGCTCAAAATGCTTCAAATTTCTTCTATTTTTTCCCATTTTTAGCCATGTCCCTCCACTTTGCCCCTCGCCAGCAACAAGACTCCGCCCCCGTCGATCATCTAGAGCAAGCTCGTGTGGACCTCTCCCGAATCGACCTCACCGAAACTTCCCCAATTCAAACTCCGACAGAGGAGCGAAAAATCGAAATCGAGATGTCTGAAAATCATGAGAAGCTTCTTCAAGAGATGCGAGATCAAGGAGTGGGCGTGGTCAATTTCCCACAGGCTCCGCCCACTTTTTCGGAGGCTCCGCCCCCAACCTCTCACGTACGCTTCCAGGAGCCTGTTGCTCAGGCCCCGATTGCTCAGCCTATAGTTGCTGAGCCTGTGGCTCAGGCTCCGCCCCCTGCGGCACAGGCTCCGCCCCCTGCGGCTCAGGCTCCGCCCACAGCCCAAGCTCCGCCTCCTCAACCGTCAAATGTGGCCTCCATGGTTTCCAGTCTATTTGGCAATATGAATTTGGATGATGACAGTAGTGATGATAGTCCGAGGTACTAGACTACAAACTACAAACTACAAACTACAAAATTTTGATTCCAGACAAGCTCCGCCCCCAGCGCCGGCAAAATTGGACTACAGCTCGCTGCTCAAAAACATCACTGGTGGCGCACCGGATAGTGACTCTGACGATGGCCTAACTTTTTCTAGGCCATCGAAATCCAAAGCGCCCCCGGCAAAAAGTATGATGTTCCAGGATGACGATTCGGATGTTGATGAATTTTTTAGATGAAAAAAAAATTTCGAAAAAAAATTTTTTAAAATAAAAACTTTTTTATTTTCCTTATAATTAAAGCTTTCATAATTATAATGATAATTAACACCTACAAAAAAATTCCAAAATAATTTAATGTTAAGAAAAATCAACAAAACTGCTCACACTCGGCACGCGTCCTTGGATGGGCCACATTTTGTTCTTTCTGCAAAATATTTTTTTTTGAATTTTTCAAGTTTACGATTACTGTAGATAACTGTAGACTCACCCAACAGTATCCATAGGGAAACGATCGACAGACTCCGCCCACTTTTTCCCATCGGTAAACGAATTGAGTGGGTGAGCCGGTGGCGCAGAGCAAGCGGTAAGGGGAGGCTGAGCAGGAGACGGATTCTGGAATATTTTGAGATTGGGAATTGTTTGAAAACGAGGAATATTGGAAAATGCAAAAAAATTGGCCATAATCTCATAAAAATTGACAAAAATTAGAAGTTCGAAAAAATTTCAAAAAAATTTTTTTTTTTGAAAATTTTTTCCAAAGTTCAAACTACCGTAACTTTGCCAGTTTTTAAGCAATTTGTATGGTTGTCAGCTCAAAATGTGTGAAATTGAATGGACTTTCAGATAATATACATTATTTTACATGAAAGTGTAAAATGAAAAATGCAAACGCGATCCAATGAAAAAACACCTTGAAAACTGGTGTTCCAAATTCCAAATGGTCTAATAAGCTCATTTTTTGAAAATTGTTTTTGAATCATAAAAAAAACTGAATAAACTACGCAGAAAATCATGTAGTTTACCAAAACAAAAAATTCAGAAAATTTTTTAGAAGGTTTTTTTTTCTCGAAAATTTCAGATTCTTATATTTCCGCCTATTTTTAAGCTACAGATATTATTGATAGCTCAAAAAATTGCGAGTTTAGTGGACTTTTTTACATATTTCACAAACTTTTAAGTGTCGAACTTTATCTTAATGAAAATGTGCTCTAATGATAACTCACTCAAAAACCCTATAGAAACCCACGTAATTGCGCTAATTTTATTCCAATTCTTCCGATTTTTGTACCAATAAACTCAAAAATTTTCCAAAATTGTTAACTCACCTTTATTCCTCTGATAAAATCGCTCAAAACTATCCTCCATCGATTTCACACTTTTCTCATCTCCCTCGCTTCTCTGCTGTCTCTCAAACTTCACTGTGATCTTATTCTGATTCAAATTTTCTTCAGATTCTCCAGATTCCTCAACGAATTCAGATTCTTCACCAGAATTCTTAGAGTCTCCAGAAATCTTAGAAGATCTCAAATTCTCTCCAGAGCCTTCTACAATCCCATCATTAGCGTCCTCCAAAATCTCCAAAATATCCGAGGTTACTGTAGGTACAGTAACCTCTTCGTCTACAGTAGTAGTCAACAGTTGATTTTCATCAATTTCGATCAATTTATCGGATGGTTTTTCTTGAAATTTGTTGTCAGATTTCACATGAATCACATGGACCAAATCCGTCGGTGGCTCAATGGCAAAGGGGCGGCTCCGAATATGTTTTGACTCCTGGATGACGTCATCAATGGCTATTTGGGAGGCTGAAAATACAAAATTTGAGTTGGGAAGGTTAAGAGCTTTGTAATGAATCTAAATTTGGTAAAATTCGAATTTCAATTTTTCCCGAAAAAAATTGAAAAAAAAATTCTTGAAAATTCAAATCTTTGTAACTTTGCTAATTTTTACTCTAGCTGAATGATTTTTACACCAAAAACGTTACATTTAATACATTTTTTAAAAATATAAAACACATTACAAAATTTTGATTTTTCGGTCAGTAAATCTGCTCTATTGTAAACTCTCTCAAAAATTATAAAACATCAACTTTGAAGCCCTGTATCTCAGCTAGTTGTGCTTCAATCCTAATCAGTTCAGGCTCAAAAGATGTAAAATAATATGTTCTACAAATTGCAATCTTATTTTTTCAATCTGAACCCAGTTTGAGTGAGAAACCACGCTCTACCCAACACTCACCTCCTGGAACCACCGCCAACACATTTGGCGCTTCCCTTTCGATATTTTCATTGCTCAAAGAGTTTTGATTCAATTTTTCCAGAGTCTCCCCAAGTGCTTCTTTAACCTTTGCCACATCACATCTCTCCTCACATTCCTCTTTTGTCCGTAGAGCGAGTTTGTCTAGTGGATCATCCTCACACATTCCAAATGGATACATCTCACAAGACAGGGTCTGCAGGTCGAAGTACCATTTTGCAAGTGGCTGGGATGTTGTATTGGAGCAGGATAATCTTAAAAATTTTACTTATCCCTGAAAACTGACAAACAACTCACTTGTACGGGAACCTCTCACACGACATGGTCCTCTCAAACTCTGCGGAACTTTCCAGTTGAAATTGTATGTTTTTCTTGCCTCGAAGACCCTAGAAATCTTATAAAACTGGTTTAAAATCGTTTAAGAAGGATCCTACCCCAATAACAAGTACTAGCAAAAAATAAAAAAAGAAACTTCCCATGCCGGGAATCGAACCCGGGCCGCGTGGGTGAAAACCACGAATCCTAACCACTAGACCACATGGGAGGACAAGAGAGGTGGGATGGAGGGCGTATAAGAAAGAGGGGGAGAGAGGCGCTGACTCACCGAGGTGGAGGAGGGAAAGGAGAGTTGTTGAGAGATGGCAGTGGTGTTGGGACAGCAGTGCTGAAAGGGAAAGGGGTTAGACAGAGGGTCCAGGGGTGAAAATAGGAGCTTTGAGAGTTGGAAAATCGAATTTCTCAACGAAAAGTACCCCCGGAAGCTGAAAACGAGCTTTTTGGAATAAAACAATTTTTTGGAAATTTTTTCACTTCGATATTTTAACGAATTCTAAGCACCTAGTTCATGAAATAGTTCAAAATTGTGCATTGATACCAAGAAATACCTGATTTTCACAATAAAAAGTGTCCGGGCACCCCCTGTCGCAGGAGAACAACCTCAAGTTCTCATCAAGTAGTGGTCGATGTGCGTCCAAGCATTTGAGGTCTAAAAATTCAACAAAAAGTTTGAAGTTTTGCAATTTTGATGTCAGATTTGAATTCAGCATAAAAAACCGGTCAGTTTGAGTATAAACATGCCATGGTTCGGATGGTTTTGAAATTTCAAAATTTTTGGATTTTTTGAGTTTTGATTTTTTTCAGATTACTGTAGTTGGCTTCATTTTGATGCTGGAAATGCGATGTTTACACCAAATTGTAGGAAATTTAATGGGCTTTTGGATAATATACATTACGATAAAAGTTACTTAATTTTGTAGTTGTGAAACTGCGCTCTAATGAGAAGGACTCTTTTTTGCAGGTTACCAATATTTAAAAGGTTAGATCTTGGCCAGTTTTTGTTATTTTTTAATGATTTTAGTGTCAAAATGTTCCAAATTTAATGAAAATTTTGATAATATACAATTTTATACCAGAAAACCTTTTTTTGATTTCTGCAAACTAGCTCAAACGAAAAGGGTTCATTTTTCAATTGTCACTCTTTTTCAAAGACCCATTTCTCCGTCAGCTTTTCTTATTAGTATGTGATTTTTGTACCGAAGTGTTTGCAATTTTACGGGCTTTTTGAAAATATAACATTTGACTTTAATTTTCGCAACTTGGGATGCGTTAATGAGCTCTAAAATCACTATCTTAATCTTTGGAGTTCAAAAAATGCCCCCATGATGACTTTAACCTTTGGAACTTTCCCTCATTGGAAAATTGCAAAAAATTTAGCCAATTTTCCTCTTTCTCTCGTTCAAAACATCAGAAGAACATCGCGAACCTTGTGGCCTACGATTTAGAGGTTCAAGAGGGTCTTCTTCTCAACACTTGACTTGGTTTTTTTTCAAAACTTTTTTTTGACAAACCTGCCGGAATTTCAAGGCAATCTAACGTTTCCAGAAATAATACTAGGATCAGTATCAAGTTATAGAATAGTATTTGATAATAAGTGGTTACTGTAGAAGCCATTTTTTGGCCGGTAAAAAATGAGAGACCAAAATTTATGAATAAAGAAACCGTGAGAAATGAAGGAATTCCCCCCGGACAAGAAATAATATGATGGGAATTAGGCTCCGCCCACTTTTCGGTCCAGTCCAAGACGGTGTATCTAATAAACAAATCTCTTGTCTTCGCCTCCTCATCGCTCTCTTTTTGAAAATATATGTGCGTGTAGAATATGTTGCAACAATTAGAAGCCCTTGAGATGGTGAGAAAGGGGAGAGGGGTTTCGGACAAATGCATCTTTTCTAAAAGTCGAAACGGAAGTGAACAAGTGAACTGCTAGAAAAAATGAATGGCAAGAACAAAAATCACTTGTTTCACTTTTTTCGAAGCGATAGAAATCTATTCAAAAATGTTGAACGGTTTGAACGGCGAGGCATTGTTTGAGAGGATGGAACTGAAGCCAAGACACAAAAAAGGATTTCGCAAGATTTTGAGATTGGAATTTGAATGAAATTGAAAATTTTGCAAGATTTGAGACTTGTTGGATTTTTCAGAACTCAAAAAGCCCCAATTTGAGCCGAGTTATAGCCATTTGAAGTTGTTGGCTTAACTTTTGCAAAATTTGGATTTCTGCGCCAACAGTAGGTTCAAAATGACACAAGACATGTGAGAAACAAATTGTTGGTGTCTAAAAGTCTTAATTTTCACTGTGAGCCAAGTTATAGCTATTTGAAGTTGGTGGCCTAACTTTTGAAGAGGCGCTTTTCTAGGCCATTAATGGAGAGTTAGGTCATCCGATGTAGATTTTGATCTTGATTCCGAATCAAATTTTTAAAACCCAAAAAGTCCATTTTGAGTCGAGTTATAGCCGTTTAAAGTTGGTGGCCTAACTTTTGCAAAATTTGGTTTTCTAGGCCATTAGTAGATTCCAAATAACGCACATCTTAAGAGAAACACAATGATGGTGTCTAGAAGTAGCAATCTTCATTTTGAGTCAAGTTATAGCAATTTGAAGTTGGTGGCCTAGAAATTTCTTTCTAGGCCATTAACTTTAAAATGCCATAACTTGGTTCAAAATCGATATTTTTGGATTCTGAAAAAAGCATTGTAACTGTCTTAAATTTCTCAATCAAAATTTCAATTGCTGGCCTAGTAAACCGAAATATGCAAAAGTTAGGCCACCAACTTCAAACCGCTGTAACTTTGCCTAAATTCAACATTATTGAGTTCTGAAAAGTGATTTCAAATTTTCGACGTTTCTGTTTTCTATTTTTAGATTTAGAATCTAAAAACTGTTGCTAACCTCATATTGACCTAAAGATTCCAATTCGAAAACGTTAGGCCACCACCAAAACACATCCACAATTTTCTTGATACTTTGCAGTCTTACGCAACAAACGTCATCCATAAAACCGTACGTAATTATCCTTGTCCACTTTTTCACTCATAATTAGAAAGGCTTCTCATATTGGCTATTGTGGATCTCTGGTCTACTGTAACTGGATTTTGGGTCTTGGAACGATCAAAAATCAGAAAAAAATTTATTTGGAAACACAAAAATGAGATCAATTATTGGCAAGAATGATGGCAGGGGTACTGTAGGGCGATTTTCAAAAATTTCAAATCTTCAGAATCCTCTCCTCTTCTAACATCTTCAGAATCCTTTTTGTTATTGTTCGATGAGCTTCTTCATTCGGGTGAAAACTACCGTACTCGTTTCCCTGGAGAATCATGGATTCGTTGCGGGACCTAAAAAGATTACTGTACTTCAACCTAGATTACTGCATTTTATCATAGATTACTGTAGATTGCCATAGATTACTGTAGATTGACATGGATTGCTGTACCTTGACCTAGATTACTGTACCTTGACCTAGATTACTATCCTTTGACCTAGATTACTGTACTGTGACCTAGATTACTGTACTTTGACCTAGATTACTGTAGATTGACACAGAATACTGTAGGTTGATCTAGATTACTGTCCTTTGACCTAAATTACTGTACCTCGACCTAGATTACTGTATTTTAACCTAGATTACTGTACACCTACCGTATCAGACTCCTACTCGAACAGATTCCACGCGCCCTAAAAATCTCCGTGGTATCTACCGTAATCCAGCCATGCTCCCTTGCCTTCCTTCTCAACAGCAAGTTCAATCTTTGCAGAATTTTCTTATCCGCCAGTTGCAGATTAGATAATGACACCTGAAAATTCGAAAAATCTCAACTACAGTAATCCATGGTTACTGTACCTGACCAAACGCGCCACACGAGGCGTCCACGTCTCCTCGGTCGTTTTTAGTGATGTCGTAGTAGTCCACGAGGACTACACGGGAGATGTTGAGTTCGCGAAGTTTCCAAGCGACACGATCGATTTGGTGAGAGACGAAGAAGAATCTGGAAGTGTTCGCAGTTTAATGGTGGCCTAATTTTTGCAAAGCTTGGATTTCTAGGCCACCAGTAGGTTCAAAATGATACACAAGGTATGCAAAACACAATGGCGGTGTTTAGAGCTCTCAATCATGATTTTGAGCCGAGTTGAAGTTGATGGCCTAACTTTTGCAAATTTTGAATTTCTAGGCCACCATTGAACTTAAATTAACGCACAAGATGTGAGAAACATAATAGTGGCGTCTAGAGGTCTCAATATACATTTTGAGGCGAGTTATAGTCATTTCAAGTTGGTGGCCTAGAAATCTCTTTCTAGGCCATCAAATTTAAAACACCATAACTTGGTTCAAAGTACATAGTTTTGGATTTTGAAAAAGGCATTGTGACTGTCTCAGTCTGAGAAATCAAATTCGTAGCCTAGACATATATTTGGTGACCTAGAAAACCACAATTCGGAAAAGTTAGGCCAGCAACTTCAAATAGCTATAACTTTGCTCAAAATCAATATTTTTGAGTTCTGAAAACTGATTTTGAATTCTCGACGCTTTCCTTTTCATTTTCAAGGTTCAAATCCGAAAAACCTTGCTCACCTCATATCAAATTTGTCCTGAATATTACGATCCCTTTGCACCATCGATATCACATCCGTAAACCCGATATCATTCCCACCAATCGTCAAAAACAACACATCCGGTGGTGCTCCGTGAGTCCGTATCAGATGTTCCAAATTTTCTATTTGCCCATTTTTCGATAGAATCCCATGCTCCACAGTGGAACCGGAGCATGACAGAAATGAGAGCATGGAGTTTGGAATTTTTCGAGAAACTTGATATGGGAAGGATTTGGTAGAACGATAACAGGATTCTGGAATAAATTTAGGTTACTGTAGATTTTTCAGAAATTGAAAATATTGATTTTGGGTCGAGTTATGAGCCTTCTAAGTTGGTGGCCTAGAAATCCAAAAGTTTGCAAAAGTCAGGCCACCAAGATGACATTAGTTTCTACGAGCTGTGAAAGTCTTGTAGCAGTTTTCAGAATTCAAAAATACCCTGTTTGAACCGAGTTATGAGCCTCCAAAGTTGGTGGCCTAGAAAGAGTTTTCTAGGCCACCCACTTTGTGGGCTCATAACTCGGCTCAAAATATACGTTTCTGAATTTTAAAAACTGCTCTGAGACTCTGACAGCTAGTGGAAACCTACTGTGTGTTGATGGCCTAACATTTGCAAAATTTGAATTTCTAGACCACCAACTGTGAACGCTTATAACTCGGCTCAAAATTAGTATTTTCAAATTTTGAAAAGTGATCTGAGGTTCTATTATTTAGTAAAATCTAATTTCATTTTTGTGGCCTAACTTTTGCAATATATGAATTTCTAGGCCACCATTTAACACTCACCATCTAGCCATCTCGTTTTCCCTTCTAAATCCGGATTTCCTTGTCCTGACGAAAATGAGTCTCCAATTGATGCTATCCAAAACTTTTTGGATGGTTTTAGGGTCTCACTTATTACTTCAAAATCTCCATGCGACTTCAAAATTTCTACAGTAATCCGATGGGATATTTCGTCTCCTATCCGGAATAGCCTACTACAATTGGATCCTTCCAAAACAAGATTATCAAACTTCCATGAAATTTTTTTGTAAGGAACATGACAAATCGAAACATTCATCAATGAATCCGACCGGATTACATCAGATGACGTCATCCATAATTCTGGCGGATTCTCGGATGCTGTGGAAATTTTTAGACTCGATGGAATCGTGTCGGTTTTTGGAAGAACAATCTGAAATATCGGGGATTTTTGGGTTACTGTATTTAAAGGCGCAAACCATATTATTCCAACTGAGAACCAACATTTTCGGAAGATTTATGAGCATTTGTACAAAGTAGAGGAAGGCTAACATTTTTGGGGCGAGATTTTCTGAAATTTTTGAAGTTTTGAAATTTGAAAAAAAAATGCAAGCAAACATAGAGTAAGATGGAATTTTCAGAATCCGAAAATGTAAATTTTGAGCCAAGTTATGGTCTTTTGAAGTTGATGGCCTAGAATGCAAAAGTTAGGTCACCAACTTCAAATGGTTATAACTTGGCTCAAAGTGAAGATTGAGTTATTTAAAAACCACCAAACAGTTTTTCATAACGAATCTGTTTCTTTTATCTATTGGTGGCCTAGAAATTTTAGATTTGCAAAAGTTAGGCCACCAACTTCAAAACGGCCCAACTCGCTTCAAAATTGACGGTTTCGGGATTTTTTTCAGACTGTTCCAATATGTACAAGTTCTTATCTTATCACAAAATTTTACCACATTAAATGTTGCAAAAAAATCAAAGATACAAATTCCTAGACAGAAAGTGTAGCAAAACTAGTACAGAAACTTTTTGACAAAAACGATCCAATGTGCATCTGGCAACTATTTGGTGGGTATGGGGCACGACAGATTGGCGGTCGAGAAAAGATCAAAAGAAAAATGCCGCTTTTTGATTCTCGGCCACACACATGCACACACAAAGAGGGACATAAACTTAATTCGCCTAAAAATCTCAAGCCTAAACTCTTTTCCGTGTTTTTGTGTGTGTGTCGGGGAACTTCAAAAGCGCTCCTCTTTTCACACCGACAGTTGACTTCAAAACGGAAACCGAATGGTGCCGAAGGCGTTTTTTTTGGAACACGCTTATTATTGAAAATGGAGAGAGATGCCGACAAAGAGGTCATTTTTGGGAATTTTGTTGCAATGTGGCGCCATTTTTTGAGGAAAATTGAGATTCTGGAAACTTGGAAGATCGGAGAACAGAAAACTTAAGGTTTCAAAGGGTTTCGGCGCTAAAATGGACATCTTCAGTTGAAGTTGAGAAACCCAAACTTCAAAAGGAAAATGAAATAGGAGAGAGGGATTATTATTATTTTCGGTCTTCTTATTTGAAGTTGCCGACGACACGAGAGGGGTTAAGAAAGTAATTGATGAGAAAGAGAAAAAGGGGAGGTCTTATTCTTTGTGTGTGGAGATTATTATCAAAATGGGAAGAAAATAGAGGCGAAATGGAGATCATTGCTATTAGTGGTGGCTGGAATGGGAAGCTAGGCGGTTTTTTTATCAGTAGAGCGCATTTACCGATCTCAGAAATTTGGAATTCAAAAAAAATGTTTGATTACAATTGTAGCCATTGAAATTCTGCATCGATTCTCATAAAAACTATAAGAAAATCTTCAAAATGAACAAAGTCATATAACTTTGAAACCCTACAGGCCTCATTGCAGTATTCGTTTTGGTCCGTCTCATTAGAGCGCACTTACCAACCTTGGAAACTTGAAATTGAAAAAAATGGCTTAATAGCAATTTATAGCCTTTCAAATTTCGCATAGATCTGTGAAAAAATTATTCAATAATCTCGAAAACTGACAAAGTTATTCAACTTGGAAAAATCTAATAGTCTCATTGCCACATTCTTCCTGGTCGTTCTCATTAGAGCGCAATTTCTGACCATTAAAATTGCAAAACTTAAAAAGTCGTCAATAGTAGTTGTAACCCTTAAAATTTTCACTACAAATATTGTTTAAAAATCGCAAAAACGAAAAAAGTTATTCCGTTTTGAAACTCTACTAGCCACATTGCGACATTCGTCTGATTGTTCTCATTAGAGCGCATTTTCTGACCCTTTCAATCGTAAAAATCGAAAAAGTGCTTAATAGCAATTATAGCCCTTGAAATTCTGCATCGATCCTTAAAAAAATTTTCAGAGTTTCTCAATATAATACAGCTTTATTTACAGATCAAAAATTTGGAAAGTTCAAAACACAAGAAATCAATTAGAAACCCGAATTAACCCAGACAACTCCATCCTTCTTCACCACCAAAAACTCGAAATCCGAGTTCTCCACAATCTGTCCCTCCGCATTCTCCCCAATCACTTCCTTGGCCTCCATGACAAATTTTCTGTCGAGATTCTGAATCTTGACGTCATCCTTCACAAAGTAGACCAAAATTGGTGACCCTTCTGAGCCCTTGGAGCTCTCCAGAATCTCCAGAATCGCTTCGTTTGGGATCGCCATCATCTTCAGCTTCCTCTTCTTATACTGAATTCTGACGGTGTTCTCAGAATCCGACGACGTCGTCTGGAGCAACGTGGCAACGTCACGAAGGGTGACTAGAATCGCGGATTTTCGACATCTGGTGAGATATTCTTGGATTTGGGACCCCAGGGAGTCGGTGAATTCCAGAAATTTCTGCTTCGAGGAGAGCACTTGGTAGTCGAACATCTCCTTCTCGTCTTCAGAAGACGTCACGTCTTCAGTGGCCAATTCAGACGTCATCGAGACTCCAGAATCTCCTTCTTCTGGTTTCGGAGTCTCCGATTTAGAATTTCCGTCGATTTTTGGTCCCAAAACTGCACGGAGGCCACCCAGGGCCAACCCAACTGGAAGAGCCATCATAATGCCTGGCATCGATGAGAGAACGGTGACCGAAATGAAGGCGTTGGCGAGGTTTTGACGCTGAAAAAAATTTGCTTAAAAACTAGAAGAAAAATGCTACATTTTGGGCCTAAAATCGCCTCGAAATCTTAAAAACTAGCGGAGATCTAGAGATTTAAAATTTTTGAAAAAAATGTATTATTATTTTTTTTCAAAAAATTCAAAAATTCATAATTTTTGAAATTTTGAAGATAGAACTACGATTGTTATATTATATTATAGCACTTTTAAAAATCTATATTTTACAATAAAAATCTGCTCAAAATCTCAAAAACTCGCCATGATATTCAAGTTTGAAATTTAGGGAAAAGTTTGTTGAAAAATATTTTTTTCAAAAATTCAAATCTTCACAACTTTTTGTAATTTTTAAGATAACATAATGCATTTTATATCATGTTATAGAAAATTTAAAAATCTATATTTTGAGTTTAAAAGTTGGCTTAAAATGTAGAAAACTCGCCAAAATATTCAAGCTTGAAAACTTCGAAAACAATTTTTTGCATTTTTTTTCAAATTTTCAGTTTGTTATAACTTTTGTAGTTTTTGAGCGAGAACTGTGATTTTTGCAACAAATGATAGAAAATTTAAATATTTATGTTTTGAGCTAAGCTTTGCGTTCATGTATATATAAAATCTGAAAAAATCATACTAAAGTCGGTAAACGCGCTCCAATGATAACGAAAAATCGACTTACAACTCTGGCTTGGAATACGGTGCTGTTTGGGTTCAAGTTGTTGCGATTCATGAAACGGATCATTTTTCGTAGATGTTGTTGATTCTAAAAAATGGGAAATCAAATTGAATAGAAATTGAGGAATCGAAATTTGAGAAAATAAGAAAAGAACTTTTCAGAAAATAAGAATCGAAAATTCCAGAAAATAAGAATCGAAAATTCCAGAAAATTTGTATCAAAGTATAGAATTCAGTAAGATCTACAAAAATCTCGACATGCCATCGTTCAAAACTGAATAAGACCACCTAAACTAATAAACAAATGACCAACAATGAGGGACCCCTTCAATATCGATCCATCTTCCCAGAAACCATGATTATCTGTTTTGCCACGTCATCACAGAAGACAGAGAATTTGCAGTCTAGGGTACTGTATGAATACTTGGGGTGCTAATAGAGCGCGTGGGAAGAAAGGCTACATAAATATACGTATGCTTTTCAAAGAAAAAGGTTGATGTAAAAGTGAAGTTAGCTAAAAGTGCATCTAACAAGAATGAGCAATTTGAATGTGGGAAGCAAAATTGATACTGCAAAAACTTTTGAGGGAGCTATAACACTTCTAGAAGATTTTGGAATATCAAAAAATTCCTAGAATTCTGAAAATGTATATTTGAAAATCTGAAATTTCGCGAAACATAATTATAATGAAGCGCAGTACTATATAGGCGATACAGAGAAAATAAGGTATTTTCGTTGCCAAAAATAAGGGGCCTCACAAAAAAAATCTCAGGAAAATGGACGAGGGGGTCTGAGGACCTCTTATTATTTTCTTGTTTTTTGTCTTCACTCACACCACTGGCCCATAGAGTCATATGTCATTTGGAGAGATTGGCAGGTAACAGATGGCAAAGAAAATAATAAAAGATAAAGATCGAAAAATAAGGTTAACTAGTTGTTTTCGAACGACCAAAAGAAATAAGAACCTAAAGTAGCAAAAAAATTTCAACAATATATCGCGCTTCAAATTTCCAGATTCTCGAGCCAAGATCTCTGCTAAAAATATAAAGTTTCCTCCATTTTCTTGTCAAACAACCCCATAACTTCCTTCAAACCACCTCCCCTCCCCTAATAACACATACAAATAATAATAATACGGTAGTTTTTTCTTGATCTTTATGCATATGCATACACACATAATACTAATAATAATAAGAATGTGAAGACTTTTTTCCGAGACACAAAAAATGAACGGAAGGGTGTATGTAGTACACTTCTTTGATACAAGAGAGTACGGGAAATTGAGAGACGCAGAGAAAAATTAGAAAAGAAAAGTCAACCGGAAGAAAATGATCGGTGTGAACTGGTATTAGGAGAAGCGGAATGTGGTATAAAAGCGACGAGAATCGGATTGGAATAGTATCTGAGTTTGTTTTCTGCGTTTTTGAAGCATTCAGTAGATTCAGATTTGGCTGAAAATAAGAAGCTTGAATTCTTTGTAAAATTTACCCCAGAAATATCTGCAAAAGTTGTTACGTTCAATTTGTCTCTAATTTTGTACCTCGACCGATTTTTCTCCAGATTTTCCGCTGTTTTCGGTTTTGACCAAGGGTTTTCTACAATTATATTTCAAAATTCAATTAATATCCAACATTTTAAGCCAAAAATCGACTCGAAATGCTGAAAACTGACCGAGATAGATAACTTTAAATTTTGTGAAAAAAATTTTTTCAAAAATTTTTTTTTCAATAATTCAGACTTATGTAACTTTTGTTGTATTAAAGATAAAAATGTGAATTTTATATTGAATTGTAGGAAAATTTATGGGCTTTAATTTGATATAAAATTCGTATGTAAAAATTTCGAAAAAAATTTGAAAACGCGCTGAAAAATGATAACCATTCGAAAAATTGAGGTAGGGAACTTCTTTTGGCTGTAATTTGCTCATTTTTGAGATTTCGTGGTAGTTTTTAGCTTTCAACCTAATTTTAAGCAAATGATGTAAATTACATAAAAGATAACAATAAAAATTCAGGAAAAAATTTTTTGAAAAAAATCAAAAATTTTTCGAAAATTGTTTTTTTTTTTGCAATTTTCAAACTACTGTATTTTGATTAATTTTTAAGCAAATTTGATAAAATTTTCACTAATCGACAGCAAATTTAACGATCTTCAAAAAGAAATTTAATAAATCATAATTTAAAAAAGATGAAGTTCAGAAAATGCGCTCAAATCAAACTCATCTCCCAACCGCAATCTCTCGTCATTTTTGACCGATTCTTTTTCGAATTTTTTTGCATTTCTTCCCAAATCTTTCTTCAATTCCTTTATTTCCAGCCATGACCCGTCGTGTGCTTCTTCTCTCGGCCTGTTCCGTCCTGATGGCCGCCGCCGGGTACGCCCCAGAGCCATCCTACTACAACAAGTACGGTGGATACCACAAGGCCCTGGATAAGAAGCACGGAGGGTATGAAGCAGATCAAACCGGATACGGTGGACACAATGGAATGTCGGATTACGGTAGTGAGCAAGGAGCGTACGGTCATTACGACGGAAAGTATGGGGAGAGCGGAAAGAAGAGTGGATCCGAGTACTACGCGAAGGGAGATGAGCATGGACACGGAGATGAGGCTCACGAGAAGGGATTGAAGAAGAATGGAGGTACAGTAATCAAAAAGTTAAAGTAGAAGAATTTCGCTTCAAAGTGAGCTAAAAATCTCAAAAATCGAGTAAAAACTCATCGAGATATCATGGTTCAAAAAATTTGAAACACATTGTGAAAATTTTTTTTTTCGAAAAATTTCAAATTACTGTATTTTGATCAATTTTCAGTATTTCGAAATGAACATTATACCATTAAGTAGCAAATTAAATAGGCTTTCAGAAACTATACAATTTCTAAAAATTCCTAATATTAGAGCTTAGCAATCGCGTTCCAATGAGAATAACCCCTTGCTAATCCCAATTTTCAGATGCCTACGGTGGAAAGAAGTTCTCGTACTTCACATCTGGCTCAGGACCTTACGGATCTTACCAAAAGGGATACTACGGTAGCGACGGTTACGAGCACGACGACCATAAGAGCAAATACTCGTCTCACAATGAGGATAATGGATTCAAGAAGGGTTATGATGGTGCCGGAGCTGGACACGATGACAAGTACACTAGCTATGATAAGGTAAACAAAAAGAAAAATAATAGGCTGAAAATCGCTCAAAAATATTGAAAACTAATCGAGATAGAGAGTTTTGAAATTTTGTTGCAAAAAAATTCGAAAAAAAAAATTGAAATTTTTTTTCAAAAATTCATAAAATCTTTAATTTCTGGAATTTGCAAGAGATGTTTATATAAATCGATAGCAAATTAAAAGGCCTTTCATTTCTTAGTTAATTGTTCTTTGATCCAAAAACGCTAATAGGTAGCAAATGCGCTCTAAAGATAATCAATCTCAAAATCACTCAATTTCGGCTCAAAATGGCTCAAAATAGCTCAAAATTTCCCATTTTTTCCCGATTTTTTGCACTTTTGCTCATTTTAGGAAGACGGAGCACACAAGAAGCACCACGACAAATACGACGTCGGAAAGTACGGAGCCAAGCAAGGAGGATACGCCAACCACGGACACAACGAAGGATGGCAAAACCAGGCGCAGAAGAACAACTATGGATCGCGTGAATCTGGTTCCGAGTACGGACATCCTTATTATTGATTTTGTCCTCGAATTTTATTGTTTTTTGACAGAAAATTCAAAAATTTCATAATTTTTTACCCCCTGGTTCATTCTTTTTTGTCTCAACTCGACTTTGCCCAAAATTCACGACATTTCATGTATTTTTATGATTTTCCAGTTTTGAATGAAATAAAAATTTAGTTAGTCCATTGACTGTAGATGATGTAACTTTGGCTAGACTGATAACAAATTTTCAAAAAAAAAGGTCTGTGTCGATTTCTGATGAAATTTGTTATCAAGTAGTGAGACCACCCTGACTAAAAAAAAATTTTCGTTGAAATCGTCAAATTTCGTTTTCAGAAAAATGGTATAAAAACGTTCTCAAATGGATGTTTCTACAAGGTTTTTTGCTTTACATTTTCTTCTATTCTCATTCGTTACTTTTCAGATTTTCCGATTTCTTCAAATATGCACCACGACGAAGCCATCAATCTCTACAATCGCTTCCAGAAGAAATCCAAAAGTACAGTACCCTCAAAATCAAAGGAACATCGAAAATCGACGTCAACTTCATTCTCAAAACCGCCAAGCTACAGTAGTCATAATTTTTCTTCAGGATCTTATGTGACTTCTTTATAAGTTTTTGACTAATATATTCGGTTTCAAAGATTTATTTCAAAAACCCAATTAAAAGCCATCAAATAAAAAGTGTCGTATCACCACCATTTGTACTTCAAATCCAACATTGGAATCTTCAACCCAAATCCTTCTGGATCATACTCGAATCCATATCCAAAAACGTGGATTTTCACACTGTCTGGGGTGAATTTGACGCCAGTCGAGTAGCTGAGACCAGTGCCAATCTGAAATTTAGGATTTCGGAGTCTAGAAAAATCCAAAGATATTTGAAATTGTATTTATAATAATGGAGTGAAAAAAACAAACAAAATGAGCCAAATTCCATTCAAAAATATGAAAAATTAGTCGAGATACAGAGCTTTGAAATTTTGTTACAAAAAAGTTTTCGAAAATATTTTGAATTTTTTTTCAGAAATTCGTAAAGTATTTAATTTTCAAGATTTTAAAATGATTTTTATATAAATCGATAGCAAATTCAAGGACCTTTATTTTTGTAGTTGAGCACTTTTTGATCAAAAAACGTTCACATGCAGCAAATGCGCTCCAAAGAGAACCGACCATAAAATCACTGAATTCTGACTTAAAACGTCTCAAATTATCACACATTTTCAGAACCTATAAAAATGCTTTTGAATTATGATAAGGTAAACAAAGCCAGACAAAATAACTTAAAAATCACTCAAAACTGTTAAAAACTCACCGAGATACGTAGTTTTGAAATTTTGTTACAAAAAAGTTTTCGAAAATTTTTTGAATTTTTTTTCAGAAATTCGTAAAATATTTAATTTTCAAAATTTTTAAATGATTTTCATATAAATCGATTGCAAATTTGAAGGGCTTTTATCTTGTAGTTAATTAGTTTTTGATCTAAAAACGTTCAAATGTAGCAAATGCGCTCCAAAGAGAACCAACCTTAAAATCACTGAATTCTGTCTTAAAACGTCTCAAATTATCACACATTTTCAGAACCTATAAAAATGCTTTTGAATTATGATAAGGTAAACAAAGCCAGACAATATGACTTAAAAATCACTCAAAACTGTTAAAAACTCACCGAGATACGTAGTTTTGAAGTTTTGTTACAAAAAAGGTTTGGAAAATTTTTTGAATTTTTTTTTCAGAAATTCGTAAAATATTTAATTTTCAAGATTTTAAAATGATTTTTAAATAAATCGATTGCAAATTCAAAGACCTTTATTTTTGTAGTTGAGCACTTTTTGATCTAAAAACGTTCAAATGTAGCAAATGCGCTCCAAAGATAACCAACCTTAAAATCACTGAATTCTGTCTTAAAACGTCTCAAATTATCACAAATTTTCAGAACCTATAAAAATGCTTATGAATTATGATAAGGTAAACAAAGCCAGACAGAATGACTTAAAAATCACTCAAAAGTGTTAAAAACTTACCGAGATACGTAGTTTTGAAGTTTTGTTACAAAAAAGGTTTGGAAAATTTTTTGAATTTTTTTTCAGAAATTCGTAAAATATTTAATTTTCAAGATTTTAAAATGATTTTTAAATAAATCGATTGCAAATTCAAAGACCTTTATTTTTGTAGTTGAGCACTTTTTGATCTAAAAACGTTCAAATGTAGCAAATGCGCTCCAAAGATAACCAACCTTAAAATCACTGAATTCTGTCTTAAAACGTCTCAAATTATCACACATTTTCAGAACCTATGAAAATGCTTTTGAATTATGATAAGGTAAACAAAGCCAGACAAAATGACTTAAAAATCACTCAAAACTGTTAAAAACTCACCGAGATACGTAGTTTTGAAGTTTTGTTACAAAAAAGGTTTGGAAAATTTTTTGAATTTTTTTTCAGAAATTCGTAAAATATTTAATTTTCAAGATTTTAAAATGATTTTTAAATAAATCGATTGCAAATTCAAAGACCTTTATTTTTGTAGTTGAGCACTTTTTGATCTAAAAACGTTCAAATGTAGCAAATGCGCTCCAAAGATAACCAACCTTAAAATCACTGAATTCTGTCTTAAAACGTCTCAAATTATCACAAATTTTCAGAACCTATAAAAATGCTTATGAATTATGATAAGGTAAACAAAGCCAGACAGAATGACTTAAAAATCACTCAAAAGTGTTAAAAACTTACCGAGATACGTAGTTTTGAAGTTTTGTTACAAAAAAGTTTTCGAAAATTTTTTGAATTTTTTTTCAGAAATTCGTAAAATATTTAATTTTCAAAATTTTTAAATGATTTTCATATAAATCGATTGCAAATTTGAAGGGCTTTTATCTTGTAGTTAATTAGTTTTTGATCTAAAAACGTTCAAATGTAGCAAATGCGCTCCAAAGAGAACCAACCTTAAAATCACTGAATTCTGTCTTAAAACGTCTCAAATTATCACACATTTTCAGAACCTATAAAAATGCTTTTGAATTATGATAAGGTAAACAAAGCCAGACAGAATGACTTAAAAATCACTCAAAACTGTTAAAAACTCACCGAGATACGTAGTTTTGAAGTTTTGTTACAAAAAAGGTTTGGAAAATTTTTTGAATTTTTTTTCAGAAATTCGTAAAATATTTAATTTTCAAGATTTTAAAATGATTTTTAAATAAATCGATTGCAAATTCAAAGACCTTTATTTTTGTAGTTGAGCACTTTTTGATCTAAAAACGTTCAAATGTAGCAAATGCGCTCCAAAGATAACCAACCTTAAAATCACTGAATTCTGTCTTAAAACGTCTCAAATTATCACACATTTTCAGAACCTATAAAAATGCTTTTGAATTATGATAAGGTAAACAAAGCCAGACAAAATGACTTAAAAATCACTCAAAACTGTTAAAAACTCACCGAGATACGTAGTTTTGAAGTTTTGTTACAAAAAAGGTTTGGAAAATTTTTTGAATTTTTTTTCAGAAATTCGTAAAATATTTAATTTTCAAGATTTTAAAATGATTTTTAAATAAATCGATTGCAAATTCAAAGACCTTTATTTTTGTAGTTGAGCACTTTTTGATCTAAAAACGTTCAAATGTAGCAAATGCGCTCCAAAGATAACCAACCTTAAAATCACTGAATTCTGTCTTAAAACGTCTCAAATTATCACAAATTTTCAGAACCTATAAAAATGCTTATGAATTATGATAAGGTAAACAAAGCCAGACAGAATGACTTAAAAATCACTCAAAAGTGTTAAAAACTTACCGAGATACGTAGTTTTGAAGTTTTGTTACAAAAAAGGTTTGGAAAATTTTTTGAATTTTTTTTCAGAAATTCGTAAAATATTTAATTTTCAAGATTTTAAAATGATTTTTAAATAAATCGATTGCAAATTCAAAGACCTTTATTTTTGTAGTTGAGCACTTTTTGATCTAAAAACGTTCAAATGTAGCAAATGCGCTCCAAAGATAACCAACCTTAAAATCACTGAATTCTGTCTTAAAACGTCTCAAATTATCACAAATTTTCAGAACCTATAAAAATGCTTATGAATTATGATAAGGTAAACAAAGCCAGACAGAATGACTTAAAAATCACTCAAAAGTGTTAAAAACTTACCGAGATACGTAGTTTTGAAGTTTTGTTACAAAAAAGGTTTGGAAAATTTTTTGAATTTTTTTTCAGAAATTCGTAAAATATTTAATTTTCAAGATTTTAAAATGATTTTTAAATAAATCGATTGCAAATTCAAAGACCTTTATTTTTGTAGTTGAGCACTTTTTGATCTAAAAACGTTCAAATGTAGCAAATGCGCTCCAAAGATAACCAACCTTAAAATCACTGAATTCTGTCTTAAAACGTCTCAAATTATCACAAATTTTCAGAACCTATAAAAATGCTTATGAATTATGATAAGGTAAACAAAGCCAGACAGAATGACTTAAAAATCACTCAAAAGTGTTAAAAACTTACCGAGATACGTAGTTTTGAAGTTTTGTTACAAAAAAGGTTTGGAAAATTTTTTGAATTTTTTTTCAGAAATTCGTAAAATATTTAATTTTCAAGATTTTAAAATGATTTTTAAATAAATCGATTGCAAATTCAAAGACCTTTATTTTTGTAGTTGAGCACTTTTTGATCTAAAAACGTTCAAATGTAGCAAATGCGCTCCAAAGATAACCAACCTTAAAATCACTGAATTCTGTCTTAAAACGTCTCAAATTATCACAAATTTTCAGAACCTATAAAAATGCTT
Source organism: Caenorhabditis zanzibari (assembly GCA_963966625.1). Classification (NCBI taxonomy): domain Eukaryota; kingdom Metazoa; phylum Nematoda; class Chromadorea; order Rhabditida; family Rhabditidae; genus Caenorhabditis; species Caenorhabditis zanzibari. Next base: position 19,910,534 of record OZ016472.1, on the reverse strand, counting down.
ATGAATTATGATAAGGTAAACAAAGCCAGACAGAATGACTTAAAAATCACTCAAAAGTGTTAAAAACTTACCGAGATACGTAGTTTTGAAATTTTGTTACAAAAAAGTTTTCGAAAATTTTTTGAACATTTTTAATTCTTAAGATTTTCGAATGGTTTAAACATAAATCGATAGCAAATTCAAGGACCTTTATTTTTGTAGTTGAGCACTTTTTGATCAAAAAAACGTTCAATGGTAGCAAATGCGCTCTAAAGGTAAGCAACCTCAAAAACCCCTGATTTTGGTGTAAAATGGCTCAAAATTTCCGAATTTTTGATTTTTTGCTTACCTTATAATTCTCTCCCTCATAAGCATATCTAACCAAATCCGCATCCACTCCAACATCAACTCCATCCTTACTGGATAAATTCAAATTGGCGCCAAAATTTCCAACCGCCAATCTTTTCGAGCTTTCGTAATCTCGATGTGAGACATCGAGGATAGCAAAGTTTGCTGAGGAAGTTATGCCTTCGTCATTTTCAAAACTCGCTTTGGAGCAAATTAAGCCTCCATCAATTTTGTCTCCAGGAACTTCATATTGAGCAGTTTTTTCCTCGGTTTGGAGCACTTCAGAGTGCGGCATTTTGAAGGGGTTCTGAAAGTTTGAAAAACGGAGAATTTCGTCGTTAAAAATTTTGTTAAAAATACTTTGAAAAAATGAGAAAGAGCTTTGCACTATCAAGCCAACAGTGGTGAAAACGAAAAATGAATTTTTCTAGAGAAGAAAGTATCTCCGACCCAAATTCTGAGGAAAACGTCGCTATCTGTTCCCCCATTTTATCATTAGCAATTGGAGACAACAAGAAGTAAACAAGTGTTGATTGGCAAACAGTGAGATGATAAGTCTTGTTTTTTTAATGTTTCGCAATAGGAAAAGGAATAAAAAAAGTTACCTGAGAAAAATCTCCAATCCGAACCATTGATAATGAAGGTTTGACCTCGCACATACTTCCAATTCTGCGTAGCGATGTAACATTGATACAACACATTTCGCTGAGTAGCAAGGTAATGGTGATACAGCACAGTTCGCTGCGTAGCAAGGTTATAAGGATACAACACATTTTTTTCACTGCGTAGCCATGCGAAGGCGATACAACACATTTCACTGCGTAACCATGTAACTTTGATACATCACATTCCACGTAACATCGATACAACACATTTTGCTGCGTAGCAATGCAAATCTGATACTGCATATTTCGCTGCGGAGCAATGTTAAGTAGATACTGCAAATTTCGCTGCGTAGCAACGAAAAGTTGATACAACACATTTCGCTGCGTAGCCATGTAAAATTGATACTGCACAATTCACTGCGTAGCAATGTAAAATTGATACAACACATTTCACTGCGTAGCCATGTAACTTTGATACTGCAAATTTCGCTGCGTAGCCATGCTAGGTTGATACAACACAACTATGCTGCGCAGCCATATAGCATTGACACTACACATTTCACTGCGTAGCAAGGTTAAGTTGATACTGCACATTTCGCTGCGTAGCCATGTCAAGGTGATACAACACATTTCCCATGTAAAATTTTTTCGACCACAGCCCGCCCGCGGTCGACCGCGACGGCCGAATGCTCCTGTAACCTAACCTGGGTATCTTCCTCGTCCATTTCCTCCCCAAAAGTAAATAATACCTTTTCTTTCTTTTCTACCTCACCTCCTTTATTTGCTTACACAAGCCAAGTCGTAACGTTTCTCTGTTTGTATGAGTCATATGAGAAAATTTGCATGCATATGTATTATTGTGTGCTTTTTATTGATTTTTTTTGGTTATTGAAAGTAGCGAAAATCGGCTGAGACATTGGTGGAAAATTTTGATCCATTTTTAAGTGATTTGAAGCGGTTGGAAGCATTTTTGAGCAATTGTTTGAGCATATAAGAAGGTTGAAATTTGAAACTTTTTAGTTTTTCATTTTTTTCTGATGAAAACGTGAAATCGCTGCATGTTGCCACGTTTAGAAGAAATTGCAGAATTACAACTGCTGTAAAAATGCAAAAACAAGGGTGAGCTAAGCCATTTTGCCAGATTTACAGCAGCTGTAATTCTGCAATTTCTGCTAAACGTGGCAACATGCAGCGATTTCACGTTTTCATCAGAAAAAAATGAAAAACTAAAAAGTTTCAAATTTCAGCCTTCTTATATTAATAGAAATTTTGAGACATTATTCAATATTTATTAAATTTTGCTCATTTTCGATACATTTTTCTGACCGAAATTCTTTTTTTTGAAATAAATTTTGCTCATTTTCAACCAATTTTCTTCAAATTAGTTTTTCCAATTTTTCAACTTTTCAAATTTCCCGCTCAAACTTTTTTTCTTCAGATGCCTTACTACAAAGACAATCCACGAAGGGTGTACTCCCCAGTACCCCCACCATCCTTCCATGCTGGAAGATCTACAAGAACCGGAGCATCCAGTGATATGTATACATATACAACTGATACAGAGTGAGTATTTTTCACTGGAAAAAAGGAGGGGAATTTGAATTTCACAGAACTTTAATGAACTTTGATAAAGAGAACAAAAACAAACAAAATGAGCCAAAAATCACTAGAAAGTATTGAAAACGAACCGAGATACAGAGTTTTGAAATTTTGTTAGAAAAAATTTCGAACAAAATTTTTGAAATTTTTTTTCAAAAACTCATAAAACCCCTAATTTTTAGAAATTGTGAATGGTTTTTCTAAAAATGCATAGCACATTTTAAGGTCTGCAAATCTGTAATTGATCACTTTTGATTTAAAAAAGTTTAAAAGTAGAAAACGCGCTCTGAATAGAACAGAAAAAATTGAAAAAAAGTAGAAATTTTTTTCAAAAATTCATAAAATTTTTAATTTTCAGAATTTCAAAACGTTTTTTATATAAATCGATAGCAAATCAAAAGGTCTTTAATTTTGTAGTTAATCACTTTTTGATCCAAAAACGATTGAAGGTACCAAATGCGCTCTAATGACAACCAACCTTTAAATCAGTCAATTGTGGCTTAAAATAGCTCAAAACTTCTCAGATTTCAATTTTCAGATACCTAAAATTCAATAAAGGGAAATTTGAAACGTTTTCGCTCATTTACAAAAACTCATCTCAAACTACAGTATCTCAAACAAATTCCAATTTTCAGTGTCACTGAGGAAGAGTACTCGGATCAAGCTGGGTGTGGCGTATGGGCTAAATATGGAATTTTCACTGCGAATATCGTATTTATGGTCGTCGGAGGATTACTGTTAGCTATGGGAGTTTGGCTGAGAACGGATAGTCGATTCCGTAATTTTATTAGCGAAAGGTACAGTAATTTAGGCCAATCCACAGTAATCTAGGTCAAAGTACAGTAATTTAGGTCAAAGTTCAGTAATCTCGGTCAAACTACAGTAATTTAGGTCGATCTACAATAATCTAGGTCAAATACAGTATTCTAGGTCAATCTACAGTAATATAGGTCAAATTAGAGTAATTTAGGTCGAGGTACAGTAATCTAGGTCAAGATACAGTAATCTAGGGCAAATTACAGTAATCTAGGTCAATCTACAATAATCTAGGTCAAAGTACAGTAATTTAAGCGAAAGTACTGTAATTTAGGTCAAATTACAGTAGTCTAGGTCAAAGTTCAGTAATCTAGGTCAAAGTACAGTAATCTAAGCAAAAGTACTGTAATTTAGGTCAAATTACAGTAGTCTAGGTCAAAGTTCAGTAATCTAGGTCAAAGTACAGTAATCTAGGATAAAACAAAGAAGTTATGCGGAATCTACAGTAATCTGCTTCTGCGACATTTCGCAAAAGTGACATATCGCAAGTGTGACGTTTCGCAAGTGTGACCAAAGTACAGTATCCCAAAAATTTCGTTTTTTTTCAGATACCGCCAAGCTGTGCAGGAAGCGTTCTGGGAGGCCCCAACACTTTTCGCTTTTTCTTACATCATTATTGTAATGGGTGCAGTGATGATAGTGGTGGCAATGTTAGGTAAGTACAGTAATCCAAAATATTTTGAGCAGTTAAAAAAAGTGACAAAATTTTTTGAAAAATTTGAAAAAAAAAATAGTTCAAAATTTTTTTTGTTTACAGTAACCCCAATTTTTTTCAGGTTGTTGCGGTATCACTGGTCGATCTCGTTTGTTCCTTGTTATCTACAGTATGGTCGTATTTTTGCTATTTGTCGCGACTTTAAGTTGTGGAATTTATTTGCTGTATAAGAAGGATGGGGTGAGTTAGAACGCTTTTTTTTAAATCCAGGATTACTGTAGTTGAATACATGATTACTGTAAGTATATCCAGGATTACTGTAGGTTGATCCAGGATTACTGTAATTTTATCTATGGTTACTGTAGGTAGATCCTGGATTGCTGTAGTTACGTCCAGGATTACTTTAGCTCTGTTCAAGATTACTGTAGTTGCATTCAGGATTACTGTAGTTGGATCCAGGATTACTGTAGTTATATTCAGGATTACTGTAGTTATGTTCAGGATTACTGTAGTTCTCTCCAGGATTACTGTAGTTCTCTCCAGGATTACTGTAGCTGAACCTAGAATTACTATACTTATGTCAAGTTTTACTGTAGTTAGATCCAAGATTACTCTAGTTGAACCCAGGATTACTGTAATAGAATCCAAGATTACTGTCGTCATTTTAAGGATTACTGTAGTTCAGTCCAGGATTACTGTAGTTTTTTTCCAGGATTATTGTAGTTTTATTCAGAATTACTGTTGTTTAACCCAGGATTACTGTAGTTGAACCCAGGATTACTGTAGTTGGATCCAGGATTACTGTAGTTTTGTCCATGATTACTGTAGTTACGTCCAGGATTACTTTAGCTCTGTTCAAGATTACTGTAGTTGCATTCAGGATTACTGTAGTTGCATTCAGGATTACTGTACTTATATCCAGGATTACCGAAGGTTCATTCAGGATTACTGTAGTTCTATCCAGGACCAATGTAATTTTACCTGGGATCACTGTAATTGTACTCAGGATTACTGTAGTTGTATCCAGGATTACTGTAGTTATATATGAAACCGGTCATTTCGCAACCAAGACATTTCGCAACCAAGACATTTCGCAACCAGTCATTTCGCAACCAGCCATTTTGCAACCAGCCATTACTTAACCACGCCATTTCGCAACCACTAACTTCGGGGCCCCCAAAAAGACTCAAAATGCCCCAAAATGCTCCAAATTTTTTGCAGCTCGACGTGGAAATTTCCGACGCTCTCAACTACATGGTTCAACACTACTACATGGGCGCCGGCGTGGTCCAGGAGGCCCTCGACAAACTACAAACTACATTTCGTTGTTGTGGAAATGCGGGATGTTCGGATTTCCGAATGTTCCGACAGGATATTCCGAGATCGTGTGATATTCGTTGCGATGGGTGTCATTTTAGGTTAAAAATTTTGAAAAAAAATTTTAGCGGGAAATTCGAAAATTCAAGTTTTCAGAATCATGGTGGCCCTTCGAATCGGATTCTCTGTCACTTTGATCGTATTTTTCGCTGTTGTCTTATGCCAACTTTTTGCGATTTGTTTCGCTTTGTATTTCGTTTTCATGAGGAAAAAGAAGATAAAAATTGTGAGTTTCTGGGAGGTACATTAAGCCAACCTACAGATTCTAGGTCAATCTACAGTAATCTAGGTCAATACACAGTAATCTAGGTCAATCTTCAGTAATCTATGTCATCTACAGTAATCTAGGTCAATCTACAGTAATCTAGGTCAATCTACAGTAATCTAGGCCAATCTACAGTGATCCAGGTCAAGCTACACTAACCTCACCTGTTTTTGTGAAAGTACAGTAACCCTTGCATCCAAGGTACAGTATCCTAACTACAGTAAGCCAACTAGACTTGATTTCAATTTCGCTGTATCAACTTTACATTGCTACGCAGCGAATTGAGAATGGGAATTTTTGGATGTTGACGAAAGTACAGTAATCTAGGTCAAGCTACAGTATACTCAATGGTTTTTTGTCAAAGTACAGTAACACTTGTATCCAAGCTACAGTACCCTAAGGGAACTATGGTCAATTTGGATTTTCCTGTATCAACTGTACATGGTGCTACGCAGCGAAATTTAAAATTTGAACTTTTTGAGTTAGGCCAGACTACAGTAATCTGGGTCAGACTACAGTAACCTCACATGTTTTTAGAAAGTACAGTAACCCTCGAATCAAAACTACAGTGTCCTGACTACAGTAACCCAACTAGAGGCAAAGTTGATTTTGCTCTATCAATTTCGCATGGCTACTCAGCGAAATTGAAAATCTATTTTTTCGGCTGAGCTACAGTAATCTAGGGCGCTGTAGTAATCTAGGTCAAGCTACAGTAATCTTTTTCAAACTACAGTAATCCGTATTTTTTTCAGATCTACGTCCAGGAACCACCGAGACGTCGACGACCGGAGAAGTTGACCAGGGATAAGCTCAGGGATCATGATCTACCGTACCAATTACAGCCAAAACATGAGAGAAAATATGCAAAATATTGATGGAATTTTTTGATTCAAAAAAATTTTTTCACGAATTTTTTTTCATAAAAAATTTGTTCAAAATTTTCGAAAAAAAATTTTTGTTCAAAATTTTTTTATTTGTATATTGAAATTTGAGTCATTTTTGATTATGACGGGTAGTTTTTTATTGGATTCTTTATACTTTAATCTAAAATTTTATTATTTTTTGAAGTATCTTTATGTTTTTTAATAAAAAAATTTACGACTTTTTCCACTCAAAAACAGCCTTTTTCTTCTGTTTTCCTCGTTCTTTTCTCTGCGTCTCTCCACATTTCCCATACTATTTTTCCCCCTAAAAATACAAACGCGCCCCATTGAGAAACTCAAAAACCTTCCATTTCTGTTTATTTGAACTATGAGCGATAAGAAAAACAAACACATAGTCATTGGTTTATAAAATCGAAAATTCTGGGTGTGCTATTTTTCTCTAAACCCTCTAGAAAACTCCCCCCATGAAAAATTTCGCCATTTTCTGTGTTATCACAGTTTCAGTCTTCTCGATTTTCGTGTTGAAAGAAATTGCAGCTCTTGAAATGGAGTGAGTTTTTTAAATCGGCTTTTTTAGAATGTTAGATGGAATCTAGAACAATTTTAACATAAAAAATCGAAATTCCCAAGATTTTTTAACCCGGGAAACATAAAAATTTAAATTTTCCAGTGACAACGGTGCCGTTCCAACTCAAAGAAATGTTCCCGAGCACATGCCGGGCTCCAATATGATTGGAGCTGGAAGAGGACGAAGGGTTCAGGATTGGAAGAATAAGAAAACTACTGAAGGTAAAATTTGTGAAAAAATGAGCTATAAATCATTGAAAAATGTTGAAAACTAACAGAGATAGAGGGTGTTGAAAATTTGGAAAAAAATTTTCAAAATTTTTTTTTTCAAAAATTTCGAAGTTTTTATATCTCGGTTAGTTTTGAAGATAATTTGGTGATTTTCATATCGTTTGATGTAAAAATTAAAACATACAAAACTACAGAAAATCATTCAAAAATGTTTAAAAATAGTAAAATTGCGAAGGTTTGAAATTTTTGAAAAAAAATTTGAAATTTTTTTTTCAAACTGACCTAAAATTATTCATTTCTTAAATTTTTTAATGATTTTTGTTTGTTGCGATGTAAAATTTTAAGGTCTACAAATTTCTAATTACTCACTTTTTGATCCAAAAATGCTCAAGATCAGTAAATGCGCTCTAATGACAACAATAGCCCAACAATAGTCCTCTAAATTCAAGTGACTGTAGTTTTGCTAGTTTTCGAGATTTTCCCAAAATTTTTGTTGTAAAAGATGGGAAATTATACGGCCTGTTCATATTTTATAGTTGTTTCGAAAATTTCGATTTCTTAACTACAGTAATCCTCTATTTTCAGCCAAAAATATTCCACAAGAACCATCTGATCGTCCTCAACAACATTCGGCTACCGTACCAGCTGTGGATCAAAAATAATTTTTTTAAAAAATAAATACTGTAAATTTCTGTATCATAATCCAATGTAATAATTAAAAATACTGTTCCAATAAACAATTTTTATTTTAAAAAATTTTGACAAAAAAAATTTCACCCGTAAAAATAATATCCAAAAAAGTACAAATACAATTCTTCTAGACATTTGGCATGGGGATGGTAAGAGAGATCGAAAAATGAAAAATTAGATTGAAATAATCCAAAAAAAATTAGAAAGAAATTTGGGAAAGAAAAAATTTTGAAAAAAAAGTTTTTTTTTTCAAAAATTTTCGAAAAAATTACTGATTGACCCAATGAACAAAAATCAATAATATCACCATGAAAATCAATGAATTCATCATAATCGGATTACTGTAGTTACATCGGTCCCCATAACACGAGCATAATTGTACATCACCCAGTGCTGGGGGATCCGTAGTCCTGGCTGGGTTGAAGAGGGCACTTCTGGAGAGCGTTCGGCAGTGATTCTGAAATAATTTAAAGATTACGGTATGTACCTTTTTTCTCAAAGAAAAGGCAAAAAACTGGAGAAAAATGAGCCAAAAATGATGAAAAAGGAACGAGTTTGAAGGGAATTATGAAAATTTGGAGGATTTTTAAAATATTGAGTTTTCTAGTGGAAATCGACGTTTTTGAGGTTTGAAACTTAAATTTTTGTAATTTTCAGACGTATTTGACCCAGGAAACGTAAAATTAATCAACTTATTGCAAAACGAAATGTCGAAAATTTTTCGGTCAAAAAAAATTTTTTGAAATTTTTTTTCGACTTTTTTTCCATATTTATTATTTTTTTCTACTTAAAATCAAGGTTTTGATGCTTCGAAACATTGAATTTTCAGACAAATTCAATTCAGAAAGGATGATAAAATTATCAAATTTAAAATTTGAACGTTTTTTTTTTGAAAATTCGAAAAAATTTTGGTCAAAAAAATTTTTTCCTATTTTTTTTTCCTATTTTTTTTCGATTTTTCACTCGAGTTTGACATTTTCAGGTTTTCAAACTATGTTTTTTCATGATTGCTAGTATAATTTACCTCTAAAACCCCTACTTTTCTTCAAAAAATCATTTTTCGATCTCAAAAAAGTTTTTTCAAAAATTTCCATTTTTCCGAAAACTCACATTCTGATGAAACCGATGTGTTCTTAATGCAGATTGATTAAATCCATGCCTCAAAACTCGATCAAGACACCCACGAATGTGTTTGAAGCCGATGAAGACGCCTGGAAAATATTTGAAATTTTTTTGGAAATTTCAAAAATTTGGAATTATTAAAATTCAAGAGCTTAGCATCGAAAGGCTCCTGAATCTTTTTTAGTACTCAAATCTACAGTAATCCCATATAACTCACCTGCTTCCACATCGGGTTCCATCAACGACACACATACACTACTACACATTACTGTAGGCATTCCTCGCTCGCTGTTGGGGTCACGGCATCTGTCGGTGAATACCTGGAAAGTAACCGATATTAGGAGGTTTTAAAGTAGATTAGCAAACAGGAAATTTTTTGAGGATTACTGTAGTTTTTGAATTTTTGAAAAATGTCAATTTTGAGCAAAGTTATTGTTGAAAACGCAAATTTTTCATGATGGATTTTTGACTGCGAAAGAACGCATTAAATAAGAAGTAAAAAAGCTATTATAAACTTTAAGCAATTATGAATTAATAAGTAACAAAAATATTTTTGAAAATTGTGCAAAAAACTTTTTAGAAATTTTTGAAAATTTTTTCCGAAAATTTTTTTTTTTAAACTTATTATTTGAAAAATGTCTCATTTTCAACCAATTTTCCTAAACTTTTTTTTGATTCTGACTCAAATTTTTTGAATTTTCCAAATTTTGAACTCACTTTTGGGTAAATATAAGTAGCTTGTAGATATTTCCAGCTAGTTTGATACGAGAGGGACATACACGAGTAGCACTCGACTTGACGGGGAATTGGACCGGCGCCTGGAAAAAAGAGGGTTTTGGAGGTTTTATAAGCGGGAAATTTGAATTTCTGATCTAAAATTTGGATTTCTAGAGCTTTTTTGGTCCGGGGAAGTTGTTTTCTTGAATTTTCAAAAATGTTTTATTTTTTTTCAAAATACCATATCTCCTTTTGTTCGCAACATTTTTGATTGATTTTTGGCTCATTTTCAAGGATATTGTTTTTTCTACAACTTGTATGTAACAAATGTTCAATTTGATATTCGAACATTTTAAAATTTGAGCTGAAACAATTTTGAAAATTTTCAGCTAAAAATTTTTTCCTCAAAATTTGTTTTCAAAGTACACTTTCAAACTCCCATCAGCAGGATTCTTCCTATAAATCACTTTAATTTTATGATCTCTTCCATGAGCAAATTTCACAGAGTGTAACCAATTAGACTTTTTGATTTATCTTCTCTTTTCTATTTGCTAATTTTCAAATGCTACATCAAAAATTGGAATTTGAATTTCGCGCTATTTTTTTCGATTTTAAAAACCATAATGTAGTCCTCGTGGAGTACACAATAACAGATATTGCGTACCGCCTGAAATTCGGCCGAAACTCTCATCGAAATTCGAAATTTTCGATGGATTCGCCGCCCATGACGACGACGTCGTCATGGATGATGACGTCATCAGAAATATTGTGGTGACAAGTCCGGGAATGGTCATTGGAGCATCTGGAGGTGATGAAGATGAGAGAAAGTGTGTGGAGAAATGAGAGAAAAAGAGAAAGAGAGAAAAAAGTTATAAAAATCTCAAAAATTGAGCGAGTTACAAGCTTTTGAGAGGATTACTGTAGTTTCGAAATCGAAACATTAGAAGCAATTATAAAATATAATAAAACCGTAAAATTTCACATTTTTTACAACAAAAATTTTGAAGAAATCTCAAAAATTGACAAAACTACAGTCACTTGAAGGGGACAAGACCATTTTTAAGCCATTGTTATCATTAGAGCGCATTTACTACTCTTAAACAGTTTTGGTTTGAAAATGTTTTAACTACAAATTTGAAGCCCTTTGCATTTTACATCGATTCATATAAAAAATATATAAATAACTAAAAAATGAAGAAAGTTACGGTAGTTTGAAAAAAAGTTTTAAAAAATTCCTAACATTAAAAAATGTTTTTCTTTAGAGCGCATTTACTACACTTAAACGTTTTTGGATCAAAAAGTTGTCAACTGTGAAATTGTAGACTTTTAAATTTTACATCGATTGATACAAAAATCATAAGTAGATCTCAAAAATGAATGAAGTTAGAAAAGTTTGAAAAAAAAATTTCAAAAAAAAATTTTTTTCAAAAAAAAAGTTTTTTTCAAATTATCACAATTCGGTCAGTTTTCAATATTTGCAAAAGATGTTTGATGCATTTTGAAGGAAATTGTTTTTTCTACAATTTTCAGGCAACAAGTATTTGATCTCCATGTTTGAAAAGTTCAAAATTTCAACTAAAACAAGACCCAAGGTTTTCGATCTCTCAAAAAGTTCTCAAAGGATAATAAAACATCCTAAGAACAAAATAAAATGACTAAGTGAGAAATGTCAATAGGGCCCCTCTTGTCAGAGGTGATAAAGTGAGATGAATTGTTGGGTTAAGCGACGAGAAGAAATCGAGAATCAGTAGAAGAAGAAGAAATCCAAGACGAGACGGAAGTCCTCCCCCCCAGAAGAGGGGGGCAAAAGTGCTAAAAGGTTTTACGAAGGGGGCCCCAATGAAAAAGAGATGAGTGAGGAGATGCTCAATGAGCCAGGTGTCATCTACTAAGAGAGTTTATCCGATTAAAAGGGGGGGGGGGGGGGTAATGTATATTCAAATGTGTTAGTCTTTACACCTTTTGATGAGCTCGATGTTCTTGTCAATAGGAAAATTGGAACCAAAAATCTTAGAAATAGATAAGGCTTCAAAAATTTGATATTTAACATTGTTTAAATCGCTTTAAAATCTCAAAAATTGATCGAGCTAGAAGATTTCTAATTTTTTGAGGTGTTGTTATCATTAGAGCACATTTGCTAAGCTTATAATTATTTGGATCAAAAAAGTGTTAACTACAATTTTGTAGCCCTTTAAATTTTACATCGATTCATTTAATACTCATGATAATATTTTAAAAACGAATAAAATTAGAGCAGTTTGAATACTCAACATTTTCGTTCAAAAAATTTTTTTTTTCGAAAATTTGAAAATTTTCAAATTACCGTATCTTGGTAAGTTATAGAAACATGGATGAAAATAGGATTCACAAATCTTGAATTCATAAAACAACTGAAACTCTAAAATTCTATATTCATGACAATCAAAATCAATTTAAAATCTCAAAAACTGATCGAGTTACAAGCGTTAGAAGTTTTTGAGGTGTTGTTATCATTAGAGCGCAATTACTGATCTTATACATTTTTGAATCAAAAAAGTGTTAATTGTAAAATTGTAGCCCTTTAAATTTCACATCGATTCATATTAAAACCATAATAAAATCTTGAAAATAAATAAAGTTACAATAGTTTAAAATTAAATTTTTGTCCAAAAAAGTTATTTTTCAAAAAATAGAAAAATTTCAAACTACCGAATCTCGATTAGTTTTCGAAATTTTACAATGAGTTTAAGCTCAATTTAAAGGATTTTTACTCTTCTATATTTTTTGTTTTACCTATTAAAAAAAGTTTGAAAATCAATAAAGTTACAGTAGTTTGAAAATTTTGAATTTTTGACCAAAAAATTTTTTTTTCGAAAACAGAAAAAATTTTCAAATTACTGTATCTCGGTTAGTTTCCAGCATTTTCAAATGTTTTTTAGCTTAATTTGAAGGGTTTTGTCTCTTCAAAAATTTGCGTTAAACGCTTTTTCCAATGGAGCCAAAATTCGAAAGTTTTCAACACATCAAAACCGAAAACTTCAGAACTCCCTCCAATAAATGTTCAAAACTGCTTCTCCCCGAAAATGTTTCCACTAAAACATGAAAAGTAACATAAGTGGGGGGATACAACATCTTATTCCCTCTCACTATCCAAAAAAGATGAAACCAAGAAGACAATGATTCCCCCTCCTAAGTTTCCGGTCCCAATCTCCCAGGGGTATCTCCTATGTCTTTTTCTCTATTCTTAAAAGACCGATTAGTATATGGAGTCGAAAAATAAGGGGGGATGTGGTGTCAAAAAAGAGTTTCCAAAAGGGACCGGAAATAAGGGAATGGGGTGGGGAATAGAATGTTATAGGCAAAGGTGTGTTAGAGTTCTTCTTAGTTTTTCAGAGTTCAAAATAAACCTTGAGATTGTCAAGGATTCTAGTAACTTCAAGGGCTTAGAATTTCGGCTTTGCGACGTTTTGTAACCAGCCGTTTCGCAACCAGACATTTCGCAACCACAGATTCGACCTTCATGGCAAGAGGTTAAAGCTATTATAATAATCATAATCTGAGGATCTTCCAATAGAAATCAACTAGAGTTCTGTAAAAACCGCCTAGTTGCGAAATGGCTGGTTGCGAAACGGCGTAGTTGAAAGATCTACTTTAAAGGGACATACCCTATAGCTTGATCGCTAGCGATGTAAACTCAGAACCCCTGGATTCCCACTATTCAAATTTCAACCCTCTCTTTTTCCCCTGCCGTGGGGGGGGGGGTCCCTCTCCCCGTCGGCATAACATCAAAAAGAATTAGTGGTGAGGTAAAACTGGGTCCACCCCAAGTGATGGGGGCCCCCACAAAGCCAAACTGTGTAATGTGCGGCAGGTTGCTGTATCAAACAAGAGCGAGGTGATTGGTGATACATCACTGTCAACCGGATATCCGAGAGCGGAGAGAATGTTACATGTCAGATTGCGGGGTACGGTAGGTGAGATTTATTGTGGGGGATATGGAATATGGGAGGAGAAGAGGTTCGGGGTAGTTTTAGAATTCTAGACGATAATGAAAGATTTCAGAACATGTTGGCGGAGGACAGGGCCGATAAAAATTTTTACCGATCAACCCTGCATCAAAAAAAGCGCATTTTCTGACTTTTATTTTTTATACATAAAAAATTAATTAACTGCAAGAAAGGAGCAAAAATTCCCTATTCATCACTATAAAAATCAACTTCAAATCTCAAAATTTGATCGAGTTACAAGCGTTTGAAGTTTTTGAGGTGTTCTTGTCATTAGAGCGCAATTACTACCTTTATAAATTTTCAGATCAAAAAAATATTAACAGCAGTTTTGTAGCCCATTAAATTTCACATCGATTTGTGTAAAAATTATAACAAAATTAGAAAAATCAATGAAGTTACAATAGTTTGAAAATTTAAAAAATTATTCAAAAAAACATTTTTTTCTAAAAAAATAATTTTTTTTCAAATAATCATATCTCTGTTAGTTTCTAACATTTTTCGATGATTTTTGGCTTCTTTTCAAGGATTCTGTTTCTTCTGCAGTTTCCATGTAACAAAGTTCTAATTTTAATGTTCAAAACTTCCAAAATTCCAGCTAAAACTTCTAGCAAATTACCAAAATTTTTTGATCTCTCAAGAAAGTTTCAATGATAATAAAGCATCCTAAAGACAAAAAAATTAGTAGTATTTTATGCAAAAAAATCAGGAAGGTTTAAAACAACCTAGAAAACATTTACTTATCCTAACCTACCCCCCCCCCTTTTTTTAAAGGCAATTTTCCCCTATTGTTAAACTTAATCGAGTCTGACACCGAAAATTGGATTTTCTCAATTGACTCATTTAATCTACCTCTGGGGCCCTTATTTTGCACTAGGGGTCAGAAAAAGGTCCAAAAATTGATACAACACATTTTGGAGTCTCAGAATTCTAGAAAATTTACGCCTAGCTTTCTAACTTTGATTCTGAACCCCGGTCTCCTTCAGAATCCAAAATCATCGTGAGATTATGTTTCCTATTATGTCCCTCTCTATGGGTCCCCCAAAATATAATAGAAAAAGAGCACATAAAGTGCTCCAATTTTATAACTATATAAAAGAAAGAGACCGGAACGTCGTCTATGGGCTCGTGGAGCAGTTGGAAAATTGGCCAAGAGGGGTCGAAAGTTGGACAATGAGCAATTATGAAGGTAAGGAAGGGGAATAGAAGGTGTTACAGAAAAAAAGAAGAAGAAAAAACATGTTTGGGGAGAAAATGGTCCAAAAAATTGAAAAAAAAATTTTTCCAAAAAAAAAAAAAATTTTTTTCAGAAATTTTTTTTTCCCCGATTTTCACAGTTACAGTATCCTAAGACCCCATAACATCCAAAAATTACAAAAATAAGCCTCAAAACCCCCAAAACACCTCCCTATCTCTCTCCACTGAAGCGCCTCCTGATGTGATTGGTCCCCTCAGCTACTGATGATAAAACAAAAAAAGTGGGCGGAGCCTAGGAGTTTTCTGTTTCTTTTTCTTCTAGACCAGCACACACACAATCACATTATTTCCGTGAGATTGGACACAAAAGTGAGTGGAGAAAAGGAGGAATGAAATTGAGCATAGCAATGGGAAAAAGTCCAATTCACCTATTTTGGAAGTGAAGCGAGAAAGGGGGAGAAAATGACGTGTTTGCAACAGATTTTTGGTCGAAAAATGATTTAGAAGAGTTTGGAATGGAAAATCAGAAAAAATGGATAAAAAATCTCGAAAACTGACCGAGTTATAAGCCTTCAAAGTTCGAGAGACACTTGCGATGAATTGTTATCATTAGAGCGCATTTTCTGACTATAACTAATATTATCTCTAAAATAGTCTGAAGACAATATTGTGGCCCTCAAAATTTCCTATTTACTACAACAAAAACTAATTGAAAATCTCGAAAACTAAGCGAGTTACAAGCCTTCAAAGTTTGAATACCGATTTTGAAGGGGTTGTTATCATTAGAGCGTATTTACTAAGTACAAAAACTTAAGATCAAAAAAATAAATTTGCCATTTTGCAGTACATAAAATTTCCTATCGATTGTTTTAAAAATCATTAAAATACATCTAAAATGAAGAGAGTTTAAGAAGTTTGAAAATCGAAAAATTCAAACAAATTTGAAACTAATTTTTTGTTGATGCTTTTCTCAAAATTTTTTTGAATTGTGCGGTTCAAAAATTGTATTATTTTGAAATCCTTAAAATTACCTAATTAATACTCTAAAATTCAACATGAAATCTCAAAAACTGACCGAGTTACAAGCATTTGAAGATTTTGAAGCGTTGTTATCATTAGAGCGCGATTACTGATCTTATTCATGTTTGGATCCAAAAAAGAATAATTACAATTTTGTAGAGCGTAAAATTTATAATCGATTGGTATAAAAATCATTAAAATATCTCAAAAATGGAGGGAGTTGAAAAGGTTTTAAAAATTATAATTTTGGAAAAAAAATTTTCAGAAAATATTTTTTTTCCAAATTTTCAAATTGTCCTATCTCGGTTAGTTTTCAATATTGTTGAATAAATTTTAGCTCAGTTTGTTAACTTTTGTCTAGTTTAAAAGTATGAAAAAAAAACTAGAAAAATTACCAAGAAATGCTCAAAATTGCTCCAAATTCATAATACCGATTTTCAGGCTATTTTCAACACTACTGCTTCAATTTCAATTATTTTTTCACAAAATTTTTACTCCTAAAATCAATATTATTTTGAAAAACTATTTGTGAAAAAAAAACTTTGCCTATGAGCCCCCAACCCCAATGAAGAGCACAATAGCCTCAATACTTCCCTCCTCCAGTAATTTGACCACCCCTTCCCTATTTGTATTCTAAACGAGGGGTCCCCCATTGGGGAACAAGAAGAATAATAGGAAAAAAATTTCAAAAAGTGAGAGAGGGGGTGCACTTTGAAATGCATAATAAACGATGAGCATCCGGGGGGATATTTGATAGGAAATTAGAACTTTTTTTTGGGGCGAAAATTGAGACAGGAAATTGGAAAAATTTTCGAAATTTGAGGAGTCATAAGGCAAAGGAGGGCAAAAATCTAGAAGATATTTTGAAAAAAATTGCTCCAAATGCTCAAAAATGCTCCAAAAATGCTCCAAATGCTCTAAAAAGCTCAAAAAATGCAAACAATTTACTAAAATGCAGTAACTTCTCTAAAAATGCTCCAAAAATGCTCAAAATTGCTCAAAAATGCTCCAAATTTACCGAAATTTTTCCACAGGCTCAAAATGCTTTTTTGGGGGAAAAATTGGGGACAGGAAATTGAAAAATTTGAAGAGTCATACGTTTTCTGGGGGGAAAAATATGGAAAAATTCGAAAATAAAATTGCTCAAAATACTAGAAAAATGCTCAAAATTACATAATAATGCTCCAAAAGGTGGAAAAATATTCAAAAATGGCACAAAAATACAAAAAATTGCACCAAAACCCAAAAAAAACCTCTAAAACCGTCTAAGATGCTCCAAGATGCTCCAAATTTCTCAAATTTTTTTTCACAGACTCAAAATTCTCCAATCAACTCTAAAAAGCTCTTAAATCTATCTAAAAATGCTCCAAAATCAAAAAATCCAGATTTTTTGTTTTTTCCTTCCATTTTCAATCCGTCAAGTCTCAGGCTCAAAAAGAGCACAAAAACAACAGGAAAAATTGAAAATTTTTCTTGTTTTTTAGTTCCAGAGACAAACAAGGCAACAAAAATTGAGAGAAAAAACAACAAGATTCGCTTAGTACTACTGAAAAAATTGAAAATCGAGACAAAAAAATTTTTGAAAAAATTTTTTTAAAAAAATTTTTTAGAATTCTTCTAGAAGACTCCAGAATCTTCTAGAACGTTCCAAACGTCTTTAGAATCTAGGAGCCAACCTGCTCCAGACCAATTTTCTGGAGCAATTTCGACACTGGCAAAGAAAAGTCAGAAAAACGGCTCACACTTTTTATGGGGTCCCCTAGGCCAATTTTTTGGGTAGGGGGACTCATTTTTGGTGGAAAATAGGGGTGCCCAGGTAAAATGTGTCTCTATGTCGCGGTTCATGCGCTCCACTTATTTCTAGGCCTCAATTGCACTTTTTTGGAGAAAAGGGGGGGGGGGGTCGGATTTTTTTTTGGAGAGTCATACTTTTGGGGGTGTAGAAAGGATATATGTGAGATTGAAATAGTAGTTGTGAAAATATTTTGAAATTTTGATATCTAATAGAATTTTGAAAACTTCAGAACAAAAAAAAATCGAAAATTGGATAAAAAATTTTTTTTGACTTTTTTGAGTTTCAAAAATTTTGCTTGTCGAAAATTCAACAATCAGAAATGTTTTTTTCAGATCGGATTTTGAATAAAATTGACACAATGTCAAATCTTGAAATTTTCTACATTTTCAAAAATAAAAACCAATACAAAAATTCAAAAATTAGCCGACTTGCAAGACTTCAAATTCGGCAGCCAATTTCAGACAGTTTTTCTCATTGGAGCGCATTTTCTGACAATAATTTATATAATATCAATTATTTATCGCTAATAGTATGATAGCCCTCACAATTTCCTGTTAATTACTAGTGTGTCGTCTTACGAGAAATTTCGAGACTTCAGTCTCGGTCTCAAGCCTTTCTTGCCTCGTCTCGTCTCGTCTCAATCTCGTCTCAATCTCGTCTCGTCTCATCTCAATGAGTCTCACAAAAGTCTCAGTCTCAAAGAGTCTCAATCTCGTCCATTTCTCAAAATTTTATTTCTCACGCTTTTCTCATCATTTCTCGAAAAATTTCAGTCTCGTCTCAAGTCTCAAATTTTGTCTCAAAATATTTCCGTGACCCTGCTCTTCTTTCATTTTCAAGTTTTTTCAGAGAAAAGTGGGCGGAGTCAGAGGGAAAAGTTTGAATTTTAAAAAAAATGATAAAATGAGTTGTGAAGGTCACGTTAAAAATATTTAATTTCAAAAAATTTCAAAACTTTTTTCTTTGTTTTTTTTTGTAATTCACCATGGAAAATGGCCAAAAAAGAGAGGGGAGAAGGGTCACGGAAATATTTGGAGACAGAATTTGAGACTTGAGACGAGACTGAATATTTTCGAGAAATGATGAGAAAGGCGTGAGAAATAAAATTTTGAGAAAAGGTGGAGATTGAGACTATTTGAGACTGAGACTTTTGTGAGACTCATTGAGATGAGACGAGACGAGATTGAGACGAGATTGAGACGAGACGAGACGAGACTGAAATCGGTCAGTCTCACGAGAAATTTCGAGAGTGTCGTGAGACTGATCTCATGAGACCACACACTATTAATTACTATAAAAATCAATGTTAAATCTCAACAACTGTTTGAGTTACAAGCCTTTGAAGTTTTTTAGGACTTGTTATCATTAGAGCGCATTTACTGATCTTAAGTATTTTTGGATCAACAAACGTTGACTACCATTTTGTAGACCATAAAATTCTGCATCGATTCATGTAAAAATCCTCGGTAGACCTTAAAAATGAAAAAAGTTAGAATGAGTTGGAAAATTTTGGAAAAAATTTTATGTGAGAAAATTTTGGAGCTATTTTTCTACATTTTTCAACAAGCTCCTAGCACTTTTCTGAAAATAAATTACAGTACATTTCATAGAGTTTATAATTCTGCATCGATTAATATGGAAATCATCGGTAGACCTTAAAAATGAAGAAAGTTGGAAGGGTTTGAAAAAAATTTCCAAAAAAAATTTTTCCAAAAAAATTTTTTTTCAAAATCTTTTCTCAAATTTTAGATAACTTTTTAGAGTACAAGAAACCGTCAGAATCCTAAAAAAGTACCTATCTCCTAAAAGATACCACAAGAATAAAAAGAAGACGACTCTTCCCTCCACCAGTCAACTTGTCGATTATGCAAATATGAACGAAGTGGGGGGACCCCCCTCAACGTCTTCTTTTTCTTCTTCTGAATTCAGAAGACGACGATGATGACATGAAAATAGAGGGAAGACTTGGAGAACATGATTAAATATAACCGAATCATAGTAGTCCGAAGTTTTGATTCGATTCAAAAGTGAGAGAGCACTTTTGGCCCCGGGAGAGGGGCAGAGAGGGTAGGGTGTTCGGGGAAAAAATGATGGCCTAGGATTCTAAATAGGTGGCCTAGTTTTCCGTAAGATTAGAATTCTAGGCCACATGAAACTTGGGAAAACAGAAAAAGACCAAAAATAGAGGTTCAGTAACAAGTTTTTAAATGGAGGGCTAGGATTTGATATTGATGGCCTAGGATCCCAAATTGGCGGCCTAGGATTTTAAATTGGTGGCCTAGGTTTCCATCAAGTTGAAATCTTAGGCCACGGTTCTCAGAAAAACTTCAAGCGTTTGGAAAGCGAGAAAAAATTGAAAGTAGTTGTACCTTTTCAAGGCCTAAATTGGTGGCCTAGAATTCTAAGTCGGTGGCCTGGAACTCCAAATCAATGGCCTAAGTTTCCATAAATTTGGTATTCTAGGCCATCACTTTCAGAAAAAATCCAACAATTTAGAAAAAAACCAGAAGTAGTGGTTCAGTAGAACCTTTCTAAATGGAGGCCTAGGATTCTAAATTGGTGGCATAGAATTTCAAATTGATGCCTTAGGATTCCGAAGTGGTGGCCTAAGTTTCCATGAATAGGGAATTCTAGGCCACGGTTTTCAGAAAAAATTCAAAAGTTTGGAAAAAACCAAAAATAGTGGCTTAGTGACACCTTTCTAAATGGAGACCTAGAACTCCATATTGATGGCTTAGGATTCCACATTGGTGGCCTAGGATTCCAAATTGGTGACCTAGAAATCCATAAAACTGAAATTCTAGGCCACAAGTTTTATGGAAATTTGGAAAACCAAAAGAGGACCAAAAATAGCGGTTCAGTGACACCTTTCTAAATGGAGGCATACGATTCCAAATTGGTGGCCTAGGATTTCATATTGATGGCCTAGGATTCCAAATTGGCGGCCTAGAATTCCAAATCGGTGGCCTAGAATCCCACAGGACCCTTGGAATCCAAAAAATCTTCAAATCCATGTTAAAACCTCTCCAACCTATATGCCTTCTGGTGTATGCATGCCCCCTTGGCGTTCATGTAGCCATACAGTGGTGAAAAATTTATGAGAATCTCGGTGGTGCCGGTGTTGCTCACGAGAGTGAGAGAGTGAGCTCCCAGATTCTGAAGGAAAAAGGAGGTGGAATAGGTATATAGAAGGTACTTTCACTATGTGCATGTGGAAGTGGAGAGGATTTGGAGGAATTCTAGGCCATCCAATTGGGGCGCTGAGCCATGAAATTGGAATCCTAGGCCAGAGAAGTAATATTCTAGGCCATAGGCAATAATCGAAGATTCTAGGACACATGGGCTTCTTACTGGTACATTTTTTTCAAATTTTGGAACCCCAAAGTTCAAAAAAAATTCGAAAATCTTCTAGCATTCCAAGCTAAAGTAAAAAAAAGTGAGAGAGGATGAATAAGAAAAAATGATGATGAGCCGGGTAAAAAGGGAGTGTGAGCATCCACCCCGCTCTTTTATGAATATAAAAAGTGTCAACGAGGGGGCTCGCTTTGGAAGAATCCACAGCGAGCCATGGACTAGATATGTAATTAAGATAATTAGGTTATGAGAAATAAGGCTAGAAGACACATATGGAT